>JAMKCF010000009.1:13516593-14762699 GCA_023634235.1 Pisaster brevispinus
AAAATATTAAAAAACCCATAATGTTCAATCGATGACATACTTTTCGATTTTTGCAAGAATACATTTATTCAAACAATCGCCCAAACCGGAGGTGTTCATTCTTTATACTCAACGGATGTGCACAACATTTGGTAAGATTGAAAATAAAACATCAGATATATTGATAGCCCCCACACAATTATCTATTTGCCCCGCTTGCCCCCCCCCCCCCCCACCCACCCCCAATGAAAAGTGCGGGTAAACTGGTGACCATAATCAATGCTGACTGCGCGCTGTAAACGAGTTGGTTGTTGATAAACATCAACGGACCTTTTTACACAAGGCAACTTTTACACACAGGCAATGAGGCAACTTGGAGGCAACTTAACTGCACGGCGTGCATAGGAAACACTTCGGTAGCATACAGGAGTAATTTTTCAAACATTTTTTTTACTATCCCCAGGTGAATTATGTGAAATTTAAACGTGATTGGTTTTTTGTTCTTGGAGACATTGCGTGTGGAGCTGGTTGCCCGCAACTTGCCTCGTGTTACATGGCCAACGCAGAACATTTAACGCTTGATCTGAATTTACCTGACTGCAATAAAACCTAACTTCTTTTGTTTTAAAGGCTAAACATGGAGGTTATACAATGATTCATTTGGAAAAAGAAAATTCATTGTAAACCTTAGTTTTTAGTTCCCTCATCTCTCAACCAACAAATGTCATGGGTGGTCACGTTGAACAAGGATCCCCAACCCATCGAATGACGGTTTACGTGGGGTTTTTTCCCGCGCCAATATTGCGTTACCCATGAGTTATAAATAACCCGTAACCCACAGAGTTATAACTTATATTTAGGCCTACTTCACAAAGTCGTTATTCTTTACATATTGTCTTTATCCAATGTTGCGTGTGCCTTTTCCCGGTGTCCGTTTGCTTTGATCTGTCATGATGGTGTATGAATGCCACAGCAGACGATTTTAAAAGCACAGCTCAATTCTCAGCCTTTCAACTATAAAACCAATATTTAATCCGAGATATTATCAACATGGATGTCTAAAACAATATTTACGTGCGCTATGAACTTTTAGACATAACAAAAACAAAATTGTATTATCAAGGAAAACAAAACAATCTAAACAATAAGTTAATGAAGCTTGTTAGGGGACTATGCATTTCTATTTTGGTTACATAAACTCATCAGTCAAACCAAGCAATGTAAAACTACATCAAATACCGTGTTCATTTTTTAGGAGAAAAAGCGAAAAACGGCTGATGTTTTGTGACTGATTTGATGCATGATTTTAAGGGAGGAATACGGGGAATGGATTCTTGTAGAACGGTGAATTTAAGATAGAAATAATCCTCTGAAAAAAAAAACCGGCACATGTACAAAGTTTTTAAAGAAAAATGTTATAAAGCTTTCATGAAAATCTTCAATCTTGTTTTCCGATTATTACCAATGCTACTTCATATTATAAAGAACCGTTGATGGAATCATAAAACAAAAATCAATAGGAACAGCACCCTAACATGGGCGACAGTTGGGGGGGGGGGTATATGATGGAAACAGTCTTAAGACCCCCCCCCTTCCGTTGTAATATCATCACCATTGTTTCTATCTAACGATGTGCTAGACTTGCCCATCAACGCACTACGCACGCGCACATGCACCCGGCACATGCTGCCTCTCAGTAACTCAACCCGCTCAGCCAAAATGTCTATATGTGTCCCACGTCTTTCTTCAAATCTGGAAATTAAAAACTCTTTATTTCTTTTCCCCCAAGTCCCCAGGAAGTTTCGGATGACAGAAAACATCCTAATAATCTCCCATCCCGTTGAAACTTGGTTGTCTATAATTACCCTAGCGGCCCTATTGCTTTCCACCCCCCATGACACGGCTCAGGCCCCCCTACCTCTAGGCCTCGTCAAGATAATGCCAAGCTGACGGTGCTCTTCCAGTAGAAGAAGACGAAGAGGAAAAAACTACCATCAAAGAAAAACAAAATCCCCATACTCCCCGGATAGGAAATCATAAATGATACGCATGAACACAATTTCCCTCGAGGTCTTACACTCGATTAATTCAATTTAATTTGTGGGAGTATAGCGTCCCGTTCCGTACGCAAGCTCAGGGCAAGGCAGGGGCCTAAAATATGTCTAATGATTAGTGAAAAAATCTGATCGGGACGAGGCGGACCCGGTCCATCGGACTGGGGAAGGCAGATCTAATTTTACGTGCAGAACAAAGTGCAGGAGGGTATTAGTAACCGACGCGACTATCAATCATCTGGAGCTCCTTCGCCCCGGTTGATACTGCTCTATCCCCGGTCGGTGCCGACTGGCAGGCTCGCTGGGATGAGTCTTGTTTTACGGAGTTTAGGGCTCCTGTATAGAGTCAAAACAAAAAATGAGCGACGAGCTATATTATTATCTCTCTCTCTCTCTCTCTCTCTCTCTCTCTCTGTGGCTTCGCGGAATTAAAACTCAGTGCGGGGAGAGAGGACTCTCGAAGTACAAGACTAATTTTCCGTTCAGTTGAATGGAGTGTGCAAGAATTTCAAAACTAGCCGCCATAGTATTCACGAAACACTGAGTCTTATTCGTTCACTTTAGCCAGTAGTGTAACAAGCGGGAGCCCACAACCCTCTCGCTCAGAACCCTGACCTTGCCCCTTTCCAGGAGTGAGTTTAATACAAAAGGCACAAATGAATGGTTCGACACATTAAAAAGTCCTTTACCCAAATCATGTCTTTGCTCCCACTTGTCGCCCCCCCCCATGAAAATGTCTGGTTATGGCACGGAATCTACCTTTCCTCTGAAAAAAAAACCCACAACAACGCATACAGTTTTCATTCTAAAACTGTTTAAATTGACTGTGTGGTTTAAAAAAAAAAAACAACAACGAATGAGTTTACTGTCCTCACCATACACAATTCTATTCTTAGAAAAGAGAATGATTTTGGGGCCGACATGGCCATTGCGTAATCACTATTGTGCCAATGAGATCGCACTTTCCCTGCGAAAACGAATAGAAGTGCCACTTTTCAAGAAAGATGCTGTTTAGAAAAATGCCTCATGCGTAACCGAGTCGTTCATTTTTTTCGTGCATTTAAAGAGTTTGTTGCCTGCAAGTTGGATGCACATTAAATGCCCCAGTGTGACAAGGACGAATTGGGGATCCGTAATTGGGCACCGTGAAGAATCTGACGTCATGCTGGGTAAAGGGACGTGCGCAACATTAGTAAGAGTGAGGTGCACATATCTGCACAGAATTTACATGGTATAAAGATGGCCGTGGGGGAAAACTTTTAAAGTTTTAACTTTGTTTCAATGATAATTCTAACAAATTATTTGTATTATACAAATCATTGAAACTGTATTTATCACGAACTGCTATGGGCATTTTTATTTTGAGGAGTTTTGTAAAAACAGAATTCAATAAGAAGATTTTATTTCGTAGAAAAATATAGTCGTCGTTCGAGTTGTTTTCTTGTTTTCGATACGCGCGAGACTTGCCTTTGGCTGACAATGGAGTAAAGAATGCACCCTCCGTGCAATGGTGTATTATTGAAAGCTATTAATTTATCTCTTTTTGTTGTCGAAAGCAGTCTTTATTTTTAAGTGGGATTTTTTATTTTTCTCTCTTCTTTCAGGCACTGCACGGCTTTCTGTTGATGATGACGAGACAGGGAAAATTACTCTATATTTCGGAAAACGTAACCGATTACCTCGGCCACTCCATGGTAATACTATACTCTTCGTCTGATTGAAATTAACTTGATAGAGAGAGAGAAAAGTATTTGGTTTATCCAGTAATAAACCACAAGTGAAACTGGCAAGGTACAAATGATAAACTACAAGTGAAACTGGCAAGGTACAAATGATAAATCACAAGTGAAACTGGCAAGGTACAATGATAAATCACAAGTGAAACTGGCTGGGTACAAATGATAAACTACAAGTGAAACTGGCAAGGTATAAATGATAAACCACAAGTGAAACTGGCTAGGTACAAATGATAAATCACAAGTGAAACTGGCAAGGTACAGATGATAAACCACAAGTGAAACTGGCTAGGTACAAATGATAAATCACAAGTGAAACCGGCAAGGTACAAATGAAAAATCACAAGGGGAAACTGGCAAGGTACAAATGATAAACTACAAGTGAAACTGGCTACTGTACAAATAATAAATCACAAGTGAAACTGGCTGGGTAAATTTTAACTAAATTTTGGGAGGAACAAAGAATTACTAGGACGAGATTTGAACCTGAGACCTGCGAATTAACATGTCGGCGCTCTACCAACTGAGCCAGCTGAGCCCCAATGTTTGCGGTCTCCCTATTTTAGTTACAAGTTTATTCGGGTGCCAGTAAAAAGCCATTCATCCTTGAACTGCCTTGTAACCAGGGATCGCACCCGGGTTTCAATTCTATCTGATGGGAGACGGCAGTACAGTAAACTCGCCTTGGTTGAAGGTGGTACTGCTAATTGTACCAAGTAAACCACCCCCAGAGACCTCACGGGGATGCAGTTTTTTTCTCTCCAGATAATTATGTTACCATTGTGCACCTTGGAGTCGTTGCAACATGCAATTGAAAGCACCAAACACTGTCAGGCCAATGATGCAAATTGGAAAGTTTGAAATTCCAATAAACGGATTGGTCCCCCCCCCCCCCCATCTCCCCTCTCGGTGATAGGTTAAGGCTATTTATGGCACCCTTGTATTTGGGAAAACAAGAAGGACTTTTTAATTGTTGTAGAAATTTATGGGATATAACAATAAGAAATAGAAAATTCCAATTATTGTTAAAATTTCAATAAGGGTGACTGATGGAGAACAATGCTAAAGTTCCAGGGAAACTGGCTGGGTATCTTTTAATCAAATTATTGTGTATATAACATACCGCAAGAGTGTTAAAAAATAAAACCAGAAATTTGCCTTGGTTGCAGGTGGAACTACTATCTACAGGTGGCGATTTGTACGAAGTAATCGACCCTAGGGACCACGCTGTTGTCCGAGCACAAATGGCCGTCGCCGGATCAAACTGCGGTACTGGTACCGAAACCGAATTTCAAGCTGGTAAGAATCGAGTTTGTCATAAGTATCGATATTTTTGATTGATGGTCAAAAATGTGCAGCTGGGAGTTTTTCGGTCCCAGCGCCTCATCCGAAGGCGGCTGTGTGGGATGGGCTGATGACGTATATACACATGCGCATTAGATCATTCACCTGACCTAATAACCCCCGGTCACCTCTTCCTGTTTACGAAATATTCGACGGTCAATAATAATGTAGCTCTTTTGTGTAAATCCATTGCAAGTATTTATTGTCATTCTTTGCCTTGTACTAAAAGAATTTGACTCAATTGCGAAATTCTTTATACTTTGGTCTAAAACGATCGTCTACATTATCCATGGCTGTGATTGTCCGCAGTGCGCCGACTACAGTCCCCATCATACAGTTCCCATCATGCCTCACTACATCCTGAACAAGAATCTGTACGAGCTCATCAGCCGATCCCGGCGGTCTTGAAGAAGACCGATGGGGCCGAGGGAAGACTTTTGATCGGCAACTGTTTTGAATTTGATTTTCTTTTCTGCTTTACTTGTTACGAAACTACATGGACAATCTAATCTTGGTTTGTTGTGTGGCAGTACTGAGGAAATCTTCCAATCAGAATGATTTACCGTACCCGAAGGTAAACCATGATTTTGGTGATCAATAACAACACGAGACTTCAGTTTGTGGTGTCATCAATGCTGTCAAAGTGTTGTCTATAGACTGTGTAAGTTGACCTCGTTGGGGGTACGAGCTTTCACGAGAATCTAGACTTCTGGGCACCTCAAATAGCAGCTACAGCGTGTATTGTGGCAATTGTTTTCGAAAAGAACTTGTATTGTGATGTTTTAATAAATTTCATCCATTGAACATTGTTTGATCAAAAAAGCGCTAAATTTCGAAATTTTTATTTGTAAACATTTTCGCAAATCTTGGACAAAATGTTTTTTTTAAAGCTGACCTTAATTTCCGGTTCACGTTTGACCATAAAAGAACAGGCAATAAAAGGAGATCGTCGTGATCCTTGACGAAGACATATGCAAACTCGAGCAAGCTGCTACACTTAGTAGTAGTACGGTACCTAAACCACGCGAAACTATGACGTCGTTGTCCCGGCGACTGCCATGCAACGTCACTTGAAATCCACACAAGGTCTGTTTCGCGCTAAGTAAAACAGGAGTTATATATCCAACTTCGGTTTGTTAGTGCAGTTGACACGGTTTGCGTGACACAGTCGGCGTAAATTCGCAATTTGACACTTCGAGCCGGATGTTGGAGGTCGATAGCTTTCTGTTTCCCATAAGTCTTCAGGTTTTATTTAAACTTTATTTATTACAGTACTAGTTTGAAATGTGTAACCTGTCCACCAATTATGTTTTTGGGTGGAAAAAAGTGATGAGACAAAAACAAAAACCGCTCAAAATTGCACCCATGTTAATCTCCCATAGCTGATGGCTCAAGGGTGCCCGGAAGCTCAATGGTGACCTTTGCTCTGTGCTCGTAGTGACTATTGCCGTCACTGTCGCAGTGCTGTCTCATGCTCTGAGAGTTCAGTATGAAGTCTTGAAGTTGAAGCTTTGTTACAATGCAGACCGCAGAGCATCTAACCAACTTCGGGTCGCCAAATGCAGTTGAACATTAGAAAAGGTCTTTTAGAGCCCATCCTTTCTCGTATAGCTACACATTTAATTGACCAAACTACCCATTTAATTAAGTGAATTTTTCTATAGTCCAATAATTGAAAATGTAATATTGCTGTCATCATTGTAATGACCCCAGGCAGAAGCTTGATGACTTTCGACCTATACCGCTTCACTCTCCCTTTCCCGCCATACGCAATCCACGATTTCACGAAAAAAACATCTCTCCTCAGTTAATTAATACACATCGCGCGCAGTTAACTCATACGATCACCAACTTTTTAATTATTGCTGCGACCAATTTAATGATTAAAGTTTTTTTTCTCTTTCTCCGTCGAGCTTACAGAAAGGCTAATGGTTTCTGAGTCCTGTAATATCCAGCATAGCCCACTATGTCACGACAACTAAGACCCCGTCTCACGCGGGAGATCCCCTTATTTCTCCCGTACTCTTGATCCAAATATTTGCTCGTTGACTGATCGCGCGCGAATTTATTTTGTCTTAGTTACAAACGTTTTCGCGCGTTTTTATCCATAAGTCCACGCCTTCCCACGGGAGGATAAAACGGTGGCCGTGTGATGCAGTTGTACGTTTGCGATCCTTTTTTGTTTATTGCTCCAACCGAGAGGGAAGTATGTTTGCTTTTTCCCCCAGCATGGTCAAGACCATTCATGAACCATGAGAGAGCGAGCCGCTGCTGGTGGATTTCTTTTTAGTCCACCAGATGGCAGTTCAACACGGACGTGAAAAAGTGGCAAGTTTGCGCCACTTGTCATCAGAAAAGGAAGAGAGGGGGGCTTAGCTTTCTAATCGCCGGTGCCTGGGCCAATTAAGTGCCGATTTAGACAAGCAGAATGGAAAACAAATAGCGGTAGTGAGTCTACAAAGGCCGACCCGGATATGACCAGTCTCTTGAACAATGAGATAGAACTCACTGACGGGTCCCATAAGGGGGATGAGGGTTTCTTTTTTACAAAAAGTGCCGGCGTTCTGGCACGCGTTTTTTAACCACAAAAGATTTCTGACGTATGTCCACATAAAGATTCTCCTCTATCTAAAAAAAAAAAAAAAAAAAAAAAAAAATCAATCTAACTGCAATGGAGGAAGTTCCATAACGGACCTCTGGTTTTTTCTATCTAAATCAGTGTAGCCAAATCGAGGCTGAACGGAAATTAGTCTGGTAGCTTTTGTTGTAATGAATTCTTGTATTAATTACTAATATTACAGACAGGGAATGCAATATTGTTACTGCACGGCCACCATACAAGCAGTAAAAAAAAAGTAAAAATTATCTACGAGCAAGTTGTTTACACATTTAACAAAGTAAGAAAAACTTGGAGACGCTAGTGGGAAAGAGGAAGATGAATGATGGGCGGGGCGATGCGGTGGGGGATGACTGCAGATTGACAGAGCTGTCTATTATGATATCATCCTGGTCGGATTCCCTGTGCGATGGTATTAATAAAGCGTCGTGACATTGAAGAGGGCCCGACTTCCCTTCCAGACTCATCAGTTCTAACACATGGGAAACCGCGTGTGGGCTTTCACCAAGGTCACCGTTGAACAAGATTTGGAGACAATAATCGAAATCACGTCCGGCTTTAGACGAAAACAATAAGTAAAACAAAAGAAAAAAATACACCAAAAGCTATTAATCCAAGTGAACTTTCGTTAATTCTTGTCAAAAATAATCTACCATTACCTGTTGGTTCGCTTTTGACACTTCCACTAACCCAGGCAAACCCAACAGCTGTAGGCCTAGTCTAAATTAGAAATCCCCTAAAAACCTATACGAGTTCAAGACATGCACAGAATCTGACGTAGATTCTGGGGTTTTTTTTCTCCCCTCAAAAAATGTCCGGACCGCAGCGTTGTCCGCGATGTGTTTCGGGCAGCAGAAGAATAGTTTAGGAAAACGGTCAAGTCGTAATTACAAATATTATCCCGTTATTGATACTGCTAAGAGGATTGTATCGGATTAGATCCCCCAGATCGGGTTCGTTTGCTCCCGTATACCTAGAAGCGGGCCAGAGAAAATCATAAAGACATATAGTTTTTTTTAATCACACTGTCGACATATCTGGGCCGCGGGTCTTCTCTATGGGCTAAGGCGCTTATGTAATTTATCGTGCTGATCTTTATTGATTTGTATGTAATACGTTTTAGGGGGTTAGAAGAAGGAGAAGAAGAAAAAAAAAAGATTTGCCCTAGTCGCTCCCTTTTTGTGTGTGTGAAAAACGCCAGTGAAAACTGTTATGGGGCTCTATAATATGAACATCATTTGCAATTATGTTGATGCTGCATTTGTAAATCGTCATATTATAGTTGTATTAGGAAAAATAGTCATATTTGCTGGAAATGGGGGCTGGGTGTGGAATTGGAAAGAGGGAGTTTGACGGGGTCTCACGAGAATAACGCACTAGACCGTTACGTGGACTTACCCACAACACCTCGATCCCTGCTCGATCCCCCGCTGAGCGATTCCCGTACAGGCGCTTTGTAAACTGTCTTGTTTTGGTTTTATGCCCCCTTCAACCTCGAACCTCTCACCTCACAACGTTCTATTTATGCACGGCTTTTGTATCTCCACCATGCAAAGTTTCAAATCATACTCATGTACATGGTGTTACAGCAAACCTTACTAGATTGTATCTCCACCATGCAAAGTTTAATCATACTCATGTACATGGTGTTACTGCAAACCTTACTAGAGTGTATCTCCACCATGCAAAGTTTCAAATCATATTCATGTACATGGTGTTACAGCAAACCTTACTAGATTGTATCTCCACCATGCAAAGTTTCAAATCCTACTCATATACATGGTGTTACAGCAAACCTTACTAAAGATTGTATCTCCACCATGCAAAGTTTCAAATCCTACTCATGTATAGGCTACATGGTGTCTAGTACAGGAAACCTTACTAGATTGTATCTCTACCATGCAACGTTTCAAATCATACTTAATTTATTCTAAAAAGTAAATCACCAACAAATGTATTTAAAACTTGTAGAGGGAGACTTTGATGACCTTTGACCTGAAACCTTTGACCCACGGTTGACTTTCCTTTTTTCCTTTCCTCAGATGAAGACCGAACGTTCTTCTGCCGGATGAACACATCACGGAACATGCGCCGTAAGGATCACTGCACGGATAACAAGGTACAGTATACCGATTCGTGAATGGGCATTTCATAATGACAGTAAGGCCGTGTCGGTGCTGGTGGTTTCGGCAGTGGCGGTCGGATTGCTGCTAAGGCGCGTGTTCTCTCACGTGCTCCGTCCCAACTTCAGAAGTTACCCAACTATAGTTGGGACCGGTCCCAACTTGTGTATTACAATTGGGACGGCCCAACTATAGTTCTCACTGTGCAGGGGACCAGCGGCTGTTGATAACACTAGACTGCGTGCATGTGGAGAGAGTAAATTTAATACACTGATGGAGTAAGTAACATTATTGATTCTTCTCAAGTTTTGCCATACCGTGAATCACGTTCGAGCACTGTTGTAGACCGAGAGAAACTTGAGCAGAAAATTACTTTAGACGTCCACTGATTGTGATTATCTAATATCACTATCACAATGACACTATCAGGCGATCGCAGCTATAGTTGGGCCGTCCCAGCAGTAGCACCCAAGTTGGGATGATTCCAAAGTTGGGACGGATCGTTATCGCTGCAGCAAACACCATCGGCCATAACCGAAATCTCTTGATTCTCACACGTGATTCTTCCTAGGGAAATTTTTATACACGGGAAAAAACCCTCGCACAATATTATTCCCTACGGAAAAAAGCTGCACACCGCCACCACACTGCTATTTCACAGAAAATATTCATAACTTTCGTTTCAGTTTCCCCGTAGAAATCCCAACATCCCCCCATATTGTAGAGTTGTTACTTTAAAGGGTGAAATTACGTCGCTATTTGGCGCAGGCATTCTGTCAGGTAAAAGGTTCCAACCGTGTGCCCGGATGGGAGGAAGGTCGGAAAGCTATCCAATCCTTTTCCGGGCACAAAAGTACAACCATTTGCCCCAGCAGAATGTAGCAAGCAATGAAATGGCTCGTTTGAAAACAGTAAGGCATAACTGTTTTTGTTGCTAGAATTACTCTCAACGTATGGTTTTCAATTCCCCTGCGGAATTTTAACTTTCCTGTAATGACTTTATGAATGGCAGAGCCAGAAAGACCTCAAAAATTTCACACTCTGTTTTCTTGAAACCAAGTTTTGGACACTAAGGACCTATGTAGTGCTTACAACCTTTTCTGGTCACACTTTCTGGGCACACAACGTGTAAAATAAACTACACACAAACCCAACTGACTACAACGTTAATGGAGCATCACAACTACAAGACGAAAGGAAACACTGTGTTTAGAATGTATGTTTTTATTTAAGACCAACCACATTCTTTTGTTCCGAGTCTTTGCTGTGATTATCAGTAGCAAATCTACTTTTCATTTAAATTGTCAAGCTCAATTCCGTGCGTATTGAGCGTAGTTACTTATTTCGAACAAGAGAAATGTATTTGAACGATAACCACGTTGAAGACGATCTCGTTGGTCTACCTATTGCGGTAAAGACATCTGCTCTTGACCGCAGAGGGTCGAGAAGGTTCAAATCCAACCATACTATCCCTTTTTTCCGGCATTGCATCATCAACACTATAGGGAAAATAATACTATTTGCTGTCTGCAAATGGCCGATAGTATGCCCTTTATACACAATTCCAACAAAATCACCTTGTATATTATCCATTGTGACAAGAGGGTTTCTCAGAAGTAAATTCATTGACGCTGTCAATATATTTTCTAACGGTGTTTTTGTATATAGAAATAATCAAATAAGAATCACCGCGAAAGGTGCTTCCGATTTTTAGAAAAGCTTCGGTAAAAACGGCCACAATGTTTCTGTAAACGTTATAATGCTGAGTTATTTCAATTTTATAACAAGGCCGGAAACAGACACAGATTCCTCTGATTAAAAAGTGAAAATGTTGCCGCTACAAATAATTGTATCGCATTAATTAAGACTTAGCATAATCCTATGAGAAAGTAATATGCCATCCAATTTTCAAAAAGGATAATGTTCTAATTTGTTCACACTTTTTGAATAATTACCCTAAATATTCTTTTACTACGGATGATTTCCTTTATGCGGATTTTATTGCGAGGTTGCAAACTACTATGTCTTCCGGACTCTTCCTTGTTTGGTATCACATCCTACACTATTTCGGAACAGATCTTAGTGATAACTTTGTATACTCATTCTATTTTTGGTAATATCCTACGTGACTTTCCTATTTTATTCTGCAGTAAACTAATAAACATACGATAAGCCCAAACTAACAAATCTACACTGAGTAAACTAACAAAATACACCGAATAATTAACTAACAAAACTACAGTGCGGTAAACTAAATAATCTACAGTAAACTAAAAAATTACCTATGCAATAAACTAACAAGTCTACAGTAAACAACGAACCTATATACAGTAAACTACAGTTCAAATCTACGGTAAACTAATAAATTTACAGTGAGCTACCGTAACAAATTAACTGTAAACTTATAAGTCTACTAAAATTACTATCAGTAAAATTTAGACTCGCAACAAACTACCGGTAACTAAAGAAGGTATATAATAGTGGTGGCACTTGAAGACTATAACTAATTAAACAATTAGTATAAGTTACAAAAAAGATTCATAACTTTTTAAAAATCTCCACTTTCTTCAACAGTGTGACGTCAGGATTTTTTTTTAAAATATAATATCCAACACTATTTATGCTTCGGATAACATCCTCACAAATTCCATATATGTGTATTTATTGTCTTTATTTTCAGTGTTGATATATGTATGTTTTTTTACTTTTGAATAGTGAAACGCTTTGAGCGTATTTTTAGACGGTTTTTGACGCTGATATTTTGTTATTATTTAGGCATCTTTTTTTTTTCAATTGTGGATAATTTCCTCGACTTCAGGAGTAGACCTCGTGTAATTTTCTACCGAAATTTTTCCCACGGGTACATTGCTCCAAAAAGCCGGAAGGGTAGACATTGTGTTCAACCTTCAAAAATGACAACAAAAAAATGTTCACTGGTTCCGCATTGTTCTAAATCGACGGTGGGTAATTGCGTTCCACTATGAGATACGAACTTGATCATTTTTGGCAAAGACACTTCACAGGTTCGATTTTAGAATGAGGAAACAACTCTCATAAACAACTCAATAATGTACCTTTCCTGTATATTTAAGGACATTTCCCGGTGAAAATGGTTATAATTATAGTTTGCAAAGTCTGGAAAAGGTCAGTCTTCGGGATGTTTGAGTTTTATAGAGGTTAAACAACAATGTCTGTTCCTTGTTCCTCGTTCCCCATTCCGACGGAGGGTAATTGCGTTCCAAGTCGGCAGAGAGTTTAGAAGAATGCGGAACCAGGAAAAAGACATGTGAAGAAAAAGAAAATTGATTTGGCAGTCTGCTTTGCCACTAGGCCTATAACTTTCGCGTAATTCGTTCGAAATGAGAAACAAACATGAACAATCGGATTGTCAATAACTGTCACTGCACCTTTGTATTATTTTGAACATAAATAGTTTTCATAGACCTGAAAAATCTGTGTATCATTTTAAAGTTTTGAACTCAATTTCAAAAGGAAGCCTGGGGTGCTACTTAAAAAAAATATTAAAAAAAGGAAATGAAATGAAAAATGCTTTACGACACTACATCAGGAAAAAAGCGGAAAACCATAATGTATTTGCACTTTGTCATGTTGTTGGCTCAGTCTTCTGTTACATGAACTTGGTTAATATCCGAACATTTCTTACATATTCTGACAGATGGTTCGTATCAAAGGTCGTTTTCGAATCTTGTGGTCCGGCTGCTGCTACAACTGGAACCAGGTCGAGCCAGTTTTCACTGCCGTGTGCAGCCCGGTGGAAACCCTCACGCCAATCTCTGATGAGATGGTGCCGCTGAAGACGAGCATGTTCACCACGGAGCACGGCATGGACATGGTCATATACGATGTGTCATCAAAGTGAGTTGCTGCAAGTTATCTATAACAGTTGACAAATTGCCGTGTCTAATTTTTTTTAAATGTATTCATATGGTAGTTTATCTTGCTGTTAAATTCTCACCAGGAAGGCACATTATATGTGAATGGGTTACCCTGACTGAAGATAAGTAATAAATGAATAAATAAATAAATAAATAAATACACAAGTGCTGACCATGCATTATCATGCACGCCCGCCATGTTTGTCTTGTTCCCATGTGCGCAATAAAAATAACAAATACCCCCTTGTTGTTTTTAAACGGGGCCAGAATTCTCAGGCCCCAAGTTTCCATTTCCAACCTCTAGTTTTTAAATAAACACGCCGCACCACTAAATCTGTGAATTTTTCGTCAAATTCAGTTGTCAAGTCTGAGCGAAAACAATCAGAGACAGTTATGTTTGTCAGGAATTTCGCAGACAGTCGAAATGAGCAACAATAATTTCAGTGCTCCCCAGATGCTTTTTCCCCCTATACTTTTGACGGTACTTTTCTCTGGAGGATTGGTCCAGGAATGAAGTTTATAACCAGTTAGTTTTCATACTGAAATTGTAACCCCTTTCTCGTTGTCTGTAATATCGACATTCCAAAGCAGTGTCTAGTCACACGCCGTGAGTCTCGTTACCCAAGCCCCATTCTATAATATTTTCTTTTTTCACCGTGTCTCCGCAATCCTCCGTATAGATTCTCAATCTCCACTCGGTACAGGATACATCCTTTAATCGAATTGTCATCATGAGACTAAGTTTTGAAACTGAAGATTCATTTTTATCAAAAACCCATAACTGAAGGGGAGAAATGGAGAAGAAAAATGTTACAGTCCACATCACCGCAGGCAACGACTAAAGAGAACCCGCACTCTCTGGAACGGCTTAAGAATCTCACATTGCGTTTCCCTTGAGAGAAAAAAAAAAAAGACAACTTGGAGATCAGAAAAGATCCGTCAAGTTGCAGGGATCAATTTTTAGTTGAAATTTTTTTCTTCAAAAAAGTTGTTGTTGAAACAAAAAGGATTGCTGCTTCTCACTTTCTGTCTCTCTTGTTGCGTTTCGGTCACGGCTGGCAATTCATAGCTTTTCAGATCAAATTAATGTTAATGTCTTCTGATTTTAAGCGAGTTGGTCGAGCGTGTTCAAGTTGAGACTATCCCTTAATCCCCATTCTAATATCTCATGTTCCAAATTCGTCCCTTATTTCTTGTTCCCTGTTCCTCTATCTCTGTATTTATTATTGCATTTTTATACTATATTAATGCCCTGTCTGCCAGTTTGGATCAAAGATATTATGCTCAACACATTTCTGTTATATTATTTAGCAAAAAATAAGCAGGATACCAGTCATATACACGTGAAATGGTATTTGGGCTGGTAACCTTATTCTGCTAACGATAAGTTTGTTATGCTTAGCAATTTTTTGTGCTTGAGCACCTCTATGAAATTGGGTCATGTGTCCAATTTCATAGAGCTGCTTACCACAACAATCTGTGCTTAAACGGCACCCTGTGTCAACTGCGCATTTTTAAGGGCCTTCAGCGCGAAATTCCAGTCAGCCATGAAGTTTAGGGCAACTAAAAACAACTAAGCACAAACAATTGCCTAGAAAATTCTGCTTAGCAGAAACAGTATACAAACCAAAATACCATGCAATACATATTGTTTGGGACTGGTTCCCTGCAATGTTTGCTTAGCGAAAGTTTCCTTCTTAACGGCTTAATTGTGAAATAGGGCCCGGTGTCCATCTCAGCTTTGGTCTTCCTATTTTCTTATCCCATCAATATCGTCTGCACCTCCTATAGTGGGGCAGATAGGGGAAGTAATATTTGAGGGGATTGTGCGCTTCGATGATGCAAATATAGACTTTTACACACAGTCAGAGGATGTCAATGGGACCATTGCAGATTAGCCCTTTGAAAAAATATTGGTACAATAACAAGCAATTTTCAAAATAGTCAAAATGGATGCAATGTTTGTTTTTATATATTTTTTCAAAGGACAAATCTGCAATTGCCATCATAGCCAGATATTTTCTCATGACAGACTCTGATTGTGTGTCAAATTTAATGTTGTAATATACCGTGCTGTAATATAACATTGCCTGTTTTTCGGTCCCCTTGCCATTTTGTCAAAACTTTGTGCTTATAACTGCTATGAAATTGGACCCGGATAAAAATGCGTGACGCTTCCGATTGTCCTCCCTTAGAAACTAACCCCAGACAAGTTTTATGAAGATTCAACTTTGACCTTGAATGGTGTCGCGTTCAGCTTTTCCAACTTTTCCATTCCTGCGACTAGAACTTGACGCAAACTGCCATAGACTCTGTTTTCGATAAACAGAAAGTATTTTTCAGTGAAGTTCATTTTGAAAGCGGAAACTCACACGCAGTAGTACCTAATCACTATTTTCTACAGCCTTGCAACATCAAGGACTATTTATTGATCAATGGGTGAATCAAATTGGAGGGCAGGAAGGTTGCCTCAGTGGTGTCTGTCCCTGCCTTTCACCTCTGTGGAACCCGGTTCGAATCCCGGACCAAAGCCTCGCCTGTAGGTTGGTTTTTCAGTCTCCACCTGACTGGCTTCTCCCACTTCTAAAACTTCATTGTCTTCTTTACAACAGTTGACGTGATCTTTAGGGTGCTTTGCCGACTATATTAATTCAGGTTTTAGATTCAGAATTGTTGGTAGTATATTGATAATGTCCGCGGGAACTGCTGCTGTACATTTTGACAGCGGCTTCGATCACCGCACCATTACAACGGGCTCGGCGTTGTAGACTCTGCAAGTCTCGCGCGTATTCGAAGATTGGGACCCAATAAAGTGCGCGAATTTGTTTTCTTCACGTGTTAAGGCAATATGCACGGGACCAGAGTGGTCCCAAAAATGTTCGAATACTCGCGAGACTTGCATTGGCTGCAACTGTAAGCTGATGATAGGCATTTTCTCCCAGTGGAGCACACAATGAAAAGTAAAAAGTTAAAGTGTTTTTTTTTACCCAACTGAGTTTTTAAACTGTTGTCAATAGAGAAGGAGAGACCGGCATAGCCTTAAAAGAAAAACCATATATCAACGCAGATTTGTTTTCTTATATCATTATAAAACCTTTGTGCATGTTCCATTCGTTTGATAAATTATTTGTTTTTATTTATGTTGACATTCCAGTGTGTTTTTCCACCTTGGTTATGAGTCGAGTGAGCTTAGTGCTATGTCATGGTATACACTCATTCATCCGGACTATGTAGAAACAGCGAGGAAATATCACCAGCAAAGTAAGAATCTTTCACTTTAACACAAGTTTCGTTTGTTTTGACGTACGGTTAATAAAGGGACGAGCAGTATTGATAATGTCCGCGCAGGGCTGCTGCTATACGGGTATGCTTACACTTTCTCTGAATCAGTAAGGTATGAGGCACGCAGCATTGATAATGCCCGCGCAAAGCTGCTGCTGATACAGGTATAATTTATGCTGACACACTCTACGAATCAATAAAGTGGTAATACAATGTAGTTGCATCAGCTAAACTGTGACTATTTGATCATTCTCCTTGATCAAGGAACAGCTATGTTGAAAATGCTGCTGCAATTTTCAGCTGCCTCTCTGAGTCAAGATAAGGTAGAGCGACGATAATGTCGACAACACTGATGTCGCTAATAATGCTTACCGATACTCTTTTGGGTCAGCATCGGTAATGCCGACAAGACAACGGTATCGACACTCTGACAATGAATGTGTATTAGCTACCAAACACTTCAGACTATAAAAATCAGTCTTTATGATCATTATTTCCTTTAGCTGTAATCAGGATGCAAACAAAAATACATACGCCATGCGACATGCATGGGGGGCGCTTCTCTTGCAAAGTCTGTATACGGGAAAACCAATTTCACCGGGAAAGACTGATGACAGGCCGGGGGCTGTGAGGGGCCAATCAGGGGGGGGGGGAGTATCTCCATTCTCTCCCCCATACCCCTGTCTCCCCTGGAGGCGGGGTACGGGACAGGGCGTAGTCGGCTTATGTTCATCACAGGGATAATGATACAATTATCCCTTAAACATATTGTCAAACACACATGATTGCCAATTAACACGATGACTGCATTGTTGCGACTGGGCACAATGCAATTTATAGTAATTAAAAAAAAAACTCGACTGATTTGATAGCAATTTCATTCTGAAGAGACGAACATTTTCAAAAGGGCCTAAATAAATCCTCATCTCTCCCAAAGTCTCCCCACGGGGCTACAATCGCACCCTCCTGCAAACACTGACTGCCTTGAAGGCCGGGTCTGAAACGAGTTCCCACAGCAAGTATACCATGATAAGCCAGAGCAAGGAGAAGTGCACGTAGTTTACCGCAGTTCAAGGCGAACTCTGCCACCGAGCGATGCCTTCATTTCACGGTGCCCTGTAACAGCCCACGTTCATTGAACTGGCCTATCCCTCACGGACTCACAGATCATTTTCACTTCTGCCTCAGGCTAGTTGCTGGAATTTTCACGCTAAAAGTCAAGAGAAATTACACAATAATAGTTCTGTTATGGTCTAAGTGATGAACAACCCATATTCATTAATATTAGGGGGATGATTTGCCGTAACATGCAATGTAAACACATTTTGCATAATTTAAAAAAAGAAATGCATGTACACCATGTATAGGCATACCTGCGGTGGTTATAATATTTTACAATAGAAGGAAATACATGGCAGAAAATGGAATTAGACCTCGCTTGATGTGTTACCAGTTCAATGTTTTAGTCTGAGTGCATGAACCAGCACATCCTCAAGATCGGATGAATGTTCATTTTCTTTGGTAACCTTCCAAAATAAAAAGGTAAATAAGATAACGTTAAAAGGCCCGTTCACATTTCCTTGTAATGATTTCATATTTTGTTATTTTTATAAATGTATTTAAAACATTTGCGTGCTTTGTATCCTGATCTGTAGATCAGTCGTTACAAGGATGTTCAACCTACGCAATTTCAGGGCCACAGTGTCCTTGACGGGAACAACATTGCTCTTTTGTTGGTGTTGTCGTGGGTGGGTGGAGGGGATGAGAGGGAAGGGGTGGCTGGGATACAGTTTACAAGGAAGAACCTCTCTCCAAAACAAATGAATGAAACAAAAATAAAAACAAAAGCACATGCACTGTAATAAAGCTGTCGCGGTACGTTACCAATTGATTTCACCAGTCTCTTTAATACTACAAGCATTTATGTTTTAAAATAAAGCAGGGAGATGAACCAATTATAAAATTTCTTTCAGTATTTAACACTGTTGCTTTTACAAGTTAAATCGCAATGTACCCCCTTCTGGCTATAATAAGATTTTGAAAACAACAACACTGTTGGGCATTTCTCTTTTTTTTTTTTCTTTTTTTTTTAAATACCCGTGAAAAGTAAACAAATTAACATTAAATATTAAGAGGACGGGCATGCTGTCAAAACTCACCATGTGTGGTAAAGACGATTTATGGCTAAAGGTTTTTGTTCAAGTCGGTGAAATTCGAGTTGTCAAAATTTACCGTCGACGGGAAAAAACATGCATGGGTGTAGCGAAATCCTTCAACTCGCCGGTCTGTGCATTTTGTTGCGGAATCTGTTGAATCTGTTGCGCTCTTGAAACAAATGTACTTTATTTGCCTTTTATAGACCGTTATCATGGTGTAGCCATTTTGTTTCGCTCCCATTCAAACCACGTGTCGCCAAACCGAGGCTGGAAGGAAAATAGTCAGGTCTCTCTTAGGCATAATGAAAATTAGTAGTCATTGTTTATATTCATAGGGTGAAAGACACAATTTAATGATGGCTTGTTTGTAGTGTCACATTGTTGTACACAATCCAGATAAGAGTTATTCACTAAACGCGTGCATACAGAATTTGATTATTTATTATTTCAAATATAGATAGAATTTGCATTTACAGCAAATACATTGACTTGTATGTATATAAAGCTGTCACGTCCGCAGCAGAATTAAATATATAAATGGTGGTATTGACGAATTAGGAATCTATACATGGGCATCGTGTAAAAGTCTTTAGTCTTGAAATATGGGCCGTCTATCTCTGCTCTCGCTCAAACATAATCAAACCAAAGCGAGACTGAGAAGGCAAATTATCAGGCTCCTTTTCGTATGCAGTAAAGCAGTATTGTGGCATGATTCGAGGGACCATGCATGACAAATTGGATGATCAACTCTAACACCGTGCATATTGTTTGCTGCTACTGGTTAGGTGCATGTTTTAATGTAGAATTGCTATAGCCTAACATCAATGATGACGAAATCAACTTGACTCATCTTCTTAAACCATAAGCATCACACAAAATGTAACACTCGAAGACAAAGTTCAGCATCGGTAATCATCAAAAACTGACCAGCAGTCATAATAGTTTGAAACTGAAAGTTCACTGATTATAAACTGCACACCAGCGCTATTCCTCCAGAGAGAGGTAGGTATTTCCGTCTGAATTCCTATTACAGTTAAGTGAATAGCAGTGAAGAACCCTCACAATGCAACATCTTGTTTCAATTGCCGGATATGGAAACAACAAAGACATAAACGTTACATAGCAGACCGTTGTTCGCTGTTGTCACTAAAACGGATTCACCTAAAAAGGTCATTTTGATAATAACCCCGAAAAGATATGTGTAACTTCTTTTTTTGCAGTAAGCATCCTGTGAAATTATTGCGTGGAAGTGCCCTCCCCCCTTGATTACAGGGAATTTGAAGGCTCCAAAACTTACCTCAAGGCGAGTTTTGGCGATTCAAATTTCCGTGGTTTCCGTTTGTGAAAGATGCAGCCAGAGATGCGGTTGGTCACCTTACTTTAACTAAATGTGGATGGATCCAACGTTCTTGTGAAAATACCGTGACTGTTGCTGTTCTCGCAGCAAGTAGACACTGTATTCAACTGAAACATTCACATTCACTTTTATTGTTATAATTGTATATTTATTGATAATTTTGCCTATAAATCAGCATTAGGCCTATAACACGTGACAAAAACCAATCTATGACCCTTTACATGTATATCCTTTAAGTTTATGAATTGTTCCTTTACGCACGGGCACTAGACATTTAGTGTACAGTGGGACTTAGCCACAGTTGATTCTGCCAATAAGACCAAACCGTACCTTATCTTGATTCAAAGAGAGCTATTAAAGCAATGCGGTTTTTTTAAACTTTCTTTTTTAAGTTTCAATTTTTGTTTTGTTGTTGACAACTTCCATTGCTACCAGGCCCTACACTTTTCCTAAATGGCGTAACGGGGAAGTCGGGGGAGGGGCTTGGCTCACAACCTTTGCCACCCCCCCCCTTCACCCAAAACTCGATTGGAGAAATGATTTGTTTGCTTTTCGTGATTAAAACATCATTTGTGTATTACCTGTAGACTAACAAATGTTTGCATGCATAAGGTTCAGTGCAGGTATCAACTAACGTATTGACAGTATGATATGAAGGCATATGTCTGCAGTGTAAAGCCAAGCCCCCGCCCCCTAAACAAACATTTATAATAATATATAACAAATGAAACATGATATACATTTCTTTTTCTCCCGCCTACCCCCATCCACCCCCCTAAAAAATGCCTAAGTACGTCACTGTTACCATGGTTTGAATATTCCCAGAGAAACATGACCAATGTTGTACCGTATCAATATCAGGTTAAACAAAAGAACATCACAAGTAATGTTATATACTAAATGATAACAAGGAAAGTGAACACTTAATTCCACGATAGGGACTTTACCTGACTAGGTCTCGTCAACAACACCGATTTCCTGTTTCAATATGCATGTGGTATAAAGCCCCAAAGCAGAAGCTCGAGCACTTCTCAGTTGCATGACGAAGCTCGGTCTGCAGCGGTTGGTTTGCGGTTTGCTGCTGTCAATGTTTGTTGTAGTTTTAGCCCCCAAAAATGCAGAAGCAGTTTGCGACCGGAAACTGTTGACTGAGTTGTGCTATTTTTTGCAGGGTACGTGAGTTCGAAAAAAACCCCACCAAAAAGCAAAACCGGTGGCATCATTCAGGATTTGAATCTAAGTACCGGTAGTCAAAACAGTCCGGTTAAATTTTAATCGATTATTATGACATCACTGTTAGTCATGACTTCATTATTATTTTGAGCAGACGGATATTTCTCTGTGAGGCCATCAATAAAGGAATCATTCCATGAGGAATAAAACAAGAAAATGAAGTGCTGGCTTTTGTGATTAATATTGTCAGTTTTGTTCACTCCTGTTTACAGTGCTTCAACCAAGCATCGGAACTGCCGCGAGTAGATGTGCCTTCGTGTTACGACTTCTCCGTAAAGACAACACCTTCGTGACGGTCAGCGTGACCGCCTGGCTGGACCGGGACTCTACGGTCAATCACGCGGCTGTGATTATGTGCCAGAACTTGGTAATCAGGTAAGGTTCTCGCTCCCAATTCGTTTCTTATATACCTCATCGGTTTCACACGGTGTTTAGAATTTAAAATGTGCTATGGGAGAAAGGTCAACTTGGTGGGACAGAACTTTTGACAGCAGAGTAAGAAATTGCACGCCCCTTTTGTAAAAAAAAAATGGTGGAGGGATCTCTCAGGTACCGTGCGAGTTTCCATACGCTATAAATTGCATTATAGGGCAATGCCAAAAGCGAATAAATACCCCCCTGTTGGACAACGATTAACGAAAAACTGGGTTTCATTGTGAAATTGTCAATAAGAAAAACCTGTCTATATGCGGATGTGAGTTTGGTTTGTTAATTTCAAAGAAACATTCGTGTAAAGTTATTTTTTTAAATGGATGTTTCAGTTTTTAGTGTTTTGTTTGTTTTAGAGTTATGTTGTCTCCAATTTGTTTTAAAGACTTTTGACTTCGTATTTTGTTGTGCAGAGAGGACGAAATTGCCATGTATGAATCTCAGGCTCTACACGAGACCCTAGCCCGTCGTTCGGCTCCGTGCCTCGTGTCGCCCCGCCCGCCATCTGCCTCAGGCTCTAGCGAGAGGTTCAGCTGTGGCCCACCAGGAGATGACGGCCCATCCCCCTGGCCTGAACAAGGACCCCACGCCGAAGAAAACACATCCTGCTCCGTGGACACAGCTCCGTTCTACGGGTACACCGGCTCCGGTGGCCAGACCCATCGGTATGTCGGTGACAGCACCCCGTACCAGTATCTAGTGAGCCACGGGGAAATGAACGATTGGCGGTATGACAGTGAAAGTTGCTACTATCAGGAAAACCAATTCAACACCATGTCTTGCCAGCTGAAGGTGGAAAATACGGGTTGGGATGCACAGATTCATCGCCTTCCACACCACGAGGCGGCAGGGAGGGAAATTTTTCCAGGGAACTATGGCCCCTACTCCTCAGTACTTTTAGGGCCAGCGAGGGCGCGGCAATCAGTACGCCCCCGTAAAGACGGCGTTGTGGAGGGCTGTGACGTTGCGTTGAGCCACACCACAACACGAGAACCTGCTGTTGGTAGCGATCCTTGTCCAGCTCTTAAAAGAGCGGTCCTCGAATGGGCTAGGCGTCTTAAAGTTAAAAGACAGATCATGACGTCTTACAAGAAACAAGAACAATGCTTTCCATCGGTGGAGTACAAAGAGAAAAGCAGAAAAAGATCACATCGTGGAACTAGTGTGCCTGCCTCCCCTGTTCCGTTATATAAATCTGAAATTGACTATCCACCTTGTGTTGCTACCGTCACCCGTATGGAGCCGCCTGCAAAACGCTTCATGGACGGTACACTCCAAGTCAATAACCAACCACACACCGTGAACAACCTCACCAGCCAGCTGCACAATCCCGAAGAACCACCCTTCAACAGTAAAGGGTACTCGTCATCGGTTGGAATACCGCAGGTGGAACCGCACTGGTGGCCGACGTCCGGGAGTGAGGTTCACGTCCCGGACAGCATCCTCACTCCGGAGTCGTCCCCTTCCCACGAGGATCCACCGGGGAAAATGCGCCTTCCATTCGGTACATCGAGCGCGTGCTCCCCGGAGAGTAGCAAGCCGGCTCGGCAGCAGGACGACAGACATGCTTCAGACGAGGAAACTGAGCCGATTGTCGGTACCCTAGAGGATGCCGTTGGAAAGGCACTGTGCGCTCTGTCCTCGGATGAGTTGAGGCTTCTAGACCAGGCTACACTCTCCTTGCTCTATCAGAACGGACCTTCACGCCAACCAAGCTTTCCCAAAAGGACAGTTGCTAATTCAGATAATAAATAGTACTATTTAGATTTGAAACTTTTTATGGTGGAGGTACAACTTTGTAAAAAGTGAAAGAGGTTTCGGTATTACCGCAATTAAATTTGTGTTCTTCAAAGTGATCACTGCACCAATGCTGCATAGATTAATAAAAGACACAAAACCCAAACACAAGATAATCACAAGTCATCACAGAAACAAATTTGTTCGCTAATCCATTCTAAAAATACGTGAACAATGTTATTCAAAAATAAAGAAAATCCCGTCGCACCAGCCGAATGGAACATATTACTTTTCGGTCTCTCATTTTATCAGGTTTATCTAGTTGGAAACAATGATACCCCTCAAAAGACAACAATACAGTGTTTAAATCCTCTACAAGTCGATTTATGACCTGATCTTCTAAAATGTCTTCATTGTATATTTTTGAATCTATTGTTTTAACTCTCTAATGTGAACTATATTGTGGACCTATGTAAATAAGTGGAAATAATGGTCGACGTCGGAGTTGAATTATTAGAAAACATTGGAAACATTAACACTTCAACATTTGTCGAAAAATATTTTAGAATGAACCATCTTAGAATTTTCTTTGTGTATAAATTTTGATAATTTCACAATGTGTTTTATGTATTTAATGTCATTTTATGATTTTGTTTGGGTCAATTTTGTCGCAGTTGGACCAAACTTTGTTCTTGTGTGGTAATTGATACAATGTTGCAGCTAGAGCCCGCATAGTAGATTAGTTAAGATTCGATATCCACGCTTACACTTTGGGTCATAACTTCTTTTTCAAGGATACCTTTTTAGTAGATGTCTTTGGTTCCAATTGGTCTTTCCTATGAAATATGCTAAATATATTCACGCATGCGTGCATACACTATTGGTTGGCAAACACCAGAGAGGTGTACATTGGGCAGACGCACAAACACGTGTGCGTCACTCCGCCATCAGCCCCATACAAAAAGGCGCGATGTTCCCTCATTTGCCAACCGAATACCAGTGGTGTTAGTGCGCACGCGCGACGTGTGATTTACCTACTTCATGGGAAAGGTATATTCTGACGGACATATCTCGTAATGAACGATCTTTCGTCGCTCATATTTTGTAGGGCATCCAGGATGCAAACCTCGAGTCTTGTGTGGCAATGTTTCCTTTTAAAAACACTTCGATTATTTTCATTGAATTAAAGAACAAAATACCGAAGAAAATTTCACATTGTCTTTTTTTCAAAACCACGACATGAGCTCTGGCCATTTTGAAGCCACGTATTCATAGTGTCAAAGTGTCAGTCAGAACCCAGCCGAAGCCCTATTAGGCGAAGGACCGAGCATGGTCTTTAAAAAGTCTCAGATGTACAGGGTATGATGGCCCTTTTCAAAACCAGGGCTACGGCATGGGCTCCGGCCTCTGAGTTGGGCTCCGGCTTGGGCCCCGGCTTAGACTCAGTCTGCCTGATTGAAGCCCGTAACGATAGCGCACATTTTAAAACTAACTGACGTAGAATTAGCTTGTGCCTGAGTCCAAGCCGTGGTTTCGACTTGAAGAGAAAGACAGGCTGGACCTTCATTATAAGAATAATAATATATGTGTCTACCCTCTTATTATGTAAATTTATGCCATGTCCGAGTTAACGGTTTCGGCAGTGGCATGACCGGATCACTGAAAAGGCACATGATACGCCGAAGCCGGTAAATTAGGACATGGCATAATGATACCACGTAAATAGTAATACAGCCAAACGACCGTTTGGTACCCAGGCGCTACGTTGACGAGTACAAAAAGCCAACTTCAAATTCGGTAATGTCGTACTGTACATTTTAATTTACGTTGGCCTACTGTTGCTGTTTGGTGGACGTTTATCCGATAGTCTAAATACCACTTGACCACCGAGCTATCCCGGCGGCTTAAAGATACATCGGTGTAAAGGGTAAAAACAAGTTTTTATATGCTTTACACCCGATGCAAAGTTAACATCTACACACAACTGTATTAACAATTTGTGCGGTACCCGCTGCTAAAACATAGGATTCGAGATGCCTCTAAGCCTCCGGGCTAGCTCGGTGGTCTGGTGGTGATAAATCTGCTCTAGCAATGCAAAACTCGTGGGTTCGAAACCCGTCCTAGTGATTTGCCTGACAGGCGCAGTGTGGTGGGTTTTTTTTTGGTCACAGAACTCGGGAAAGTACTGAGTATACAGTGCTTAATACACTACGGTGTTAAAGTACAATCATTTTATATCCGATATGTATTATTATTATTTTTTTGTCACAGTGCTAAAACAAGTTTCATCATTAGAAATAATAAGACCCAACCTCAAAGAGTAGCTTAGAGGAGTTGCTAAGCATAAATAGCAGAAAACCGGTCACAGACTTGTACACATGACCTTACAACTTGCCCGGTAATCTTCTTTTTTTTCTCTTTCTGTTTGCTTAGCATAAATATTTTTTTCCCAAGCATCTCATTCTTTCTAATAGCTTGCCTTAGTTGTGATTTAACAAAAAAAGTTTATTTGTAGTTGTCTTATACTTTGTAAAGCCAATTCATTGTTTCTCATCTGATGTCAGAGGCAGCTTATTAAGAAACTTAGATTTTTATAAATAAAATGAAACATCCAACAAATTGTTGTATCCGTTGTGACCGATCGAATGTCCGACCCAGCTGACCCATTAATCGTCTTTGACATTTACGTCTAAACTAAATACCCACCGGTCTTAAAACGGCAGATTGCAATGCTACAATTAAGATCTGACACACTGGCAATTTGATACAAAGTCCACAACTCCAAGACGTCCGGGGGACGAACCCACACACAACAACAAAAACCCGGACCAGCTTAAACTCATACACTCGGAGTTTTTAACCAACCTGACAATTTTGTTTGACAAATTATACTTCTTGGTTAAGAGGGCTAATTATGGACGATCATCACAAATCGGTGTGTACTCTGGAGAGAGAAAAAAACCCACCGTGGTAGGAGCAGTTTCCTTACGGAGCAGGAGAGCAGAACCCTCGAGTGCTGCACACACTTATTAATCTCCCAAAGCCAGGTCGCGAGTAATTCCGACTCTGCTTGGAAACAGCCGAGACGTTCCGGAGACAGAAATTAAGACAAGAAAAATAACCGTAATAGAGCTCTTGGGCGGCCGAGTGGGCTGGGCGATTAGACGAGTTAAGTGGTGTAAGTTACCTTGTTTGTTAAATGGGACCAAGTGGGGCATAATACAATACAAACTCATTTAGTTAACCACCAGCAGTGTGTCCGGCCACCAGACTTAAAACAAACAAAAAACAGTGACCATAAAACACTCAGTACACACAACTAAACCTCCAACAGCAGATATAATTTGCTTTCTTAATTATTAACCCGACCAGTGTCTAATTTTACTCAGGGAGTTCGTGGGTTCTTTTTCTTGATACACAGTTACTTTCTCCCCAGGCTTTTATTCTTGCAAGTTATAACTTTTGATTTGGGGTTGAACAAAGAAAATTTTACTACAGCAGGATCTGAACCAACGACCTCCGGTTTAACGCCAGCATCAAAAATATAATATAAAAAGAAAACAGAAAGAAAAAGCAGTGTATGGTTTGATACAATAAATAGCCCCCGCCCCCCCGCCCCACCCGTTGAAAATGTCTGGTTACGCTATTGCTTCAGCCTTGTTGGTATAGGTTTACCGCCAACAGGGCTACATAGCTCAGTTGGTATAGAGCTCCAGCACGTTAAACCGTGGAGGTTGTTGGTTCAAATCCCGTTCAAGTCAATTTTTTTTTTCAACCCAAAATCAATTGAAAATTTACCCATTCAGTTTCCCATAAACCTTGATAAGTTCTAACTTTATGACGGGCCCATGCTGTCAGTTTGCATTCTGGGACTGCATTTCCTCGGAGATTGTCAACGGTAGGTTAGAAGAGGATCAACTGGGAGCCACGGAGGAGAGAGTCACGGAGGGCAAGCAATACTAACTCGGATGGGTCTATATTTTAGAATAATTCAGAATACAAGATTGATAATTATCGGGGGAAAATAATTGTATGTTTCAATTTGAAATTTCACTGATAATGAAGGTCATAATGGTCTACCAATAGGCCAAGGCCTACTCCACATCATTATCTTTCTCTGATGAAACTACATGTGTAGTACCGCTTCGAGTGAAAATGAATTGAAATTTATATCATTTGAGTTTATTTCAATAAACCCGATATGAACGGTCAGCAGGTGTTGTAAATGGTAGATTCAACTACGGAAGACCCTTGTTGCCAAAATGCCTGCTCAAAAAAGAAGAAATGAAAGAGAAGAGAAGTGTAGGGCCCGCAGTATACGTGAAAATGGGACATTCTTTGACCGTATGCCCTAAGAGCAGTAACATGCCCGACGAGGGCGTAACGGGGTGCATATCGTGTAGGCCCAGCTATTACAACAAAACAAGTGGGGACCTATACCAGACAAGAAAACAAAGGCCTATAAGCTGGGGGGGGGGGGCTTGGGCTGGGGCCATTTAATGTATCGAACAATTCAATTGTTTGTTTGTTTGTTTGTTTGTTTGTTGGGGGTTGTTGTTGATGTTGTTGTTGTTGTTGTTGTTGTTGTTGTTGTTGTTGTTGTTGTTGTTGTTGTTGTTGTTTTTGGTTGTTTTTTTGGGGGGGAGGGGGGGGGGGAGTTCTGAGGTGGGCAGGGGCCACCAGCCCCCCCCCCCCCCCCTAGCGTGACTGGGTTCAAAGACTTGAAGTGAAAACTAGTTAGTGACATCCTGGGTTTATGTGCGAGAACGAAGCCCTCCCTGCTCCCTGCTATCAGAGAGGAGGCCGAGAAGAGGTGTCGAGAGAAGCGAACACATTTAGAGTGTCCCCTATAGACGTGGAAGTGCTCTATGCTTGTACCAACAATGTTATATTAATTTGCAGTTTTTGCACACTCCTATGCCACCCCCTCCCATCGTTTTTTTTAAAAACGTGCTGCTTGTCAAAGGGGCCAAAAGCTCTCCCTATTTGTTTTTAACCGATCGCAGAGAGCTGCGTGTGAACGTTTTAAACACGCCCTCTACCGTTTCAAGTAGAGCAGTGTCAAAACACACGTGTGGTGTGTGTGGTGGAGGTGACAAACAGAGAGTGCAGATTTGGTGAGATATTTTGCTGTTTCGGTCTATATTTATATAAACTTGAAAGGTTCTGACCAATGACAGCAATTGTTGAATATGTGTAGGAAAATTAATTACGGAAATTCTACCAAATCAGGCATATAATGTGTTGATTGTTTGGTAGTAAAATTTGGTAGGCCGAAAAAACCTTGTCAACATGGTCAACTCAATGTCATTTCCTACACACAAAAAAGTGCGCGCGTGTCACGGTGTAGTTCATGATTTGAATGGCATCTCAATTCAACATTTTGATTTCCTTCCTTCATCAAAGTATGTGCTCGATCCATGATGGAGGAAGGAAACAAAGTATTTCACTCACAGATAAGAGTAAGATTGGATTTAAACACATGGTAAACACATGTTTTAAATATTCCTCGCTGTTGAGTCAATACAACAATCAAGAGGATTGCGGGGGGGGGGGGGGCTGGTCTTCATGGCATATGATTGAATCACAACAAATAGTACATTCACCTATTTTTGTATTGCCTACCATTCCAACTATGGGCCCATGCTAAAATCAGGCACTTTTCAGAAATACAATGAAGACATAAAGTCAAGACATCATGCATCATGCAGTCATGATCTCTGATCAACATGGTTCTATGTCTTTATTCTAAATACAAATAAAATGTAATTGTAAAGTAGGCCTAGAAATACCAAATTTTAATACAATACACGTACTAGTAGTCTAGTATTACTATTATTTAGTAATACTACCCTAATTATTTAATAATAAAAAAATACATGCACTCTAGTATTACTATTTAGTAATATTTACTACTACCCTAATTATTTTTAAGAGTTCTTATTGTTTCTTATCTTTTTGATGAGTTAAAAAAAAATTAGTTTTCCGGTTTTTGCAGGAAGTGCCTGGTTTTGGCAAGAAGCTAAGTAGATCAGATGTAGGGGAAATATTTGGGGGAATTGTGCCTTTGATTGATTACAAGCTCAATTTACAAGCATGGAATTTGGCACACAGTCACAGTCAGAGTATGTCATGAGAAAGATATTTGGCTAAATTTTGAGTAAAGGGCCATAGCACTAGCAGATTTGGCCAAATAAAATTAAGGTAGAATAACAAGCAATTTTCAAAATTGACTAAGTGGCTGCTAACGGTAATGCTATTGCTTGATTTTCTACTGTATTTTTTCAAATTACAAATCTGCTAATGGCCCTATAGCTGAATATCTTTCACATGAAATTTCTGACCAGTGTACCACCTGTTTGTTTGTAGTGTTGTCATTAAGCCTTCGAGAAAGACTCTGGTGGTGTTAGGGTTGAAACGTCAGGCCACGTTGTGCAAATTCTATTCCGTCCCTTACTAGTACTTGTATCATCAAAGGCACGATCCCATCACCTAGGACCTATCTCAGGGTTCGCCCTTTACTTTTTCAGTGACTAGCAAGCAAGGACACCAGTTAGCAAGGACACCAGTTAGCTTGTCATGTCACTAGTCAGTCAGCTTTTTCACTTGTCCATACGGGTAGGGATGCTTTTCAATACTGAACTTGCCAGCCGGACCAGTTTGAGTGAATGTTGACTGGTCCTCGGGTGTTTTAACTGGCACTCGGCCAGCTGACCACTGTTTAAGGAGAACGCTGCTATCAGAGCAGTCAGGTTGGCTCGGTGGTTTCTCCCCTGCCTTTCACCTCAAGCTCTGTGGACCCTGGTTAGATTCCCGGATGGACACCTTGCATACATGGATTGAGTTAATTCAGTCCCTACCTGACTGTGTGGGTTTCCCTCATTTTGGTTTTCTTCCCACATGTGTAACTGAAATGTCTTCATTGTCTTCTTTATAAGCGTTGGTGTGGTGTTTCCATTAGGATGCTTTGCCAACTAAAATTCAGATTCAGATTCAGATATATCATTATGGTATTATGCTTTTGTAGTTTGAGAGGGAATTCACACATTCTCATCCTTTGAAAAAACAAAAACAATTTTGTTTATTTATGTCACAAAAACAGGATCATAAAAATGTAATGAACATTTTTACAGGTTAGTTGGATGGTAGGTAAACTGGAGTGTTTTAAAACAAATTTACTCAAGTTCGAAAAACCATTGATTTGCTTCACCTATTTATATTGGGCCAAAAAGGAAAGTTACAAAAAAAAATTCAAGCAGTTATGCATGCTGGAACAGTCGATTCTCTGTAATAGACTGTTCCAAGGTCAAACATCACCAAACGGGAATAATTGGTCACAAACCTTGCTAGTTGATTGGCTGCCAGAGTCTAAAGTTTCTAAATTTATCACACCTGCAAATATCATGAACTGCACATTCATTAAATGAATCCTTAATAATCCTGACATAACAACATTTTGGGGTACAAAAGTCAAATTTTTTTTACACATTGTCGGTTGCAGAAACCAGAGCATACATCATGACTGGAGTACGGGTAGTTCATAGAATAAAGGTTTAATTCAGTCAATTTAGGTGTGAATGTGGGCTCAACATCATGGCGGTGCTTACCACATACTTCTGCGCTTACAACTCCTTACTACCCATAGAAACACGCGCTTTATACATAGCGCTGTGTAAATCGCAGTATTCGATGGTAAGTATCGCCGTGAAATTGGGCCCTTCCTCTAACAGTTCGGGGAAAAAAGACAAAGATCTTGACATTAGTTCTCTGATGTTTACCGAGCCCTGTGTAAGTGTGACGCAATTCCACTGTAAGCCACGCCCACTTTCCACAAACTGGCTCCGCTGATTAGCAGGAGCCCATAGGAGTTGCTAGATTTTCTTTGAACATTTATGCAAGAAAAGTTTATCAATTGGACTAGGCTTTGACACACGTACTTAAAAGAATCAATGTCTTCTCAGAATTGAAAGTTTCTGTCAGGAGCTTTTGAACAATGAAATGTGTGATTATTGGTAAAATTACACAGAACCCCCGCATGACGGCTTTGCAGCCAGAAAAGGCAAAAAATGTGTGTGTGCGTGCAGCAGACACGCATACATGTGACAAAAGACTTACCAACAGGAAACTTCATAAAACTTGTTTTATCAACAATTAATAACAACATTAGTAATAAGAATCCTGAGAAACAACCCTGTATCCATCTGGCTTTTGCTTGTGTTGTTAAACGCAAATAAAAGCTGCCATTTTTTTTTTTGCATTAGGATAACCGTAAATATTGATGTCACATGTATGTCTGTATATTTCAGATCCAAGAAGCACCCTATCATCATTATCAGTAGCCACCATGGGTTTCGTGGGTTACACTGATGTGATAGCCGAGGGAGACACTGCAATCGTTTATCTCGGCTACAATGCTATGATGCACTTGAAGCTTAGCCACGGCGCCCTCACGCAGACCAAGCGTGGGGGTCTGAGGCACTCTGACATTATTGGCAAGAAGTATGGCTGCCGTCTCAGCACTCTCAGTGATAAGGTAAAGATGTCTGTGCCGATAATAATAATAGGACATTCTTACAGAGTGCATTTTAGTCCTGGGAGATCTCCCAATGCGCTTTACATACAGTACATAATAACAAACGTATTACAAGTGTAATCTACTGCATTTGCAGCACAGGTTGTTTTTGGCAGAACAACCCTGCACAGAACTATTTGTGGGCATGTGGAGGCATTGACCACATGATGTCATTCTGCAGGCTGGCATAGTTTAGTTGGCATTCAAAACCACAGTGGATGATATTGAATGGTCAGACAGTGAGAGGATTGACTGTGTACTATGTAGATGCGTTCACCCATGATATCATATTGCAGGCTGGCATAGTTTATCTATCATTCCAAACCAAAATGGATGATATTGAATGGTCAGACAGTAGGAGGGAAAACGTTATTTATGCTCACTAAAACTTGCCTAGATCACTGTATGTTCTCTTTTTGGAAACAGACATCCTTAAGTGTCATGTTGTTTGTTTGAAAGCACTATTCTGTTTCATTCACTAATGATTGTCCTCGTAATCAATGTTCAAAGTACATTTGTTGCCACACTATCAGAAATGACACAAATGACAAACGTTTAGCGGCTCATCTTTCCGTCTCACCTTTGCAGGGGTACGTGTATCTACTTCAGCCGACCCCAGAGCTCTGGACTCTGAATCTTCGTCATCGTACTCAGATTTTATACTTTGCTGATATCAGTTTCATCACATTACAGCTGGAGCTGAAACCAGGCTCGGTTGTAGTGGAATCAGGTAGGCTGTCTAACTCATGAATATCCCTTTTGCGATGTCACAACCACAAATTTTGCCGACCTTGGTACAGGCGGCCTTCACTGCAAAAAATACAAAAGTGTATTATTTGATACAATATTGCTATTAAATTACCCTTAAAAATAATAATACGCAGTTCTTGTATAGCGCTTTATGACAACGGCATCTGAAAGCACTAATTATTTTAAGGTATGTGGTGCTATTTTCGCAATATAAGGCCAATTTATTTACATAGCACTATGTAACAGTTCTCAAGGTGATTTGACGCAATCTGCAGCCAACCATACCAGAAAACACCAGGTCGAACCCCTTCTCTTAACGATTAGTGTACTGGGTTCTTTTACGAGCCTTACACAACACACGGGACCTACGGCTTTACGTCTCATCCAAAGGACGAAGCATGGTTAGAGTGTCTTGCCCGGGTGGACTTGATCATTGCAAGTAAATATAGTTCTACCTAAAACAAACAGTACACATATTCTTCATTGAAACAAAAGAATTGACAATTTGTGCAAACTTAGTTAAAATATTTTGTGATACTCGAGGTCACCCATACACAAATATGAAATACATAACTTGAGACTACTGTAGGAGGACCCATGGCTTAAAAAGTTGATTAGGAATGAGTGCGCACTGAGCTTAAAAGACACGATGCCGTCCAGTGTCCAGGCATATAACTTTGGTATTTCTCCTTGATTCATCTCAACAGGAACTGGGAGTGGTTCAGTCTCGCATGCCTTTGCTAGGACCATTGCACCGAACGGTCACTTGCATACATTTGAGTTTCATGAGCAGAGAGCTGAGAAGGCCCGGGAGGACTTCAAGGATCATGGTATCTCACATCTAGTTACTGTCACTCATCGAGACGTGTTAGAGGTAAGAGTGATTGGGTGGTAAGAGTAGGATTTGAAACGTTGTATGGCGGGGGGGGGGGGGGGGGGGGGGGGAGCCATCTTGAAAACATTCCTACTCTTGGTAACATATTCCAGCGAGTTTTGCAATCATTTGTAATCATTTGTAACTGTGCACGGAACTGTTTACTGTGTAGTGCATTTACCCTGTGTTATGCAGGCTGGCATAATTTATCTGTCATTCAAAACCACATTGAGTGGTCAGAGAGTAGGAGGGTTGACTGTGTATAGTGTGGATCAATCACCATGTTATCAGTTTGCAGGCTGGCCTAACCACTAGTTCTAATCCACCCCAACTCATCCAGATTGTTGGTTTGCTGCTAATCCATTTCATTGTTTTCTTTTATCAATTAGTTCTTGATTGTCTTTGATTTAAATCCTTGTTCTTTTTTTGCTTATTTTTCTTTCCTTTTCATTGACATGGAAATAAATGTCAATTAGATTGAAAAATGTAAATTCCCTCCAACAGTGTAAGGTGATTTTAATTACAGGTCTTTGACAGCCCCGAGTGTACAGTGAATTATCGTGTTTTGGTGTTGAAATAAAAGCGTAAAATAAATTGTTCTTTATTCAGGTTGTAGGGATTACATCTAAAACCTTACTGTATTGATTGTGTTTTTGTTCTAAACTTTAGTTTAGTTTTACCAATTATGTCATTTTCCATTATTTGTATTTTTGCGTTGATTTGGAACAATGCCTTTGACTCACTGGTCAAGCAGAGCAGGGTCGACCGATGAGTGTAATTAATTGATTTTTTCCCCTGATGTCAATATAAACAAAGACAACTTGTTTGCTATCGTTTCTTGAATCGATATTTATGTTGACTTATTTTATTTATTGTTGACTCAAGTCCATTTATGTTATTTTTTGTTTTTGTTTTCACTTAGCTAGGCCTTAGAATTAAACTAAAAGGTTGGTTTTGTTTTTCCTCTACAGAATGGGTTTGGTATTGACCTTTCTGTGGATGCCGTCTTTTTGGATCTGCCGAGTCCATGGCGTGCCTTGCCACATGCACGGAAAATACTCAAGACCAGCGGTGAGTTACAATCATAGCAAAATGCTGCCCTCTAAAGTAACCTTAAAACACCTTTCAGATCGTTATTTATACATGTTTGTATAGATTTTACAGGCTTTTCAAAGTTTTCCTCACATGACATGTCGAGCAGAAAAACCATAGCTTATATTTGTGGCGTGTTATGGTCGAGTAGCCTAGTGCACTGGACTCACGTTTCAGGGTGTGGGTTCGAATCCCAATCGTGACACTTGTGTCCATGAGCAAGATATGTGACTATAATTGCTTCTCTTTACCCTGGGGTAAATGGGTACCTGTGAGGGCAGAGATGGTTCTTGTGGTTGATTTAATAACTTGGTGAATTACATACTTGGCAGCACAGGCTGTATACTTCCAGGGAGCTGAGATGGTTTAAGGAATGATTATAAAGAGCCCAATAACAGGGGTAACAATGTGCCATGAGCATCACTGAGTGTCGGATTTGAAAACTATTCGAGAAGTCACCATTATTAATATTATTAGTATTCAGGCTTTCACCTTAGAATAAAACAGTGAGCTGAAATAAACAAATGTGTTAAAAGACCTCTCAATTAGGAAATATTTTGTACCTATCGTAACAGCAGATCTGCAATGAGTGTGACGACCTTATGAAAGTGTGATATTTATCAAGTTATATGTCATTTATGAAAGAGGCTTTTAGCATTTTGGAGGGTTGATGTCAGTTTTTGAGTTGCAGTACATCTTCATCTCAACTTATTAGCAATGTTGTTACATCTCGTCAATTTATGACACATTTTATATCCGTTTCTGACAGGAGGTAAGATATGCTCCTTCTCACCCTGCATTGAGCAGGTACAGAGGACCAGTGAAGATCTGAGGTCACTAGGGTTCACAGACGTGTCAACGTTTGAATGTCTGCAGAGGAACTATGAAAATCGTACGGTCGTTCTACCCTACCCTACTCTAGGGAAGCAGCCAGGTGGCGAAAGTACAAACCGGCTAGCCGAGGATGCTGCAGCGAAAGATACAGGCACTTTAAACAATACAAAACCAGGAGACCAAGGTGCTTCATCAGATTGTGTTGAAACACATGATAAGAGAGAGACGGATCCTGATGGAGCAGATGTAAGCTTTGAGGCATCAGAAGCCAAGAAACCAAGACTCTGTGAGAGTGAGAAGAAAGAGAACAAGTTACACTACCCAATAAAGTGTGCCGTACCTTGGAAAGAGATGCCTGGACATACAGGGTACTTGACCTTTGGGACCCTTTACCTTTTACCCAACGAGTCGGGTGTTTGAGAGGTTTTTGATGTCAGCTCAATAAATCTGGGCCCAATTTTAAGGCTCTGCTTACTGTGGAAACTGCGCTTATGGCCAATAGATTCATACATTTTTTCAGGGCTCCGTAAGCTTAGAATTCTGTGGTAAGCAGTATCGAGAATTTAGGCCCTGGTGTTATCACTTTGATGCTTGTGAATGATGTCAGATACCAACTTTCCAAACCATCACGCAACTACCAACTACTACTGTCAATGGACGTGCACCTTTGACCTTTTGCTTGGTGTCTTCAATGTGCATTTGATGGTTCTCAACACTTCCACTATGATACATTTTCTAGTAGTGTGTGCATCTTACATGCGGCACATGCAGTGCATAGAGTGCTCAAATGTAAGATGACCACGAGCGTACGTACAGAGCATAGGGTATGTATTGCCCAATTAAACCATTGAATTCTAACACCGGTACCTGTCATTACACTGCAAATTAAGAAAGGGAACCAGGCTACATTGATCTGTGATTTTTAGAAAATGGCTGTTTTCGGAACCGTGGCTGTGGTCGAGGATTTGGCTTGAGCTCTGTCAGTTATTTTAATAATTTAAATGTTCAGTAGGAGGGCTTCAAAACAGGTGGACAGTGTCTAAGCTGGAGACCAAGCCTAGCTGTGGTTTAGAATTAATTTATGAAGGATGCACCCCACCCAGTAAATAGTGACTGAATCAGTGCACCGAGTCTCATGACTAATTTGGAGGCCTGCCTTGAATTTGAATCAGCAGGGGAAATGCAAGCAGTATGTCTGATAAATAGTCTAGCTAATTTAAAGATCATTTTTCAATCACAGGCCTGGAATTTCACCTTTGAGAGGGTAAGGCCATTTCCATTTTGCAAAGGGCACTTCCATTGGAAAATCTTAAAGTCAATGAGAAAGTTTTGAATGGGCACCAAGGCCAAGACCAGGGGCAACAGAGGCTAGGCCTCTCATGCAATTCCAGGCCTGCAATCACAGGAAACATAGCTTTCCATACATTGATGGAATTAGTCTTGGCCCAAGACGCCAGTGATCGATAGTAGATAGTGTTCTGCGCTTGGTTGTAAATCATGATAGGGCGCCCTCTTTTGTCATGTTTTAACCAACTTGACTGATAGCCAATCAAGTTGGTTAAATCATACCATAAGACATGTAAGAGGGCTATAACGATTTACAACTGAGCGCAGTACACTATCCACTATCGATCACCGACACCATGGGGCCAAGACTGTGATGGAATCAAACCATACCAGCACATAAAAACCAAAAAAGAAATCATTAAATTGGATAAAAAAAGTGGAACTTTATTTTGATTTATAACACCAGATATTAGCATAACACAATATCAAAACTGATAGATAAACAATAAAATTATAACTTTATAATGTACAAGGCCACCATTGTTATTATTATTCTAAGGCAAATACATCAATCATATTGTATAGCAAAGGTTCAAAATATTGACAAATGTACACAACTAAATGAAAATAACTTGTTATTAAATAGAAAAACAGGTGGAGAATGTTGTAATTTGCCGGACGGATCTTTTCAAATTTAAATTTGGGCACCAAGAATTAACAAAAAATTACTCTTTGTGTGGAAGTAGAATTCTTATTAGTGTATTATAGGCACATGGACACAATATTGCATTATAAATCTGTAACTGATTGTATTTACATGTACATGACAATTGGAATGTACAAATAAGATAACCAATTGACCATTTCATAGAACTGCTAAACACAAACATTTTGCCAAGCACAGAAAAGTTGACCTTCAATATCAGAGGTAGGAAAAGACAATATCGTGGAATGGTGTTTTTGCTTCTGACAACTAATTCGCCGTTATTTTTTTCCTGTGCAAATCATGTGGATCAGTTCATTGAGCAATTCATAGACACCTTGCATGGGCCACCATAGCCGAGGCCAAACAATGAAAGCATGCAGGCGTGTGTATGCACCACACACAACTCTCAGCCAATGATAGGTGTTTATTTGACCTCACCGAGGGCGCTGTTTTGAACTCATGGCGTTATATGCAAGGGTTCTTCTCTGCTTAGCAGCTCTGTGAGTGATTATGTTTAGCCTGAACCCATAAAACAGAAAGCAAGAAAATTTGACCATGACGACAAAGTAACAGTTATCTACAGTATTGTACCAAGTTTTAAATCTCAGTCTTCACTACCGAGAACCCCATTGTTACCCTAAGTATCCTATACAGTCCCTCTTATATATAGCAAGTAGCCTACAGTTACCCGACTGTATCCCATTCATTCAAGGTGGCCTTGACATGAACCTGCTGATGCAGTCAGAAAAAGCCTGTCACAAATACCCCTAGTTTTCAACCTCAAGAGTACAAGAGTTTCCCATCAAGTGTCCAAGACAAGAGGTACCCACTGTTTCCCACAGTAGCCCACTATATTTCAGGATAACACATTCAAGGTGCCCCATCGTGGGTTGGCCTGCTTTAAATACCCCTTAGTCATCATCAATCCATGGTCCTATTTGTTGTCATCACTGCTTTACCCTAATGTATCACGTAGCTACCCCAGAGTATTCCTGAGTCGCCCCAAAGGAATCCCAGAGGTATCCAAAGTATCTCTCAGTCACCCAAAGGTGTCCGAAAGGTACCCAATGTATCCCAAAAGCCATGTCACCCATAAGAATTCTAGAGGTATTTTAACATATCCCAGAGTCACCCTGAAGGTATTCCAGAGATACCCATTGTATCACAGAGGGAACCCAGTTTATCCCAATTGACCCAACACATCAACATCCCATGCTCCTATTCATCATCTTCATCCTCGTCTTCGTCCACATCCTCCATCTCCTCAGCCTGCTCCATGGCCTCTTGCTGAGCCGCCCTGAGTGCAGCTTCTTCTTCTGGGCTTGGGTCCTCCCCCTCGGTGATCTCTGGTCCACTAGGGAACTCTTCCTGTACAGGTGGGGGTGGGGGTGGGCTGTAATTCTCTGGGGAGTACTTGTGTCCCCATCCGATGTAAACATTTTCAAATTTCCTGTGGAGGTAGTGTAGAGAAACAATGGATTAATAAACCTTAACAAAAGTTAAAGGGGAAAGAAAAATTCTTCTCAATCCTCCAGAAGATTGTTCCAATTTTTATTCTAAATTTATCACTTGTTCATCAGAAAGCCTTTTGTTGAAACTGCCCTTGATGCTCTTGCAAGCAGTCCTGGGAAAATTTAGTTTCAACAAGTGACTTTATTTAACCCTAGCAGTGCCTCGTATTAAAAAATGTGTAATGCCTTGCATTTTAAGCTTTAAATTACCACATTATTTTGGATAGAAATTGAAGAATTCTAGAAACAATGATTACAGTCAAGGAATACACAAGTTTAAAGCTAACTTCCCAAAGTTAAAATTGGTCACAACTTGAACTTTCACAAAGGTCATTTTCACAAAGGTCACATGATGTGTTGTAACCAATACAAATGAGGTTGTAATTTACACAGTCTGAATATTGGGTTGATGTAATCAGTCTGGAACATTGCTAGGGTTCCAACATTTTGTCAAACACTAAAGAATATTTGTTTTTATTGATGCAGATCTTTATTTTCTTGACAATGTATACATTTAAGATATAATGCCCTTCTTCGGGATGTCTTTATTTCATGAACTCTACCCACTTCACCAATATTAAAGCAAACAACTTACTTGTCAGTTCCAAATGCAAATGCACCAGGCCAGAGATTAGACTGGATGATGGCGATTGCATACTGGGGTACAAGGCTTGATGACAGGCGGGCACTCCATGGTGGGATGTTTTCAATTTCTAGACACAGGAAGTGTAAAAGAAATGACAGTTATAACGAGTTATAAAAAGGTATTCCTTAAAGTTTACAATTCTGTTATTGCTTGTGAAGTGTTACTTCCTCTATCTAGTAAAGGTTGCTGTAACGGGTACCGGTCACTTCGGCACCTCGCAAACTCGGCACCCACAAACTCGGCACCTTGCAAACTCGGCACCCACAAACTCGGCACCTAGCAAATTCGGCACCCACAAACTCGGCACATGCACAAATACAAACTCGGCACCCACCACGAGCCCTCTGGCTTCTAGTTTGAGGCCTGCATTCTTATTTTATTTTCTGTTTTGTAAAACTGGATTCAAGAATACTTCTTCAAACAAATCGCTCTCTTTTGTTATGGATGGTTTAAAATATTTCATGAATGATGTAAATAAATGTGACTTTTTAATTGAATTGGAATGAGGAAGTTTTTAACTGTCAGGTAAAGTTGTCCGGCATTGTGTCCGGGGGGACAGATTCACCCACATGGTCAAAAAAGGTCACACTATCTCGGTTAAACTATTTTCCCACCACTTCCCAGTTATTTAACACAAGTGGATATAGTCCAGCACAGTTACCACATTTGGAATTGTATTATCACAAATACATTTTTCAAATTACAACAATTCAACAGATACAGCGTCACTGGATGGGATAGCACCAACATAGTTTACTATCCATATCCTTCAAGAAACTTCAGAATGGTGCAAAGTTCTGCATTAAACTCCAAGAGTGATTTTAGGTTTCGGCTTAGGCAAAAGTCTCGTGCAGAATCATAAATTAAAATATTTGTGGGACATTTTGTGATAGCGGTCAATTATGCCAGACGTAAACTTAACAAAAAAGGTAAAACATATTTTAAAATACATTAAATACGTTAATACACATTAAGCATTCTTAACTTTCTTTTGTTTAATTTAACATCTCCATGTGGGGTTTACAGAACAGGTGCCGAGATTGCTAGGTGCCGAGTTTGTTGGGAAAAAAAGGCCGGTGCCGAGTTTGTATGATGCCGACATTCTTGGTGCCGAGTGGGTGCCGAGTTTGCAAGGTGCCGAGTTTGCAAGGTGCCGAGTTTGTGGGTGCCGAGTTTGCGAGGTGCCGAAGTGTCCGGTATTCGCTGTAACACCATGTACATGAAAACTTTCTCTTAAGAAATTAGTTGAATACTATTGAAATTCACAACACTTGATGTATGCATTCTAGTTACCAAGATCTGTAAGTCAAGACCTAAAACTAGTTTGATAGGATTTTTTACACGGGTGAGAGTTATCGCTGACAAAAGTCTGAAACTAGGATGCAAAGTTTAGGAAGTGATCTGAGCTGATGGCATGTTTCACTTGTTGGTAACCCCTGGAGTTACAGATTTCAAAGAGCTTTTGGGAACAGTATCCTCAGCACTAGATGGAGTATATATGAGCATGATTTCGTCATGTCAGTGCAAAAACATATCTCCTACAACAGCACTTGCGTTACACGCCAGTTTGAAAGTGTCAGAATGTTGTATCTCACTTAAAATAACCTGAATGTATACACAAACCCAATAGGGTGCCGAGATACAACGCTTTAGCACGAATCATTCTTGCATGAAATATGAGGTAATTGCACAGTTAAGATACGCTTTTTGCACTGATGCGACGATTTCTCCAAATCTGGAAAAAATAACAGCTGGATTTCTTCACAGTCAGACAACAAAGTCTGAATTCAGATAAACGTCTGAAATTTTTCATTCCTTGTATACACAATCAACACCAACGATCAACAGAGCAAAATGCACACTGGAAGTACTAGAGAATTTTTTAGGGGTTTCTCAACTCACCGAGATCTTCCGAGATGGGGGTAAGGAGAGGAGGTCCGACCTCTGGCTCTGGCTCATCTGGTTCCTCTCTCTCTTCTTCATCCTCTTCATCTTCAAAATCATCCTCTTGCTGCTGGACGGGATTGAACCACGTACACCGTCCCTGGGGTAGGATGTGCTGCACGTGATGGACCCAGTTCGACAAGGTAGGATCGGCGAGGTCTTTCACTGGGATGCTTTCAAAGTCCGGATTCTCGACGAAGGACTCGCGGGCTGAAAGAATTCACAAAATGTGATTAAATCGCAATGAATAATTAACAAAAATGGGAACCCTTAAAAAAATATTTAAATTAAAAAATTTAAAAATTCTGAGTGGAAAAATTAGTATTGTACTTTAGATAAGCAACAGTCCATGCATGAGCCATCCTGATAAACATTAAACCACGATGCATCTTGAGAAAACGAGTATAGTCAACTAGGTCAAGTTGCCAAGATGGACACCTTGCTGTAGAAGGCTCTATTACAATAACTATGGAAAAGCATTTTTTTTTCATGCGGGAGCTTTCTGTATAGACCCTCTGGGTCTGCTTCGTAAATCAAATAGAGTTTGCAAAAATCTTTAAGACTGAAGGTAAAAAAAAAGAAGACATTTATCTGACATCTACCGAAAGTTCAGAAAACAAAACACATCTACATGTATGAGAGTTGCTGCCAACACAATGATCTTTCAAAAGCAGCATAGATAATTCTGAATCTTTGATGTTGTCAGCGTGAAAGTAAATCGTATCTGGAATTTAAAAAACTCACTTGATTCTTCTTCCTCCTCTTCTTCCTCCTCATCAAATTGGTAGTAGCCTAGGGGGCTGATCTGGGTCCCTGCAGAGACCCTGGCAATCTGAGCTCTTAGGTAGTTGGATTCATTACCCTGGAATGGAGGGTAGCTCACAATCTGTGTCAGGGATAAATACAAAAAAGTTACAATTGCTCCCAGCTTTTACTTGTTTTTTCATTTTACTATTTTAAACAAAACCATAAACATATTCAGGTTACTTTTGGTTAATTTATGTCAGGAAATGTACCCAATGTTACCTAATGTCTTTCATTTATGTTTTCAACGAAATTGTTAAATGAATGTGAGACGATCATAAATTGCTCCCAGCTTTTACTTGTTCTTTCATTTTACTATTTTTAAACAAAACCCTAAACATATTCAGGTTACTTTTTGTTCGTTTATGTCAGGAAATTGACCCAATGTTAACTAATGAAACAACAGTCCATACAGCCCCTGAATGACAGACCCTCTGAACCTGCAAAAGGTATCAGTAACACTGAGAAACTAGACAACTTCCTCTTGTACTTACCGCGGCATCAAGTCTTCCAGTGAGAAACTTCTTGATCTGTCTGGCTCCTGAGAGCTGTGCTGGTGTGATTGGGGGAAGTTTCACCCATGGCTGACCGGCTAAAGAAAGACCCAAAACAAACAAAAAACACACCAGACATGAGAACAAAATAATTATTTTCTCTTAGGAAGCAAAATGTACTGCTGCAAAAATTTTAAAACCTGGACATTATGGCAAATATCTATAAAATGCTATAGGTCTATTAAATTGTCTCACAAAGTTTGCAAAAAAGAAGAAGAGGAAAGTGCCTAGCCCCAAAAGACTTTCAGGGAATCAGCTAATTAGCTGAATAATTACATGCTTGTTGAATACACGTACAATCTTTAGAATAATTTAACAATAGTTTCACAGAAAGTTAAGTCCAGGTGGGGATGCCTTTTCAGCCAGCTGGAAGATTTCTAGTCTGTTTTTTTAATATAAACTCTTTCATTTATAAGCTGTTTGACAGTTGACTCATCCAAAATACATACCAAAATACACTTAACGAATAAGAATCAAGGCCAAGGTCATAGGCCATTTGCAAAACCTTGGTAGAGGCTTCGACAATGGCTTAGCGCCATCAACCTGTATGAAGTTCCATACTAAAAATTGTATGCTTTTAAATTACTGATGGAGCCACAGCCAGAGCCTACGCAAAAGCTTTGTTTTCCCAAAAGGGCCATAGTTAAAAATTGGGGCAAAGAATATAACTTACGTTCGTTGCAGACAAAGTAGGTTTTCTTGTTTGTCCCAGTGCGGTTCTCTTCGCGGGGGATGACGGGTGGAGGTTTGTAGTCTGGTTTGGGTGTGTCATCTTCCTCTGCCTCCTCTGTAGAAATAAACGTAAACAATCAACAAAATGAGTTGTAATCATAATTAGTTTCATTGGAGAAAAAATAATCAAATAAATAAACAGAAAATACGCTGACTTCTGTTAGACTCTGATTGCCATCAACCATCATTGTGGTTAAATTTCTTTGTGCACATGTACAGGGGGAAACATTATGACACAGGCTTATGTATTTCTCTAATTTTCCAGAGTGTCTAACTGTATCAACAGAGGACACCATGGAAGTTACAGAAAAATGAAGCATATTTCTATTTATTTCATTTAATATCCAACAGCGCAAGCACCAACAACAGGATGAACAGAAAGAAGAAATGTTCAGTTTTAAATGTGACAAGAAAACCTTTAATAGGGAAAACCCATGCAATCAGGTAGGGACTGAAAAGCCAATCCACATGCAAAGCTCCGGTCTGAGGCTGGATTTGAATTGTAACAACCTGCACACCATTTGCCAGTGATACCAGAAAAACCCCCAAATATCTACAAAGAAAGTATTATGGTGAACAATATGTGCAATGTGCAACAGTGTGATGATTTCTTTAATAATGGGATTTTTTTTTTCTTTTTTTTTCGGGGGACATACCTCCTTCTCCCTCTTCTTCATCTTTCTCTGTCTCCTGCTCTTCAGCTTCATGCTCCTAAAAGGAGAAAAAGTAAGAAACTCTTATTAAGACAAAGTCCATCTTGGTTGAATCCATTCACCCTTTGAAGACCACAGCAGCCGCAGGCAGTTTGTCCCACAACACCCATAGCAGCTGCAAACGGCCCACATGATTTGACCTACTTTCATTCTAACCCAAAAGGTCAAAGTAAATGCCAAGAATTCAAAGTTGTCAATGTTCTTCACGTAAACAAAGTATTTACATATCTAATAAACTGAACAAAAAATGCTTCTGTCTCACGTACGAATGTAGTCATGTGGTACACCAAGACAGACAAGGCACTGCTGGGCCCAATTTCATAGAGCTGTTAAGCAGAAAATTCTGCTTAGCAAATTTCTTTACTTAGCAAGAAATGAGCAGGATACCAGTGGCAACAATGTAAACTTTATGCAGTATTAGTTGGTAACCTGTTTCTGCTAAGCAAGATTTTCCTGTGCTTAGTAAGTTTTTGTGCTTGCAGGCTTTATAAAATTGGCCCTGGTAGGTAAGATACTATCAAGGGTAGAAATTTATGGAGGGGACATTCTGCTCAATTCTCATTTTTTTAAATTCATCCACACCAATCAGTTTAACCAAACTGAGGCCAAGAGCCAAAATAGTCTGGTTCTTTTAGCATCTCAAATGCTATTTGCTAAACATGCTACTGGGCACCCACAAAGATGGCTACAAACCTCTTCTTCTTCCTCCTCCTCTTCTTCTCCTTCCCTGTACTCCACCTCGGCGACGATGTAATTCTTCTCAGTTCCAAAGAGTTTGCCCCAGAAGCGGCAAGTTTGCAGGGGGTAGTTGTCAACCAGCTGCTTCAGTGCCAGGAAAATACGCATCATTTCTTCACGGGTGATGCCAATCTATGAACATTCAGACCAAAAATAAAACACTCCACTAAAATTATAAAACAAAATAAGGTGAAGCTGGGGCTTGACTTTAACAGAACTCTCAGATTCATCTTCAGATGAGTTGTCAATATTGCCATGGAGATTTGTACTGTGACATCACACTTTGCTTACATCGATACACATCGAAAGATGGTTAGCTAGAGTCCTGTCCCACAATATGGTATAAATTTATTTTGTTTAAGCTCATATTTTTGTATCAAACAATAAACCACAAGGGAAACTGCCTGGTTAGAAATTTTGAAAAATAAAGTTGCATCCCCTTAAGTGATTCCTGTACTGCCGCTTCCCAGGTTGTATCCTAAACTTGGGTGTAATCCCTGGCTTCTGACCGACACTCAAAACAAAGATATTGACAAAATAGGGAGACCGCCAACATTAGGACTGGATGGCTCAGTTGATAGAGTGCCGGCACATTAACCCAGAGGTCACAGTTTCAAATCCCGTTCTGGTAAATCTTTCGTTCAATGTCAAAAACATGTGTGGTCAAGGGTTCTAGATTGATGTAAACCTTTGAATACAAACTTTACCAAAAAATACACACACATTTTTTTTCAAAAGATCTTTCAAAAGTATTTTATCCAAAGTGTCACAGCTATTGCTCAAATACTTTATAGATAGACTACTTACAGCTGCCTGTTCAAAGTAGTACATGAGTTCTGGGAGGTTGGGCAGTGGAGTGTCGACCTCCTCATCTCCTCCTGCGTCATGCTCTGCCTCATCTTGATTTTTCTTCAAATTCAAAGAAAAAGAGAAACCCTTGTGAAAATTGTGTACAACTAATTGAATAAAGCAAGCTCATATTACTGCTTTTATATATTATATGGCTTAAAGCTTTAGTGACAACTGAATCTCACCGAATGAAGATGGCCTTCTCAATGAAAAGCTGTTAACCAAGTGCCAAAGACCACCATGTTGGGTGTTTAAAATTTTGTTTCATCATGGTTTCAGTATGTCATATTATTTCGCCTCAAATTTTATTCCAGATTTTTTACCAATAGTAGTTCTAAAAGTTTAGAAAGGAAACAGCTTCATTTGGTTGATAACAGTCACCTTCAAGGAGTGTAAGAATTATGCTTCTATGAGAAAGTGAGGAACGCTATGAAATGTAATGTTCCATTATTATTTTTGTTTTTATTTCAATATATGTATTGGTAAAGTGCCCAGTCAAACCTTTAAAGTGTGGAATTGTCATTCCTGATTCTCTAAAAACATTCCTATAAAATAAAGTCAAGTTTTTTTAAAAAGAAAAATTATAACAGTTACATAATTTGTCCTTTAAAAAAAATTACAACACACGCTCACAAGGGTTACTTTGCACAAATTTGTCATCATCGTTTGACATTTCTGAGTGTGATTGACACACGTGTACCTCTGGTATATTTTAAAACATGGTATAAGGACACAATAGAAGAAATTTTTTGCAGGGTTTTCCTCAGGTTTTGGCAAAACTGTGGAGCATTCTGCTTCACAATTTTTTCGGAATTGAAAAAAGGTCCTTTTAATGTTTTTTACTTGTTTTTAGTGAATTTGATCTGAAGTAAAAAAAAGTTTACAAATTTTGCCGCAATTCTTGCTTGTGCATGGGGACAACCCTGCTATTAAATAAGGGTTGTTATGAATAAAATTCTTCATTGACTTAAAAGTTGGAAGTCTCACCTCAAACAGAGCCCTCTGTGACTCGGCCAGTTGTACCTCTGTGGAATGGTCTACTTTATCCAAGATTGTGTCTACTGTTGATGTGAATTTTGCCTTCTTCACATCTTTGCTGATGTCTTCAAATAAATCTGGAAAAAATTAACGTTGAAATTGTTTGAAATCAACAAACGACGCATTAAGCATGTGATTGTGAGCTAAATGCATTCCCAATGAGCTTCTGATACTTTACGTTTCTTTAAATGAATGAAAAAAGACTAAAGCAGGATTTGAACCTGTGAAAACCAGATTTATGTGACACTGCTCTACTGAACTACTTAGCCCTTGGCAGTCCGCTAGCTAAAACACTGGTTGGCAGTCTCTCCATTCTGTGAATATCTTTATGTGGGGGTTGCCAGTCAAAAGCCATTCAACCTTATACTGCCTTATAACCAGGAATCACATCTGGGTTTCAATTTAACCTGGTAAGCAGCAGTAAAGGGATCAGCTTGTTTCTTTAAATATCAAGTAATAAACCACAATGGAAGTGGTTGGGTATTTATAAATTTACTTTGGGTGAACAAAGAAATTCAACAACAACATGAATAAAAGACAAAATTTGATAGCTTTTGGTATTTCTTAGGATGTGTGATTTTGATAAAAATGTACCATTACGCATCTAAGGCAAATCTTACCTGCAACATTTTCTGGTCTCTCATCAAGAACTTTAGTAAGCACTCGACTAAGGTGGTCATACCTTCAATGTAAGAAAATAAATAAAGAATCACAATAAAATCTACTTGATTTTATGGTTATTGATAAACACAGATAACAGTCCAGAAACACAAGTGTATCAAATAGACCTATCTTCCCAACTTTAGATCTGTTCTTTTAACAAAAAAGGCTTTCTCTCAATTTAGTGTTCATTCAAAGCGAATCAGATTGACCAAAAAAACCTCACAGTAACACTGAAATTTATTGATCAACTGCAAAAACATCCAAGTGATGACTAATGTTAAAGATCAATTCCTTACAGTTCAATTCAATTCAATTCAACATTTGATTCCTACACGTAGTTACAACGAAGGTCTATTGAACAAAGATGTATCAAGAACTTCTAGAATAATAATTAAATGAGACACATAGGCAAATATGGAAGAATATTCAAAAGACAAAATCTTGTATATGCCTTATAAATAAACAAATTACTGGACTTCTGAACAGAACTTAAGTTACAAAAGAATGACAGTCAGGGACGAAAAAGGCAATCAAACAAAGAAAATGCTACCTAATAAGCAAGTACGGAACAAGATGATAAATAATTACTAGAAACTCGAAGAGGTGAAGGGTGAAAAGAAAATAAGCTACTCAAGATAATTAGAGACAAGGTACTTTTTGTAAGGGTTCTTTAAACAACATAATTATACTGTACTATACTAAAAAGGAAATGCTTTCAAAGAAAGGAAATCTGGGTTCTTGGTAAACTTCAAACATCCTGTTTTCTATCCTGACATGACTGTTGGACAAACCTGACACACGAGACCCAAACACTGGACATTAGAGAAAGACTCACAGTTCCTTTTACAACATCTTGAAGAATATGTGTGGCAGGCCGATCCTGTACTAAGTTATAAAATAAAAAGTAAATATTCCCTACCAGAAACTTCAACTATGATTTACTATCAAATTCATGCAACTGATTTTGGGTTGACCTAATCACAAAATAAACAAATAAACAAAATAAAAGATCACTTAAACACTTTTTAACTATGACCTTTTTCAATCTGGATTTAGTCTAATAATGCCTGCTAGATCAGATTGATAACAATAACGCTTTTAAAAGAAACTTAAGAGAGCAGGATTTTAAAAAGTTTACTTGATGGAAACTAAAGCTTTCAAGTCTTATAGAGTTATTTTATTATTATTTTTATTTGATCAAAGAAACTTCAGTTCTACTAACTACCTAACAAGTACCGACAAGTACCAGAAAAAATAAAAATAATAAAAAATAATAAAAAATAGTTACAACTCACTTTGCATTCATGTAAAATTTCAAAATTTCAGTGTATAATGTATTGTAAGCTTGACAGTAAAAAAAAATGTGGTAAGAGGTCCAGAAGACCTCACAAACTCTCTTCTCAACTAAATGAAACCCAAGAACCCCCCCCAAAAAAACCCCCAGTGGATTATTGTTTTGTTATTATAATTTATATAAATTAGTACAACTACAAGCAAAAACTAAGTACAATAAAAAAATCCAACATTCATTAAAGAGGTGAATCAAACATACTCCAAACAAGCGAAAAAAAGGAATCTACTTAAAAAGTGAAAGTCGGATATGCCAATCTAATCAAAAAGGCCTAATTTAACCGTGGTGGTAAAAATTAATAATAAACAAAGTATAATTTATAATGCCCAACACTTTCAGGGGAAAGTCTCCAAGCGCTCAGAAGAAGAAGAACAACAGCAAAAAACAAAAAACTAAACAACAACAACATGTAAGATGACTTGAACAGAAATTTAGAAATGTTTTGAGAAGAATCTTGAAATGTGTGACGGTGGTAGCTCAATCTGTAGCTTTTGTTTGAAAGGGAGATTGAGGAGGTCCAGCAAACTGAAAACTGTAAATGAGGCAAGACGGATGTCGGACACTTCGTACCTTTGCCACTTTGTACCCTGGACACTTCGTACCTTCGGGACACTTCGTACCGTAACCAAATTGGTCACTTCGTACCGCGGGCGGGGTACGAAGTGACCATCAGCTGAGTCACTTCGTACCTTCAGCCGAGTCACTTCGTACCTTCAGTAAAATGTGTAATTCCTTAATAAGGATAAAATTTTCGTTGAGATACAAAATAATACTTAATGAATTGTAATTTTGTTTAATTATTTGAATGTCCTTTTTAATGTGAAATGTGATACTTATATTATCTAACTAAAAATATCTTTAAAATACCTTTATTTTGTCCGTATTTTGTATATTTGTGTTCTTATGTACCATTATCTCGGCACGCAATATTTTCTACCCCATACCTTTATTTTGTCCGTATTTTGTAATTCTTGTGTTTGTATACTGTATCATTATCTCGGCACGCAAATTTGATATGGAATACTTTCCAGCTTTAGCTTTTTATGAAATTGATGTAAAAGTGTACTGGTTGTTTTTGTATTTAATTTGGTTCATTCTCTCGGCATGTAAATATGCTATTGGATACTATCCATTTTTTTAAAATACATAACGAATTGTCATTTTGTTTAATTGTGAAATTGTTTTTATTGTGAAATGTGAATACATTTATTTAAAATACATTTGTTTTGTTCGTATTTTGTAAACTCAATTTGTTTGTTTCTTACATCTCATTATCTCTGCACGTAAACATTATATTGAATCCTGAGGGTACGAAGTGTCTCGTGAGAAGGTACGGAGTGTCTCGTGAGAAGGTACGAAGTGTCTTGTGAGAAGGTACGAAGTGTCCAAGGTACGAAGTGTCCAAAGTCACTTCGCACCTTGAAAAGGTACGAAGTTTCCAGGGTACGAAGCAAGTGGCAAAGGTACGAAGTGTCCTGACACCGGCAAGACTCTACTCAAGAACTAATCAGATGATTCCTACGCTAAGTATTATTTATATTGGTTACCAGTAATCAAATGAAAACAGACCTGAAAACAGAAACTTTACAAAAGTGTAACAATAAAAATTTTGTTTGCATTTGCTTGGCAAAAAATTCAACACATCATTACTTTACTTTTTGTGTTTGTAAAGTAATGATGTGTTGAATTTTTTGCCAAGCAAATGCAAAAAGGGATTAAAACAGTGTATACAAAATTAGTTAAATGTGTGACTTACAAATTTAAATTTGACTTTGTGCTTGCTTTGAGGAGGTATGCCTTGGCGTTGACGAACTCTTGTTCCTTTGGATTTAAATTGAGAGCCATATCTGGAGGTGGTGAGTTGCCTGACACGAGAGATCCTGCCGGAGTTGCTGGCTTCGGAGTCCCCCCTGCGACTTCGTTGTTTTTCTGCTCCTCAACGGGAGCTTGCTCTGCATTAGTTGACATGCCAAATTTTGTCACAAAATCGACAATATTTAAAATAACAAAGTGACAGATAATGAAAATGGATATTAATGAGAAGATGAACAACGATTTTTCATGCAAAATGAACTGATGAAATGATTTCTACATGAATTTTAGACGAGCTGTCTCACCAATCTGACGGTCTCTACCGTTCACTTAGATCACTTGTGCAGTTCGTTGCTAGGGCATGCGCTGCTGCACGACATGTAAATACACACAAATTGATGACGCAAATGGCGTCACAAGTTTTACAGCTTTACTCATTGGAGTAGGGATTTTTTTCTCAAACAATTTTAAAGATGGCGGCACAGAGGTTAGTGGGCGAACTAACTTGTTGAGTTTATTTATTCGGAATGGTTTAGGGTCATGGACTAAGCTTGTAGGGGAGGTTGGTAAGTACATAAATAAGTATTTTATGTAACACTCTTTGTACCATTGTTTTCAAAATGAGAAATCATTTAGTACAGTCCAAGTAGGCTTTACCTAATTTGAATGTCGTAACTCAAACTGCAGTCTGCTGTCGTCAATCGTTTTACTCGGTCCGTTATGTCCGTTCAGTACTCAGTCGGACTCAAAATAGGGAGTTCGGTGGTATTTGCAATTTTTTCGTAAAACCTCTACAATTTTGGTATCAATAGAAAGCTTGTTTTAAGAGAAAATCATTGGTGCTTAAATCAGCTCCATAGCTTAAAATACAAATTGAGTTATGCCATTTTAAAAGATGGAATGAAGACCCGCACCACACCCTGTTTTAGTGTTTGTGTCTGTAGTGTATGTAAGTGTAATATTTCCTCATGTTGTTGATGCAAAACTGTGATTATACTTTTTCTACTACTAGGACTGGGAACTCCTGCATGTCGTCATTTCTCGCTAGCTTCAAAACGGCACTGTACATGTCATTCTAGCCCCACTTGTGTGTGGCCAAAGGGACAGGAAACCTGAATCCTTGGCCACACGTCGTCACCCATATTTTCGTCAGCCCACCGATTAAAAAATAGAGGCGCATTCCCTACGGGCGGGTCGGCGGTTTAAACCACCTCAATGTGTTCACCTACCTCTTAGCTTGACCTGGGTGTTTTGGGTGATTACATAAATATCAATTTCAAAAGATATTTCAATTCAAAATTTTCAACTTTATCCGAATTAGATTTTTGCGACATGTACTGAGCGCGGCCATTTTGGATTGATTCTAATCGTGCCAATCAGTTCATGACGTCACCGGCCGGCCGGGTTGTGGGCGGAGCGAAGATGCGCACATTGCAATGGTTGCTTTATGTATCCGCTCCGCCCACAACCCGGCCGGCCGGTGACGTCATGAACCAAAGAATTAATATCTCTTCGATCATAGATGCCGCCAAATGACGGTGATTTGGTTTAATCAGGTCTATTGTCAAGACTGCCGGCAGACAATTGAGGTACGAAGTGACTTGGGTACGAAACGACTTGGGTACGAAGTGACCTAGGTATGATATTTTGGGTACGAAGTGACTTAGGTACGAAGTGACCGACAACGTCTGAAGGTGTCTCAAACTCCTACAATATGTAAATTCTTCTTTTATTTCTTAAAAATGAGAAGAAAAATCACCTATTTTCCGATGCAAATTTGATTAGGTCTACTGATGGTACAGCATATTCAATCTATAGTATATCAAATCTGGTATAGAGAATGTGACTTATTTCAATTTATTGAAAAAAACATCAGTCTCTAGCCCCATAAATAGTGCCAATACGCTGGACTCACTCTGCTTTTTGGCCCATAAATCCATGGTTCATGGTCCATTAGCCCATAAATCCATGTTTTTATGCCGAGATTTTTCCCCAGTTGTCACTTATCATATCTCATTTGTGGAGAGCACATTAACATTGTTGATTCGATTCTCTGAAACGGCCACATTAGCTATTTAGCCTTTTTCGTGTCGCTACAGTATGCTCTTTTACTCTGTTCTGCTTGATGCTGATTCGTGCTCCGCAGTGGTGGTGCTGTGAGCGATGAATACCGCCTTAAATAAAGACTACTCATTGCATATGCGCACCAGTGAACATCATGGCGCTGCCGACGGAGTATAATCATATTTTTTCATCCCCCTAAAAATAATAATAATACTAAATTCTTTTAATTATTTCAAATTGACTCCTACATTTACATTGATCATACATCCTTACATCATCTTTTTTTCTAATTTGTGATTCTTGAGGAATTTTTTTATATTAAGGGAAATATTAAGTCTGAAATTGCTGAATTGCGTACTGCACAATAGCGCTTGGATGATTTTACCCTCGCTGGTTATCCCACTACCTTAGGGAAAAGATGCTGAATGGCTGGCTCTCTTGTCAACAAATGCTGAAAAATACCTTGGACTATAGTTTGTACTTTGTTCTGTAAACCCTACATAGTTTGTTTTTTTTACATTTGGTCATCATTGCCCTTTTGTTGATCTCTATTAAGTTACACATATTTATTATTAACATCCTAGCTCCACTAGTTTGGCCGGCGGATTTTGACATTTAAGCTGATCCAACACACAGGCTGATTTAATGGTCCAAATCTGCCATCATTCACGGTGAAACTAACAAAATATCATACTATGAAATGACTTCCAAATAATTTTGGATGATTTGCATTATTTATCTACCATGCGCAATGAGAATCTCTTGTATCTCATTCAACAAAAAATAACATTTAACAATATTTTGTTTATGATTCTTTTTTTCTATCTTTTTCATGTCATGCAGGTAAATCAATCCTTATAAAGTTTATAGTTGATTCCTAAAGCTAACAGCGCAAAATGCTACTGTCTCGAAAGAAGGACTCGTCCAAACCGCTTACATCAGAGGGGATCGCTGGCAAATACACCAAGAGAGAATCGTCACCTATTCTTCAAAGTAAGTAAAAAAGAGAAGACTGTTTCTGCCTTGTTGCGAAATGTGATTTCCCTCGGCTTTTGTTTTCATGGCTCGGCTTATTTTACTATAGTCTTTTAATTTTGAGAAATCGTTTAGCTTCTTTTTTGAAATTCATCTTTCTCCAACACAATGACATTTTTTCTTGTGCCTGATATTGTATTAAATTTTGCTCAGGCCAGGTTCCCTCTAGGATTTTTCAAAACTGAGGGCATTCTGGACCCAAATTTTTGGATGTTTGGGCGAAACATGCTGAATTGAGACAAGGTCTTCAGAATGTTTTCTACTTTGTGTTTATCTTGGTTTTAAAAGCCCTACTGTGCAATCAGGAGTATTTTTTTTATGGTTTTCATTTGATGTTTTGTGTGAAATTATAAACTTGAAAATGTGTAATTTTTTGTGGTGCTTATCCGCTGAAATTTGCAGGTATCGGCACGCAATTCCTGCATATTGGCCTGATACGCTAGCTTGTGTATGGGAAGAAACCCTGTTGTTCATTCAGTTTTAAGTTGATCTCATTTTAAACATAATGTCTCCTCCAGGTTTTGATTTCCAATTTTATCTGTGATCATGTGAATTTATTTTTTTTTTTGAAGTGGTTTTGATATTGCTAGTATATTTGTAAAGAAAACAATAAGTATGGATCTGGTGTTACTGCCTTCTATGTTCATGTTTGTTTAATTAATTAATCAGTACAATACACAAAGCCTAACTTAGATTGAACTGTCTTCTTTCTCTAATGTGTAGAAGAGAAGATTTCATATGGTTTTTGTTGTGCTTGTTTTAGGTTTTATGTCTCCAGTGGTCCGTCATGGCCCATCGACTGCTCGCCGGCATGCCCCTCCAAACTCTAACCAACATTCACAGGAAATACCAAATACAAATGCAGGAAGATACAGCCGTTCTCCGCATGCTTCAGCACAGAGTCTGGCCCCAAAGGCAGAGGGTAAGAAGATTCAACTTAAAAGCTGCCAAAATTGGTTTTTAAAAGTTAACTAAACACACAGGCTGAAGAGTTCAGTCAATATACAAGTTACGGAGGAAAATACACAAAGGAGACATTGGCAAGATGATATTAAACATCTAAGGAAAATATGTACAGTAATGCCCCACGCCAAATCAGGTAGTCAGGCACTTCTTGAAATTATTCAAACTATAAGCTACACATTGCAAGTTTGACAATGTCTTGAAGAGGCTTTTTTTTTCAGGGCAGATCGGGTGAAGAAAGAACTGTTCATAATTTAAACATTCCCTCAAAATCTTTTTAAAATGCAGATTTATAACATTGTTTTCTGGACTATTCCAGAAATCATCTGTAGTGTTGTTTTGACGCTGCTAATGTATAGCTAGGGGGTACAACACATGTAGCCAGTCACACACTTTTATGATGTTATACGCATGTATCCAACTCTCCATGACATATGTGTTAAGAGGAAAGCCTTCGAGACTCTGCTTAGGGTTGAAACATCAGGCCATTAACTATTTTTTGTAAGAGAAAAGAAGTTACCTTTTCTTTGGACAGAAAGGATAGTTTCAAATCTAGTCATTTCTTTACTCTTCAAGAAGCCACTGCTGGCCAGAAACAGTCTTGCTGAGAAACAATCTCCCGGTTTGTATTTTTGGTTTTCAGAAGCGGCTATCCCAGCATACAGTAGTAGGTACAATTCCCCCTCGTCGGCGGCAGCGCCAGTATCGCGTGGACAATATGTGCAAGATGTCCCTCCCGTCGGCCCAATAGGTAAGTTAAAATCCTAGTGGTCCTGCATTGACTGTATGTTGTCAAACTGTTTAAGAAACAGTGACAGTCAGATCACTGCCGTTCATGAAGCCTTGTATTATTTTATGTACAGATGACTTAAAATAGCCTTTGTTTGATTGATTTATTTATTGAATTGTATTTTTTGTTGAGGCATTTATTAAACAGAATTTGTAGTTTTAATGCTTCTTAAAAATCTGTTTATTTCATTGGGTATAATTTGTTTCCCACTTAAAATTTAATTCCACATATTCATTTTGTGTTTATTCCAGTGTTTCCAGGCATGATATTCTTCCTAATTTTAATCTGATTTCCAATTTTATTTTTATTTCCCTCAGTAAATTCAGTAGACATGTTATTAAATAGCCTGAAGGGTCCATACAATCCTATGCCATGTGTACATGTAGGTCAGCCTTTGTACTCAATAAAATGTTCCTACTTTTATTCAAAGGGTCAGACATTATGTCTGTATTACAAATGTCATGTTTTTTTTTTTAAACATGGCGAGTGTAACATTGATTTGTTTAATCATTGCTTACAGGTTCAAGATCATGTATAACATATGCTTTGTGTGAAAGTTTATTGAGTATTAAGTATGTTTGCAAGTTATCGATATCGATAATTAATAGTACTATTCCTATACTTTTCAAGATATTTTCTAAGCCAGTGACCTGGGGTGCATTTTGGCTGTCATAACCATTGACTGTTTCGGTCACTGAGCAGTGATTAACCAATAGCCAATTCAACCGAAAACAGTTATTGGTTACGACCGCCAAAACGTACCTCTATCAACAGGTAGCTTGGCACACACTCTCCTGACACCTAGCTGATAACAACTTTTACTAAATTCCCTTTATTTTTCGAGGTAGTTTCAGCCAATTTCCCCAACCACACATTTGTACAAATTTAATATAGAGAATGCCAGTATGTTGAAGATGCCAATGATCACTGTTTTGAATTCAATCCATTGTGTAATCCTATCAAAACACCTTTTGTAATTGTAATATTTTCATTGTTTTTCTGTTTATGGATTAATTTAAGTACTTTGGAATAGCCAGGCCTTAGTGTGTTTAACTTTTGCCCATTGCTTTTATTTAGTTATTCCCTTATTTTGATTAATTATCTTATACAAATTTGATTGTGCATTGTATGCATCCATGAAGTGCATTACTGTTAGGTTAACGGTTCTTCTTATATTCCTCCTTCTTAGGACTCATTTAAGTTTGTAGTAGTTTCATGTTTTTAAGGGGTTCATGGAATTGCTGTTTCTGTTTACAGTTGATTTGTATTTATCGGTATGTTTATTGGCTTCTTGTTTTACATCTTATTATCTGTGAAGTGAGCGTCTTTTTAGGCGGACCTTGTCGCTGTATATATAATGTTCATTATTACTCTTATTAATCATCAGGTAACTTGACCCACCCACTTCCACCTGGCTGGACCATAGACCAGACAATGAGGGGAAGAATCTACTTCATAGAGTAAGTTACTCAAGTTATTTATACAGGATTGGTAGAGCTGACAAAATAGTGGCAGACGGTGTTTATGTTTTTTTATCCTTAACCAATCCTGTATAATACCTTTAAAGTCATCATCCCTCTTTACTGCTGGAACTCAAAGCTTTGTGATTTAATTTGACCTTCATTCTTTATATGCAGCAAATACAAAAAAGTAGTATACAAAGAACATTCAAATGTTTATGTGAAAGATGGTGTACATCGATGAATGAGAATAATGTTCCCACCATTGCACAAATGAAAACATTCAGCAGTTTAGTGTTTTATTCATTTACTTTCCAAGTAGATCTTTGCCATTTGATTGGAGGATAAAAGTATAAGAATATACAAAATGTACTTGTGTTCTGACATCCATTGCAAGGTCACTTTGTAATGCTACATGTACATGTATAGCACATGAGCTGATATGGAGTCGTAATCAAAAGACATCAAAGTTTTATCTTGAAATGCTCTTTGACTTAAGGAGCAATTTGAAATTTGGGCACTATCTAGGCGCAAAAGAACGTTCCTGTGGGTTCACACCCGCAATCCATTGGCCGGCCAGAACATTCAACCAGACCACATCATTGTGTCAAAGTACAGGAGCAATTCTACATGAATGACTGTGCGCATAATTATTTTGAGTTTTCCATTGGAGCGTTTCGGCGGTCCAACGGAATCGTCCATGCGCACTCTCTTGAAAACTCCCAATTAGAACGTTCTTACTGTTTCGACTTTTGAGTCGCTCACTTATATGTCTGCTGCCACTTAGTGTTGAAAAGTTTCACTTTCTTAAGATATTGAAAGTTATTGTTCTTGTTTCATTTGAAGTCATAACACCCAGACAACTCATTGGAGTCACCCTATGGAGAAAGAAGGACTACCCCCGGGCTGGGAGAAAGTGGATTCACCCGAACAGGGTGTTTACTACATCAAGTAAGAACAATTTATTTTACAAGTTTTTTATTAAGAGGTTATTTACCCTTTAGAGATCGTTCATTTCTGTCGTGTTTTCAGAAAAACTAATAAGAAACAGAAATTATACATGGTTTTGTTTCAGAATTGTAGATTCAGAAACACCAATTGGAGAAATACCAACGCATAGTTGCGCTGTTCACATGGAGGCAGCGAGGCGTACAAAAAAAGGAGTTGTTTATCAAATAACAAAAAACGTGTACCTCGGGGTGTGCAATAACAGTAATAACATGTACACATTGAGTAGCTGCTTGCAGGCTCTTACTTTAAAGTGCACCATATTGTAATGATTATTTTTTTATTACCATTTATTTCTTAGATGCTTTTGTTATAAATTTATTTAGGTCCTGTCTTTTGTTATAAAAAAAATATTGGTGCTCAGCCCGGTACTCCAAATGTCATAAATAGTACAAACAATAAACATTTGTATTACTACAACATTTTTCCCTCAGTCATATTTCAAAGATGGCACAGTACGACCATCCAAGTGCAAGAAATGGAGCTCGCTTTGAGCAGCCACCACCCGTAACCAAGCAGCTACCCATCTCTTACCCCCATAGGGGTGCAGGTGGTCCCCCACACACACCCAATACTGAACACCAAGGGGGTACGCATGTATGGGTTCCTCCAAACCCCTACTTATATACAGGTAAGAATTGAGTTTTCTGGTTACCCATCTCTCTCATCTTAAGGGTGTATTTGGTCCCCCTGTCATACACCCATTACAACGAAACAATTTATTGTACTTTATTGTATTTACATACAATATTTCTGACAGGAAAGTTTATTAACCCTCCTACTCTTGCTAACATTTTCCAGCGAGTTGACCACCCATTTTGAAATCATTCTACTGCACAGGTTTTGTACGGTGGCGCAACTGTGCGCAAAGTTAAATGTGTACATGTGTGTACTGTGTAGATGCATCCACCACCTGATATTGTAATGTAGCAGGGGTTTCCCTGTTTTTTCACTCACCCGTATGTAATGCACACAATTTTCGTAGCATAAAAAAAAATATAAAAAAAAAACCCACACACACACACACAAGTGTGTAAACACCTCCAATCGGGGACCTCCTATTGTCCCTCTTTTGTTTGGACTCTTTTTGGCAACAGCTCCCATTGGTTTTGTACACAATTTCTAACTGGGGACCTTTACCCGACCGGGGACCCTATTGTCCTCTTTTGTTATAGGTCCCCTGTTTGAATGTGAAAACAAACTCACACACACACACGAAAATTTCCGTTTTTGGACCTTCTTATCCCCTAGTTTCTTCCCTTAATAATCCTTTTTTCATCAACTACCATTTTCATGGATTTTTGATTTGAGAATCGGTTTTATAGAACTTCTTTGCAATGAAATCTTTGTGTTAACGATCGATCGACGTTGCACGATGGAGAAAAAAAGCAATGAACTTTGCCCTGCAACGCCCTCTATTGGCAAAAGTTGTCGATGCTGGAATAGCCTTAACCCAACGCTGTGTATAGTACAGAATCCGCGGGCGTGCGCGCCACAATGTGCAGCATTTCTTTACTCGACTCGTGAACGTGTACAGAGTTGGAGGCTAGCCAAGCTTTATTATGAATATGTAGTTTTTAACGGGCCAATCAAAGCGTGCGGAATGTTGGTTAGGATGGACTTTGGACCTGCTGTTGTACTGTACAATACACCATGTGCTGTGTGCGGGCGAGCGAACGTTGTGGGGCCTGTGGATACTCGCTACCATTACCATGTGGTTATGTGCGTGCGTGGACTACAGGCGGGCGAGCGAACGTTGTGGGGCCTGTGGATACTCGCTACCATTACCATGTGGTTATGTGCGTGCGTGCGTGTTTTACTTATGAACGATCGTGATCGTGATCGCGATCGCGGCCACATTAAATCTAGCAAATGTAAATACTTCCCAAACCATTTTACGAACTTAGAAATAATCTCTCTCTGGGATTTTACCACTGTTTATTGTGAAAAGGAACAAATTTTTGACTCGCCCGCCGCTGTTTTCACTCGCATTTGGCGACCGGGTGACCGCTAATTTCGAACCCTGTGTAGGCTGGCACAGTTTTTCTATCCTTCAGAAATCACAGTGGATGATATTGAATGATTATACAGTAGGAGGGAGGATTGTGTTTTTTATAGATGCATTTGCACATGATGTCACAATGAAGGTTGGCATAGTTTTTCTATCATTTCAAATACAATGGTTGATAGTGAATATTCAGACAGTGGGTGGACCAAGGTTGCACTTTTTGTGTGCATTTTTTGCTAAGTGGTTTCTTTCTGAGCCTTTCACCTCTGTGCTCTGTGGACCCTGGGTTCAAAACCCACCTTGGACCGGAGCCTTGCATGGGAATTGCCCCTACCTGATTGCACGGGGTGTTTGAATTTTCTTTTTCGTTTCCTAATCCTAATATTGGCACTTGTGCTGTTGTTTTTAGACCGTGCCTTGCATACTGAGGACATTTTACAGATGTTGTAGTTAGGTGGCACACCTGTTGCTCTCCCCCTTAATCCTACGAAGGTACTGGTGGTCCCGCACCATCGTTATCAAGGGGGAAAATCTGTTACCAATCCTATAACCCAATATGTATTGTTGTGATGGAGGTGTACTCTAAACTAAACGATCAAGCCTATAAGGTTCTATGTATTCCCACACTAAAATCCAACCACAAATACGCTTCCGAAAGTACTTGAGGAGAAAGACAAATTCATTGTACTTGTATTTCAAAAAACAGCAAACATAACTTTGGCTTGTTCACACTTATTTACCAATGATGGCGGCGTTGCGTTTGTTTCTCTCAACAGAAATCCCCAAGTGGCTTGACGTGTACTACAAGGCCTCCCCGGAGCACGATCACAAACTGAAATGGGACTTATTCCGGCTGCAGGAGCTGGACGCATTCCAAGCGATGCTGTCCAGACTCTACAAGAAGGACCTGGAGGACGTGGTGATGGACTACGAGGCGTACCGGCAAGCATTACTCCGAGAGATGGAGAGACGGCTAATGTACTCCAAACAGATGCAACATCAGGCTCTGCAGCAGCAGAATAAAGAAACCAAGGTTTGATGAAGACTGGATGCTACGTTGCGGGAGGGGGGGGGGGTGTATTTCTCTTTATTGAAGGTCTTGAGAAAGGTCTGGGTTTGAGATATGATTAGGAACTTGTTTTTGCAGGTGTCAATCTGGTCTGAATCCCAACACCCTGTCTTAAATCATCGAGAATTGAAATCTGGTCTTATCTTTGAAGTGAGACCTGAGAAAGAGATCATCAAACCCTTCCACTGTCTGACCGTTCGCAATCATCCACATGGTTTTGAATGACAGATGAAGTGTGCGGCTTACAATGGGATATCATTTGGCATGTTTGGTATTATGCACGTACACAGTACACAGTCAACCCTCCTACTTTCTAACCATTCAATATCATCCACATGGTTTTGAAATATGGGTGACCTATGCAGCCTACAATGCGATGTAATTTGGTAAATCTATGTACACAGTACACAGTCAACCTTCCTATTGTGTTGACCATTCAATATCCTCCACTGTGATTTTGAATGATAGATGAGTTATGCAGCCTACAATGTGAATTAATTGAGTAAATGCATTTTACACAGTACACAGTTGACCCTCCTACTGTCTAACCATTCAAAATCATTAACATGGCTTTGAATGATGGATGAACTATGCAGCGTACAATGTGATATTTGGTAAATGCTTCTACACAGTACGCAGACAGCTCTGTGCACAGTTGTGCCACTATGCACAACCCATGCAGGTTCTCGTTAGATTGTAGAAAGTAGAAGTAAACATGGACTGTTATAGTTTGATTGAACTAATCTTTAGCCATAACACTGCATTTATTTACATAGCTAGTAACTCAAAGGTCAGCAGTCTAGGTAAATCCAAAATAGTACTGGAGATAATTATTGGATACAAGAGTTCTTATGTGAGTGAGTGAGGGTTGTTGGACTGTTCCGAAAGGGTACGTGCCGGTCAAACTGTGATTCTGTGCCTTGTGCATCGCATCTTGGTGAATTGTATAATGTGCGCAGGTGGCATACAACTCAAAACATACTTCATTGGTATCAACTAAGTCTTGTACATACTGGCTAAATCTATAGCTGGAGTGATTGTATTACCCAGTAAACCTATAAAAAAAAATTGGAACAATATCTGTCTGGTGACATTTTGAAGCACAGTAGCGAGACATCTGGGAGTCAGTCTGGTGTAACGGTGTTTACCTGTCTTTCACTTCTGCGGATCCAGTTTCAAATGTTCGGGTTTTCCTTAAACTGCAAATTGTATCCTCTCTTCAAAGGTTTTTCTCATGTCCAGGTCCAATGCTGAGCAATCATGAGGATACCTTGGTTTGTCACCAGACTGACTGAAAATGCACCCCTTTGCTGCCACCACTGCGAGGAGGAAAAAAAAAACTACCAAGGAATTCTAATTAATCTATTAAGAGTGCTCATTGTTTTCTTCAAACGCGTCTTCCTGTTGTAACTCTAATAAATAAATAAATGTTTCTTTACATATATTCATGTTTTATAAAGTATCTGTACATGTAATTGTTTTTTAAAGCTTTCGTCATTATGTTTGGCCTAAACAAAATGAACCCTCTTATTAACGATGTGTTTCTTGAGACAACCAACCCATACCTCACTATGCCACATAAGTGGCACTTTGAGGCACACACATGCTGGTGTAGAGAACAGAGCCATTGCCCAAGGTGCTTCATTGAGAGTGGTAAACTGGAGAAGCCATCAGCTGTTCTCAATAGCTGTTCTCAATGTTCCCTGCACTGGCCGCCATCTTTGATGACAAACAATGGAAAAGTGTAAGCTTGTACGAACTGTGCATGACTCTCGGCCAATGATAGGTCTTCATTGACTTCGGTGAGGGGACAGTTTTGGGCTTGTGCTGTCACATGCAAGGGGTCTATTGCAATGGAATTTTGGCCACTGTTGGAAGAGATCAGGTTCTCAATCGTACTCAATTTCTGCAGTGGCAATCTGTGGCACTGATCGACCACACATACAAGTACATTTTGTACAATGACAGGAAAGTGTGGCATCTTCACCATTGTGTGTCTAGCATGATGTGAGGTTTTGAGGCATCTTGGAGTATGCACCTATATTGTTGGGTTTGAATAGGGTCTTAACTTTTAGGGTCATTGGACCAATTACTACACATTTTTCTTGTAAAGTTACAATATTCTCATTTTTAATTCTTAATACATGTATTGGACATCAACCAACTGGCGATAAATGAGGCTGAGCTTGTTTTCCTGGAAATGTATTTAATTTTGAGGAAATGTGTAATTCATCTTGGAATTTTTAATGTATTCGAATGGATACTTGGTATTGATAGTTAATTTAATAGCAGTAGAAGCAATCAAACATAATACGTAATTTATTCTGATCACTGTTGATTGATAAAGTTCAAACGGATTTGTATTATTCATAGTTAAATTAATAACTTACATTTTATTTATTGACATAATTAACAGATGCTTCATTCTTAGGGAGAATAGCTGAAGGGTTTACATTCTCCATATGCAAATGACTAAAAAAAGTGGTTGTCATTATAACATTTAATTGAGTGATGAAATAATTTTCAAATACTATTGCTGTCGTCTTAACTACATTTCTGGCACTGAATATTAGAATTGTTAATTTGTGCAAGAATATGGTCGAATGTGTCGTGAATTCAAACAAAAATCAGTACAGTGATTTGTCAGGAGTATTCCTTGTTTTGGGATTTGTTCAGAAATCTCTTACCTTAAAGATTTTTGAAAGACTAAAAGTTACCATCAGGTTCATCAGAGAGACTTGGCGCATTTTATCTATCCGGCAGGTGGTGTTTTTTCAGGATTTGTTCTTGATTTCAGATTTTTCTCAAAATCTCCTTGAGCCTTCAAATGTTTTTGAAAGAAGTAAAGCAGTCACCAATGGGAGACAGAAACAGTGTGTCCAAAACCTGTAGTTTTGGTGATGCACAGAGTCTGTAAGCATCCTGAGTTAAAACATCTTGGAGATTCTTCTTTCAGAAGCCCTTTTCAGGAATGTTCAAATTTTTGTCAAATCTCATCCCAGTTTTACGCACAATTGCCTCCAGATTCTCATTCATAGTGGTGTTAAAGAGGCCAATTAACTTGAATGTTACATCCTTTAAGTTAGATGGAGTTTGACGAGAGAAAGACCACCGCCCATTGTTTGTTACTTTTCATTCCTGTACAATGACTCAAATCACTTGACAGCAATCTCGTTCAACTTCTAGAATGTCGATAAAGCAACTTGAGCTAAAGTTTGCCGTTTTCTTAAAAATTATACCATGACAAGAACTAAAACAGTCCCAGTTCTGGTAAGTTCTCTTGAATCTGAATGAAATAGTTACAGAAATTATTCTCAGGCCTACGAAAAAAAAAGTTGGTTTGTTGTAACTCTATCGATCCTTAAAATATGGCCAATCGTATTTTTTTGTATTAATGTTGGAGGGAATCAAAATGAACATTTCCAAAATTGTATACTCTAAAAGTTGTCAAAATACAAACCTGACCTTTGTCATTGTAAAGAATTATCACTAAGGTGCACTTATGAGGCCAACAAAATATTTGTGAAATTTTGGTTTTCATGAAGTTTGAAAGAAAACCCAACAACATCTGGTTTATCAAAAGCTGTCAAGCATATTAAAATAACATTTTAGGCAATTTTGACCTACCGACCAGAGGTGACCTCAAGGTCTATTGGAAATGTGTTGGAGACAATCACCCAAATAGAAGTGAACTTTGGTTTTGCTTGCATAGAATGTAAAGAGCACAAAATAATAGTGAACAGTGGTGAGGGAGTAGCTATGTGAAAAAGGAAATAATGTTGTGAAATAGTTCACTGTAGTTAATTTGTATTCATTTGGGAATAATGTCTACACATGTAAATTGTTTTGTTGTTGTGTTAAACTAGTGCCTTATGCCTTGCCAAAAATTAGGGATCAGATATTAATGTTGTAATTAAAAATGGAACTGGATGAATTTGCTTCTGGTTTAAAGGCAGGGTATACTTTTGGTAATTGTCAAAGACCAGTATCCTCACTTGGTGTATCCCAACATGTGTACAATAACAAACCTGTGAAAATTTGGGCTCAATGGGTCATCGAAGTTGCAAGGAAATACTGGTAAAAACCCCCACCATCGTTGCATCGAATTGTGTGCTTTTAGATGCCTGAGAAATGTCAAAAATAACCTCTTACTCTAAAACTACATTACTTCAAAGAGGGTCGTTTCAAATGTTTTATATTATCAACAGCCCTCGAGTGCTCTTTACCAAGTTAATTGTTATGGTCATTAATTTTTGGGAGTAATTACCAAAGGTATACCCTGCCTTTAATTATGTATATGCTTTGAGGCAGTGCATGGTGAGGTATCATCAATTGATCTGTGGTAACACCATGTGATAGTATCTGCTTCGCTGTGTAAATTGTTCATATAAGATCTTGTCCTGCTGTCTATCTACTTTCTTGGAGTAGATTGGGAATTGACCCAATTCACCTGCTTATCAAAATAACAATCTTGGGTGTGCCATTTTAGGAGTCAGTGTCTGTCTGCGTTATGCATTACAGCGTAGTGCGCATTTTAGGCGACGCTGCGTTTACACGCTCACCGTAATTTTACGTGCTATTTGACTCCCCAAATGATGAGTGTGACACTGACAGATAGTGGCAATGTCTGACGTTGGTGCGAGGGGTCCCTTGCACACATGTCACAATCGGTGACTGTTCCACGTAAACGCCGCCTACAACTCACAATACACTGTATAACACACAGAGTCACGGACAACCAAAATGACCCAACCAAGATTATTCAGACGTTAGGTGAACCGAGTCAATAGGCTAATATGGGTTAAAGAAAAAGTATACCTTTGGTTTTTGGAACCGCTCGATTGTTTTGATACTATAAAACTAACCTGTGAAAATTTCATTTCAAAAGATGGTAGCGTTTTTGAGATATTGACAACAATCTGGAGAATTTTATCTAAAAACTTGAAGTAACTGCGAACTACTTTTTTGCCCATTTAGTTTGTAAAAGTTTTAGAAAATAGTTATAACCTTCCTTTATCAGCAGTTCTGAAGCTAATTTGTTATTGAACAATTACAGCATTAGTAAAGTAGCAGTTGATATAAATTGCAGCCATTTTAAAGAGGGGTTTTTGTGGTAAATGTCTTTAACAAGGTTACTTCTGATTTACTTTTTGATTTTTGTAATTTTAATAATTCTATTTTTTAACTCAGGGACTTGTTTTTTAAACTTTTTGTACAGACGTTAATTAAATGAATATCAAGTACATTTTGTTATTTAATTTCTTGTTTCTTTTCTTGAAATAATGTTTTGATTCACATGAATGGTAAATTCAGTGGTGAAGACCTAGATTTTGGATAGGGATTAAAATAATGGGAAAACAGATGTTCTGTTCTTTTTGATTGATACAAAACTTCCTGAAAGTATTCTTATTCTGTCGTTGTAGTGGCCCAATACATCCAGTAGAAAGCAAGGAAGAGCATGACTTGTTGCAACATGTTTTTCCTAATTCTTGCTGAAAGGTTCTTTAAAACTGTATTCAGATTTAAGTTTAACCAGTAAGAGAGAATAAGATCAATTAATTCTGTCTGCAACTTTTGAACTTTGATTTAGTTAAATTATATTGACCCCCTTGCACGACGCGCAGCGCACTTACACCCGCCTATCGCGTCCCCCATTTTGGGTGTACACAAAGAAATTGTCCCCAAAAATGGTGGAAATGGTAGACACGCATTTTGCGGAGGTGCGTTTCGCATCTGTAAGGGGTCTGGGAGAAGAGCACGCCAATGTACAATGTAGATTTTGTGATTATTACACATAGTTTAATAAATTATTTTGTATTAAAATGTACAGTACAAAATATCTGGCATTTGTTTCATTCTTGGGGTTTGTTTAGTGGTCATCATTGGCAACAGGTTTTGAAAGTAGAAGCAAGTATAACTGAAACTATAATCGTCTGTTTGGTTTTTTTTTAATAAAAAAAGCTGTTTCCTATCTTTCCTAAGCCTGTAAATGGGTCCGTAACGGAAACGGTTGTGATGTAAGTACGTCTCTTAATTTAATATTTTCAAGCAATGGAACTTTTTTTATAAACACGATTGGATTGGTACACTCAACAGTTCTTCTCTTATAAACGAATTTTGTGTACACATTTGTCGTTAGTTTGTAATCGGTTATGATGTAGTCAGAACAGCTTCAACACTGAGGCTGAACCAATATTATACAGTGAAGGAATGGAACCAGCTAGGCGGTATTCAGACACATAACAAAAAAGATGGGCACCAGTTGATCTTTTTTTAATACATAACGCTGACTGTTGTTATGAGTAAGTTGTCTGCTCTCAGACAACATATGAGTTAATTGGTCAGCCAGCTCATCATTTCCAACACGTCGTATCTCTCTGTAGATCAGTACACTGCATGTCCACAATTCCTCCAGGTTTTTTTACATCCATTGCTTCAAGAAAATCTGCGTAGAACTATGATGACATGGCATGGCCTCATGGGCTCCTGTATGAAATTCAAAATTGTCTCTTCTCTTTCTCACGACACCATTTCTCTCATTTCTTCTGGGTATTTGAACTGAGGCTTGTATTGTTTCTACTCCCTCTGGAACCGGTAGCACTTGTGCTCTTACTTTTCCGGCGGGAATTCGACCTAACTGTCATATTTTTAGCCATCTTCTCCACTGAAATCAAGTCCACTGTGAACAACTGAAAGAGATTAACAAGAACAAAAACATAATAAAGCATTGCACTTCTTTTTAATTCTTTCAAATTTGCATTTCAAGCCTTCGTCAAATTTCCATGGTTTCAGATGCAGCCTTGCTAGTATAAAAAAAGCAAGTTACCATAGATGATGTAGCTCCTTGTTTAGTGTAAATGTATTTCTTCTTTTAATGGGGTGGCCAGTTCAGTGAACCCACTGGTCTCCCATGGGTACCCAAAATGTTTGTAAAAAATCCAAACAGTAAAATACAGAGCATTACAAAAAAGAAGCTCAATCATTAAAAACAGTTGATAAAAAAGGGATACAAATCAATAAATCATATTGTTTAAAGTATCAAGATTTAATACAAACAAACAAAACAAAGCCGTCTGAAAAATCAAAGAGAGAAACTAAAATAAACAATCACGGTCCAGTGTGCGTCTCTAAAACAAATGGAAAGACGGATTAAAAAACAGAAGGGCAAGAACACCAAGCTTATCTGCAGAAAACTTGAAAAACACAGACTTAACTACACTTACCATGATGAGATGAAGTTTCTCGATACTGCTCATGGTCTCAAGTGGTGGGTCGTGCTCCTTGTGACATTTCTCTGCAATGTCATTAATAGCCATCTGGATTCTTCCTAAAACTTCACTCTGTCAAAAAAAAAACACCCAATAATAATATTAAAATTTTTAAAAGGTTAATAATAATATCAATTTTATCTTCCTCCAGGAAAGCTCAGGTCTTTTTTCTGAAGCTGGCACATCAAGCAAGAGAAAATTTAAACTAAATTAGCCTGTTAATACATGGAGCACTCTGTACTGCATGATAATGACCCTCGGGTCATGGCAGTGGGTAAAAGAGGCATTAGTCTATTATGACTTCCCATGGCACTCGCATTCGTGATTTATTGCTTACTAAAGACTTCATCTTTATTTAGTTCCTACCAAGGACCTCACCTTTGCTTTTGTAATTAATTCATACTGAGGACGTCACCATTAATAAAGACATAATTTCATTTCATACTAAGGACCTCACCAATGACATGGTCATCTATTGCTCAAATTCTTTCTATCATGGCATCTCTATCTGTACTTTTTGTTGTCATATATAGATGGATTGCACATGACGTCATTGACCGCCATCTTTGATGAAAAACAATGGAAAAGTGCAGGCATGTACGCGCTGCGCACAACTCTCAGCCAATGATAGCCTATCATGCGTAGACGTTTCATAAACGATGGCAGCCAATGCAAGGAGTCTATAGCAGCATCTATTCCTTATTCCTCTGTTTAGTGAAGCTCCTGCTTACCTGATCTCTGTAGCTGTTAAGTTCCATGAAGATCATTTCTTCCAACTGGGAGTTGGACTCTATTTTTTCCTCCTGTAAGCTCTGAAGTTCCGCTAACTGACGGTTGATCAGCTATTGAGAGGAGCAAATTGTAAAAACATGGTCATGTCACTGATTTTAAGACATAACCCACCATTCGTAAAACATGTGGGTTACGTTTTAGTCCATGAGAAGTTGATTTCAATATAAACATATTTAAACTGTCTGTTTTTATAATTTCAATCTTTGCATGTTGAACAGGATTTGAAAAATCAAGTAGAAATTCCATATTCAGCTCTGGATTAACTGCATTAACCCTCATACTGTCTGACCATTTAATATCATCCACTGTGGTTTTGAATGATGGATAAACTCTGCCAGCCTGTAATGTGATAACATGTGGTGAATACATCTATATTGTACACAGTCAACCCTCCTACTGTCTGACCCCTCCACTGTATCATCCACTGTGGTTTTGTGTGAAAAAATGAAGATAGTGTAGTTTTCATTCTTGATGTGGTGTCTACTCACCAATTTCTTCTGGTCATGATTATATTTGAGTTCATCCAGCATCTGGTTATCAGTATCCACTTGATCGGTCATCAGCTGTACCCGACTAATCAGAGCCCGGTTGGTTGCGTTGAGAGTCCGATGTCTGTCCATCAGACTACGTAACATAGAATCATTCACCTCCAAGTAGTCTGTACAAAATAGTCAAATAATAAAGTATGCTTCGAATACACAAGGGCAATAGGTTTTTTATTTATCAACTTTTATATTTAAATGCAAATTCGCCTCAAACAAGGCTAAAGGCCACTCTTTTTTAGGGGCTACAAGAAGAAAACATTTAAGATGAAAATAACTCAGGGGAGCTGAAGGTAGGAATTGATATCCCTTCGGATGGGACGTAAAGCAGTTGGCCCTGTGTGTTGTGTAACGCACGTAGAAGAACCCAGTGCACTTATCGAAAAGAGAAGGGGTTCGCCCCGGTGTTCCTGGTTTGATTGGCTGCATATTGCGCCACAGCACCTTGTAAACTGTTACGTGGTGCTATGTAAAGGAGTAGGTCTCATACTTCAGAAACATTGACCCAAATACCTTGCAGGAAAAATACTGAATGTTTAAGCGCTTAGAGGCTGGCCTGCAGTAGGCGCTATACAAATACGCTATATTATTATTATTAAAACAGTCTAGATTGTAGAATGGAGGAAAACATGCATCGGGCAAAGATTTCCAAAGAGATGCAGTATGTGGAATAAAGCTGTTGGAATGGTTCTTTGTTCAACATTTCAGCAAAGCAAGAGTGTATGGGTGAGAACAAGCAGAAAGCCTGGTTTCAGGCTCAAACATCCTAATAGCTATATGCGTTTATCTTAAACTGTGTGAAATGGGAGTGGCCTATGGTTGAATTATATAAACAACACTTTAAACTGTCCTCTGTTGTTCCAACAGCTGCTCCCAAAGTTTTGCTATGAGCTTGAAATCTAGGTGCATCTAATTAGTTTGTTTTTAAAATCTAGCATTACTTAAAAGCTGCCTCATGCTTTTTTTCCTATAAACCATTTTATCGCCTGCTCAGGCTCCACCGGAGTATCATATTGTGAAATAATTTTTTTAAAAGATAGAAAGGGAAATTGTGACTTACTCTCAGGAATGTCATCCAGCACTCTCATCAAGTAGTCTTCATATTTCTTGTACCTCTGCAGTCTTGAGCAAAGTTGCTTATGCCTGATGGAAAGAGAGGAGGAATATGTATACAGTTTGGTATTGATTTAATAATAACGGAAATCAATCAAGGAGGCATCCAGCAGCAAACCCTTAAAGTGTTCATCAATCAACTAAAGGGTGACACAGGAAGCAGGAGGCAAGAAGTGGAATTCTGGTGTCATTACAAAATGAACCCGTCACAGTATTTTTGGCTGCGTGAGGGCAAGTGTGAACCAAACTCACATGGTACGAAACAAGTGAAACGAACTGTTCTTCCATTGTTTTTACGAACACTTTTATTTACTTGGCTATTGATACAAGAATATAACATGACAGTCAAATTAAGACAAAACTGTAATTGTGATGCAAGGAAATACGCTGTTGAAAGCGCCCTCATGTGGTAAAAAAAAACCCAGTCAATTACCAATAAGCCATTTGCGAGCTAGATTTTGGCTACTCAAATTGGATTCCTCAGACTTAAGACAATGTTGCTTATACATCACACGGTTCAGGGCAAGCTTAATTTTGTATAGCAGGTCTGCAAATCATTGTGTCATACACATTCATACAGAGATGTGTACGGCTGTTTGAAGTCTCTTACATAACTACACAAAAAGCTTGCCCCAAACCATGTGACATAGCAACTCTCTCTAGTCGGAGGAATTAAAATTGTCAACTGGTCACTTGTACCACACATGATTCAAATCTAACTCGCAAGTGGTTTATTCTCCACCATGCAAGTTTTCGATTTTTGCAAATTATAAATCTTACGAGAGTTTGACGTCTTCTAGTTGCTCAATTAACTGCTCATACTCGCTCTGCTTCTGATCTTTCAGTTTTAACTCCGTCTGGTATTTGTGGATGGCTCGTCTCCTCTTGGCCTCCGTCTCTTGAATGAATTTGTCAAATTTATTGACTCTGTCTTTCATCTGTGGGATAACCAAAATAAGACAATCAAAATAAGCAATGGAAATATGGGGGATTCAAATGCTATTTGTCTTGACTTGACAGTAATTCGGAAAGAAGCATTTTCCAGGAAGACTGGTCTGATTTATATACTCAATGTACTTTGAAAGCAGCAGCACTGGAAAGATGCGCTGTGGTGAGAGACCGGTGCCAGTGATACCACCGGTGTATAACTTGCGGAGGAGACCAAGGGCAAGCTTCTATGTCCAATGATGATGATTTGAAATTCAAATGAATCAATTTTTGTCGTAACACTTACCAATCTTGTACTAGAGAATAGTTTATTTTCAGGAAACATTTCCTAAACTATTCTTTCAAAAGAAGAAAGAACCAAACCATTGGAAATCCGTTCAAGTTTCTTGACCGCATTATTTGCTTTTTTCTCTCACTTGTACATGTATATAAAGGAAACACATTGAGATAAAGTTGAGATACATTTTCTAAAGACGGCAGCGTTTCTGAGAGACACACTGAATTTCCTCACCCTCTGTTGTTTCTTTTGAAGCTCAATGCGTTTCTTTTCACACTCTGCCATACGACGCTTGAAGTTTTCCCTCTTCGTCTGTAGCTCAAGGGTGACTTTGTCCACTTCAACTTCTCGCTTAAGGAGAAGCGTCTTTTGCATCGTATTCAGACCAGTTTCTATCAGCTTCCCCGCGGACTACGGTGTAAAAGAAAAATGATCCCTTATTCCAATTTTACAGTTTGAAGTGGCAATAACCATTTTATTGAACTGAATAGAGAAATGGTCATAAGAGTGATGATGCTGATCACAGTACAGTTCTGTGCTCAAAACAAAAACTTTAAAAACTTAATTTGTCATTTTTGATGAAAACATGGTGATTTTTTTTTTTACTGTTTTCTAAATAAAGTAGGCACTGTTTTCAACTGAAACATTTACATGTGACTTTTATTGTACCTTTCTTGATAATTTTGCCTATAAATCAGCATTATGTTGACAAAAACCAACCTATGACCCAACCTTTAAAACAAATTGATCAATTAATCTGTGAAATAGTTAAGTTCTAATATTTTTCAGAATTATTCATGTTATTATAAAGAAGAAACGTACCTACATGTACCTCCTTATATTAACCACACTGACCACAGAAAAATAACTACAAGAAATAAAATTTCCTTCTTGCTTTTGATTGAAATTTTCAATAATTCTTACCTCTTTGACGATGGGGTATTTGTTGACATCTTCTTCTTCCTCCTCACTGGCAATAAAAGGAAACATTATTTTGTTGTACTTGATATCAACATTTATATCAGAGAACATTATTTTGTGTTTCTTCATTTTAGACCCGATATAAAGCATTTTCCTGGGTTGCTTTAATTTCTAATGACATGTCATAACGGAAACTCGCGCCCAGCAAAGTCGCCCACTACAAAGTCACCCCTAGTAAAGTCGCCCCTCACTTATAAACTCTTACCCCCTCAAAGTCGCCCCTCACAAAGTCGCCCACTGACAGAGTTACCCCCCCCCCCCCCGCGCGACAAAGTCGCCCCCTACTTTATTCACTACTTTATTGGGGTGATAGGAATCAGGATGTGTATTTACTTTATTTACTTGTTTTACAGTGAAGTAATATTTTTATTCACGTTATTACTTGGTTTTGGTGTACGTGCATGCTACATAAATTATGTGTTAAAGTTTTCATTAATTTGTTTACTTATCTGTTTATACAATATCTGATCGAATTTCAAACCCTAACATTGTTTAACATTTTACAATTATTTTACTTTACTTTATTGTGGTGATAGGAATTTACTTGTTTATTACTACTTGCTTTTAAATTAAGGTACGCCCCCTATTGTTTTTATTTTTAACCAACTTTTTAAAAAACTCAGCAGATTAGAGCATCTCCAAAAAGCTACAGCCAAAGCCTTCGTGAAAGAAGCCAAAGCCTTCGTGAAAGACTCTACAAAGAGTTGGGAACAATTTCTGTATCCAGCCACCACTTTTTCATTCGTTATGAAATAAAATAGTATCTAATTTACTCAAATGAGATATTCCTTTGGGTAAAAATGAGTGAAAAAGTGGTTGCAGGATACGGACATTTTTCCAAGAGTTGAAATGTCAGGCCGCAAAAAAACAATTTGCGCCGTCACTTTGGGAAATGTCTTAATCACTTAAACTTTTAGTTTTCCCGACAGGGCAACTTCACTTTGTCGTAGGCCACTCTGTCAGGGGGTGACTTTGTGAGGGCGACTTTGAGAGGAGGGGACGAGTTTGTATGTGAGGGGCGACTTTGCAGCTGGCGACTTTGCTGGGGGCGAGTTGACTGGCATCCGTCATAACATTGTTGTGTACCACGGCGATTTGTTCTGCACAATAAACATGTAAATAATTATTTGGCAAACACTCACCCTCGTTCTCCAAGTTGAGTCACAAAAACACTCTTTTTCTGTGGTTCTAAGTCCAGCCTGTACGAGCGGGATGTGTCTGCTGCACCTGCCATGTTTATTTTTGACAATTTTAACCTTCAAAAACAAGCTTTCTGAGTATTTTAAGCTATCCGAGAATCCGACTCTGACTTCAGCGCTGTGTGTATCCAACGGTAACACATCAATACAATGGTAAAGTCACGTGATACGCTGCTCTGCCACCGTAGTGTGGTGCTCTTTCAAACCTTCATTTTTTAACATAAACGTTAAGTTGGGCTTCAGACCTGTGTTAATTGATTGATTCACCTGTTTCAATGTCGTCTGCTAGTAAATGTTTTGCGAAGAGGTTGATAGCTGAATTTGCATGAATTTAGCACTACTGCGTGGAGGACAGATGCTAGCTTTGGCCATAAAAAACAAACTCTTTATGGCCGATAACATGACAAACTTGACACTAGAATTGGTATAATATCGGGAATGTGCTCCAAGACGGTTCAATGATCTTGGCTTTTTTTAATACATCTGGTAAAGCCAGTTCTGTTTCACACGCAGAATTTTGTAAATGTATTTTACCTTTTGCCAAACTTGAATGTTCGTGTGTAAGTGATGCACCATCTAAGCCAAAGAGGCTCAATGCAAGCCCAAACTCCTCTTTGGTGGTCAAATCGCGAGAAGAACAGAAGCAGGAGTCGACAAGATTCCAGCTTGTTTGTGCACATCTCTTTGTAAATAGACGAAAATCATTGAAATAAGTTATGAATTTTCTTCTTAGACGTAGTAACAGTCGGTAGTTACCAATGGTACTTCCTCCTCTGGCATATAAAAGTGGTTACCCGCCCCTTTCTCCGACCGCAAACAAAAGAATGGCTCCCCTTGGTGGCCCTTAAAATTGTAACCACATTTATTCTGACTATTTGTTGATACATTACACACAACTGGCTTCTTTCCTCATGTTCGGATAAAGGGACCTAGCTGCATATACATACGGGTGAAACCATACCCGGTAGAGGGAATCTCCATCCCCAAGTTCCTAAATGCACACTCTTCGCCTTTTGTACAGAAGCCCCCCCCCCCACCTGAAATCGTCCCAAAGAATTCCTTTAGATTCCCAGAACACAACTAAGACACGATTTTTTTTTGGGGGGGGGGGCTGAGGGGCTGAAGGAGGGGGGTATACAATACCAAGCACCAAATGGACTGAAAATCTCAGCCTATTTCGGCCACCAATTGATAACACCGGGTTGGGTTTTTTTTAAGACTAAAACAAAACCCCAAATATCTCCCTCTGGTTGTGTACATTTGCACCTCTTCGTAAAATTACACGGGTTGGGTATATTGTGAACATTATGGTTAATCTTCATTTAATTGGCCACGCCCTCCTCCCAACTTAGACTTGTCAAGAAAACACGCAACAACAAAAGACAAACCAGCAATAACAGATTATATAAGTGCATGTGATTCCTGATTTGCATATCATACAGTTTTATTCATAAAGTATATCACACGGTACTTACAAGATTCTCACTTAATCAATATACAATAAATTTTTCTAAAAGTAATACCTCTAAATATTTACAAGTGCACAAAGATAAGTGAAATGTCAAGAAGAGGTTAATGTAAAGGGAGACCAGGTAAGTGAAATGGTACCACGATCAATGCACGGATCGGAAGCTAATAATCACCAGTAGCAAAGACTTGACATTCTGACGACATTCGTTATAATAAACGAATTTATGTACAATTGGTCACATAATGTTAAGGTAATACGACCCCTCTCCCTACGACTGTTTGGCTATCTTTTTTGAGAAGACAAAGTACTGGTTTGCTAAACCAAAATTTGCAATCTGCATTATTAAAAATATATACATAGGAAAAACATTGAACGTAACATGGAGATGAAGCCTAGCTGTTTGATGAAACCATCAAAATATATTACTTTGCACATACGTCAAGGTCCAGCATCAGGTGAGTTTCAATTCTTTTTAAGGACAGTGGATTTACCGTATCTGCTGCCACCTAGCGTCCCCAATAGTCCCTCTGTTTCGTGTTTCACACTTGAAGATAATTGAAAAGGGCGGAAAAGGAAACGAACAGAACAGCAGTGAAGTGACATGCAGCGAGATTGGCCGCGCCCCCCGCTGCATCGACGTCTTCCGTTTGGGTGAGTTTTTCCGTTGTCATGACAACCTTTGATGTCATTGGATGTTTTGTTGAGGGATTTTGTCGGCTGTTTACGTTGGTGTACAGTAACGGTGACTCCTGAATGGGATAAAACATCGTGAAAAGACAATACTATGATCATCGTGAAAATATACTCATTGCACAGACGTGCATAACACTTGTCTCCCAAAACCTGGGTCCAATTTCATTGAGGTGCTTAAGTGCTAATAATTGTCTGCTAAGTCTAAAAACGAGCAGGATCAGTCGAAGATGGTACGTGTGACATGGTATTTTGGCTGGTAAATTTGTTCTGGTAAGCATGAATTTGTTGTGCTTACTTTTTGTATACAATTGAGTCCTGATCAGGTAACGTCCGCCATTTTGAAGCGGTTTGCGTTCATTATTCGTCTTAACATTATACTGACTAGGTACAAACATAGATCCTCTCATTGGTGCCTCATTAAGTGTAGATGGTCCCCCCTGAGATGTTTGGAAAATACTTGGGTCTTCTCAGACAAGTTTGCCCTGATCGACATTATTATAAACTTCCAGTGGCTGTATGCCTAGAGTTTCTGCTGCTATGGACTTACTTGTGTTGGGCAAGTGAATGGTCCATTAGGCGTCCACGATCTGTCTTTGCTGCCCACTGGTTGTACCTAAAAGGGCAAAATAATCATAACTTTATGGTGAACTAGAACTTAGATCAAACAAGAGACAGAGAGAGATTCGTGAACGTTATTTCCTGACTGAAACTGAAAAAGCCTGTTTATTACTATACACTACGGGGTAATATACAGTTATTATTTCAAACACTGAGATCTGGGGTTTGCGTTCCGTTGCATCCTGAACGAAAGAGGGCAAATATTTTGAACCTCATTTTGTGCCAATCTTGAACCCTCTTGGTGCACCCCACAAAATAAAATGTCATAGCACAGTGCAAAATGCTAATATGCTTTAAACTACTTAAAAGTATCAAAGCTTTTCATATAGTTAAAGGAAAACAAGTTCATTGACTCCTAAAACGTCCTCTGCTCAGTTTGACATGGGTTGTCCCAAGGCCCCGTTGTTCTCCGTCCAAATAAAAACTACCTCTACACTTGTGGAAATTTTCAAACGTCCGGGCTTCATTTTTGAAAAATGGCCGACACCTCTGAGCATAGAAGATATTTTCAGGGCCTGGGCCATCCCAAATAACCCCCTGGTCACATTGTGCAAAATGTTTACACTGTGCCGCTTTTATTTGGCTCTCATGTCTGTCTTGAATATCTTCAGGACCTACAGAACATTCACGAGGCCGACGCTCTGTTTTCTCCCTTTGTAGAGGGGTGCACCTCTCTGGCCTTATGATAAGTAGCGTTATGATTGGAGACTTTGGAACGGTACGAGGTAGAAGTTAGTCTGGTGCCACCTAGCGTCCCCAAACCGTCTCCCATTGCACCGTATGAAACCTTGGAGCAGGACAACTCTATCCTCTCATCATGCCTCTTACCATGTTGTTCCATAACGCATTGCCTGTCTCAGCATGACCCTTAGCGCTGAAATGAAAGCAGTCTGGTGCCATGTACGAACGATCAGCAACACCCTGACGTAAAGGACATTTTTTTAAAGAGCATTTTATTATTAGTTCATTCTTTAATTCTTGACACAAAAGTCGGGAAAATGGCCTGAATGGTATCTAAAAATTTGGATGGGATCAGTTTGTGCGTATTTTTAAAAACTTGTCCTCTTTTGGTTTGTTGAACCTTAAGTATGACTCGAGCATGTACAATTATTTTATTTCAGTAGTTTCCTCAGGTTTTCCATTCTTAGAACCTTTAAGTGCCATTTCTGCTCCTTTTACTCTTTTTCTTTTAATACCTCTCGACCACACTTGCCACTTCAAAATAATACCAAAGTATTTTGGGTCCTGCCAGTGTAGGAACATTTCAGTTTCCCCACTTGCGGGTTTCACATCTTGGGGTATCCCTCTCACACCCAGCGCTACACAACGCTGTTTGTCTCCAGCATAGCTCGATTTCATAAAGTTAAGATTCATCTTTAAGACTAATTGTCAGTACTACTACTACCATAGTGATTTGTATTGTGACATCGCACATTACTTAGCAATTAAAATTGATACTATTGGAGATCAATCCTAGCTCTTTGTGAAATCAGCCCCTCGGGTATCATTAGGTAGACAGACTAAAGGCCTAGTGTAAAGGATTATAAGAATAGATGTTAATTTCTGCTCATTGTATTAGGTACTTAAAGACCCACTGGAACGAAAACGGCAACAGTTGTATAAACAACTACTAGAATTTGTCATACATATAGTTACCAGGAAAGTTGGTATTTTGGTCTCGTGAAAGAATGGCTGGTGAACCACAGTGAAGTCCTCTCGATCGTCAAATACACCACTCATGACCATCTCTTCCAACATGTCCTAAAATGTAAACCGAAACAACGCCCATGAAATAAATGAGGGAGGCTCTTCTTCCAAAATAAATCTTTCCAGTTCAGGTCCTTGTCTTTAAATCGCATAGAGCCAGGATACATACAATCAGGGGTTAAGTTATATGGGTATGTTTCGTGGGTGTGCCCTGAATATGAATGTGTGAGCTGCCATTAAAGGTCATATCAGTATTATTAATTTCCAAAATTGTGGGGGTTTTTTAAGGAAAAAAAGAGCGTGAAAGTTTGGTCGTTTTTCTGCCATGCAGGAAAGTTAAATTCTGCATAGAAATAGAAAAACATGTCTGAAGAGTAATTCTAGCAACAAAATGTACAGCAGTCTAGTCCACTCCTACCTTTTGGGGCAACAGAGTCATATTATTGCTTGTGACATTCTGCTGAGGCAAGAAGTTGTAATTTGAGTGATGGAAAAAAAGTTCGTACAGCCTTCCAACCTTCTTTCGGGCACACAATGGTTGGTGTGCTGTTTCATTTTCTGAAACAATTTCGTTGAGGGCGTTCTATGTCCATGTAAGCTTACCTGATACTGAATGAGGATCGGTTCCCACTCTGTTTTTAGCACTTCATCTGTATAGTTTGACACACAGTCACAGAATAGTCTGCACATAACGAAAAAAGAAAACAAAAGAAAAAAAGATTTAGTATAGATACTATATTATTTTGTCTATGGTTCTACAAAAATCCAATTGAGTTTTGTCTTCTCATCGAGAAGAACTGAACGTTCCTCAACAAATACCACCAATAGAATCCTTGGATTGGCCGCCATCGCTGAGGTCAACCAATGCAAACGTGCACGCGTGCACGTGCCACCACAACTCTCAGCCAATGATAGGTCTTCAATGACCTTAGTGAGGGCGCTGTTTGAGCGTGTGATTTCATTATGCAGTTGAGTCTATACAATTTAACAGCTCCAGGGAGTTAGCGAAAAGCAGTGAAAACCAGCACTAACAACAAACCAAAATGGCGTGTTTTGGCTCTGGTGTTTTTGATCGTCGGAGCGTGGGTTCGAGTCCCAGTTGTGGCACTTGTTTCCTTGAGCAAGATACTTTACCATAATTGCTTTGCCTTTGGATTGGAGATTAAGCCGTCGGTCCCATTTACTAGGATCGGTAATGCACCCAGAACACTAATATCGATGAAGAGTAGGGGTTAACTCCGGTGTTTCTGGTTCACGTAGCAAGCACCTTTGTTTTAATACATATTTTCTCAGGCTTGCAAGCTACGGTGGTTAAGTTCACTTATGAGGCATCATTGGTTTAATTATCAGAAACATATAATAATAACAATAACACAAGGCAACCGCAACAAAACATGCGAGGGCAAAAACCAAAACGCAAAAACCATACATTTGAAAGTTTATTTTCAATTCTTACCTATGAGCCGCTCTGCAAGGTGCTCCCTGTAACTTGTTGATTTCTCGAAGATCAAGAATTCCAACTACATTGACAAGAGTGCGAGGCATCTACATAGTGAAACATAAGACGTCACCAACGGTTTAGTTATGGTCATATATTACGGTACGAGTGTCCTCAGAAAAGAAAGAATAACTTTCTTTCTTCTTTATAATTGGGGGGGGGGGGGGTTATATTATTTTCTCCAATAAAGTGTTTACTCAGATAATCTACCTTTTACAACCACCACATTTTTCGACCAAATTATATTCTTTGCTTGTCAATATCTTTTGTAAATTTTCATTTTTTATATCAGGGTAAGCCACAAGGGAAACTGCCAATTTTTCTTGGGTTCAACCCCAAATTGTCCTTTGTTATTGTGAGCCAAATATGTTTTTGGGATTGTTATTTGGTGAGAAAGTTCACAAACACTTCCGAAATGAACGGATGTGAAATAGTGTACTGGAGTGAAATCCCGGGCCGGTTGGAACCCAGGAAAGACTTAGACGACAAAGGGAAGGTCAGAGGTCAGCTGGTTACCTTTTCGTGTAAAGTTTGTATGGTTTTCCGTATGTTACCGATGTAAGCCTCGGGTGAATACTTCGTCTTGTTTCGGCACACGGCACACAGGTCATTCCCTCCTATGAATATGGTAATTAGCTTCCAGTCTTTTTCGTAGTCAATGGTAACGTCATTTTGCATCTTTTGTACCAGTCGTTCCGCTTGCAAAGGGATGTCACTGTATGCAAAAATACGAAATAAACGTCTTAACAACCAGATCCAAGCAGATAAAAGTTGGAAATTTTCACCAGACGCTCTTCTTTTGCACACATTCTAATGAATTTCAATACAACAGTGAATCCGCGTCCGCATGAAGCGTCTTTGGCTATACGACTATGGCTAGTTACCAAAGCCATTAATTACGACGGCAATAGTTATGTATTGTTTTAAAAGGAACTCTCAGAGTGACTGACTATTTGAGGTCTTGTGGTAATTTTCTTTAAGGACCAATCAATTGGAGAATAAAATAAAGAAAATTATTCAATTTATCGGGCTGACAAACATAATGTGTGTATAGGGTCATCTCAGCGTTGAAACCAAGAACTGTAACAAAAGGGGTTTGCATTCAAATGCAAAACTAATGGGGAGATCGCTGAAAACCCCTTCAGTCCAAACAACGCGGAAGAACAAAAAGAAGTTTTCTATTTATGGGGTCGACGAACATAAAATGTGAGGTTTGTAAGATCGGGGTTTTTGTGCGAATTGTTTCCCCCTTTATTAAAATGTCCAAATATAAATAAAAACAATTACTAAAAAAAGAAACAGAATGAAAAGTACAACTTACAGAGCTACCGCTCCGGGTACAGCGAGATTCATGCCTGCATTTTCAGTCATCCACCCGCCGGTATCCTTCCCGAAACCCTTGAGACCGGGATTGTATTTCCGTAGAATATCTGGGGTGAAATTCGATTCGAAAAAATTGATTACAATTTATTTAAACTGAAAGAAATTGACTTGAAAACAAATAAAAAATAATAGTAATAATAAAAATACAAACTCAGTAATTCAGTACCTCAGTAAATTAATCTATAGTTAACATACATATAGGTTTAGTTTCAACCAATACAATTTAATTGCATTTAGTGTTCTTTTTTTAGTGAAAAACAAACTACGAATACATAAGAAAAAAAAATACATCACTAGCTCAAAATTTACGGTAGATCATAATTGTTTTGCACTCAGTTAGTTCTTGTCTGTCTTTGATTTACAGTTATCCTTTATGTGTTCTTTTTTCATCGTTATCAATTAGGACATGATTATCAAATCTGAATTGAACTTAATTGAAACGATAGCTGTTCAGGAACAATTTTATAGAATCAATCTTTAAGCTTTAAAAAATTTGACACTGATTCTGTGTCTCTATAATAAACCAACACTCTACATTTATTATTTATTTCAAATATAGTGCAACAATAAAGTTCATGACACTGAGGCAACATGGTGCAAAACGAAACATGGGCAAAACAATAATAGTAATATTATATTTAACAGCACACTTATAAAAGGATAACTTGATGGTATTTACTGGCAAGTGTCGGCACTGTTGCGAAAGTTTCGTCCCCACCGTGACTGAAGAGAGCATGAAATCAAAAAACAAAAATCAAAACAAATTAAAACAAAATCAAAGCAATTAATAAATGAATTCAACACCCTTTAAAAAAAATCATTTAAAGCTAAGTTTCTTGTTCATTCAAATCCCACGCTTTATACAAACCTAGGCTTAGGCCCGGCTTCTGTGGCAGGCGATTATGTGCCCCCCCCCCACCCCCAATAGCCCATCTGAGCCTGATAGCCTGATAGCGTGATAGCGCCCTCTTTTAAATAAATAACGTTAGCCTGTGGTCCCCATAGCTGATGTTGTGAAGCGCTGTGCAAAAAGTACACTGCTCCTAACATTGATGACAGAGCTTAAGCCGAGGCCGGAGCTTAGGTTTGGAAAAGGCCCCGTATTACCAGACCGAGGTAATTATTGCAACAGTCATGTAGCCTACGGTTTCCCTTAAAGCTGTTCTTGCGTAGTGCGAAATAGGGAACAAGACAAGATGGTGGCAGAACGACCGCAAGAACTTTTAAATAGACATTATTTTTGCCGGACTGTATTTAAAAAATAATCGATACATTAATAAAACAGCCCAGCAAAGACTTATACTTTGACTTTTGCCTTTAAGAGTTCTTATGTCTCTTAGATTTTGTTTTTAGTCAAAAAGTGGTAATTGTTCATCCTGACCGATAATTTATCTTTGGACAGATCCATTAATTTAAATAATTGACATAAACTTCGAAACTTTCAGATAATGGGTAACTCAATTACTCTTGATTAGATAAGTCTGGTCCTTTTTCCGTACCCCTCATCGGCTTTGACTTTGGCTTCGTCCTCGTTCGCCTAATTGAAGCCCCGTATGGAAAGTGCACGATTTCAAGTTTACTGACGGAGCCTAAGCCAGAGCCTAAGCCAGAGCCTAAGCCGGAGCCCTGGAAGCCGAGGTTTCGAAACGTCAGGGATTCCTCCCATCACCGGGAGAGAAGGCCCTTAAAATCATTTAAACCACCCTGCAATATCCCCGCAACATTTTGATTAATACATCTATCGTCTCGCGCCACGCTTCAAACGACTTTTATAACGATACCGAAGACGTGACACCGACAAACTAATTACAATTAAGCTGATTCATGTTTATGCTTAGCCGTTCCCCTCCCCCAAGTAATTTATTTATATATTTAAATGCACGCGCAAAGTATTTTTTCTGTTTGTGTTTTGATTAATACAAACACAATTGTACGTGTTTTTGGTTATACACACGTTTTTGTAAAGAGATTTTGCTTTTAGACATATACTTTTTGGGGCTGACCAAAGTACAGTTTTTAGCAATGATGTCGTCTTCACTTAATCAATCTTTTTCAAAAAAAGAAAAAAACAAAGAAAAAAGTATTGTCAAAAATTAAATGAATTAACTTATTGTTTGAACAAAACAAATCATTTTTAAACACAAAAAACTTATCGTAAGTATTTTAAAAGATTTAAATAAAGCTCGAGTTATCGAGGCCTTGCTTGGTCTCTGAAAACAAAACCGTAATATTTTTCCTTTGGGAGAAATTGTACAGATAGGGATCTAAATTTATTCGTGAAATATTAGGTCGCATCTCAATACACCAGTCTACAAATAAAATGTTAAAATGCGTGTGACACATTTTACACGCGACACATTGATGACACACAAAAAGACCGCAACAGACTATTGAAGTGCATGTAACACACTAAATGGCACACTGGACGCACGCGACACATTTCGACGCATGTGATAAAGTAGTTGATGAGTGGGATACCTAAATACATGTATTACACTTACAATGGCTTTGTTCATTCGTGTGACACTAAATGTGTTGGAATCAATCAATGCATGTGGCACATCCAATGTGTTGTTTCGCATAAAAACGCACACCAAAATCCGGGTTACACATTCAATGTGTGTGTTACATGGGACTGTTCACCTGATGAAACCGAGGACTTTAACAAAAGGGATCCGGGTGACTTTAACAAAACTAACTAACAATGAGAGAACAAAGAGGAGTCCTTGCTTTACGGAGTCGAAAAACATGTGGTGTATGTGTGGGTAGGTGTATACACATTCAAGCCGGGGTTTCTATAACAAAAATAACAATAGGTCCTCGGTTGCTATCACAAAGGAAACCATTGCGGTCCACGGTTTTCTATCACAAAGGGTTGAACAAAGGAGGGTTCACGATTGCCGGTTTTTACACACGTGTGTGCGTTTGTACATATAATGTTCCAACACAGTCAATGCATTGTGACACAATATGTATGAAGTGACACTCGGAGCACTATTAGTGTGGGACACCTAATTGATTAGGCATACCTGAATGCTTTCCCCCTGTATTGATACAGCATCTGAGGCATTGAACAGGCTCCCCCACCGCTGGCAGCCTGAAAGAAGAAGGATCAATACTGGGTCAGTATAAACCCGAAATCTGCGTCACTATGACCCAGAAATGGGTCACAATGACGCAGAATCAGAGTTGAATCCCATTTTTTTTACCACTTTCTGGGTCAGCTCCATGGGACCCGGAATCCGGGATAATTCTGACTTTGAAGTTTTTTTTAGAGTGCAAGACATTTATTAATGAATCACATTTTATAATCAATTCCATGTTTTCAACATGGGATGGTGGTGAATGCACGCGTTTGGCGCATGGTCTTTTGTTTCCAGTTTGAAGAACAAAACCAATTGATTTAAACTTGTTCAATTAATTATTTGAAAGTTACAGCATTTGGAAGTTTTCATCAAGCAAAGAAAAGAGTGACCAGATGAGTGCATTGTTGTCCGTTCAGCCTCAAACTTGTGCAGACTGAGTCAACAAAAGTAAATAAAGCCATTGAACAATGCAAATTATTTGTTTTCATTTTTGTTGGTTCCCATTGTTCACAGTGCTGTTAACTTACAGACAGCGAATCTCCTATGGCTCCGATAACGTTGATGTCACCAGGGCGCAGTCTGTGCACTAAAACCAATAAAGATAGAACAAAAACCAAGGGTACCTGTGTTATAAATGTTACTTGAGAATCAACATCATTTTTACAACCCCAAATGGGTTGGGGGTAAATCACTTAAAACCACTTCTACTTTTAAAATAATAACTGGCAGAGAGTTATCCTTCAAACTGTCAATTTCTTGAAGAAATAATGTATATGCTCTTCTTGAAATGCAGAAAACAACCAAGCAATTTCACGATGTGGAAAAGTGACCGCACAGTGGCAAACTGTAAGCACGACTCTGGCTACAGTAGTGCATGATTTAAAAAAAAAAAATCTGATTATCAGGGGAAGTTTTTACCTGAATCTGGAACTTGTGATGATGAAGGAAGAATGTCACAGGTAAAGATCTGTTCTTCTCCATACTAGAAAGAAGTAAAGACAGACATATGGATTGATTGATAGATAGATACAACAAAATCACCCTCACACAGGGGAAATTTTTAAAAATATATATATATAAAAATAAGGAGATAACAAAATCGCAATTGATGCGCCAATCCCAAATAGTTGTAAACATAATACTTAAATAATTGTAAACCTCAACTTTTTGATAACGAATTACGTTTTTTATCGTTCATACAATGGAGGTGTTATAAGAATAAAAATATAGAGTTCTATCACCATTCCCAAGTTGAAGCTATAAAGTTAGGTCAAAGGCTAGACAAAGGGAAACCCTGGGGAAATATATTCATTCGTCGGTATGGTTTTGGGAACGAAAATGTTGTCAGGTTTAGGGAACAAAATAGATCCTTGTTATTTGATTGGTAGAACACGCGTTCCATGCTTAATTCTCCCCGTCGTTCACGAAATATTTTCTCGCCCATTCGTCTAAACGATTCAAGGTCGCGCCACGGCGGACAAGGTTGGTGTCGTCATGGAGTTGTTCATGTTATTTAGAAGTTTGTTTGTAATGTTTGTTTGTCGTTGTTGTTGTTGGTGTTGTTGTTGTTGGGGTTTTTTCTGGAGTGAGGGGTGGACGTGTTTCTGTGACTATTTTGTGTTTATTGTGAAAAATGTTGAAATGACAAGGATCTACGTGTGTATTATACAAAACGGGTACTAAATGCATTTCGTTCGTGCATTGTCGCAGAATGTACCTTTCTCTATGAATGTACCCACTCGGTGAAATCGTATTTTTCCATTTTACTCGGCTTCGTCTCGTAAAATGGTCAGATTTCACCTCGTGAGCGACAATGCACTCTTATGCATGCACTTGTTTTGTATTATACATATTGCGATTAATTGTATAGTAAGTCCTCCATTTTGCATGATGATGTTGGTCAGTGTTGTGCCGTGTGCAAACAGTGTGGATTTAACGCTCTGTCCAATGGGAGTTCATTCAGTATGGTGCGCCCTGGGTGTTGGGTCCGGGTCATATAAAGTCCACAGGGTCATCAGGTGACAGTGGTAGTTTTTTTTAGCAGGGGCTTTAGATTTACCAAGACAAAGTATCAGATAATAGACAGGGGGAAGAAGAGAGGGGCCCAGTTTGATTTCGAACAAGCATCTATTTGTAACAAGCATAAGCGCTGTCAAAACAGGGCTGTAATTATCCCAAGCGCCCTCTAATGTAAACTGTCAACAGAGACGCTGGGAAAAGTTTGCTTATAAAATCTATTGATGCGATGAGGTAAATGACACCATTTTTTTTTTTTTGCACATGACATAAATTGCACCTTTGGTGTCGTGTCTATTTTGATAATGATTTGCAAGCAGTCGAAACTAATTGATCGTTCTTCGCCATTATTTCAATACCCCTCTTGAAGGGAAGGCAATTAATTAAATAGGTGGACAGAATTTGCCACAATTAACAAGCTGACAAAGACGAAACGATTGACATACCGAAAATGAAAGAAAGAGTTAAAATGCAGTCCATAAAAACGAACCGGATATTGTGACTATTATAATGTTGTTAAAGGACTTTCAAAATATGCCATATAAAACCTCGTGGGTGTCTTCCGTTTCAAAAACAAAAACAGTTTTTTTTTAAATGCATATCGTGCACTTTTACCCTTCTAATTGTACCTAATTTTTTATCAGAGGATGGGTTAATATCTAATACCTGGCTATAAAGTGCGGAATTTTGCGTCTTATTATAATACTTTATAATATAGTATAAAGCGTTTTATTTCTTTGTAATCCTACCGACGTGTTACGTGTTTTTAACTGAAATGAATATATACATAAATTTAAACACACAAAATACATAAATACATCAATAAAGAAATACATAATTGCTAATTCTGTAAACTCTATTTTGTATTATGTACACCTCTATTATGTATACATGGGCTGCCCTCAGCTGGTCAGGAGCACCAGCACATAGCTGAAGCATTTACAATTTTTAACAACGGTGCTTTGCAGGAGCGCGTCCGGTTTTGGTTGAACCGCGTGTTTAGTTTGTGCGTGGGTACGATAAGAAGAAGTTTGTTTTATTGAAGTAGATGTAGGATCTTTAGTTAGAATCCACAAGGGGGTGTCCCTGTTTTTATCCAACCCTCATTAGTGTGACTTTGTATCTTACCGGCCATGCTGGGTCAGCAGAGCAGTTGTATCCGGGGAACAAAGCGATGATTTCACGGATGGTTGTATTCCAGTCGCTGTAATCTTCGGAAATGACATCGTCAAACTCATACTGAAAATCTGGAAGGTTTATAAGTAAAAACAAAAACCTTTGAAAAACTTCTAAAAACATGATTAAATACTTTGTGATTATTTTTTATTGAAAGCATTTGTTTTTCTCCGCCCCTTTTTAAAGAGTATATTCCCGTTTATGAACCGGACATTTTGTTGGATGGAATCACTAAAGCTTGTTATCATTACATCTACAGTCATGGAAAGATCTAAGCAAACCTCGCAAAAAGCAGCCAAATTTCGCACCCTGAAAAACCAAACTTTCTACCGATATTGATCCGGTACAGGGTAGCCAGACGAGCCAGATAACGTGAGGGGTGTGGGAGGCATGCGAATCTCACAAAGAATTTAATGTGGCAAACAAACAGATTTTGTAATAATATGAATAGGCCTATATTGAGAAGATACAAATATTGAAGCACAATGTGCAATCTTTTTAAGAAATGGAACTAACTTTAAATTGACAATTACTTCTTAAACACAGTGGTAACTTTTGAAACTTCTTAGTTCGTATTATGCTAATCATAGAGAAATGAATATGTTCTCTGGAGCGTCTTCAATAGTCTTGTTTGGGCGGAAATCCGTTTTACAAACTAAATAAAACAAAATGCTTAGCAATGCAGTTCCATTTACATTAAAAAGGGGTACACGCTCGAAATGGCGTGTTTTATGCTTGCTTACCTTGCGTAAGTGCGGTGTGTGACAACGTCAAAACAAAGCACACGAGGGCTGAAAACAAACTGAACTTCTCCAGAAACATTTTTGTGGCTTATGTATTGCAAAAGTGTTTTACCTGGATTATACGAAACAAGCAAATGCAAAATTTATGAAGTGTAAACCACAACAAGAAGTCAAAACGAATATTAAACTCTAGTGAAGTTCGCGGTCTTGCGAGTGGAACATCATTCCACCTCTGGTGTATTTGTGAAGGTCTAGGAAGAGAGATGGTGTTTTATATCGAGATCCTCAACATGCCATCGATAGTTTATCTGACGATTTGCCTTTTGGATTTTAAAGATAATATTATGGAAGACTATCGGTTGTCCTGGACGAGTGGTGGGATGGGGTTCTATTTATTTACTTTCTTTTCAATCTGTTCAATGCTCGAGATAACCCTGCTAATTATAGAAACCAAGCTGGCAAGCCACTCTGAATCCCTTCTCCCCCCTCCCCCTCCGTCTCGTCCACCCCAAAATTATGTCTTTGTCTCCGCCCCCCACCCCCACCAATGTCTAGTTACGCCACTCAAAGATATCTGGGCCAACTGTCATTGCTGTGCTTATACCTATTTATTTTTTTAGGCCCCAAGTCAAAATTCATAGCTAAGGGTAACAGACAAATACTTGCTTTAAAGCAATTTCACAGGCTAGTATAGGAATTATGAATAATAGTTTGTACGTTACATAGCATTTTGGGGTTTACGCAGCTAGCGTAGAAATTTGGCGCTTACCCTGTAAGCCAGAGGATGGTGACGACCGTAAGCGCAAAATGCTGCGGTAAACAGGGTCATGCAGTTGGGCCCTGTCTGGAATCATGATGGGTGTTGGCTCATTCCTACCTGATGTACCCTAGAAGGCTCTGAGTATTACTGTAGGTATAGGACAACAAATTAGTTTGAATCATAATGAGCAGGCTACAAACCATGGTTGCTTCTCTTCGTCCAGGAGTAAGATTATTTGGTCATTACAGCTTGCTATACGCAGCTCAACACTCAGAAGGCCTAAAAGTTTGCGTTCTTCATAGGAACATGACCTTCCCTGTGAATAATCATGGTTGCTTCTCTTCATCCAGGAGTAAATGGATCAGTTTCCATAAAGGGTACAGGTGTTGTTGTTTTTTGTCAGTATAGCTTTAACGCCACTCAATACTCAATAGACCCTGCATGCGTTTGCATGCTCTCTATGGACAATAAGATTGCTTATGAACATCCCAGGTATCAGCAAACTATTCCTACGAGGGCACAGATGGAATGACTTTGTCCACTGACAAGGAACATCGCTTATTATTAGAACCATGCACGTGGCGCTAAAGTGAACGTACCTTCGTTTCTGATCCTCGTATATTCCTTTCTCCTTGTAGGGTCACTTTGCTACATATAGGCCCTACTGTTCAGTTGGGGGCAATCAGGTTGGCTGGGTGGTTTCTTTCCCGCCTCTCACCTCTGTGGACCCCGGTTCGTATTCAGGACCGGAGACTTGCTTGTGGATATGGGTTTCAGTCCCCTACCTGAGCGCGTGAATTTTTCCCTATTCATTATCTTTTCTTCATTAAGTGTTTTCAGGCATCCGTACGGGTTTCAGTGTTAGTCTGGTGTTTTCATAACCAGAACGATATAGTTATTACTAATTAAATTCTACTTCAACCATAACGATTTTGTGCTTATTTTAGTTTATTGCAGTTCATTCGAGGACTTTTGTCCTCTGCAAGCCAAAAATGTAAACTTTTTAAGAAAAAGAAGAAATTGTAGAAAAGATCGAGGCTGAGGAACACCAAAAATAACTTATCACAAAATACTTGAAATAAACATTTTCCTTTACCATGTTATTTGTTCGGCCGATAGTTACTCCAGACAAGATATCAAACTATCAGATAATAAGAGTCATAAAGATAACCTTTGCCACCATCGTTAAGGTCAGAAATAAAATTACTCTGACCGCAATAAAGAAGACTAAAGTAAACTTCAAAATACTGCTGACAAGCTCCATTTAATTGTAAATCAAATAATAAATCTGGTAGTTAATGATTTTATTACATTGCAATTTTAAAAGGGGATTATTGTAATCACCATCTTGTCCTCATTTTATGGTCTTCGGGGTTAAGTTCCCGATACGGTGAGGTCAGTGAGTTGTAGCTTTATACCGATGTGACCACCAGGGTCCAACTTTATACAATTTTGAGCACACAAAGTTGCACAGCAACGAATTCGATTCCATCGCAGAAATGATTGTGTCGCAAACAAAAGTCATTTGGTGCTCGATATGTGCCATGGTGCACCCCCCCCCCCTCCTATTGTGTCTTCATTGTGTTCCGGGAATCTCAGGACTTCTTTAGAGGATTTTAGGGAAGGGTGGTATTTCTGTACAAAGGGAAGAGAGTGTGTTAAAGTATGGGAACATTTTGGCGAGTTGGGGGCACACCCTCTGCCACATATTCGGCACGGCACGAGCAAAAACTACCACACAATGTACCGTACATTGTAAAATAAGATACAAACTGCCACAGAGGACCCAAAGAGTATTCACAAGACACCAAAATGAAGATTTTTTTTCCAAATTTTTTGAAAACATATTTTCCCAGAGAAAAGGTAGAGCTTAAACGGGGCTGTTTCTGCACACCGGTACATTAAGGAAAAATGTTAAGAAGTAACAAAACAAATATTTTTAAAAAGTAGGAAGATGAAATTGCTGGTTTCGCAAATTTGCGGTTAAACCGGACTGTTAACATGGTCTCTTGATTCTAACTTCACATACGCTTTAGAGCGTGGTAAATACTAAAAGTATATACGCTAGCAACGGCAAACGACAAGATAAAATACACCTTGTTTGATACAACTTATTAAAAGTCGAACCGACTCAAATTAATGCTGTTCCTTTTTTTTAAATTTGGGATATTCATATTAAAGCAGAATTGAAGGATTGCATGACTTGCAGGATGGCAGCGTTGTAGCTAGGGGTAGGGGCAGGGGGAAGGGCACACGTACCCCGGGCATGAGTATAGCGGGTGCGGCCTTTTAGGGGCTCAAATAAGGGCATTTATTACTGTCTGGATTTTCTTTTTTTCCTTTCTTAAATTGTAAGTGTTCCTCGCAGTTGTGATTAATCCAAGCCTGTGGTTATATTACCAATATCTCAAAGTAATGCTGACATTTTAAACGCGCGAGACTTGCACAGTATACTGAAACTGACATTGACAAAATCTAGATCAATAATGCACTTTATCGTTGCAATTATCCCGAACGATTCGCCGCATCATGTTACATAGTACTTTTAGCTTGTGACTCGTGACTAAATCCAAAATTGACCAGAGCTCAGGCCGTGTCCGAAACGGCGACTTCGGCTACAGCCACAGCTAGATCAGCGCGTCTGCCAATGTTGAAGAATAGGCAGACGCGCGCGATCTAGCCGTAGCTGTAGCCGAAGTCACCGTTTCGGACACGGCCTCAGTATTTATGCAGGTGGTTCTACTGACGGCCAAAGGTCAGAGATTTGAAGTGCCGAATCGCTCAAGAAAAATGCAACGCGATTTATACACAAGATATAAAGTTAAGCTTAATATTCCTGAGAAATGTTTAAATTGTGATATCGAAGACGAATCGCAAGCAATGACCGTAAAAATGAACCATCATTTGGGTGTTATGATCCCACATCAAACGGCATCGGTCTCCGTTTCCCCGCACCTTTATTCTTCATCAGGGAAACGCACTACGTTGCCTTTCCGCCGCGGAAAGCTGAAAGCGCGGAGAGCTGAAAGCGCGGAAAGCTGAAAGCGCGGAAAGCTGAAAGCGCGGAAAGCTGAAAGCGCGGAAAGCTGAAAGCACGGAAAGGGTATGTTCGAAACAATACTGTACAGTCATAATTAACACACTAATAAACATCAAACAGGGGAAGAAAAGTAACTACCCTTTTGTTTATTTCTTCTTCTATTTTCCCTGAACTAAGAATAAGCAACTAATGAGAAATGCCGTCAGGCCAAGAATAGCTTTGTGCGGGCTGAGATGCGCTTTTCCGTTGCCTGCTGCTGGTTCAGTTCCGAGTTTCGTTGTTATCTGATCGTCGGTTTCCGTCGTTAATGCAGACATTTTCGTGCTGGTCTCATCAATGATGCTGTTCTTGTTTGTGGCAAAGTATGGCATTTTCTGAAGAGTTACAAAAAGAAGAGAGAGAGGAAAAGGTGGCATGTCAAATTAGTATCCAATCACGTGTCCCCATAGTACGGAAGCGTAGAGAGCTTTCAACCAGGACTTACGACGAGACCAAACACAGGATTTTCCTCCATTTGGTGCTCTATATACGTGGCATGATACCCCCCCCCCCCACCCCTATTCAGAATCTCAGGAATTCTTGAGCAGATTTTCGTGGGATGAGTGTGTGAAGGAAACATGGGCGGGGACTCTGCCTCAACATCCGGCGAGGTATATTTTTCTCGCATCCTTTCAACAGAACTTTCTTTTGCAACGACGCATTCTTTTAAAAAAAATGAATCAGAAAGCAACACTTTATGCCCGAAGCATTAATAATTGCTTTAATAATGTAACCATCAACCACAACACACCCTTTGAATTGACGGCCATCATTGACGTCAAACAATGGAAACGTGCGAGTACTACTGGCTGTTGGCTTCAACGACAACGTTGAAGAACAGGGTTTTCGGCAAGATGGCCGTAGCCACTGCGGAAGTCATCAATACAAACACTGCCTTAGCCAATGGAGGCCTACCTTTGACCTCATTTTTTGAGAGTGTCATATGAGCAGGTGACGTCACAACACAAGAGGTCGGTTAACTAAGTTTGTTAACTAAGTTTGTTAACTTGTTTGTTGGGGTGGGCGTGACTGCTGCTGCGACCCCCTCTTTTAAATCTGCCAATGATGATATGTTGATCTCCGATTACTCTATAGCAAGATGGAAAAGACTGGATAGCGACTTACCTCTGTTGGGCAAGTAAAGGTTGTGGAAGTGGGATCCCATTCCATGGATTTTTGTCCAATTGGCTGGAGCTGTAAAACCAGGAATTCAAAACAAGTGTAAGCTTTATATCCACATAAATTTCATTTAGGATGATAGGCTAAAGATTCACTACGCTAAGTTTGATTGCCATGAGTTACATTGAAAACATTATGTCCTTAGTTTCGTCTGAATAAAAAGAACAGTTTGCAGAAAACGGATTTTAGTTCGAACCTTAATGATATCGGCGAATAGCCTTTTAATGTAGGAAAATTTTTTGAAAATATGGTTAAATACGGCCTCGTTATATTGTTGCACCCTATTTGTTTTTTAAATATCATTCCTACAGCTTTGCATTGGACACAATCATGTAGACTGGCTGAGAAACCTGTTGATATGTTGATCAACGGTTGGCAAATACTTTCAAAAGTGTCTTCTTAATCTATCCACTTAATTCCTATCCACTAAACCACTATCCACTAAAATCCTACCCATCTAATCCCTCTCAACTAAATCCCACATTAAATCGATATCCACTAAATCCCTATCCACTAAATATCTGTAAATCCCTCAATTGTATCCATATCCACTAAATTCCACTCAACAGTTTGTACATTTGGAAATCATACCATGTTAGTCCAGAGTTCTTTAGCTGCGTATGCGTGTCCCTTGGCACTCAGATGGAAGCAATCGGGTGCCATGAACGACTTATCAACATCACCATTCTGAAAAGGAAAACATATATGTATGTATATCAAGCCATTAAAATGTATACTTTAAGCTTTCAAAAAGCCCCCGTTTTATACACAGACCTACCGTGATATACATTCGCGACTCAAGCATGCATGGTGGTCATGCCCTGCAATTCACCTCTGTGGTCCCCCGTTCTGATCCCTCAGACCAGGGACCGATTTCACAAAGCACTAAGAGATCATCTTAAGATGAGCTGTCAGTATTGCCATGGCGGGTTGTATGACATCACACTTTGCTTAGCAACTAAGAGTGATTTTGCAGTTAAGATCAATCTTAGCTCTTTGTGAAATTGAGCCCAGAACCTCGCATGTGGACAGACAATGTGTTGAGGTCGTCGGGTAAAACGACGACAAAACAATGGAAATGCCATCAGTCTGCGCGCCGCGCACGAAAATGTCTTTCGGGGTTTTCAGTCCCTGACTTACATTCAAGGGTTTTTCCTTCAACATCCCAAACTGAGCATTATCTTCACAGTTTTTTGTAAACATCTTTAAGCCTACGGTTTAACAGTGCTAGTGGATCTCATGTTTTATAAAGATGTATATCTAAATTGCTTTTTAATTATTATTATTTTTTAATCAGTCATTTATTCAAATGCATTTCGATTAATTTCATTTTAATGCTTACCTCATTAGTTGGGAATTGCGTGTTCTCCATAAACGGTTGGTACACCACTGTGAAGTCATCAGACGTGTCGTATCTTCCACTGTGTGCTAGATCTCGTAACACCTCCTTTTATAAGAAAAATAGAATTAGCCGTTGCAAACTGCTTACCAACCAAAACAACCTATAGTATGAATGTAACAAAAGTAAGTGGCCTGACGTTTCGACCCTAGCAGAGTCGTTCTCGAGGGGTAAGTGGAGACAGATTCTGCTAGGGTAGAAACGTCAGGCCACTACCTTTTTTGGTGGTACTTCCTTCCATAATAACAGCAATGGCACAAGCTTTTATTTGGGAACGTTTTAAGTCTACAAAACTTTGAAAGTTGGGTTGATTTGATCAATAACGTTGCCCTAAAAACAACCCTCGAAAAGACACGTTTTGTATTACAGTCACATTTTGTAGAATTAAGAACCCGAATACAAATCTCTGTTTCAGCATTAGGGTCGTTACTGGAGGCAAAAGGGTGCTACGCTGAGAGTACAAAACAAAACAAAAATTGGACTCCGTTTTTATAAGTCATATACTCAGCTTTATAGAGGATGGGCAATATTGATATGATTATTAATAAATTAAGCTATAACAATCATCAAGTACCGTAGTATTTGAAACTTCACATGGTGTGAAAACAATCTCGAAACTAATGTTTGAGATGACACCATATCTCTAATGACTTGTGGTGGTTCTGTATAACAGACACGACGTTTCGATTGATGTGTTCTAATTGTCTTCAGCAAACTGTTTATTTTATACGTACCTGGTAGTCGCGGTTTAATTGCTCAAGTTCTAAAGTTTCATTATAATCCAGATCTTTAATGCAACGACAGATGATACTAAAACGGAAGGAAAACAATGGAAAGATTAATGCTCTGGTACCATGGTTCGTCTGCTTAGAAATACCAGACCGGTCTTTCTATCCCTTCGACCCAGCACAATCTCATCACAATACCTGCTGTACGGCAGGTAAGTGATGAGATGAAATTTGGAACACAGTCAGAATATGTCATGAGAAAGATATTTGGCTGTAGGGCCATCGCAGATTTGTCATTTGAAAAGGTGCAGATAGAATAACAAGTGATTGCAACCATTTAAAAAAAATCCTTGTTATTCTACCTATAATTTTGTTCAAAAGACCCGCGATATCACATAAATCCAAATGTCTTTCTCGCGACATGCTCTGTGTGTCAAATTCAATACTTGTATCACCGAAAGCACAAATCCACCAAGTTGTTCTCCTATCTACCCCACTTGGGGCTACAGGTTCCGTAAACGTTTTTGATCATATACGGATCCTAAATATTTCTGATACACTGTGATTTAACAGTGTTCTGTACATTTACGGTTTACCGTTTTTTACGGGAAAGTACTGGCGTCCAAACTGCCAGGAAAATCCCGTACAAATACGATTTGGTTTTTTTACAGTGATAGGCCAAGACCGCAAATATGATTATATCAACAGCGTTTCGAAAAAGCTTTTAGAACTTGGAGATTACAAATTCGTTTTCTTCTGAATTTCAGAGAACAAATAAATACGAAAATGTTCTGATGGTGGCTGAGTATGTATGGTTATAGGTAATAGGACTTTTTTTAAATTTATTAATAGACTGTGCAAGTCTCGCGTGAATTCGATGTTCCGGAACCAATTGGTCCCAACCATTATAATCGACTTATACTTGTGCGCAATACTGTTTCTTTTAAAAAAGTTTAACGTTATGGCTTTTAACAATTGTTATCACACTTCTGGGAAAGTAGGTTTTAGCCATGAAATAAAAAAAGTAAAAATTTAATGGTTATTTTAATTTTCAAAAAGTTCATAAATATAATTTAATCAAAAGATTTGATTTTATAGAATAACATTCTTCATTTGAGTTATTTTCTCGGTGTTTGATATGCGTGAGACTTTCACAGTCTTCAACAGAATGGGTTACCAGCGATCTTCTGTTTGATATCGAACCATGATATGATAATAATAAAATAAATAAACAAACAAATAAATTCAAAAATAGGTAAATAAATAAAAACCTTCAGGTAACTTACGAATGCACTATGCCGCAGATAAACTCTTCTTGTTTCGTTAGCTGCGTGACGTTTAAGAGTCCCACAACGTTGATGAAGGTACGCGGCAACTTCAAGAAGAAAAACATTGGAAAGTTACAATTGGACAATTTGACTGTTACACATCATCAGTTTTTTCTACGTATTAATGGTAATGACAATGGTTGTTTTTTAATAATTATTGCAAACTGACAATATTATTGCGTTGTCGTTCAGTGCTAGGTTTTAGCAACCTAAACCACGCTTAAACCTAAACAGGCATTTCCCTTCAGTGCCTTTTCTTGATTGGTCAGTAATTGATTGATGGGTGATCATTTTTAGGGCTATTCCGGTAATAATCAGGCGTCACTAACGAGGTTCGAAAACTCAATTTTGAGCCCCTCTCCTTAATTTGAAATATTATGCTGTCGCGTTAGATTTCCTGGTAAGAGCGCTGCATGGTGTATATAGTTGATACCAAAGCGTCAAAGGAAAATTGAGAGAGAATTCCCTGACAGGTACTTGGACCTATTAAATCATGCTGTCACTAACTGCGTAATGTTCGTATAGTGTGCATCAGATATAATGAGTACTGACAATTATCATTACACCAATACTGGGCTCAGCCTGTTTTTGACCTGGAATTGATTGCATTGTGGGTCAGAGAGAAGAGATGGTTGCTGTACACCACTGTTAATTGCTCCAATCTCTTGTATACCACACCTCGGTGGGGAAGTGGCGTGTCGTGGCCATGCAGTCTAGCGCACCGGACTCAAAGCTCTGGTGTTTCTGATCATCAGCAGAGTCTGGGTTCGAGTCCCGTCTCCCAGTCCCGGTGAGCTAGCAAGACGCTTGACCGTCATTGCTTCGTCCTTCGAATGGGGCGTGAAGCCGTAGGTCATTGTGTGCTGTGCATAATGCATTTACATGAACCCAGATACACTTCGTTAAAGGAGTTCAAACAATGTTTTGGCATGATGGTTGCAGACTGCACTACATCCATCTTCTAAACCCTTATAACATATTATATAAATGGTTCTCCTTATTCAAAAACTTGCACCTAGATCGATGGCGCATAATATTTGATTTACACATTATTATTGTTATTATATCAGGCTGACCTTCTCGTGAAGATGATCCAGTGCCTGTGTGATTCTCTCAATGTACTTCTCTTTGGTGAAATTCTGCCGGTCCTTGCAGAAGTCGCACACGTCGTTGCCCCCGATGAACAGCGTGATGACCTTCCAATCATTGGCTACATCAATGGCCGGGTCAGCATAGATTCGCTTGACTAGGTTCTCTGCCTGCCCAGGCATGTCACTGACGATGTCAAAGGACGAGTTTTTGGTTTAGGAGCCATTCAGAATAGTCAATGTTTAAAACAAAATCGAGAAATAACTGAAAATCGAAATTCAGTTAAAAAATTCTTTATCATTTTTGTTTTACTTTTTGTATTAGTATATGAGTTTGTCTTATAAGTTGAAACCGTCATTCATTTTTACTTTGAGACATGCGAATTTATAAAGCATTGTATTCCATTAAACAAAGGCATTCATTTGAGCCACAACAGAGATGTTTGAGAACAGCTGCTGCGAATTTGAATGTTGTTTGACCGGATTGTTAAATTCAACAGTTATATTTTTTTAATAGAATAACGTTAAAGAACAATTGCTCACACATTACGTTAAACTGAATGACTGTTTAGATGTACTTTCTATTTCGCGCGAAATAGAAAAACACGACGTTGAAATTTTCCGCTTATTTGCCAAAAATGAGCGGGAAAACCTATACTTATTTACTTAGTTCCCTTTGTTAAATCTGTTGTGTCTTTGTACTTTTTCTGTGTTCACTTTGACGAGTAACATACGTAAATGAAGCTGTACAACTTCAACTCAAAAGAAGGGAGAAAATCATACTCACGTTGATTTGGATTGGGGCACAGCACAGTTGAGATATGACGTGTTACTGCTGACATTTCCGATACCAAGAGAGTAGCCAATCAGGCTAGGGTTGTATAACCTCAGAATATCTGCACAAAATGATATATAGTATAGATGTTATAATATACCTTTGATCTATATTATATATCTGTGAGTGCCATGTAGAGAAGAGAGTTTCTAGTGTTTGGCAATCCGTCGGACTCTGTTTCTACTCATAAATCAAGAGATTTTCAGACAGAGCTAACCCCAGATTTACCCACATCTGTTTTATTATACGAATGACCTCCTTTGTTGTTTTGAAGTTGTTCCAAGCCATTTTTTGCTGGCCTCTGAGAAAAAAAGCACACAGTCAAAACAAAACACGTTTGGTCATCGCGTTTTGAAACCACATGACAACACACGCTAGTAGAGTATGCATGTGACAAAAATGGAGGGGGCGTGGCTCAGCCAATCATTTTCACAAACTTGGGAGGATGGGACCAGAAATGTGGCAGCGTTAATTATTGTTTGAAAAAGGAGCTTGGAGACAGAGTCATTTCCTATTCGAATAATTTGGCGATGTCCGGCGCTGGCCAAAAATATATGTTTGTATGCCCAGCCATGAACATGGGCTTCTGGTGAGTCACTGAATGATAAAACTTTACTGATCTTACTTGGTAATGTGAGAGCCGTATCAAAATTTCCATCACCACCGATACTGCAGAGAAATGAAAATAAAGGTGACGTCATCTTAATTGTACATAGCCCCATGGCAACGTGTGTATTGATTTGGTGTGTTTTTCTCTATTATAATTTTCTATAATTAAATACTGAAACTTGTGCCAAATTTCGTAGAGCTGCTTAAGCACATAAAGTTCTGAGCACAAAATAAGTATTCTGATCAGAATCAGGTTACCATTCTAATAATACCATATCACAGGTACCGTGTGTGACTGGTTTCCTGCTTACGTTTGCTTCGCAGAAAATTATTAAGCAACATTTTCTGCCTCTATGTGAACAACAAATTGTGTCCTGAAAATCCTTAAAATTCCAACCGAACCATAAGTATTACAACTAAAATTGAATGTTGTTGGTCCGTACAAAATTACGATGAAGTGCTTGCTTTTCGGGACAAAATCTGCACGCACCAGGAGGGAATCGAACCAAACACATTCATCATTCCAAGGCAATGTATGAACCACTAAGTCCACTGACCTACTGTCATTGAAGAGAAACAAACCGTTTCGGGGAAAGTCTAGAAAAGAATTGTATAGGCCTACCTCCAAGATGTTCCTCTGTACTCATTAAGTACTTGGAGAATATTACACGCTCGTGCCCCGTTGGCCGCCTTCAATAAAAGCAAAACAACAATCGGAAATTGAAAAACTAAAAACATCTACAATATTTTTTAAGAGGAGTATTGCTATTAATCATCTGTACATACAGAACGCATTGTGCTGATTATAGCCCTTGAGATAAAGTTAAATTTCAAATTTTCCCCTCGACATTTCGTTTCCGTGAAAATGTCAGTTAATGCGAAAAGTAAAGTAAAGTGAATTACGCAAAATTTCGGGTTTTTTTTGTGTACGAATAAGCAACGATAACGGTTTGGCTTTTATGCTGCAAACTTACAGTTATTGAGTCACCAAATGCGCCAACAACCGTCACATCTCCTGGTCTCAACTTATGAACTGGAATTTGAAGGGAAAACAAATGATCAGTTAAAACATCCCAATGAAGACATGTATCTGAGAGTGGATCATTGTTATTTTTATGTCCTACACCAAGGGAGAATACTTGGCTTTGACCCCAAAAGTGTATCCTGCCTTTTGCAGTCAGCGAACACCTTGATTTTTAAAGTCTATCCTGGTGTATTGCTCTGTTATCTCTTGTTAGTGTTATTAATACGGAGGTAGACAATTACTTTTTTAATGAGCACGACTTGTATTAAAAGACAATTCAATGTAGTGTCCTTGGTATGGAGCCAAGACATGTCTCTACGTTGTAGCCAGCGGTAGTCAACTGTGACGAAAGTAAATTACAAATCCAGCCATTGAATAGTAAACAAATCATAAATGAGCTGGGCGATCCCCTAAATGCCCCAATCGGGCGCCTCAGCGGCTAAACACTTTATTTGAGAATGAAGGCAATAATTATTAGTAATAACTTTCCCCTCATAAAAAATTCTAATTGATCAAACTTCTTTCTGAATAAATACACCACAGGGAATTACAGTGTATAGGTCGGACTTATTTATCTCTGGTGCCAAGTTTGAGTAGATATTTGATCTCTGTATTGATGAATGTCACACAAAAGTCTAAACTAAAGTCACGCAGTCAGAGTAAGCAAGTGAACAGGCGAACAGTGTGAGCAAGCCAGCGGCACAAGATGGCTCGTCGAGTTATTGCCAAGATTGATTACATTTTGGTTTCCCTGTCTGCTATCACCATGGTAACCAAGGGTGGCTTTGCAGCAAGAGGGTGCCCTGATGGATGGGTGCCTTTTGGGGATTCTTGCTACTTGGGTCTGGATGGATCCGTGAAGGGCGACTGGACCACTGCCGTGAAGAAGTGTGATCGTAACAACGCATCTATAATGGTCCCAAGCTCAGATTGGGAGAATACATTTATATTTACTTCGCTTCAGCACCATTCAAATCCAGTAGGAGTTTGGATCAATTGTAATGACACCGAAGTTGAAGGCGAATGGAACTGCTACGAGGATGGTAAATATCCGACTGAATATCGGAAATGGGCCCCGGACAAATTGGATGATTATGAGGGGTCAGTTGATCGCGATTATGGCTTTATGTTTACCAGGGTTTACCAGAATAATGCAGACATTCTTGGCTATTGGGGTGATGCTCAGAAAAACGCAATATTGTTTTTCGTTTGTGAACGTCCTCGCGACGTCAGCTGTGGTCAGTGTGCTATGGGTATGTACTGCCTGACCATAGATTAGTCTATTGGTCACTTTGTGTCTCGTTTCCCCCTTCGTTCATACCCTACAATCCCGGCCAAAATGCTTGCCCCTGTGCCCCTGCTCAAGATTGTTAACCCCAGCTGGAGCGCAGACCGCGCAATGAGAGCCAACAATGAACGGGGGCCAGGGGGACCCAACAAGATGTGGCCGGGATTGCAGCTAGACAGTAGCCATGGTGGACACACAGTAGCAAACGACGGTGTATGTATAGGGACAGGAATTTTCTCTCATTCAACATCATCAAGTGGAGTTCGTCTGGGTCCACGCCCCATTTTTGTGAGCTCAATAACGCCACACGCTACCAACTCTTGAAGAAGTGTCTTTAGGAGAGCGGCCAACTACTTCTATCTGATAAGTAGCCGTTACAATTTGCTGTCTTTCTCCAGCCTTACATTGAACGCGGAACAAGACAACACAACTGCAAGTATTTCCCTAAAGAACGAAACGACAGCCATTTCACGTACAGAAATAGAACATTCTCGCCCTATTGTAATGTTTGCATCGCTTTCTGTGAACTGAAGAGAACGAATCTATAAATGTATATGATAGTCACACAAACACTATTCACCGTGAACAATATGTAAATTTCGCACAACAAAGACCGCACTTAATTATTTTGTTGCTGTTGTTCCCCCCCCCTCTTCAACTATACAAGGTATCCACTTGCTTTTCCTGAGGTTATGATGTTACATACACTCTAAAACTCCAGGGCCGGAATTGATCCGAGTTCCAGGTCACGTTGGGCTTGTCTGACGTATCAAATGACCCAGAATATGTGTCAAAATAACCCGAAAATGTCTCAAACTGACGTCGAGTCCGAGTAAAAAAAATTTTTACCAGATGACTTTCATCTCATTCAACTATTTATAACACATTGATATCGTATTCCATCGTAGTGCACGTAAATCTGCCAGGTGCTGCACAATAATATGTACAGACCCCTTGGCGCGCCGTCTTTGTCGTCAAACAATGAAAACGTGAACGCGTGTATACGCGCTGCGCATGACACTCAGCCAATGATAGCTCTTCATTGACCTCAGTGTTAGGACTGTTTATGCAAGGGGGTCTGCGTAAAAGCAGACATAAGAGGGTGAACTGGACTCTCACCTCCACCTCCCCATATTTCCCATCAGCAGTGACAACGATACGCACATGAAGACAATGCAATGACAATCCTCTGGGTCACACAAAGGTCAACGCCCAGTCTCCTTGAAACCAATGGCTTATTGTTATTAATGCCGCTTGCTTGTTGTACACTCCTAATGGATCTTTGATTTTACCCGGCATTTCAAACTATTCGAAGCCATTATTTAAAATGTTAGAGAGGGATTCCAAGGTCAAATTCAGTTTTGAGATGCACTTATTTTGCCAAGTGATAGACTCCTCATGAAAGTGCGGACAATTTGTGCGGAAAAGTGTCTAACCTCACGTTAAAATGGTGTGGGCTAAAGTGAAAATTCGCTCTGAAAGAGTAGAGCGAAATTTGAAACATGACGTCACCAGACATCTAAAACAAATAGGTCTGAACATTACAAAGAGGACATTTTTCGTCAATCAGAAGGTCAATTTCAAAGCCGTTTTGACTAAATATCATTAAAATTCAGGTATAAACTGAAAATTCTCTGGTCATTAAATGCACAGTTCTTATATTTAAAATGTGACCTCATCAAACGCCATTGGATTTTGACCAAAAAAACTGCACTTGAAATGTATTAAACACAGTTGCATTTTACGACCGTTTTATCCTGCGGTTTGAGACTTGTAAATATTATTGTTTTCCCCAAAACTCTATTTATTGGAAAATGAGTGGATCACCAAACTGAATTTGATCTTGGTGCCCCTCTTCAAAATCAAGCACCCCAATGATTGATTAAGCCACACGACTCCCTCGTTCCATTAATTCTTGTACGCCTGCCATGCGTTTTGTAAACAATATGTAATTAAAGTAAGAAACGTCTGGGCCGGAGTAGATGTAATAATCAACTTGAACATCGATGCCAAATGTTGTAAATAGAAAGTATTGATGACACTGTGCGAACGTACTGATATCCTGTTTCTTACAATATTGAATGAGACGGTTGTTTTTAATTTACTGAGTTGTTGTTGAAATTGGCGGGAAAAACTATATTATCACAACTACATCCTTAAAGATACACTTTAAGCATGAAGGAGTTGAGCCTTCAAAGGAAGAGCAATGTCCTCACCCGTTAAAGGGACCTCATCCGAGACTGTCACGGGACATTCGAAGCTCATCCCATGAACCTGTACGAAATAGAAAAGGTATTTGTAAATCTGGATAATTTGAATATAATGGTAACAAAAGCAATAGTAATAGCAATAATAATATTTCTCAATGTTTCTGAAAACTTTAATTATTTACAATAACAATTCAAGTCTGTGCCCGCGGCTGTTGGATTCAGTTTCTTTTCCATTTTCAGCTTTGAGCAAGATAGCACATTTATTTTCTTTGGGAATTTATCTCTATTTTGTACGGAACATGGCTCTTTCCGAGTACTGTTTACTTGTATGGGAGGGATAATTTCCCAGAGCTCTCTGTGAGTGTTGTTTTGTGTTTAAATCATCTTTTATCAGAGAAATATTGTAAATTTTAGGGCTAGTTGAATCGGGTATTGTAAAACTGTATGATGGGAGAGTATAGGAGCCAGCCACGTTTTGACCCTTGACCTTCACATTCTAGTTTTATTATAAGTGACTGTGCTGTGCTTGCTGTGAAAATAGCTGCTTTTTTCTTGTGAAGAATAAATAAGTTGCAGGAGATTAATCGCTTTGTATTTTAGACGTCATCGTGTGGATTTGCTGTATGGCTAGCATTTTGGAGAATGCTCGTCCTTTTTAATGTCAAGTCCGGCCTCCTCCCCGTGCCTCTACAATAGAAATGGACATTACTAGTGCGCCATGTCGAGTCAAGAATGACACTCACGGCGCAATACATATCGATGGAAAATTTCACTTTCGTATCGTTTGTGTTGCGTTCTATTCCCAATGCCTGACAGTCTGACAGTCTTCTTGTTATAAAACATTCCAGACGAAAATAGTTCGATAAATGATCGGAATATTAAGCCTTTGTGATCATAGGCCCTATTATTCAGTGGGTTTCAGATAGAAAATAATAATAATAATAATTGTTTTCAGATAATTAAAAATCCCTTGTACTTTGTATTCAAGGTGGCTTTATATAATTGTATCACTTCAGATTATGCTCAACTAAAAGTGGTCCCGCCCTAAAGACCTGAGATACGGGGAGCGGGTAAACGCTTCATGCTACATGTTTGTCGACCGATGTGTTTTTAACACTGAAATTATCCTTCTCTTTCGTGGATATGTTTGAATATTAATGATCAAAGAAAACAGTAGGCAATTTATAATGGTCTCCAGGTCTGTCGATGCACCCTACATGTTATGACCAGCTGGTTCAACAGGCCTCAGGCATTCGTGGAACCATCTCAACAACCCCACTAAGCAGCACCTAACCAACAGGGTCCAGTTTCATAAAGCCTGTAAGCACAACAGCTTGCTATAAGCACAAAATAGCAGAAGCATGTTACCAGCCAATATTACACTAAGTTTGCGTCGGTTATTGTGACTTGCGCCCCACTCTTTTCTTCTTCTTTTTTTCCGCTTAACAAAGACATTGTTAAGCGGTACTTTCTGCTTAACGGCTCAATAAAATTGGGCCCAGATTTCGATGTAACTCGTTGTGGCGTAGCATAGATAACAGCAAACCCTTTTAAATGTCCCAGGCAGGGCACCGCCTTGATAAGCCATTTTGGCTTTTTTAATCCGAGACACGCATTATTTTACCTAATATTCCTATTGTATACTTTAAACACATAAACGAAATAGATCTATCTTACGATTGTTATTAGAATTGTGAAAGACCATCTATTTGCTTTACCAGACAATGTAGACCTAGGCCTATACAGTACAAGATGGCAACCTGACCTGCTTCCAAAATGCAGCAATCTCTCGGAAAAGAATCTCTACTTTGCATGTTTTCTCTAGTTTTGTATAATGCTCACTGATGTTTACGTAATTTGTTAGGTTATGTCCTGTGTCCTGTTAAATATTCAAAATAGATGATGATTTGCAATGTGCGATTTGGGTATAAAGTAAACAACGATAATATCCCTTTAAATTTTGCTTGATACTTTTCAGGCGGCTGCGAAACGTGCCAACCTGTCCTTCACCCCAAACTTTGACCTAAAAGTCCCTTTTATAATAACACCGCCAATCGTCCGCGGCGACAAGACTTCAACGAGTACTACAGTCCACTCTGCAAACACAGTAATCGATGTAATGATCACTCGTTGTGATCCCATCGCCTGATAATCGATGTTTATTTTGATGAAGTTCGCTGACCTTAATTCAAACCGGGTTCCTGGCTCTCCATCGAACACACGATTGGCAAATATTGTTATCTGATCACTAAAAATCTGGTGATGTTACTATGATTTGCAAAAAATAATAATAAATGAATAAATAAATAAATCAACGTCAACCAAAGCACGCGAGAAAGAGTCACGTGACCTCATCTCCCACGGTGGTCACCTGTTAGTAGCACGTGGTAAACCGTTATGTAAAGCAAAAACTGGGTTAACGACTTGTTCATCAGAAGGGGAGGTAAAGGTTTACTCGTTTATTGCTTGAAAATTATATTTTCAAATATTGATTTTGAATGAATATGAAATCATAACCAGTTTTGTAATTGGTTTTAGAAACTAGGCATGGTGAGAACAAACATTCCGAAGTAAGGTTTTTGGTGACACCATGTGTGGCTGCGATAGATCAACTGGAGTCCATATTTACCATGTAATATTCACCTAATGTCACAAGAAACCTTTATAGACCTTTATCATGCTGCCGCCATCTTGGTCATGTTCCCTGTACCCAGTAACAGTATTGGATGCTAATATTCACTGTACAAAAAAGGTACCAGATTATTTTTCCTTCCAGCCTCGGTTTGGTTACATTGAGCTGAATAGGAGAAAATCAAGATGGCCGCACCATGATAAAGGTCTATTCAGACACTTTTCACAGCTATACATTAAAGGGCAAAAAGGCCTCCATGTCACAACATTGGACCTACGTGAAAAATGTACGCCGTTCATTGAGTTGTATAACCAGCAATTTTTCATTGATGAATATTTGAACACATTCGAAGCCATGGTCGTCAGTCCCTCATGGGGGCTGAGCGAACACCGGTAGAAGATAATAAATGGGGGCGCTCTATACCTTTGTGGCGGGAAGCCGGATTTGGTACACTCCGCACCTTTCAACGGACTAATGATGGATCAGCTTTGTGTGGTAACAGACGAAAAGCGACAATCAGACAATTTAAATTGAATTTTGGGAAGGAATAAGAAACCACAAAGACACAAAATACCTAAACGTTAGTTAAACAACCTCGTTATAAATAGACATCATACAAATCCTAAATAGCTACAAAATCTTGACTGTTATTTTAAAGATCTTAGAAAAAACAGCATAACACTCCCAAACTTACGTAAGGATCATTGCAGTCTTTTCTTGGACTGACATATTCCAGTTGACTCAACGCCGATTTGTACCTCTGCCAGCTATCTGTGAAAACACAAAGTTGGTCATTTTCACTGAAACATGCATCGAGTGTGGGCCCTAAAGCTATACAGAGGGATGTTAAGGTACAAAATAACAGCCTCACGTTTCAATTTCAATTGACAGGACTAGCCCTCCTATATCATACTGCAGCAATCTTATTTTTCTCTCATTCAAACCAACGTCACCAAACCGAGGCTGGAAGGAAATAGTCAGGTGCCTTTTGGCATCGTTTTATATCCGTAATCATGATTGATATGGTTGCTAGGGGACAAAGAAAAAGACGACGGTATAGCAGATAATCATTTCACGTGAACAGAAATGAAAAGTGATTCTGTGACAGTATTTCATTGGATGGTTGAATGCTTTGATTTTATGCCTGGAATTGGGGGCAAACAACTGACTTGCACTAGTGCAGGAACAATCTACAAAAACTAAGGTTTTTTAAATATTGATTATTATTGGTATTTCTAATGCGACAACACCGACACAGTGTTAATGTAGGGAACCCAAGTGCGCCCTCAGTGTTCAAGTGTCTGATCAACTTTATCTTTAGCATATCTTACAATAAAAAGTTAAGTTCGGGGTCGCGACCTTTAAGCTCATTCTCTTTTCCATTTTAGCTTTCAGCAAGAGAGAGCACATTTATTTTCGAGTGGTATTTCTCTCAATGTTTGTAGGGAGCATGGCTCCATGCTCCAAAAACTATTTATGTGGGGAGGGATAGTGTTATGGAGCTGTCTGTAAGTACTGTTTTGTATCTAATCGGTTTTTTGTAAGAGAAATATTGTCATTTTTAGGGCTAGTTCAATCGAGATAGTGTAAACTTGTGTGTGTATGTAGCCAGCCTTGTGTCGTGTTGACCTTTCGCCCTTTATTAAGTGACTGTGTTACTGTACTGTAGTGTAAATGCTATTTTGTATGGTGTGCTGTTAAATGGAGGATTAAAATCAGTTCAAGTGCGGGAGATTATTTCATGTTTTAGACATCATATGGATGTTGCATTTATTGTATTTTGGTGAGTGCTCGTCCTTTTTAAATAGAGGACCGGTCTCCTTCCCGTGTTTCTACATTAACTATCATTTTCTTTAATTTACCGTCGGTGAAATTAACACCATGTCAGTGTTGTCACACTATAGATATCAAGAGAATAAATTCAACACCCCATTTTTTTGCAGTGACCAACATTGACCTTGCACTTTTTCTTCCTTTATGTACACAAGTTCTCATTTGCCTAAATAGCAGTTTATTTTATTTTATTCATTTATTTTTTTTGCAAAAAATGTACCCCAAAATTGGTATTGATACATTGAAGATGAAAACTAATGGTAATTTGTACAACTGACTTAAAATAATGGTAAATACGAACACAATAATATAATATATCATACCCAATATGGGCAGAGAGTATCTCCCCAAATGGTCCGATCCTTTTACACACTATTTCATCTTGTAAAGAAGTAGGATCTAACCCCACACCCTAAACCCTAAAAATACTCCCTGCGATTCCAAGCACACCATGAAGACACAATAGGGCGGGGTACACCACTCCCATATCGAGCACCAAAACAGAACACAATCAAGGCTATAGAATAATGCACGGTATTAATTATACTCTAGCTCCGATGTGCACAAGTTCTGGCAACGATGCATTTCCATTTGGCGTAAAAAAGTATATTATAACAATAATGGTTTCAAAACATACAATATTACTTTGCGTCAATCGGCTAAACATAACCCAAATGAGCAACACACAGCCTTAAAAAAGTACACTTTGTTGAGTTACATGTACTGAACAAGAGAACAAAATTAACCATTTTCAGCTCTTACCAGGTTCCTCCGGCCTTGATGCAGAAGCAACGACCACACTTGCTAAAAATGCAAGAAGCTTCATCATTCAGGCAGTGACACAAACGTCTTGTTTTTGTCGGTCCTTCGTATTCAAGATGCTCACTTGAAATGCAAGGCAACAGGCAACAGACCACAAGCAACAGAAACAGGGCACGTTGCTACTACCAGGTCACAGAGGTTTGTATAATAGCTATCAGTATACTTTGCTGAACGTGAAATACAACATGTGGCTCGGGCAAGGGTTAACTTGTAGTAAATCATTAATTGCAATTCTCCGTATTTAGCCTTTTTATATAATATTTTATAAACACCAATGGTCGTATACAACTGATTCGTATCTATTTTAGATACGACACAAGTTCTGATAACCACGTGATTGGTAAAAATACAGCGACATTATCGAGATATAAAGTAATTATAATTAACCGTGTAAAAGTTGTTTTTTGTGTTTTTGTCTGGCCGCAGTTTTATTAACACATTAGTAGAATTTGTAAAAATGTATATAATGTTAGATTGGTTTTAAGCTCAGCATGGTTTTAAAACGGAAAACATTCTCTTCAAACCTTATAGATGTTTTCACGTGTTCTTATTCTTGGAGTAGGCCTATAGCTTATTATTGAATGAGTTACACCCGTGTGTAAACTGCTTTCCTATGAGAACAGAATCATGCGTTGCGAAATCTAACATTCTTCCAAACGTCCAAATGTGCAGAATCTCTCGAAATAATATCTCGTTCCCTCGAAATTGGATTCCCTCGAAAATTATTATTTCGAAGGCATAAAATGATTACGAGGAAACGATACTACTTCGAGGGAACGAAATACCTTCCCCTGTTGTTCTGTTACCTGTTACAAATTTGTTTCGACTGTCCCTTTCGGGGCTCCACACATTATTAGTTCTTCCAATTAATAATTCGAGATCGACAGCTTTCTCATCGAGAACAGTGGCCTAGTGCAGCGTTGGGGGACTTTTTGGACGCTAGGTGGCAGCAGACTTTCCAGATAAATCCATTGTTCTCAGTAATGTGCACATGCTCAGAACTACGTAAGCAATAGGAAATTTACCATGTAAGTCTGCTGCCAGATAACGTTCCAAAGTCCCCCATTGCGTTCTTGTCTTGACTCCATGAAATGATGCAAGTGCAAAAAAATGGTCTTCTGATCCTCAAAGGAATTCACCTGACACAAGAAAACCCTAAGGTGATTTGTGCCAATTAAATAAAAAGTGGGGGAGCGAAGAGGAAATGAAGCAGAGTGAATGTAGTTACTGGTGTTGGGCGTTTGAAATGGGAAAGCAAGCAACATGCACAGGATTGAACTATTAATTTATTACGTAGAAAAAGAAACCAAACAAGTGCCTCATACGTGTAGGTCTATATTATCATTAAATTGATCATGGATCATAACAAACGGGAACAACAATTTAAGTTTGAGAAAGGGTAGAGCGGTAAAAATAGGGTGAATTTTCAGGGGCACGAGGGGTACACCAATTTTTCTATGGGACACTTCTGGCCAACAGAGAGGGGAGAAGATAGAGGTTCTCGAGGGTGCACCACACACTATAAATAAGCCAAAATTCAAGCGCCAAACTGATTGTCATAGTTTCTATGCTCTCAAATTCTTTTGAATAATAACGTTTCGGGGTTATGCAATAAATATATTGTGTATATTATGACAAGTGACCACAACTTGGGGGTTCTGTGCTTCAACTTTTGAGGAGATATTTTGATTTAGCCTTTAAAGTTGGCTTGGAAATTGGAGGAGTGCTTCAGGGATGAAAATTGGCAGCAAATCGGTTTGGGGAAAAACACGTTTCTGGGGTAGTTAGAAAAACCAAACGGCTGTCCTGCAAATTTTTTTAAAGAAATCTGAAGTTTAGCTGTCCGAAAATAATATTTGATTGGTTTTCAAGAGGCTGAGAGACTTAAAAGTATGTTTTGATTGTTTTTAAATATTTAGCATTTAGCACTAAAGTGGTTGCTATGGGAGTTTGGGCGTATTTCAAAGACGGTTTGAAAATTGAGACGCGGGGGGTCGCCACATCATTCTGTAACGCAGCGCAAACAAATAGAGTTTCGTGCTGGAGCAAAATTATTTGCATCAAAATTTACTCATTTCTCCTCAGTTTGTGAACAAGAAAGAAATTTAATTGAAATCTAAAGGTTCAAATACAACAATGGTGAACTGTTGTGCAGTTATAGGTTGTCTGAATGCCAGACGCACAGATGTTCAGAAAATTTGAATTTTCATTCACCAAGTAAGTGTTTTAGTCTGTATTGATTATAATTATGATGTAATACTTTTGACATAATCATTTTGTCCTCTTGAGTCGGATCTGTTTGATCACTGCAAGACCCTAATCCCACACCGATATCTTCATTGTTTTCACCTGTACACCGTCTCGAGCGTGTACACTGTGTGTCGCACAGTTGATTCGATGCGTCCTATCCAGTAAATCGGTGCACTCAAGAATCCCATGTCTGTGACCGTGACCACCATGACCATTGATCTCTATTATATTGATAATATAATAGAGATCAATGACCGCAACACACCTATTGATCTCTTTTATATTGATATAATATATAATCATTTATCTCAAATAGAGATCAATGTATAGGCCTAATTATAATAGAGACCAATGAACACACCGGAATAAATCTAACACGCGCCCTCACTGCCAGAGTTTTTCACAACTTGTTTTTTCTCTTTTTACCACGAGAGGACGCCCTTTAAAATCTGGCTTCTAGACGTCTTCAGCATAGTTTAAAGGTAAAGGGGAATGAAAGTTGTGAACCCTGGATATTGTCGAAAACACTGAACAAAGAGAAAAAGAAAACATTTCCGACGAACAAGCAAGCAAGGCGTGAGAATATGTAGTGAAACTTTTCTCTGTGAACCTCACAGTTGTTTTAGTTCTTCCACTGCTCTTAAAACTGTGAACATGGAAAGCTATTTAGATTTGAAGTTTCCTGAGATTCCAATAATTCTGGAAGCACCGCCGGCGCCGGTGAGGAATTTCGATGGTTTTTAGCAACTCTATCTTTTCTTATTCTTTCTTCAAACCAATCTTGAACTTGAACTTGACCTTCCTTGGATGTTGGTCAGTGTCCTGAGAGTGACTAATTTGTAAAAGTAACTATAGCGCATTTAAAGCTCAAACGAGAAGTGCAATCACTAGAGTAAAACTAAGACTCTTAGTAAGAGTAAGACTAGAGTAGATGATTAAGAATAAGACTTTTAATATTTATTAGCATTTGTTTTTATAATTAATTCGTTTAGTCATGACATTGACTTGACAGTTGTTGCAATTGCAGTTATGAATTATGACTAAGAGTATTCGTCCTTGGGATGGGATGTAAAGCCGTACATGTAGGTCCCGTGTGTTGCACATAAAAACTATCAATGCAGTAAAAAAGACCCAGCTCACACTTTTCGCTTAGAGAAGGAAGGGGTTCGCCCTGGTGTGTCTGGCAGTGGGTTTATCTTCAATCAATTGAAGGCTGCACTCAAAATGAAGAAGAAGAAGTTCATGGTTAGTTGTAATGATCGTAACCCTCCCCAACAAAACGTAGAATGTCGGAGACCGTTGAGATGCCATGGGGAGGAGTGTGTGGGTTCGAATCCCAGACACTCAACCTATTTAATTTTAAAGTGTTTCACAGTGCGAAATATCCTTGTTCGATGGTTTGTTTGATGGCTGCACTATTTATATTCAAATAAATGCAAAAGAAATAGTTAGTGGCCTGAAGTTTAGGAAGAAGAAATCTAAATTTGATGGTCTTAATATTTTCATGTTTCTTTATTACACAGGACTGGGTTTACAGTGACAGAAGAAAGATGCAGGTAACCAAAAAATAATAATTTTTCAGTTTCATTTTAATCAAGAACTTTTTTTTTTTTTACAGAAGCGTAAAGCTGCCACTTAAAGATAAAATGTCAGGAAAATTAAGTTGTAAGTACGAGTTGGCCTCTAGGTAAACATTCGAGATGTGATAGTCATGTGACAGTGTAAGTTGTACAATGTATCTTAAGATGTTTCTGGTAGCACTGGTGCTTAAGAGTAATTATCATTTTCTTAATGACTTGGTTTTGCAAAACCAACAAAGAATTACGTGGCAAATGACAGGTCTAGGCTTCCGTACCATTTTTTAGTTTTGGTTGATTGGACCATTTTCAGATCCTCTTTAAATGCACAAATTCTAATAAAAGTTTGGATAAAACATTGTAAGTGTTTTAAGAATCAAGTCAGAATCAAGCCAAATATAAGTGTTTCAAAATTGTTCTATTGATAATTATTTATATTCATCTATTTCTGTGAATTTTTGTTTACTTTCAGGAAATAGTGCCGGGTTTGTTTCTCGGGCCGTATGCGGCAGCAATGAAATGCAAAGTGAGTTATTTCAGGATTTCTTTTTACTCCTCAGTTCAACTGGAAATTGAATTAAGCCTCAGCGTATTTGAGCAGCCTCCTCACCTCGTCACATTTTTCATTATCATTACTATTGGTCACATATACTCGTTGCTTGTTTTTTAACTATATTTCTTTGGCCAAATGATAAATACATTTATAAATATTACATTGAATTGAACTGAAAAATAACAAACTACATAAATCAGAGTTGGTTAATGGAAACAACCGAATTAAGTCTCCGCTATCTCAACATGGTTAGCTCAGAACCAACACTTTTTCCCATAAGAAATTTATAGTTATGGTCATAGACTCAGAGATTGGTTTTAGTCAATTTAGTGCTAATTTATAGGCCAAAATTATAAAGAAAGATACAACAAAATAATTCCCCTTGGGAAAGTTTCAGCTGAGAGCAGTTTGTATTTTCCTTATTTAATTTGTATACTGTACTGTACTGTGTCATTTATTGTTGCTGTTTTGAATAATTTAACTCATTTCAGATCATCAAATCATCTTCTGTTATTGTGGATTGATGCTGGTTTCTTTACACATCTTGACTATGACAGTTTTTAGTTTGTTTAATCAGATTGTTTGAAATGTTGAATGAATGTAGCATTCCAATCCAGAAGCTGATATTGTACAGTCCATTGTTATATGATATCTATATCATGTCTATTGTCTTTTTTCTTTAGCTGCAAGTTTTGTTGGATCACGGTATCACGCACATTGTCTGCATTCGGCAAGATATCGAAGCTCATTTCATCAAGCCTAACTTTCCAGAAAACTTTGAGTAAGTATGTATCAGTTATCGAGGCTTGCAGTACCCACTGGACCACTGGCCAGAGTCCAGTAATGTTAGAGCTGGGCCAGTAACCCACAGGGCTTGCAGTACCCACTGGACCACTGGCCAGAGTCCAGTAATGTTAGCACTGGGCCAGTAACCCACATAGCTTGCAGTACCCTCTGGACCACTGGTCATAGTCCAGTAATGTTAGCACTGGGCCAGTAACCCACATGGCTTGCAGTACCCTCTGGACCACTGGTCATAGTCCAGTAATGTTAGCACTGGGCCAGTGACCCACAGGGCTCGAAATGCCTACTTGATTATCCAGTAATGTTAGCACTGGGACAATATTTCACAGGACCTGAAATACCCACTGGACCACTGGCCAGTGTCCAGTAATGTTAGCACTTGGCCTGAGTGCAGAGCTACCTAAACCGGTAGTCTACAGGTCAGGTAGTCTAGTTGAGTTTTTCTTGAAAGTTGAGCCCGTAAGACGTTTACCCCTTATGTTCGGAATGAGGATTCCAAGTAAATAACTCAAATGGCACAGAGTTAATGCTTTTGTGTTCTTCTCCATTTGTCCGAGATTCTTTGTCTCATTTTTCTGTTTACCCGTTCGTCATTCTTGGGGTTTTTTCTGCCACATAAGGGAGAAATGCAGAATTAACCAAGTGATAGCTCAAGGTATCAACGTCATTGTGATACTGACACCGGGTGAATTTATCAATACTCTTCATTTTTGTAAGTCTTGAGAAACATGTAAATCTGTTTTTTTTTAAATTGACATGAAGAAAGGGAAAGGCGCTCCATGAATTTATAAATCTCACTTTCTTTCTCTACAGGTATTTGGTTTTGAATGTTGCTGACAGCGCAAGTGAAAACATAATCGCCCATTTTCCAAAGGTACGGTTTGATTCGACACAATCGGCGACTGGAGTCACGTGATTCATAGTGGGTATGCAGTGTAAACAAACCAAGCAGCCACGCCCATTGGGCGTGGAAAAGCGTGGCCTCTTCCGCACCTACGGCAGAGTCACATGACCCCAATGGCTAATTGTGTCTATATTTCTAACTCTAGTGTAACTGCTGCAATCTTTTGAGATTTGTGTTTGTCTAAGGTTAGGAAGAGAAAAAATTGAAACATTCTTACAAAATTAATTCATTTTGAAGAAAATGTTTTGTATCTTGTGAAGGTTAAAGAGTTTATTGACAACTGTTTACTCTTTGGAGGGAAAACATTGGTTCACGGAAATGCAGGCATGTCAAGAAGGTTGGTCACATTAATATTTTGTATTTTATTTAGTAATCTGTCCATTGTTAAATTATTATATTTTTGTATTCCATTGTTGTGATTACTTCTTGCATTTCCATAATGGATAGCTTTTTATGTCTTACTGTCTAACTGTGTAAAATGTAGTAGTATGTTTCTTTTTATCACATGGTTGTAATTCAATGTACATTTTTGTAATTTTTAAATAACTTTCTAAAAGTGTTTTTCCCCCAATTGTTGTCGTATAGGCCTACTTTAAGTTAATAATAAAAGTAATAATAATAACAGCATTTATAAAGCGCAATTTAACCAGTAAATTGCTCAAAGGCGCAGTACATAAAAAAGTTGAACACTTCAAATTATTAAAAGTGAAACAAATGGTAAACAAATACGAACATTTTTACGAAAACAAAACAAGCAAAACTTGTTAAAAGTACAGAAGGTACAATTCACGACAAAATGCATGAATCAAGTTGAATTGTCAGTAAATGTTCAACAATGTTTACATGCTAATTCGCAATAACTTTGGTCATATTTCCTGTGATTTCCCACAGTGCGGCGCTTGTCATTGCTTACATCATGGAAACCTATGGGATGCCATTCAAGTAAGTAACTATCTTTGTGTCAGTGGGTGGTTTGGAGCTACTTCTCAGAGCACCCACTTTGACCTGGTATGAAGTCACAAGAGTGAGCCAAGACGACCTTGCAAGGACTGAGCCGAGGGCGAGCTCCTTTACAGCGAGGTCCTTTATGACCACAACCCTGCCGGTTGTAAATTGACTTTTAAGATTTCATCACCATTCTTTTATTTCCTTATTATAGCACCCCATACAAAGATTCTGTCTTTTGATTGGTGTACAGTACATCACATGATGTGTTTTAATCTTACTGGAAATCCATGTGTACTCGACCGCTTTACCCATAGCAACCACTGTTCTATACCCATAGCAACCAGTGTACTATACCCATAGCGACAGCAGCCTCTTGGTACCTAGACGTCTTGACACAATATATATGTCACAATTATTGACTGCTTTTATTCGTGCTATGGTTAAAACTACGGCTTCCTCTGTGATCCTACTGCGTTGAGGATCAGCTTGTTAGTCACAGTTTTAACCGTAGCACTCCAATCTGTCAATATTTGTATGCTGTGCTAACGCTACTGGTATTATTTACAATCTTGTAAGGACTAAACTAGTTTCTGGAGATTTATTATATATATTTTAGACGTCATCAGGTGGACTTTGGTAAATGCTCGTTCTCTTTTAAATTAGAAAACCGTTCCTTCTTTTTCCCATCATACCATGTGTCTTATCACTACACAACTCAAGTTAAAATGACATTTATCTGTGTTTAGTCCGTGCCGCTTGATTATGCCTACTACATTCAGGAAAGCATGTATTACAGGATAAGACATCTTGTTCTTCTTCTTGATTCAGGGATGCTGATCGATACGTACAGCAGAAGAGATTTTGCATCAGCCCTAATGAAGGATTCTTGAGGCAGCTAGCTGTAAGTTAATCCTCTCCATCCCTTTTCACACTACCAAGCCAATTTGCAGGAAAATAAAACCCCCATAAAATTTAAATCCCAATACCGTCCCATGTTCATTTCGCACTTGATGCAAATTTTTCTTGGAAAAAAAATGAACGCTCGTTTTGCTAACCCCGTCGTTCTTACGCTTAAGCCTACTTCCAAGCAGAGGTAGCTATTTACCGGGGGTTGGTCAGGGTAAGCAGCTCACAGGAATTTTCCAGGAAATGTGTGACTCCACACGTAATTTTATTGTATTCATGAAGTCTGTATAAACCGTAATACCCTGTTCCACTCAGGAGTTGTTGCAAAGTCCATCAAAATACTCCACTCTGTGGTAACTCAACAGCCAAATGTGGGTTCTGATAAGAATTGAAATATGGATGCATTTGTAAACATATCAATAACCTAAAACCCTCAAGCAGCTTTTTGCTGGAGACCCTAAAAAAATACTCCCATCTGTGGTAACCAAAACACCCAAATGTTTGGGCTTGGATAATTATGGTATGCCTGGTCCAAATTGTTATCTGGGCCTGCAGTCCCAAATCCTGCAAAGTCGGACAACTTCCTGAATAGTATTTTTGGAGGATTTAGGGCTGTTGGGGTTAACTTTCATTGTGTCTCACTACCTTTTTTGGTAAGGGTTTTGGAGTAGACTTTGTAGGACGCATGTGTTACGCAAACCAAGCCCCCATATAGATCTTATAATAATGATAATATGACTACCATGCAAAGTCCATATTCATTTGCTTCTTTATACTTTTGCAAATCTCGTTATGCCAAAACAATAAGTTCTTTTATCATAATAAATAGTTGTGTTTCCCTTCAAGGAATATGAGCCGATATTTACGGCGAGGTTGCAGATTCCATTACAAGACAGGCCACAAACCTCAGGTGAGCTTTCATTGTTCTAAATCCTGACCATTCACATTTGATGGAAAAAAACATTATTCCTGGCCAGTGTTTAGGGGGAGGGCTGTCGGAGGGTATCTATTTCTTTTAAAAAAAAAAGCGTTTTAAAATGTTGGTATTTCTACAGTAGAATCAACACAAGGTGTCTCGACAACAACAAAAGTTTTAAAATAGCAAGATTTGGGTTGATTGTTCTGTTTGGTTTGGGGAAAGGAGTGGGACGTCAAATTTAATGCACATTGACACTGGCACTTTGTTTAAGGGTTGGGTTGGGGATGGTCTTAAAAAGTAACCCTTTCTGTACGACCCCAGAAATATTGAAAATATTACGACAATCTTTTGGAATTTGGTTGGATTTGAATCTATGGATGGTAGGAAAACAATCTTGACACTAAATGCCTTGTCACTTTGGGCAATTTTTACAAGCAACTTTTGGGCAACCAACTTTGCAACATGACATAAGATTTTGTTTTTTTCAACAGTGTCTAATAATCTCAACAAACATTTTGTGAACATTTAAAATGTGTTTCCCGTCTTGGAGATTGGCTAGAACTGGGTGGCTGTAAATTGCCTTGTGTGGACCTAGCCCTAAGGTTTGTGATAATCAGTTGAAAAAGGGGATTTACAAAATGTCTAATGCACTCAGTTTTTCAAGTTAGACATTTGTAATTTTTTCTCCCACTTTCTTAAGGAATCTATCTGTTGGAAAAAAAAGGGTTTAGGGTTGATGTAAATTTTTGATGTTCGGTTTGTCCTCAGGAATCAAAAGAATGCACGAAGAAGTCGACTGTGAAATGGCAGGACAGAGATGATCGAAGAAAATTGTTGGCTACAACAAGATGAATCAATCCATTTTTTTTTTCTGTTCACATGTACCTGCTAAGGCCAATGAAACCTTGTTGGTTGTCAGGTAGAGCTATTGCCAGGGTTTTTATTAGAGTATTTGGGAATGAAGCGCCCAAATGAAAGACAATAAAGCACTGTGTACAAATTAAAAATAGGGTTTCTTAAATGCTTAGAAACCCCTCTCTCTAACATTCATGTTGGTTTCTATGATAAAGGAACATCGTTATTCATTGTTCTCGACCATTTCAAAATGGAGTGGTTTTTTTTTTGTGACATTTGTTTCTGCTGCTCATAATTGAAGGTTTGATTTAGAGAAAATACATGTTGTGAAATGTTCAGTCAAGGTTGGTGACAAAATTCCATGTGGGAGCTGACATGAAACTAAATGTCGATTACAATGACTTCAGTAGTTTTTAGAGGTGTCATACTGGCTCAGAGTGCGCCATACTAACAGTGCAATTAGATGATCTGCGTGTGTGAAAGGAAAGTGAACTTGCATTCGACCTTCTGGCTACAACAGTCTTAGGCTGCGCCGGAATTGGTGGCTGTGGCTTTGGCTGTTGCTGAGGGTTGTTGCTATAGGGGATCATATGCTACAACGCTTCTTAACATGGTTTTCAAAGGCAGCCATAGCTGCTAAAATTGACTGGAGCGGGACTCGAACCTACACCATCTGGATTAATGTGCTGGCCAACTCAACTCTACCAACGGAGCTATCTAGCCCTATGTTGGCGGTCTCCCTATTTTGTTAGTCAGTTTTCCTTATGGTTTATTACCAAAATATGAATTGCTTACCAAAGTGTTGCTAGGAACCAATCTTGAGAAGTGTATTGATTTTTAGACTGCATATTGCCTCTGCTGAGAATGGGTTTTTTTTTTTTGTTTTTTTTTTTCGCTTTGGTGTACGGAGCAGATTTCGGAACTCTGGTTCTTTGCCAACGTTTCTTAAATGAATCTGGAAAACAGGCATTTTGGGGGATCAGCGGATGAGCGCTTATTGACATAGCAACAACCTGCTAGAATGTGAACATACCTTTTATAAATGTTTTGTGGTCATTTGGGAAGTAATCCACGCACAAATTTTCATGTTATAAAAATGGTAACAAGGTGTCAGAAACTGCAAAGCCTCAAACACTCCACATTATTTGTTCTATTTTCTTGGGATAATAGCCCTTGAATTAATGGGGCCAAACTATAGTTTTGCATCCGTTTAAAACTTTACGCCACACTTTAACCATGTACGTAGGTAAAGATACTTCAATTGTAAATAGATGAAATTGATTTGTATTTATTATTTCATTTTTAAGTCTCTTAGAGAGAAATGGAATGTAAATAAATTAATGCGAATTCGCAGTACAGAATAAATGTACCTGTCCAGTGAGTAAAATATAAAGAGAAAATAGAATTAGCTGTTGCATATTTCTTACCAACCAAAAGGACCTATGGTATAAATGCAAAAAGTAGTTAATGACCTGATGGTTCGACCCTAGCAGAGTCTTTCTTCTTCGTTAGGCCGTTAACTTTATTTAGAACTAAGAGTTACCAGAAATATAGACTTGAGTCGAACCACCAGCCTCTGGGTTAAAATGCTAGTGTTTCACCAGCTTTTTTCTGGCTTTGGCCTAATTTCCTAGAGCTGCTTATTGTGCTTACTGTGGGATTTGCATTTCACAGTGTTGCTAACTTTATTTACACGGGAAAAGGCCTGCATGCTAACTTTCTGTCGCTTACTGTAAGCAAATGTGGATGACGTAACAATGCAAATCCACGATAAACATGCAAGCTAGCCTCCTTATTTTCTTGCTAATCTGAGAAATACGCATGCGCTTCAGCAAAGTTTTCCGTTAAAGTTAGCAGGGAAAAAAAGTGCATAACGTTAGCATGTTTGTGAAATTTGCACATGTGGTTGAATCGAGATTGGTTCCCCTGTCTTTATCCGCCCTCGAAGTGATGACGTCAGATGTTCGGGCTTGGCTGAGCCCAGACCTCACACTTCGAGGCTCCTGACTACGGATAAAGACAGGATACCACGCCATTCTAGGATGAGCCAGCCATAACTTGCTCTTTGCTGTCTTTAGTGGATAAGCTGCATACGGCAGAGGAGTACATTACATTGTAGTCATTCCTTAAAAGATGTCATCTCGAAAGGCTGTCTTGTTTCTAGAAGTACCGACATTTTGGATACAATTTTTAGGGAAACTATTTTTTAACTACTCTTTGAAAGGCTAGACGATTAGAATTGATGAATTCTTCATGTAACAGATATTCTCTATTTTCTCTAAATTGAGTAAATGTGTGAAACAGTTGAAGGTTTAACATGTATACTGAAACGGAGTACAACATTATATGATTACATCAGCTATTCAAGCCCCCTAAACGTGTTTTTTTTCTCTTGTTGAAATATTTTGGAAACAGTTTTGGGGAACAAATAAATGGAAGCATAGCTTTTCAATATGAATGTTTAGTTTATTTAACTTTTTTATTTGAGTTTCAGTGAAGTGTTTACTTCTTCTTTTTTATTTGTGAGGATTGTCACATAAATAAAGTGAACAATTAAAACATTTTAAAACACTGAGCTGAACTAGTGCCGTAAATACATTTATTTTATTGACGCCTTGCATGCACGCGGCGACCGTGCCAAGCTTACCATTTTGGGAGTCGACAGGTTAAGTGTGTAAGCGCAGAGCTGCCTAAAATTCACAGTACACTGTGTAACACACAGGGACATTGACCCCACAAAATGGCACAACCAAGATTATTTTAATGACGTCAGTTGATTTGGGTCAGTACTCGTCCAAAAAAGAAGTTGGTTAAAAACTACAGAACAATCAATGTGGGGAAACAAGTATTTTGAAAGTTGTGCAATAATATGGGTAAGATCGAAATTATAAATGTTCACAGATTTACACACAACTTAAAGATGGTCCAATTGGAAAACCTTCTTTGCAAAGTTCGAAAAACAGTGACGTTTTTTTCTTCTCACCATTTTCTCTTGACTCCGATGACCGATTGAGCTTAAACTTTCACAGGTTCGTTATTTCATTTGTGTGTTGGATCACATAAAATGCGGACTGGTCTTTGGAGAATTACCAATATTGTCCGCGTTATGTTTTAACCAAAAGTGACAACCAATAGAATAAAAACCGGAGAGTTATGAGTATTAAGGCCATACAGGATAAGCCGAGGCGTGTAAATTAAGAAACGGCAAATGCTCGATTTGACAAAGCACTGCCATAAATTGATCTTAAGATGAGGTGACGTCACACTTAGCAATTCTAAGATGGGTACATATTTTAAGATCAATCTAAGCTCTTTGTGAAGCAAGGACCTATATGTACATGTGCTGACATTTCACTCACGATTTATTAAATCCAACTTGATTTTCAAAGTTAAATTTGTAGTGATTTTTATTCAAAGGCACATGCATACTCAGTGGCCCACACCCTCAAAAGCTTTGCTTCCCAGGCCCCTCAGCAGTATCGTCCATTTTCCATACGTATACCGTACTTTAGCTCCATTATAAAAAATTATATCTGTTTGATATTTGATACTGTGGAAACTGAAGTCGAAGTTGAAAGCCCTTGAAAAGAGATGAATGTAACAACCCAGTTGGTCTAGTTTATTAACAAGTGGTGTCGTCATCTTCTGAGTAGTCATACTGTGGGACCTTCCAATCGGCAAAAGGGTCCTGAAAGATTAAACAGATATACTCAAATGAATGGTTTGATACATTAAATAGACCCCCAAATTATGACATTGCCCCCGCTTGTTCCCCAAATGAAAATATCTGGTTACACCACTGTGGAGTCATCTAGCCCTGACGGTTTCCCTTTTGTCAATGTCTTCGTGTTCGGGGTGCCCGTCAAAATAAAAATGCCTTGCATGTGGTGCTTCGGAATTCAAGTTCTGCTTGCAGAACTAATCGAAGTGAAGGCTCGATTCCCGGTCATGACACCTGAGCAAGGCTAAAGCCATAGTTGCCATATTGTCTTTGTGAACAGTGAACCTAATGGAGCTAGGAGTAAGTCTACTGTTTTCGATTAACACCTTGGTGCTAAGATCAGCAACTTGGTCTGCTCCCCCTTGAGTGTTGAGAAAGTTTGAGGAATGGTCAAAGTAAGCCCACTGAACAGAGATAGTTCCTTGGTCTAGCTACTATAGTGCAGAAAACCTTGTAGTATAGTTAGAGTGCCTAACCCCAGCATTACCCACCATTTGTTCTAATCTTGTTTCGTTATCACATCTGAAGTACAAGCTCACGTCATCCGAAGCTTTTATGAATTCGGAGATAAAGTTGGGATCCTGCCAGTTGAAGCTTTCAAAGGCGTTGACGGTGGTGGCTTGATCCATCTCGATTGGCAGATCACTGTAATGGGAGAAGAAAAAAAAAATGTTGATGCAGATTTCTTTTGGAAATGTATCAGTCATTATGTGAATCAATCTCTTTGTGAGAAAATAGGATTAGCTGTTGCAAACTGCTTACCAACCAAAATGAACCATGGTATAGATACAAAGAATAGTCGATAGTTAATTGTAAACAGATGTAGGCCCAATTGAATAGTATTTATTATTTCGTGTTGAAGTCTCTGAAAGAATGTAAATATTTTTTTTTACTAATAGAGTTTTTGTACTGGGGGCCTCCATGGAAAGCAGTTCTGAGCGCTGATCGGAGTTTATCTCATTAAAGATGACGTAAAAAATAAATAAACAAATAAATAAAATAAATAAATTTATGCGAATTAGCAGTACAGAATGAATGTACCTCTCATGTGAGTAAAATATTAAGAAAACGGAAAAATAGCTATTAGCTGTTAGCAAACCAAAAGGACCTATGGTATAAACAATTGACGTTCAAGGCTAAATGACAACACAACACAAAAACAGGTATTCTTTAGTCTAACAGAAGCAGACTGCTTTTGTTACACTAGTAAAGTTGTATGTGTGTGTTGCTGCTAAGGTCGAAACTTTTCTTCTTCTTTTTAAAATCCTTTTGTGTTTAGATTTTTTTATATGTCACTTCTAGTTGTTGTTCTCGACCCCAATCACCCCGAGACACTTTCGGTCTTACCCTCACCCCCACCCCCACCCCATCTCCCGAAAGTTGTAATCAACAGTATTACCAATTTCAAGTTCATTGAAAAATATAGTCAAAGGTAATATAATGCACGTATAACTTTCTAAATACCTTGCGTTTTTAAATCCAAGACGTTGTAGCATTGCAAGAGGCTGAGCGACGGAAAAACAGTCGCCGAAGTTGTCAATCTTTGGGTAGTAGTAGACGATACTAAAACACATTTCATCTGTCTTCCCGTACCCACCCTTTGCAAAGACACGAGGGGAGTATACACAGTCAACGTTGGTGGTGGTGATGGGTGATGACAGTCAGGGGGAGGGATGGTGACGGTGGTTGTTGGTTTTTGGGTGGAGTGGAGTGGAACTAATTTTTCTGCGATTATCCTTCCATTAGTACTCTGATAAGACTATCCTAATGTTTATTCAGTTAGGTTTATTGATATTATAATGTTGATCGCCGAAACGTTGACTTTGGCGACACATAGAAGAAATCGAGTCAACTCGGTTTAGTCTTTTTTATACCGTCCACACGACCTTATTTTCACAGTTTTATGACTTCATTCTGAAGCAACAATTCTCAACATTTTTTGTTAAATCGTCAAAGAATCAAAGTTTCTATTACGTGTCGTTTGTAAAACCAAATCTACTGAGTGTTTGTCCAGGATAGATTTATCTCCACCATTTTCAAAATGGCGGTCTTGAAAGTATTCTCAAAAGAAATTGTGACTTACATATGTAACATTTTCCCTGTCTGCGGTGTTAAATGCGCACTCCGTGTGTAGAGTATCACCCTACAAAATGAAAAGAAAACAGTTACATTTTTTTTTTAGTATTTCATTGGAGAGGCTATCGAACCGGCTGAGGTGGGTGGCGGAGCCCTGATACCCTATCATGGAATCTTACAAAGAAAGACAGAAAGAAGACAAAGAACCACACCGGTTCATTTCAGAAACACTCATAATGAGATTTGTGTACATGGTGTCACTGCAACTAGATTGTATCCCCACCATGCAAAGTTTCAAATCCTAATTATGGAGCAGACAAATCTCTATAGGATAGAGATATCGCTATATGACTAGTGATATCTCCATAGATATATCTCTATTGGAATCAAATGGATGTTTCCACACGCGATACCCTTCGTTCGGGTTATCTTTTGTGACCAATTCTCAGAAATAGGGTCAATACGTTGTCTAAAGGAGATCTCAGGTTTAGGAACTGGCTTGGCTAATCTGGCACAACCACAATATTTTTTAAGACCCATTCTTCTTCATATTTAATTACACAATTTAATTTTAGCCCTTTAAAAATTTTTTTAGCATGAAATACAAACCTTGCTGAAATATTCTAGGGAAGTACAAAATAAATGCTTGAAATTATGATTTACCACCTATAGTACTTCTTATAAGTCACTACACTTACCGGCAGTATTGTCTTTTCTGTTTTCAAGTGTCGTATTGCCTGTTTGTAAAAAAGAAGAAGTTAAAAACAGATTACTTTAAAGTGAAAGCGAAGCATTTTCAGTGGAGAAGATGTTTTTTAGCCTTCAAGTTGCCAAGCAACACGAAACTAAGAAAACAATTACTGAATGTTTCACAGGTCTTTTTCACTTAAGACCTCCAGTTACGGGGTTCGACATCTTCATTCTGCGTCCTATTTTTAAAATTGTGCTATTATTGAAGTCAAAATGTTTTTGTATACAGTCGAAGCTGTGTTAACTTTTTACTAACAGATCTTTTACAAATAAAATATTGATAACAAAAGTGCACATTATACGTGCAACCATTTAGTTGCAATCAATCAATCGATCAAAACAATCTGTGTAGCGCGGCATCCACATATCTTCAAAGGCTCTTTGGCGAATAAGTTATTAAAATTACACGGAAAATGCTTTGACAACACACAAGTTTTAAGTCTTTTCGTGAAAATGTTTACATTTGGTGACGTTGTGATGTCTAAATACTCATGGGAGGTCATTCCATAACATTGGGTCCCGAACTGGACAATGCACGGCGGCCATATGAATTAAGTTTCCTATTGGGAATGTGGAGAAGAAGTTTATTTGAATACCGTAAGTTGCGAGAAGACGACTGACTTGGTTTGAGATATCAGTGATGTGTTGTGGAGCAAGGCCATTGATGGGTTTGAAAGTGATATGGGAGCAGTTTGAAATGAATGCGATACTGGAATGGCAACCAGTGTAGACTATGAAGAGCTGGAGCAGAGTGTGGTTGAATTTACGATGAAGTATTACAGTTTGACTCTAAAACGTTAGGTTTTTTGAACTATACGACTTGACTTACTTGGAAATCGCAATCAAAGTGCACATCATTGATAAAGTTCTCCAAGTGCGTCCCGTTTCGGAAATGGCGAAATCTCACTTCTTGACCTTGTGGTGACAAAGAGAACGGTATCGTAAAAACAACACTGATACATTTTCAAAGTTCTAACAAATTGGAAATATACGGGTTTTGACTTCCAGCCTTGGTTTAGTTTGTTTTATATCGAGATATCACCTAACATCACAAGGCTGGACCGCCACTTCAAGGTGAGGGCTACACTTAGCTGATTTGGGCTGAGGACCCAAATCAACTGTTGCAAGGGGCATGTTGCAACCTACTCCTGGGGCTGAAACAGGGTTACCCCCTTCACAGTCCGTAAGGATGTAGGCATGGGTATCATCCACTAGGAGCCTGGCTGGTAGAGCAGAATGCACTGCATTTCCTAACTTTTTACGAAGCAATTATGTTTAAGTGCATTGTTCAAGGGCACAAGTCATGACCGGGATTTGAGCCCACTCTCTGCTGCTGAGGTTACAACCATTTTAATGAGAGGACAATAATAATATGGCTATTCACCATGATGTAAGTCTGGCTGCTTTGGGGTGTGTGTCACTTTCTTTTCAATACGGAAACGAACATTGTGTTGTCTTACCACTCGCATGGGTGTGTGCGAAAGTAGAAAACATTTTGATGCCGTCAGATGGAAAATACTGCAAAGAAAAAGTACCGTCATCAACAATTATAACTAATGGATTCACGCCCCCCCCCTTTAAGAATGCTAGACCCACCCACCAAGTCGTGGCTGAGAAAAATATGCTTTTACTTGGGGAGGGGCTGGGGGAAGGGTGGGGGCTCAAGTTAATTCAAACATAACATGTTGCTGATACAGATAAGCAGGTTTTAGATGTTTGCCAACATCCCAATCTCTTCGATGCTTCGAACGATTCGTTTTCAGTTAACGATCGTCGGTTGCCGTACACGTTCGTACACACTTTTATTTTTATTGCGGCAATCAAATTAAGCATTTGTCATTTGGGGGTCATTTGGTCACCAGATGGTGTCTTGAAATGCTGAATACCCGATCTTGACAGTATTTCAAGCAAAAGTGTTCTCTGAAGGACTGGTATTCGTGTCAACTTTAAAACAGATGAGCTTTCAGCTTTCAGAGCTTTGTTAACTAAAACACACTTTTGAATAAAATAATTACACCCAAAAATACTACAAACAGACAGAGACAAATAATATGATTTACCAATTGTGTGCATTCCTTGAGACACCATCCCCTGGATTTAAACTTTTCTTGCCGTGGGGGTATGATGTGCCACCACATTGGGAACACGCCCACTGGGAACGCCCCTCCGTTGTGCTGTCTTAAGTTGGACGTGTAGTAAAAACGAAACCCAGAGCTGTCCTTGAAGTCTTCCGGTAAAAAGATCAAAGTTTGATGTCAATTTATTAATAACAATAATGATAATGATAATAATAACATTGGTTCTTATATAGCGCACATTAGCCAGTTCATGGCGTTTTACAATATTATCCCTGTTCACCAGGCATATAGGCCCCCTAGGGCCTATACCCTTCCTCAAACTTGTTCAATCCCATGGGAGCATACAACCCAAGCCATCTCAGCCTTCCTAGGTTCCCATTTATACACCTGGGTTAAGAGAAGCAATTATGAGTTATTAGAAAGCAATTAGTTTTGCTCAAAGACATAGGTGTCATGGCCGGGAATCGAACCCACACTCTGATAATTCAGCCATCAGAACTTGGGTCTGATGAACACCACCGGCTTTCTCTTTTTTTTCTTCTTTTTTTTTCTCTCTTTTTTTTTGGGGGGGGGGGTTCAATGTCAAAGAGCTGTTTTTGTAATAAATGAAACCAAATGGAGAGAGAAATTGAGTAAAGAACATATAAGAAATGACTTATATAAGTATCTTAATGCAATAGTTCAAGAAAAGTATTAGAACCATTCCAACTCACCAGGCGGTAATCTTGGATTGTCATAATGTACTTCCAAACGTAGGAACAGTGGATCTCCTTTACCGCCAAAAGAATAACCAACATGGTCAGGAAAATCAAATGCCTGAAAATAACATTTTTAAAAACAAAGGGAAAAATATAAGAAATGGTTGCTAAAAGGAAGACAAATTATCATTTTGATTTTGTGTAGCTGTTTCATTTACAATACCGGCATCAAACAGCAATCACAAGTGCCAAATACTGAAGGAGGGCAACGGTCTGCTTGCATTTCAATTCATTAAATCCACTTTTTTCAGATGAATTTAACAAATAAGTTACTAAGTTATTAAATGATAAAGAACCCTACCCACACTCGTCATTGATTGCACGTGATTGAGAGGGCTAATTTTTGCATATACATAATTACATAGTAAATTAGCTTTATATTTAAATAACACAACACTGAAACAACAAGTATAACTTTCTGTGAAACGGCAATTAACTCATAAAGATATAATCTGACCCTTACCTCGCCTCCCACCGCCCATGAAAACATGATAGAGAAACAGTTTTGTATATCTTTAGGGAGCTTCAAGCAGATATCTGAGAAACTGTAGAGACTTTCGTCTTGGAGTGGCGAGTAGCAACCGAACAGAAGCATATGATGGAGGTACCCTTTGCTACTCGGTTCGATTGCTGGCTCAAACTGAGGGAAAATAGTAGGGGAAACACTTGATATCGAGACCATTAGAGGATAAATATTACAGCAAATACTGAACAAAATGTTGAATGGAAATTTGGAGTCCAGATATACCGTGTAAACGTTAATATGAACTTGCAAGTTTTTTTAAATAATGTACAACACATTTTTTAAATACCCGTATAATGTGATGTCTCTTTTGTAGTTTCGGGAACTGAAACAGTGTACACCAATATAACGTCTGCTGTTGTCGTTTTGGACGCACCTATACAAGACAAAAAATACAACATAGATGTCAAAAACAAGCAGAAAATAAGAACAGTTCATCATTTCTTGAATTTCTTTCCTGTTAGATGTTCCGTCTCCTCGTTAAAACCCCTTCTGCAGATACTTCCACAGTATGTGCGCAGAAGATCTCTCACTCGTCCCGCAGTGCGCACCTTCACTTGCAGCACATCACGCTGTGCCGCATCGTCTCGTCCCTTCACATGTGTCTCTTCCACTGGCCAAGACTGTAAAATATATTAAATAACTTTCCCAACCCGTACTTCTGCACTTTGGAACTTTCTACCTGTATCTCGCTGTCCACCAACTTACAATCTATTCCAGTTTTAAAGGACAGGTATCTTCTCTCTCTCTCTAAATTGTATTTATATTTTTGAGTTCACCTTGAGTGGCCCTCTGGCCTTGTGTTGGCTGATTTGAAAATTGAAGAAAAACCAGTAGAATACACCATTTCTTTCAATACTCTCCTTCAATAATTGTGTAAAAACATGAAAGCAAACAACGGCCAAAACATTATTTTTACGAACGACGAATGTATACTGTTTCGATTTGGTTTAAAAGTGCCCGACGGTAGCTCAGAAGAAACATTGTTAATGACACATTGTCAGACTCAATGTAGAGTGCCCATTTGGAACGATTTCAGGTATCCAAGATTATTTTGTATCATGTAATACAAAACATTCAACGTTATTCGTCTCTTCTTGTAGTAGCTACATTATCTTTCTGGTTAAGACACCAAGAAATCCCCCAAAGTGCCTTGCTGTAACACTAAGCCTAAAGATGACGATGCAGATAATGTGAGCTGTACGTTAGAAGTTGGGAGGGAAAATCCGTACTAATAGATTACTCATCATACATGCAATATTTAGGAATGAAACCAAATGCACAAGTAGAGCTCCCGGGTTTCAAACGGGATCCACAAAGGTGGAAGACAATGAAAAAACACTGCTATAGCAACCTGACCTACGATAGTGCGTTATAACGCCGTAAATTAGGGCGTTATATCGCCGTATTAGGGCGCTATATCGCCGTATTATGGCGTTATAACGCCGTTTAGTGCGTTATAACGCCGTACAGAAAAAGTGTTTTGTTGCTGGCGGAAATCAGCCACCGTAGCTTGCTGTGTCTTGTACATGACTACAGAAGTTCACTTACATTATTATTACAAAATTCGTGCTTTTTGGCATCAGCGGGTAGCTGTGTTTTCGAATGGTCAGAGTCGAGTAATATGATTGATTTGGTGCCTCGATGATCGGGGCCGTGGTACGTTGGTCCTCCCTTGTTGACGTCTGGGTCCTTGTCGCTGTATGACCAAATCAGCCGTATGGTCTCGGACTAAAAAGGAAATTACGGAGATACAAATTAATTAGACTAAACTTTGGTATTTAAATCGATGCTGATATAAAATCAATCCTTGTAACTAGTTATATCTGATGTTATTACATTGGCAATGAACAACAGAGGCAGAACATTGTGCCTTTGTATGGTATAATGGTGACGTGACGCACACGCGTTTTTGCGTCTGCCTAAGTGAACAACTCTATGGCGTTTGCCGACCAAGAGTGTCTGTATACGCATGTGTGAATGTTTATTTCTTGTGATGGGCTTATTTATGTTTTGTCGCAGATTTTGGTCGCTTCAATCAAACTAAGCAATGGTGACTGCATGCTGTTGTCTTCAAACGTCATTTTTCTCAATTTTGACAGTTCAGTCGGGAATCTCTGAAGGTTCGGAACTGCAGAGAGCTTTTAGATTGAAAGTTAGGAGATTCTCCTTACCAAACACGTACCGAACCTTGTCTATAACCAATATAACATCCCCATATCTAATGAGCCAATTTAACAAATTTACACGTCCGTTGCTACACATGCTCCATGCATTATTATTCGCATCAGTGCGACCATTGTTTACTGAACCCATCGTCTGAGGGTGTAACAAATATCGATCATTATTACGCAGGTATATCATGCCTTTTGTTCATTGTGTGAACAAAAAGAAAGACATTTATTGACCAGGGTACGAAAATAAGAATAGTTCCTTCCTGTCTCACGGTGTCACTCAATTTAGTTCATATTAGATAAATATTGTTTGTTGTATATACATCTTCACATCGAATGCTACATATGCAGAGTTTTTTGGCGTAAACTGATGTTCTCTGTAAAGTGTAACCCAACTCAAATGTTTTTTAAATGATTTGTTTCGACTCCAGTAACACAAGGTTGATATGAAATATTGCAAACACTACCCTACGTGTTTACTCCTTGCCTTAAAAATGTTGCGTTATACCCAGAGAAATGGACAGTCCAAGTTTTGTAGGATAGCCTGCCTTGTGATGAGTAATGTTGGTTACTGTGATGTAAAAGGAAAGGGGGCTAGTAACTATTATTTTGTTAAGTATCGAGAAATGGACTTTATCCTAGATTACATTTAATATATTCATCTATAGCATTGTTTGTGGTAACCGCTGCTGAGGATTCGAACCAGCCTCTCGCTACTGGATATACGTTCGGTGGTCGAGCAGTTAATTCATCTACTTTTAGAGGTCGTGGGTTCGATTCCCACACGGGTAGCCTGTGGACTTTTGTTCAGCAGGGCTCAAGAATGAACAGTGCATATCAGCAGTTGACACACTTCAGTGTAAAGATATAACCTTTACAAAATTATTCTTCATTCCCAATGCAGTAATTAAACCTATGGAAATGTTTTACTGTTTTGTTGTTATTTTCCTAGTTTACGAAACCACATTCACGTGTTGCCTATAGTTTGTGTACATACATTTAGAACCACATCCTCACAGTCTGAGGTATTGAGTTTCCTTTGGAACACTAATGTCGTTCTCTTGTCCTCCTCCATGCCGCTGAGAAGTTGATAATCTTGATTCTTATCGAGGGCTGGCTGTTGATTACCTACGGCGAAGCGATCCTGGCAAAGGAAAGATACAAAATGGTAGTAACGATGCAGGCCGTTGTTTCATCGAAACGCAAGCAGCATTACACGTTGTCTTGATTATTAGCGAATGCAGACATTTTATTGTGAAACCTAAGCGAGCATTGTACACCGGGGGCCTTTTCCAAACCACGGCTTGATGGGCACCGGCTCGGCTGGACTCCGTCATCAATTTTGGAGCATTGAACATTTTACATGGTGTCACCAACGTCAAACGGAGCCCGGACCAAGAAAACAGAACCCATGCCGGGGTCTGGAAAAAGTCACTTAATACGTTTGCTGGTAACATCTTTGTGTCATAATCAAGCAGTACTTGGAATGGGCAACTTTTCCAAAAATTAACGGGCTATTCGGTTAAAACAAAGCTTTAAAATTGCATGTGTTTAGACATTTTTGTTTCGTGGGGGGTAAAGACGACTGTCATGTACCTCTACGTACATTCGAAAGGCCTGCTGTTCTACATGCTTTTAACATTAAAGGCATCTTTTTAAAGTGAGTAGTCTCGTCTCACTGTCTAGAGTTTTTTGTCCCTGTGTCATGATAAAGTCTTTGTCTGTCCTACGGAAAAGCAGTTTTTCACCACTGCCTTTTCCTACTTGTTGGTCATGGTACAGTCATGTTTCCATTGAACTCTACGGTCATTTATTGGATATGTTATAAACAAATTGATACATTTTGTCATAGTAATTGCCAACATGGATCAAACGTCCATCGAATGTCTGTTTCGAGAAGTCCGGCCTGGGCTACAATTCTTTACACCCCATCAGATATTGTGAGCATAAGTTGACATGAAAGCAAACTGATACCATCATCATCTTACAACTGTGAATGACTAATGGTTACTTACTGTCAAGAACGCCTTTCCGTTGCCTACCCATCCAATCACAACATCTGCTCCCGCCATCCCCCCTCTAGGAGAGAAACCAAGCCCCACCCATCCTGACGTCTCCACACTAACTCGAAACACAACATCGTCGTCGCTGTAACGCCACTCCACCGTGTACTCGCCGTTCTTCCCCAGTGACAGACGGCGTGGATACGTCTCTGATCCCTGCTCTCTCTTCACGTCCGCGGACTTTACGTTGCTCTCAGATTTGGATTCATTTGGAGTCCCACAGTGGCACAACAACGAGCCCGATAGCAACAAAATGACAAAGTTTTGAACGAGCTTCTGAAAATACATTACTGATTTCTGATGGTTTTGTACGGACGGTCAAAGTGAGATTTAGTGATATCATTTATAAGCTCACTGAACCCCAAAAAATCACAGCTTACCAATCTCACTGTTTGTATATTGATCAAAATAAACTGAAACTAGTATACATCATTACGACGACAGAAACCTTAGCCGCGTATAGTCATATTTTGCCTGAATAGGATATCGACTGCAGTTTTATAGCTCATTAATTCAGCGTATTGTTATGCAAATGACGACAGGTTACAGCTGTTGTTCACATTATAAGCTTCATACGAACAGGATACAAATTTAGTGCTATGGCCCGATTACGCGACAAACGTCACGTGACCTATAGTGGGTATCAAACATCAACAAATAACTAGGCGTTCTCCATGAACAGCTCCCCAGTGCTCTTTATCAAGTAAGTTTTTATAGTAATTAACTTTTGGAGTAATTACCAATGGTATAGGCGTACTCTCTCTTTCAAATACAGGGTACATGTTTTCACTGATGAATGAGCAGGGAGCCAGTCAGAAACAGCACACCTGACACGCAGTGGCATAGCCAGGAATTACTCGGTTGGGAGGGGGGGGGCACAGGGGTGGGGACCCAGGGGGAATGAGTTTGTAAGTGGGGGGGGGGGTCATGCTTTTATTTTGGAAGGGAAACACTGCAGGGGGCTACCATCCTCTTACGTTGTTTGCATTTTGTGGCCGCGTAGCGGTCCCCATCGCGTTCGTTCACTACATTAAATTATACAAACACGCATTTTCCACTTTGTTCCCCTTTCTTTTTCTATTTCTTTTACTGGGCACAATCGCGATTTTTTCGTGGGGTTGGGGCACCTGGGGGGGGGGGGGCGCTGGGAATTTGTGGGGGGCACGTGCCTCCCCCAGCCCCCCCCCCTGGCTACTCCACTTATGACACGGCATATAAGCACTATATGGTCAAATTCAGTATTGTGATGCACTCATTTTCCAAAAGATAGAGTTCTCAAGAAAGTGTGGGGTATAATACAAGTCTCTTACCTCACGTTAAAATGGTGTAAAATTTAACTTTACTTGATTCTTTTTCACGGCGATATTTGAAACACGACGTCATTGGATGTCAATAACAATGGGTCTGCACGCATTAATTTTAACGCCAGTCAAATGGTCAAACTCAACGCTTTTTGAGTGAACATGTTGGCAATTCAGGAGTGAGCTAATTAAACAAATTGTCCGTACACAAATGAACAGACCCGTATATTTGAACTGTGACGTCACTGGTGTTTTTGATTATTAACAAATTGCGCACTGGGAGGGTATGGAGCACAATGGCATTTTACACCGTTAGTTTTTAATGTGAGGTTAAAGAGACTTGGACATTCATAAAACTTTATTTAGAAAATGAGTGCATCACAAAACATCTGAGCTCTTCTTTAGTGACCTTGCAAAGGCAACCTTCCTTGAATGGGATTATTTGTAATTACATGTAATTCGTTAATCTATAATGTTTTGCTATATAGATCAGGTTCAATGCTGCAGCGACCATTGTGAACCATTTTCAAGGGAATGGCACGACAACAAATAAAATGACACTTTTAATCTGAATGTATTACACATCAAAGCTTACAATATTTTATTTCAACAATTTGTGTTTTAGGTTTAATCGTTTTTGTTGCAGCCTTTTATACAACTTAGTTTGCACTTTATTTTCAGATACAATATAAAACAGGTTGTGACAAAAGGGAGTTAAAAATTTATAACATGGCGTAATAAACCACAAAGGACACTGACTATAATATAAGTAGATGTAAATCAATTTTAGATGAAGAAAAAAACATAGAACAGGATTTGAACCTGGTTAGATTTCACAAAGACTTCAGATTGATCTTAACTGCGGATCAGTTCTATTGTCTTGATGTCACAATACAAATTACTATGGTGATATTGGCAACTCAGCATCTCTAGATGTTTTAGTGCTTTGTGAAATCGTCCTGTAATCCAGATTTACGTGCCGGTGATTCGTCGACTGATGAGGTACAGAGCCATCTCCGTGTTGAGGGCTACAATCCCGGCCGTATCTTGTTGGGCCCCGCCCCCCCCCCCCCAGCCACCGTTCAATGTTGGCTCTCATTTCGCGGTCTGCGCTCCTAACAACATTGAGCGGGTAGGGATGTTCAGTGTCACCTGGCCCAAGCATTTTGGCCGGAATTGTAGGTGGTACTGCAGCACCTGGACGTTAATTCGGAGGTCGCAGGCTCAAATCCCGTTTTGGTTGAGTCTATCCGAAGGAGAGAGTGGTTGAGTGTCTTGCTCAAGTACACAAGTGTCATGACAAGGGAGCCAGACTCTGACAACACAAACCTAGACCTACTGACAAACCCTCGGCTATGGCATTCTATATACACACGAGTTTATCCCTTGTTCATTCCAGTATGTTTTCTGGAATCAAAGTTATCAGGATTGGTTGTTTTGTTTTTGTGTCACATAATAATATGCTGAAATTTGGTTTTTAAAGCTTAGTTTTGTTTTTATACACATTATACATAAATTTGGTTGATTTAAACATTAAACAAGAAATATTAACTTACAGAGTGGAAGCCGAACAATAGCACTAGCAGACTCAGGTAGAGCAAAATGCACGGACCAACTCTGTGAACACAAATCTGAATGAACTAAGTGCAAAAAGGAATAATAAATAAACCTGATGATTGCTCTCAGTAATTAGCAGAGCTACTTTTGTGAAAAAATGTATGTGTCAACAGGACACAGGTTTTGTTGAAATGTTTCATCTTTGATTCAAAATGATTTGTCCACGAAACTAAAGTCAACAATAATTGTTTGAAGATGTATCGCAGAGCTGTCAAATCCTTCCTGATTCTACAGAACGTTCCCTGAAAATAAACCAATAACCATTATTCTGATGAACTTGGAAACCTCGCTGAATTTGGAAACTTTGTCCCTATCATGTTGAATGTATTTCTAAATATCTCCCTGATTGCAAAGATACAAATGTTGGCAGCTCTCAGTATTGTACATCATCGGTTTTTGTAGCAATAGCTCAGGCGATGTCATACTTTGTGAGTCAACAACTACTTCGTTAAGACTGCAATAATCAAACTGTGTGCGAAGATTGTTGATTGACTAAGCAAGTGTATTGCGCATAATTCGAACGTTTCCCACACGTAAAGCCCTATCAAAACATCGTCACGCCGCCATCTTTTAGAGGTTAAACGATAAAGCAACAATGGAAAACGCACATCTACGTACGCGCGACGTGCATGATAGGCCAATGAGCAACCTCCGTCCGACCTCTAGACGAGGGCGCTCTACTCAAATGACACACCAGACTTGGTAAGGTGAAGCTTCAGGAAACATTTTCTTACTTTTGGCGGTATTTCGATCGGAACTTTAAGACAATTTTTGGGACCATATTTTTGTGGCTTTATGAAAAATATACTTTCAGGGATTTTCCATGCCTCCACCGATCGAAACCAATCTTACCCCATGATTTTGCGCATAGAGGCTCCTGCATTATAATATAATATTATGCACTGTATAAATGTCTCGTATTATTATTAATATACCCACATAGGCCTATACAACTGTGTTGTTTCGACGGTATTGTTTAAGTTTTGACCATCCCTTACGTTGCGTGGGTCATTTTACATTAATTACTTGGGTTATTTGAGTAAAATTGGAGTAACATTGTCTATGGCGATAGTATTATATAGGAGCAGCTGTCGTCTAACGTTGTCCAGAAGCAGTCGTTGTAGTAGACTGGATTCGAACCTTCAATACCCAAACGTAACCTTTTCGCACAATAACGTTTCATCATGGACAAGAATTACTTATTTACACATGATGAGTATTCTTTTATGCTTGGTACAATCGTGACATCGCACTGTGACTGTGCGTGTGAGAGTTGTGCAAGAACGACTGACTCCCGAACCAGTCGTCCTCTCTCGTAGAAGCTACCGCCGTTGATCGCTCCCGATCCCCGGCGTCCGGAGCAGCCAAACACGCGCTCGGGGAATACTGCCGGACTGCCTGGTGGTGTGGATCATAACCGGCTGCTGAATGGGGATAGTACCGGGGTCCCATGGTGTGGTAAGGGTAGCCCGTGGGTGCTGGTGGGTACACGGTGCCAACCAGCCCACCGTACGTGGATGAGCCGGGTAGCAGGCTGATGGCCGATGACGGTGCCCTCTTTGTGAGTTGACGCTCTTGCTTGCGAAACTTTGCCCGACGGTTTTGAAACCACACCTGTAACGATAAAGCAAGCTCAGTATCATTATCAGGAGGAAATAGAAATGAAGAAGAAGAAGAAGAAACATACAAACAAAAACCCTTGATTTCAATCTTTCTGACATAGGCGTATCCCGGGGGGGGGGTGTGCAGTGGACAACCCTCCTAACTGGGCAAAATAAGTGGGGGAAATACGGGGGGGGATTATAAGGAAAAAGATGGACAGAGGAGGAAACAATATTTTTACGCGGCTATTAAAATGTCCGGCAATTCAGTCCCTCAGCTCCCCTTGCCTAATAGTCTCCATACGCCCACTCTTTGGCTAAGGCCAATCCCATATGAAATAACAATACATAAATAAATCAGATTGTTTTATCAGCGTGCACAAACGCCTAATAAAACATAATTGTTTTCCTCACACACTACTAACGATATGGTCATTTTTTATTGTGTTTTTTTTGCAAACAGAGGATTGGAATGAAGTTACTCTTCCCCAAACCAAACGATGTACCATCCCTTGAAAAAACTCCCCCACATTAAAGGCATTTCTCGGTGTGTTTATATCCAAACGTAGGTTTTTTAAAAAACCTTATTGTCTATAATCGAGAATGCATTGAGAGGGGATCAAATAATACTTTAATCGGAGCAAAATGAAAAAGAAATCAAACTTGTATGTATATGTATGAAAATGTATATAGCCCGATTAAGAAACAAGTCACTCTGGTAATTCGGGACTATAACGCAGCCGGAAGCCAGACCAATACCCCGTAGGCGCTAAGATTTAAACCAGCAATTTAGTTTTTTCCGGGAAGTAAAAAACAACAAGAACGAATACAAAAGGCCACGTCGTTAAACTCAAATCAGATCCTTCTTCGTTGATGGCCACAGATGAGCAAAGAGGCGTGGAACGGCAGAAAATAAAAGATTTCCCGGCTAATCCTATTTGTCCCTCGTTAGTGACAATCGAGATGTCATTGCTGGACGTTCGTGGTCCCCCATGGGATCGGCTCGTTTTACCCGGCTTGGTTAATTAAGAGGCCAGTGGCTCGACAGCAGACGAGAACTGACCATCGAGATGGACGGGGAAACGCTGAACTCAGCTGCAGGGGTTTGGTGATACAATTAGGGCATTAGTGTCCTCGGTTCGTTAGGAGATCAACCGATGAGGTTGTATAGGGGGAAAATCTCTGTCAAGTTTTCCGACCGCCCACAAGATTGATAGACAATGTCACATGTGTTTCCAGCTTAATGTCTCGGTAATACTCGGGAACTTTTTAAGTTTGGGTTTTTCTGGTTTCAGTAATAGGGAAAAGTTTTTGAAAGCTAAGGCAAGTGGTATTGTGGTACCAATGCCGATGAAAAATGAGTCACATCTGAAGATCTGATGGGGTTTTTTTCCTCTCAAGAAAGTCATGTTAATCATAAAATACCACGCTATGTTTTTGTAAACCTTCAGCCATTCCGTTTGTTTTGCCGTAATCAGAAATAGACACTCCGTGGAATGGATCTAGTTTTCTTTGAGCATTATTTACGCTCCAGATGCATTTACATTTAAAAATGAAACTGGCCTTTCACATAATGTTTAGCAATGACTCGCGGTCATGTCAGAACTACAATGTTTCTGTCGTAAGAATGCCTTTGAACAATGAAAAGAGTGGTTGATATCACGCAGACGTCTATTAAGCTTTGGAGTCAAAAGTAGTGAAAACCTTGAGTACAGCCTTCATTGAAACTGTCGGTTTCTTCTTTTGTAAATTTGTTTGTGTTTCTTGGTCTTGACAGTTAAAAGGTTGCTCCGGAATAAGATTACACAATAAATGAAGACAACACTTTTCTTGAAAGAATTCTAGACTGGAGCTCATAGGACTATAGGCCCTACTGGGGAAAATATTATGTGTCCGGCTAACTATCTACAAATATATTTGATTTTTTTTTTTTTTTTTTAAGATGTTTAATTTTCTATGGATTAATTTCAAACCAGGGCCCAATTTCATAGAGTTGCTTTAAGCAGAAAATTGTGTTTAACATATTTCTGCTAATAATAATAATAGTGGCTTCTTATATAGCGCTCAAATCCGTCACACAGTGACGCTCCTGGCGCTTCAAAGCAAAATTAAGCAGGATACCAGTTACATTTTGTACCAGTAGTAAATGGTATTTTTTGGTAACCTTATTTTGGTAAGCATAATTTTGTTGTGCTTAGCATTTTTTTATGCTTAAGCAGCTCTATGAAATTGGGCCCAGGATCTAACATCAGCTTGTGTCCTTGCTTCGTTTAGCCCCGTCGCCCGAGTTCGCGGACGGTGTACAGTCTGTATACATTGTCCCCCCTCAAACCCCACCTAGTTGCCCTCTCCAGTTAACACATTCAACCAAACTGTATCTCAGTGTTTGCAGTCGAGTACTAGACGAGTACCAAGTACTGCTGAGTTCACAGGTGGCCAAGTAAGTACTAGGTTTACAAGTAGACCGTGTAGTCTCGTGACAAAAAGGGTTACCGTTGAACTTCCGGGCACCTCTGAGCCATCAACTGTATTGTGTGTGCAATTTTGTTTGATTTATATTTTTGTCACATCACTTGTTTTCACCACAAAAAAATAAATTTTTGGAATGATTACATTTAAAACGTACCATGTACTTTTTTTTTATAAAATTAAAATAAAATCTGGAAACTTGTATGAGAAAATGAAGGGAAAAAATATTGCTCGGCCTCCAACGTCCAGCTCGAAGTGTCAAAATTGCGAATTTACGCGCGACTCTGTTAGTGTTACGCAAACCGTGTCAACTGATACTCAAACCGAAATATTAGGTAACATACTTTGGGATTCGTTTCTTAGCGCAAAAACAAACCTTGTGTCGCACTGGATTTTGCCGGAACAACGACGTCCTAATTTCGCGCGGTTTGGGTACCGTACTAAATGTAGTAGCTTGCTCCAGTTAGCATGCGTGTACGTCAAGGATCACGACGATCGCCTTTTATTGGCTGCGGCATTTATGGTCAAACGTGAAGCGGAAATTAAGGGCGGCTTTAAAAATATATACATAAAACAATATAATGAATTGCAAAATTTTTGACAACTTACAATTTCTAAATCAAGCTTTTTTTATTCAAACCATATCCAATGGATGAAATTTATCAAAACATCACAGTAGAGCCTACGATGTAGGCCTAGCTGCTATTCGAGGTGTCCGAAAGTCAAGATTCTCGCGAAAACTCGCACGCTCTCGTGGTCAACTTACAGAGTCAATCTGGGACATCGAGTAAACAAATACAAGTATCCAAATATCAAGTATATACCGTCTGACATCCGAGTACTAAGTTCAACAGCCGGGGACGAGTACGAGGAAGAGAACCTTCAAAACGGTACTTGAGTGTATTCTGGGGGGGGGGGTGGGGTTGTGGGTATCGAGTACGAGTTTTACAACACTGCAATCATCATTTATAGTTCTGTTCGGTTCCCCGGGACAGCTCTTCACAACTGTAGACAGCCCCCCTGTCCAACCTACCCCACCCTGCATTATCCCCCACTCCTGTCAACACCACCAACCTGTACCCTTGCTTCGTTCAACCCCGTCTCAGGCTAGCTCCTCCTCCCATCCGTAGACAACCCCCTGTCCCACCAACCCCACCCATATTTCAGCTCCCATTCATGCAAACACCACCAAACTATATCCTTGTTTCGTTCTGAGTCCCGTCTCTTTGGCCAGCTCCTCCCGTCCGTATAGACAACCCTCTGTCCCACCAACCCCACCCGTATTTTAGCCCCCACTCCTGTAAACAACACCAACCTGTATTCTTGCTTCGTTCAGTCCCGTCTCTCTAGCCAGCTCCTCCCGTCCGTAGATATCCGGGTAGTGATTCTTGGCAAACGATTCCTCCAGAGCTCGTAGTTGCTCCTGGGTGAACGTGGTGCGGTGCCGTCGACGCGGTCCGGTGGGCGGCGGTCCGTGGTCGCTGCTGATGCGATGGGAATATTGTGTCTTCTTGCCTTCTTCTGAGGACGTTTTGGGATCTTGTTGCTGATGGCTGAAACCTTCTGCGGGAGTTCCCAATTTTGAGCAGTCCTCATTTCCACGTGGACTTACTAAGTGGAAACAAACGTATTGCTTTTTAAACAAAAATTCTACACAAATTGTAACTTAATTTTTACCATAGGCCCCCTATCTTTGTGATAGTTTCAAACAATTTTGATTGACATTGTGCAACATAATTTTTTTTTGCCTGGCCACTAATTTTTTTCACAGTTCGACAACCCATTCATGTGTCACATTCCGCCCGAAGTCCCATAATATCCGACCCATTATGTCTGGTAGATCATCAGTATGTCCGATTCATGTCTGACCCAATATATCTGACAATATTGATCTGTCCATAGTGTCCGACACCCCATTACGTCGCACAATCCATTTTGTCTTACCCATACAATGGTTTGCCGGACAAGATAGATCAGAAAACGGATACAAAAGTCCAAATTGATTTATCTTAGCGTGTGACTTTTCACCTCATACGATTGATTTTTGTTCGTCATAACGTTTTGCCATTTCTTACGCACGACTTATAATTATTAAAAAGGTTACAAGTCTCTCCCCTAGCTCACGTTGAAATTGTGTAAAAAAAATAAAATTACGTTTACTTTTACATTAGAGCGAAGTTTGAAACATGACGTCATCGGACGGGAAAAATTGGGTCTATATATTCCAAAGAGGAATTTCTGCGCCAGTCATGAGCTCAAATTTAATGCCGCTTTGATTGAACATCATCAGAATTTAGGAATGAACTGAAAATTCTCTGTACAAAAATCTACAGGCAATTACTTCATCAAGCACAGTGGCATTTTACACAAATTTGACGTGAGGTTAGAGACTTGTAATCCCCACCCCCATATTCAATAAGGACTCTATCTGTCTGAAGAAGAGTTGATCACAAAACTGAATTGGACCTTTGAGCCACTCTTTCTACAGCCGTATTTGGAAAAGACCCATTTTTGGTTTGCATTCTGATGACGCAATGTTTCAAATTTCGCTCTAAAAGAGCGCAAAAAAATAATATTTTACACAACTTTAACGTGAGGTAGAGACTTGTAACTATTTCCTCACTGTATATTCGGTTTGCGGTAACACCATGTGTACATGTATATCTACTTTGCTGTGTAGATCTGTTCTTTGTGAACTACATCTTGCTTTATTCTACTGCTGCGGAGTAGATTTCGGAAATTCACAAAGACAAAATCTAGACACAGCAAAGTAGATACGCATGGTTTTACCGCAAACCGAATACACATTGATACCTTACCATGCAATACCTCAAAACTTATTTATTTGCTCACTTTCACTAGGACTCTATCTTGGTTGGTAAGAGCATAATAATATTCCTTCATGGCACAGGTATACGAGTTCCAAACCCAGTGATCGATACAATTAAAATGTGAAATGTTCAACAGCTTATAATAGGTGGTTGCGTTTCCCCAGTGAAAGGCAGCAAAAAAACTCTCTCATGTTTTGTCGGGGAGTTTGTGCACACTCGTGTCGGGCTAGTGTTTCGAGTGCAGCAACAGTGATTTGGGGGTTCTTCAAAAGCTATTTCCTCCACTTCGCCAGTATGCAGACAGACATATTTCTCTGGAGCATTGTTTACTGGTAGAGAACTTTACAATCAATGATGTACTTTCAGAGTGAAAACCTACAATCAACTTGTTTTCTCGCTGTACCAATCCTGAACTCATGCCTGAAACTGTATGCAGAATCAACTCTTTTGGGATCCGAACTATGTCGTTCGTCATGTGGCGATTAAATGCAGCACCATTGTGATCTTGCACACCATCTTTGCTTCACAGAATGCGAATCTGAACCGCGGGTGCCTTTTCGATGAGGAACTCGGAAACTACCGATCATACTTAAGTGATGGCAAACTTATTGATAACAATTATTGCAAAAATTAATGTACTTTTATAATTGATAACTGATAACAAAGATGTTGTGTACTTACCTTCATTGCTTAGAACACTGCCCAGACACAAGTTGGGATTCGGCGAGTAGAAAGAAGAAAATGCTTTGCAGCTCATTGTCTCATTTATGTCAGCAGAAACGCCAAAAGCATCCGCCATTTTTTATTTTTTTTATTTTATGTTTTTGTTAATAACTATTGTTTCCTCTTTTAAGCCCCCCAAAATTAATTCAGAGCTAGCAAGAAAAAGGTTGCGCCGGAATGTTTAACAATAACAGTTCTCTGACAAATACGTTGGACAACTCCTTGGCTGTCATGTACAACTCCTCTCCAAATGTTTTCAAGGGAAACTCAAGAGAGATTTGCAGTTTCTTTTATACATAAGTCAGTTGCTTCGATCGGGTTTTCTTTTGACCAATAAGAATACGTCCTCAGTCTTGGCAATACCATGGATGTGACCAGTTGTGTCACATAGTAACTCAATCTACTAATTCCATTAAACCGCACAGAGCATCACATCTGGAAAGTGACGGGCCGGTGTTTGGCAAGGCGAGGCCGGCTTCTACCATTGGCTACTAGCAAGGCTCAGGACGTTGTGAGCAAGAAGTAGGATGCAGCGCTTGGACCGCGGCTTCTTCACATCATCCCGTTTATCTCTGTGTGTCTGTTGTTGTCGTTGTCGTTGTCGTTGTCGTTGATGTTGATGTTGTTGACCAATAAGAACGCGTTGTCGTTGTTGTTGTTGTTGTTGTTGTTGTTGTTGTTGTTGTTGTTGTTGTTGTTGTTGTTGTTGTTGTTGTTGTTGTTGCTGCTGCTGTTGCTGTTGCTGTTGCTGTTGCTGTTGCTGTTGCTGTTGCTGTTGCTGTTGCTGTTGCTGTTGCTGTTGCTGTTGCTGTTGCTGTTGCTGTTGCTGTTGCTGTTGCTGTTGCTGTTGCTGTTGTTGCTGCTGCTGCTGCTGCTCTGCTGCTGCTGCTGTTGCTGTTGCTGTTGCTGTTGCTGTTGCTGTTGCTGTTGCTGTTGCTGTTGCTGTTGCTGTTGCTGTTGCTGTTGTTGTTGTTGTTGTTGTTGTTGTTGTTGTTGTTGTTGTTGTTGTTGTTGTTGTTGTTGTTGTTGTTGTTGTTGTTGTTGTTGTTGTTGTTGTTGTTGTTGTTGTTGTTGTTGTTGTTATTGTTGTTGTTGTTGTTGTTGTTATTATTATTTTTGTTGTTGTTGTTTGTGTCTGTGTTTTATTTATTTAATGTGTGTTTGTTTATTTATAATTATTTATTTATGTACTTTCTTTCTTTTTTTTTGGGGGGGGGGCTCAAAAGTTGTTGCAACTCTCTCAATACACAGCTTTGGAGAGAGGGGCAAACATCCGGTAAATTTCAAATGAATCCAGAGTAGGCGACACTGTACAATTTATGAGTCATGTTGCCTGACTTATCTTTGTATTTGGTTCCCTCGATTTGGACTTGGTGCATCGTGCACGTAGTATTAGTCCAAGGTACACGCTGTGCACCCATTATGACGTCTAGGTGTATGCTTCACTTGAGGTAACTTAAAACTACAATAAAATGTGTTCACAGGGAATACCAAGTAGGTGCACTGTTTTATATTATTTGTGTTTACCATTCGCGTGCACCCCCGCCCTCAAAATGCAAAACTGCCCCTCCCATTTTGGAATTCAAACTCCAACGGACCAGGGACCAAAGTTTCATAAAGCATCTGCTTACTGCCAAATTGCTGCGCTTGCGATCACCAGTCTCCGCAGCGCCGAATTTCTGTGCTAGCTGTGTAAGCGAAGAATGCCTATAGTAACGTGGAGTACGCACGCACACAAGCAATCATTCTCTGCTAAGCCGTGAATACGCTTGACGTAAGCGCAGAATTCCCTGCTTCCGTAAGCGCTGAAGTTCTTTGCTTACGGTAAGCATAGCCATGAAATTGGGCCCAGCGGACTAGGTCAAGTTTAAAGTCTGGTCCTGGCCCCGTGTAGCAAAATGCAATACATTTTAGTCTGGGAACCTGTCGTGCCAATTTTGCTAATGCAACGTGTTACAAAGACAAAGCACAACAATCTCTCTCTCAGCAGACAGCTGGTCAAAACAGCAGGAGGTACGCAACTCTGGTGGTAAGTCACATTCTGTTTTGTGAAGTGCCCCCCCCCCCCAAACATTAATTTGTTAATGACATTGTGAACGCCTGAATGATGAAGCTTCTCTTTCTGAGCCATTGAAAACCACGAATTAAAGTCAGCTGCAGTGTCAATTCATGTGTGGTAGGTTGGTAATCGGACGTTCTATTCTAGTACACGTCCGTAGCGGTGAATGGGTGCATGATATATGTACACATTCAAACCGGGGACCTATATAACAAAAGAGGACAACAATGCTATGGTTCCCGGTTGGGTGAAAGTCCCCAGTTGGAAAGTCTGTACAAAACCAATGAGAGCTGTTACCTAAAAGTTTGAAGCAAAAACAAAAGAGGTCCCCGATTGTAGGTGTTTTAATAATACACTTTGTGTGTGTGTACTATGCCTCTGGCGCCTGTGTGACTGAGTGAATGTAATTTGGATCATGTGTATTTGTATGGTCTAATCATTTCATTATGATATGATGTAACATATGTTTGGATTTAGCTTCATGGTTGGATGATCTAAAAAGAAGAAGAAACTTAAATCATGAAATACACTAATATTTTGGTCATTTAAAATAAAGTACTAGTAAATTTAAATCCTATTCAAACATCTTTGCCCATCACCAGATCACATTTTACTCATCAGCTCATCTAGAATTCTTTTTTGAAACCAGATTTCACCAAAGATGGGCTCTATGCGTTCTTTGTATTCTCATTGAGCTCATAATAAGTTACATAAAGGGAAGACATTGGTCTGTGAAGATTACCAATGTTGTCTGGCTGCTTTAAATTCCAAAGAAGGAAAAATCTTTTTAATTTGGGGTTGAACTTAGAAAATTTTACTAGAGCGGGATTTTAACTTATGACCTCTGACCTCTACCAACTGAACTGAGCTATCAAGCCTTCTATTGGCAGTCTCCCTGTTTTTGTCGGGAGTGCCAGTCAGAAGCCATTCAACTGAAAACTGCCCTATAACCAGGGATTACACCCAAGTTTATATTTGAAAGAATATTTGATATTAGAAATAGAAAGTGATGATCCCAATGATGTCATCGGCAGTGTTGTAGGTCTCGACCGAGACCGGTCTCGGGTCTCGGTCTCGGTCTCCCCACCCTGTGGTCTCGGTCTTGGTCTCGGTCTCGGACCCTTTCGGTCTCGAATATTTGACTGGTCTCGCTTCGAGACCAGCCTTTTTTACCATTATGCAATTCATTAGAGAACATCCCAATCTTCCTCCCCTGCCTGCGCAATACGATTTTGCATCCAACCAGTAACATGTACAGAACACACACTGTGTAGCATGAACATAAAATAATCCTGCACTTTGTGCCATACATAAGTGTATCAATTATTGCTATCTATGTGAGGACTTTCCTTTGTCCCTCTAACTTAACACTCTCTATAGACTAAGCGCACGAAAAAATGTGAGGACACAAAAATACAAAGGATTCCAATGTGAGGACAGCATTGTCCCTTTTGTATTCCTTTGTTCTACTGTCCCCACTCTTATGGTATTACCATTACAGTCACCATTGGCACCACGGTGGAGGGGTTGCTCAAAAAAAGGTTAAAAATAACAGCTTGTGAAACATCTACAGGAGTCAAAATGAATCTGCCCCTAGGTTAAGTGCACTACAGTTCCGACAACAAATAGCTAAGAAACTACCAACCCTTGCGTACAAAATTCTGTCAGTTCCAGCATACTCTGCAGAGTCTTTAGCAGGGGGTGACATTATCATGCACTCCCATCAGGCAAGACTGTCAGTGGAAATGTTGGGCATGCTTATGTTTTAAAAATGCAATGAGAATGTTCTTTAAAATGTGCCACAAATAAACAAACCAATTTTTTTAGATGTACAATTAATGTGTTTCTTTCACCTGACCAATGGTTTGGTAGAAGTGTTAAATTTTGGTTGAGTCCTGTGTTTTGTCATGATGATGTTTTCCCGATTCTGGGATTTTCTTTTTTCATATATCGTCCCTTTCTAGGATACAATCTTTCCATCAAATATATTACAGATTTTTTTTCCCCGTTTGTGCTGGGTAGGTCTTTTATACAGATGAGTAATACTAAACAAAAAAAATCATAGAAGTTCACATGATTTATGTCTAGACCTGGTACATGTAGACAAGATGAGACTGCTTTTATTTCAGCACTTTTCTTTTTGATATGACGAGGAGTCAGGAATACATCCTTTGTTTTTTGTTAGTAGCTTGGTTTTTACCATTCTTTTCACATGTTGTTTACTTGTTTTCAATTCATGAGAATTAATTAATTTATTCATTAAGGTCTCGGTCTCGGTCTCGGTCTCGGACCTTTATGGTCTCGGTCTTGGTCTCGACCGTCTGGTCTCGGTCTCGGTCTCGGACCTTCAGGTCTCGGTCTCGGTCTTGGACTATCGGGTCTCGACTACAACACTGGTCATCGGATGTTTTGGATTTTGACAAATTTTGCCCCGGAGGGTTGTCCAATACAATGGCAATTAACACCATTTTAAGGTGAGGTTTGAGACTTGTAAATTTTTCCCCACTCACATGAGGACTTTATCTATTAGAAAAAAATGAGTACATCACAAAATTGAATTTGACATTTCCCTTGGCCTTGCTCTTTAAAGGTGTCACTGCCGCTTCCCAGTTTTTATCGTAAACAACTATTGTAGGGTACCGGCACACCAATCGAAAGGTTGTAGGTTCAAATCCTGCTCTAGTCAATTTTTCCCCGTTCAATTTTTCTTTGTTTAGCTCAATTTTAATTAAATGTACCCAGTCAGTTTCCCTTGTGGTTCATTATTTGAAATAGAAATCGAACGCAGATCCACAATTTCTTTCTTGTATTACAGATATTATACAATTTGTGTGGTCCATTTGAGCTGAAGATGAAGGCAAGTCTCTGGAGTAGTATCCTTCTCATCCTTCACTTATTCATCGTTGTCAGAAGCCAACAAGGAAGTGACAATGCAGGGGGTCATCAACAGCAGCAACTTCCACCTCTAAGCGGTCAGCCAGCTGCCAATCAGCCACCGGTTGGTCAGCCAGGTCAAGTCAACCGTATGAACCAGGGTGGTCACCCAAACATCATTAAAACGCAAGACAAAGAGTAAGTTCAAATCAAATGAGTGGTACTGATTTGCAAGTATGTAATTTACCAGCTTATTGTGTATTATAAAGGAGCTGGCATTTAATACTTTACCTCAGACCAGAGACCAGATTATCTGTTTGTATCAATTGTACATTGGATACTCTCAGAAAAACTGTAATTTCTTCCTTTGTAGTAGTTTTTTGATTTGGTAATAATTTTAAACTGAGGAAAGTTGTTGATTAATGCCCTGTGAAACAAATATATTGTACAAATGAATTTTAGTGACTGAATATTTTGCACCATGATGAAATGTCAGAGGCTTGGAGTTTGTCAGGATTTTTCCTGATTTCCTGATTTTCTTCAAGGATCTTCCTCCACTCTTAATCTGTCTTAAAGATGTGGAGTTGTGTCCAAGCCTCTCCATTCATATTGACTTATTGACGGAGTCTGTAAACCCATCGCTGTAACACTGTCAACATTCAGGGGTTTTTATCCCCACACCACAATGAGGCTGTGACCCATTTCTTTTATATTTTTAATTTTTCTAAAAGCATACCTGCATAGACCTTCATCAGTGGTGATATGAAGGGTAGATACAGGTTGATGTCATAGTTCCTTGAATTTCATGGGATTTATTTTTAGGTTTCTCAATGTGCCATTGAAAATTTTAAAAAACCCATTACAAAATCTTGAACAGTTTCTGGCATTTTCCTCTTTCTTTTATGGAGAAACTGCAGTTGCATTTCTGAGAGAACCTCAGTAACAATACATTTTAAATAAAAGAAACCAGGTTTGCAATTGAAACTTTTATAATCTCTTTTGCAGACACATCATGCAGCATCTTGAAGGAGTGATTGAGAAACCTGAAAGTGAAATGACCCAAGAGGAACTGACATTACACTACTTCAGAATGCACGATTACGACAACAACAACAAGCTGGATGGCAATGAACTGGTCCAAGCGATGACGCATTTTCATGACGACCAAGGAGACGACGAGAAGGTCATCAGCGAAAAGGAACTGGAGACAATGATTGACCCCATCTTGCAAAATGAGGATAAAAACTCCGATGGATACATTGATTTTCTTGAATATGCAAAAGGACAACAAGTTTTGTAGTGATTCTAATAGTCATTTGCTCAAACGGTGCGTCACATTACTTGAAACTTATTGTCAATGTAATATTTTAGTATCATGTCTTTACACAAATTTGTCACAAAGGTGAATTGGTTGGGAAAAGGGTGGGTTGTTGGTGTGGGGGAAGCAGAGAGGGGCAGAGCTGTGTAGTGAGACAGTTCTGACATGAGGGGACCAATTTTCTTTGGTCACATTTTTGCTGGACGCCATTTTCGGTCCAAATGCAGCACAACCGAATGTGCAGTCAAGTCTGGTACTCCGTGTGCGTGCATGCGTTTTTTGGAACGAAAATGCTTCTATCGCAAGTTGTCACAACTCTCTCTCTCTATACACAGCTCTGGAGAGGGGCATACGTCTGGTAAAATCAGATGAATCCAGAGTCAGGCGACATTGTGTACAATTTATGAGCCATATTGCCTTACTTTTATTTTGTATTTGGTTCCCTTGATTTTGGATTTGGTTTATTTGATGTGAAAAGTTCAGTTTTACGATTGGATCTCTGGGTGCTTCCTTTTATTCTTGTCCTGGAGTTAGAAATCCTACTTTGAGTACAGTGGATATGTAGACCTATCTTGTGCACTATGTACACATACAGAAAGCAGGTTTTAAAGAAACCCAATGAGATCTACTGTCAACTGGATGATGGATTATATATGTTGTTTTTCTTTTCTTTGAAGATTTTGGAGTTTTATGGGTGTCTTTATTTTCCCGAAAAATGATACAGGTAATATCTTGGTACTATAGAACTCTGTCAGGTAATTACTGGTTAGAAGCTGTTATGGTGAAATCAGCAAAAAAGACTGTGTCATTTACGGGTTGGATATTTTTCCCTTTTTATTTCAGGAGATGTTTTTTCAGCGTAGCAGGGAAGTTTGTAAAATGTTCCTTTTTGGTGTTTTGCGACCCTCTTACTGTCGGACCATTCAATGTCGCCCTCGTGCTTTTGAATGACATATGTGCACTATGCCAGCACATGAAATGATATTGGGTGAATGGATCTAACACTCACAGTTTTTACCCATGCACCAATGTGTGTAAAGCACTGTTTATTCAGTTCTTCCCACACCCCCCCCCCCCCCCCCCCCCCCGAGTCCTGTGAAAAAAATCCACAGGCCTATTTCCTGGGTGGGATTCGAACTCACGACCTTTGCCAATTCTACAGTAGGCGTCTTACCACTAGACTGGTTCCGAATGGTTGGTCAACTCATTGGTAGTTGTTATCCAAAGTAAGAGGGTAAGTGGTATTTTTTTTTACATTTCATTTCAGTTTCATGGGAACTAAATATATTTTTATGTATATTTAAGTTTTAAACTTTGATAATAGAAGTCGAGCTTTAACAAAGGTGCCAAATGATTGACCTTTTGAACTGAAACTAAAAAAAACCAACAATCAATAAACTTTGAACCAGCCGAACTTTGCTATCCATGTGCAAATTTACAGTGACATACATAGCTCCATTGTTAACTCTTTCCTGATTGAAAACAGTTGTACAATTGTTATCAAGCTTGATGTGGATGTCAGAATACTACATCTTGATAGGCGATGCATTACGAAAAGATATACAATATAAGGTGTACAACTTTTATACTGTCACATTTTGAACAGATTTTCCCAGTGGTTGATTTTTGTTTTTATGAGCTGAGAGCATTCGAAAGTGTTTCATAAAGGTGTATACTGAAAATAATTTGAGTTGATTGTTATTTTTTTTTTAATTACTCTCACATTTCAATCAAAAAGGGGATGGAAAAGGCAGATAACTTAATTTTTTTTTTTAAATTTGTGGGAGATTTAAAGGACAAATTTAGAGAAATAATGTTTTTTTTTTAACCAACACAAAGTGAATCACCTCAACTACATCAGTATCAGCCTGCATGTCCATTTACATGTTGAAACACTTTTAGGGTTGTTTCATGTACTTAACAGAACATTACAACAATTGAGAAAAACTGCTAACGTGACGGATGCAAACTTTGCTTTGTTGTCTTATGTATGTTCTGATGGTGTATATAATATTACAAGTTGTCTTCATTACAGATTACTCCTGTTACATTTTTGTAAAAGGAAAGAAATCAAGCAATTATAAGACAAGCAACCAAAGAAATAAACAAACAAGCAGTATTATAAATGGAAGGTTTTAAAGTGATAAAAACTGCTGCATAAATATATCATCCATCCCATTTATCCTCATTGTGTGCTATTTACATTTTATTGTGTTTACTGATGTTTATTTTTATCTTCAAGCAAACTTGAAAGCTCAATTCTGATTGGTCTATCCGTGGCAACAACATTGTGGTATACTATATCATAAGGTCCATGTCATACCTAGGCTTCATCTCAAGCCTGAGACCGCGTTGTTAAAATCTGCATCAGCCATGCAAAGCACCCCCCTGCAGATTGGCTATCACACGCTCAAAAGGATCAGAGGTTAATCCACAAGAGGGTGCTATTTCAGGCAATACTGTATCAGGTCAATATTATAGCTCTGTGGCTAGAGCCCAAGCCCAAGCCCAAGATGTGGTTTTGAGTTGCACTGTTCCAACTCTGGGTATTGACCGCTTGCACGATGCACAGCGCACTTACACGCCCCTCCCTGTCACCAATTCGGGAGTCAAATTGTACACAAAGGAATTGACCGTTGATCTCCATTAATAATGGTTAACCCCCAAAATGGTGGAAATGGTTGATGTACATTTGCGGAGGTTTGTTCCGCACATTGATCTCTATTTTAATAGAGATAAATGTTTCCGCATCTGAAAGCTATTTAAAGAGCCGCGTCAAGTTTGCTTGAAGATGGATTTGTTGTCACACCTACGCTTTGGAATACAGAAAAATATACTTGTGTCTGCGGATGTACAAGCCCTATATTTTTCGGTATTCCACTTGCACTTTATGATAACTAATCTGTTTCATGTTTTTCCTCAATATCAATTTTTATTGTCTTCTTTTCTCATTCTGTTTTATCATATATTTGCCACATTTAGTTCTAAAGAAGTTTAATCAATTTATATATTTTTAAGCTTGTTATCATGGGGGTGTCTACCCATTGAAACCATGTACTTTAGCAAAAAGGATCCGGTTGTTGTGACAGAGCGAGGACGTCCTCACCTTGCAAAACCAATGGAGACAGGGCCAAGAAACTCAAGTCCAAACAATAGAAGAACACTGAGAAGTCCTCGATTAACGAGGTCGAGGTCGACAAATGTGTTTGTTTTTAAACATCTTGGGTCTGAATCCCAGTTAGGTGTGCAGGCCTGATACATCATGGAGGTAATGGACTCAAATTGCCTCCATGCTACTTATAGTCATCCAAGCCGTCGTGTCTCCAGAAATCGTCCAGTAGAACTGCATGTTTCCCTGGTAAAGGTGCCCTTTACAAAAAGACAAAGTGTCTTGCCCTTACAGGAGCAGCCTCAGACCATGGTGTGATGATTACAAATCATGCAACTTTTACTGATTCGTTCACTGTCACGGTAGATTTTTACTAGCCGCATAAGTCGGCCAATCTACTTTGTACTATAAGTAGATTGGTAATTTATGGGGCTAGATATCAACACAGAATGATATTTAACTTAATGTTATTTGTTGACGATATGAACTAGTTTTGCCCTACACTGTCAATTACAAGCACTCTTTACCCAATTGTTTTTAGAGTCCTGCAGACAATTTTCACAGGCTTCTCAGTTGAGATTGGAACCCATGACCCTCCACTTTCAGCTGACAGCTGGTGTGACAATTGAGCAACACACTTAAGTATATTTATTTCCCTCTCACCACCCAGGAGTAAATGGGTACTTGTGAGGGTAGAGGTTGTTGATGTGAATGATTAGCCACCTGTGCCCCATTTGAGTACTGGTGCTGCATACTCCTAAGGAGTTGAGATGGTTTCAGGAATGCTTAAGGCCAGGTGAACATGGGGAAGTATTTTAAATTGCTTTGAGGGGCCTTCTTGGCTTGAAAAGGCACATATAGATAACATATACATATTATTTGTTATCAATGTCTAAATAACGAGACCAACGAATGTGTCTAGTGATGAGGTAACCAGTCTTAATCCTGTAGTGCAAAACTAAATCATAATCAGTTGTTTCCCCCCCCCCCCCCGATGTAATCATTAAATCAAATCAATTTTATTTTATTGTAAATTTTCCTTTGCCATTTCCATTCCTATATGTAAAAAAATATAGATAAGTTATCTACGGTTAAATTTCACATTAAAATATTTTGATTCAAACTTGATATGTTTGTCTTTGATTAATTCTACTTGGCTTAAAAAATTTGTTGTCCTTGTTTCATATATTGAATGGTGTTCTTTACTGCTTTTTGTGTCAGATTTGGACGACTTCAATTTGGGATGAAGTTATTTTTCCTCTTTCTCTACACATCAGTACAGAAGACACTGCTTTGATTTACTGGTTGTTGTTGTGGGGGGGGCAGTTCACCTTAATTTGTTTGGATAACTTGGGTCTTACAGAACAAATTACATAAAAGTGTGTAAATTTACCCCCTTTTATTGCATCTCATCCTCTTGTCTGTTAGTGTAGTCTGCTCTATGTTCTGATAATCCCTCGTGATCTACACGCTCCGGTAAGGGCAAGGATTAGGCTGAGGGTTATGGTAAGGGTTAGACATAAGAACATTCATTGTTGGGGTGTTGGACCACAGGATGTCAAAAACAGGTCTGTAAACAAAAAACATTGTTTTTCAGTTTGGATCCATGTCTTGAAGAAAAACAGTTATTTTCAAAGGTGGCTCCCTTATGTGGTATATTCACTGGTAACCTTATTCTAGTAAGCAACACACTTTTGTGCCGAGCTGCTTGTTGCGCCTAACTGCCTAAGCACCAATGAAATTGAGCCCTGATCCAATTGTTTGCTCCCAAAAGTTATGGTGCACTAACTGTCTTTTTCTTGGCAATTTCACAAACACATTGTAAAGTGTTGTGGCCAAGCACACATGGACTCTAGCTCTGGTGTTTCTGACCAGCAGAGTGTGGGTTCTAGTCCCGGTCTGGACACTTGTGCCCCTCAGCAAGACACCAAACCATTATTGCTTCCTCCTTCGGTTGGATGGAACATAAAGCTGCCGAAGGTCCCGCGTGTTGTGTAATGCACGTATACATTATAGTCAGCTCACTTGAGAAGGGGTTTTCCCCAGTGTATCTGGCAGTCACTGCAGAATGCAGCGCAGCAGTGACTGCCCCGCAGCAGTGACCTTGTAAACGATTTGTTGCTAATGGGTCTCAAAATTGAAATACTTCAAAGACCTTTATTAAAAGACAATAGTAAGTGCTTTGAGACACCAGTAGATAAAGCGCTATGTAAAAACTAATAACTATTACTATTGTTTACAACAACGAATACCAAATATTTATTATCATTATTGGCAGCTTGGTTTATTTTAGAAATAGAAAATTCACAACCTTATAGTGGGCTGATTCAAGTTTATTTTTTACAAAATTAAGAAGAGTGAAAATATAAACTGAGTTTTTCAATTTATTTTGTTTTGTTCGGCATGCAGTCAATGAGATTTAAACAAAGTAATACTTTATATATTATTAATTTTATAAGGCTAAGGTGAATATTATATCAAAATAATTCGAAAATATTTTAAGTATATTTGTGTTTCTGTGTGCTTTCATCTCTATCATCTATTTCCAATTGACTGCTTTTGTTACACCAGTATACCTGTTTATGGTTATGTTGTCATTTAGCCTTCGAGAAAGACTCTACTAGGGTCAAAACGCCTGGCCACTAACTATTTTGTTTGCATTAATACCGTAGGTCCTTTTGGTTGGAAAAAAGTTTGCCACAGCTAATACTATTTTTCAGTAATTATATCAATTCCATTGAATGAAGGCCTGCATGAGCTGCCTGTGGGTTAAGGTACTCTCTGATCCTGCGAATGTTTTGCAGATGGTAGACGGAAGTCCTGATACAATCGAGTATCAGACCCAGATCATGTACTTTGTCTACAGGGCATGTCTGAGAGTATGCAATTAGTACATATATACTGCATGAATTTTACTATTTGTACCATAAACACAAGGTTCATAACTTTGAGTTGCAACGACCACAGTGTCTCCGTAGGAATCTTAACATCTTTGGCCAGCTGTCCTCCATTGCTCTGATGTTTCCAATAGGTGTTCCTCCATGTTCAAGTACAGCATCTGTATTAATAGTGGATCAAAAAATACCAGATGCAGGTGTGAATGCAGCCCAAAAAAGGGGTGGAATAAAAACTTCTCAAGCATTGTTATGTACACAAATGAAGTACTGAAAGTGTTCAAACGTTTGGTCTTCACATAAACTCACAATTCTTTTTATGACTTCTTGCCGGCAGGCAGGGCACGGATGGAAAAAGTGTGGGGAAAATCACTATTTCTAAACAAATCAGCTAAAACGCCGTCACTAACATGCCTTAGGATGTATCACATCACGGTTACATTTCACTAGACACACAAGTTTCATCTTAAGTTGCTAATACTGCCACCGAATCACCCATACACCATGTACACTCGTATGTGTTACTGTGTACTCGGTACTTTCCCCCCGAGTCATGTAAAAAACATCCACAGGCATGGTTACTCGGGTAGGATTCGAACCAGTGTTGTAGTCGAGTCCACAACCTTCAAGACCAAGGCCGAGTAAGAGTCCAGGGTCTCCGAGGCCAAGGGGGAGACCGAATCACAGGCTTTAAGGCCAAGGCCACAGTATCAGAGCCCGAGGCTGAGGCCAAGGCCAGTTATATTATGCACACACATACCAGTTTAAAAAGAGCAAAACTTTACAAAAGGTGATATTTTAAAACGTTTTCACTATTTGGTAAATTTTATTTTATTTTTTTTTCCGCAGAACTCACAGAGTTTTGGCAATTTTCCTTTGCAAAACTTTTCTTTTTCCCTTCTCTTCTAACTCCTCATGGTCGACATTCTCAAACCGGATGACCCCAAATTCATAGATTTTGCAGTTAAACTTATTACACGATGACCGACGACAGAGTCTACTGCGCGCAGGCAAAAACTGGTTTCCAAAGCATTTTTATCTACATGTAAATGTATTGGGCAGGTTTCTATGCTGCATCATCATTTTTGGTAATATTCTTGTTGATGATGAGCAGGAGCCAGTCTATTCCAAATCTGTAAACTTTGGAGTCCGGTTGTGCACTGATTTGCGTTCAAAGATTATAGAACGCCAAAGGTGCAAGATGGGGAACGCAGGCTAAAATGTGCACTGGACGCCATTTCAGCAAGTTACTCCTTTGATGCAACAATAGATCAGTGCAAACAATGGTCCTTGCTATCAAAGATATAACTAAACATCACACTTGATGAAATGGCGCCCATGCGTATTTCACGCTCCAACAATAGATAGAGCTCCAGTTCCCAATCTTGCAACTTTGGTGCTCTATAATCTTTGGTTGCATATTTTGCACTCGTAAAGTACTTTATGCCCTTTTTTGGTCTGCTAAACATTAGGTCCGCTTCAGTGTTTATACTTTCTCACGATAATATTTTGGGAAAAGTAAATTGTGGGAACCGAGTCAGAACTTGCGTCCTCGAACTGGCCTCAGCTTATTCTTCGAGTCCAGAAGGTGCTGAAGCCAAGGCCAAGACCGAGTCATTACTTAGCAAGACCAAGGCCGTCTGAGGTCAATCTCAGCGAGACCTCCAACACTGATTCAAACCCACGACCATGTCATTCTAGAGCAGATGTCTCAACACTAGACCACTTGCTATAGGCAGTTTGAATCCAACACTTCAGCAGCTGGTATCGCAACAATTTAATACTCAGTATACTCAATATCTGCTGCCAACAGGTGCCCATGGTATCTCTAGGAGATGACCAGCTTTAGGGTAGCTCAGTATTTCAGTTAAAAAAAAATAATAAACTCCCATCCGTGCCACCCTCAATTTCCCATCTGCCCCAGATAACTTCACCAATCAACATTACAATAAGTTGTCTTACTAAAAGTCGGTGACCAACATCTGCTGCCGACAGGTGCCCATGGTATCTCTAGGAGATGACCAGCTCCAGGGTAGCTCAGCAGCTGATAGTTACTGCATCCGTATCGTTTCAGTCGTTCCATACTCTTCTTGGCAATATAACAGCTGTCGAATTGTCTATCAGCCTCACCTGTGACAAAGAGGTACTGGCACTTTGGATTTTTCTCCAGCTGTGGGGACAACGTTAAGTCAGCATCAAATTGGCAAATAAATAGTTGTCAAATGATTTAATATTAAGTATTAATATAAACTATAAACATTTTTCAATTATAAGTTTGGTGGAGGTCGGTGGGGGATGTCTCACTACAAGGTATGCCCTGTGGTTCTCACAATAGTATATAGTTCTCAAGACCAACGGTGCACCCAGGATTATGTCTTGGGGGTGCATAACAAATATAACTGGTGGGGTCCAGGCTGACGGCCTCTGTGCATTTTGCGTTTTGGGGGGGTAAAAAAATCAAGCCTCCGTATGCCTAAAAACAGAGAAATAGACACACTTTTCAAGCACTTTTAATCCAAACCAATCTTTTAATTTTACTTCAAATATTTATGAGTATCAAAGCCCCCCCCCCCCCCCCCCCCGAGCCTCCCCAGAGGGTGCGCGGATGCTCAAGACAACTTTCCCCGCCCACACCAAGCTTCATATTTTAGTTTGCAAAATTCAAATAATTACACAATATTCAAAAAGACCCAGACAAGGCGTAAACTTACTTGTCATGTGCCCAGAAGAAGGGCACAAGGCTCAAACCCTTCTTACATGCAGACAAAGTACTTTTTCAAACAAATGAAGGCCGTAAGCAATCAAATGGCTCCTGGCCCAAAAATATGCATTGTTATCACATTTATGTTGCTACATTACCCAAAAGACATGTTTTTCTCATTCCCATGCCGAATTTGTATTTTGACATTTGTATAATGACTTATGAATCACAGAAAACCACTCGATCTGTCGCTCATTTTTCTTGAAAAACAACTTTGCATATTGATTGGCTTCACCTTTTTGCCAGCAACTCTCCGTTACAACCTTCTCCTGGGCACACGACGCACTATTCTGCATTTTCTCAATAACTATTTGCCTGTATGGTGCATTAACTGAGGACTAGACTAGAGGTTGGGAATGACTGTACTCTTTCAAAAACCAATCATGAACTAAACTTTTAACATAGAATTTACCTTTATAATGGCACCATCTTCGTCTGGTAATGTATACACTTTATTCCAGCACTCATATATATCGTATACACCTTTCAATGGTTCTGTTATAAGCATACCTTCAAAGCTAAAAGGAACCATAAGTGATAAAAAATTAACTTAATAAGAGTTGGAATGGTATGGTAAGGCATATGGTTCAAGGATGAGTGTGTTCTTGGAGGTAGAGAAGTGAGGAATGGATTTTAGACTTGTAAGCCAGTAACAATGAGGTAGATATGGATGAAAGAGTTCTTGGAGGTAGTGGGGTGTGGAATGGTTGAGGGATTTGTATGTCAGTAGAGCTGAAATGGAGGGTGGTACGATGAGGTTGGAACGGATGAAGGAGTTGGTGGGTGTGGATTGGTTGAGGGATTTGTATGCCAGTAGAGCTGGAATGGAGGGTACAATGAGGTAGATATGGATGAAAGAGTTCTTGGAGGTAGTGGGGTGTGGAATGGTTGAGGGATTTGTATGTCAGTAGAGCTGAAATGGAGGGTGGTACGATGAGGTTGGAACGGATGAAGGAGTTGGTGGGTGTGGATTGGTTGAGGGATTTGTATGCCAGTAGAGCTGGAATGGAGGGTACAATGAGGTAGATATGGATGAAAGCGTTCTTGGAGGTTGTGGGGTGTGGAATGGTTTAGGGATTTGTATGTCGAAAAGATTGTTACTTTTATTTGTTTGGAGACGTCAGGTAAAAAGTAAAAATAAAACTAGAAACGAGTTTGTAACGAACAAACACTGGGGTTAATTAATTAATGTAACAATTAATTTGACACCTGATGACATCACGATGATGAAAACACGTTTTTCGTACAAACTTTGTTATTAGCAACAAGACGGTACAAAAATTATAACTCTTTTACTTTATGGTTCAGACGATATAAAGTTTTAAATAATTGTAAATAATAAACTACCATACCAATGATAAAGTAATTAATAAGCTATACCGCACAGACCTTGAAATAAATTGTGGTGGGAGAATGCAATGAAATTGTGCGAGAGCAAACCGCTACTAATATCCCAAAACACTTCCGTATAAGGTTCGAGGACTCTCCACAAACAAGAGGGCGCTACACAGGTGCACTGTTAACTGTAGAAGCGAAGCAGCGAACCAAAATGAACGGTACAAAGGTCGAACGATGCCATGCGCGTGGACAATGGGCTGTGTAGGTCTGGCCGTGTGCAGCGTGTTACGATGCCTAGCGTGAGAAGCAATGGCTGTGTGGAGTGATGGCCGTATGCCATGTACAGTGTAAATTACGTGCAATGTACACACACACGACGATCATGCTTTGTTGACGGTACGTGTTTTTAAAACCTTAATATCGTCATCAAAGGAATAAAAACCCTCGGTCAAACTGCTGTTTGATCTAAGTTAGAGTACAGGCTTTCATTTGATGTATTGTTTGTGTCTTTTAAGACTGTAGTTCCTGAGATCGAACGGTAACAAATTTCATGTGTAAATGCTATGAGACTTTTTCGGAAAGAAGAAAAATAATAGTGAAAAAAAATAAAAATCTCGACGAAAACAAAGGTGGTTTTGGCTGATGGCCGAAACCCTCAATAAAAAATTCAGCTTTTCAACTGATGACATGAAGGCTGCATGGATTCCATATCTTCAAATGTTCTACAAATAAAATGCTTAAGACAGCACATCACACTGATATCATAGAAGTGCCTGAGCTTGGCGTGGGGGGGGGGGGTGCCACACCTCTTGAGATGAATAATTTATCTTGGCAATTATTGCTAAGACGGGTCAGTTGGGAATACCTACGGAAAATATGGCAATTCCTCTCCATTCAGCGTCATTGGGAATAAAGCGAAGAAATGAGCTCCATTTATACTGATCACTGCACTGACCTAAACAAAAATAAGATGAAAATAAAAGTAGGATTTATGAAAGGCTGGCAGACGATATACATCTACTTGTCTGCTGGATTAAAGACTTAAAAAGGTATGCAAAACATTGGTAAGATTAAGTGATGTTGGAAGGTTTGCAAGGTGTGGCTAGTAGGAAGTAACTATTACTAGTAAACTTGAGGGTACAAACATGTTTAAATCTCTTTTGGTGAGGAGTGTTGGCTCTGAGAAGAGCCAGCTGTTGTGGTCTTGACCTTAGAACTGTATAACTCTGCTCATCTTCAGGGCCACAGAGAACTAAAAAGTACAGTCTGATCCTGTAGAACCAACAATACTTGGCTTCTTTTCCTTGTTTTCCTTTAAGGAACTTAAAGAGTTAAACAAATCTACACTTGACCCCAGAAAGATACAGCACGTAGAGGTGGACACTTAGTAGAGGTGACAAAAAACATGATGTTTTTAAGAAATGTTTGGAAGAATGCGAAACATCTTTAATTTTCACATATACCTTTTCGGGGAAAAGTGCAGATGTCCGTAGCGCAAGAATGGCCCCTGCAGATACGCCCACTATTCCTATTCCACCAGGTTTCACATACGGCCGGTCACACAACCAATCTACTGCATCCTGACAGTTACATAGAAAAAATATATAAGGTGAATAATGATTGTTGAATCGTTGTAATAAAAATGTCTTTCATCTTTCAGCGTCAACTAATAAACCGCATGTGAAACTGACTGGATAAATTTCAATTCAATTTTACCCCACAGCCAGAGATCGAAAGTGTATGATTTTTTCTGGAGGGAGGAAACCATGGGAGGGCCCAGAGAAAATCATTGCGGCATAAGAGAAAACCAAAGCACAACTCTACTTACATGTGCTCTTTTTATAGCCAGGGCTCAACAGACCAGTGCAGAGGTGAGTGCTTTACACACTGGCCATCCATCCTAACCAAATAAATGTAGTTTCTAGCCTTGAGCAAGGCGTTGGAGTTTTGTTTCCATTATTTATTTATTACTTCCTTTTGTCAGTTTGTGCCGCGCTACACCTGCCCGAATGTACACGAATTGTACAATCCATACTGTATCATGACTGTACATACAGTATGGGTGTACGTGCATGCACGGTGTGAGCTCTGTATACATTTTTTTTTTTTATGCAAGTCGCCAGACACACAAGGCCTGAAGGCCACTTCAAGGTGTGGGCTACAATCAACTATTTTTTCCAGGGGCCGTTGCCACCTACTCCTGGGGCTGAAACAGGGTTACCCCCTTTACAGTCCATACGGATGTAGGCTTGAGTATCATCCATCAGAAGCCTGGCTGGTAGAGCAGAAAGCACTACCTCCCCAACTTTACGAAGCAATCATGAGTTAAGTGTCTTGCTTAAGGACACAAGTGTCACGACCGGAACTCGAACCCACACTCTGCTGATCAAACACCAGAGCTTAAATCCGGTGCTCTTAACCGCTAGGCCATGACACGCCACAAAACATACAGTAATAGGAGTGCAGATGACCTACAGGCTACAGTAGTAGTACAGGCACTATGCTTAGTGTGCAGTGTACACGAGCGTGGAGTTTCGCAGTCTTTTTCAAAGTGAAAACCGTGACTGCGTTGAGCAAGGCTATGTTGTTCCTTGAAAACTGTACCAAAAACCCATTAGTGACCATCCATTGTAAACTAGTCTTATTAACCAAATACTATCCTGAATTTTCTGAATAAGCTTGGAAATATTCTCCCCAGGATCAACACCACTCCCCTCAATTACCCCCCCCCCCAAAAAAAAAAAAATAAATAAATAAATAAATAAATAGATAATTATGTCAATAGAGTGACATTTTAGTGATGGCTAATTGTCAACTCTGTTTATGATTTGATGTGTTTTATTTCCAGATTACTTTGTTATCAATCTTCTGTGGGTTTAAACTTGTATTTGTCATAGTGTTAGTTTTAATTGAAATTTGTATGGCGTTTGTAACAGATAGTTCCATCTTGAAGTCACAGTAATAATTTTGTGATGTTTTTACTTTTTTGTTTGCTATAATGCAACAGTTATTAACTTTAGAAGGTATATGTTGTTTTTGTGCTTTTGGGGTTGTTTCGACATAAGGCGTGTTATACATTGCACTATTATTATTACATTAGCTCCTTACCCTAAAATATTCAGCTTGTATGTTCCAAGCATATTTTGGCAGATCTTTGTAGGCATAATACGGAAGAGTGAAGGAAGCAAATCCGTGAGATGCCAAAGCTGCAGCACGAATCTCAATCAATCCTCCTGCAGTACCAAACATATCAATCACACCAGGAAAAGGTCCAGGTCCTGATGAAAGAATAAGAAAGGATCCAGAAAATCACCAGTGGAAGTATCAAAAGAAACTTGACATCATAACCACATCCTTTGGTTGTGGGTTCGAATCCCCTCCAAGGAGTTTGCAGGAGGGTTTTTTGTCTTCAGTACTCAGGAAAGCACCGAGTATACAGTACTAAGTGTAGGGTAAAAAAACAGATACTCTTTACCCCCCCCCCCCCCCCCACCCCCCTGCAGTGATTATTACAGCAAATGAACTGCCAGGGTTTCTCTCTACTAATAACAGGATTCAAACTTGCCTCTGGACCAGAGGTGCTCTAGAACGCTTGGGGTTGTGGGTTTGAATCCCCCCTCAGTAGTACTCTTTTGGACATATTTTCCCACGGAACTCGGGATAGTACTGAGTATACAGTATCATCACAGTTCAGTGTAGAGTCAAAAGAAAAATAACATGTACTTTATCCCAGATTATTCTTAATCCCTAATGCAATTATTACATCAATCCTCTGGTGCAGATCTGAACAAATGTAGCTAACTCAGTCCATTCAAAGAAGAGCCTTAAGAATGATCATTCCTGATAAGCCTTATGCTAAGGCACTGGAATGGCTGGGCATCCTAACTTTACACACCTGTAGGAAATCACTGTGTGATCAGTTATACACTGACATGTTAAGTCATAAAAGTAGGTTAAATCATTTGCTCAAAAAACGCCAGAGTGAACCATGCCCTAAGAAACCAAAGACAGTTCAGTCTCCCTTCTTGCATGGAGGTAGAATTAGACCTCCATGCTTCTTGTAAGACAAAAAGACTGAAAAACAGTTTTGTTCCCTGGTGTCTGTATAATTTGCAGTCTTAATAATTATAACAATTATTGTTGCTCTAAATTAAACCCTGTTAATCTGATGTAATGATTGCCAAGTAATCTTCTCTGGTGAATATTTCTTATTGGTTATTTTATCCTTATTCAAACTGTACTTCTTCCTGCTTTATTGTATTGAAGTGTACTTTATCATTCATATTTACTACAATGCATGTTTTATGGCTTTTACCCTTTCTATTCTCTAAATGCTTGCCACAATTTGGGTATTTTAGTAATGTTTATTTTATTGTAGTATTTGATAATTTTTATTGTATTTTAATCCAAGCGTTTTTAGTATTGTCCCGTGGTTGCAAGAAATTATATATAATCACACTGGATTCACCAACTCAAGACAGTCCAACCCTTTGGACTCAACGTAAACACTGGTGTTAAATAAATTCCCATCACACTCCTTCCCCCTTTGCTTGTTTTTTTCTTCGATATAAAATACATACAATAACTGTAAACAACAAGTTCTCTCCACTAGTCTATTTTTACGCTTTTTCTCTCGCTTACTTCATTGATACAAAATAGATACAGTTGTTGTCATTTACATGTTCCCTACACTTCTTTTTTTTCTCTCTCTCTCAAAAAGTTTTGATTAAATCAACCTGTCAATAACCCATTCCCTCTGCAGAGGAATTAATAACCTGCTCTCTCTGCAGGTTCCTCTTGCTTAGTTTTAACTTCTTACACTGATTCTTTTATTCTATAATTACTTTGATCTTGCCTCCTATTGTTAGTTGCATTCTCTTATGTGGCTTGCCCTCTAATCCTACCCTTTCATGCTTCCCGCATTGTAACACCTACAATGCAGTACCACCTTTATGGTCCAGTGATCCAGCCTTTGACACTGACCATCCTTTGTTCTCACTTCTTCACTCTTATTGGTTCTTAGCCAGTTAATTTACAGCTCTGATTGGCTACATTTTCCCGCTTTTTTCTGGATACTCTCCCTTAATCCATTGCTCCTCTTTTTGCTATAAATGGATATGTTTGTGTTTGTTCTTGTTTATGCCTCTGACGAAGGTCCGGATTGGATCGAAAGCTAAGGCCATCTCCCCTACTAATTTAATAATAATAATAATATAATAACTATTGCTGTTAGGGTCATACTGTTTACAATACTTGAGCAAAAACATGCATGATGAGACTTCTTCCTGAACTTACAGTATGTGTTCTACCAAGTTCGGTTCACTTATTAAAACATTCTTGTGGCCAGCAGCTAATGTCAGGCTCTGTTTATAATTGTACCTTTGGGTTTAAATAGAGCTCCCCTCAGCCGTCCAGATTCCACTTCAATCCTCTCTACATCCTTTCCCATGTACCATCTCTCTGCAGCTGCAGTAGCTTCTGGTTCTTTAGTCTGTAGGGCCTCAGTATCCAGTTGGCCCTCATACAATGAAAGCTGAACTACCATAGGCTTTGTGGCATCCCTTAGGATAAACCGAGCTCCAAGCCGCTCCCCTGGTGACGGCACCATGCTCCAGAACAGACCCATGGGTTCAATTCCTGAGATAATTATCACCACATTTAGATTGATTATGAAGTTAAAAAGTAACTCAACCTAAAATCAGATTATTATTTCAGATAAATGATGCTTTCTAAATTTGTTTTACTTTGATCTTACCAGTGTATGATCCACCCAAAGAAGCATGATCAGACACAGAAACTTCTCCTTTTTCATCCGCTTTGTAATGAGCGTGACTCTCAAATTTTTCAAAAAGATCACCTGTTTTCTTCTCGGCAACAGACCTTGGGAGTTGAGAAAAATAATGTTTTTCTTAAGTTACAAAATCGAGTATCTGCATAAAGTACAGTAGTCCTTAAATAATGGTGGTAAAAAAAACTTCAAATTGATAAAAGTTGCATGCCTGTAGATTCATTAGTGAATGGGCAAAACAAAGAAATTATTGCGAAAAGCAGTTTTCATTTCGAATCATACCCCAACTTCGTATCTGCAAGCCATGCAGACATCTATGAAAAAGTTTGATCCATATAGCTCCGCCCCATTGCGTATTGACCAATCAAAGCCCTGATTGCACAACGACAAAAGTCCGACATGCGTGCGCGTATGCTTGGCGCACGCGGCAGAGTTGTGCAGAATGGCATTGGAGAGGTTCACGTGTTCTTGCTCACACGTGCAAAATATGACCCGGTATTAAAAAAATGTATATTCTAAAATGTAAAATAAGACATCAACTTTCTTTGTATTACATACCAATGTTTTCTCTGGGTGATGTGACAGCTATAGCATTCTGTTTAAAAGTAGACAATTTTCAAACGACAATAGAATGTGAAAAGCAAATAATTCTGAATATAAGTCTGTACCTGATAGTGACATGACTGTTAGCCTTAATTCCAGTCGCTTTTATTGCTACTTGTGTATCAATCATAGAAGTGGAAGGTGTGACTGAAAGAAGCCATGTTTGAGCCAACCTGCTCAGGTGTCGGACGTGTATGTTAGCCATTGCTTCCCTGGAACCAGCCGTTGCGTGACCCTTTAGCTCGAGGCTGACAATGAAAATGTTATATGATAATTATGAAGAACCAATTTGCTTACTATGAGCTACAGGCCAGGGATTGATTTTTGAGAGGGTAGCTCATTGAATCCTGTTTTTCAATATTATCCTATAATATTAATAATATAGGCCTATTTTTTAGTATTGTCAGATAATGAAAGAAAGAGCAGCCAGTGCATCGGGTCGAACACGCTACATGTAGGTCTCAATTCTTACAGTGCATTGCAGGGATAACAATTGTAATTTTGTGCCGAGATACATGTACAATGTTTTAAAAAATTGAGTTTTTAGTACATTAGTCGAGTTACGAATAGTGCTATGGTACGTGACTCATCATGAGTTATAACCAAGTACATGTATTAATAACAGTACTCGAGTACGAGTAATGAATACAAGACTGGTCTGCTACGACAGACAAATCTGACACCTAGCGTTAGAAAGCCATCCATTGTTCGTCAAGGCCAACTTGAGACTCCACAGAACTGTGAGAAAACCAACCAGCTTTTGAACACTAGACTCCAAATTGAATTATGGCTGACCATGTCTGTCAAAAGTGCCATTAAATCACTGCAATTCAATTGTTACCTTTTTGTTCTATCCAATGAAATATCAATGTCAAGTTCCTGTTTTTTCGTATTTTCACCTCACAAATATAAAAACATGTCTGGCGACCAAACAAGGACAAAAAAACTACAAAACAAAGAAATTCAGCAACCTTTTGTTAAACTTGAAAGGCCCACTTTTAACACAAAGTAAAAACTCACGGAGTCACACGCAAGTTAAAAACTTGCTTACACTGCTTGCACAATTAAGTAGGCCTAGCCTGTTATACTTATTGCACGCAAATGCGCGCTAAGCGCAGTTTCTAAATTTGTGCAGTTGTTTTGACTTGCATGGGTCACTACTCTAAACATGGAGCAATAATCTAGTTTATTGCTCCATGCTCTAACTAAGTCCAAATTGGAGCGCAGGGAATTTCAGTGATGATCTGACCATGGAGGTAGCTGACCATGGAGGTCAGACCATAGCAAGGAAACTGACCCACCGTTTAACAAGTCCAGCTCAGAGGTCGAAATCCTTGAAATGGCAGTCTTACTTTCCGAAAGATGACGATTTCACGACAGCTCCAGACATTTCCACGAAAACTCTGCAAAAAGTGGAAATTCTAACTTCTATTGCATTTTTGCAGCCAGAGCCACTCAGTTGCGTACGGCCGTCAAAATGGAAATTTTTGACCTAGACGTCGCCTATTTATAATTACATAACTACGGTGGCTCATATTCGCCAATAGACTGTGCAAGTCTCGCGCGTATTCGAACATTGGGATCCGTTAAAGCGCGTGAGTTTGTTTAGCAATGTACGTGGGACCACTATGAAGACCACAGTGGTCCCAAAAATGTTCGAATACGCGCGAGACTTGCACGGTCTATTCCTAGAGGGTTAGAACCTATGTTTTATTTTACGGCGATATATCGCCGTACTATTGCGTTATATCGCCGTACTCTTGCGTTATATCGCCGTACTCTTGCGTTATATCGCCGTATTTTATTGCGTTATATCGCCGTATTTTATTGCGTTATATCGCCGTACTATTGCGTTAAATCGCCGTACTATTGCGTTAAATCGCCGTACTATTGCGTTAGACCGCAAAAGTACGGCGATATAACGCAATATTACGGCGTTATAACGCAATAGTACGGCGATTTAACGCCGTAAATAAAACTGGGTTCTCTAAGAAATTGGCGAATATGAGCCACCGTACATAACAAAGGAAGACAATATGCAGTATGGTTCCATTTCGGTAAAGGTCCGTGACCGCTGCCACATGAGATCAGAGCAAGGATGTCGGCAGTTATTAGGCCGTGTCCGAAACGGCAGACGCGCTGATCTAGCTGTGTTTTGTAGAGCCGAAGTTGTCGTTTCGGACACGGCCTTTTTAGTTCAGTACAAGCATGGAGTGGTTATTGTACAACTACAACATAACAAGTTTGGCGTGCAAAATGTCAAACAAATGTATTGTTTACATCACGCTGCTGGTTTATTGAGACAATAGTTAAAATATTGAAGTTCTTCTTGATAATTATATATAACAAGTGTTAAAAATACCCCCCTGTGTTTTTGTATCATTTATCTTACTCAAAAGTGGTGGGGTTTAAAATAAATATACAACTGCTTTTATTTAAGTTATAGTATTATTATGTTCGTATTTATATTTCTACATTATGTTTTCTTCTCTCGTGTCGTTGGTGGCTCTTCTGCCATTAGATTTGTCAATATAAATGATGAAAATCACTCATCCTTGAGATAAACTTTTTGCAATAGGCGGTGGTATACAAACAGGACCACGTGATCAATATCAATCTACAGGAAGAAAATGAACTTGATCTAGCCATCTAGCCTATAGTGGTGAGACGAAACTTCCGTTTTGAATTTTTGGTTATGGGTTGTATTTTTTGACACACTTGATACGGCGTTGTCGTCATAATCAAAGCAGGCCTATGGCCAGCTGGAATTATGAGCTTTCATCCCCTGCACACGCCGGCCTCGATCCCCGCCCTATTAATCGACACAGCCCGTTTAATCAATATAATATGTCAAACAATTTAATCCACAGTCAAAACTTCCAGACGGAAGTTTTATCGTAGAGTTTCATTCTTTCGAACTTCATGTCGATTTCTGTATTAAGTGTAACAAAACACAAAGAATTGTTTTGCAATTGTATCAAATTAGGTGTAGGCTTAGCTCGCTCTGCATGCTGCTAGCTCTCTTTGGCAGATTTCTCCTTAGTACCGTTTTTATTTTGATCGGCAATGATGCTTCTCTCCTCCGATACCCCGCTGTCGCGCACCAGCAACTGGTTACCGACTCTACGAAGTGACCCTCGTAAAGGCTTTGACGAACTGCGTGAACCATATGTTTACATCGTGGTTTCTCCTGTATTATGCAAGCAACATATGATAATCGCTTTACTGTAAAACGGGTCCCCTCTGAAGAGTGACCAAGTTATAAACTTGCTCTCTGTTCTGTCACTGGATATGGGACAACCGCCAACAAAGGTAATTTTACATTTTTGTGGGAAAAGTTTCAAGCATGATTTATAATAACATCAACCAAACAGTTCAATAAAAACCATTTCAATTTTTTATTTTGTGTAATTTTTTACAAACGATAGAAAATGGGGTTTAAAAATATACATTTGCACTTTCAAACTGAGATGTCAAAGATTATATGGAAACTATTGTGGATTATTAACAAACTTGTACTTTAAAAAAAAAGCATCATCTGAAAATTACATAATCATTAATCATGAGCAATATAAGGTTATATATGCTTTACACAAAGGACATTTTGATTGATAAAGATACGCCACAGTACTGGTGGGGCAATTGTACAGTCTCAATATTTGTTATTGGAAACAAAATCCATAAAAGTATAGGCATCCGATAGATGCTGCCAAATTAAATTTAGTAACTTGTCAGGGTATATACACACTTCAAAAAGTTTAACTTAAGACCTTTTAAGACCCTTTTAATGCTACCCTTAACAAAACTTAAGCAAGTATATAAAGCAGAGGAGAAACAGCTATAACTGCTCACATTTTGTTACTTTTTTTTACCCGCAGTGTTATTTGGTTCTCTTTGAGCTAATAGGAAATTCAATTACATGCTTCATCCAATTTTGTTAAGCCCACAATTAACTGAATTTAATACTTTTTAATGCCTTAAATTCGGATAGTTCAATTCATTACGGGAAAGCTCCATTACAGAATTTCAGAGTTTTGGCCACAAAAACTCGGAAACTATTCATCCTTTTCAACCCTTAGGTGTGTTTACATTGAATTACTTGGGTCATTAAACTTAATGGATGAGCAGTTAATCTGCCTGGGCAGTCAACAGAACTACTGGTTTCTACATGATCCAATTGTGTCCACTGTTTGGAAAAGCAATAAACATGGAAATAACAGCTGTCAGACGAAAAGGATGTTTCATTTGAGCCTCTTTCTTTAATGGAGCTTTCCCATAGTGTTAAGACTTTTTTTATACATTTTAAGTTGATTATGTTAACAGTTGTTGACCTTGATATACAACTTGAACTTCAGTCATGTTTCAAATCACACAAATCATTCAGAAAGACTGGAATTCTTGTACCTATGGTTATTAGTAACATAGGCTAAGTAACCAGGGAACTGCCCTTTAAAATTGTGCAAATACTGTTGCTGTAGCCAGCATTTTTAGTATGGAAATATGTTTCGGACAACATTTTATATACCAAGTATATTTATACTGTACATACAATGTTAAGGTGTAGTGCAGCAGGTAGGTGATTGATATGTGCCTTTTGGAAGAGTAAGAGTATGTCATAAGAAAGATATTTGTCTACAGGGCCATTGCAGAATTGACCTTTGAAAAAATAGAGACCTGAAGAATAACAGGCAATTTTCAAAATGTTCAAAATATCTACCATTGCTTGGTTTTCTATTCCAATATAGCCCATAACTACCCCACCACTGGTGATATTGTAACGCAGGAAATATGTGAGGACTTGATTGTCTTTCTCAACTTCCCTGGTTAACTATAAAACTGTTCGAGTGTTCATATTCCAACTCTCATTCTTGATTGATCCGACTTGTTCCATACCAGAGACTTGCCTCTCACATCTACAAGCTAGATTTGCTGTACATGTGTACTTGGAACAGTTGTCAGACAACTAAAATACGTTAATCCGGAGGTCGTTGGTTCAAGTCTCGCTCCAGTCAATTTTTCTTTGTTCAAACCCAAAATATATAAAAAATTTACCCAGTCAGTTTCCTTTGTGGTTAAGTACTTGATATATAACATTAAAAAGTCGCATGCCCTTAAGGTGATCCCTTGGCTGCCGCTTCCCAGGTTGTATTGTAAACTTGGGTGTGAATCCTGGCTACACGGCAGCTTTTGGTTGAATGGCTTCTGACTGGCACCCCTGAACAAAGATATTGACTATTAGGGAGACCGCCAACATAGGGCTGGATAGCTCAGTTTGTAGAGCGCTGGTACTTTAATCCGGAGGTCGTTGGTTCAAATCCGGCTCCAGTCAATTTTTCTTTGTTCAAACCCCAAATAACTAAAATACAAGTAAGTTTTTGGCATAAACACGCTTGCTTCTTGTACATCATTTATATTGTCCATCGATGTCTACACTCGCCCTCTGCTCCGGCACTCGCTTACTCAAACAGTTTTATAGTTGAGAATTGGGAGGTTGAGAAAGACATATCAAGTCCTCACATACTTCCTACATTACATTATTATAAGAGCATCTTCATTCGTACTCGCTAGTTTTGTTTTAATTTTTAAAAAATAAACACACCGTACAACAAACCTGGTGAATATAGATATCCCAACCATACAGGTCATTACTATGTGAAGGTGTCACCTCCACTAGACACACTTCTTATACTAAGTTATACTGATCATACTAATTCAAGGCCTGAACATCTCCAATGACCTGTGACAGGTGAGGAGCAAAGAAATGGTTAGGTTTAACTGCAGGCAAACATGCTTCATTGTATCATGTTCATGAGGAAACTTCAGTTCTTTCAGTACTGTAACAGTATTGGCTCAAAAAAGCCAGTTGCATAAGTTGTGTCCAAACGTATGTGAGTTGCTATTCCCAAAATTTGTTTGAATATATTTTAGATTTAATTGAACCTTTTCAATACACATGTTTCTCAGAAGAGGCAACTTCTCTCCTTAATATTGATACTTAATGGACCATTATTTAATGTGGTTTTTGAGGCATTGCATGGAGAGGTATAAGTGAGGTACATGTATTCTTAAAGCACTGATTTTATGAAGACCATTTAGAGTTTTACCAAAAGGGTGAAGGGTGAGACCTCTCTCCAATTTTTTTCTGATGATAAAAAAAGTACTACTCAAATAATTTTAAGAGAATGTGAGTTGCTATTCCCAAAATGAGTTTTTGAATATATTTCAGATTTAATTGAACCTTTTCAACCCACATGTTTCTGGCAGTGTCCGAATTAGAAACAATGGCTACGGCTACGACTGGATCGCTGCATCATCATGCTCTGAAGTACAGGACATCCTTAGCAAGGCCCTTAACAAAAGTTGTAGCTGTGGCTAGATCTGCCAATTTGGATAAGGCTTTAAATTATTGATACAGTATCTGAAAGACAACTTTCCGAGTTCCCTCGTTCGGAAGATTATCTAAACAAGCAAACAAACAATTATTTGTGGAAAACACATATGCCTTGTAGAATGTCAAACATAGGTTCTATAACATTGAGTTGCAATGACCACAGTGTCTCCGCAGGAATCTTAACATCTTTGGCCAGCTGTCCTCCATTGCTCTGATGTTTCCAATAGGTGTTCCTCCAAATTCATATATAGCATCTGTATTAAGTGGATCAAAAAATACCAGATGCAGGTGTGAATAAAGCCCCAAAAAGGGGTGGAAGAAAAACTTCTCAAGCATTGTTATGTACACAAATGAAGTACTGAAAGTGCTCAAACGTTTGGTCTTCACAGAAACTCACAATCCTTTTTATGACTTCTTGCCAGCCGGCAGGGACTGATGGATAAAGTGTGGGGAAAATCACTATTTCTAACCAAATCAGCTAAAACATTGTCGCTAACATGCCTTAAGATGTATCACAGCACAGATCACGGTTATATTTCTCTAGACACACAAGTTTCATCTTAAGTTGCTAATACTGCCACCGAATTACCCATACACCATGTACACTCGTATGTGTTACTGTGTACTCAGTACTTTCCCCCGAGTCATGTAAAAAACATCCACAGGCATGGTTACTCGGGTAGGATTCGAACCAGTGTTGTAGTCGAGTCCACAACCTTCAAGACCAAGGCCGAGTAAGAGTCCAGGGTCTCCGAGGCCAAGGGGGAGACCGAATGACAGGCTTTAAGGCCAAGGTCAAGGCCACAGTATCAGAGCCCCAGGCTGAGGCCAAGGCCAGTTATATCATGTACACACATTAAAACACACCAGTTAAAAAAGAGCAAAACTTTACACAAAGGTGATGTTTGTAAACGTTTTCACTATTTGGTAAAATTTGTTTTGGGTTTTTTTTTTTGCCGCAGAACTCACAGAGTTTTGGCAATTTTCCTTTGCAAAACTTGCAGCTGGCTTATGTTTTCTTTTTCCCTTCTCTTCTAACTCCTCATGGTAGACATTCTCAAACCGGATGACCCCAAATTCATAGATTTTGCAGTTAAATGACCGACGACAGAGTCTACTGCGCGCAGGCAAAAACTGGTTTCCAAAGCATTTTTATCTACATGTAAATGTATTGGGCAGGTTTTTATGCTGCATCATCATTTTTGGTAATCTTGTTGTGGACGATAAGCAGGTGCCAGTCTATTCCAAATCTGTAAACTTTGGAGTCCGGTTGTGTACTGAGTTGGGTTCAAAGATTATAGAGCGCCTAAGGCGCAAGATGTTAAACGCAGGCTAAAATGGCACTGGACGCCATTTCAGCAAGTTACTCCTTTGACGCAACAATAGATCAGCGCAAACAATGGTCCTTGCTATCAAAGATATAACTAAACATCAATTGATGAAATGGCGCCCATGCCTATTTCACGTTCCAACAATAGATAGAGCTCTAGTTCCCAATCTTGCAACTTTGGTGCTCTATAATCTTTAGTTGCGTCTTTTGCACTCGTAAAGTACTTTATGCCCTTTTTCGGTCTGCTAAACATTAGGTCCGCTTCAGTGTTTATACTTTGTCACGATAATATTTTGGGAAAAGTAAATTGTGGGAACTGAGTCAAAACTTGCATCCTCGAAACGGCCTCAGCTTATTCTTTGAGTCCAGAAGGTGCCGAAGCCAAGGCCAAGACCGAGCCATTACTTAGCAAGACCAAGGCCGTCTGAGGTCAATCTCGGCGAGACCTCCAACACTGATTCAAACCCACGACCATGTCATTCTAGAGCAGATGTCTCCCCACTAGACCACTTGCTACAGGCAGTTCGAATCCTACACTTAGCAGCTGGTATCGCAATGATTTAGCAATGTATTAGCCGCTAAGTGACTGGAACCAGAGACCACCAGCGCGCATGTAGTCTCCCCTTCGAGATGCTCTGCAGCTACACTATGAAGAAACAAAAATGGTGCCTATTGGACCTTTAAGAGGTGACTAGAATTTTAGTCACACAAAAAGGTACTAACCCCCATCTGTGCCACCCTCCCTTTCCCATCTGCCCAAGATACACAATATATTCTCTTACTTAGAAACGGGGACCAACATCTGCTGCTGACAGGTGCCCATGGTATCTCTAGGAGATGACCAGCTTCAGGGTAGCTCAGCAGCTGATAGTTACTGCATCCGTGTCGCTGAAGTCGCTCCATATTCTTCTTGGCGGAATAACAGGTGTCACCTTGTCTATCATCCTCGCCGATGACAAAGAGATACTGACACTTTGGATTTTTCTCCAGCTGTGGATGTAGACACACTGAAGTCAGCATCAAATTGGCAAATAAATAGTTGTCAAATGATTTAATATTAAGTATTAATATAAACTATAAACATTTTTCAATTATAAGTTTGGTGGAGGTCGGTGGGGGATGTCTCACTACAAGGTATGCCCTGTGGCTCTCACAATAGTATATAGTTCTCAAGACCAACGGTGCACCCAGGATTATGTCTTGGGGGTACTTAAAAAAATATAACGGGTGGGGTCCACGGGCCGGTCTGATGGCCTCTGTGCATTTTGCGTTTTGGGGGGTAAAAACATCAAGCCTCCGTATGCCAAAAAACAGAGAAATAGACACACTTTTCAAGCACTTCTAATCCAAACCAATTTTTAAATTTTACTGGAAATATTTATAAGTATCAACGGGCTCATCAAAGAACACTTTACTCCCACAAATCAACTAGGCCTGATTTTGGACTTTGGACTTGCTGTATTGTACAGCACAAATACACCATGTGTTGTGCGATCAACAACCGGCAGGTGATCAAACATTACAGTTCACTGCATTACTGTTTATCACACACAGGCACAATAAAAATGCAGCACCTATCTTATGGTGCATGCATGTTTGCATTATGTAGTGAACGATCGCGATCGCTACCGTGGCCACAAATCTAGCAAATATCCAGGCTTGTTAACCATTTACGAACTTGAAAATAATATCCCTTTAGCCTTAAACCTCTTTTTATCTGTAAAAGAGAAATACACACACACACCCCCTTACAAATCGCAGTTACGGGGTACTTCCATTATTGTTCTATTATTCCCTTTTCTAAAGAAATCCTCTGTGGGTCACCACTTGAACAAAGAAAACCTTGTGGGGTAGCATTGTTCTATTGTTAAAAATACCCCATAAGTTGGCGTGTGTAAGGGCACACACAACTGTGTAAACACCTGCAATCGGGGACCTCCTTTTGTTTGTACTTTAACTTTTAGGCAACAGCTCCCATTGATTTTGTACAAACTTTCCAACTGGGGACATTCACCCAACTGGGGACCCCATTGTCCTCTTTTGTTATAGGTCCCCGGTTTGAATGTGTATACCTACCCACACACACCCTCATGGATGGTGGCTTGTGGAGTCCTGCTATCGTTTTATTATTCCCTTTTCTAAAGAATTCCCGTGGGGTCCAAGTTGAACAAAGAATTCTCTTGTGGGGTCCATTGTTCTGTTGTGTTTTGGACCCCACAAGGACCCATGCGTATGCCCACACACACACACAAGTGTGTAAACACCTCCAATCGGGGACCTTCTATTGTCCCTCTTTTGTTTGGACTTTAACTTTTTGGCAACAGCTCCCATTGGTTTTGTACACAATTTCCAACTGGGGACCTTTACCCAACCGGGGACCCTATTGTCCTCTTTTGTTATAGGTCCCCGGTTTGAATGTGAAAACAAACTCACACACACACACACACACCCACGCATGCAGTTGTCTCGTTCCCCTCTCTCATTCCTCCCCCTTCTTTTTTTTCTTTCTTTTTTTTTCTTTCCTTTTTTTCTTTTTGGAGGACCCTCTGGGGGGGAGGGGTCACAAGCCCCCCCCGCGCCTCCCCAGAGGGTGCGCGGATGCTCAAGACAACTTTCCCCGCCCACACCAAATTTCATATTTTAGTTTGCAAAATTCAAATAATTACACAATATTCAAAAAGACCCAGACAAGGCGTAAACTTACTTGTCATGTGCCCAGAAGAAGGGCACAAGGCTCAAACCCTTCTTACATGCAGACAAAGTACTTTTTCAAACAACTGAAGACTGTAAGCAATCAAATGGCTCCTGACCCCAAAATATGGCATTGTTATCACATTTTTGTTGTTAGAATTACCCAAAAGACATGTTTTTCTCATTCCCATGCCGAATTTGTATTTTGACATTTGTATAATAACTTATGAATTACAGAAAACCACTCGATCTGTCGCTCATTTTTCTTGAAAAACAATTTTGCATATTAATTGGTTTTACCTTTTTGCCAGCAACTTTCCGTTACAACCTTCTCCTGGGCACACGACGCACTATTCTGCATTTTCTCAATAACTATTTACCTGTATGGTGCATTAACTGAGGACTAGACTAGAGGTTGGGAATGACTGTACTCTTTCAAAAACCAGTCATGAACTAAACTTTTAACATAGAATTTACCTTCATAATGGCACCATCTTCGTCTGGTAATGTATACATTTTATTCCAGCACTCATATATATCAGATACACCTTTCACTGGTTCTGTTATAAGCATACCTTCAAAGCTAAAAGGAACCATAAGTGATGAAAAAATAACTAAATAAGAGTTGGAATGGTATGGTAAGGCATAAGGTTCAAGGATGAGTGTGTTCTTGGAGGTAGAGAAGTGAGGAATGGATTTTGGACTTGTATGCCAGTAACAATGAGGTAGATATGGATGAAAGAGTTCTTGGAGGTAGTGGGGTGTGGAATGGTTGAGGGATTTGTATGTCAGTAGAGCTGAAATGGAGGGTGGTACGATGAGGTTGGAACGGATGAAGGAGTTGGTGGGTGTGGATTGGATGAGGGATTTGTATGCCAGTAGAGCTGGAATGGAGGGTACAATGAGGTAGATATGGATGAAAGAGTTCTTGGAGGTAGTGGGGTGTGGAATGGTTGAGGGATTTGTATGTCAGTAGAGCTGAAATGGAGGGTGGTACGATGAGGTTGAAACGGATGAAGGAGTTGGTGGGTGTGGAATGGTTGAGGGATTTGTATGCCAGTAGAGCTGGAATGGAGGGTACAATGAGGTAGATATGGATAAAAGAGTTCTTGGAGGTAGTGGGGTGTGGAATGGTTGAGGGATTTGTATGTCAAAAAGATTGCTACTTTTATTTGTTTGGAGACGTCAGGTAAATAGTAAAAATAAAATAAAAAATTCAGCTTTTCAACTGATGACAAGAAGGCTGCATGGATTCCATATCTTCAAATGTTCTACAAATAAAATGCTTAAGACAGCACATCGCACTGATATCATAGAAGTGCCTGAGCTTGGCACGGGGGTGCCACACCTCTTGAGATAAATAATTTATCTTGGCAATTATTGCTAAGACGGGTCAGTTGGGAATACCTACGGAAAATATGGCAATTCCTCTCCATTCAGCGTCATTGGGAATAAAGGGAAGACATGACTTCCATTAATACTGATCACTGCACTGACCTAAACGAATATAAGATGAAAAAAAAGGTAGGATTTATGATGTGCTGGTAGACGATATACATCTACTTGTCTGCTGGATTAAAGACTTTAAAAAGGTATGCAAAACATTGGTAAGATTAAGTGATGTTTGAAGGTTTGCAAGGTGTGGCTAGTAGGAAGTAACTATTACTAGTAAACTTGAGGGTACAAACATGTTTAAATCTCTTTTGGTGAGGAGTGTTGGCTCTGAGAAGAGCCAGCTGTTGTGGTTTGACCTTAGAACTGTATAACTCTGCTCATCTTCAGGGCCACAGAGAACTAAAAAGTGCAGTCTGATCCTGTAGAACCAACACTACTTGGCTTCATTTCCTTGTTTTCCTTTAAGAAACTTAAAGAGTCAAAACAAATCTACACTTGACCCCAGAAAGATACAGCACGTAGAGGTGGACACTTAGTAGAGGTGACAAAAAACATGATGATTTTAAGAAATGTTTGGAAGAATGTGAAACATCTTTAATTTTCACATATACCTTTTCAGGGAAAAGTACAGATGTCCGTAGCCCAAGATTGGCCCCTGCAGATACGCCCACTATTCCTATTCCACTAGGTTTTACATATGGCCGGTCACACAACCAATCTACTGCATCCTGACAGTTACATAAAAAAAATATATAAGGTGAATAATGATTGTTGAATCGTTGTAATAAAAATGTCTTTCATCTTTCAGCGTCAACTTATAAACCGCATGTGAAACTGACTGGATAAATTTCAATTCAATTTTACCCCACAGCCAGAGATCGAAAGTGTATGATTTTTTCTGGAGGGAGGAAACCATGGGAGGGCCCAGAGAAAATCATTGCGGCATAAGAGAAAACCAACGCACAACTCTACTCACATGTGCTCATTTTATAGCCAGGGATCAACAGACCAGTGCAGAGGTGAGTGCTTTACACACTAGCCATCCGTCCCACCCAAATAAATGTAATTTCTAGCCTTGAGCAAGGCGTTGGAGTTTTGTTTCCATTATTTATTTATTACTTCCTTTTGTCAGTTTGTGCCGCGCTACACCTGCCCGAATGTACACGAACTGTACAATCCATACTGTATCATGACTGTACATACAGTATGGGTGTACGTGCATGCGTGGTGTGAGCTCTGTATACATTTTTTTGTTTATGCAAGTCGCCAGACACACAAGGCCTGAAGGCCACTTCAAGGTGTGGGCTACAATCAACTATTTTTTCCAGGGGCCGTTGCCACCTACTCCTGGGGCTGAAACAGGGTTACCCCCTTTACAGTCCATACGGATGTAGGCTTGGGTATCATCCATCAGAAGCCTGGCTGGTAGAGCAGAAAGCACTACCTCCCCAACTTTACGAAGCAATCATGAGTTAAGTGTCTTGTTTAAGGACACAAGTGTCATGACCGGGACTCGAACCCACACTCTGCTGATCAAACACCACGGCTTGAATCCAGTGCTCTTAACCGCTAGGCCATGGCACGCCACAAAACATACAGTAATAGGAGTGCAGATGACCTACAGGCTACAGTAGTAGTACAGGCACTATGGTTAGTGTGCAGTGTACAGTACACGAGCGTGGAGTTTCGCAGTCTTTTTCAAAGTGAAAACCGTGACTGCGTTGAGCAAGGCTATGTTGTTCCTTGAAAACTGTACCAAAAACCCAATAGTGACCATCCATTGTAAACTAGTCTTATTAACCAAATACTATCCTGAATTTTTCTGAATAAGCTTGGAAATATTCTCCCCAGGATCAACACCTCTCCCCTCAATTACCCCCCCCCCCCAAAAAAAATAAAATAATAATAATTAATAAATATATAAAAAATTAAATAGATAATTATGTCAATAGAGTGACATTTTACCATCTAGTGATGGCTAATTGTCAACTCTGTTTATGATTTGATGTGTTTTATTTGCAGATTACTTTGTTATCAATCTTCTGTGGGTTTAAACTTGTATTTGTCATAGTGTTAGTTTTAATTGAAATTTGTATGGAGTTTGTAACAGATAGTTCCATCTTGAAATCACAGTAATAATTTTGTGCTGTTTTTACTTTTTTTTGCTATAATGCAACAGTTGTTAACTTTTAAAAAATATAGGTTTTTTAGTGCTTTTGGGGTTGTTTCGACATAAGGTGTGTTATACATTGCACTATTATTATTACATTAGCTCCATACCCTAAAATATTCAGCTTGTATGTTCCAAGCATATTTTGGCAGATCTTTGTAGGCATAATACGGAAGAGCATAGGAAGCAAATCCGTGAGATGCCAAAGCAGCAGCACGAATCTCAATCAATCCTCCTGCAGTACCAAACATATCAATCACACCAGGAAAAGGTCCAGGTCCTGATGAAAGAATAAGAAAGGATCCAGAAAATCACCAGTGGAAGTATCAAAAGAAACTTGACATTACATCATAACCAAATCCTTTGGTTGTGGGTTCGAATCCCCTCCAAGGAGTTTGCAGGAGGGGTTTTTGTCTTCAGTACTCAGGAAAGCACCGAGTATACAGTACTAAGTGTAGGGTAAAAAAACAGATACTCTTTACCCCCCCCCCCCCCCAGAGTGATTATTACAGCAAATGAACTGCCAGGGTTTCTCTCTACTAATAACAGGATTCAAACTTGCCTCTGGACCAGAGGTGCTCTAGAACGCTTGGGGTTGTGGGTTTGAATCCCCCCTTAGTAGTACTCTTTTGGACATATTTTCCCACGGAACTCGGGATAGTACTGAGTATACAGTATCATCACAGTTCAGTGTAGAGTCAAAACAAAAATAACATGTACTTTATCCCAGATTATTCTTAATCCCTAATGCAATTATTACATCAATCCTCTGGTGCAGATCTGAACAAATGTAGCTAACTCAGTCCATTCAAAGAAGAGCCTTAAGAATTATCATTCCTGATAAACCTTAAAACACTGGAATGGCTGGGCATCCTAACTTTACACACCTGTAGGAAATCACTGTGTGAGCAGTTATACACTGACATGTTTAAAATCATAAAAGTAGGTTAAATCATTTGCTCAAAAAACGCCAGAGTGAACCATGCCCTAAGAAACCAAAGACAGTTCAGTCTCCCTTCTTGCATGGAGGTAGAATTATACCTCCATGCTTCTTGTAAGACAAAAAGACTGAAAAACAGTTTTGTCCCCTGGTATCTGTAAAATTTGCAGTTTTAATAATTATAACAATTATTGTTGCTCTAAATTAAGCCCTGTTAATCTGATGTTATGATTGCCAAGTAATCAGTCTTCTCTGGTGAATATTTCGTATTGGTTATTTTAACCCTATTCAAACTGTGCTTCTTCCTGCTTTATTATATAGGCCTATACTTTGGTGTTTGAAGTGTATTTTATCATTCATGTTTATTATATTATGGGTTTTACCCTTTCTATTCTCTAAATGATTGCCACAATTTGGGTATTTTAGTAATGTTTATTTTATTGTAGTATGTGCTTTTGTATTGTTAGCGCTTTGAAATGTTTTATTGTATTTTAATCCAACCATTTTTTGTATTGTTCCATGGTTGCAAAAAAAAAAAAATGAAATAAAAAATATATATAACAAATATTGCTAATAGGGTCATACTGTTGACAAGAGCAAAAACATGCATGGTGAGACTTCTTCCAGAACTTACAGTATGTGTTCTACCAAGTTCGGTTCACTTATTAAAACATTAATGTGGCCAGCAGCCAATGTCAGGCTGTGTTCATATAGTACCTTTGGGTTTAAATAGAGCTCCCCTCAGCCGTCCAGATTCCACTTCAATCCTCTCTACCTCCTTTCCCATGTACCATCTCTCTGCAGCTGCAGTAGCTTCTGGTTCTTTAGTCTGTAGGGCCTCAGTATCCAGTTGGCCCTCATACAATGAAAGCTGAACTACCATAGGCTTTGTGGCATCCCTTAGGATAAACCGAGCTCCAAGCCGCTCCCCTGGTGATTGCACCATGCTCCAGAACAGACCCATGGGTTCTATTCCTGAGATAATTATCACCACATTTAGATTGATTATGAAGTTAAAAAGTAACTCAACCTAAAATCAGATTCTTATTTCAGATAAATGATGCTTTCTAAATTTGATTTACTTTGATCTTACCAGTGTATGATCCACCCAAAGAAGCCTGTTCAGACACACAAACTTCTCCTTTTTCATCTGCTTTGTAATGAGCGTGACTCTCAAATTTTTCAAAAAGATCACCTGTTTTCTTCTCGGCAATAGCCCTTGGGAGTTGAGAAAAATAATCAATTTTTTTCTTAAGTTACAAAATCAAGTATCTGCATAAAGTACAGTAGTCCTTAAATAATGGTGGTAAACAAACTTCAAATTGAGAAAAGTTGCATGCCTGTAGATTTTTTCCCCACAGAACTAACCATAATACTTGGAAAGAGTATTCAATGGTCAAAACAAAAACAAATATTGAGAAAAGCAGTTTTCATTGCGAATCATACCCCAACTTTGTATCTGCAAACCATGCAGACATCTGTGAAAAGGCTTGATTACAACCATTATATTGACCTGATATAAACAAAATGTTTATGCTTCTAAAATGTAAAATAAGACATCAACTTTCTCTGTATTACATACCAATGTTTTCTCTGGGTGATGTGACAGCTATAGCATTCTGTTAAAAGTAGACAATTTTCAAATGACAATAGAATGTGAAACGCAAATAATTCTGAATATAAGTCTGTACCTGATAGTGACATGACTGTTGGTCTTAATTCCAGTCGCTTTTATTGCTACTTGTGTATCAATCATAGAAGTTGAAGGTGTGACTGAAAGAAGCCATGTTTGAGCCAACCTGCTCAGGTGTCGTACGTGTATGTTAGCCATCACTTCCCTGGAACCAGCCGTTGCGTGACCATTTAGCTCACGGCTGACAATGAAAATGTTATATGATAATTATGAAGAACCAATTTGCTTAATATGAGCTACAGACCTGTGATTAATTTTTGAGAGGGTAAGGCCCAGTGATATATTTTAGCAAACAGGTTGCTAGCTCATTCATTGAATCCAGTTTTTCAAAATTATCCTATAGGCCTATTTTTTAGTATTGTCAGATAATGAAAGAGCAACCAGTGCATCGGGTCGTACAAGCTAGGTCTCAATTCTTACAGTGCATTGCAGGGATAACAATTGTACTTTTGTGCCGAGATACAATGTTTAAAAAAATTGAGTTTTTAGTACATTAGTCGAGTTACCAATAAGGCTATGGTACGTGACTCATGAGTCCGAGTACTTTGATTTTATAACTAAAGTATGTATTAATAACAGTACTCGAGTACAAGTAATGAATACAAGACTGGTTAGCCCACCTTGTTGGGCTGTTATGGCTCTCTTTTAACATCGGTCTTATTATAGTCGCCATTTGGCGACTATAATAAGACCGATGTTAAAAGAGAGCCATGTAACAGCCCAACAAGGTGGGCTAAAGACTGGTCTGCAATGACAGACAAATCTGACACCTAGCGTTAGAAAGCCATCCATTGTTTGTCAAGGCCAACTTAAGACTCCACAGAACTGTGAGAAAACCAACCAGCTTTTGAACACTAGACCCAAAATTGACTGTCCAAGACTGCTAATTGACTCCTCTTGACAACTGATGCGAATCGACAGTTGGGGCTGATGTAACAGAATTTGGGCCGTGACCCCAAATCGCTGCTCGAAATACTCCTCTTGTGCTGAGCCTATCAGGTTGGAGGGCAGGAATGTCAGTGCCTTCTCAGTCTTGCTCCACTGGTTGACTATTGCAATGCCCTCAAAATGAATCAGGTAATCTTCAAAATGTCATCAGACTTATCTTGGAGCAATTCCCTAAGGGAGCATCCAGCCCATAAAGTTTTGTCATCGCCAGTTGACTCGAAGTTGCTTGTCCAGGTTTGGGAGGACTCAGCGGTGGAGAAAGTTTCCGTAATGCACTAGGCATCGAGCAGCTACAAGGGCATGTGTGTTTTCCAGGAAGGCAACAACCCAGACTGAGGCAATTACTCTTGCAACTGAGACAAAAGAATTTCTGGACTCACAGGCCCATCACAAAGAGGGAAAACAGGGTCCAAGGAAGTCAAGTCAGTGGTGCAACACCACAGCATAAACCAGAGACAATCACCGACAACATGAGGTATACATATATGCACACACCATTAAATCCGTAGCTGTTGGAATGCTTTGTTGCCACAGGCTTTCAATGGGATCACTTGAAGCAGCGGCAACGAGTGTTGGTAATACTTGACAGACAGAAGTCAATGAGCCGGACTTCTACTGGGGGAGAGATGGGGCAAGACAAGATGATCATGGTGGCACTTCCCAGAGCAAACCACAATTCTGGGAGTGTCACATCCATGCCAGTCTATATCGGAGTATGAAAAATTGGGGGATGGTGGATGGGAGTCCATTGCAAGCCCAGGGAAAGGCCGACTTTAAATTGCAGTTCAGGGACCACTTCGTGAACCACACTTGCACTGTTGCTAATATAAAGCCAGTAAGTTATCTTGGGGATTGACTCATTCAGTCAAATTATTACTGCAAGTGGATTTAGGGTGAAAACATGATTCTCTTCAACAGACAGGCAACCAAACTAAGGGGCTACACACACTATCCATCAGTGATGACAGTGCAGTTTGTGGAGAATGTTGTGGAGATTGTGATTGTACCAGCTAGTCACGAAGCTATCATTGGGGGACAGGTACTGGGGAAAGAACAGATTTGATGCATAGTTAGCTGCTACCCATGTTCTTTTCCGACTGGACGAATTTTCGCTGACCATGTCTGTCAAAAGTGCCAACAATTATCATTGCTATAGTATTGTTACCTTAAATAATGTTCTGTCCAATGAAATATCAATGTCCAGTTCCTGTTTCACTTTTTCAAAAAAATTGACATCGAAAGTACGTATTTTCACCTCAAAAATATAAAAACACATCTGGCAACCAAAGAAGGACAGAAAACTACACAACAAAGAAATTCAGCAACTTTTGTGAAACAATTGAAAGGCCCACTTAATATTATGACGGTTACGTCCATAAGGTGTCCAAAATGTTGTAAGATAACTTGAGGGTTCATCAAGTACGACTTGGAGAAACCCGTCCTTAGCATCTACTATCGAGAAGAGTTTGGCGCTCTTCAATCTCAAGGCTACTTCGTCAACAGTGGGGATCGGGTATGACGGGTAATGGTTGCGCCTAATGAATGGCTTTGTTCAGGCTGTGTGGATCCAAGCATACTCTGATTTTGTTTGGCTTTCTGAAGACCACCATGTTGTGGATCCACTTGGTAGGCTCAGTCACTCGAGTCAGGATGCCTTGGTCTTTCATGCTGTCTAGCTTTTGTTTCAGCTCTGCTCACACTGGAATAGGTATACTCTGCCCCTGGTGTTCTGTGTTGGAGTGACACTGTGATCAATGTCTATGTGGTAATGTCCTGGTAGCCGACCAAGGCCGGTGAACACATCTTTGTACTCTTCGAGAACTTCTGCCTTGGTAAAAGTCTGTGACTCTGTCACTGCATGTACCAAACACTCTTCTGGAACTGCATTAATCCCAGAGCTTCTGCTGCTCTACCTGACAGTAGAGATGAGGGGGCATCTTCCACAATCTCAAACTCAAAGTGGATTTTCCTCGTAACCCCCTTGATCTGACATCTCAAGCTGGTGGCTCCTACCGGGTGTATAATTGTGCCATTGTACATTTTCAGCTTACTCTTTGATGGAGATGGAGGCTTGTCACTCAGCTGCTTGTAATCTGCTGCAAGCTTCATGGTGCTGCAAGTTGCACCACAGTCTAGCTGAAAGCATAGCCTAGTCTTTGTCCGATCCCTTGTTAGCGTCTCCACTGATAGCTCTACAAAGTATTGCTGTTTGGGCTTGGAATGTACTGTGTAAATGCTTTCGTCGCAACCATTTTCGTCTCCTTCCATTTGATGGAGCTTCTGTGTAAATTTCGGTGGATGACGTTTTTAGTACAATCTTTGCCTGACGACTGACAAACTTGCGCATACTACTGTGCTTGAGCTTTTGGCATTCGGAGCCGCAGGTTGCGCCATAGGCTGACAGCTTACCGTGCGTGAGGGATCAAGCTTAACTGCCGACGGATGTCTGATGATCTGATGATCTGTTCTCCAAGATTTCCGATGACTTTTGCCGGGTATTTTCCGTGGATTCAGCAAATTTTTGACATCATGTTCTAAAGACGGCAGGACTCCAGACATGCCAGAGTAGCAGTCACCGAAAGTGGTTTATTCATAGCCCATGACATCATCATACAGCAAGGCTACGGTGTGGCCTATATGCCATAAAAACAGCTCCGCTGTTCCACGATAATCAAGGGCCCATGTTTGTACACGTGACCTGTTGGTTATTGTGAACCAGGGTTTATTGGTTATTATTATTATTGTGTCGGGATCGCCTGGGTAGTGACGATATCACGAGCCAATCCCTGAGTCCTCTTCCTCCAGCTGTCTCGATCTACCATGCAGGTGCGCAGCTCCTCTGCAGATGTGAGATCAGTGTCCCTCTTGAGCTGGTCCACAAAGGTCAGCCTTCTTCTCCCTCTTGAGGCAGTGCCTTGGGTGGGCTCCCACAGTATGGTTGGTTGGGTGGGCAGCAAGCTCAGGGTGGCGGACGCAGTGGCCAGCGGATTAAGACGACGCTGTCTGATCTTGTGAGTCACTCTCTGAATGCCGTTGTAGAGGTCATCATTCCTCATACGATCCTGCCACGATACGTTGAGGGCTATACGTAGCATGCGAGTGTAGCATCCATCCAGTGACTTCTCCTCCTTGGTTGTGAGGGTCCACGTCTCTGCACCATAGAGTAGGACGGACTCAATCGTGGAGATGAAGAGCGACCTTTTCAACTTGTACTGATGGCTGACGACCATACACTTTTCATGCTGTGAAGAGCTGACCACGCCAATCCTCGTCTGGTCTTGATGTCTTTTCCGCTTGAGTCGATATACGCTCCAAGATATTTGAAATCGGACACGATCTTCAGCAGCGTGCCGTCTCTGGTGTGGACTGTAGCGTCAGTTGTGTTGTATGCCAGCACTTTGGTCTTCCCAGAGTTGAGAGTGTAATCCCGTCTTCAAACATTCTTCCTCCACCGAGAGGAGAAGGGTACGAGCCTGATCCACAGTGTTTGAGATCAGAACTATGTCATCGGCGAAATCCAGATCGGTGACTGTTACTGGATGCACTCGCCGGCTCTTGCGCTGTGTCAAGGTGAAACCTAACTCCTCCTCTCTCCCGTCAATGGCCCTCCTCAAAGCATAATCCAGCACAATGATGAAGAGTAAGGAGCGAGGGTATCGCCCTGTATCACTCCTGCAGGATTTAAAATAAACATACAACTGCTTTTATTTAAGTTATATTTTTCATTATGTTTTCTTCTCGTGTCGTTGGTGGCTCTTCTGTACGGAAGTGTATTTAGGACATACCGAAGAAAAAAAATCGGGCTCCACTATTCCGCCCGTTCAGATTACTTTTCCGCCTGGGCGGATTACTATTCCGCCCGGGCGGATTACCATTCCGCCCGGGCGGATTACGAGGCCGCCTGGCGTAATATGGGGCCAGCTGCGGAGCATGTACGTGCATCGAACTATGGTAATCCGCCCGGGCGGAATGGTAATCCGCCCGGGCGGAATAGTGGAGCCCGATTTTTTTTTCCGGTATGTCCTTAATACACTTCCGTACTTCTGCCATTTGATTTTTCAAAGTTATAAAAATCACTCATATCCGCTTGAGATAAACTTCATTTTTTTCCGTTGACTTTACTCTTTTTCCCGTCGCCTTTTCACTTTTTCCGTTGACTTTTCGTTTTTTTCCGTCGCCTTTTCGTTTTTTTCGTTGCCTTTTCATTTTTTTCTGTCGCCTTTTCAATTTTTTCCGTCGCCTTTTCAATTATGTGTTTGTGTGTTTGTTGGTTTATTACTTATTTTGTTATTTACATATATTAATTTATATAAACAAACTTGTTTATATTTTTTTTTATGTGAAATATTAGTTTATCAATTTGTAGTGAGCAGATTTTTGCAAAATGTGAAATGTAAAGGTTCAAAAATTTGCACTTAGCTTGGATTGGAAAGATGGTCACAGTGTAAAAATTTCTTTTTTAATAATTTGCTTGAAATTCTGTATTTTTATTGTATTTATTTGTTAAACTTTTTATTTCATTATTTTTTTTATAGAAATGATAAAACCAGTTTGTTGTAAGTTTCTGATGAGCAATATACAGGAATAAATATCTTTAAACAACTCATAACATGCTTGTTTGTTCTTCAATGTATTGTTGCGTTATTCTTTAATTTACATGATTTTATACAATGCTTCATCGGGATCACTTTTAAAATTACGCAAAAAATAAATGACCAATAAAGGTTACTCTGCAAGAAGTTAAAAAAACCAAAGTATACTTTGCTTTTTAGTAAATTGGGGTGTAGTTCACCGGATCAACGAATGTACTTGTCTGTACCTGGGCTTATGTGGGTGTGAGGGTTTGAGCGAATGACAGGGATTACTTAATAAAAACACTCGGCATCCAATTTTGAAGTAACAAATTACATGTTCCCCTGTCACATCGTGAAAATCTAGCCTATGTATAAATCCCCCATGTGTGCAATAAATATACTTACATTGTGAGCATAGAAAAAACATTGGGGGAAAGGAAAACATGTTTATGGGATGAAATCCCTTTTTTAAATTAAAAAATACATCGTATTTTGTATACCCGCCATGTGCATTCAACAGCTTTTTGGGTGTTTCAAAATGGCGTCCACTGAGCTGCGGTGACTTCAATGAACGCACTCAACCCGCTATCCAGTCGGTATAATAGAGATCAGTGCGCTCTGATAGAATTTTACACGCCAACTGCAATAGAGGAGCCAAAAAATCATCTCATGGACATCATGTGACGGTCACGTGGCCGATTCAGAAAAAAAAAATGTGTCTGAAAAATGAAAAGGCGACGGAAAAAATTGAAAAGGCGACGGAAAAAATTGAAAAGGCGACGGAAAAATGAAAAGGCGACGAAAAGGCGACGGAAAAAAATGAAAAGGCGACGAAAAAAATGAAAAGGCGACGAAAAAAATGAAATGGCGACGGAAAAAAAAAACGAAAAGTCGACGGAAAAAATGAAAAGGCGACGGAAAAAAAATGAAAAGGCGACGGAATTGTTTTTTTCCAATGGACTGGCACATATGGAACACCATAGGTCATGCCTGCACGCACATACACATGGTTTGGATAAAAGTCTAACAACTTAAAGTGCATTATGTGACGTGGTCATACCTGCACGCACATACCACTGATCTCTATTATACTGACAGTATAATAGAGATCAGTGGCACATACACATGGTTTGGATAAAAGTCTAACAATTTAAAGTGCATTATGTGACGTACACTGCTGTTCGTGCACCAAACAATCACAAAACTAGATCATCTTTACGCGGTGCAGACAAGTTTGCCGCCCACGTAAATATTATATCATACCGAATGTATTACATTTTTTCTATGCCAAATATTTAACGGACCAATAAGGTGCAGAGTGTGGAATATTGGACCAATGAATGCAACTCTGGTAATGTTGGGGAAGATGACATGGGCGGGAAATTGTTGTACCTTCAGTCACTTTGTCACAGTCTCTTCAATTGTATAGACATACAATTTTTGTCATCGTTTATACTTTCAACAGGAACAAACAACTTTTCCCACCACCATCCCCCTTTTTGACACCGCCAGTTGATTAAATACCCTATGCTTGGAGATTTAGGCGTTTTTTAGCGGGACTCACACAGCAAATGTCAGGTTGGGGTATTTTTCAGTGACATTTTTAACTTTAGGATTAAATCTTTACATCTAAAGTTTGACAATTCCTTTGAGTAGGCTTATTATGCGCATTACCATGCCTTTGTAACAAGAAGTTGTAATAGTGCTATGATGTACCACATGGGCTATTTCGGACCGTTATGTGCCAAGGTCGAACTTCACAACTTTCTTCACATACTTAAAATTGTTGCAATGAATATGAATTGGAATAAATCTGAACTTTGGACATGTTGTTAGCCAAATAATGGTTGGGGTCAGGTGTGCCCCCAAGTGAATTATGCATGTATATGTGGGCAGATGTAATGCCCAAATGGTAGGGGTTCAGGTGTACCCCTGTGGTGGATTTCGGGGCACTGGGTTGTCCACGAAGAATGACAGGGGTCAGGTGTGCCCCAAGTTTTGTATGCGTGCAAATGTGTTGCACATTAAATTTTGACAGGGTCAGGTGTGCCCCAAGTTTTGTATGTGTGCACATGTGTTGCACTTGATTGATTGATGGTAGGGGTCAGGTGTGCCCCAAGTGCTAATGTTTGCGTGACCGGACATATAGCCAAACAACTTTCGGCATCCGGAACAAATTATTTTGATTGTTGCGGACAATAAAAACAGCTTCAGACTGTGGCGTTTTATCACAAGAATTTGTCAAGTTGTGTCATAATTTGAATCTGTGTATAAGAGCTTTCATCCCCTGCACGCGCCCGCCCTCGATCCCCGCCCTATTAATCGACACAGCCCGTTTAATCAATATAATATACTATAATACTATCGAAGTCTTATATAGCGCACGTATCTACCAAACAAGGTACTTAAGGCGCTGAGTATATACAAACTTTCAGAAAGATAGGTTATTGCAGTGGTGGATTCTGAGACCCATTTATTTAGCACCGTATAAGGGTTTACAAGGTGCTACGGCGCATTAAGCAGCCACAACCAGGAACACCAGGCGAACCCCTTCTCTTTTCGATAAGTGCACTGGGTTCTTTTACATGCGTTACACAACACATGGGACCAACGGCTTTACGTCCGATCCGAAGGACGAAGCAATGGTAAAGTGTCTTGCTCAAGGACACAAGTGTCACGGCTGGGGATTCGAACCCACACTCTGCTGATCAGAAACACCAGAGTTTGAATTCGGTGCTCTTAACCACTCGGCCACGACACTTCCACAATATGTCAAACAATTTAATCCACAGTCAAAACTTCCAGACGGAAGTTTTATCGTAGAGTTTCATTCTTTCGAACTTCATGTCGATTTCTATATTAAGTGTAACAAAACACAAAGAATTGCTTTGCAAACGTATCAAATTAGGTGTAGGCTTAGCTCGCTCTGCATGCTGCTAGCTCTCCTTGGCAGATTTCTCCTTAGTACCGTTTTTATTTTGATCAGCAATGATGCTTCTCTCCTCCGATACCCCGCTGTCGCGCACCAGCAACTGGTTACTGACTCTACGAAATGACCCTCGTAAAGGCTTTGACGAACTGCGTGAACAATATATTTACATCGTGGTTTCTCCTGTATTCTGCAAGCAACATCTTTTAATGCTACCCTTAACAAACTTAAGCAAGTAAATAAAGCAGGCCGGTAGAAACAGCTATAACTGCTCACATTTCGTTACGTTTTTTACCTGCAGTGTTATTTGGTTCTCTTTGAGCCAATAGGAAATTCAATTACATGCTTCATCAAATTTTGTTGAGCCTACAATTAACTGTATTTAATACTTTTTAAGGCCTTAAATTCGGATAGTTCAATTCATTACGGGAAAGCTCCATTACAGAATTTCAGAGTTTTGGCCACAAAAACTCGGAAACTATTAATCCTTTTCAACCCTTAGGTGTGTTTACATTGAATTACTTGGGTCATTAAACTTAATGGATGAGCAGTTAATCTGCCTGGGGCAGTCAACAGACCTACTGGTTTCTACATGATCCAATTATGTTCACTGTTTGGAAAAGCAATAACATGGAAATAACAGGTGGGAGGTGTCAGACGAAAAAGATGTTTCATTTGAGCCTCTTTCTCTCTGCGTGACACCATCAAAAAAAAATCCCACCATTTCGCCATGCCTTACTTGTTGAGTAACAGTTTGATTTTAGCATGTAATATTTTATGTGAAGAACCAAACCACTTTTAAATCACCCAATCACTTTTTAATCAGCCAAAGCATTAGATATAGACCCTTTTTACTAAATAAAATTAATTCAAGCAAAATTGTATTTTGAGATGAGCCCACATGTCTCTTTCTGCTCAATCAACCATTTTTTTTTTACTAATGCCCTTTGTGTACACAACTTACCAAGGATGAGTAATTGCTGTACAATTCCTTATGGGAATTCCTGGAGAGCGGGTCAATGTTGGATTGTGTTAGTTAAAAAACAAACCCCGGGTAGTGATAAGACATTTGGCATGCAATTTGACTAGGTGTAGTTGAAGAACTTGGAATATTTTAGATTTTTTGAAAAAAAAAAAATGGGGGACTAATGACTTTTTAATTAAAAACTGTTACTCAATAAGTGAGCGATGGTGTCACGGAGGGTTAATGGAGTTTTTTCCGTAGTGTTAAGACTTTTTTATACATTTAAAGGATCCGCAGAAACCCTGTTGATTATGTTAACAGTTGTTGACCTTGATATACAACTTGAACTTCAGTCACGTTTCAAATCACACAAATAATTCAGGAAGACTGGCATTCTTGTACCTATGGTTATTAGTAACATAGGCTAAGTAACCAGGGAACTGCCCTTTAAAATTTTGCAGATACTGTTGCTGCAGCCAGCATTTTTAGTATGGGAAATATGTTTAGGCCAACATTTTATATACCAAGTATATTCATACATACAATGTTAAGGTGTAGTGCAGCAGGTAGGTGATTGATATGTGCCTTTTGGAAGAGTAAGAGTATGTCATAAGAAAGATATTTGTCTACAGGGCCATTGCAGAATTGACCTTTAAAAAAATAGAGACCTGAAGAATAACAGGCAATTTTCAAAATGTTCAAAACATCTACCATTGCTTGGTTTTCTATTCCAATATAGCCCATAACTACCCCACCACTGGTGATATTGTAACACAGGAAATATGTGAGGACTTGATATGTCTTTCTCAACTTCCCTGGTTAACTATAAAACTGTTCGAGTGTTCATATTCCAACTCTCATTCTTGATTGATCCAACTTGCTCCATACCAGAGACTTGCCTCTCACATCTACAAGCTAGATTTGCTGTACATGTGTACTTGGAACAGTTGTCAGACAACTAAAATACGTTAATCCGGAGGTCGTTGGTTCAAGTCCCGCTCCAGTCAATTTTTCTTTGTTCAAACCCCAAATAACTAAAATACAAGTAAGTTTTTGGCATAAACACGCTTGCTTCTTGTACATCATTTACATTGTCCATCGATGTCTACACTCGCCCTCTGCTCCGGCACTCGCTTACTCAAACAGTTTTATAGTTGAGAATTGGGAGGTTGAGAAAGACATATCAAGTCCTCACATACTTCCTACATTACATTATTATAAGAGCATCTTCATTCGTACTCGCTAGTTTTGTTTTAATTTTAAAAAAATAAACACACCGTACAACAAACCTGGTGAATATAGATATCCCAACCATACGAGTCATCAATTTATACTGATCATACTAATTCAAGGCCTGAACATCTCCAATGACCTGTGACAGGTGAGGGGCAAAGAAATGGTTAGGTTTAACTGCAGGCAAACATGCTTCATTGTATCATGTTCATGAGGAAACTTCAGTTCTTTCAGTACTGTAACAGTATTGGCTCAAAAAAGCCAGTTGCATAAGTTGTGTCTAAACGCAAGTGAGTTGCTATTCCCAAAATTTGTTTGAATATATTTCAGATTTAAATGAACCTTTTCAATACACATGTTTCTCAGAAGAGGCAACTTCTCTCCTTAATAATGATATTTAATGGACCATTATTTAATGTGGTTTTTGAGGCATCGCATGGAGAGGTATAAGTGAGGTACATGTATTCTTTAAGCACTGATTTTATGAAGACCATTTAGAGTTTTACCAAAAGGGTGAAGGGTGAGACCTCTCTCCAATTTTTTTTTCTGATGATAAAATAAGTACTACTCAAATAATTTTAAGAGAATGTGAGTTGTTATTCCCAAAATGAGATTTTGAGTATATTTCAGATTTAATTGAACCTTTTCAACCCACATGTTTCTGGCAGTGTCCGAATTAGAAACAATGGCTACGGCTACGACTGGATCGCTGCATCATCATGCTCTGAAGTACAGGACATCCTTAGCAAGGCCCTTAACAACAGTTGTAGCTGTGGCTAGATCTGCCAATTTGGATAAGGCTTTAAATTATTGATACAGTATCTGAAAGACAACTTTCCGAGTTCCCTTGTTCGGAAGATTATCTAAACAAGCAAACAAACAATTATTTGTGGAAAAACACATATGCCTGGTAAAATGTCAAACATAGGTTCTATAACTTTGAGTTGCAATGACCACAGTGTCTCTGTAGGAATCTTAACATCTTTGGCCAGCTGTCCTCCATTGCTCTGATGTTTCCAATAGGTGTTCCTCCAAATTCAACTACTTTATCTGTATCAAAAGTGGAATAAAAAATACCAGAAACAGGCCTGTGAGTAAAGCTCAAAAACAGAGTGAAAAAAAAACCCAAAAAACTTGAATGTGAAATGTGTTCGTAGGGTTTCAATCCCTACCAAGTCCGAGAGGCCTGCATAGTTTGTTTTCTTCTTCAAGACTCTTTATTATTACTATATCTCTCTGGTAATGAAAACAAAGGACCCCCAAATGTGACCAGCACTGTGATCTGTAGGCCAGAAGAAACCTGTGAAATCTCAGTTTCAAGTGTCGGAAAGAAAAACCCAAATAGGGAAAAACACATGCAATCAGGTAGGGACTGAAAACCTTATCCACATGCAAGGCTTCAGTCTGGGATAGGAACTGGGGTCACAGAGGTGAAGAGCAGGGAAGAAATCACTTATCCGAATGAACCAACCTGAATGCCCCTTTCAGCACTGAGTACACAGTGCTTGTCGTACAGTGGTAGTTGTCAGCGTAGGACAAAAACCGAATGGGCTTTTTATTCCCAATGCAATAATTTCATCAGTTAATGTTTTCTTATGGAGCATCAAAAATGGTGCCAATTGGACCATAAAGGGACACGTTGCCTTGGATTGGGCACTTTGGCTTAGAAATGAATGTGGTTGGAAAGATGTTTTAAAAGTAGAATATAATGATCCACACAAATATGCCTCAAAATTGTGTGGTTTTCCTTTTACATCGTGAACTAACATGGTCTGCCATTTTGCGGAACCAAATGTTTGACCCCATGAAATGGCAGACTGTGTTAGTTCACAAAGTACCAAAAAAAAAAAAAATCCCAGACATTTTTTTGTAGATTATTAAATTAAGATTTTTAAAACATCTTTTCAACAATTTTCATTCCATAATAAACATGTTTGAACATTTTTTATAGCCCAAATTGCCCAAATCCAAGGCAACAAGGTCCCTTTAACAGGTGACAAGTATTTTAGTTTAAAAAAAAAATTAACTCCCATCCGTGCCACCCTCCCTTTCCCATCTGCCTAAGATAACTTCGCCAATCAATATTAAAATAAATTGTCTTACTTAAAGCCGATGACCAACATCTGCTGCTGACAGGTGCCCATGGTATCTCTATGAGATGACCAGCTCCAGGGTAGCTCAGGAGCCGATAGTTACTGCATCCGTATCGTTTCAGTCGCTCCATGTTCTTCTTGGCATAGTAGCAGCTGTCCCATTGTCTCTCAGCCTCACCTGTGACAAAGAGGTACTGGCACTTTGGATTTTTCTCCAGCTGTGGATGGAGACACACTCTAGTCAGCATCAAATTGGCAAATAAATAGTGGTCAAATGATTTAATATATCAAGCATTAATATAAAATTAGTAGGGGAGATGGCCTTAGCTTTCGATCCAGACCGGACCTTCGTCAGAGGCAAGTATTAATATAAAGTATAAACATTTTTCAATTATAAGTTTGGTTGAGGTCGGTGGGGGATGTCTCACTACAAGGTATGCCCTGTGGTTCGTACAACAATACAGAGTTCTCAAGAAAACTTCCCCACCCACACCAATGTTTTAAATTTGGTTTGCAAAATTAAAATGATCACACATAAATGTTCACAAATCACCAACAAAGTGTAAACCACTCGTCGTGTGCCCTAAAGAAGTACGTTCTTCATCCAGGCACACAAAGTACCAATTACCAAGGCCGAAAGCAATAAAATGGCTCCTGACCCCAAAATATGGCATCGTTATTTACATTTTTTTAATGCTGGAATTACCCCCCAAAGACATGTTTTCCATTTCCAATGCCGAATTTTAACCTTCCTATAATGAATGGCAGAAAGCCGATCAAACTTTCATGCTCATTTTTCTTAAAACACAATTTTGCACATTAATTGCTTAAATGCCCTTTTACTGGTAAAACTTTCATAACAGACTTATTTCTGGCACTCAATGCACAATCCTATATTTCCTCAATAACTTATTTGGCTGTATAGTGCGTTAGTTGACGACTAAACTAGAGCATGGGAATGACTGTACTCTTTCAAAAACCAGTGATGAATTAAACTTTTAACATAGATTTTACCTTTATAATGGCAACATCTTCGTCTTGTACATTATACAATTCTTGAAAACACTCATATATATCGTATACACCTTTCACTGGTTCTGTTGTAAGCGTACCTTCAAAACTGAAAGGAACCACAATTAAGTGATGACGAAAAGTATACTTAAAATGAGCTGGAATTGTATGGTAAGGCATTGTTGATATGGAGAAGTGTGTTACTGAGTGGGGAGTGACATGGAATGGTTGAATGATTTGTATGTCAGTAAACCTGGAATGGAGGGTACTACGAGGTTCATATGGATGAAGGAGTTCTTGGAAGAAGTTGGGTGTGGAATGGTGGAAGGATTTATGTCATGGGGAAAATAATGAAAATGATAACGATGCATTTTATCAGATTTTAACTGGTGACATGAAGGCTGCATGGACTCCACATCTTCAATACAAATAGAACGTTTAAGGCATAGAAGTGCCTGATTTTAGATTGGGGGCACCCGTGATACAATGAGATAAATTGCTAAGACGGGTCAGTTGGAAATACCTACGGAAAATATGGCAATTCCTCTCCATTCAGCGTTATTGGGAATAAAGCAAAAACATGAGGTCCATTAATGCTGATCACTGCACTGACCTACAAGCAAAAAAATCAGGGGAAAAAAAAATAATTGATGTGCTGGTAGACAAAAGAAACACATCTACTTGTCTGTTAAAAAGGTATGCAAAACATTGGTAAGATTAAGTGATATTTGAAGGTTTGCAAGGTGTGGCTAGTAGGAAGTAACCATTACTAGTAAACTCGAGGGTACAAACATGTTTAAATCTCTTTTGGTGAGGAGTGTTGGCTCTGAGAAGAGCCAGCCGTTGTGGTCTTGACCATATGACAGTATAACTCTCTTCATCTTCAGGGGCCACAGAGAACTCAATACTACAGTCAGATTCCGTTAGAACCAACACTTGTTTTTTTTTTTTTTTATCCCCTAAAGGAACAAACAGTTTAAAAGTCTACGCTTGAACCCAGAAAGATAAGAGTAAAGAGAGGTGGACACCCAGAAGAGACGACAAAAACATGGTGATTTTAAGAAATGTTTGGAAGAATGTGAAATGGCAATTTTCACAGTCTTAACGCGTTAGATCTAACACCACTTTGTTTTATTTCATTTTTTTTCTTCAGAAACAAAAAGATTTAAGAAACGTTTAAAAGAATGTGCAGAGCCATTAAATCTTTAATTTTCACGTACCTTTTCAGGAAAAAGTGCAGACGTCTGTAGCGCAAGAGTGGCCCCTGCAGATATGCCCATTATTCCTATTCCACCAGGTTTTACATACGGCTGGTCACACAACCAATCTACTGCATCCTGACAGTTGAATAAGAACAAACTTTGGCTGAATAATGATTGTTGCATCATTATAATTAAAATGTCTTTCATCTTTCATCTTCAAGCAACAAACAACAAGGGAAACTGACTGGGTAAATTTGAAATTAAATTTTGAGGTGAACAAAGAAAAATTGACTAGAACAGGATTTGAACCTGTGATCTCCGAATAAATGTGCTGGCGCTCTGCCAAGTAAGCTATCTATCCCTATTTTGTTAAATTGTCTTTGTTTGGACCAAAATTGAATCTTTCATCTTAATTTAAGGACATGAATCCAGTCTGCACTCTCCATTTGTCGGCCAATTTGTCGCATATATAAACAACTGTTTATTACAAAGCTGAATAGCCATAAGTTATGATAAATAAATCATTTGGGAGGCTAATCAATCTTACTCGCAGCTGAGAAGCTGAATTACATGGGTACGACGTGTTCAAGCTGCAAGGGTGCCTTTTGGCAGCTTATTGCGGCATAAGAGAAAACCAACGCACAACTCTACTCATGTGTGCTCATTTTATAGCCAGGGATCAACAGACCAGTGCAGAGGTGAGTGCTTTACACATTCCACCCAAATAGTTTTGTTGTTCCTTGAAAACTCTGGTCAGAGGGAATCAATGCACTGTGACAAACACCAAATATTACCATCTCTTGTAGACTCAATCAATTAAACTATCCGGAATTTTATGACCAAGCTTGCACAAATTTTCCCCATGATCAACCCCACTCCCTTCAATAAAAATATTTTTGAAATTTTTTATTAATGGATTTAAATAGAGTGACATTTTGACTATTTATTGATGGATTGTTCATGATTTAATTAGGTTTTATTTGCAGATTACTTCTTAATTAATCTTCTGTGAATTTAAATTTGTGTTCGTCAAAGAGCTTTTAATTTAAATTTGTATGGAGTTTGTAATAGATAGTTCATACGTCACACAGTGTTTACTGGCAAATGAGTATTTTTTTAAATGGAAATCTACGCATTATGTGTAATTACTGCGTGCAGCACACAAGAGTTTCCATGTATGATTGGTAAGTGAACTACTTAGCTGTGTTAGAAAAGTTAGAAGGCTGGACACAGCTCAAAGCCAAACTCAAGTTGCCAGTAAAGATGGCGTATAATGCGAACAATCCAGCCTCGCTACCATGGGCAGCACACCATGTCGATACCAACCTCGTTCTCAGTGGTGTACGATCTGGCCAAGCCATTTTACCCCAAGAATGCCTTGCTCGATCAACCCCTGGATGGGTGACTTTCAAATATCCAAATATATTGTATACTTTAACTAGTCCTGTAGTCCACTCAACGTGCACGCTCAAAATGGTAGCCCAAAAAAGAGGCATCAAGTCAGAGCAACTGGTCCCCTCTCATCTCTGATCTTGTGACATGTCCACTTCAAATGAAAATAAACGGTTTTCACACAGCCATCCTATAAACTGAATACAGTTAGACATGTCACAAGATGAATGGGGAACAGTTGCTCTTCAGCAACAATTTTGTTTACCTTTAAAATTATACAATTTGTTTAGCTGTGTGGGATTGTTTCTATACGTAAAGGTGCTCTATAATTATATTGCCTCCATACCCTAAAATATTCAGCTTCTATGTTCCAAAGATATTTTGGCAAATCCTTGTAGGCAAAATAGGGTAGAGCATACGAAGCAAATCCGTGAGATGCCAAAGCAGCAGCACGAATCTCAAGCAATCCTCCTGCAGTACCAAACATATCAATCACACCAGGAAAAGGTCCAGGTCCTGATGAAAGAATAAGAAAGGATCTAGAAAATCACCTGGAAGTATCAAAAGAGTTATTATTACGCAATAACCATATCCTTTGGTTGTGGCTTCGAATCCCACATTTTTTTTCTTCTGCAGAACTCAGGCAAGCACTCTGAATGTACAGTTCTTAATCACACATCAGTGTTGGGTAAAAACCAAATGTTCTTCACCCCGGCAGCAATTATTACATCACTTAAACTGTTGGGGTATACTAGCTGCTAATTACAGGATTCGAACTGGCGTCTGGTCAATGTGCATGCTCGGTGGTGTATTGCCAGACATCTGCTCTACAACTGGAGTTGTGGGTTTGAATCCCACCCGAGTAGTATCCCTGTGGACATTCTTTTCCACAGGACTTGTGATAGTGCTGAGTGCTGAGATCCAGAAACTGACTTGGCTGGCACAGATTGGTCAGAAGTCTTTAACTGTAATGATGCCAATAATAACTTTAAGTATAATTGGAATAACTTTAAGTATATGTTCATTAATATTTTGGATCGTATTGCTCCTACCAAAGAAATTCGTCTTAAGGGTAGAACTGAGCCCTGGATGAAGGCTGAGATCCTGGATAATATTAGACAACGAGACAGTCTTTTGTACAAATTTAAGAAAAATACTGCTGAAGTTCAACTGTACCAGAATTTTTGTAAAATCAGAAATAAGGTGCAAAGAGATATTAAACGTGCTAAAACTGAATATTTTAACACAAAAATTCACGAAAACAAAAATCAACCTTAAAAGCTGTGGCAACAACTGAAATCTCTTGGATACAGCTATACACCCAGGGCTCAGTCCAAAGTTGTCCTCAATATTGATGGTGATCTTTGCTTTAATTCGTCTGAGGTTGCCGCCCATTTTAATAACTTTTTTACTACTGTCGCTTCTAAACTGGCTACCAAACTTCCCACTGGCACTGACAGTTTTGACACCGATTCTGAGATCTTCAAAAACCATTACGCTGAAAAAGGAGTTACCTCCGATAGCTTCACATTTTCTTCAATCCAAGAAGATTTTGTTTTTAATGAGCTGAAGACTCTCAATATCAACAAAAGCACTGGTCCCGACAATATCCCTGCCAGATTTCTGCGGGACGGGGCCAGTGAACTAAAAGTCACTCACATTATAAACCTCTCCATCCTTTTTGGGGCTGTTCCCGACGATTTTAAGTACGCCAGGGTTCAGCCATTGTTTAAACGAGACAGTAAAACTGAAGTAAGCAACTACAGACCAATTAGCATTCTCTGTGTAGTTTCCAAAGTGCTTGAAAAGGCGGTTTATGTTCAGGTTGAGGATTATCTTGTGAAAAACAATATTTTGTACAATTTTCAATCGGGGTTTAGAGGTACATTTTCTACTGACACCTGTCTTATACATTTAACTGATCACATCCGTGTTCAAATGTCTCAGGGTAATTACACAGGAATGGTTTTGCTTGATCTTCAAAAAGCTTTTGATACTGTTGACCATGTTATTTTGTGTAAAAAACTTAAGGCCATGGGCATTTGTTCCATAGACCGTTTTAAATCTTACCTTACCAACAGACAACAAGTTGTCAATGTCAACAAAGTCCAATCGGAACCTCTGACTTTAACATGTGGCGTTCCGCAAGGGAGTATACTGGGACCATTGTTGTTTTTGTGTTACATAAATGACATGCCCAGCTGTGTTAAGTGTAAACTACTCCTTTATGCAGATGACAGTGCCCTCTTGGTTTCTGACAAAGACCCTGCTGCTGTTGCTGAGATACTTAGTGTTTAACTGGATTCGTGTAGAAAGTGGCTCATTGACAACAAATTGTCTTTACATTTAGGAAAAACCGTGTCTATCCTTTTTGGTACAAAAAACAAAATTAAGAAGGCCAACGACTTCAGAGTCTTGTGTGAAGGTAAACAAATTGAATCAGCTATGTCTGTGAAATACCCAGGGGTTTCATTTGATCAGCATCTATCAGGGGAATTAATTGCTAACTCCATTATCAAGAAAACTGGGGATAGGTTAAAATTCCTTTATAGACAGGCTTATTTTATTAACACAATATCTCGTAAAACACTATGTTCGGCATTGATCCTGTGTTACTTTGACTATTCATGCTCTTCTTGGTTCTCTGCACTCTCAGTCCATCTCAAAAACAAACTTCAAATTATGCAAAACAAAATGGTTAGATTTATTCTAGACAAAGACTCCAGGGCCCATATAGGTCAAAAAGAACTCGACTACGTGGGCTTCATAAATGTTAAGGACAGAGTCTCTCAACTAAAGTTAAATCATGTGTACAGAATAACTTGTAATGCCACTCCTGATTATCTTCGTGACAACTTTATCAAGGTTTCACCAGCACAATACTAGGACCAATGATCCAAATTTTGTAGTCCCAGTCTCATCCAGTTCAATCAACAATACTTTTTTTGCTACAGCCATAAGAGAATGGAACAATTTACCTGCTAATATTAAAATGTCTACTAGCCTGCATCAATTAAAAAAACTAGTCAAATTCCACCTAGCAACAAGAGCCATCACTAAGGAAGCATACTAGTTTAGGTGCTTCTTGTTTCCATTCTCCTATTTTTATGGGTGCTTTTTATATATTTATATATATATTTTTTTGTTTTAATTATTTAATTCCATTTTTTTTTTTTTTTCGAAATATTTTGTGTTCTCTTGCTTTGTTTTCAATGATTCACCTTTTTGCTCTTGGCTTGGTCAGTCTCTTGTTGGTGTTTTTCTCCGTTTTTTTTTTTTTTTTCCTTTGAGGACCCCAATGGAAGTTATTGGCTTTTTTGGGCTATCCTTGGATAATTTTGTACAGTTTTTCTTTCTTGTGTTCTATTTTGGTTTATTTCTTTTCATTGTTTTTTACCTCCTGTTGTTGTGTATGTATTTTTGCCATGTGCTTGCTGTATTTTATCCCAATAAATTCAATCAATCAATCAATCAGTATAGTGCTTAAATTGGTGTGGAGTAAAAACCAAAATAATATTCTTTATAACCAGTTGCAATTATAACATCCATTACGGGAAAGCTCCATTAAAGATTTTCCGAGTTTCGCCACAAAAACTCTGAAACTATACATCCTTTTCATTGATTGGCGTGTTTACATTGAATTACTTGGGTCACTAAATTTAATGGATGAGTGGTTAATCTGCCTGGGGCAGTCAGCAGCCCTAATGGTTTGTGCATGATCCAATTACCTCCACCGTTTAAAAAAGAAATCACATGGAGACAACAGGTGTTAGTTGTCAGATGAAAAGGATGTTTTATTCTAGCCTCTTTCTTTAATGGAGCTTTCCCGTAATGCAATCCTTTGGTGCAGATCTGAACAAATGTACATATCTATTGCTGTTAAGATCATACCAATGACATATGCGCAAAAACATGCATGGTGAGACTTCTTCCAGAACTTATACAGTACAATACTGTTGAGGCCAGCCAATGTCAGGCTGTGTTTATATAGTACCTTTGGGTTTAAAAAGAGCTCCCCGCAGCCGTCCAGATTCCACTTCAATCCTCTCTACATCCTTTCCCATGTACCATCTCTCTGCAGCTGCAGTAGCTTCTGGTTCTTTAGTCTGTAGGGCCTCAGTATCCAGTTGGCCCTCATACAATGAAAGCTGAACTACCATAGGCTTTGTGGCATCCCTTAGGATAAACCGAGCTCCAAGCCGCTCCCCTGGTGATTGCACCATGCTCCAGAACAGACCCATGGGTTCAATTCCTGAGATAATTATCACCACATTAAGATTAGGCCTATGAAGTTAAAAAGTAACGCAACCTAAAATCAGATTATTATTTGAGATAAATGATGCTTTCTAAATTTGTTTTACTTTGATCTTACCAGTGTATGATCCACCCAGAGAAGCCTGATCAGGCACAGAAACTTCTCCATTTTCATCCGCTTTGTAATGAGCGTGACTCTCAAATTTGTCTATAAGATCACCTGTTTTCTTCTCAGCAACAGACCTTGGAGTAAAGTACCACAGTCCTTAAATAATGAGGGTAAAACACTTCAAATTGAGAAAAGTTGTACGCCTGTAGATTTTTTCCCCACAGACTGACAGAACAGGGGAAAGTGCTCGGAAAGAGTATTCATTGCTTAACAGACATTGTTGAATGGGCAAACAAACAAATATGAGAAAAGCAGTTTTCATTGCGAATCATATCCGAACTCTGTATCTGCAAGCCGCGCAGACATGTTATGGAAAAACTTGATTACAACCAATTGCAAAATATGGTGTCTAAAATAAAATTATATGTTTCTAGACAGTAAGATAAGCCATCAACTTTCTCTGTATTTCATACCAATGTTGCCCCTTGCTGATGTGATAGCTATAGACAATTTGCAAATAATGCAATGTGAAAAGCAAATAATTCTGAATATAAAATGAAAGTCTTGATCTGTACCTGATAGTGACATGACTGTTAGCCTTAATTCCAGTCGCTGTTATTGCTACTTGTGTATCAATCATAGAAGTGGAAGGTGTGACTGAAAGAAGCCATGTTTGAGCCAACCTGCTCAGGTGTCGTACATGTATGTTAGCCATCACTTCCCTGGACTTGGCTGATGCGTGACAGTTTAGCTCGAGGCCAACAATGAAAGTTAAGAAGAACCAATTTGCTTCCTTCAAACTTCAGGCCTAAATTTTATCTTTGAGAAGGTAGGATCAGTGATGTAGTAATTACCAGCTCAATAGCTCCGGTGAAATACTGGGTTTCAGATTGTCCTTTTTTTGTAGTATTGTCAGATAACGAAAGAGCGGCCAGTCCAGCGGGTCGTACAAGCCAGGTCTCGATTCTTACAGTGCATTGTGGGCACGAGTCCTTGGAGGAAGGCCACAGTAGCTCTTCCAACAGGTGTTTTTATTCACCACGTTCGACGAGTTGTTGTCCTTCTTTTGTGAGAGCCCTCAAGGAAACCTCAGAGACAAGGTGACTCTATTATTAGAATGTTAGAACCTGAAATATTATTAGGGGCCAAATCGGTATGCTTCGACTCTGTCAGTCAGAGTGATCGTATTGGAGAGTTAGACCAGACCAAGGGTACTCATAAGGTTCAGTCAGATGGTTGGGAAAAAGGAACATGGCTTCAATTTCTGCTCGTAGCAGAATAGCATGGTTTCAACGGTCCCCCTGGGAGTAATTTCTTTCCACACGACTCACACAGCGGTTCCCTCGGAGTTGTTCGATCCCACATACATTGACTCTAACATTGTCTGGTATCATGCGACACCCTTCCCCTCAAAATCATTCTGTCCCGAAAATCACTCTTACAACAGACACACTGATACACTCATGCATTGGATGCTCAGTCCCATCCGGAATTGTTTTGTACCACACACACTCACACGCCTTGGAACCAGTCTTTCCCATCACTATACATCAATGCATTAGATGCACGCTTAAATCCAGAACATCCCCGTAAACACACAACACCATAAATAAGATGCAGGGTCAGGGTCCCATCCAGAATCATCCTGTCCCACATACGCTCATACATCAGGCACACAGTTCCACGTGGAAATCCTTCTGGCCCACACACCCTCATTACATTGGTCTTGATTGGCTCTGCACTGCGTAACCATATGGAGCGGAGCCCAGGGATCAGCTCCCTACTGAACAACCCTTCTTGGGGACGCTCTGCACCTGTTAACTCTATATGGAGGAAAGCCCCACACTGCACGGGTTGCAATAACTGCATGGGATGGGACCCATGGGCCAACCAAGCACCACGGAGCTACAACAGACGGATCTGAGATTAGGCATTAGAAAGCCACCCATTGTACATATCCCAACTTTGGACCTCACAGAACTGTGTTGATTTTGCTGAATGGCTGAAAGGAATTGTGGGAAGGAAAAGGGTGCACTCTATGCCCTTTTTGCTTGTTCAGATTGTTAGCCGAACAAAAATTCTCTTTTTTGAGAGACACAATCATACATTCATAATCATAGGCCTACCACCACATTTAATTAAGCAGCAAAATCTCCAAAAGTACCTCAGCTCCTTGCTCTATGGTGAGTGCAAGTATTTTTTATAGACTTCTTTAATAAATTTCAGAGCAGTTTTTTGTCACTCGCTGTTTGGGAATTTTGTGAATCTGTTGAGTGTTGTATTGTAGTTTAGGGCATTTGTACAGTAGGTACCAATGGATTGGCCCTACATATACTATAAATACTGTATACATGTAGTATTTATGGGGCTAGTGCTGATGAGAGGTATCGATACGGCACGCTGCCCATGGTAGCGAGGCTGACACCAATCCTCCTTCTGCCACAATGATTTGGACTCCATCCCTCGAGTTGTCTGATCAAAAGTCGACTTGTCTGACAGTTAAGCAAACCAGCCGTCGAGTTGTCTGACCGGATGAGTTGTCTGAACCGTCGAGGTGTCAGACTGTTGAGTTGTCAAACAGACGAGTTGTCTGACATCCGTTGATGGGACGCCCCAACTTTAACACTCAAGTTGGGAACAGTCCCAACTATAGTTGAGGCGATTGTCAAGTTGGGACGGAACAGTACCTCCATGGAATAGAGCGGGGTTCAGACAACTCGTCCGTTTGACAATTCGACAGTCTGATACCCAAAACTGTCAGACAAGTCGACATTTGATCAGACAGCTCGACGGATGGAGTTCCAATCATTCTGGCAAAAGGAGGACTTGTGTGACAGCTATATTTTTTAATGAAATAACTCGACGGGTCAGACAACTTATCCGGTCGGACAACTCGACGGCTGATACCCAAAACTGTCAGACAAGTCGACTTTTGATCAGACAGCTCGACGGATGGAGTTCAAATCATTCTGGCAAAAGAAGGACTTGTGTGACAGCTACCATGGGGACGACCTTACTGTGACTGGGCACAGGCGTCCCCCGAAGGTGGGGTACAAACGCAAAGATGGCAAGCGTGTATGGGGTTTCTCGCGTGCCGGGCCTTGGGAATTGGGGCGGGGCGCAACTCTATGAGTGGTGGGGAAAACCCAAAAGATGGCGGGCGTGCATGGAGTTATGAGTGGGCAGCTTATAATATTTAATAGGGCCTATAAAAGGGAAAATAATGACAAAATGAAATAAGTTTTAATTGGCCAGAAGTGCCCCCTACTAAAATTTTGCCCCTTGTTGATTACATCTCTGATTTTATTGGCAGTTTTTTTCAAATGTTGTCGTGGGAAAAATTTCCGCATTCAGCCACCAGCTTTTTGATGGGCGTTTGTTTTCATCTCACTGCAAGACGAAGCCTTGCGATTTTGGGACACCTTTTTAAGCCTTTAGAATTGTTAAATTCTGCCTGTTTTCTGGCTGTATATGTTCGGTAAATCCCTCCTTCCTTGAATTTTTTGAATGCTTGATAGGTAAGAATATAATTTAGTGAAATTTAACCAGAACTTAGGGAGATAAATTGGTGGCGGGCAGCGGAAAGTTTGCCCAACAAGGCTCCATTCCCAATAATGCAACATTCACATTCAGCATTCCAGTTTCCTCAATCAATGGAGTTGGCGTTGAGCTATCACGACCAGTGATTAACCAGTGGTTACGGCCGCGAAAACGCACCCCATTCACCCGTCGACTTGTCTTAGCACTCCGTCGAGTTGTCTCACACTGGCGAGTTGTAAAACTGTCGAGTTGTCTGATCCGTCGTCGAGTTGTCAGACTGTCGAGTTGTCAAACGGACCAGTTGTCCAATAGAGCTGCTCGCTCCTTAGTCCTTGACTGTATGAGGAGTAAGATTTCTCTAGGTGCACGCTGTTTTCGATCGGATAGCATAATTGTTCAGAAACAGAAACTATTTATTTATATAATAAAATCCATGACTCACCTTTCAACAAGCTCAATACATAATCTGTTGAAATCCTTGAAGTTGACGCTCCGAAATAATTATTGTCGGCCACAAGGCTGCTGCAGCAGTACGTACGCAGATTGCACAGACAATAGACCTTTCCATTGTTGATAAACAAACCGCGCTGGTTGGCATGGACCGCTGAATGTTAGTAAAACATTCAATCGTGTTAACAGATGTTTTAACCAAATTCAACATTTTCGGCAAGCTTCTAATTAAATAAAATACCTCCCATGATCGGTTGCTTTGTTTTCAATAAATTCAGCACTATTTTTGAATATTTGTGTAACGTTGTTACAAACTGTAGCTATCTGTTTTTGTTTTGCATTTGATGGCTTTCCATAGTTTTCCAACATGGGTTGGCAAAAACTTGGGCTAAGGTCTATACACACACACATTCACCTGTCCAACTTGGTCGGGGTGTTTGTTCGTTTGTTTGCTTTTTGTTTGAAGTAGTTTTTCCTCCAATTAGCTTTTCTGTAGTTCTACATTTATTAACACTTCGAAAAATGGCTCGCACCATGTGACCATTATTTACAGTTAATTATTTAAATAAAGTGTTAAAACTACCACTTTTATATACAGCACTGTGTAAATTCAATGGGATTGTTAGGGAGGAGTTGGGGCATGGGCAGGGACAAATAATAGATCGAGGTAAAGCCTCATGAAGTTTAAAAAAAAAACAACAACAAGAAAATGAGTATTATTTGGCAATATGAAGACAAACAATTACAACCCCCGCAAAAAGCACATAGTTGTACTAAAAGTGTCTGCACTGATTGATGTTTTAGGTTGGTTAAAGATACTTTTTTTGAAAAATAGCCCCCTTTTCAGAGTGAATAGGGTGGAATAGGGTGGAATTTTTTTTTAATTAAAAGTTTAGCCACAAAAACCACAAAAACAAGATTCATGCTCATCAATAATCCAGCCGCTTCCGGCTCATTGTGTGGTTTGAAGTAAGGACAGATGCGATACTAATTTCAAATCCCTAAACTAAGAAATCATAAAGTGTATGTGAGATGCAACATGACATCTGGATAAGAAACAAATCCAACGATCTGGAAACATAATAATAGTTTTATTCAGAACGTGTTGGCACCCTTATCAATGATGTCTGTTCCTAACCTTTGCTACTGCAGCAAGTACCATTAAAGTTTCAAGCCATCTCACGTTGTTTATTATTTTTTGTGGAAAAGAGTAATATTGTGTAGGCGGCTCGATCAATTTACTTGCTCTCTGTTTTGTCATCGGATAGGACATCCGCAAACAAGTGCGACAACTCAAAGGTCTGCAAGTGGGAAATTTTTAATTTAACCGCTGTGTTTAACAACATCAACTTTTAGTTTGCTTGAGTGGCAAGTTTCAAGCATGAATTACAATTACCAACACCAAACAGTTCAACAAATACGTTTTCAATTTTTTTTATTATAATTTTTTAGTTTTTTTTACAAACAATGTAAAATGGGGTTTCAAAATATACATTAGCACTTTCAATGTTTGTATTTGAAAACTAAGATGTCAACAATTAAATGGAAACTATTGTGGATTCTTAACAAACTTGTACTTTTTTTACAAAATGCATCATCTGAAAATTACATAATCATTAATTACGAGCAATGTATAACGTATGTTTTACACAAAGGACATTTTGATTGATAAAGATACGCCACAGTACTGGTGGGGCAAGTACAGTTATCATTATCGTCTGACTCTCAATATATTTTATGAAACAAAATCCATAAAAGTATTATCCGATTCTGATGAAGGTTACACCCCTATGTTCCGAAGCCTCAATGTTCCGACACCCCTTGTTTGTATGTTCCTGATCCTAAACTTAACACCCAACCCTCACCTTAACCCTAGCTTGTAGATCAAAAGGGGGTTATGTGAACAAAGTGTCACCCCCAGAAACGTAGAAATATATTTAACATGTCATTATAAGAGAATAATCTGTATAAAATTGCATGATTTAAGAACAGTTTCATATATAAATTTACATAAATATACCTAATTCTTTTTTAGAAAGCTAGCACACCCATCAATTCACTAATAATTTAAGCTCAAGAAAACAAAAACCAAGGATATTAATGACCAAACCAAATCGACAACTTTCATAGTGTAGTCTTAAATACTGATTTGATGCAAATTTACTCTTACTGTACTGCTGGTTTTCTCATTCAATTTTGTAATTTGATTATGTTTACAGTTGTTGACCATGATGTACAACTTCAACTTCAACTTCAACTTCATTCATTCACACAAATCATTCAGAAAGACTGGAATTCTTGTAACCGTGGTCAACAAGTAACAACATAAGTAACCATGGAACTGCCCTTTAACATTCAATGTTGCTGCATCATTTATAGCATACCTTCGGGAAAGGAAGGACAAAATGGTATACACCAGGTATTCTTATACACAAACAATGATAACCTGTAGTGCAGCAGGTATATATCTCTCCAATTTTCTCTGATGATATAATGAACACAAGTCAAATAATTTTAAGAAACTGTCTAAGGCAGTGTCCACATTAGCGATTATGGCTAAGGCTACGTCTGGATCGCTGCGTCATCTTGCGTTGAAGTACAGTACACCCTTAGCAACACTGTCAGACACAGTCGTTGCTGTACCTAAATCCGCCAATTCGGATACGGCTTTAGTAATTGGCAAAGTCTTTGTGCCTTAACTTTTGAATCATGATTCCTGCGTATTGAATTCTGAACCCACTGATGCAACAGTTGAAGTATGTAATTAATACAGTGCCTGCAAGACAATTTGCAGAGTTTCCTCATTGGGAAAGGGGGCCATCATCTATTAAACAAACAAACATTTATTTATTTGTTTGCGGAAAAACACCTTAACATTGTAAAATGTCAAACATGGTTTCTATAACTTGGAGTTGCAATGACCACAGTGTCTCCGTAGGAATCTTAACATCTTTGGCCAGCTGTCCTCCATTGCTCTGATGTTTCCAATAGGTGTTCCTCCATGTTCAAGTACATTATCTGCATCAAGAGTGGATTAAAAAATACCAGAAATAACCATGTGAGTACAGGTCAAAAACAGGGTGAAAAAAGAATGGTATGTTGACAAACACAAATGCCACTCTGACATTAATCTCATTCATCTTGAGTTATCGCTTGAACAACATTTCTTTTGTTTTAACCATAATTACCTCGAAATTTGACCTGAAGGTGTAAAAATCTATATGCTTCTAGGAGACGACAAGACCAATCCCTACACCAAGTTTGGAGTTGATATGCCAAGTCCTTCTCGGGTTATTGCTTTGGCAAAATTTCTTTTGTTTTAGCCATAATGTACTTGACATTTGACCTATAGGTTCCAAAAACAATAGACTTCCAGAGGATTCTGGGGGACTCCCCAAGACCTATCCACAAACCAAGTTTTGAGTTGATAGGCCAAGTCCTTGAGTAATCGCTCGGACAAGGATTGCACATACGCACTCACATGCTTACATTATGGCAATTACCGGGTACTTCTATTGTTGTTTTGTTATTCCCTTTTCCGAAAAAAAAAAAAACCCTGTGGGGTAGCACTAGAACAAAGAATTCCTTGTGGGGTAGACTTGTTCCATTGTTAAAAATACCCCGAAAGGTGGTGTGTGTAAGGGTGGGTAGGCACACACACCGTTGTGGGGACTTTTACACAATGGAACAAAGGTCCCCACAACGTTTTTCTTTGTTAAACCGGTCCCCACAAGGTAATTCTTTAGAAAAGGGAATAATAGAACAACAATAGCAAGTCCCCGCAGCTCTGCGTGCAAAAGACTGTGTGCACACACACACACACACCCTTACAGATGGTGGCTTGTGGGGTCCTGCTATTGTTGTTCTATTATCCCCTTTTCTAAAGAATTCTCCTGTGGGGTCCAGGTTCCACAAAGAATTCCCTTGTGGGGTCCATTGTTCTGTTGTGTTTTCGACCCCCCAAGGACCGGTGGGTGTGCTCATGCAAGTTTGTAAATGGTATTAAACCGAGGACATCCCATGCTGTGGACTTAGTTTTTTTAGCGACGTTCCCATTGGTTTTATACACGAAACAAACCGAGGACTGTCTACGATATGTCATTTTCCCGGATCCCTATTGCTAAAGTCCTCGGTTTGAATGCGTAGACATGTTCACACACACACACATACATATGGCAGTTATGGGGTACTTCTATTGTTGTTCTATTATTCCTTTTCTAAAGAAATCCTCTGTGGGGTACCACTTGATCAAAGAAAACCTTGTGGGGTAGCATTGTTCTATCGTTAAAAATACCCCGTAAGTTGGCGTGTGTAAGGGCACATGTTTGTAAATGGTAAAAAACCGAGGACATCCCATGCTGTGGACTTAGTTTTTTTAGCGACGTTCCCATTGGTTTTGTACACGAAACAAACCGAGGACTGTCCCCGATATGTCATTTTCACGGATCCCTATTGCTAAAGTCCTCGGTTTGAATGCGTAGACATGTTCACACACACACACATACATATGGCAGTTATGGGGTACTTCCATTGTTGTTCTATTATTCCCTTTTCTAAAGAAATCCTCTGTGGGGTACCACTTGATCAAAGAAAACCTTGTGGGGTAGCATTGTTCTATTGTTAAAAATACCCCGTAAGTTGGCGTGTGTAAGGGCACATGTTTGTAAATGGTAAAAAACCGAGGACATCCCATGCTGTGGACTTAGTTTTTTAGCGAAGTTCCCATTGGTTTTGTACACGAAACAAACCGAGGACTGTCCCCGATATGTCATTTTCCTGGATCCCTATTGCTAAAGTCCTCGGTTTGAATGCGTAGACATGTTCACACACACACACACACACATACGGAAGGACACACACACACATGGAAGGACAAAGAGAACACCTATATGCCCCTTCGGCTTTACTGGCAAGCCATACAAATCAGGAAATCTGTTCGTAATAGGCTCTCATGAACATGCGAGCTACTCTTGCATTAAAATGTCCTAGGTTTTAATCCCTACCAAGTCTGAGGCCTGCAGTATTTATTTTCTTCTGCAGGTCTCTCTATCATTATTGTTATTATTATATCTTTCTGGTAATGAAATCAATGCACCCCCAAAAGTGACTAGCACTATGATCTGTCTGTCAGAAGATACCAGTGTAATGAAGATGAAGAAATCATCTCAGTTTTAGGTGTGGGTGGAAAAAACTCAAATGGGGAAAACCCTTGCAGGGACTGAAAACCTAATCCACATGCAAGGCTTCGGTCTGGGATTCAAACTGAAGTCCCAGAGGTGAAAAGCAAGATATCACTGAACCAACCCGAATGCCCCTAATAGCACCGAATGTACAGTGCTTATCATACAGGGGTAATTGTAAGTGAAGGGCAGAAAGCAAATTATTATGGAGAAACAAAAATGGTGCCTTTTGGACCTTTAAGAGGTGACCAGAAATTTGGTTTTAAAACCCCCCAGTAATTAACCCCCATCCGTGCCACCCTCCCTCTCCCATCTGCCAAACTTAACCGTCAATATTACAATAAACTGTCTTACTTATAGCCGGTGACCAACATCTGCTGCTGACAGGTGCCCATGGTATCTCTAGGAGATGACCAGCTTCAGGGTAGCTCAGCAGCTGATAGTTACTGCATCCGTGTCGCTGAAGTCGCTCCATACTCTGTTTGGCATTGTAGCAACTGTCCCATTGTCTCTCAGCCTCACCTGTGACAAAGAGGTACTGGCACTTTGGATTTTTCTCCAGCTGTGGATGTAGACACACTGAAGTCAGCATCAAATTGGCAAATAAATAGTTTTCAAATGATTTATCATAAAGTATTAATGTACTGTACATCTTTCAAATGTAAGTTTGGTGGAGGTCGGTGGGGGATGTCTCACTACAAGTTGTGCCCTATTGTTCTTACAACAGTATATAGTTCTCAAGACAACTTTCCCCTGCCCACACCAATGTTCTTATTTTGGTTTGCAAAAATAAACCAATCACACAGTGTTTACAAAAAACCCAGACAACTGAAGGCCGTAAGCAATAAAATGGCTCCTGGCCAAAAAATATGGCATTGTTATCACATTTTTGTTGTAAGAATTACCCAAAAGACCCGTGTTCCCATTCCCATGCCGAATTGAATATTTTTATAATGACCTCTTGAAAAATCAAATTTGGGCACACGACGCACTTGCTGCATTTTCTCAATAACTATAAGCCTGTATAAGTGCGTTAATTGAGGACTAGACTAGAGGATGGGAATGGCTGTACTCTTTCAAAAACCAGCGAAGAATTAAACTTCTACCATAGATTTTACCTTTATAATGGCACCATCTTCGTCTTGTACATTATACAATTCTTTCCAGCACTCAAATATATCGTATACATCTTTCAGTGGTTCTTCTAAAAGCATACCTTCAAAGCTGAAAGAATCACAAGTGACAACAAGTATACTTAATATGAGCTGGAATGGAGGGTAATGCATGGTCGATTTGGAGAAGTATGTTCTTGAGTTGGTTGTGGAATGTTTCAATGATTTGTATGACAGTATATCTGGATTGACACTTGTGTCCTGGAGGAAGACACTTTTAAGTTAAAACTATACTTGCTTCTCTTCACCCAAGGGTAAATGGGTATCTGTGAGGGCAGAGATGGTTCTTGTGATTGATTTGATAACATGGTGTGCTACATACATGTACTTGGCAGCACAGGCTATATACCCCCCAGGGAGCTGAGATGGTTTCAGGAATGAAATAAATGGCCAAATGGCCAGGGGTAATAATGTTAAAGCACCGCATGAGCAACACTGAGTGACGGATTTGAGCACTACTTAGGAATCCACAATTATAATTATTAATATTATTGGTACTATTATGGTGGTTTATAGACTCTATACACCATTGGTCATAACAAGGGCCGAGTCTCCTTCAAGAAAGCATAAAGACATAGGGAGATCAACGGTATATCCTGAAATCAGGAGAAACCCGGACCAATCACAGGCCTAGTGCACAGAACCTAAAGATTTCAGCCCCTGCAAAAAGATGTGGATTATAACATAGGTTCAGATTGCTGTTTGGTCAAAATTTATTTGACATATGTTGTTGTGACGGGAAGTAAAAATTGATTGGAGTAAGAAGGGTTAGGCCCAGATATGTGATGCTCCGTGCAAAAACCAGGCACTTTTTGCAAAAAATCAAAGCTACGTTTATTTTTTTGTGAAAAGGACAAGAGTAATACCTATTCAGGGCATATAAGCTACAAATAGACTGCTTAAGACAGCACATCACATTGGTATCATAGAAGTGCCCTTGTTTTGGCATGGGGGTGCCACAACTTGAGGAAAATTGTCGAGACGGGTCAGTTGGGAATACCTACGGAATATATGGCATTTCCTCTCCATTCAGCTTCAATGGGAACGAAGCAAAAGCATGGGGTCCATTAATACTGATCAGTGCACTGACCTACAAGAGAATAAAATGAAAAAAATAGACATGTTGTATGACATGTGCTCCTGTGTTTAAAGGGAAGATGTACACTTTGTAATCACTCTTAAAATTAATGGCAATAAAACTGACTGGTTAGAAGCCTACAGCAGCTTTTGATAGTATAAAGCATTTTGAGAAACATTTCACTTTGAAGTAATGTGGTTATGTCAAAAGATTTTAGTTTGTACACCCAAAATTTGAATCTGAATGCGTTACTGTTAGAAACGATTCTCAGATTGTTCTCCTATAAGGGATTATTCTTCCTGCGTGGACATTATTCACTCCGGATTTTTTGCCACATCTCAACAATGCGACAGCCTTTTGAAATGAAACGTTCACAGGTTAGTTTTATTGTAAACATCTTCATTTATATTCGCTCCGGATTTTTGGCCATATCTCAAAAATGCGACCGCCTTTTGAAATCAAATGTTCACTGGTTAGTTTTATTGAATACACCTTCATTTATATAGGATTAAAACAACCAAATGGTTCCAAAAACCAAAGGTATACTTTGCCTTTAAATCAATTCAATTATGTAACAATTCTGATGAGTAGGGTGGATGAGTAGTACCAAGTAATTCTGTAATATTTCAGAAAACTAGTGTAGCCGAGTACATGTAACGCGAGTAGGAGTACTATGGCCAATGTGTCTTTTTTGTCGTACAAACCAGGTTATGAGAGATCAATAGGCTGCCCAGACTGTTTACAGTTGTATTTGGCATGGAGAAAAGTCCACAATTCTAGCTTTTGTGGCCATGGGTTCAGCCGATTCAAGGTGAATCCAAACCATATTTTTCAGAAAAGAGAAAATGACATCACAATTCTGGGTTGGACAAAGAACAGCTTACTAGAGTGGGACTTGAACCTGGGACCTCCAGATTACCGTGCCGGTGCTCTACCAAGGGTTCATACATGGTTTCAAATTGAAAGACAATCTTTAGATAAACTCCAGTGACAAAAGTGGGAAAACTAGAAAGGTACAAGAAAATGAATACTCAAGGTACAAGAAAATGACTACTCAAGGTATAAGAAAATGAACTAACACCACTTTGTTTTGTTTCATTTTTTTCTTAAGAAACAAAAAGGCTTACGTTAATGTTTAGAAGAATTGACAGCACCATTAAATCTTTAAATTTCACGTACCTTTTCAGGAAAAAGTGCAGATGTCTGTAGCGCAAGAGTGGCCCCTGTAGATACGCCCATTATTCCTATTCCACCAGACTTCACATATGGCTGGTCACACAACCAATCTACTGCATCCTGACAGTTAAACAGCGAAAAGGTTAATATTGACTGCTGTGTATTGCAACTGACTTTCATCTTGCGTCTTCCAGAATGAACCAGATAGGGTAAATTTTAGTTCAATTTTGGGGTGAACAAGGACAAGTTGACTAGAACCTGATTTGAACCTGTGACCTCCAGATTAACGGCAGGCGCTTCATCAAGTGAGCTATCAAACCCTAATGTTGGCAGTATCCTTATTTTGTCAATGTCTTTGTTCAGGGTGACAGTTAGATGCCATTCATTCTTCATCCGAAGGTTATAGATTCAAATCCCGCTCTAGTAAATGTTTCTTTGTTCACCTCAAAATTGAACCTTTCATCTTCGAGAACATTATGCTTGAATCTATTCTTTCTTCACTTTCCCTTTGTTGCTCAAGAGAAGTAAGTTTATGAAAAGACTGTATTATACAAATATTGGATGCATATGAGTGCATTGTCATAATCATGGGGTGAAATCTGGACTATTCCATATCACGAGGCAAAGCCAAGTGAAATAGAAAAGTCAAAGTACTCAGGCAGAGTGATTGTATCTACAAAATGCATGAACAAAGAGCATTCATTGCTTCTTAATATATAACTCATACAAAAACATAGATCCTTGTCATGTGAAATTTGTTTTTCACAGTACACACAAAATAGACACAGACAATTCTAATTAAGAGCTTAATACTAATAATCCCTTCTCAACAGCAGGGACGAATCCATGCAGACACCATTCTTGTCTGCCATGCCACGACGCTGCCACGTTTGGACAAATTGGGGGGAAGTATTATTTAGGAAGCGACGCTGCAAATGCCCTATAACTATCCATATAGGACTTGTACATTTAATACAGGAGCATTGCAGCAGTATATATTAACACCATCACGAGGATGGAGGGTTACAAGAGGGAGGATGGAGGGTTATGATTATCGCAACTACACAATGCACTACTATTATTATATAGCCTCAATACCCTAAAATATTCAGCTTCTATGTTCCAAAGATATTTTGGCAGATCCTTGTAGGCAAAATAGGGTAGAGCATAGGAAGCAAATCCGTGAGATGCCAAAGCAGCAGCACGAATCTCAATCAATCCTCCTGCAGTACCAAACATATCAATCACACCAGGAAAAGGTCCAGGTCCTGATGAAAGAATAAGAAAGGATCCAGAAAATCACATGGAAGTATCAAAAGAGTTAATATTTTGCCATAACCACATCCTTTGGTTGTGGGTTCGAATCCCGCCCAAGGAGTATGCTGTGGAATTTGTTTCTGCAATACTCACGAAAGCACCGAGTGCTTAGCACACAACGGTGTAGAGTAATACCAAATAATATTGTTCAACCCTACAGCGATTACTACATCAGTTAAACTCTTGCGGTACCCGCAGCTAATTTACAGGATTTTAACTGGCCTCTGGTCACTGTGCAACCTCATTAGTGTAGTGGCAGACATCTGCTCTAGAACGACCTAGGGTTATGAGTTCGAATCCCACCTGTAGTGTAGTATATGCTTGTGGATTCTTTTCCAAAGAGCTCATGATAGTACCGAGTATAAAGGGCTTTAATCGGTGTGGAGTAAAAACCAAAATAATATTCTTTATCCCCAGATGCAATTATTACATCAATCCTTTGTTGCAGATCTGAACAAATGTAGCTAATTATTGATGTTAGGATCATACTGTTGACATGTGCGCAAAAACATGCATGGTGAGACTTTTTTTCAGAACTTCTTTACCATAATGTGTGATATCAAGTTTGGTTCACTTATTAAAAGGGTACATTGATTTAAGAAAGGTGGCCAGCAGCCAATGTCAGGCTCTGTTTATAATTGTACCTTTGGGTTTAAATAGAGCTCCCCTCAGCCGTCCAGATTCCACTTCAATCCTCTCTACATCCTTTCCCATGTACCATCTCTCTGCAGCTGCAGTAGCTTCTGGTTCTTTAGTCTGTAGGGCCTCAGTATCCAGTTGGCCCTCATACAATGAAAGCTGAACTACCATAGGCTTTGTGGCATCCCTTAGGATAAACCGAGCTCCAAGCCGCTCCCCTGGTGACGGTACCATGCTCCAGAACAGACCCATGGGTTCAATTCCTGAGATAATTATCACCACATTTAGATTGATTATGAAGTTAAAAAGTAACTCAACCTAAAATCAGATTATTATTTGAGATAAATGATGCTTTCTAAATTTGTTTTACTTTGATCTTACCAGTATATGATCCACCCAGAGAAGCCTGATCAGACACAGAAACTTCTCCATTTTCATCCGCTTTGTAATGAGCATAACTCTCAAATTTTTCAATCAGTTTACCGGTTTTCTTCTCGGCAACAGACCTTGGAGAAAAGAACAATTTATTTTCCATGTGTTACAAATAATGTGTTGCAGAAATAAAGTAGTCCTAAAATATCAAGAACACATAAATTGAGAAAAGCAGTTTGCATAACCCAAATTTGTAGTGTAACTGCAAGCCAAGCAGTGTATGGAAAAACTAGATGACAACCAATTGCTAAATTGTGGGTACAATTGCTTCAACTAGGTAGACTACCTGACTATAAAATAAGCTACCAACTTTTTCTATAATTCATACCAATTTTGCCCAAAGCAGATGTAATTTGCATCCTGGTAAAATAGACACTTTACATGTATTATAAACAACAACACATTGTTAAAAAAATAAATTCTGAATACAAAGTCTGTACCTGATAGTGACATAGCTGTTAGCCTTAAGTCCAGTCGCTTTTATTGCTACTTTTGTGTCAATCATAGAAGTGGAAGGTGTCACTGAAAAAGCCATGTTTGAGTCATCTTGCTCACAGGTGTTGTCCATGTAGGTTAGCCATTTATTCCGTGGGCTGGGATGGGACGTTGCATGACTGTTTAGCTCAGGCTGACAGAATGAAAAGAGTTGTATGAGAGTTATGAAGAACTAATCTTTACTCACAAGCTTGATAGCTCCTTGAAATCCTGGGCTTACTTTTAGTTTTGTCCTGGTTTTTTTTTTTCATTGGCCCTCTAGTGTAGCGAGGAGAACCTTTCACCTTGGCAAAACAAGTGGGGCTGTGTCAAATACTAAATGAGCAGCCAGTACAGGTCTCAGTTCTTCCCGTGCATTGGGATTTAAACAAGTATCAACAAATCTTATGCACTTCGTAGGAAACTTGTACTTCGACCATCATCAGTATTGGAAATCAAGTTTGAGTACTCTTTGGATTGTGGAGCACTACACTACTGACCCCCTATAAATATTGTACAGTTCAAGCACACCGTGCTTGACGAACTTAAAAAAAGAAGGAAAAAAAAGAAGAAGTTTTACATTCTTTTGAGAAAAATATCGATTTATTTTCACATTTCTTGACATATAGGCCTAATATATTAAAATGCACGCTTCCAGAAGTTCCAGTGCTACAAAAAAGATAAAAATTTCTACAACCACCATACGATTTTTGTATTTTACTACTCTCGAGACCAAATTTCCGTGGTCTTGGTCTGGAGCACACATGGTCTCGGACTTCATGGTCTTGGTCTTGGTCTCGGACCTCACTTTCTTGGTCTCTGACCTCATTTTGGCTCGAGACCAGCTCGAGACCAATAAAAAAACATGCACTTTGAGTACAGGCAAAACGCTTCGTACCTTGAAACAATTTCCAAAGAAATCCTGCAAGAACGTGTGCGTCGTTTCATTCACAAACAAATTCACTCCATGTACTGTACAGTGTGAGTGCAATCTATGTGCAAATTTGGAATTTACGAAAGCAAATGGCACATTGGGCAGCATTGGTTATCAATATGCGCGTCTTAAAAAATTGATCTCAATGGATACACTGTACTGCATGGATATAATGAAAATAACATCCATCGAACTGCAACACGCACATGCGTAAGATGCATGCATACACACCCAGGCCTCTGTGACCGTCTGTATCTAGATGTGTGTGTACACCTGTACGTGTTGTAGGCACCATCCTTAGTATAACTCGATTCCAAGCTGTGGGGGAATTAATACTGCTGACCTCGTGAAACTTTTAACGTAAATAAAATTAAGTCCGTCTCTTTTGCCTATTCGCAATTATACAGTTTGCATAAACAAAGACCACAATGCTGATGTTTCTGAAGTGCATAGCATACGCTGCCTGCTGGACAGAACACAAATTTACTTATCTACTGAGATTATGGAACCTCATTGTTTGAAAACCAGGAGAGGAAAGATAACATTTTTTGGTAAAATAAACAAGGCATATATTTGTTTTCTTCTTTTTTCAGTTAGCCATTAGTATCCCTAAATTAGGATTCATCTGGGAAAAAATTGGAAAGAAGCCCATTTCAACTGATAATGGTAGGTATGGGTGTCAAATTGACCCAAAAATGTGGGAGGGGGTCATTGAACCTGGGGGTCATTGACCCACATTTTGCTCAAAGTATGTCATGTTTGGTATCAAATGAAAGGAAATTTAATTTAAAATGCTGAAAGTGATGTTTATTTTATTATTTTGCAAATCATTATGTGCTAGTTTTAAAACAAGGCATCGGCAAGCTCATTACACAGTTTCTATGTAAAGAAGACCTTGAAACTACCATAATCCGTTACTATGTATCTATCAACATGGTTCAAGGCATGTATATTACAAATTCAACAATTTGCTGATCAGAAATACTATTTAGAAGGCTCAAATGATAGTAAGCTCATTGTAGGCCCTACAAGTTTAGCCAAAACAAAAGGCTTGATTATTCTGTTTCCTCTTCATTGCTACCAAGTTCTTCTGTATCTATTCTGTCTGCTCCATTAGAGCATTGCCCACAGCACACTCCACATGCAGAAACACATGACATGCCAGCTGTTTATGTTTAAGCAGGGAAAAGTGAAAGTATAGGCCTACATGTACATGTGGCGTGATATGGCCAAGCAGTCTAGTTCACTGGACCCAAGCTCGGGTATTATCAGCAGCAGAGTGTGGGTTCGAATCCCGGCCGTGGCACTTGTGCCCTTGAGTAAAGCCCTAAATTGCTTCGTAAAATCTTGGGAAGGTAGTGCATTCGGCTCTACCAGCAAGACTTCTGAGTGGATGATACCCATGCCCACATCCTTACGGACTCTGAAGGGGGTTAACCGTGTTTCAGCCTCAGGAGTAGGTAGCAACTAGCAACTTGCCCCTAGATGGTGACAGTTGATGTGGGCAGACAGCCCAAATCAGTTCTTTGATCTACTTCTCTAGCACTGAGGATAATGTTTCCAAACACTTCTTGGAATATATATTCTATCGATAATGAAAAGGTTGAAGTGCCATTTTACATGTTTTAAGATCTGGATCCCTGTTTCAGACTTTTGAGAAAATAAATGCATTGTGGAGGAAATACAGATTTGTATCAGTTATACATGGTACAGCAATGTTTGTCGAGTGTTACATGTACTTTGATGCATTGTCATTGTCGAGTGACATTTACACCACAAAACAACATTAATGAAGAATCAGGAAAAAGGGATCCCCAAGTTTTAAATAATTATTCAAAGATTCGTGGGCTTTATTTTCAAGCCTGGTCTTGGTCTTGGTCTTGGTCTCGGACTGACATTTGGCCAGCGAACCACTGTTAAGGGAGATGGCTATTAATTATTGCAAAGCTGAAGTGATCCGGAACTAGTCAAATTACTTGAAAATTGTCCCAACTACAGTCATGACAGTTGGGTGTTAAAGTTGGGGCGCCCCAACTGTATTTGGGATCGCCCATAGAGCTCAACGGGATACCATGATCGATCATGCATGGACTGCTGCGTGACACTACTGCAGACGCACATGGTGCAATCGGCGTGAAGGATTTATTAATTAACAAGATTCTCACAAACTCGGTTCTGTATACAAACTCATGTCGAAACTGAGGTTAGAGCTAGAGCCAGTCGCGAGCCAGTGCCCAAGACAATCGAGGTTTAGAAAATGCCCTTTGGTTGAATGATAGTATCGCTCATTTAAATGGACCGTTAACTCGGCGTAATGCTACCTTTAGAATGTTCAGACAGCAGCCACATACCGGATGACGTTTTCGCTTTCACTTCAGTCTCAAAGTAGGCCTACGCATTTAATTTCCCTTCTCTTGGAAAACAACAATTCTAATTAATCTCAAATGTGCTCAAGCTAGTATAAAATGGTCTTAATAATACCTCCAAACTTACTATTTATTTTTCTTTAGTTTAATCATGGAGGGGGACGCTCTGGTCTGTGTTTACTGCGATCGCAACTTTAGTTGGGACGATTATCAAGTTAGGGCGGAAAAGCTCCATGCTCTCATCAATTTATTCCGTCCCAACTTGACAAATGACAATAGTCCCAACTATAGTTGGGACTGGTCCCAACTTGAGTGTTAAAGTTGGGGCGTCCCAACTATAGTTGGGATCGCAGTAAGCACAAAGCACCCCCATGAATAAACTAAAAACATGTATTGTAAGTATCATTTAGTACATGTATGAAGTTTTTAAGACCACTTTCCCACAAGAATATTTTAGATTAATTCGAGTTTTGGTTTTCCGAGAGAAGGGAAACTAAATAAATGCATAATAGGCCTACTTGAGACTGAAAGCGTCACACCCGGCATGAGCATGAGCCATGAGGCTGCTGTCAGAACCCTCTAAAAATACAATTTACACGAGTTAGTTTTAGTGGTCCATCATGAGCGATATGCTATTAATTATTCCAAACCTCCTCCTGGGCAGCGGCCCGCGACCGGCTCTAGCTCCATCATCAGTTTTGACATGAGTTTGTACAAAGGAAAGCCGAGACCCAGGTTTGAAATAAAGAAATTTGTTAATTAACGCCGATCGCATGATCGATCACGGTGTCCTGTTGAACTCTATGGGTTAACCCAACTATAGTTGGGACGCCCCAACTTAAACACTCAAGTTGGGACCAGTCCCAACTATAGTTGGGACAATATTGTCAAGTTGAACGGAACAAATTCATATCATTGGGGTATCCAATTCATTCATGCAGCCATGATGCAGGAATCCTTTTGCTTGGTAATTTGTTTGATACATAACATTAATTTTTTTTAACACCGTCATTATCACAAAAGTTGTCTTCATCTTATTTAAATACCATCAAAACAACTTTAACTTAAGTATCACAAAAGAGAAAAACCTACATACACGAGACACGTTGATGCGTTGCCGTTGGTTCCTTGCTCTATGGTTCCTTGCCCAGCGTTGAATGGATCCAGATAGTTATAGTCGTTCCGCCGGGTCGTACTAATTAGCGTCAACAGGCCCATTTCACGACAACTCAAGACAACTCAAGACAACTCAAGACAACTCAAGACAACAAGTTTAAAATAACATTAGATACAATGGTTGTAATCAGAGTGTATCTGGAAACACGTTTAAAACTGACTGGAACCATCGTGCATACATATTTTTCTCGGGAAAAAATGTTTTTTTCGTAAAAAATAGTCAACTTTCTCCGTCCGTAAAATTGGCCGACGTGATGCTATTGCGCTAGTGCAATGACTTTGGACCGCACCATTATGATATGGGTGGGTAAGGACAAAAAGAAATTGAGACAGAAAAAAGAGTTAAAGAACAAAAGAAATAAAGAAAGAAAAAAGAAAGAAACAAAGAAACAAAGAAATACATGTAAATAAAACTATAATATGAAAAGTTTCTTACATTGACATGAGTGTGTGGGCACCATTCTCGACTTAAAAATTGCACTTGCCTGTAGTGTAATGGTGCGGTCCATTGTTATTGCGCAAGCGCAATAGCATCACGTCAGCTAATTCTACGGACGGCGAAAGTTGACTATTTTTACGAAAAAAAACTTTTTTCCCGTGAAAAACATGTATGCACGATGGTTCCAGTCAGTTTTAAACGTGTTTCCAGATACACTCTGATTACAACCATTGTATTTGATGTTATTTTAAACTTGTTGTCTTGAGTTGTCTTGAGTTGTCTTGAGTTGTCTTGAGTTGTCGTGAAATGGGCCTGTTGACGCTAATTAGTATGACCGGTTCCGCCCCCCGTTCCGGTAGTGTGTGCTTTTCGATTGGCTGATGATGATGTAATCAGTTGCGGGGGGGGGGTGCCCAAAACTCTCAAGTTGAGACGGAACCACTGATCTCTATTGTCAGTATAATAGAGATCAGTGGACGGAACACGTTCGTTCCTACAAAGTACAAGTACTAAAGGCGCATTATTGCCCGGAAGTCGACGGAGTGACGGTGCGGTGTGCGCATGTGTTGGCTATGCATTTCGCACATGCGCACACGTGCTCACTCGAATGGTGTGGTACATGAAACCATAAAAATGAAGGTATGAAACCATGTAGAAAATTTTTTTCCACGAATTCATAAGCATCCCATATTTCTACACAATGAATTGCGGACACAAACCAAGTCACTAGAACAGCAAATTGACGTCTTTCTGCGTTCAATCCTCGGCCTTCAGTGGCCCAAAAAAGTGTCAAGTAAGTGCTTTTTATGAAAAAACCAACGAGAAACCTTGAAGTGTCATAATCGCGAAAAGACGCCTGAGATGGACAGGCCATCTCCTGAGACTACCTGATGAAACACCAGCCAAGCAAGTGCTTTTGGAGTGTATACGTCATCACAAGCTGCCATGGGGCATATCTGATTGAAAAATATTAATAGATCGAGGTATTAAAGCCTCATAAAGTAAAAGAAAAGGAAAGAAAACAATATATTATTTGTCAATATGAAGACGAAAATTTACAACCACCGCAAAAAAGCACATAAGTGTACTATAAATTAAGGTTGGTCAAATATACTTTTTTGAAAAATAGCCCCCTTTTCAGGGTGAATAGGGTGGAATAGGTTACTCCTCCCTCATGTTTTTTTTTTTTTTTTTTAATTAAAAGTTTTGCCACAAAAACCTCGTTAGTATGACAAGATTCATGCTCATCAATACTCCAGTCGCTTCCGGCTCATTGTGCGGTTTGAAGTAAGGACAAATGCGATACTAATTTCAAATCCCTCAACTAAGACATCATAAAGTGTATGTGCGATGCAACATGACATCTGGATGAGAAGAAACAAATCCAACGATCTGGAAACATAATAATAGTTTTATTCAGAACGTGTCGGCACCCTTATCAATGATGTCCGTTCCTAACCTTTGCTACTGCAGCAAGTACCATTAAAGTTTCAAGCCATCTCACGTTGTTTATTATTTTTTTATTAGTTAAATTTTTACAAACGATATAAAATGGGATTTCAAAATAAACATTAGCACTTTCAATGTTTGTATTTTGAAAACTAAGATGTCAAAGATTATATGGAAATTAATGAGGATTCTTAACAAACTTGCACTTTTTTTTTACAAAATGCATCATCTGAATATTACATAATCATTAATTATGAGCAATAATAACGTATGTTTTACACAAAGGACATTTTGATTGATAAAGATACGCCACAGTACTGGTGGGGCTATCGTCTGACTCTCAATATTTTTTTTGAAACGAAATCCATAAAAGTATTATCCGATTCTGATGAAGGTTACACCCCTATGTTCCGAAACCTCAATGTTCCGACACCCCTTGTTTTTATGTTCCTGATCCCTAGCTTGTAGATCAAAAGGGGGTTATGTGAACAAAGTGTCACCCCAGAAACGTATAAATATATTTGACATGTCATTATAAGAGAATAATCTGTATGAAATTGCATGATTTGTGAACAGTTTCATATCAAAATCTACATAAATGTACATATATATTTTTTTTAAAGCTAGCACACACATCAATTCACTAATAATTTAAGTTCAAGAAAAACAAAAAACAAAGATATTAATGCCCAAACCAAATCGACTTGCATACTGATTTTATGCAATGGCCACTTACTCTTACTGTACTGCTGGTTTTCTCATTCAATTAATGAGAAAATGGTAATGGTAATTTGATTATGTTAATAGTTGTTGACCATGATGTACAACTTCAACTTCATTCACAACATTTCAAGCCACACAAATCATTTAGAAAGACTGGAATTATTTAACCCGTGGTCAACAAGTATTAACATAAGTAGACACGGAACTACACTTTAACATTCAATGTTGCCGCATCAATATAGCATCCCTTCGGGAAGGGAAGGACAAAATGGTATACGTACACCGGGTATATTTATACACAAACAATGATAGCCTGTAGTGCAGCAAGTATGTGATGGGACTGTGACTTTTAGTTTATTTAAGCTGTAAGCATGGAATTTCGCAAACCGTCAGAGTATGTCATGAGAAAGTATTTGTCTATAGGGCCATTGCAGATTTGGGCTTTGAAAAAAAAATAGGTAGCATAACAAGCAATTTTTGAAATAGCTGCTATTGCTTGTTATTCTACTCAAATATTTCTCATATCTGCCCTATCTGATAACAATTAAACAATTTTTTATTCCTGCTTGCCCCCTTTTTTAAACAAACACGCCATACAACAAACCTGTTGAATACAGACATTCCAGTATTAGTTAAAAAATAGTCATAGTTTTTAGTTCAAAAATAGTCATAGTATTAGTTTACAAATAGTAATAGTTTTAGTTCAAAGATGCCCCTGTTTCATTAGTTGCAACTAAACGTAATTGATTAACGTTTGCCCATCTTATATCATTTCTTTAAATATTTCAGATTTAAGTAATAAACCACAAGGGACTGACTGGGTAAATTTTTTTATAATTTGGGTTTGAACAAAAAAAATTGACTGGAGTGTGATTCCTGGTTACACGGCAGTTAACGGTTGTTTGGCTTCTGACTGGCACCCCCGAACAAACATATTGACTAATAGGGAGACCGCCGACATAGGGCTGGATAGCTCAGTTGGTAGAGCGCCCGTATGTTAATCCGGAGGTCGTTGGTTCAAGTCCCGCTCCGGTCAATTTTTCTTTGTTCATTCCCAAATTATTTCAGATTTAATTGAACTTTCCAACCCACGTTTCTCAGAGGACGTCACTTCTATCCTTCTTAATGATTGAAACAATGATGGTGGCTGGTTGTAACCATTATTCAAGAACTGATTTTATTAGGACAATTAGAATTTTACCAATTAGACAGTGAAGGGTTAAACCTCTCTCCAATTTCCTCTGATGATATAATGAACACAAATCAAATAATTTTAAGAAACTGTCTAAGGCAGTGTCCACATTAGCGACTACGGCTAAGGCTACGTCTCGATCGCTGCGTCATCTTGCGTTGAAGTACAGTACATCCTTAGCAACACTGTCAGACACAGTCGTTGCTGTACCTAAATCCGCCAATTCGGATACGGCTTTAGTAATTGGCAAAGTCTTTGTGCCTTAACTTTGATTCATGATTCCTGCGTATGAAATTCTGAACCCACTGATGCAACAGTTGAAGTATGCAATTAATACAGTGCCTGAAAGACAAATTGCCGAGTTCCCTCATTGGGAAATGGGAACATCATCTGTTAATCAAACAAATAAACAAACAAACACCCCAACACCCCAACAAACAAGCAAACAAACAAACAAACAAACAAACACCCCAACACCCCAACAAACAAACAAACATTTATTTGTTTGTTTGCGGAAAAACACCTAAACATTGTAAAAGGTCAAACATAAGTTTCTATAACTTGGAGTTGCAATGACCACAGTGTCTCCAGAGGAATCTTAACATCTTTGGCCAGCTGTCCTCCATTGCTCTGATGTTTCCAACAGGTGTTCCTCCATGTTCAAGTACAGCATCTGTATCAAGAGTGGATTCAAAAGTACCAGAAATAACCATGCGAGTACAGGGTGAAACAAGAATGGTGTGTTGACAAACACAAATGCCCCTCAGACATTAATCTCATTAATCTTGAGTTATCACTCGAACAACATTTCTTTTGTTTTAGCCATAATGACCTTGACATTTGACCTGAAGGTGTAAAAAAACAAAGGGCTTCTAGGGGACGCCAAGACCAATCCCTACACCAAGTTTGGAGTTGATATGCCAAGTCCTTCTCGGGTTATTGCTTTGGCAAAATTTCTTTTGTTTTAGCCATAATGTACTTGACATTTGACCTATTAGGTTCCAAAAACAATAGACTTCCCAAGACCTATCCACAAACCAAGTTTTGAGTTGATAGGCCAAGTCCTTAAGTAATCGCTCGGACAATGATCGCACATACGCACTCACACGCTTTCATATGGCAGTTACCAGGTACTTCTATTGTTGTTGTTATTCTCTTTTCCGAAAAAAATAAAATCCACTGTGGGGTAGCACTAGAACAAAGAATTCCTTGTGGGGTAACATTGTTCAATTGTTAAAAGCACCCCGAAAGAGAGACCTGCAGTATTTATTTTCTTCTCGGGTCTCTTAATTGTTATTATTATATCTTTCTGGTAATGAAATCAATGCACCCCCAAAAGTGACTAGCACTATGATCTGTCCATCAGAAGATACCAGTGTAGAGGAGATGAAGAAATCAGTTTCAGGTGTGGGTGGAAAAACTCAAATGGGGAAAACCCTTGCAGGGACTGAAAACCTAATCCACATGCAAGGTTTCGGTCTGGGATTCAAACTGGAGTCACAGAGGTGAAAAGCAAGAAATCACTGAACCAACCCGAAGGCCCCTAATAGCACCGAATATACAGTGCTTATCATACAGGGGTAATTGTAAGTGAAGGGCAGAAAGCAGAATATTATGGAGAAACAAAAATGGTGCCTTTTGGACCTTTAAGAGGTGACCAGAAATTTGGTTTTAAAACCCCCCCAGTAATTAACCCCCATCTGTGCCACCCTCCCTCTCCCATCTGCCAAACTTAACCGTCAATATTACAATAAACTGTCTTACTTATAGCCGGTGACCAACATCTGCTGCTGACAGGTGCCCATGGTATCTCTAGGAGATGACCAGCTTCAGGGTAGCTCAGCAGCTGATAGTTACTGCATCCGTGTCGCTGAAGTCGCTCCATACTCTGTTTGGCATTGTAGCAGCTGTCCCATTGTCTCTCAGCCTCACCTGTGACAAAGAGGTACTGGCACTTTGGATTTTTCTCCAGCTGTGGATGTAGACACACTGAAGTCAGCATCAAATTGGCAAATAAATAGTTTTCAAATGATTTATCATAAAGTATTAATGTACTGTACATCTTTCAAATGTAAGTTTGGTGGAGGTCGGTGGGGGATGTCTCACTACAAGTTGTGCCCTATTGTTCTTACAACAGTATATAGTTCTCAAGACAACTTTCCCCTGCCCACACCAATGTTCTTATTTTGGTTTGCAAAAATAAACCAATCACACAGTGTTTACAAAAAACCCAGACAACTGAAGGCCGTAAGCAATAAAATGGCTCCTGGCCAAAAAATATGGCATTGTTATCACATTTTTGTTGTAAGAATTACCCAAAAGACCCGTGTTCCCATTCCCATGCCGAATTGAATATTTTTTATAATGACCTCTTGAAAAATCAAATTTGGGCACACGACGCACTTGCTGCATTTTCTCAATAAAAGCCTGTATAAGTGCGTTAATTGAGGACTAGACTAGAGGATGGGAATGGCCGTACTCTTTCAAAAACCAGCGATGAATTAAACTTCTACCATAGATTTTACCTTTATAATGGCACCATCTTCGTCTTGTACATTATACAATTCTTTCCAGCACTCAAATATATCGTATACACCTTTCAGTGGTTCTTCTAAAAGCATACCTTCAAAGCTGAAAGAATCACAAGTGACAACAAGTATACTTAATATGAGCTGGAATGGAGGGTAATGCATGGTCGATATGGAGAAGTATGTTCTTGAGTTGGTTGTGGAATGTTTCAATGATTTGTATGACAGTATATCTGGATTGACACTTGTGTCCTGGAGAAAGACACTTTTAAGTTAAAACTATACTTGCTTCTCTTCACCCAAGGGTAAATGGGTATCTGTGAGGGCAGAGATGGTTCTTGTGATTGATTTGATAACATGGTGTGCTACATACATGTACTTGGCAGCACAGGCTATATACCCCCAGGGAGCTGAGATGGTTTCAGGCATGAAATAAATGGCCAAATGGCCAGGGGTAATAATGTTAAAGCACCGCATGAGCAACACTGAGTGACGGATTTGAGCACTACTTAGGAATCCACAATTATAATTATTAATATTATTGGTATTATTATGGTGGTTTATAGACTCTATACACCATTGGTCATAACAAGGGCCGAGTCTCCTTCAAGAAAGCATAAAGACATAGGGAGATCAACGGTATATCCTGAAATCAGGAGAAACCCTGACCAATCACAGGCCTAGTGCACAGAACCTAAAGATTTCAGCCCCTGCAAAAAGATGTGGATTATACATAGGTTCAGATTGCTGTTTGGTCAAAATGTATTTGACATATGTTGTTGTGACGGGAAGTAAAAATTTAATAGAGTAAGAAGGGTTAGGCCCAGATATGTGATGCTCCGTGCAAAAACCAGGCACTTTTTGCAAAAAATCAAAGCTAGGTTTATTTTTTGGTGAAAAGGACAAGAGTAATACCTATTCAGGGCATATAAGCTACAAATAGACAGCACATCACATTGGTAACATAGAAGTGCCTGTTTTTGGCATAGGGGTGCCACAACTTGAGGAAAATATTGACGAGACGGGTCAGTTGGGAATACCTACGGAATATATGGCATTTCCTCTCCATTCAGCTTCAATGGGAACGAAGCAAAAGCATGGGGTCCATTAATACTGATCACTGCACTGACCTACAAGAGAATAAAATGAAAAAAATAGACATGTTGTATGACATGTGCTCCTGTGTTTAAAGAGAAGGTGTACACTTGGTAATCACTCTTAAAATTAATGGCAATAAAACTGACTGGTTAGAAGCCTACAGCAGCTTTTGATAGTATAAAGCATTTTGAGAAACTTTCTCTTTGAAGTAATGTGGTTATGTAAAAAGATTTTAGGTTGTACACCCAAAATTTGAATCTGAATGCGTTACTTGTCAGAAACGATTCTTAGATTGTTCTCCTATAAGGGATTATTCTTCCTGGGTGGACATTATTCACTCCGGATTTTTGGCCATATCTCAAAAATGCGACCGCCTTTTGAAATCAACTGTTCACTGGTTAGTTTTATTGTATACACCTTCATTTATATAGGATTAAAACAACCGAACGGTTCCAAAAACCAAAGGTATACTTTGCCTTTAAATCAATTCAACTATGTAACAATTCTGATGAGTAGGGTGGATGAGTAGTACCAAGTAATTCTGTAATAATTCAGAAAACTAGTGTAGCCGAGTACATGTAACTCGAGTAGGAGTACTATGGCCACTATGTCTTTTTTTTTGTCGTACAAACCAGAATTATGAGAGATCAATAGGCTGCCACGGCTGTTAACCGTTGTATTTGGCATGGAGAAAAGTCCACAATTCTAGCTTTTGTGGCCATGGGTTCAGCCGATTCAAGGTGAATCCAAACCATATTTTTAAGAAAAGAGAAAATGACATCACAATTCTGGGTTGGACAAAGAACAGCTTACTAGAGTGGGACTTGGACCTGGGACCTCCAGATTACCGTGCCGGTGCTCTACCAAGGGTTCATACATGGTTTCAAATTGAAAGGCAATCTTTAGATGAACTCCAGTGACAAAAGTGGGAGAACTAGAAAGGAACAAGAAAATGAATACTCAAGGTGCAAGAAAATGACTACTCAAGGTATAAGAAAATGACTACTCAAGGTATAAGAAAATGAACTAACACCACTTTGTTTTGTTTCATTTTTTTCTTAAGAAACAAAAAGGCTTAAGAAATGTTTAGAAGAATGTACAGCACCATTAAATCTTTAAGTTTCACGTACCTTTTCAGGAAAAAGTGCAGACGTCTGTAGCGTAAGAGTGGCCCCTGTAGATACGCCCACTATTCCTATTCCACCAGACTTCACATACGGCTGGTCACACAACCAATCTACTGCATCCTGACAGTTAAACAGCGAAAAGGTTAATACTGACTGCTGTGTATTGCAACTGACTTTCACCTTGCGTCTTCCAGAATGAACCAGATAAGGTAAATTTTAGTTCAATTTTGGGGTGAACAAGGACAAGTTGACTAGAACCTGATTTGAACCTGTGACCTCCAGATTAATGGCAGGCGCTTCATCAAGTGAGATATCAAACCCTAATGTTGGCAGTCTCCCTATTTTTGTCAATATCTTTGTTCAGGGTGACAGTTAGATGCCATTCATTCTTCATCCGAAGGTTATAGATTAAAATCCCGTCTAGTAAATGTTTCTTTGTTAACCTCAAAATTGAACCTTTCATTTTCGAGAACATTATGCTTGATTCGATTCTTTCTTCACTCTCCCTTTGTTGCTCAAGAGAAATAAGTTTATAAAAAGACTGTATTATATTGGATGCATATGAGTGCATTGCCGCCGAATATAATCATGGGGTGGAATTTGGACTATTCCGTTTGAAATGGAAAAGTCAAAGTACTCAGGCAGAGTGATTGTATTCCACACAATGCATGAACAAAGAGCATGAACAATGCTTCTTATTACACATGACTGTATATAACTCATACAAAGACATAGATCCTTGTCACGTGAATTTTGTTTTTCACAGTACACACAAAATAAACACGGACAATTCTTATAATCCCTTCTCAACAACAGGGACGACTCCATGCAGACACCATTCTTGTCTGCCATGCCACGACGCTGCCACGTTTGGACAAATGGGGGGGGAACTATTATTTAGGAAGCGGGGCTTCGAATGCCCTATAAATATCAATATAGGACTCGTACATTTAATTTAGGAGCGTCGCAGCAGTATATATTAACACCATCAGGAGGATGGAGGGTTACAAGAGGGAGGGTGGAGGGTTATGATTATCGCAACTACACATTACACTACTATTATTATATTCCCTCCATACCCTAAAATATTCAGCTTCTAAGTTCCAAAGATATTTTGACAGATCCTTGTAGGCAAAATAGGGTAGAGCATAGGAAGCAAATCCGTGAGACGCCAAAGCAGCAGCACGAATCTCAATCAATCCTCCAGCACTACCAAACATATCAATCACACCAGGAAAAGGTCCAGGTCCTGATGAAAGTATAAGAAAGGATCCAGAAAATCACATGGAAGTATCAAAAGTGTTAATATTTTGCTATAACCACATCCTTTGGTTGTGGGTTCGAATTCTGCCCAAGGAGTATGCTGTGGATTTTTTTTCTGCAATACTCACGAAAGCACCGAGTGCTTATCACACAACGGTGTGGAGTAAAAACCGAAATAATATTCTTTATCCCCAGATGCAATTATTACATCAATCCTTTGGTGCAGATCTGAACAAATGTAGCTAATTATTGATGTTAGGATCATACTGTTGACATGTGTGCAAAAACATGCATGGTTAGACTTTTTCGGAATTTCTTTACCATAATGTGTTATATCAAGTTTGGTTCACTTATTAAAAGGGTACATTGATTTAAGAAAGGTGGCCAGCAGCCAATGTCAGGCTCTGTTTATAATTGTACCTTTGGGTTTAAATAGAGCTCCCCTCAGCCGTCCAGATTCCACTTCAATCCTCTCTACATCCTTTCCCATGTACCATCTCTCTGCAGATGCAGTAGCTTCTGGTTCTTTAGTCTGTAGGGCCTCAGTATCCAGTTGGCCCTCATACAATGAAAGCTGAACTACCATAGGCTTTGTGGCATCCCTTAGGATAAACCGAGCTCCAAGCCGCTCCCCTGCTGACGGTACCATGCTCCAGAACAGACCCATGGGTTCAATTCCTGAGATAATTATCACCACATTTAGATTGATTATGAAGTTAAAAAGTAACTCAACCTAAAATCAGATTATTATTTCAGATAAATGATACTTTCTAAATTTGTTTTACTTTGATCTTACCAGTGTATGATCCACCCAAAGAAGCATGATCAGACACAGAAACTTCTCCATTTTCATCCGCTTTGTAATGAGCGTAACTCTCAAATTTTTCAATCAGTTTACCGGTTTTCTTCTCGGCAACAGACCTTGGAGAAAAGAACAATTTATTTTTGCAGAAATAAAGTAGTGCTAAAATATCAAGAACACTTGCAAGAAGATTGCATAACCCAAATTTGTAGTGTTACTGCAAGCCAAGCAGTGTATGGAAAAACTAGATGACAACCAATTGCTAAATTATTGTGGGTACAATATTGCTTCGACTAGGTAGACTACCTGACTAATAAATTAGCTACCAACTTTCTCCATACTTCATACCAATTTTGCCCCAAGCGGAAGTACTTTGCAAATTGCATTCCGGTAAAATAATCACTGAACATGTATTATAAACAACAACACATTGTAAAAAAAAAATTCTGATTACAAAGTCTGTACCTGATAGTGACATAGCTGTTAGCCTTAATTCCAGTCGCTTTTATTGCTACTTTTGTGTCAATCATAGAAGAGGAAGGTGTGACTGAAAGAAGCCATGTTTGAGTCACCTTGCTCAGGTGTTGTTCATGTAGGTTAGCCATCGCTTCCGTGGGCTGGGCTGGGACGTTGCGTGACCGTTTAGCTCAGGCTGACAGAATGAAAAGAGTTGTATGAGAGTTATGAAAAACCAATCTTTACTCACCAGCTTGATAGCTCCTTGAAATCCTGGGGTTAATTGTAGTTTTGTCCTGTTTTTTTTTTTAAATATTGGCCCTCTAGTTTAGCGAAGAGAGCCTTTCACCTTGGCAATACTAGTGGGGCTGTGTCAAAATACTAAATGAGCAGCCAGTACAGGTCTCAGTTCTTCCCGTGCATTGGGATTTAAACAAATATCAACAAATCTTATGCACTTTGTAGAAAACTTGTACTTCGACAACCATCAGTATTTGGAAATCGAGTTTTAGAACTTCTGTGTCGAGATACAACGAGGGCACTCTTTGGATTGTGGAGCACTACACTAGGTACTGACCCCCCCCCCCATAAATATTGTACAGTTCAAGCACAAAACTTTACACAAAAACTAAACAAAAACAAAAGTTTTAAATTCTTTTGAGAAATATATCGATTTTTCGTTGTTATTGGCCGCCATCATAAAATGTTAAATGTTCCTAAGAGCGTGAATAAGAAGAGCATGGTACACTCGTTTTTACCAGTACAGGTATCATGACAAAAAGTGTCCGCTGAGCATGCGCAGTGGACGTCGGACACTATTTGGCTCGTATTAAGTGCCAAATAGTGCCCGCTGACAAATTAAAAAAACGAAAGGTTAGATTTGTTACGTTGATCAACACTTTTCCGGCCATGATTACCTACTAAATCACAATGTGACACAAATCAAGTGTTAAAAATCGAACAAGGGATCGGGAACACTAAATCAAACTCAAAAGTAGGTAAAGATTAGTATTAGAATGAGTAATTAGTGCATTTTGTGCAGGTTTTAAAAGTACGAAACAAAAAATTCACGATTAAAATGATGTGAGAAAGTGCTGAATGTTAAGTGTTACGAATCCTTGTAATCATAAACAATAAAGAAAGCGTTCAAACAAAATCGTAAAAGGCAATTTCAGGTGAAAAATTTTCTTATCTATGACGTACTCTAGTCAGCTGAGCAATGCACGCAATAATGCACAAGGACACTATTTGGCAAACTTCCGTAAATAATGTGACGTCTTTTTTGTCATGACACCGAATCACCTTTTGAATTCACATTATTTTGCTGCAATCTCTTTGACATCTTACAAAAATAAAAATAAAAATAAAAATAAAGTCGATCAGTTTACCTAAACATAAGTATCCATAGACAAAGAAAGATAACTTCTTTTTAAGAGGCTTCGAGATAGGCCTAAAATTGTCACCCGGGCCGGTTGACCAGTTACGGATCACTTGATTCCATTCCAAATCAATAGCGCACCTGCTATAGCAAACCCGTACTCCCGTCTGTTGCCCAAAGATGCAAACTTTAGCAAAGTGTATTGGCATGGCAAGTAGTTTCACATTCCTTGACTTAAGGCCTAATATATTTAAATGCACGCTTCCAGAAGTTCCAGTGCTACAAAATAGATTAAACTTTCTACAACCACCGTATGATTTTAGTATTTTACTACTCTCAAGACCAAATTTCCGTGGTCTTAGTCTCAAGCACACACATGGTCTCGGACTTCCTGGTCTTGGTCTTGGAATAGTCTCGGACCTCATTTTGGCTTGAGACCATCTCGAGACCACTAAAAAAAAACATGCACTTTGAGTACAAGCAAAATGCCTCGTACCTGGAAACAATTTCAAAAGAAATCCTGCAAGAATGTGTGCGTCGTTTCATTCACAAACTAATTCACTCCGTCTACTGTACATGAGTGCAATCTAAGTGCAAATTTGAAATTTAAGAAAGCAAATGGCACATCGGGCAGCATTGGTTTTCAATATGCGCGTCTTAAAGAATTGCTCTCAACAGATACACTGTACTGCATGGATATAATTAGCCTTTTGTCAAAGCCTTCGTGGCTTGGGCAGCTTTGTAAACAGCAGAGCGAGCCCGCGTGGCAAAGCCACGAGGGCCTTTTCCAACTTGTTTGCGGTTTGTTTCTTGATGAATTATTCATAACGTAAGAAAGGCACATTACTGCATTACATAACAGCACTGAAGCCAGCATGCTAAGCCCCCACCGCTGGCTCTATCTACAAGTTCAGAGGTCAGCATGGACAGTCCACTTTTCAGCAGGGGTTACTAAAACAAGAGAGCGTGTGTGTAATAAGGAGTGAAGAAGACCTATGGATTAAATGGGGTTACAGACAACAAAAACAGAATAGGGATGGATTTTGTCATGAATGAGGGGACCTCATTTACACATGTATCATCAGAAATTGGACATGTATTAAGAAGTAAAGATGGTTATTCAGGGTTTGCCCTTAACTTTTCAAGTGACTGACCAGCTGGACCAGTTTGCGTGTCATTTCACTGCTCTGTCAGTTTCTTCACATAATCCATACGAAATGGCGATGCATTTTGACACTGAACTAGCCAGCAGGACCACTTGGAGAGAATTGTAACTGTTTTAATTGGCATTTGGTCAGCGGACCACTGCTAAGGGAGATCGCTATTATTGCAAAGCTGAAGTGATCCGGAACTGGTCAAACGACTTGACAATTGGGCCAACTAAAGTTGGGACTGGTCCCAACCCAACTTGAGTGTTACAGTTGGGGCGTCCCAACTGTATTTGGGATCGCCTGTAGAGCTCAACGGGATACCATGGTCGATCATGCATGGATTACTGTGTGACACTACTGCAGACGCACATGGTGCGATCGGCGTGAAGGATTTATTAAATAACAAGATTCTCACAACCTCAGTTCTCGGCTCTGTATACAAACTCATGTCGAAACTAGGGTTAGAGCTAGAGCCAGTCACGAGCCAGTGCCCAAGACGATCGAGGTTTAGAAAATGCTTTTTGGTTGAATGATAGTATCGCTCATATTGGACCGCTAACTCGGCGTATTACTGTCTTTTTAGAGGGTTCTGACAGTGGCTACTCCTAGAACTACGAGGTTCGTTCCGCTATTTGTCTTCACGACCCTCATAGAGTGACATGTACAAATCCTATTCGAAACTTTTTGTCATTCACGTTTACACGCCTACAGCTTTTTTTAAAAATCCGATCTTGCAAAAATTAGGCTGTATTTGTTCTTTGTACTCTCATTGAGCGTTGCGCTGGTCCAGAAAATCCACTCCTCAAAACAAACTTGCAAAAAACGATAAATTCCATTGGTAATCAGTGGTAGTCTGCGCGCAACGCTGGTCCACGATAACTATAAATAACTATATATATTTTGTATCACAAAGTTGTCTACATCTTATTGAAATACCATCAAAACAACTTTAACTAAAGTGTAATAAAAGATAAAAACTACATACATAGATTTCCGAGTCTCGTGGTGACACGTTGTTGCGGTGATTCTGCCCAGCCTTGAATGGTCGTCCCCCGCCCCCCGCGCCGTAGTGTGTGCTTTTCGATCGGCTGATGATAATAATCGGTCGCGGGGGAATTGCCCAACTCTTACCGATTGTCACGACGTGCACACGTCGTGCACATGTGCGCGCTGTTTGGTCGTTCACCTTGATACCATCGTGATCCGTCCGTACACACACCTCTTCTGTTATTCAAGATCCAAGGGTCAGGCAGCTGTTTATTCTACCGTAGGAATACCCTCCATGCTTAAACCCTTTCGTAACTCATGCATCATCCGATTATTTTCTTGAATGCAGATAGTGTGGTGCTTACCAGCTTCCTACGACCCTTTATGAGAAGAAGAATTTTCTTTAGTTTAGCCTGAATGTTTATGGGAGGTAGATTAAGCCCTTCATTGCCCTGAATGATGTGACTATAGATCGCCCCTCCGTCTCCTTACTTCCAGTGTCATATGTCCACTTAATTATTTTCTGATATTCCAGATTATTGCAACCCATACTTTTTATGAGATAGTCAAGTAGTCGTCCGAATTAACTTTTTGCGGTGCTCCCTGTGCGCCTAAAATAGCGAAATGCAATTTCCCGGGGAAGTCACGTATTGACTGCTTCGAGTGCTATGGTAACTACAACTCCACTTAAGAAAGTTTGAATAATTATGCCCAAAATAGACAAAAGTTAAATAAACCAAATAGTTTTGTATAGCATTGTTTCTGTACATGTACAATCATGACTTCTTTTATTTGTTCAACCATATACATGAGTAAATATATATATATTTTAAATTGCATCGGGGATAAAGAATGTTCAACTTGTTTATCCATTTAGGGCCAACACCGAGTTCTGTGAAAAATATACACGCACTTTCCGTTACACTGATCGTATCATCACGTTCAACCTCACTTGTATTAGTTCAACCATGCAAACAATGCCAAAGTTAAACTATCGCAGGACCTTATCGCAAGACCTTTCCCGCTCTTTGAATTGCAGTTGGCTTTTTGTTGCAGAATGGATCCAGCTCAGCGATGAAGCAATCATTGTGGAGTGGTGCTTCTAAGATAAACTTATCAGTTAGACTTAAAGGCTAGGGTGAATTTTGGGTAATTGCTCCACAAGTCAATGACCATAACAACTTACGTAGTGAAGAGACTGAAGAGCTACTGGTATTATACATCGTATTACACATCGAAAAAACACCCCTTTTGAAGTAATGTAATATTTTTTTTACCCCAAAATATGAATCTGAGAAAGGCTTCAGGAATGAAGCCTTTTTCAGGCATCTGAAAGTACACAATTCTATGCAGCAATATGGCCTAGTGTTTTTTTCATTATTTTCTTGCACTACGATGACCAATTGGGCCCAAATGTTCACAGGTTTGTTATTTTGTGCATATGTTGGGATACAAAAGTGGGGATACTGGTCTTTGACAATTACCAAAAGTATACATTGCCTCTAACCATCTTCGACTAGACAAACAGCGCAAATTATCCATATGGCATTGGACTGTTACATCATTAATGTCTTCAACTACTCAGGGCCTAATAGAAAAACACCTTCATAACAAATTATAACCCAAACTTCTTTTTATTTGGTAGTACATCAGGAAAAAAGGTCTGTCGCCTGTATTTCAGTAGAACACTTTGACACTTCATTCCCCAAAACTTGACAACCAAGGTTTCAGGACCACAGAGAATCTAGCCACATTGCTCTTCTACAGTCTACCTGGATAATCAGGGACCAATTTCTTAAAGCCACTGAAACATGGAGAAATGCATAGAGGAAAAAGGTTACCAGGCAAACTATCAAAATACCTTTTTGTACGTGTAGTTTAATAGTGACTGGTTCATACACATTTTTGCTGAACAGAACAATTTTAAAGTAATTTCTGCTAGGCAGCTCTGCGAAATGGGAGATTTCGGGGACGCTATAGGATGCAGGACAAATTCATAGAGCTGCTTAAGCAGAAGCTATTGCTTAAATTGTCTGCTTAGCAGAATTTGGCAGGATACCAGACACAAATGGTTCATGTGGCATATGGTACTTTGACTGGTAACCTTATTCTGGTAAATATAATTTCGTTGTGCTTAGCTGTGTTTGTGCTTAAGCAGCTCTGTGACATGTGTTGTTACAAATGTTTGCGTGCTCAGAACTATGTAAACAAGGAAAGTTACTTATGTCTGCTGCCGCCTAGTGTTCCACTGGTTCCAACATTCCCAATGGTGCTTGCACCGTCAAGTGGGCAGAAAGTTTTCACCTTATGTTTGCCTATTTCACTTTTTATAAGTACTTTTTATTAAACTAAGAATTTTGCACTTACTTCCTTCATGCCCAAATCATGCAGTAAACCTTATTATGCATGGTTGCATTTTCCAGTTGTTTACTACCAGTAAGCAAATGCCTCCACAAGTTAGCAAAAGAAAAGACAAATGAACTTCAAAATTTGCCACGAGTGTCTAACTTGAGCTGAGTTGAAGTGCGACTCAAACTTTGATCAAAGTAAATTAGAGTATTTTACAAATCCTAAAATTTGAACATAACAGATTAATTCTCACATTGACAGCAACATCAGGTTTTAAATAAATGAAAAATTGGCATTTCAAGTAATTGTTAAATTTATAATAAACTAAGTTTTCACGTTAAATAAACATTTTGTTCTATTGGAGTTACGGCATATTAATTTTAAGCAAAAATAAAAGCAGCACACAATAAATAAGTTTTTGAAGGATCGAAAAGTCAGTAGAGCTGCTAAAGACAGTAGAGAACATTATTTTCTAGATTTCTAATTGGTTCTTGCATCAGTCCCCAGTCACTTTGACAATTTTTCTGTATTTTGAAATAAAGTAAACACGATAAAAACAAAAATGAAAAATGCATTTGAATTTAAGTCACCACTGCTAGGGTTTCTCTTTTAGCTACTATTGCCTCTAATTTCGTTTTCATGCATTCACGATATTGTTTGAGTTCGTTTTAGTCATTTTATTTCATTTATAGGCATTCAAGATTCCGTTTTCACCTTTCTTCTGTTGAATTTCTACTACAAGGACCTATTCGCAATTGCTGCTGGCTTTTATAAAAGTGAATGATCTTTGCATCTTAATGAGTTTGAATGATCTTATTTGACCAGAAAAACCTCTACATGTATACCGATTTTAAGGAGTAAGCTTAGTAGTATAAGCAATTTTGCAAACATTGTTAAACCGGTGCTGAATCTTTTCTATAATTATACACGAATGAAACTCATACTACTTTGACAAAAGAAAATTGCACAAAAACAAATTAAATGCTATTGGTTAATCGAAAGGCAAGAGTAACGATACATTAAAGGTACGCACAACGTAATTAAAAAACAACTTCACAATAAATATCAAAACCAACATTTTTCAAAATTAAAACACATGATTTTGATTCATAATTTAAATAAATTTTTTAAAAGTTGCTTTAGTTAGTAGCCTTATCTGACACAAGGCAAGGTTAGGACAGGTTTACAATTAAAGCTTCATAACATCTACAAAATGAGAGAAATGTATTCTTGGCCTAAAAAGTTTTTACTGTAATTCCAAATTCAATACATGATACTACGCCACAGCCCAATTTCATAGAGCTCAATTAAGTACAACATAATTATGCTCACCAGAACAAGGTAACCAGCCAAAATACCAGCAAAAAAAAAAAAAAAAAAAAACAGCTCAAATTTTGTACTTTCTGCTTAAGCAGCTTTATGCTAATTGGGCCCAGTGGTTACACATCACTGTAAGATATCTGATGTTATGAAAGTTATATTATTATTGTTGTTATTTTCTTTCTCTAAATGTTTGAAATTTAGTCTTTGGAGTAGAAAAGTCTATAAATAGCACATTTGTTCCCAAGGCATCCAGACCGAGGCATCAAGACCGAGGCATCCAGACCAAGGCATCCAGACCTAGGCATCCAGACAAGGCAGTTTTCGAAATCACGGCTTAGGCTTGGGCTCAAGCTTAGGCCCCCTCCTGTTTGAGGCCCCGTAACCGAAAATGTACGCTTTCCAAATTACTGGCGGAGCCTAAGGTCGTATCTGAATATGTGAATTTGGCTACAGCTACAACTGTTGCTAAGGGTGTTGCTAAGGATGTTTAATACTTAAACACATGATGACTTGGCGATCCAGCTGTAGCCGTATCCGTAGCCCCCAATTTGGACAATACCTTAGCAAAAGCCATGGTTTCAAAATGGGCTCAGGGCTCATAGAGGAACATAGTCTGGTCCTGTTCTGTTTCATATAAAATTTGACGTTCATTGATGACTAGTACTGAATGCCAGGAACAAATTACTGTCTATGCTTTTTCTTGCCCTGTACTTCAGACAAAAGCCTGTCTTCAAGTATTCTACAAGGCACTTCTTATAATAAGTCACATGTTATATTTCAACTTGGCCAATTAGTTTACCCTGATTTAAAAAAACCATTAGTGACAATCCTTTGTTTCTTCCAAATAAATTTCAATAAACACCAATCATGTTAAGCATTAATTTGCAGGTTCTTAAAATATTATTTATAAAGTAAAACAGACAAATTAATTTAGTCACAGTACCCTAGATTGAGTTGTTGATATAACTAGATTAAATAAAACAAACTTTACAAGTAATGTTACACAACAAACGTTGTAACGTTTTTCATAAGTCAAATTTTTACAAAAAACAAAACAAATAAGTTTTGCAGTTTACTCTTCTAGGAAAAACAAAAAAACAAAAACCACAGATAGCTCAGTTGGTAGAGCACCGGCACAATAATCCGGAGGTCGCAGGCTCAAGTCCTGATTTAGTCAAGTTTTCTGTGTTCAACCCAAAACGATTTAAATAAAAAGATAATTATGGAGGCCATTTTCACTAGAACTATAGACAAGATTATTCTCTCTGAGTGAGCAAAGCATGAAGCCTTCATTTATACACACTAAGTTTTGACACAAGTTTCAAAAATTACCTCAAAAGTACTTGAAAATTCCTTTAAAAAATGTTGAATTTATGACCCTAACAAATGGGTCTCTAAATTGCAGCATACCACTTTACACCTCAACCGTCTTTTGTTTTCATATTTTAAATCTTCTTTACATGTTTGACACAAAAAAATGGAGACCAAAATAAATACTAAAAATCAAGACAATATGCTACAAAATGATGGGTGATTTTCACTGATTTGCCATCCTATCAATATGGAACCATCCAAAATGAACTGGCGGATATCAGTTTTTATCCCCCCAAATTTGTATCTGAAAAACATTTCTGTCAGAAACGTTTCACAGATTGTGTATTCCTATTAGAGGTTTTTTCTTCATGCGTGGACATACTCGCTCCGGATTTTCGGCGATATCTCAGAAACGCGATCACCTTTTGAAATGAAATTTTCACAGGTTAGTTTTATTGTACTAATTTACATTTATATAACATTAAACCAATCCAACGGTTCCAAAAACTTAAGGTATACTTTGCCTTTGAATGAAGGACTATTCTACCAAGACAACCAGGCCCCCCAGGAAAAAAAATAAATCAATCATAGTTTTATTATCACACACCGTAGATTAAGAAACACATGTGGTAAAATATCATTAACAACTTATTGTTGAATTTATGCTCCAGGCTGTAGTTAAAACACACCAGAATTAAAATCAATGTCATTATTCCTTGCAAACAATTGTTCTATCTTTGATTCACTTCCGTTCAAGCCTTTCGGCAGTCAGTTAAAAAGATCATTTCGCACAGGAAAATGTTTCTTCAAACTTAATAATAAGTTCATTACGTCAAATTTGAAATCTCTAATTTATTGGAAGACATTATTTTCCCTTCCACTGAAACTTACAATAAAGATATATCAATCAAATTCCCAAACTCAAATCTCTTACTTTGCAGTTTATTCTTTAAAAAAAAACCTTCAAATAATGGACCAAATGAAGATATGGAAGAACTTTAATTAGGAGTGTTTCACAATCACTGTGCTGCCCTAAAATAAGGGAAAAGTACTGTATTAACTGTTTTTTTAAATAAACATTTCTCATTTGTATTAGTGTCAAATTTCTGTCTCAAAAATGGGAGGGGGCGGGGCTGGGGACACCACAAATTAAAGATAATTCTTACTCGCTTTCTTTCACGCTTCAAGATAACAATACAAATGACCACAGTTTAATTTACAATATCAGGATTTCGTTCATCCCCATGATATATATGACTTCATTAGTTTAGTAAAAATCCCCACCACTTGTGATTAACATGTTTATATTGCACTCAATTATTCCAAATGACCTTTTTTAAACATTGAGGTGTGTTTGTAAAGAAGGTTCATCTATTCTTTATCAACAGATGCAAGACCGAGTCTCACTTCTTGATCCAACTGCAGTACATGCGCACCAAAGGATAAAACATGTGACTGCAGATAGTTGCAGTATCCCTGAGCATGGCCTATATGCTATACATTACATGTATATATCACAAGATAAAAAAGGCAATAGCCCTTGTAAACCTAACGTGACAGGAGTTCAGCAGCCTGCGGATGGAGTCGTGATCACGGGAAGAAGGCCTCCTTGAGTGTGAATTACATCAACAGAAGCACTCCCAGCCTAAAGAAGACTCACTCATATGGGACTGCCGATGATGATGACCTGTGATCTTAACCTGTATTACACACCCTGGGCCCAATTTCATGAAGCTGTTAAGCAGAAAATTCTGCTTAGCGAATTTCTTTACTTATCAAGAAATAAGCGGGGTACCAGTGCCAACAATGTAAACTTTATGGAATGTTGGCTGATAACCTGTTTCTGCTAAGCAAGATTTTCCTGTGCTTAGCAAGTTTTTGTGCTTACAGGCTTTATGAAATTGGGCCCTGGGGTGGATTTCACAAAGAGTTAAGACTAGTCTTATCTCGAGTTAGGACGAGTTACTCGTCCTAACTTAGGACTAGCCTTAAGTTTTTAATAACTCCTAGGACTAGTCCTAAGTTAGGACTATCTTTGTGAAATCGACCCCAGGTATGGTATTCTCAGTACTGCAACAGCCTGCGGTACCACTGTCTTCAATTCACAGATATAGAAAGCTTGCCAACGAGCGTAACACCTGGACTTTCAAAAACCCCTTGGCCTGAAAACTAGCTACAAATGTCAACCACTTTCTGTCGTTGTGCATCAGCAAGTTACGATCATCCAGTGCCGTATTTAGTAGTCTCAAAGGCCCCTTTGCGGAAGAATGTAGCGAAGTCACACAATGTTTGTCTTGATAAGACCCTATCTGGACCCGGAGAGAGTGGACAACTAGGCACCTGTAAGCATACCGAGACGAAATTCCTCAGGTACACCTGAAATAGAGAACAAGAGAAGTCAAAGGTTGCACTTCACAAAAGCAACCGTTTGATGAATTTCATGGTGACATCTTTACATCAATATTCCCTTGCCCTTTTGAGAATGAAGACAAAGTCCTAAAGGGAACACAAAGGAACAGATGAATTTGGCAGTGGCGGTGCCAGTCTACAAGTTGTCTTCCTTTTTCCCCGTTCCAACCCATTTTAAGTTCTTGTTTATTTAGGTAAGGGGGGGGGGGAGTGAGGGGGTGGGGGCAAGGCAAGTAAACGTCAACGTTTTGGGGAATTTTTTTATTTGGGGGAAGGGCAAAGGATTATCTGATTTCCCCAAAACGTTACTGCAAGATTAGTTAAAACACACATCGATTCTAGAGTGGAGAGCATTTTGTTATAGCATAAAATAAGATATTGAAACAATGAGCTAATTGTGAGCACAAAACCAACATTCACTCCCTTTTAAACTCGGTTTCAATTGCAAGAAAACTGACCTTTGTGCCCCTCCTCCCCCCCCCCACACCAATTTCACCCCTCTTGTAGGGCTGCCGCTTCTTAACACACTCTATGGAGCCACTTCTTACCTCTAGATCTGCACGTCGTTTTGCAATGACTCTCTCTGACCAGTTTGTGAAGAGTTTCTTGGGGGGAAAACTCAGTAGACCAATCTGGAACAAAGCAAGTTTGAAATGAATCAATTTATTTGTTCAAACAAAGCTGCAAAGTAAATAGCTCAATGAGTGTTTTATGCACAAATATTCATCGTTTTTTTAGTCCATTACTTTTCATTATTCTCGCATTAAAAGGGTGTTAAAGGTTTTGAACCAGACAATGAACTTTAATCTGCTGATACAACTCTGTCATGTTTAATGAACAAATGTGAAATCCACTTCAGTGAGCTGAGCTACCATTTTAAACCTTTCAACTGCATGAATTGTGTATGGTGGCACAACTGTGCATAGAACTAACTGTGTACTGTGTAAATGCATTCAACACATCATATCAACATATTGCTGGCTGGCAACATTTATCTATCATTCAGAACCACAGTGGATAATATTGAATGGTCAGACAGTAGGAGGGTTGACTGTGTACTGTGTAGATGCATTCACCATGTACCACATTGTAGGCTGGTAAAGTTTATCATTCAAAACTACAGTTGATGTTATTGAATGGTCAGACAATGGGATGGTTGACTGTGTACTGTGCAGATGCATTCACCACATGTAATCATATTGCAGGCTGGCACAGTTTATTTATTATTCAAAACCACAGTGGATGATGTTGAATGGTCAGACAGTAGGAGGGTTGACTGTGTACTGTGCAGATGCATTCACCACATGTAATCATATTGCAGGCTGGCACAGTTTATCTATTATTCAAAACCACAGTGGATGTTATTGAATGGTCAGACAGTAGGAGGGTTGACTGTGTACTGTGCAGATGCATTCACCACATGTAATCATATTGCAGGCTGGCACAGTTTATCTATTATTCAAAACCACAGTGGATGTTATTGAATGGTCAGACAGTAGGAGGGTTGACTGTGTACTGTGCAGATGCATTCACCACATGTAATCATATTGCAGGCTGGCAGTTTATTTATTATTCAAAACCACAGTGGATGATGTTGAATGGTCGAGAGGTTAAGTGTTAAAATGATGATTTAAGGCCAACACAAGGCAGATTTGTCCTATAAAGCCGGGCAGGAACAATGAGATAAGATAGTACAGGGCTCAAATTTTACACTGGGACGCAGCCCTGAGGCCAGTGATTTTATCATCGGGCCAGTAAACTCATGACCCTACAAGTCCAGTGGTCTCGTGTTTGTGTTCAAATATTGACCTTCAGTCTGATCAATATAATTCTGTTGATTATTGAAGAATCCTTACCCATCATAAAAATGAGGTAAATCTCCTCTTAGTGCTTTTTCAAATTCAAACTGTTCATTTGTTAAACTGTGCAGGAATTTTTTCTTCGCATTTCAGTTCTGGTATTGTAAACAAAATTCTGGTCCAGTAAATATTTTGAGCTAAAAGCTCTGTGATTTTGTGGGTTTTCCCCCAAATTCGAGCCCTGGATAGTACCCAAGGTTCAAGACCTAATCAACACACTTCTTCTAGTGCTGCCTGTTTTACAGCACTGCAGACTGTTCACATCTATTCTCCTACCTGGGGAAATTTCTTCCTCATGTACTCATGCAGCTCTCTGAATTTAGAATACCGTCGATATATCTGCCACCTGTCTTCAAGAACCTGGATCTGTTGACGGAATATGGAGAAATTTCATAATCAAATTCTGACTGGGAATCATGAAACCTACCTCATGGTTGCACAAATTCGGGCATGATTGGTAAATGGGGTTTCTGAAAAATAAGCAACCTCGTCGTCCCAAGTATGAATTTTGCTTTGATGTTTAATTTTAACAAATTATTTGTACTACATAAAAATTGAAATCGTATTTATAACAGATTTCTATAGGTATTTTTACATCTCATAAATATAGTAAATATAGAATTTTAAAAGATTTGATTTTCCAGAAAAATAATAAATAGGTTTTGTTCCAGTTGTTTTCAATACGCGCGAAACTAGCAGTCTATTTTAAGGCATTACATCATTTTATACATCATCAGACAGACTATGAGATGGTACCTGCACTTCAAACACATAGTGTGCATCCCAGCCGTGACCCCGTAGCATATATCTAGGAATACTAATGCTGATTGGATCGTCCAATGTGTCTGTATGTGGCGTGATGGCTGACGTCTACAAAACAAAGGAAAACAGAAAAAGCCAATGACACAAAAGTGACAACCTTAAACCCTGTTCACACATTACAGGAATGTAAAAGTGAGGTAAATGTTGCATTGTTAACCCTAGCTAGCAGTGTCCCAGGCCGATTAAATCAGCCCAATTTCCTGACTGTGTATTTATTGGCAGGGCTTTTTATGATATTAAAATGACTTTTGTGAAAGTTTAAGTTGTGCCCAAAATAAATTTTGGGAGCTGCCTTGACTGCATTATTTCTCAAACTTTTATTTGAAACTTCCCCCAAAGAGTAGTGATTTACAGCTTTAAAAAATCCATGGCATTACACAGTAGTACGAGCACTGTTAAAACAGCGTAAAACAGGTAAATTTTTGGATCATATCAGCAAATTTCACTTCACAATTGCATTTGCTTGTCGTATGAATCAACTTCAAGTCTAACAAACGATTGTAAACGCTAAGTCAGCATGCACTGAAAAAGTGAAATAAATTTGACAGCTTGATTGCCATAAAAAACCCAATGGAATCTTATATTCTGGTAACCCTACATCAATAGTGGATTCAAATTCAGTCTGTAAATTTCTTTCTATTTGGCTTGATCCTGCTTTGTCTCTCAGCTCTACGCTCTATTAGAAATAATGCTTGATGTGAATCCAACAGTAATATTATCCATCGCTCAAACCTTTTATCTCTATGCCCAATGATCACAGTATTAGTTGATCAAAGTGAAAAGGTAAGCCGTTTGCAAATTAGCGGCTGTGACTAGTTCACCACGTTAACATGCACTGAAGCATAGACTGCCCTGGACAACACCCTTCGTAGCAAGAGGCACAGCTGCCAATTTGCAGACAGCTGCACTAAAGTTCACTCACAGAGTAGGTCCTTCTCAGAGGTGTCTTCATCTGACCATTGCCCTGAAGTGATGTCCCACCGAATGAGTCTCGCCTGAAAAAAAACCATTCACACAATCGATTACAAAAAGAAAAAAAATATCAACATAAACAGGCAAGCAGTAAATAAACCCACTCCAGATGGCAGGGATATAAACAAGCCATCTCCTCCATCCCTATTGCCTGTGTCTTGTATGTCCTCATCTGCATTCTCCGTCTCTGCACTGTTTCACGAGTTCAACATGCCAACTTGCCCCTTCCCAAAATTCCCCCAACCCCAGATTCTTCCACATCCATTTTCTTTGCCTTCCAGAGAATTTTGCTCCTCATTATCACACTAATATGTCCTTACACAGACTCTCTCCTCCGAACACTCCCTAAAACCTCCTCCTTCCTGTTGTCTCTTCCTGTTCTGTTTGTCTTATACATGACCATCTTTCTTATACATCTCTCCAATGTCTTCTGCCTCCTGCATTCATCAAATTGACTTGGCCCTCTCAAAACTTTCCCTGTTCCTATTCTTCCCCATCCTTCATCTCCGTCTTGAACCACCTCATTCATATCTTCAAATTTCCAATCTCCACATTGCCTGCCTCTTTGATTTCCTCAAGGAGACTCCAGCTTCTTTTCCTCTTTGTCTCTTACCGTCTCATCTGTATCCTGAGGTTCTCAAGCTCTTCAATGTGAGCCTTCTTGAGTTCTTCCAACTGGAGATTTCTTTCTAGCCGCTCCTTCTCCTGGTCTTCATGGAACTGTTTGTCTCTCTCATTTATCTCCTCTAGTAAGCGCTCTTTCACCGTTTCCTCAACCAGCTTACTGATCCTGAAGAAACAATTTGGAAACATTCCCAGACCAGGGGCTAAATTTCATAAAGCTGCCAAGCAGAAAATACTAAGCAAGTTACCGAAGCAAAAAATGAGTATGGCATCAGTACCAACAATGTGAACTTTATGGAATTTTGGCTGGTAACCTGTTTCTGTTAAGCAAGATCTTTCTGTGCAAAGGAAGGTTTTTTGCTTATAGGCTTTATGAAATTTTGCTCGGCTGCACAATTATCTCAAAACACATTGTTTCAGTCAAAAGATTGCAGGGAAACCTCCTTGCAGTGATGATTTACAGAATCTGAACTGTGTCAAGTTGCTCTAAACCATTCATTGCGAAAAATTTACTTTCCATTATTAGTCATGAAAATGCATCAAAAACTATCCCCAAAAATCTGCAAGCAATTCGGATTCAGACATTCAACTTTGTAACTGCAAAAATAAAAAAAGGAAGAGAAAAAGGGCAAACGCACAAAACTCTGCAGTGTCTTCACTTTTGTATGGCAGTATTGCTAACGGCGAAAATCACTGTAGCCGATCAGATGAAGAGTTGTACACTTGCAGATTCGCAATAATAATAATAACTATAATAAAGTTAAGTAAGACTTATAAAGTGCATTTTTCAAAGATACAATGTGCTGCTAAAGCAAGCTACAAAATGGTCAGTTTATGGGCGAGAAGAGAACAGATGAGTTTTCAATTTAGACTTGAAGGTCTGGAGTGAGTTGATGTTGCGAATGTAGTCAATTAGAGGGTCCCAGCATTGGGGACCAGCAACTGAGAAGGACCGGTCCCCTGCAAGGAATTAAAGTTGTTCTTAAATCCCTAGAAGATGTCAATTAAAATTAAAAGGTGTTCGCTCCTAACAACTTTCCAAGTACACATGTCTTAAACTTTACATAAAGTCATTCATTTTCTACTGTTCTAAGAACTTTCTATGACTAAGACAAAGGGAATATCAATTATGTAGCAAAACCAAAGTTTTTCCATCACCTGCAGGACGACAAAAACTCTTGATGACTCGTCAACAGACACAATTGGCGACCGAAGTCATGTAATTCATAGTGGGTATACAATGTAAACAAACCAAGCAAGTGACAGAGTGTGCATGGAAGAGCATGGCTGCTTCCCACATGATGGCAGAAGCACTCGGAAGCAGCCATGCTTTTTCACACACACACTGTGTCGCTTGCTTGGTGTCATTAGGGGCAAATGACAGATTGTATCATTAGGGGCCATTCAGAGTAGTCAATGTTAAAAAAATTTGATTCCGAAATTGTGGGTGGGTGAGTCACAAGAAATAACAGAAAATCGAAATTCAGTTTTTATTTAACAATTGAAAAAGAAGAAAAAGTACCCAGCTGGCCAAGATCGTCAAATTAATTGTTGATAAACTACAAAGTTGTTTGTTTAAGCACAAAAAAAACACTGAAAACTACTGATGTTGGAAACCTTTGGTCTAAAATATCTGGTTCATTTGAGGCATTACTTCGTTCTCCAGTGTATAGATTATATTATTAAGCCATTCAATATTCAAAAATCAAAATTTCAGGTGGGTGGGTAGGTCAAAACAATTTCAAAAAAATGTATTTAAATTAAAAAAAAAAAAATGACTATATTCTGAATGGCCCCTTAGTGAAAGCAAAGCCTCCTAACCTACCTCTCTTGGTTCTCAAGTTCTTGAAGTTTCGACCTCTCTACTTCGATCAATTCTCGTTCTGCAAGTCTCTCCCTCTCAAACTCCTCTCTCTGTCTGATCAGATCTAACTCCTTCTTCTTAGTCTCCTCCTCAAGTTGCTTCAGATTCTACAACAATCACGGGAGAAGCAACCAGGAAGAAATGAAAAGACAATGAGGTTTTCTCTTGCACAGAAAACATCTTCCTAGTGAAAACTACTTGATTCAAATAAAGCATTATGGACGAGGGGAACCCTCATGTGAGTCATTCTACCGAAGAAGATTCTCAGATTTGCCACACAAAAAAAGAGGAAAGTGCCAGGCACAATCGAACTTTGTGCTGTGTTTTTCTTTTTTCAATGGTACAGCTGAGAAACCCCAAAATGAGGCAATCAGCTGATCAACTGTAAAGTGACATGCCTAAGATTCTGAGGGCAAATTGTTTTAATCAAATTGAGCCTGCAGATGTCCTTTTCTCACTTTTTCAAAATTATTCTAATACACATTGTCAACCAACTGTCCACAATACAAACAAGAATTCAAATAGAAAATGTTTTGAAGTTATTAGCAAGAATGCTTTTTGGCATTTCAAGCATGAACTGATCTTAGCTTTCAGTTTAGAAGAGACTAACAACAGACCATAATGACATCCTTGTTAGATTCCTTGCAGGGACCAGACTATATTTGCATTTAGCCTCCGTTTCAAAGCATTAATTTGTATGGTTTGGGAAAAGAATGTGTAACAGTAAATACTTAAAGCTGGTTCAACTTTCCAAAGTCTGGTACCTCCAACCCAAAATACAAAAACACAGTCCTTGTAAAACTTAACTGGTTCCTATGCTAACTGAGGAAAAAACCTTGTCGTATTATCAAGTGACTCAATGAATGGCTTAACAAAAACAATTTGTAAAATCTAATTAGAAAATTTCTGTTAACCTTAGCAGTGTCCCAGGCTGATGTAATAGGCCCAATTTTCGAACTGTGTATTGGCAGGGCCGATTGAATCGGCTTTATTGGTTAGAATACACCATGTGACCTTCAAATAAACTTCAAGTGAAAGTTCAAGTTGTGACCAAAATACAGTTTGGGAAGTCAGCTTTGAGCTTGTGCATGCCTTAAAATGGCTGCACTCACTGTTTTTTATCATTTCTATTGGCAACTTCTGAAAAAAAGAAGTAATTTATAGATTATAATGCATGGCACTACACATATTTAATACTGGGCACTGCTACGGTTATGTCAGATTATAAATTGACAACAACTTTTATGGGACTGAATTACGGAGTATTACAAAGGTATGAAATGAAGGAAAAATTAGTGTACAGCATGGTTATGAAGCCCTCTCCATGAATGTTAAGGACCTGTTATAAGTTAGTTTAGCCTGCATGAACCAATCTTATGTTAACCGGCTGTCAGATTGTGTTTCTACGCTTAATACATCATCTAAATTGAATGCATGAGTAGCTCAGCAATTAGATGCAATTCATGTTGTTTTAATAAACCATTATGAAATGAAATGAAATGAAATCTTTATGAGAAAACTATGCAGTTGCTTTGTAATACAAGATGGCTACCCTCCAAGAAAGTGAGGGGTAAGTCCAGTTCGTTAAAAGGTAACCTGTAATGGGTTTTCAAAATAATCGACATGAGTGTACATGTATAAAGGAAAATGTGGAAGTTAAAACCACAGGTCTTGATCACAACCTGAAGAGACTGCTAGGTTGTTTTTTTATGAGATTTTAAAGTTCTTTCAGAAACTGTGAACATAAAACTCTTTTTTTTACAAAGTACAATTGTCTGCATTTTTACTCAAAAGGACACTGCTAATGATGGTATTCTTGAAATAAGAAAAAAAATATTTCAAGAAAACAATTTGTATGTCACTCCCTAGAAACATTTTCTGTTAAGATTTTTGGGAGCGACACAAGACAGGTTTTCTTGAAATAGGATTTTTTTCATATTTCTAGATTACACTTTTTTTTAGCAGTGGATGTACGCATTAACGATTGAAAGTGGATTATGAATTGGAAAAATGAGTGCAGACTTGCTCGACAGTGAAAATTAAACCTGCAAAAAAGAAAAGAAAAGAAAAGCACACCAGTAACTCCTGTAAGACAAAATAAAAGGTTAGTGTCCGCATTTAACAAAAACTGAAATCTGTGAAGTATAACTAGGGTCAGAATTGAAATGCTTTGACAGTCTGGATTTTGTAAAGTGCCATTTTTGAAGGGCTGTGCACCAGAAAAAGGGAGAAAAAACAACAACCCCAAAACATCAGAAAATACTCTTTAAGTAGGTTACTTTCTTCAAAGTTATGCTACTTGAAATAACATCTTTCTTTCAGCTTAGACTAGCACTACTGTATAAAAATCTGTTTTTGAAAACGTGTGGCTTTTCTGAGGGAAGATATAGTACTGAAGAAAAACAACTATGAAGAAAAGAGTAAACGGGTGGGACAAGCATGACTGTGCATGCAAACTGTGTATGCTGTGCCATGTGATAAAAAAACCCACATGTGGACAGTAACAGTTTTAACAACTAGAGAAAGAGATGCGTGTATAAATGCCAAGAACATAATAAAACAACCAGGAAGTGAAGCTGTAAGCACAAAGTACGGTACACTGGCAATAAAGAAAGCAATGATAAATTGAAAGGCACTGATATACAGACACAGACAGACACACAGACAGCCCAACTGACAAACAGAATGACAGACAAACTTCAGTGTAAGAAGTGCATGATAAACTATATCACAACTTTTGAACGCATGGCCCAAAGCTGTTAAGCAGAAAATGGTGCTTAGCAATTTTAATTCCTGAGTAAAAATATAGGTGAGCACCAACTGCCACATTAGTGTTGCATTTTGGCTGTGACACATTTCTGCAAAAGCAATATATTTCTTGTGCTTACCAGCTTTAGGAAATTTAGCCTGCAGCCAATTTAATTAAACTTAACACATCTGCAAAGTCCACTTGTGTAACATTTATTGCGTAAGTTGCAGATTAGTTTCGTGAAATCGGCTGCTGGTGCATCAGTGCTGGTGCCATGGGTGACCTCTGACAGCATGAGGTCAGATTGGGTGAGAAAATGTTAGTGGTCCATCACCTCCAAAAAAATAGCTAGTTAAGTTAGGCGTTTATGATATTGAATCAATGGTCTAGCAGAAGTAGACCCCAAAATGAATCACTGTATCTTCTTATCCATCAATAATCAACTGATATCACCCCCAGTCTATTTGCCAATAATTTAATATAAAAGATAAAAAAGTTCTTTTGAATAATTTGGTTGCACCATCAAATAACTTTTAATCAAACAAGTTCAAAATCATCTTTATTAATCATGTTCCTTCTTCATTTCTTCTTCTGGCCACCTTTAAAAAAAAAAGGCAAGACCCTTCTATCAGTTGATGCAGATGAATTCAAGATAAAATGAAAGTCTAAGACCATGCTCTGTGGCAAAAAAAAGAACAGAAAAGGTTATAAAAACTGTGCGTTTTATTTGTCCTGAAGTGAGGGGTTTGACAAAACAAGTCTTACATCCAAGATAGTATGGAGGAGAGAAAATCCTAAGATAAGGGCTACACTTGCGAGCGTGTTCATACCCGAGACAAATACACACCACAGGGTCCACGACAACATCTGCATAGTGGTGCAAGAAAACATGGGTGAAAGCATCCAAAATACACACAGCGTATGAAGGACAGGTTAGAATTAGAATAGTACCTCTTCACACAAAAGGAAGGTAAAGATTAATAACAATTCGCCGTAATTTTTACCACGTGAGGGCGTATGTGGATAAATTTCACATGATGAAAAACAAGTAAACAAACAGGGTTTTTTCACTTTTTTATCGCTATTTTTTATGTATTTCTTCATTGGTGCAAGAAAACTACAAACAGGCAATTATAATAAGCTAAAACTGCTATTGTGATGCAAGACATTCCCTGATGACAGCGCCCTCATGCGGTCAAAAATATGGTCAATTAGGTTTGACCGTACACCGTTGTATGATAAGCACTGTACATTCAGAGCTCCCCCCAGAGTCTTACAGGGAAAAAAATCCACGGGGCGTGTACATGTACTTCACTCACATGAGATTTAAACACACACCCCTCAACGCATTCTAGAGCAGATATCTGACCCACTGAACCACCCCGCATGCCTGGTGACGAGAGGCCAGTTTGAATCCTGTAATTAGCAGCGGTTTACCGCAAACAATTTAACAGACGTAATAATTGCATCGGGGATATAGATAATGATTAGGCTTTACAATACACCTATGTGTGTACTTAAGCTTTCCCCAAGTCCTGCAGAAAAAAATCCACAAGCATACCACTCGGGTGGGACTCAAGAGTAAAATCATAAGACTTTATCAGAAAAATGGCCACACTAAAGATCACAGATACTATTCACAGAGGTAACTTTCAGACACAAGATGGCAGCAGACCTACAGGATAATTTCCCATTGGGTACACATAACTGAACATGTGCATATTTCCAAAAACAATCGATACATCTGTAAATTCTGTTGCCAGCTGGAGTCCCTAAAAGTTCCCCATTGTAAGTGACATTGTAAAATTTAGTTTTGGGTGTTTTTTGGAGGGAGTGGTGTGGGGAATTCACTTGTGAGTGAAAAGCAAGGGGTTAAAGTTCAAAACATGAATGACTTTGGATCTGTGCCTCTCTTAAACCTTAGTTTTCTCAGTGATACTTGCATGCTGGGTACTTTTTCTCTTTTGAGCTCTGAAATTCTGCAACTTCCTTGTTAACAAAACAGAACTCTCATGTTGTGGAAAAAGATAACAGGGTTTGAAAAAAGGTACTTGATTGGTCACTTAAAAAGTTTCAGTGTAACGCAACTGCCTTATTTGAAAGACATTGTGGGTGAAAATAGGTGCTATCCGCATCTGTGACTTTCAAAGCCGGGGTCCAATTTCAAAATTGCTTGCAAATGAAAATCTTGCTTAGCAGAAAACAAGTTACCAGCTACATCATATTTTCTATTTTGTGACTGGTTCCCAATATTTGCTTAGCAGGATAATCTGCTAAGCACCATTTTCTACTGAAAAGCTTTATGAAATTGGGCCCAGTTCATACTTGATGTGATAAATAAATGCAAAGCAATGATGTCTTGTGCTTGCAGCAAAGGATGTGCCCAAGCTCAACATTTTGCTGAACTTTTCGTGAACGTGTAGCAAATGAAGTTAAGATTTGCTTCAAAGTCATGTTTTTTTGTGGTGTATGCCTTTTGCTGTGCTCATCAAAGCAGTGTGTATCATTTAGAAATTACACCCAAAACCTTGGGGAAAACCAGTGTATGAACGATAGACCTTTATGGTGGGGCATCCATTTTGTAATTCTCCCATTTAAATCAGTGTCACCAAAACGAGGCTGGAAGGGCAAACAGTCTGGGCCATTTCTGGTATAGACTTGAATCAGTATAAATTATTAACATTGCACACAGGGGACTTGACAAAGATGGTGTCGGTATGAAAAAGGTCTATTGATAAATAAAAGGATTGTTTTCTTCTTCTTTCAAAATGTTATCTTACAAAATTCGCTCCGTAGAAATATCTGTAACTGAATGTTGTAAGTTAATCAATCAAGGTGCCTGTGGAAATCATTTCACAGCAGATATCAAATGGATGAGGTCAAGTGGTTCATTATGCAGCTTTTTTATGAATGATCAAATCAAATGTTATCAGATGAAGAATGATTTGATGAGTTACGGAGAAGTTTTTTGTTGTTGTGGGTGTTACTTTCTATTAAGACTTGGATTTAAATGTTAGATGGTTCAAATGTAAGTGACCAGAATGTCCAGTCGCCATTATTTGACTCTTATGATCTGGGTTCTATTTTGTTTTTTTGTTTCTTTTTTGAATGAAATTCAGACCTGATACTTGGTTCTTGTAAGGGCAAGGTAGCTTTTCCTTAGAAGAGGTCAACCTCTATGAAAGAAATGTCAATTTGCACTGGAACATTTTAAAGGGTAGTGAGGTAATGACCAGGGGCATGTAGACACTCACGTCTGTTGACCCTGTGTAGTGTCAGGCCTGTAAGTCAAGTGGGATTGGCATGAAAACTTTCTCAAAATTTAATTTCTTTAAAACCCAGTCCAACACTAAATGATATTTGTAAGTAAATGTAATTCATATTAACCCAGACAAAATGTTCAGTGTAGTGATGAAACTGATCTGATGTAATCCAGAAAATGCTTTAAAAAAATGAATTTCAGAAAATGAAATGGTGACTTTTTGATAACCCTTTTCGGTTGTGAGTCGTGGTCAAGCGCACAGGACTCAAGCTCTGGTGTTTCTGATCAGCAGAGTGTGAGTTTGAGTCAAAGTCTTGACACTTGTGTCCATAATAAGCAAAGCGCCTAAACAATTATTGCTTTGTCCTTTGGATGGAATATAAAGCCGTTGGTCCATAGTAACGCATGTAAAAGAACCCAGTACACTTATCGGTCAGAGAAGGGGTTCGGCCTGCTGTTTTCTGGTAAGGTTGACTGCAGATTATGCTACAGCACCTTGTAAACTCTTACATGGTTCCATGTAAATAATTGGGTCGTATACTTCGAACAGTGCTCTGCATATCTTGTAGACAAAAAAATGAGCACTTTGAGATGCTCTCAGATGTGATAAAGTGCAAAAGTGATATCATTATTATTACAACCCAGAGTTTAATGTTAAAACCGTTGATACCTAGAGGGTTAATTAGGAAGGATGGTTCCACTACAGTGGAGTTTTAAAGTCACACAGTAGACCTGTGTCTGCACTTTATGTGACCCAACATAATACATCAAATAGTAGCCCTATGAAAGTTAAAGCTCAATCTGTCACCGGGGTCACAAGAAAACAGTGCAACCTTACGTGTTTTCAACTATCGAATTTTGGACTCCCTGGATCAAAACAAATTGTTTCACTAATTTCTCAAAACTATGAATTTTCAAGCAAAATAAGGGGAAGCTTTTGACCCTGACCATCTTCCTACCATGTTTAGTTATGTGCAAATTTGTGAACATTTATACCCTTTAAGAGAACAGAAATCTTGAAATTTTTGCAATTGTTTCGTCTCGATCTGCAGAGTACAGACCCATCCATTTGGCGTCATTTTCATACACCCTGCGTATCAAAGTTTCCTACCATTACCGGGATGCACGTATGCTTGTGTATGCGCAACCCATGGTGCTTTGTATAGTTGTATCCACATCATTGGCCAAGGATGCATGTGGTGCATGTAAAAATGAATGCTGGGTGCAGGGTGTGGAAGAGAGCCTACCAAGTCAGGACGGCACAAGAATGCTGCTTTGGTTTGTCTGTAGGAATGGTGTGAGATGGGATCACCAAAATAAAATTGCCAGACCTTGTCATCATGACCGGGGTCTAACTTCATGAGGCTGTTTACCACAGAATTTTGTGGTTACAGCGCCCTCTAAAGCGCTTGATTCTAACGGCCGTAAATACGGAATTCGGCTGTGAGCAGTGCCATGTAATTTGGCCAAAAAGTCAATGTTTGACAACTTTATGCACACATTTTTCTTTCTTTCATAAACAATGAAGCAATGCACAGAGATTCATGAATGATGGATGCTTTCTGGTCTTGGTCATCAAAAGCACACAAAGAGCAGTTACTATACAAAAATCTAGGTGCAAAAACACTTCAAAATCTTTGCTATATTAACATGCAAAACTATGGCAAGCTGATCAGTCCACAAAACTATTATTCCTTTTTTCCAAATATGCAAAACTAATATGTAGACTACATGCTTTTGCATTCTATTAATAAATGCACAGCCCAACTATTTACCACTAAAACCTTTATGGCTATAGACCTCATGCAAATGATGCCATTTGAGAAAGGCACCCTCAGCTAGAGGTCAAAAGTAGGTAGCTCATTGGCCGACCCTGTGCACATTGCGCAAATAGATATGCACTTTCCATTGTTTCATCATCAGCTTACTCCAAGATGATGGGGCCTGATGACATCAATGCATAAGTTCCATTCAAGACCAATCAAGTCAGCACAATTCATTCTGAGATTGATTTCAAACCACTTGTTTTTCAAACAAACTTCATACATACCTTCATCTTCTCATTCAGTTTCCTTTGCTCATCTTTGAATCTACACTCACTGAAGCTCTCTGTCTGCAAGAGTTCCTCCATTCGCCGGTTCTCCTGGAAAATCTCCTCCAAAAGTTTCCTTAGTCTCTCTGTCTCTGACTTCAGTTCCTCCTCAGACTGTTCTAACCTACTCTTTGATGCCTCCGCATCATCCACTTTCTTCCTCTGTCTTTTCACATCTTCACTCTTCTGAGTTTTATCCATCAACTCTGCCCGTCTCTCCTCCAGCTTACACAGCTTCTCCTGGATGCCACACTCCTTCATTTGGAGCTGTTCCTGGAGCTCCTGTTTCTCATCTGGGATGTGGTCGCACTTCTCTTTCAGTGATGTCAGGGTGTTACTTCGGTTGAGGTTGAACTGACTCAGATGTTTATCAGTGATGGCTAACTTCTCCTTCTGTTTATCGATAACTGTTTTCCGATTTGAGAGCTCCTCTTCCACATAGTGTAAATTCGCAGCCTCGATCTGTAAAAGTTTTGTCCACTCCGCTTCCAAGTTGTCCTCATCTCGCCGCTTCTGTTTCTCCAGTTCAACAAACTCAGCTTCAATGTCCTTTTCAACATCAGCCTCTCGAGCTCCCAGTGATGCCTCTTCCTTAGATATCCTAGTCTCCTCTGCCTCAATCCTGATCGCCTCTTGATTTAACTCCAACCTCTCCTCCTCACTCTTTGCAATCTCTATGGCATGCTGATTCTCCTTCTTCCTAATCTTGAGCTCCTCCTTCTCGCTGTCTAGCCTCGTCCTGCTCTGCCACATCTCAGCCACAAGATTCTCGGCTTTTGTTTGAATGCTCTTTTCTGCTTCCTCAATCTTGTCCAGCTGTCCCTGTTTCAACTTATCAAAGTCCTCCCACACTTTGGCCACTTGTTTGTCCTCCATGGCCAGTTGTTCTTTTAACGACGGGTCCATTGTTTTGGCAAGTTTGCGGGCCACTTCATGCTTGGCTTTAAGAGCTTCCAGTTTTTCTCGCTCAATTTCCAAAAAGTGATGTTCTTCATCCCTTTCATGTTGAACTTGCTCTTGCTTTTTCAAAAGCTCCTGTTTAGCCTAAGATAAATGGTAAATAATTATTTTCACAAAAGGGGAAAGAAAAATGGTATGAACCATACACCTTCCATTGCAACAAAACATTATACTGGAAATACTAAAATATTCCTGTAAGTACATCCAGTTGAAAACACTTTGTGTTCACCTTATTTTGTCTCCCAAGCACAAAATGAAAAAAAGTCAAACAAAAAAAGCTTTTTCCTTTACAAATACAGATTTGAATCCATTTAATTTTAAAAAGCTATCGCTAATTTTAGTAAAAATTTAACAAGGAGGATATTCAATTTTTGTGTTGTAAAATGTGGTTATTTGTGAAAGCAAAGAAAAGCCCACTCTTCTCTAGTTATTGGTTCATCAATTAACATAAAAAGAACAACTATTCAAGCTCTACTCTTGCTACATCTAATTTTCTTCTGTTTTGAGTACCTGCATCAAGGTTTCATTCATCTTCCCTTCTTTCTCCTCGAGTTCCCTCAATCCAGCCTGGAACTTCTCTCTCTCCTCCCTAAGGAGGTCTTCAAGCCTGACTCTCTCCTCAGCAATCTCTTCCTCCTTCTCTGACATCTGTCTCTTTAATTTTGTCTCCGTCTCCTCTAGATGCTTCCTCTCCTCCTGGACTCGCCCCTCAACCTGTTTCCTCTCAAGTTCCAAGGAGGCAGCCATTTGTTGGCATTTCTCCTCACTGTCTTCCCGCTGCCTTTCAAGAAGCTCCAACCTCTGTTGAAACTCCTGGCACTTGTGCTCTTTCTCTCTGTTGTAATCCTCGAGTTGCTTCAAGACCTCTCGGCTCTTGCGGCGACGTTTCTTCTTTTCTTCCTCCACCTTGTGCTGTGCCTCTGTGGTGAGATGCTGGGCTTGCTCCTGTTGCTGTCTCAGCATCTCAACCTGCTCTTGCTGGGATTCCAGGTCACATTCGTACTTCCTTTGGTTTTTCTGCCGCTGAATTTCAGCTAACTTAAACTTCTCTTCCAGATTATGAACCTCAATTCTGGGTAAAACAAGTGGAACAACATAACATCATTTGATGTTCAAATTGGCCATGTGAAACTGAGCGGAATCCTACAATAGACCCCTTTGCATATGACGTCACAAGCTCAAACAGTGCCCTCATTCAGGTCAAAGGAAGACCTATCATTGGCCGAGAGTTGTGCGCAGCACGTAGCGGGCATGTTTCCATTGTTCTGCCTCAGTGATGGCCATCAATGCAAGGGGTCTACACCCAGAGTTTGATTTGTTTTGTTTTTATAAGAATATTCCATAACTGTCTCTAATACTGTTCTCTCACGAAAAGGGTTATTCTTAAAAAACAATGCAACCATCAAAGCCCAACATAAAAATATGTTAGCGAGACATTGCTGGAACTAAACTTGAAACTAGCAAAGTTGTTTGCCTGGTCCTCACATTGCATTCTCAAACCACAGTTGATGATAATTTTGTCCCCCTCTTCAACAACAAACTCTGCCAAATACAGAAATCGTGGCAAATTCCTGAAACCAACATTTCTGGCAGCTGTCAATACCGATTTTTAAGTTAATGTAATTCATGTTCACCCAAACAAAATACTCAGTGTAGTGATGACACTGATCTTATGTAATCCAGAAAATGTCTTTAATAACATGAATTTCAGAAAATGAAATTGTGACTTTTTGATAACCCTCTTCCGTGGCGGGTTGTGGCCAATGCGGTCAAGCGCACTGGACTCAGGCTCTGGTGTTTCTGATCAGCAGAGGGAGGGTTCCAGTGCCAGTGTCCATAATCAAGGCACTTAACTAAACATTATAAACTGCTTCCTCCTTCAGATAATACTTCAAGCCATAGGTCCAATGTGTTATGAATTGCACATAAAAGAACCCAGTACACTTTCATTAAGAGAAGGAGTTCGCCCCAATGTTTTCTGGAATGGTTGACTGCAGATTGCTTCACAGCACCCCACAGTTTCAAGGTTTTATGTAACAAACTGGTCTAATATTTCCAACATAGCACAGATACCTTAAAGAAAAAATACTGAGCACTTTGAGACGCCTAGGATTGTGATAAAGTGCTACAAAAGAACTGCGTAATATTATTATTGTATATTAATAAATACCTCCGAGAGTTTACGCACTCTGATTGGTCGAAGATTGGTCACGTGGGCGTGTATTAACATGCGATATAAAGACCGGCTCTGTAAACTAGCGAATAAATGGCCCCTTAACAAGCACATTGTTGTGTAAAATCCTATGCACTATTGTGCTTGTTGCGCGGCAAACTACCGGTATCAAATCAACTCATTTCTTTGTGCGTATTAATTTTTAAATTTTTTTCAGCAGGGACAGATAGTGCCGCGTGCGGAAACATACCACGCGTAGGCGTGAACGCGCAGACAATGTATCAATTTAGGGTAGCTGGTACGCGCATGAAACAAACATAATGCAAAGTCATAGTCTGGTTCTTGAAAATATGTATAAACAGTTAATTATGTGTTAGAGATTAGGTACCACACAAAAGTTGAACAGCCAAAGATTGGCCCTTGAACATGAGTAGAACATTTCTAAAAATAACGGCGAAAGAAAAATCACAAATTCTGACGATTTTTACAGTTTTTTTTTGTTATAAGGCATTTATTAATGGGAATAACAGTGTGATGAGCCGGTCTTCACTGCGTGGTAATGACCTTGGTTGGTGGTTGGCCGCTGTTAATGGACCTCGCCTTCGGCTCGGTCCATTAACAGCGGCCAACCACCAACCCGGTCATTACCACGCAGTGAAGACCGGCTCATCGCACTGTTATTCCCTAATTATTCTTAATGTGAAGGCAAGAGAAGCAGCCAAGCAGACAAAGCAAAGCCTACCTTTTCTCTTCAAGCTCTTTCCACTCGTCTCTGTGTTTCTTTTCTACTCCCACCCTACACACAGAGTAAATCAAAGCAGCATATGTAAAGCAGATTCATCCAGCTGAATGGATGTCTTCCGGGCCCAATTTCATATAGCTGAAAAATGTGCTCAGCAATTTTGTTTTCTGCTAAATGAAAATTTGCAGCCAACCAGTCACAAACAGTAATCTGTGTCTGCTATAAAGCAAGACCTTTCTTTGCTGAGCATTTTTTTAAAAGCATAACTGCTTTATGAAATTGAATCCAGGATGTGTGCCTTTCTAGAAGACACCCCCCCCCCCATTCCAAAAATTCGGAATTCAGAAATGCTGAAATCTAACATGGCAGCACACTATTAAGACGGTTATAAAGAACTGTATTGTGTACAATGCTTATCAACAGAATAAATGCAATCATATTCTTTTTGGCCATCAGTAACTACTCTTTGCAACAAAAGAAAATGTTAGTTTTTATCAAATCTATTTCAAAAACCTTTTTTTTAGTGGTTACTCTTTGAAATATTGTCCACTATTTATTCTCTGTACCTATCCAGGGGACATGGAAAGGGTAGAGGCATATAGACCATGTGCGTCTTTGTTTATATTAAAACCGCCCTCTATTGAAATCTGCCTGTCGGTTTGCGCACACATCATGTTTTGCATCGATTTGAAGCAAGTTTGGGTGGATGACTGGAGTCGGCTAGACTTAACCATAGTCACGCCGCACATTTTGACTAGCTGGGTCCAACTGGATCAACCTAGCCCTGGAGCACTGTTTGTTTCTCTAATCAAATACTGGAGTTACGTCACAACTAATGACTAGTAATGTAAGTTTTGCTGAGATAGTTACACTAAAGTAGAGAAAGTAATAGAAAATGAAAATGACAAACATGTATGCCAACATTTGCTTTGTTGACGTTTCCATTAAGCTTATTGTCTGCTCAACAAAATACATTAACTCAATAGATTTTACTGGTAGTCAACCTATTAGATGGGTTTGAGTGAAAACAAGATGCGTGCACTCACAAGCAGACAGAAACTTACTGCTTTGGTTTTGCTGTGATGTCAGACGGCGCATCATCTAAGTAAAATTGTTCATGTTTTCATTTTGATTGTTAAATCCTATCTATTGTTGGTTAAGGTTACAATGGATTCTCAAACCCCTATCACCCTTACATACTGCCACAAGGATATTTTGCAAATCAATTGAACATTGTTCTACCAATGTAAAAGAGTTCCATCAGGTCTGTAACAATGCATTGATGATGGTTTCTTCTTTCTTCTTTTGGCAGGGCCAACGTGTCAAGAAGATCAGAAAACACTTATGCTTTACCGCTGACAGTTTCGCTGGTCTTTGTCCAGCTTTTTCAACAAGACAAGAGACAAGGGGGGTCTACAATCTCAGTCATGTTTACGACCCACTGATCGCGCCCACAATCACCTCGGGCATCAAGAAACCGACCACTTCCGGTCATATTTCCAGGCAAAATTCCACCAACTGCCCAGCATCAATTGCTTTGGAAAACCTGGACGTTGACCAGCCAAACTGTCAGCAGTAAAACGTAATTGTTTTCCGATCCTCTTGTCATTGTGGTCTTGCCAAATGAAAAAAAAAACCAATATTGTTCTACCGTCCACATTTTATATCTCTTTAATAACATGACAATAACAAAACATTTCTAATTTTACAAGTTAATGGCATGATACTGAGCGAAGACAGTGATCATCTATGAGGTATTATCGTATCTACATATTTCGATCCGAGACAATTTCACAAAGATTTGCGACAATTTGCATACTGTTGGGCGACAGCTTACCCGCTGGAATGACGTAGCGTGGCCGCTAGTAGGTTTTCTGTCGATCGATACATACTCAGATCATTTAATGATTTGGACTTTAGTTCATGGCGTAACCGCTTGGCTTCCTCAGGATGGTTGAAACGGAGGAGGTTGGTCTCTCCGATGCCGACAACACAACCTGCAGGAAACAGAACAAGTATTGGGTAGTTATCATCACACTTCGGGATTAAAAATTCGGGATTAAAAATTCTTTCTCTGTATACCCATGCAGGATTATTTGTAGTAAAAAAACCCAACTTTTTTTCTAGCCATTAGTAATTTGTTTTGTCACAATGAAACTCTGTTTGGACACCAATATAAAGACGTTTCCTCATTGACATTTGCAGATATTACTGGCTTGTAATCTTTGACAGTCTTAATTCTGAAGCACGATCATCAGACTGTGGAAAGCCACTATGTAATGGCCGATCATCAACTCATGTCCCGATGAACAGACAAGATTCTGGAGAGAGATAAAAGGCCTCACGACAATGCGGTACAGTTTTCACAAAGTGACCAAATGGATCCCACCATACAGAGCAGACACAATTCCCAATACTATCACACACGGAATATGTCACTTTGTGAAACTCTAAAACCATGTACATTTTTTTTGTTTTTTCATTACCGCTGCCAATAAGAGAATCTGAACCAGAACCTCATCACCGGCCATGCTCGCTAGTTTAGACATCTACTCTAGAATGCAGGGGTTGTGGGTTCGAATCCCGCCTGAGTAGAAAGCTTGTGGTATTTCCTCGCATGACTCGGGAGAGCAATGAGCATTACATATCATAAATGCCTATCACACACCATTATATTAATCCATCATTACATTAATCCTGTTTATAAGCTACCTTGAGTGAGTTGAACTGGTTCCCTGACTCTGTTACCATTGACGGAACATACAGCATCTTCCATTGGATGAAGCATAACGATGCCTCCTTTGTTCCTTAGCCAACAATGCTCATCAAGGACATCTGCACCGAGAAGAGCTACGCAAAGTTTCAGGGGGAAAACATAAAAAAAGGTTCAAAATTTCAGCATTTATTGGTGATTGGAATGTTTATTTCAGCAGTTCTAACCATTTTTGGACAAGTCCACCACCACTACAGGGCCTGGATTGCTTCTTTGTATTCATTAACCCTAATATTATCAGTAAACACTCCTGCCCAACTGGCACGTGCAACCAAAATCCATAGAAGACTGTGTAGACCAAGTCCACTGTACACAAGCCATGAGGATTCCTGATAACACCAGCCATACAAACAGAAGAAACCCATTCACCCAATGCTAGCCTAGAAGATATGTGGCAGTCTGTGGTTGAAGAAACTTATATCAAAATGTCACTTGATTTTTCATGAAAAGGTTAAGGGTCAATTTTACCTAAACTTTTGCAATGTCTGTCAAAACACTGACTTTGGCTTGGATTCGGCTTGGACTATGTCAGTTATTTTGAAAATGCATGCTTTTGGTATGGAACCTCAAACAGGTGGATGGAGCCTAAAGCCAGAACCTTAAGCCTGACCCTAAGCCAGAGTCACAAGTTTAAAAAGGGACATACTATTTTCTCAGATTTTTTCAGCAAAATATGTATTTATTTGTTTATGTAAAAATCTCAATTATTTCTTTGTTACTTTCTTGTCTTGGTTCAAGCATTCCAGGCATTCTTATTTTTGTTGGTGCGTGTTTTTCCTTCCATCAGGCATCTTACCACAAGCCTCAACCTCAAGAAGATGAATGCATACTTATTTTTTTCAACTTTCTAAAAAAGTGTTAGTGTTAAATTGTTTATGATGTCAGTGTCTACTCTTGCACATTTTACTATTTTTGAATCAGAATGGGAAAAAATGTGAGACTCAATATAACTGAATTGAAAACGAATGTTGTTTTTTATAATGACAATAGTGGGATCTTATATAGCGGACACATCCTAGTAGCTAGATCAAGGCTCTTTACAACATTATTATCCCTGTTCATTAGGCATACTTTTGAACCATTCCTCTTACTTTCTCAACTCACTGGGGAGCATACAACCCCCAAGCTGCTTAAATAAGAACCAAGCTGAACTCAGACTCATACTCACCTAGATCACATGGCTCATCAGCATCCTGGTTCCCTATAAAAGTGTCTCCTTCCTAACAAACAAAAACATTTAAAAATGTTTAAATCCTTCAAAATCCTAAACAGCACAGTGTCTGACTTTGGGACTGTAGGCCTAAATAACTAGGGCTTATCACTGGGCCCTGCAAACACAACGCGAGTTGCCAGGGCTTTCATATTTGGTATTTGATCTGGTTTTGTTCTTTTTAATGTTGATGTTTTACTTGTTTTGTACCGGGCCATGATTGTCAAGACTTGACAGATACTAGGGAGTAATCCAGTAAGTGCTCATATTATTGTTATTACTATTGTTATTATTATTATTATTTATGAATCTATTGGGAAAAGTCTCCAAATCTACACCACTGAAATAAAATCAATCAAAGGATTTAACTAGTTCATATCGTCACGTCAGTGCAAACACATTGTATCTCGATTTTGCAAAAGCATTGTATCTCACACTAGAGCGTACAGTTACTTGTTTTTTTCGTACATCTGGGATATTTTAAGTGAGATATAACGTTTTGACAATTTCAAACTTACTTATTTTTTTTCACTGACACGACTTAGCATGCTGTAGAGGCACAAAAAGTGACAAAGAGTCAATACGTTACCATAATATGATAGAGTTTCAGTCCGGTACTAAGCAGATCATCATCCACACCTATCAAATGAGGCAGGGCGGAGTCCAGGACCACACCCATCCCATCTGACCTTAGGGCCAGCGTTCGTTCCTGTAAACAAAATATATATATTAATTGAAAGGTTTTTTGAAAGGTTTCTAGATGTTTTAAATGAATAAATTAAAGAGTGGTGACTCAGTCTTAAAGGGCCATTAAATCACTGGCCATTAAAACACTGCAGGGTTGTGGCCATTTGACAGAGAACCTCGCATTCGGCTCGGCCCTTTATCGCACGGCCATGACACTGCCCGTTTTAAACCTCATTGCCACTCTAGTGGATGGTATTGACTGATAAGACAGTAAACAAAACAACTATACACCTACCTTCATTATTTTCTGTGTTTCCTTCCACTTGGTGGCCCATTCCTCAGTCAGTTTTTGTACCTGGAACAAATCATTAAAAAATTGAAGCCTTTGCCAGGGAAAGACTTTGTAAAATACAAATTGGAGACTCTTGGATGCACGGTGGCAACAAACATACCAGGCAACGTTTCATAGTTACGTAATTCATTCGCACATTTCTGAGAGCAATGGATTGTTGGGGTTTTTCCCAAACCTCGGCTTAGGCTTCATCTCCAGCTCCGCGATTCGTTTGATTTTGGAAACACCGTACAATATGTACACAGCTTCAAAACTGATGACGGAGCCCAAGCTAGAGCCGGAGCCTAAGCCAAGGCTTGAAAAAGGCCCCATGCATTACTGCCATTTCTCCCACTAAAGATTCTTCCTTAGTTCACTATAAAAAAAAGAAAATAATTTTATTGTTTAATCATGCATACTCACCATAGCTTCACTTTCATGTAGTTTGTCCACCGTTGGGAGATCAGTGACGTCCTACATAGGAAGTTGCACAATAGCAAATGAAATAATACGTGTGATTTTATGTTTGTAGTGAGTAAGAAGACACTCAAGATAAGCATTTGTTAAAGGCTGGCTTGCATTATAGTGAGTGATGTTTGCAAGATATCATATACAAGTCTCTTTGGCCATAATGTGACGCTCCATGCCAAAACCAGGTACTTCCTGCCAAAACTCAGAACTGGGTTTATTTGCTCATCAAATAGATCAGAAGAAGGGCTTTCAAACAACACCCAATTAGGGCATATAAAGTAAGTATTCTCAACATAAAGAATGTCACTTTTAATATCATTTCATTATTTCGGAGAAGTGCATGACTTTGGCTTGTTGCGTAAATGAACCCCTTGTACTGATGTCACACATGAGGCAACAGTCTGCCCATGGTCTGCTAAAGATATGGTGCGCGTCAAACTGCACATGCGTCACCAAAAATGGAACTACACAGTAACACAAAGGAAACCGACTCCCAAAATAACACAAAACAAGACTTAATCATACGACGATATCAGGTGAATTTGGTTCAGAACCATTGTTGTAGTTTTCATTATTCTGGATTCCAGGTACAGTTCTAAAGCCCGGTTCATACTTCCTGCAAATGCTTCGTGCAATGCAAATTTTCCTGCGTCACAATTGGAGGGCAGCGCGTAATGATTATTGCATCACCAAAATTCACTTCGCATTCGCATAAAGTATGAACCAGGCTTACAACCCACATACATGTTGAGTTCACATATTAATCACAAGCAGTGCTTTTTAAGCAGAGTTGCTGTACTGAGATAAAAAAAGAAGAAGCTGTACAGTACATGAGCAGATAAACATAGCTAACCATTGCAGGGTACCAGTCGCAACAATGTGAATGACATGGCATTTTGGCTGGTATCCTGCTTGTGCTTAGCAATTGTTTTGTATGCTAAGCAAATTTGTGTCCTTCATTTAGCCCCCCCGATTCTTACCATTCCAGTCAGGCAAGCCTTTAACCTAGCAATCTCAGCCCTCAGCTGCCTGATCAGCCTGACATTTGGATCCTGAAACAAAATATTCATAATCCTGGGTGAGCATCTTAATACCATTTTAAAAATTGTTTTATTATTCTTAAGATTTTTCATATGTTTCTGGTAATGAAACCAAGGATGCCCCATAAGTGAACTTAATCACTGTAACTCGAAAGCCTGAGGAAATCTGTAGACAATGGTGCTTGCTATGTGAACCAGAAAGTGTTCTGGGTTCTCTTGCATGCACTACCGATGCTAGAACACGGGGCCTATGGCTTAAGGTCCCATCTCAAGGACAAAGCAATTCTGGTAAAGTATCTTGATCTAGAACACAAGTGCCAATACCGGGACTGGAACCAACACTCTGCTGATTAAAAACACCAGAGCTTGAGCCCCGTGCTTTTAACGACCCGGCCACGACACGCCATTATAAACCCCTCATGCTTGTATTTCATAATGAAACCAGCAAAATTTCAATCAATTGTTCATCCCCCTTATGCAAGACTTCCATCATACCCCGACCCTCCCTGAGTGATCTGAGTGGCCATGACCTGACCCGAACCCATCAAAATACTACACTATGAGGTAATTCAGAACATCCAAACGTTTAGACTCTTGGTGCGGCCAATAGATGAAATAAAACACAGCAAATGCTGCACTCAATTTCATCGTCTGTGTCTGCTGTACACGTACGTATCTATACAATGTGACAAGCCTGTATGGCAAAACTGTCCAGATCAAAGGGTACGGGAATCACACCAAAGTTGCCAGTGAATTTCCTTCCACAGGACTCAGGAGAGCCACATACAAAGTGTTTACCGTACATCGGTGTCAGATAAATACTATAAGTAATATCTTTGTTCACCAAGTTGTCAGATAAAGTGACTTTTTAAGATCATGAGGTTGTTGATTGTTGTACCTTACCTACTTGTACCTCTCCCCTTACTTCTAACAGAAAATATCAATCTTTCAAGGAATCGACAGAGTTACCTCATTAATAGTTGGCTTGTTGATGATATTCTTGGCTCTGTTTGCGTATCTCAAGGTGCTGAGGGTCTCCCCATAGTTCACATCAGCTGGAGAAATGGCTGAAAGGAAGGGGAAAAGTACTCCTTAGTAAATCAAGCAGCAGGGCATAACAAATTTGCTGTGCACAGAAAAATCTTGCTTAGCAAATGTAGGTTACCAGCCAAAATACCATACAGTTTACACTGCTATGACTGGTACCCCACACATTTCTTTCTTAGCAAAGAAATTTGCTCAGCAGAACTTTCTGATTGACAGCTTTGTAAAAATGGGCCAAGGTTTCAATCGACCCAAAAAACCTGAAAGACTATGAGTACGCTTGCAAAACAAGCGACTTCAGTGGCTGATGCAGCAGCGCTGCAGAATAGGTCTGTCCAGCGATCCAACCATAGCCACTGCCGAAACTGTTAAGTCGGAAACTGTTATGTCGAACACAACCTAAAACCATCGCAGTTTTTCGGAAAATCTGTACAATGCCATAAGTGACATTTGTAATACTGAAGTGGCAACAAAATGCAACTGAAGAGTAAAGAGTTAAGGAATAACTGTCGCAACACTTACTAGCAACCATGATGGTCTTTGAGTTCCCACCGAGACTGTCTTTGAGGAGCCATGTTAATACTGAGTCCCTGTATGGTATGAAGACAATGGACTTGCGCTTGCTGGCTGTGGTCATAGGACTCCCTACCATGGAGGACATATCAGCTGAAAGAACAACATTTCATTCTGTGCTTTAAACCTACTGCAAATGATGTCTTTACCTACTACTGCACCAGTTTAGGAAAAAAACAGTGTTGATGTATTATACTATAAATGTCAGACATGCATTTTTGGTACTGCAAAAGAGAGGAAACTGCCTGCAATATAAAAATCTGTAATTTTCATATTTCTATGACACAGAAATTAAGGAAAAAAGGAGTTTTTTAGAGCACTGTTTTCTTTAAAAACAGAAAATCTTCAAGTTGTACACCTGAGTACGTGCTGAGTACATGGGTGGTTAGAAACCCCATTGCAACACATTGTTGCAACCAGGGTCTAGGTGATTATTCCAATTTGGAAATGCTCAGTGTTAAATGGTGATCTCTATTCTTTCCATGGTCAAACTGAACCAGTTTAAGCATAGCAGACATGTATATATATATACTTTGTTCAATATCTTTGCTTTTTGAAGCGTAGGCTCTAGAATTTTGGAGCTGTGTGGTGTTTCAAAATGGCTAATAGAGCCTACACTAACTAGAGCTACAGCCAGTGTATACATTCTTGTACATATAGGTACATGTAGGTCATGTCAAGGTTCTGTCTTTGGCTTTTTTCACCCTGGTTTGAGATTAAAAGTTTGGCTGTTTCTTACAGCTTAACGGATCGCTTTATTTTGTTGTCCTCTTTGTCATATTTCCCTGCGTGCATTAACTAGAAAGTATGCTAATAAAAACAAAAAAAGACTAAATTCAGCTTATCAAGCTGTGCTGTAAATAATTGTCATAGTTCAACCATTGTTTCTATGTTTGTGGGAGAGGGCTTGCTGTTGCAAGCTTAGCATTAAGGCAACGTTTGTGGAGTTCCCTCAATGGGCAGTCAATCCATAATCAAGGGGTATTACCTAATGCTGAGATGACATTGCCAAGGGTAACCAGTGATTTGTTGATGTTTGCTCCTTCTTTTAACCGGTCTCCTGTAGCCCCCGTGGCATCTGCTCTCTCACTGTCAATGTCAACAAAAAGAGCAAAGATTTATCATTCAGCTTCTGATAATTGGTCAAACACTTTCATGACTTGAAATGAGTGGAACTCTAGTTTGGGGTACAAGTTCTTCAAATATTACTCATCATTGAGAGTAACATACAATAATGCATATCGATCCATTTCACAATGCCCAGCCTATCCTGTTCGCCATTTTGTCAAAATGTAAGCAAAGAAATGGACTCCCAAAATGGTGGAAATGCCGGACGAGCGATGTGCGGAGGTGCGTTCCGTGTCGTGCATACCTTTTTACTCTCCACAACATTTTACAGTGAGTTAACAAATCATTTAGAAGAAATCAACTGCACAGGCTGTGTATGGGGGTACAATTGTTAACAGAACTGTGTACATGAGTAAATAGATGCATTCATCACATGATTCAAGGCTGGCAAAGTGAATCATTCAATAACCAGGGTGGATGATTAATGAATGGTCATACAGTAGGTGGGTTGACTGTGTACTAATGTGTAGAAAAAAAATTTGAAAAATCAGAAAGTGGCAGGGATAAAATGATAAAAACTGTGCATAGAAATTCTTATGATTGAAGGAAGATTTGAAACTTGGTAGGAATGTGATCTTGTAGCATTTGTGGTAAACACCATAGACTCATCAGGTCATTGACAGTGCATAATAAAGACACAGGGGAAGAAATGGTATCAGGACTACATACTATTTTACATGTCTAAATATTTGATGATCTAACCACCCTATTTAAAATTAACTCAACAAGGGAGTAGAAATAATCTATGGGGAGCCCAAAAGGCAAAATGAATTGAGGATCTGACGTACCTTCCAGCAAGATCCACAAGGTTGATCTTACTAACAGTCTCAATCGGCATATCGTCGTTAAATTTGGCCTGATAAAAACAAAATGAGCATGAATGTATTGCAAACCCATCACTGGGTTGCTACTCTACACACGCACTTGTAAATTTTACTACTTATGATAATATTACAACATTTTTACAGCGCTTTAAGTGGAGATGTTTTTATGTGGTTTTAGTAATAAGCATGCCGTTTATGATAATTGCAGGTGCTAAATAGCCATTGACGTCAACTGTATGTTACATATTGCTTAACAGGTTTGACACACTTTGGCAGCCAACAGCATTCTGAGCTCCATGATATTTGGCCATGTGTAAGGCCATATCCTTACACTTACGGCTGCAGCTATGGCTATGACTGTTGCTAAGGATGATGCTAAGGACGTACTCTACTTCAACGCATGACAACGCAAAAATCTAGCTGCGGCCGTAGCTGTAGCCGCCAATTCGGACACGGTCTGATGGTCCATTCTCCTTGTCACAAAAACCTATTGAACAAGCGCTCATCCAAATTGTAAACCATTCTATACAATGTTTCATCAATGATTTGAGCTTACCTGAGTGAAGGTGATGGTGAAGATTGCATGTGACCTGCTGCTAGTGTCATTCATCATGGTGGATGCAGTCGTCCTGTATTATTAAGAGAAAATAGATCAAGGAAAGTATGGCACCGTAATACACCGTTTAACATTAAGGGCTGTGTCACAAAGTTATTTCCAAGACCAAACAAAAACATTCAATTTAAATTTTGATACTAACACACTATTAGAATTTTTTTTACTAGGCATTTGACCGTGTGGGGAAGCTTTCAGTGGCAAACTTTCTCGCATCACAACAGCTTTTCTTATTTTGCCTGCTTGTATGTTGTTTTCTAGTATCAACATAGATAATAATAATAATAACAACAATGAAAAAAATCATTTCAATCATCACGTAAATTTGGATCGCACCCGCCCTCACATGAGCAAAATGCTGTACTATAAATGCTTCTTATCACCCAGGGGTATAAATGGGTACCTGCGAGGGTAGAGGTTTATACTGTGTTTGAAAAGCCTTCGCAGTGCCACGGCAGCACAGGGCTGTATACTCCACAGGGAGCTGAGAAAGATTAAAGGAATGCTACTGGCCCAATGACCAGGGCACTAATGTAAAGCGCACTGATACGTTATTGTAAAAAGCGCTATATAAGAACTGGCTATTATTATTACTATTATTATTATGGAAACGATGCTTAAATGACATGTAGTACCTTTGAACGTTTCCCCTGTCCATGAGGGTTTTGACATCCTGGTAGTCAGATACAAGATGTTTGGATAAATCTGCAATGAAAAGATTGAATCAGTTGTGCATTTGTGAGTGCTGAAAAGCATCCCCGATTTCAATTGAAATATTGACCATTGAAAAAGCTGACTGACTAGTGAAATGACTAGTGAAATGACAAGCTAACTGGTCCTACTGGCCAGTCACTAAAAACATTCAGGGCAAAACCTGAATTGTCTGAATGTTTTGGCCTTTTTTTAGCGGAAACCTTCCCGACTGCAGCACTGACCTTCCACATATGGTCCATCCCTTGGATGTTCCCTGACTCTTAGTGTATGCTGTGTGCTCGGACGCAGTAGGTCTCGTACTCTTTCACAATAAATCTCGAGATAGCTGGAAAGGAAATTAGAGGAAAGTAAACCATTGGCGTTACTCTCTTTAACTAGTTATGAAAAAAGCTGCGAAAAATTTATGGTAATAATTCGCGTGGGCAGATTACAACTAATTGGTCCAAGATCAGTCAATGCACTTAATAAGTTTGGCTCAATTTCACTACAAAGAAGTGTGTCAATCTTAGAGGCTCAGCTAAATGTAATGTCATGTCACAAATACAAACCACTGTGGCAATATTGACAACTAATTGAGATTAGCAGGATTTGAAACTTTGCATGGTGGGGATACAATCTAGCAACTTTTGCGAAAACAATCTCTCCGAGTTGTGGAGGTTCTGAAAAGAACTGGCGGTGTAAGAACTGGATATTTCGATCGGTATGCTTTTAATCCGTCTTCTGTACTCTGATGCTGCAGGCTGTGCTGTAGATTTGGATTTGCTTGATGAGGCGCAAAGGCGGGAAAGCTGGAACAGGTTCCTGTAGGTGAGGATAAGCTCAATGATGCGTGAAGGCGGGAAAGCTGGAACTTGCTCTTAGTGGAGGTGGGTGGGGAATGTGTGCTCACTGAACTGTGTCAGTAGACATCAGGGGTAGGGAGGATGGGGCCTAGGGTATAGATGACCCAAGTCAAAAGGGTTGGTGAAGTAACCCTGGATTTAATGTGTGCTCACTGAACTGTGTCAGTAGAAGTCAGGGGTAGGGAGGATGGGGCCAAGGGTAAAGATGACCGAAGTCAAAGGGGTGGGTGAAGTAACCCTGGGTTTAATGGATCCATTGGTCGGGAAGAGGGAACCAACTAATCTGGAAGCCAATGTCTTGTATGACACTTGTAGATTCTGATGCCCTTTTAGATTCTTTTGGGAGGCTATGCCTGGATGGGACAGTTGATTTCTGCTCCTTCCCAGTTAACTTGGATGTACCTACAGTAGCAGCATCACAGTCAAGCTTTCTCCTGAAGACGATCAGAGCATACTGATCGAAATGACGGGGCGTTACACCACCAGTTCTTTTCAGAACCACCACAACTCGTGAAGAGATTGTTTTCAAGTACGTGGTGCGACCACAAACCTAAATAGATCATCTTAAGATGTATCTGAATGCTTTGTGAATAGAGACATAGATAGCTGGCTTTGAATGACTCACAGATGGGATTCTAAAACTCTTTGATTGTAAACTCTCCTCAATTTCCAAATTGTCGGAATGGTGAATTAGTTTTGGTTTTTATTCATGTACATTTACCTGACTTCAGTTCTGAAGGAAGCAGCATAGTCATCATCTTTTTTGATCCTACTGAAGAGTCCCTGAAAAAAAACCATTAAAAATATTTGAAATTTCTTTCAGCCAATAACAAAGGCAAGCGTTTCCCTCAGCTTCAAATCTTTAAAATTTATAATACATTTCGTACACAATCTCAGAATGTGTCTTTTTGCACTCCAAACAAAAAAGCTAGTTATGCAGAAATTTGTTCTGGGGGCCAATTTCATAAAAACATGCAAGCAGCCCTTAGCACAGTCTCTATATCATAAACTTCACTTACAACTAGATGTAAGTGATTGTAACTTACAATCACACAGCTGTTCCGTTCTACTTTGTAGCTCAAGATATGAACTGATTCTGTATTTTGTGCATGTTTTAGTTAGGAGGTATCATTTGTTTAACTTTTGAACTTCCTGTTAAGCCCGTACGTAAAGGTCAATACGGGGTCACAGTAACCCAAGTTCAATCTTCAATGCTAAATGAGTCTATAACTGAAAAGAAATTGAAAATCGGTTGTGTAGTTCTTGAGATATGGTTCCATTTCCGGTTGACCCTGAAGTAAAGGTCAACATGGGGTCACATTAACCGAAGTTCAATCTTCAGTGCTCAAAGGGTCTACAACTGAAAAGAAATTAAAATCGGCTGTGTAGCTCCTGAGATACGGTCCAACTTCCGGTTGACCCCGAAGTTAAGGTCAAAACAGGTCACAGTAACCAAAGTTCAATCTTTAATGCTCACATGATCTATGACTGAAAAGAAATTGAAAATCGGTTGTGTAGTTCTTGAGATATGGTCCCACTTCCGGTTGACCCCAAAGTAAAGGTCAACATGGGGTCACGATTTCCAAAGGCTAATCTCCAATGCCCATGGAGTCTATAACTGAAAAAAGTTTGAAAATCGGTTGTGTAGTTCTTGAGATATGGTTCCACTTCCGGTTGACCCCGAAGTAAAGGTCAACATGGGGTCAAGATTTCCTAAGGCTTATCTCCACTGCCCATGGAGTCTATAACTGAAAAAAGTTTGACAATCGGTTGTGTAGTTCTTGAGATATGGTCCCACTTCCGGTTGACCCCGAAGTAAAGGTCAACATGGGGTCAAGATTTCCCAAGGCAAATCTCCACTGCCCATGGAGTCTAACTGAAAAAAGTTTGACAATCGGTTGTGTAGTTCTTGAGATAAGGTCCCACTTCCGGTTGACCCCGAAGTAAAGGTCAACATGGGGTCAAGATTTCCCAAGGCAAATCTCAACTGCCCATGGAGTCTATAACTGAAAAAAGTTTGAAAATCGGTTGTGTAGTTCTTGAGATATGGTACCAACAATTTTGGCTAATTAAATATTCACACAGCTGTCACGTGAATAATTAATTAACAATTGTAATATAATTACATCTTAAATTTAAGTCAGGGCATAAGCTTTAATATGGTATATGATTTGTTCATTTTTAATAACTCTAAGAGGGACGTAATGGCTTTTGAAAAGTCACATGTTAAGTCAATACGATTTTAGGGAAAGAAAGAATAATAATAATAATAATTAAAAAAAATAAAAATCTCAACGATTACAATAGCTGTTCCGACTAACAGGTCGGAACAGCTAATAAGCAACGCAAAAGGCCTGATAACTTGCCGGCAGTTCCGACAAGTCACACAAGAATCCACTGCAAATCTACTGTGAATGCGCATGCACACTGCTAACTCTTCTTAATTTTTTTGTAGAAATACGCTTTTGCTTTTAATGCACACGTTTCTGCGGAGCGCAACTCCGCACGACACGCATCTGCCATTTCCACCATTTTGTACATTTTTACTTTCAAAAATGGCAGACAGGACTGGCGCAGGTAAAGTACGCTGTGCATTGTTCAAGGAGTCGATATTAAGCGCACACACTTTCTTACCAAGAGCTTTATGACATTAGGCCAAGATTTACATGTAAGTTATTTTTTTAGTGATGCAAGCGTATATCTGTTATCCTGAAAGGATAAGATACTTTAAGATTTAATTTGTATCTTATCTTCCTTTTATCCTGTATCCTTTATCCAGTAACAATATTCTAATTTCTTCATTAGCCCTTAAATTTGTGTTTACAAGTACATGAGAATGCTTATTTTAAACAATTCAGATGAGGCGTTCTATTAAAGCAGTGCCTCTGCAAATATTTGTTACGTAACAGGGTAGTACAATCTTCTACCAAAGCAAACAACTTTGAATATCCATATGGTTTTCAGATCTCTTACACACGATGGTGGTGAGGGGCGGCCAAAAGTGATTCTGACTAGAATAAGGTGGTTACTGCTTCACAGGAATTAATCTATCAGTCTGAGCATACATAACAAGATGCACAATATTTTGTTTTTATCTGACACTTGCATTTGTGTAACTGAAAAGGTTTGTATTAAGCACTTTCACGGTAACATCTGCCATCTTATTCAAGGGGTAGATTTGTTTTCTTTGAAAACTCTTTGCTGTCCACGACTCGTAGCTCGTACTTCAATGCACCTTTCTTAATGCATGCATGAAGTTCAAGCGCCGAGTCACAGACAGCAACGAGTGTCTGTGATAAACAAATCTGCCCCCTGCAAAAGATGGCGCATATTACCGTAAAAGTGATTACTGATACGATTGCTTGGCATGTGCATGAAACCAATGGATAGAGATGTAACTCAATTATGCATGCACTGATGTAGATGACTTTAAGGTAGTTGCATGTGGTGCCCGAGCGGTCAAGCGCACCGGACTCAAGCTCTGGTGTTTTTGAGTGTGGGTTCGAGTCCTGGTCATAACACTTGGGTCTTTAAGCAAGACACTTAACTATTATTGCTTCGTCCTTTGGAAGGGACGTAAAGCCGTTGGTCCCGTGTGTTGTGTAATGCACATAAAAGAACCCAGTACACTTAACGTTAAGAGAAGGGGTCCGCCCCGGTGTCTCAGGCAGTGGCTGCCGAGTGCGCCACAGCACCTTGTAAACCATTATAAGGTGCTACGCTACATATACCAGTCTCATAATTCATAAAAACTTCAAAACCTGTCTTAAAAAGGGTTTCTCTTTGTTCAAGCGCCTTGAGCACCTTATTGGTGGGTACGTGTGCTATATAAGACAACATTATTATAATTATTATGACCTTGTCACACTAATTCAGTAAAAGAAGCCCAGAGTTAAATTTACAGCCATATTAGAAAACACTTTTAAGGGTTGAAATTTCTGTGGAGATAATAACAGTTATCTTGTTACATGTATGTTTACTTACTTCACATATCCTTGGTATTAGTCCTGGGGAATCCTTTGTGAAAAGAAAAAAATCATACAATTTTAATAAAACAAGACACACAATGATTGGGATCACTTTGCATCTGTGAGTTAGCAGTTTTTTGTTTAGCACCTGTAATCACCAAAAAGGTGTTCCAGCATGTGAACCTACACACAGACTTACATTGAAAATAATCTGGAGGGTGTTGTTTTTAAATACCCCTAGAAATTTCCAACAATAGGCCCTAATGGACAAGTTACCTAAATTACCTAAATTTTAATCCATTGAAATTTGGGGATAATTAAAATATTAATAATTCTAATCAACTCAAATTATTGTCAGTACAAACTGTTTGTCTACTCACATGTTGGAACTATTTTGGGTGGTCTGAGGTACTTTAAAACAAATATACACACCATCGGAAAAACTGCTAACGAGAGATGCAAAGTGGTACCCGTCTTGGCATAAAATAAAAACACTATGAGGTCGTTCAGTCACAGTACTAAAGTCGTTTTAACTCATGGTTCAAACTCATGGGAACACAAATTTTTACGACCACCCCCCCCCCCCCACCCACTGCTCGTAAAGTTAAAATCGGTTCCGGTCTACCTTAGTACGCTGTCTGAACATACCCTATATACAATAACAAATACTATTGGTATTGAAGCACTGTTTTAGACCAGTCGTTAGTCATTTATTGGGCTGCATGGTTTCCCAATCCTACACAAAGAAACCCTGTTATTAGTCTAAAAATAAATATGGTAAATCAATGACAACAGATCTACTGGATATTCCAAGGTTTCTTTGATCTATTTAACATTTACCACAAAAAAACGACATAGGAAAAGCCACCACCACCGTCTGGGGTAAACGGCCTGTGGAAGCAATTACCAAAGCCTAGTGATTGTCATAGAGTCATAGCATACTCATAAAGAGGAGGTTTTTGTCAGTAGAAGATTCGAACCCACAAGCTTCTTTGTCAATTTAGCCCAGCTGGTTATACACTCAACCAAGTCAGGGGCTGTTAATTTTAGAGGGGTGAAATGTAATCGCATCAGGCTGGTTCACAGAACCATGATATATGTAAATAATACTCTCCGCTAAGAAAAGTCACATGCTTTTTGATCTGTTATTGATTTTTTTTCAGCAGTTCTTTATCGAGAAAAAAGACCTGTTTACATTCTAAAACTGTGTGACACATGACATGTACTTTTATGATTTTTAGTACAAGTTACATTTTTTGTGAGGTGGAAGGATTGCAGTTTTTACACTAAAGTGTTTTGAAGGTAATTAACGTAGCATTTAATTTTCGACACATTTTCACACCTTTGAAAAATGTAATTAATCTGTTAATTTGTGTGACTAATGTTTTTCCAGGCATTTCCCTGATCACCCCCAAATGGGCAAGTTGAGAATATTTGGTGAAACCCAAATCATCAAATCAGTACACATTCAACATTATGTGTAACACCTTTAGCTAAACCCCAGGGCACAATTTCGAAAAGTAGCTGAGCAAAACAAAATTATGGTTACCAAAATAAGGTTACCAGCCCCAAAACCATGTCACATACCATCTGTGACTGGTATCCTGCTCATTTTTACTCAGCAGCAAATTGCTACGCAATATTTTTTGCTTAAGCAGCTCTATGCAATTGGTACTTATCAAGTCTCCATTTATCAGGAGCTCCATTTGTAAAAGCTCCCGAGGTAAAAGAACTTCTAGGAGGCAAGTGTCAATTTGTGTTGGAACTTTACAAGGAACATCCATGGCAATTGCCATGTGGTTAATTTTGAGGCTTGCTAAACCAAGACATCCTTCCTCTACCCCCAAAGCGTTCACCCCCTCATTACCTCCAATATACCCTTTGACTATCACAACATGTAGCATTTGCCAAAGAGGCTGTGTGGCTAAAAAGCATCTGAGTTTGACCCATCAGGGAAGTCACCCCAGACATTTTGCTCAACTTCGAGGGATCACATTTGACATCCTAGACTTACCTGTGCCCCCATCATTGTGTAGGATTTGCCTGACCCTGTCTGGCCATAAGCAAAGATACACGCATTGTAACCCTCGAACGCCGACTTGAGAACATCTTCACCAAGATCATTGAAAACCTGTTGAGATCAGAACAAAGAAATCAGAAATATGTAATGCCCAAAGGCAAAATCAGGCACTTCTCGTAAATAGCAAAATGGCATTAATTGAAGACAACTGACACATCGGCCTCGATATTAATGTGATGTGATTTCTTAAACGTTCTAACATACATAGGCCCTAATTAGGTGATACTTGCAAGCTCTTAAATTCACATCTATTTGATAAGCAAAAAAGGCCAGTTTTGAGTTTTGGCATGAAGTGCCTGGTTTGGGTACATATATGTCACATGTGCCTCAGGAGAACGATGGCAATTCCCAACACTGTTGACATACAAAAGTGAAAGATGTTAACTATACTACTACGTACTATGTATAATGTCCCAACCATAGCAGTGCCATGTGTATTAAATGTAGTGCTTGCAATGCATTTTAAGCTGTAAATTACTACTTTGTTGTTCTCATTGTGCAAAACAAAAGTTCTAGAACCAATGACTGCAGTCAAGGCATACACCAAGTCAAAGCTGACTTCCCAAACCTTATTTTGGTCAAAATGTAAACTTTCACAAAGGTAATGTAAGGGTCACATGATGTATTGTAACCTATACTTAATTTATAATTTTCAAATTTTTTCAGATAAATTTGCAGACACTATACTTTCAGGAACTACTTCTTTCTGAACTACTTTTCTAACAGAAACATTCCTGAATGCAACACTGACCTTCCACATATGGTCCATCCCAACTACAATAGATAGGTTGCAATATGATGTAAATCGGCCATCTTTACGGGCAATTTGGAACACACAGTCATGCGTTTTGCGCGAGAACGGCGTGCAGCATGCGCACATTTCACAAAACTCATTGCAGGATTGGTTAGTAAACTGCGCGGCTGCGTTAATAATTTGAGCGCTTGACGCGCCTGCAAGCCAAAATGCAATTTGCCTGTAAAGATGGCGTCTATTGGGAACTATCTATTTACTGCATGTCTCTAAATTACATGTGTGCAATTATCAATATTACCAACAGAGTTAAAATCATTCAAGCACACTCTTCAATAAGGTAGTCATTGTACTGCAACATTATGTTGACTATTCCCTACGGTCATTCAGGTATTGAAGAACTCATTAAATTTAAGTCTACCTGGGGACTTTTTCCACTGCATTACTTGGAAAAGGAAACAGTGTCCAAATGCAATGTTACATGGTGAAAACATTTTCCCCAATAATTCTAGTTAAGATAATAAACAATTGTTCTTGCATAACGTTTTAATTACAGACATCTCAAAGCACTTATCAATATGTTAATAGGACAGGATTTATGCATATCATGAGACCCAGTTATAAAGCACCTTGTAAGGGTTTATTAGGTCTGTGACCAATCTGCAGCAAACCATGCCAGAAAACAAGTGTGCGCATTTACACATCACATTGGACCAATGGCTTTATGCCCTCTCTTTCCTTCCTCCATGGAAGGACCAAGTAATAATAGTCAAGACCTTGGGACTTAAACCCACACTCTGCTGATCAGAAACACCAGAGCTTGAGTCCTACGCACTTGACCACTCGGCCAAGACACACCATGAATGCCATTTTATGAGGCAAATAAAAAGCTTAAAAATGCAAGCAATACACCTCCATTTGATCGCTTCATGCAGCTCTGACAGTGAATACTGTTCAAAGCATAATATATGCAGGGCACATAACTACCATTGTACATATGTACACCAGGGATGTACATGTACACCAGGGAGATTGGAAAAACAATCCTTCCACAATGTTCAGTGTACATTATCGCAACATTCATTTTACATTTTTTCGCTCTTATTCTCAATCAATTTGCATGCCTCTGAAATGAGCAGATGTGTCCTCAATAGAGATGAGTTTTTAAGGAAAAACTCACTCAACTGAATCAAAAGTTTTCAGAAATAATTCTAAAGAATGAAAACTCTGCAAAAATTGTGCCAAGCTGAATAATTCTATTTGATTAAAATAGCAATTTTGTTACCTCCACAATATGCTGATTTCTATTTTGCACAGCTGGTATCATTATGCGGAAAGCCCACAGCATGTTGTGTACTGTGGACTGAAGCTGTTTTTAAAGCCACGGTTTTGGCTTGCGCTCTGGCTTGGGCTCTAGCTTAGGCACTGTATGCTGCCTGTTATGTAGGTCCTATACCAAAAGTATAAATTTTGAATATTACTAGCGAAGCCCAAGTCAGAGCAGGCCCTAAGAAGGCCCTGGTCTCCACCATCTCATGGAGTATTGTGTGGAAAGAGCCAGTTGGGCAAGAGAGTGCACCTGCACCGAATGTTGGTTTTAACTTAATAATTATTTTATGTATGTGTTCATGTTCAGATAGATGTATCGGACTGATATATAGTGTAGCAGAAAGGTATGAATAAATTATCCTGCGAATGCACTCGTTAACACATTCTTTGCCACATTCCAGGTTGATCAATTACACACATCGGTAACTAATTACAACAATCTCAGACATGACAGTGGTATGTATTTAGAAGACATGCCTGTAATTACATCTCATCACGGAGGTAGAAATATCTACCTCCGTGATCTGATCATAGATAATTTACAGGCAACAAATATACTGTTGGTTTTTGAAATCTGATTAAAGTCATTAAAATCTTCCAGTTTTCAACAAACACACTATCCGACCAATCATCAAATTGAGTAATCTTGTTTTTGCGAGAAAAATTGTTTTATGTCAAGTCAGGGATTTTATGCATTATAACATAATGTGCTTATTTCAACCACTGCAATCGAAGTAAGCATCATGGAATTGATTTGGGGATCTTCAAATGTATTTTTTTTTTACTTTGACGACATTTCAGATCGAAATATTTTTTTGGATGATTTATGATAAGATTGAAACTAATCATTATAACATCCAAGTGAATCCTTGTCATTTACAGACCCCCACTCTCAAACAGCGCCCTCACCAAGGCAAAAGGAGGTAGCTCATTGGATGAAAGCTGTTCTTGATGCGTAAAAACATGCGCGTGACCTCAGCGTACCAGCAGCGCTGCGCGTCATTCAAGGGGGTCTATTGGAAGATTGTACAAATGTAGGTCATGCGGCATTCAATAATCAAACTATGACATGGCCTACGTCATAAACTGTGCATTTCGGTATGATTCTCTGTCTAAATTTAGTTCCATCCTTTTTCTCTTATTGCACGCTTAACCACATAGTCTGTACCTGAGACCATTGTACTTGTGGTGAATGTCTGAATATGATCTTGTACAGTTGATTTTTGAAAGGGCAAGTGCACCAAGGCGTTTTTTCCTTTGTAATGGACACCTCTATTGTAAATTTCTATAGTAAACATTTGAAGGGGCACCAAGGCAATGACCAGGGGCAACTGCCTCCATTGCCATTGTGAAGCATCAGACCTGAGTTGGTTCATTCTCGATTCTTACAGTTACATCCTCCAATTGAATGACAAAGATCTAATAGGATGTTATAAATAAAACAAACAATCATGTTTTCATGTAACAGAGAGAATGTTTTCATAAGTTGAAAGATGGAATGTTTCATTCAACTCATGAAAATATTCTCAACAATGTGTTCGTTTAAGCATTCAATATATGTATCAATCCTGTAATATCTTTAACTTGCGCGTAGTTTAAGCACACAAATTTGTAAATGGTTGCGTTCTGTTTGTCATATTCACATGTAGAAGGTGTACTGAAGAAATATTTATACATAGCTACATTGGGCCTCTAAAAAAATTCTGCATGTGACAGTACTGGAAAACAGTTTTGTACAGAGAAATTACATGGGCTTGAATTTTATACTGGACTGCAGATGTGAGGCCAGTGATTTTAGGTTCAAGCCAGTGAGTAAACTGAGGAACGAACAAGTCCGACTGTCTTGTGTTGTTCAATTGAGTAATAATACCTCTGTGCAAAAAATCTTCAATTTAAAGGGACACACCGGCTTACTGTTTACCTAATATTGTGATGTGGAATGACAGACAACAATTTTTAAATGGTTGTTGTAAAAAAAAATCATCAAAATATCACGTAATTAACGAAAAATGTGAAAAAAACCAAAACGCGGTCAAAGGTCAGCTTATACGCTTTTCCAGCCGTTGCAACTGTCCAATTTACGTGGCAATGATGCGCGATGTTGTAAGTAGACTGGTGCTCTGTTTATGTATCAATTATAACAATGGCGAGGCATGAGGATACAGACTTCATATCCATCAAGCACAAATTCACGTGTAAATAAAAAAAACAGACATGAACCATGCCACTGATATCTATTACCTGTCAGTATAATAGAGATCAGTGACATGAGCGGACGTCAGTCCATAGAGCAAGGTTCCTTGCTCTATGGTCAGTCCTAGTCGAAGTCCGCTCGCGGTCGTAACCAATAACTGTTTCGGTTGAACTTGCCATTGAAACAGTTATTGGTTACGACCGCGAAAACTAAACCCCAACCTGTATTCTGTGTACGACGACGTACTATATACTTGCAATAATGGAGAACGTTTCTTCGACATCCAAGGATCGGTACAAAAACATCGCAAGGAAAAACACACAGAAGGTGGTCCAACGAAAAGTAAAAAGTAAAAGAAAAACCACGATAAATCCAAAGGGAAAGCCAGCAAAAGCAGCAATTTGGGGGGGGGGGGTGGACATTGTGCAGCTATCATAGAAGTAGACCAGCTGTATGGGATAAATATTCCCCGTCGTCGTCCCGCGTGTGTAGCGCAGGCAACACGTTGCAATAGTTAGGGGATAATAGCTAGGGGTATCAGACTAAAACCCTCCTACAAAAACCGTAATTGTTGGTCTGGCTCCCTACCCCTCCGACAAGCTCCCACGCTCACGGCTAGACCGGCAAGCTGGGGAGTTCATGCCTCGGGGTTTGTCTCTCTGGCCCCACGAGACACGGCACCGGCTGTACGGGATATGCCCCAAGGTTTACGTTCCGCTAGCTCCCACGCTGGTGCGCTGTAAAACACGCTTCGGTTGCACGGACTCTCTGAATGCGAATCTTACGTTCGATTTTTCATCATTATTTACAAATTGTAACAATAATCTGAATACATAGTCTTTTTTTTCAAATACTCATGAATAATTTTTAAAAAACAGATTTAAATTTGGTTCAGTAATTTACTTGTATACGGCTGGAAGTAAAACTAACTCCGAAAATCACGTGATTTATCCGAACCACTTTTTTGGTTCGGATAAATCACGTGACATTCGTTTTTTGAAAAATGCTCAAAAACGGCAAAATTTGATGGTTTCTTTTAGGAACCGTTCTTCTCCATTCCTGGAAGACCTTTGAAGGCATATGTTAGCCTATTTTGTAGCCCAAATAGCCCAACGAAGCCGGTGTGCCCCTTTAAATAACAAATGATGCTTAAATGTTGAGTTTGAGTGTGAGTCTGGTAAAATCTCTCAATTCTGTGTGGAGCATCAAAGTACACTTACCTGAAAGACAAATTCGCTAAGTCTTCTCTCTCAGTTATAGTTCAAATGAAAGCAGTTTACATTTTAAACTTTGTTGAAAGTTCTCTCTCATTTAGATTCTGGTTTTGTAAAATGAATTCTGGTCGGTAAACACTTTTAGCTACAAACCCTGTGGTCTTGTGGAATTTTACCCCAAATTCGAGCCCTGAATTACCCATGGTCCCACCCACCACATGCATGTTTGCAAATAGGATGTCAAAGTTTGCAAATATGATGTCTTCAAACAACAAATAAGACTATAACTAGACAGCCTAAGAAACATGTAACTTGCAATTATTGCAAGGCCGTCTGATCTGGAGTAGCGTCTGATATTTGTGATCAACCTTCTGCTATGGGCTACTCCTACTTTTGAGTGTATTCCAGGTCTGTCTTCAAACAATGTGGGTTCAAATCCCAACCTGGCAAGTAGGATGCTTGGGTACTTAAGTAAAGCCCTTTTCACACGAGAAAAAAAACCCCAACATTCCTTGCGACGAATTTAACGAGCGCTGAAGTCATCCCACGCCTGACCGCATTCGCAAGCTTTCACACGACGCGAAGTAAAAATGTGACCACGTTCCATGAGACGAGAGTACAGACTTAGCTGGTTACCACTGAACTATATAGAGTTTTTGTTCTTAAACAGCGCTAGTACCAGTTAAATGATGACGTATGTCGCGTGTGCACAGTGTGTTGCGGTAAAAAATAAACCATGTAAACATTCTTCAAAATGGCTGACACTCACGAAGACGTTGGGAAGTCCATTCATAATATACTATGCCCGTAATATCCTCCAAAAAACGACCGGCGATGACATCAACCAAAGATAAGAGTAAGAAGGCCAAAAAATCTTGGTGCTACGAGGAAACGATTGCCTTGATAAACATTATGGAGAAGGAAACCACCCAATCTAAATTGGATGGTTTGACCCAAAACGGCCATGTTTGGCAGGAAATCGCGGACGAGGTGGCAAATGGTCACAACGGTGACCAGTGCCCGGTGACGGTGTGTAAACACACAAAGGTCGGCTCCCGAATGTTCTTCACGCATGCGTGTTAATACCGCTTTCGCGAGGATTGTCGGTCAATAAACAACGGATCGTTTCACACAAAGGTTTGACTAGATTCCTTGCGAAAAATTACGCTAGCGTAAGATTTTGTCGGAGGTTGGGACCTACTACAAAATTTTGCAAGGTTTGCGAAAATTTCGCAAGGAATGTAGGCGATGTAAAATATTACTGTCCTTACACACGAAGCCCAAATTGTAATTTTTTACAAAAAATTGTAAAATTTCGCAAAGAATGTTCGTTTTTTCCGTCGTGTGAAAAGGGCTTAAGACACTTAAGCCATTTTGCTTTGTCCCTTTACTTTCTGGAATTCTGAACTATTGCATGTCCCAGAACACCTGCCATGGGAGAGTAGGGTTTACCCTAGCAGTGTTCATAGTGTTTCTGGTCCATAGCAAGCATCGTTAATCGTTTAGGAGTTTCCCTCAGGTTTCCAATCCACAGTTTGCATTTGAGGCATCCTTAGCTTTCCAGTCCAAGAAATAGATAATAATAATTATTATGCAGAACAAAAGAGCGATTGGCCAATAAGAACTGGCTATGAACACATATCCACCAATCAGAATGACTGAACCATCATGAATATTCATTATACCCAGCATTAAATACACCTGTTTCGAAATCTACCCTATGTTGTAACCATAATTATCTGCAATGATTAAATCTAAATTATTACATATAGATGATCCAATAATGTTTGAGTAGAGCCAAGGCCAGACACAGCAAGCTTTATCAGAACCAACCTTCGTACTTTGATGCTACTGAAACTGTTATCTATCCATAATTTTTTACTACTATTTGCAGTCTGTACACAAACCAATTCAAACATTCAATACATCTGATAATTCAAGAGCTCAGTTCTATTAAAGGGTGGGTGTTTGTACTTCTATACACTACAAATTCTTGTTTTTTGACAAAGAGTGTGAAGTGTTCAGAAGTCAGTACTAGCTTAGAAATCGTCACCGACGCCACAAACTGACACACTGTGTACAAAACCATTTTTTTTCTTCAGTTTTCAGTTTTTTGCATGTTTTGATAATGTTAACTAAGGCCTACAATTTCATGAAGTTTCAACACTTCAGAAGCTTTACTTTTTTAGTTAAGATGATGAGGCTAGGCAAATTTTCACCCAAACTGACAGTTTTCGTCGCCACAAACTGACACAAAGGTAGAATTTACCATTGCAACACACGGCGCGCACAAACCTCAAAAGTGAAAAATGTTCCCACGAACTGGCACAAACCTTGGTGTGTAGCGCGCGCCGACCTACATTTTCATGAACTGACACACACACAATGTAATACATTGGATGGTGTCAGTTCGTGGTGAAAGTGCCTGGTTGCTTAAATTTTCATTGCCACGAACTGACACAAACCTTTCTTACTTTATTGCTTATAATTTAGGATGAAAAACAGTAAAAAGCACCGTATATATGAAGTTCAAAGCATCAAGTCCCCAGTCCCCACTGTAAGAAAACTAGTTGAAAATACCCATGAATTTTGTAGGAAAGCTTGATTTAAAAAAACGCTCAACTTTAAACGCTGTTTTCTCTGATTGCTACTTTGTACTGGTCGGTCGGCGTCGGTGACAAAATGTTCAGTAATGAACTTGTCTAGGGGATTAAGGTTTTGAGCACAAAGCTTCAAACACTGTATTTAAATTAAAACCTCCAAGAACTAATTGCAGTTTCCAAAAAAGGTTGTTTTTTTTTGGGGGGGGGGGTTTGCTGCACCTATGTAAATTGAAAAAAAAAGAAATTTAATAAGGGAATAAAAGAGTAGGCGACGAGGTCTTAAACGACCATTTACAACCGGTTGTGGCCATGTGATTAAGGACCTTGCTTTCAGCTCGGTCCTTTATCGTGAATCCTTCATCGCACGGCCACCTCGATTTTTTAAAAGGGTGACCACAACATTGGTAGAATTGAAAAAATTTATGTTCACAAATTTACACGTAACTTACATGGTGTCAAGGTGGTCATGGTAAGAAACTTCCCTTCAAATATTTTTGTCTCAACTGCTAAAGTTTTTGAGAAATGAGAAAAACAATTAGTTTGGATCTCGAAAGACCAAAACTGGATGTTCCAAAACAGTGAAAACATGTTTTTTTTTTCTTCACTGTTTTCTCATGAATCAAATTAACGACTGGGCTTGAACTTTCTTAGTTTTGTTATTTTATGTATATGTTGAGTCACGTAGTGCAGTTAACAGTCTTTGACAATTACCAATGTTGTCTATGAGTTTTCAAGAAAATGAAAATACATTTGCTAGGTCACGCATGACCTTTGGAACAATCAATTGCACAATATGTGAGTTGTGAATTTGTATAAGAAATTGGAAATTGATCTTTGAGTACTGGTAAGTGTACTATAGAACAAGAGTTCTAAATTTTGTAAACACCACCATAACTAAACATGGCACCAATTAAATAAGCTGAATGCTTACGTTTTGCCAGTGGACCTATGTACATGATAAGCCTCAAACCCTGTGCAATTTCTCAACTTCTCAAACTGGTTACTCACTCTTTCTTGAGATGCAAACTGTGGCTCTGAGGGGTTAACCGACCAATAGGAATAATCGTAGGTGAAGGTCTTCACTCGTTCTCTTCCTAGCACCGTCTCTCCATCGGCTGAATGGGCTGGAATCTATGGAACATGGAGGCACAAATTAGCTATTTAACATTTTTAATGTACTGAACCATTTATTTGTGCATTTTTCAATCTCATTTGGGGGGGGGGCTCAAACCCCTATCTCCTCCCTCCCCCAACCCCCCTTGGTTCTGACAGTGGTAACATGCAAAGTTGTTTGTGCATGGCTGGTGGACCTAAGATAATATCAGGATCTTGAAAATATTTCATTTTTAGGTTTTAATTAACCCACTAGGCCACTAATCATTTGCAGATATTGTTCTGCTGGTGTGAAACACCTTAAATGACAGCTTGCAACTTTTCTAACTCTATCTAGCTATTCACAATTCAAAGCTGAATGTTGGGGCCAAACCTGCCTAAAAACAGACCTACCAACTAGCAACTATAGCAAACCAGGATTTGTTTCTCGTTATCACAAATCAACTAAACAATTTGTTTGGTGTAGCTTTACAGTATATTATAGTGTTTTTAAATACTTTCAGCAAAACAATGTACATGTAACTGAAGAGGGGAAGTCCAGATTAAAAAACAAATTCAGGTTGACTGAGCCACTTCCTGCTTTCACATCAAAAGGAAACTCTTTGAATATGCTGAACACAGATGACCAAGTATTCATAAAATTCCTGACTCTGGTTCATTATCAACAAGGAACTCTGTTTATTTCCCCTCTGATTCTTGCAGCTACAATGGAAATGTTATATCTCCCACCACAGAGATAGAGCCAATGTACACACACTGTACTTTGTTGATGTACATGTACTATGTACAGAATGTATACTACCAGTGTGATACTTCACTGGAGGCATCAGAGGCAATTGCCTCCATGCCCCCCTGACAATTGACTTGGTGCCCCTTGGGAAAGAAAAAATGCCTTGCCAAATGAGAAAAAAGTATCCAGCCTGCATCGCATGTGTGTATATGTACACTGTACAGATTTAACAGCATGTCAAAAACAATCAAACAACTTTGCTTTGTTTTTGTTTTTATTTCATGACGAGAGAGAGGCAGGGGGAAAAGATGGATGTCCTCTTATCAAGCATGAATTTCCCCTTCAAATCCAATGATGGACTGCCACAAAAGGTCCTAAAAATGGAAGATTGCAAGAAAGAATGCAACCTAAACATTTGCATGGACGCTTAAATCTTGTCTAGTTTTGACTGCCTATTCATATAGACCTTTCTTTTGCAACGTCACAGCCCAAGTTTTTGCCAACCCAGGTTGGAAAACTATGGAAAGCCATCAAATGCAAAACAAAAACAGATAGCTACAGTTTGTAACAACGTTACACAAATATTCAAAAATAGTGTTGAATTTATTGGAAACAAAGCAACCGATCATGGGAGGTATTTTATTTAATTAGAAGCTTGCCGAAAATGTTGAATTTGGTTAAAACATCTGTTAACACGATTGAATGTTTTACTAACATTCGGCGGTCCATGCCAACCAGCGTGGTTTGTTTATCAACAATGGAAAGGTCTATTACTTGGAATCTTTGTGCAAGCATGGAGGGTGCACCACACTAAATAAACTCACATAGCATACAGTGCAAAATGCTAAATATTCAAAAATGAAAATAAAATACTTAGAAGTCTCACAGATTTTTACTGTAAAGGGGAATTTATCCATTGACTCTTTAACTTGTATCCTCTGCTCAATTTAATGTGGGGAGTCCCTGGACCCGTCGAGTTATTCCCCCTCAAAATAAAACCACCCCTTCAACGGTGTAATTTTCCAGACATCCGAGCATCAATCTTGAAAAATGTCCCTACACCTCTCAGCAAATAGGACTATTTATTTCAGGGCCTTATGTCATCCATAATACCTCAAGTTGGAAGTCAACAACCCCAAGGTCACAACTGGGCAAACTTTTTACACTGTATCCCTTTTATTTGGCTCTCAAATTTGTCTAATAGAGAATATTTTGAGGGCCTACAAAATATTCATGAGGCCGACGCTCTATTTTCTCCTTATTTAGTGGGGTGCATGCTATGGAGGTAGAACTAAAGTAGACTCTACCTCCATGGTGCAAGTAAAGGCATCTCACTTGAAGAGTTCTCCAGACTGTCTAGCAAACAAATAACAAAGAAAATGGGGGGTGTGTTTGCAGTGGGATTAACATAATACTCAGTCAAGAAGAATAAACACTGGGCAAGTCAACTCAGCCAGTTTGAAGTGCTTAATCTATTGTGGCTGAAAATGCTCAACATCCAAGGAATTCCCCTGCTGATTCAGCTTGTGCTCTACCATGGATATCATGCTTTATGGGTGGAACAAGATCTCTGTACCAAGGTTCACAATGATGCTTGTCGGGGCCAGACTGCAGGGCTTGTAGCTTAAAATTTTTATTGGACCAGAATTTATTTTACAATTTTTTTACAAGATCAGAATCAAAATGAGTTGAACAAGCACTGAGAGAAAATCTATTTCATTTGTACTTTGATACTGAAGAGAATTGAAATATATTTATCAGATTCCTAGTCAAGATTTTGTTCACAAAAAATATTACACAATGAGGTAGCCTATTATTATTCAATTGAAAAACACGAGCCCACTAGGCTTGTCCTGTTGTGAGTTTACTGGCTCCTGCTAAAATCACTGGCCCGGGCCTGTGGTCCAGTGTTAATTTTGAGCCCTGCTTGTATCATTGTACAGTCAACACTTGAAGCAAGTTTGACATGAATAAGCCTTGCATTACAAAGATAAGAATTAAACACAACCTTATCGCCCTCAAATCCACAATAATCCATTGCCTGATCTCCTGACCTTCATGGTTAATTCTGTGTTGCAGTGTGGAGTTGACCATTAGATTTAACGACTTTGATTGATCTGAGGTAGTTTTGTCCATTTTGAGAAGTCTACACAGCTTTAAACCAATACAAAGTTCTCCTCTAATAATTTTTTTTAATAAATAAATAAATGAACCGTAGCAATGTCATTGGGGTTTCACTACAAAATGGAACAATTGTCATGTGAAATGAAAGTGAATGATATACTTTAGTTTAAAACTTGGCACACATTCAGTTAGAAAGCACAAACACTGTAATGGAGATCCCTACATCATATCACACAAGGAAATTTATGAGCAGTAATAGTTCTAAGTAATTGCCTGGAAGCAAGAAAAACTTTCAAATTTTAATGTTCCCATATGCAGGATAGTTAGGCACTATTGGAAATACAAATTATTTGTCTTGTGCTTTTCTAGTTGCACGCAATGCAGTGTGTTCTCTCCAAGTTGCCTGTAAGGTTGCCCTGAGTAAAAAGAACTCTTGTCGCAAAATAAAATTTGAAAAAACAAAACAATGACAAGTAGGTCAATTTCTTCTTGTTCAATGAACTTATTTTTTGGTGTGCACCTAGTAACAGTTTTCCAAAATAAAAGTGTTATCCTCCCTACAAACATTTTTTTCCAGCCTGTTACAGGAAACCAACCCCCCAAAAATTGTTAGCCCTACTATGGTACATTTGTCATAAAGAAAGTTTTTATAAAATTGTAAGTTCAATAGTTTTGTTGCAAAACAATATGGACCAACAGTTACATGTATGTAAGGGCAAACTGCAAATAATTGATAAAAGAAAAGTCAAATAAACATTTTTTAAAACATTGATCACCTTCCAGCTACATGTATTCCTTTTATATTTTGATGTTATCTTTTTAAATCAAACTTCTAAAGGCTATCAGGTTGATCAGTTTGGTTAAGTGGTTTTTTTTACCTCTGTGGACCCTGGTTCAAATCCCACCTCGGACCAGAGCCTTGCATGTGGGTTGGGTTTTCAGTCCCTATCTGATTTGCGTGTTTTGTTTTCCCGTATGGGATTTTCCTCCTTTATCGCGTCATTTCTAACTCATCCTGTTATTAGCGCTCCCGTTGTTGGATGTGTACCGAAAACATTTTTACTCTCATCCTCTCAGACTCTCAGTCAACCAGAAGCAGTTAATTAGATGTTTTTGTTTTTTGTACCTTTTAAAATATTTTAAATTTGTTTTAATGGCTATATTTTTACTATAGATTAATTTTGTAATTGTTGTGTCCTTTCTTATTGTTTAATCTTGTGTCTCTAAACTTGCTAGGACCAATGGGGAAACTAGTGATTGCCACTGAATGGGCCACCCAGTTGAAATAAGAAATTAAAAAATCAATCAATCAATCAATCAATTAGCAAATTTAATGTAGTCTTTGGAGTTTTCCTCCTACATCTATAATTGATGTTTCTTCTTTGTCATCTCCACAGAGGATTCTTCAGGCCTATGGGTCACAGTGAAAATCCCTTTTAAGGACCCCAGATTTTTATTACCAGAAATATTTATCCCATATAGTCAGCTGGCTAATTGCCAGCAGGGCTCGAATTTGGGGTAAAATTCCACAAGACCACAGGGCTTGTTGCTAAAAGTGTTTACTGGACCAAAATTTATTTCACAAGACCAGAATCTTCATGAGAAAGAGCTTTCTACACAGTTTAATATGTAAATTGCACTATTAAGAGCAGATTTACAATGTATCTCATTATTTTGTCTTGATACTGAACAGAATTGTACTAGACTCGAGGTCAACATCTGAATACCATTTCTTTCTATTAAAGATATTACATAGTGGCTATTATTCAATTAAAAAACACAAGACTGCCGGACTTGTCAAGTCATGAGTTTACTGGCCCGAGGCTAAAATCACTGGCCTCGGGCCGGCGGTCCAGTGTCAAATTCGAGCCCTGGCCAGTTAAAACTCATGAGGACCAGTCAGAATTTTTGTGAGATGGTCTGGCTGAGCAATTCAGTGTTGAAAAACATCCTTAATTCATTCCGAAAATTGAATGGTGAGAGGCTAAGAAGCTAGTTGAATGACCAGGGCCCAATTTCATAGAGCTGCTAAGCACAAAAATTTGCTTAGCATGAAATTTCTTCCTTGATAAAAACAAGATTACCAACCAAATTTCCATGTGTTGCATATTGCTTGTTACTGGTAGTCAGCTGTTGTTTGCTTATCCTGAAAATCACGTGGAAATTTGGTTGGTAATCCTGTTTTTATCGAGGAAGAAATTTCATGCTAAGCAAATTTTTGTGCTTAGCAGCTCTATGAAATTGGGCCCAGGTACATGTATTAAACTGGTCCTGCAGGCCAGTAAGTCACATAGTGTTAGCCAGAGGGGTGTCTGGGTGTCTTTTGGACACCCTGTTTCAAATTTGGACACCCTGTTTTATCTGTCAATTACATGTATATGTATTGTAAGTGAACATTTTGGACACCCGGTTTTAAAATTTCAAGCAAATTTGGACACCCTTTTACCAAATCCTGGCTAAAACCTTGTCACTTGAGTCACTTTAAAAAAAATAAACAGTGACTCAAGGGATTGGTGCTTGTACAGGTTACATTATTATGTGGCTAGCCAAAACAATGTGTCCTGCTTGTCATGAAGATTGCTATGCATACAGTATGTGGTGATTAGTGGACAATACACAGCATTGTTTATTGTAACAACACTCAAATAATTGTGCTGGGTGGATTTCTAAGTTCAAGCATATGGTCCAAGCGTAACCACCAGAATAACACCACAAAACACAGGAGAGAATAAACTGAGAGAGTCCAGCCAATTTTCCTGTGGCTTCCATCACCTTCTAAAATTCATTCAGCAAACAATGCACTCCTGTTTGTATTTCCTTCATAAAGTGTCTCATGTATGTTATGGAGAAAGGAGGGCCTTGGCCAGAAATGACCTGAGCACTAACCACACTACTTGTTCTAGAGACTACAACTTCTCACACAGTGCACAATGACTGTCATTGATTCAGCCTTGTGTGCATTCAAAGCATACAAGGACATGTGACTATTATTAATTTCAGTCAACACAGTAAATGGAAAAGAGTTTTCAGAACGAAGAAATATATATGAGGATTTTAAAAATAAACTCAACCTCACTTGTTTTTCTTACAATATCACTGGACATAGGTTAAGTTCTGTGAACTAAACACTCTTTTAGAAAATTTTACTTGTTGTGGTTTGTGTCTCTTGAAAAAAATCTCTTAAAAATAATGATCTTTACCAAAATTATTTTCAGAGTATGCAAGTATGCCTGCAATGACTGAAATCACATGTTTTAAACAGCAAGTTGTTTGTTCGTTTGTTTAAATCTCTTCAAAACACTGCCAAAATAATAAACGAAATAACAATCAACTCAAAGAAAAAAAAACCCAACAATGACAGTATCACAGAACCACCCCGCTCAAAATTGTCCATCAAAAACAAATTTGTAGCCACTCACTATTTATAGCGTAATCAAAGGGTATGAGATGCCATCTAAATGTTTCCAATTTCACTAACGAGCTTTCCTAAAATAAAACCCAGACTTGAATCAGACAAAAGATATGTAACACCAACACTACAATCTTTGTGACACCAGTAAGCGCAAGTCCAGATGTTCCAGTATAGTCTACAGAGCTGGTTCTTTTTCTACCTCCATGGTTCTACACACATGTGCATGTATGCAAGTTGTGCAGGATACATTATTCAGTGTTTGGAGTCAGTGTTCGCCACAGTCCACACACAGGTTCAATTGTTGAACGTGACAGACAAAAAAACCTGTTTGGTTTTCTATTTGCTTTACAATACAATCCCAGGTATTGCGGAAACCTGGTGCATATATTTCTAAGGGCCTGGTAAATCAAGTGTACGGTATCTAGAAACACTCCCTTTTTGAGTCCGCTCTCTCTTGTATACCATGTACACGTAGTATACCATGTCGTGTGGGCAGTAACATGGAAAAGGATTATCCAAAATCAACATTAGGGTTAAAAATAACAATCCCTGGAAAGCAAACCAACACGCAGGCAAATCGTCCTGGGAAAAGTTGGTTTGCAAAACAGATGTCACGGGAACACGCCACCAAAAAAAAAAAAAATCATACAGGCAAAGGTATCGCTAAACTCGGAACATTCAAACAGCCTGCTTGGTGATAGGCAGTGTATACTGTACACTTACGTTCATGTTTTGGATTTAACCTTGAAAGTTTTTTGATTTGGTTTACACTCAGTTTTCTGTTTTTGATTCTTGGCTTTCCGTATTGCTCTGTATTTAACTAGTTTACTTTTTACTGTTTGTCTACACAGCCCTCAGAGATAGTTAGTAATTACTGATAAGGCTACCCTATCTTAATAAATTAATAAATAAATAAATAAATAAATAAATAAATAGGACCATAATACTCTGAAGTATTGCAGAAACAAATCACCAGGCATATTCTCCATAAAATTATCCTTTATCTGGGATTCAAATAATATTACAAAATCTGTTTTAAAATTATAACCTTCTTGCTCTGCTTGGTTTGTGGCATTCACCAGGCCAGGATGTTTCATCAGATGAGAAGGCAAGGCCATGATTTTCAATTTGCAAAGGGCACTTCCATTGCATTGAAAATCTTTTAAGTCTATGGGAACCTTGTGAAGGGGCACCAAGGCCAAGACCAGGGTAACAGAGGCCATGACCTCCGTGGCCTCCGTTTAATTCCTGGACTGATTAATTCACAATCAATCTTTTTGAATTTGACATGTTTTGATTTCTTGAAAAGATTTCAGCTGCATGCTTAAAAATTACACAAAACACTTATAAATTGTGCTTTTTGCTTGTGGTATATTAATGTATATTAATGCTAACTGTTAGCTTTGTTTTGAAATGACTTAAAGATGAGGGCTAATCCTTTCATCTGGAAATTCAAAGAAGCCACAGAAGCCATTGCCCCATCCCCTCGTTTCCCAAGCCTTTGTCTCCACACTACATGCTGAGGTCCTGACATTCTAAAGGAAGTGAGCTTTTTTTATAGAAAAGTAGGTTCGCCCAAACACGAACGTTACCTACACGTACAATGTAGGGGGACAAAGTTCATCAAAACAATCATGAAAACATGACATTGATAATTGAACAAAAACATTTTGTGTGCAGATTCGAGCGTGTGTCGCAAAAAAATATGCAACTGTTTGCTGAAAAGTTCCCTCCCCTGACAACTTTTTTACTTTAGCCAACAAAACAATTGTTGAATCTCTTTAAAATTGGATTGTCATGGGGTTATGATTGGAAATGTTGCTCCATATAAATGTGCAGTTCAATTCAAGCATACAAGCTGGTAATGGTTGAATAGGTCTGCAATCTGTCTTTGTTATGTACAAGTTTTGAGTTATTGCCATGGCCAATTGCTGAAATTTTAACATTATAGAATAGCACTCTGCAAAATGGCACTAAATGCTAAAAATAGATGCTTAGAAACCAGATCTCAAACAATATTTCAAAAGTCACTAATGTATGCGCAGGTACATGTCCAAGCTTAAAGTTTACTTGCATACATGTACTGACTGTACTAAAACGCAAGCAATTGTCCACAAACTCAAAACAGACTCCCTCCCCAGTCCCAAGCTGGTTCCCCATTTGGCTACATGTACTAAACCAAGGGTTTTAGGCAGTTTTGATGGCAACCAGATTTATTTTAATGTTTATGGTTTAAAGTTCAACTGGAACAATTTATCAATTTAGAAAATGTGGGTTTGTAAAGCACAAGAAAACAATTGAACCTTGCACTAATTCACACTTAACAAACAAAAACAAATTTTGAAAATAAACTGTAAAATCAAAAGGCACGGAACCTAGATGCTTGTCCAAGTTCACTTCGACATGCGGAAGTTGTGTACGTAGGCCCTACAATGAATGTATTAAAGTTAAAATTAAAAACATGACATTTTTGAAAACAAAAACATAACAAAGAAAAACAGACTAGGTTTAAGTTTTACTGTACTGATTGTTGTAATATTCTTCGCTATTTCGATTCTTTACAGACAAGGTCTCAATTCAGAGCTTTTATGCAAGCCTACAATCCCTGCCAAAATGCTTGGGCCACGTGACAATAAACATGCCCTCTCCCGTTTCCCCGCTCAACGTTGTTAACCCCCAGCTGGAGTGCAGACCGCGCAATGAGAACCGGTGAGCGGGGGCCCAATGAGATATGGCCGGGATTGCAGACTGTGTGAATAAAGAATCATTGCTCAGTTAGAAGATTGATAAACACACAGTAGCCAAACCTGAACCTTCTGAAGATCATTAAACAAGGCCTGGACTTTCATCTTTGAGAGGACAAGGCCATTATCACTTTGCAAAGGGCACTTCCAAAATCTTATTGGGAAACTTCTGAAGGGGCACCAAGGCCCAGACAAGGGAAATGAAGGCCCTGGTGTCCTATGTAGCCTCCGTGTAGTTCTAGGCCTACACTCCTTTCTGGTAATCATTACCATTAACACATTGCTATTATTGTTGATTTTTTAACACAGTTTTTCAAGTAAAAATGTCTGGAGAATTATTACAAAGGCACTGTTGTTTTGTTTTGGAATACAGACAGGTTGTCAACCTGTGACAAACTGAAAAATGTCAGTTCAGGACATGACCTTAACTAAGGTTTTACATCTCAAGTAGAAGTAGGTCAAATCTTGAGGCCATTTGGCCACTGCGGCCATTTTGGTACAAGCCGTTTGTAGCCGCTATGGTTTTAATACCCTAATCATGAGATGTTTTTCTACCACGAGCTCTGAATCTTCACATTTTGCATAAAAGTAACAAGTGTCATGGAATCAGATTGGCGCACAGCTTCAATTCCAATAAGATTTATTCCCTTTCTTGACGCACCATTCAATGATACCATTTTGTTCAAATAAATAATTATTTGTCTTTATTTAGCACCTTCCTCTCTCCAACAACACATTTAAGTGTACAGGTTTGTTCTTGTGTTTGTTAAATCAAATGCAAAATAAACTGCAGAGAAGTGACATCTGACTGCATGCAAACATTGAAATTTTTGTTGCTGGTGGTTGCAATTGCATTAGTGTAAATTGATGATGAGCACAAGTATTTCACTACTTGTCGCCGAGATTGACAGAAAACACTTAACACAAATATATCTGGTGCTGGATAAATGAACCAGCTAATCATTGTGTGTCACGTTTATAAGTTATTTTTGCCTACAAGTTCATACACACACAATTATCCTACTTTATTACCTTGTTATTATTTTGTTTAACGCACGAGTGGTCCTTTGCAATTTGATTTTTTTTTTCCCAAAAGAAAATGTAAAACTGAGTCAAACTTGAAGCTATATTGTGTGAAGTTTAAAGGGGCACACTGGCTTCGTTGGGCTATTTGGGCTACAAAATAGGCTAACATATGACTTCAAAGGTCTTCCAGGATTGGAGAACAACGGTTCCTAAAAGAAACCATCAAATTTTGCCGTTTTCGAGCATTTTTCAAAAAACGAAGGTCACATGATTTATCCGAACCAAAAAAGTGGTTCGGATAAATCATGTGATCTTCGGAGTTAGTTTTACTTCCAGCCATATAAAAGTAAATTACTGAACCACTTTGTAAATAATGATGAAAAATTGAATGTAAGATTCGCATTCAGAGAGTCCGTGCAACCGAAGCGTGTTTTACGGCGCACCAGCGTGGGAGCTAGCGGAACGTAAACCTTGGGTTGGGGCATATCCCGTACAGCCGGTGCTGTGTCTCGTGGGGCCAGAGAGACAAGCCCCGGGGCGTGAACTCCCCAGCTTGCCGGTCTAGCCCTGAGCTTGGGAGCTTGTCGGAGGGGTAGGGAGCCACACCAACAATTATGTTGTTTTTTTTTTACGAGGGTTTTAGTCTGTACCCCTAGCTATTATCCCCTAACTATTGCAACGTGTTGCCTGCGCTACACATGCGGGGCGACGACGGGGAATGTTTATCCCATACAGCTGGTCTACTTCTATGACAGCTGCACAATGTCCACCCCCCCCCCCAAATTGCTGCTTTTGCTGGCTTTCCCAAGTGGATTGGATTTATCGTGTGTTTTTACTTTTTACTTTTCGTTGGACCACCTTCTGGGTGTTTTTCCTTGCGATGTTTTTTCTGTACCGTTCTCCATTGCAAGTAAGCTCGTCCAGTTCGTCGTACACAGAATACAGGTTGGGGTGCGTTTTCGTGGTCGTAAACAATAACTGTTTCAATGGCAAGTTCAACCGAAACAGTTATTGGTTACGACCGCGATCGGACTTCGACTAGGACTGACCATAGAGCAAGGAACCTTGCTCTATGGACTGACGTCCGTTTATGTCTGTTTTTTATTTACAAGTGAATTTGTTCTTGATGGATATGAAGTCTGGATCCTCATGCCTCGCCATGGTTATAATTAATACATGCACAGAGCACCAGTCTACTTACAACATTGCACAACAAAGCTGACCTTTGACCGTGTTTAGTTTTTTTCACATTTTTCGTTAATTACGTGATATTTTGATGATTTTTGTTTACAATAACCATTTAAAAATTATTGTCTGTCATTCCACATCACTAAATTATGTAAACAGTAAGCCGGTGTGTCCCTTTAAATGTAACTTAGACAATTTTTCCAGGTCACCATCATCTAAAATTCTAGTATGCCTAACATTCTTCTTGTGAAAGCCTGGTTTGAGAAGAACCAGAGACTTATTCTTATTTTCTATAATTTCATCTACATGACAGTACACTCTGCTCACATTTGCCTTTTTAAAACCAAATCACTCCAACGAAACAATACCCTTTTCAGACCTTGAATTTCATCTGTGAGAGGGCAAGGGCCATTTTCATTTTTCAAGGGGCAATTCCATTTGAAAATCTTAAAGCCTGTGGGAAACTTTTGAAGGGGCACCAGGGCCAAGATATGGGGCAACAGAGGCCATGGCCTTCATGGTCCAAGTGTAATTCCAGGCCTATCTGTTCACTATTTCATCACAGACATCCTCAATCAATAGGGGCCTATAAATGCTCGTAATTTTCCTTTTTATGAAAAACAAAAGCCACAATATTTTTGAATCAATCCCAATATATGTGGGAGGGGGGGTAGAGTACATGGCAGATGTAAGGGGGTGGAATAATTTTGGATGGGGCACTCGTCTTGAATCGTGGTGAGAGTTTTTACACCCTTTTAACAGCAAATCAACTTACTTTCAGGTTTGTGATGCTCGTCTTTCTACCTTCTGTTGAAATAATACATGTAGAACCCAAGCTGATTTCCCTGAAAGAATCAAAATAATGACCTTGAGTATATTAAATTTCAAACGTTTGAGGAAAGTGAAGAGAAAAAAAAATACAACTTTGAAAATCTAAAATAGAAAAATTATTACAGACAAGGCAGTTTGGGTAGAGTGAGGCCCAAATCCTTCCATTTCCTCTATTCATGTCACTCCATACTAAGTTGTTTGGACTTATGTTTAAGAGTGGCTGATCCTGTGATAGGATCTGGTTGTGCCTGCCAGCCTGAATCTTTCTAAATCCTTCACTTGGGATTTTGGATATTGCACTCAAACAATTTCATTGAGTGTGTAAATAAGCTGAAGTGAAAGTCACTGCCGACAAAAAGGTCTGAAACTAGAATCAAAATTTTAGAATTTTTATGTTGAAATGATGATTGTATTGCCAAGTAATTCAAAGTTCTTTTGGGAACAGTGCCCTCAGCATTAGACACATGCCATGTAAGGTTATCAACAAAGCATGACTTGTTTATCTGTTCACCGGGCAGGCATAACAAAAAAGAACTCAGTCAAAAAGTTTTAAATTCCCGATATAGTGAAGGTACAAGAAGGCCTTTTGGAAAAGTATTCCTTCAGATGTAATCATTAGGCATTCTTAAAACAAATGTTTCAGCCATATATGATATATTGGATGAGGTTGGAAACAGCTTTATTATATGCCGTTGTACCATTGCACTAGGTAAGTTATTGATAGTACATGTAGTTGGATGCGTCCAGGTAGGAGCAAGTTCGATCAAGGACCAATGGTTTATTGTTTACACACAGTAAGCATGCTGTATTTCTGCTCAAAACTACTGTCTAAATCTTCCTTTAAATGTACAATACAATGCTCTTTGAAATTATTGATGAGGATGACAATGTGAAATAAATATTGTATTGAGTTGAACTAAATTATTGAAGAAAAAAAACAGAGTAAGAGTAGATGCCAAATCCGACTCATAATGGGGTTATGGTGGTACATTATATTGAAATATGTGCGCATCCTGATACCTTATGCAAAATTTTTTCACGAATGTGTGCGCATGCATGCGATGAAATTTGTTGCAAATATGTGCGCATAAGTTTGCGATGTCAGAAAATTTTTCGAGAATATGTGCACATATGGGATGCAAATAAATCTGCAATGTCTTGAATTTTATTGCATACTTTGCCGCATACCTTTTGAGATGATGTCAAAGTTCGGACAATTTGTTAGTGACCTAGAACCAGGGAGTATATGTGGCACTGCAGCAGGAAATTAGTCAGGCCCCTTCGTGTACGAGTGTGACGTTTTTAATCTTGACTGAAAGCAAGAAACTCCTCAGATCTAAAAATTTCATTCAAAGTCACTGCGACCCAAGTATGTGAAAACATTTGTGACATTCTTACATGCAATTGTGCACTATATTTCAAAATTTGTGAAAAAAATTGCATTATGAGATGTCCCTTTAAGTGCAGGGCCACCATACTAAATACTAGGTAGGAAGTAGGATTCATGATCAAAAACATAATAAATAAGGTAATAACATTTATTTAATTATAAATTATGTCAATTGTCAGTATGTGAATAAATAACAAGATTCAGAATAATTATCAACTTTTGCTTGGTCATAATAATCGTTGATAAGTGGCAAATTAAAAATTGACGATGGTCAGGATGGAATTTTCCTCTTTATCTAGGTGAGATTATGATTTTGATCATGATAAATTAAATAGTGGTGGTCAAAACGTGCCAAGCATTGATGTATGTCTTCTGTGTTATTATTTGTACATGTATGGTAAAAAAACATATAAAAGATAACATTAGTCATTACAATAAATAATCAATAATCATTCACGTTTTAACATACCTCTCGTTGATCGGCCGAACACGAACGGCAACTTTGACAGAAGCCATGATGTTTTTTTGTCAAAACCGAACAATGATCAAAGTAAAACACAATATAAAGTGGTGCGATATACTCCTCACTCCCTATCCTGGCCACATGTTTTGTCAGATTCAGACGTTTTTTGACACACTAAGTCAAAAATAATCACATTCCCCTGCTCCACAACATCGTATAGCCCACTGCACTGTCCACACGTTGTTTTGTTCATGTGATCGTCTATTCAGCGGTGTTGACCTTGGGATTTCAAGGCTAAAGAGGGCGCTGTTTGTAATTTCTTGTCAAACGCAGAGCCACCTCCTGGGTATAGCTGTATGTCAACTAATTTTTCATGGGCTCTAAAAATCTCCCTATCCCGGGACCTCTTAGATTTTATGATACTCCTTGAAATAAAAGTAGTTTGAATCTTAATATGTTAGATTCTTTTAAATTGTTGGTAGGTAATTAATGTTTGCTAATTACCCCCAGAAAGTACAACCCCCGAAAAAATGTGTGCTATTTTCCCCAACCGGTGTCATAGGGAAATCTGTCCGCCGGAGATTCTGGCCCCCATAATAATATGGGAAATTAACATGGGCTGGAGGAGGAGGATTCAAAAGAGGGCGCTCTCAGAAGAAGTTTGTACACAGTTCTCCGTGTGGGGGAACAGCATCTCCAGGGGACAATCACATAATCTCATGCCACACCGGATTGCTGCAATTGTTCTCGTAAAGCATACCTCCACTTGCCAAGGCCAAATAGTAGGGTCAACTTTTTAAAGCCACAAGTTTTCCCAAAGTTGAAGCACAGAACCCCCAGGTCATGATAAGTGATACTGTTCGCGGCATGACCCCCCGAACAGTTAATTATTCATTGAAGAGTTGACACATCACCCCGCGAGACTGGTGCGCACCATTATTTTTAAGCTGTGTGCCGATGTGGCAGGAGATTATGTTCCCCCATACGTCGAATTGTGTATAAACTTCTTCTGATAGCGCCATCCTCCTTCAGCCCATGTTAATTTCCCATTGGGAACAGAATCTCCCTGGTGACAGATTTCTCTATGACACCGGTTAGGATTTGAAGAGTCAGTTTTCATATCGTACTTGTTGGCTGATGAAGGCTTTTAAAGAAACACTTTTATCTACCAAAATCCTTAAATAATAACCCTACATATATTATAAAGCAGTCCATTTGAAACAGTTGGATTCCTGTCGCCTATCCATTGAAACATTTTTGGGTCACTCTAAAAATTAACGAGTGGTTGTGGGGAACAACCCGTCTTTGGGATATTCTGTGTGCTCCCTCCTTTTTATTTAACTGGTTAGTTACGAGTTTATCTGTTAGCCCCACACCACCCCATACCACCATAATGACAAAATCTCAGCTGACATAGGAACCTCAAATTGGCCCATAAAATCAAAATCTGCAAACCTCATGTTCTGTTTATTATATGATCACAAAAATTAATAAGCACCCTAAAAAAAAAACATGGAAAGCAATATAATTCTCTTCCCTCTCCCCGAGATAAGATTAATATACCCAGTCGGAAAGGACGTTTGTGCAGACCCCGGCCCACCCCCACCACACCCCAAAGACAATTTCAATTGCAATATAGGACCTACTGACTGATATTAATGTCTCACACCTTAAAGTTTGTTTCATTCGATAGATGGAGTTGGTTTGTAAGCCTAATTATTAGGCAATCAAGAGTGTGGGGGGCCAGTCTTCATTGCGTGGCTGGCTGCTGTTAATGGACATCGCCTTCGACTCGGCGGCGAGGCCATTGGTCAACCTGGGCCCATTTTCAAAGCACTGCTTAACGGTCATCAAATTGTCGTGCTTACTATCAGAAAAATTTGCGTTTGCCCGAACATCCGACACTTTGAGGCTCGTGAATAACGCCAGATACCAGCCAGACCAGATGTTGCCAGATGTACCTTTGACCTAGCATTCATTTCGCACGGAGACTCGCAGTCAATTCGCACGTATGTTCACATTTATAGTACATAATACAACACCACATGCTGCGTGCAGCAGACGATCGAAAGTGGAAGCTGACAAACTATTGTAAGGCTCATTTTATTCACCATTCTCCCTATCACCTGTAATCGTAACATTGTCAACAGGTGGTCTATTTCACTTCAAAGCTCACTCCCTTATCTTGTAAAACACACCACACACATTCCTAGGCTATAACCCCAAGGTTCCCCAAGGCACTGACCATTACTCCCCTGCTGACCATTACCTCATCCAAACTTATTATATTCAAATGATGTCACTGATCTTATGTATTTTCTCTGTGACATCATTGCTAAATCTAGATATACCCCACCTCCAGAAACCCTATATAACATCCCCCAAATTCTCGTTTTAAAGTGTTCTTATTCGGACTCTCATTCTAGAGTGCTCCGACTGGCTCCATACATCAGAGACTCGCCTCTCATATATCTACCAGCTAGATTTGTTGTACCTGTGTATTTGCAATCGTTTTATCCGTCAAATAAATTATCATTAAAGTTTGGCCGAAACGTTTGTTTGTTGTACAACCATTTATTCATTGACGTCTTCACTCGCCCTCTGCTCCGGCACACGTTCACCCGAACAGTTATAGTTATATAGTTAACCAGGAAAGCCCTGTTCACATTAATTCCTGCGTTACACTATCATCTTGTAAACTCTCGACCAATCATAACACGGATATGAAAAGCTTACGCGCAACACGTTTATCTAATAAAATCATTGTACCCAATGAAATCATTGGGCCTTATTAAGACCTTGGCCGCCAATTTGTTCTGCTTAACGGCCGATTTAGTGCTCACTGTGCGATAAATGACGTACCAATGCAAATCCATGATGAACGCGCAAGATGGCTGCTTAGTTTTCTTGCAATTGGTTTTTAAACACAAATTTGCCAACGCTTCGTCACATTTTAAAAATATTTTATTTCGTGCTTAAAACCCTGCGCTGCAGTATGCGACAGTTTCAGACTGCGCAACATGGTCGCACTGTCGTCGACTGTACCGTTTACAAATTACGTGCAAAACTGATTTTGGCTGCTCACAAGCTCTTCCAATTCTTCTAACATGGTATCAATAGACTTACACAGGTTCACTAAATCGAAAGAACCCACAAAAGGCAAAAAAAAAAAAAATCAATGTGTGCATCATGCCAATATACACAGGCGGTCACTTGATTGCGCTGTTTCTTACTGTGCATGTGAATAGCGTGTTATATAACTTTGTTTAGGCGAACCATGGAGTCTATTTTCTTCCTCCATGAGTCAAAACTCCTTCCAAAACATCAGCAGCTGACATCCTGCTCGATAAAGCCATCGTGATAGAATGAACTCAAATAAAATATTGCTGTGTGTTCATATGGGTGAGCACACACAGTCGCTTCAAAAAGAAAAAAAATGTTACTCAAATCCAACTTTTTTTACATTTGACTGCACTGCTTACCAGTCTTTTGAGAAACAAGCTATATTATTTACTTGGCCTACCCTGAAACCACAGCTTGGTCGCCTTAGAGTAAACAGCTGGGGTCTGCATGATGTCTGCAATAGCAAAGCCAGTGACAGAATGATTGGTTGTTTAGTGGTACTGCGGTAACAGCGGCTAAGATCTTTGACCTTAGAGTGTATCCATGTCAATGTATTCTCTAAGGGGCTTCGAAGTTAAAGGTGACTGTAGGTCGAAGACTCACCCCAAGCTAATTCCACTGGTATTAGTGTTATCCGGCTATGTTCCATTAGGGATCTTGCGAAATTTCGCGATTTTTGAGTGTACCGTTAATGAGTAAACACAATTTGTACACAACGGTACAGTCATGGAGTGTACGACGCCACAATGCAGGGTTAACTAGCTGTGCAGCTTAATTGGTCGGGTGGGTTTCCCTATTTCTGCACTGAGTGTGGCTTTAAAAAAAAGCCAATTGCATGGCGTAAAAATCAAATTAATGCATGCAGTAATGCTTACTTCCGTAACTTGTGCTCTTCATTACAAAAAAAGGGCATGTTTTGCGCACACACATGCTCGCCCATTTTATGTGCTAGCTGTTCACTCGGTCTCAGTGCCCTATATCCGGGTGCACATTGAACCCCCAGATATCACGCACGAAAAAAGACCATCAGCTCGAGCGGCGAAGCCGCGAAAAGCCTTTAATTTACCAACTCGTTTTGGGGCTTTATGTTTTTTCTTTACTTTTGCTACCGATTTTGGCTCGCTTTGTTGTTGGCCAATAAGAAGACACATGACGTCGCATGAACGTTTGATGCAAATTATTAGCAAGATGTCGACTATAAGTGGCCACAGTACTACCAAACAAGTATCGATGACACATTGTTTCAGCAAAGCATTAGTTTCGCTGCTCAACATCTGGTGAATTTAAGCCACAGTAGTGTCCATGCTATAATAAAATATATACTGGAACGTAGATATTTATTTGAAAATCTCACCACAGGTGGATGTAGACACGGCCGTCCGGGGTTTTCAATCAAGGACACGACGATTCCTACCTCACCAAAATGCAAGTAAGGAAACATGCACAGCCAGGCTTATGTTGCGTTTTGTCATAATTTGGCATTTTCCGTTGTCAGAGTTTATTTCTGTCAATATTCTCTTTTATAATACTGTGTCCAAATTGTCAAATCGTCCTACTTTATGTTATCGATTGTCAAATTAAAATAAACATTTGCCAGACTGTATTACGTACCCATTTAAATATAGAAGAGTCTAACATCTAGCTGACGGTGATTGGAAAAAAAGTGCAAATATAAATATTTGAGAAACTGATTAGCTAAACGAGTTCGCGGCTTCGCCGCTCGCGCTGGTCTTTTTTCGTGCGTAACATCTGGGGTGCCGCCGCGTGTGCCTTAAAGGCAAAGTATACCATTGGTTTTTGGAACAGTTTGATTGTTGCAATCCTATATGTGGGTATAATCCCTAATGTAGGTATATACAATAAAACTAGCCTGTGAAAATTTCACTGGTCGCGTTTTTGAGATATCACCGAAAAACCGGAGCGAATATTTCCACCGTCCAGGAACTTCAATATTCCTTATAGGAATACACCATCTGAAAAGCGTTACAGACGTAACGCTTCTCAGATTCAATTTTTTGGGGGATAAAAAGTGATATATTTTTCCATAACCGAAGTACTTCGAAGTGAACATTTTTTTCAAAATGCATTAAACTATCCAAAGCTGCTGTACTTCTTACCAAGTACGTTTTATTGCCATTAATTTTCAGAGTCATTACCAAACGTATACCTTCCCTGTAAAGGCTACATCCAGGTGCACATTGAATCATTTCAGCCGTGACCTAAATCTGAACCTGGTTCCTAAATGTCACACAATGTTGTCTGCTCAACGAAACTTCGGATACGAATGTAGCGTAGTCTAATGTGCAGTGTATAGACCATGTTTACAGAGTGGTCTTGTACATTATAGTGCATTTCCAGACGGACAAGATACTACACAATTATGGGAAAATTTACATTTTGTGTCATAATTTTGTACAGCTTTTGAGATGTCCCCCCTTTCTTCATATCAAAAGTTGAGAAAAATCAGACAGTCTGATCTCCATAAAACATAAGATTTGTTGTATTCTTCCATTAAGCTGTGTACAAATGTGCCTGCAGGAAGTCCAGGCTCTGTGGCTCTTTTGTAAACATGTGATGTCATAGGTCACACACATGCGCTTTGGAGACAGAAAAATGGCTTATAGTCTCTCAACACACAGCTTAGCCCTATGTCAAGGCCTTCGTGGCTTGGACAGCTTCGAAAAAGAGAATTAATGTTTTTACGTTTCAACTTTAGTGTTTTGTCACCGTGCATGGAGCTTCAAATTAATAACATCTTTATAACCAAAGTTCTGAGGGTTCCGCAGGAAGCAGAATGATGACGGAAAGTTCACGCAAATCGTCTGCACATGATGTGGATAGAGGCTGGGCCTGGGCGGTTTGTATTGCCGGCCATTTCTGTATTGCATTAACCGCCGGGTATGCTACATCTCTTGGCGTCCTCTTCATCGAATGGAAAGAATACTTTGACTTGTCTGCTACATCTTCAAGTTGGGTGGTTGGTATGCCGCTGTTGGTTGCAAGTCTACTCAGTGAGTATATTGTGTAGTCATTTAGCCTTTTACCATGGTACCACCTGTGTCTGTCACTTTGACCTAGTCGTAAACGCATGCGGGAAATTTCATTCCACATAATATACCCAAGACAAAACACCCTTTTTTGCTTTAAAGATCAAGGTCTGAATTTTGGCCAGTTGACCAGAAAATTCGAGAAAGCTAAAAGCTTACATTAAAGGCAGGGTACTTTTGGTAATTATACTCTTCAAGGTAATGGCCATACATACTGAGGAGCACTGAAGAGATGTTGATAGTATAAAACATTGTGAGAAACGACAACCTTTGAAATTGTGTAGTTTTAGAGAAAGAAGCAATTTCCACCCCCAAAAAATTGAATGTGAGAATAGGTCATGCCATTCTCCCCCCTTTTTCCTCACACCTTTGATAAAAGATGGAGTCTGAATCTTCACAGTTATGTTTTTTATGCATGCATATGTTGGGATACATGAATTGAGAATGCCAATAGTGCTGGTAGTTAAAACCCTATGGGGGAAACACGCATCGACCGTAGCCATATCAGCAAAACCACTAAGTAGTGCATAATTCTCTCAAACAAAGTTATCCCATCCTTCCAGATAGTCCTATTCAATTGCATTTTAACTCGGCTCAAAGGATCAACTTAGAAAATACTACTCCCAACGTTTTGTATAGCCAACATACTACGCGGTTTTTTTTCATATCCCTAACTGAAGTACGTGTAATTTAGCCAAACGTAAAAAAAAAATAGACCGGCAGTAATTAGTCTGCCAACTTAATTAAATTATAAAATTTACGGACCTGAATATGTGTCAAACAGTTGCACGCCTAATAAAAGTCAACTTCACAAATTAGAAAAAAAAAAAAAAAGAGTCACTCTTACTGCAGCTAGGCCTACTGTTACACGTTATTCCTCCTTCGGGATTCTGTTCGAACCTGTCCCCTGAGAGTTTAAGTTAAAAACTGAATTGTTGTTTGGATCTTGACATTATCTCACACCCATCAGGCATTTTTCGTTTTAAAACAGCACAATCTGGCAGAATTCTTTTAGCGAAAACCTAATAATAATTGTAACCCGGGCACAAGTGCCCTACACGATTGCCCGTATAAACTTTTTAACGCTGCGTTCGATTTCCACACATTTTTCTGACTCTGCCCAATATTTATCTACGGTCATATTGTGAAATGAAAGCTGTTATCAAGGGTCAGCTGTTACCGTGGCAACCATTTGGTTTAACCTGATTCAAATGACTTTAAAGTTTGTTGTATGCAACGTAAACAAGTTATAAACGAATAAATGCCACGGGAAAAAATGTGGCGGGAAAAAAATGTGACGCAAACAAGTACTGAGCAGAAAACGGGATATAGATAGCCAGATGCAAATGACATCACTATTTTTCTATCCATGGGGTTCTTGGCTAGTAAAGTGATTGGGTTTGCTTTCCTGAGAATCCTTGCCCTCACAAGCAGAATTGATTAAAAAAATAAAATTAACAATTAACCGTTTTTAGGAATAACTGGTGTTGTGCAAAATGTGGTCCAGTTTGTTCACCATTCGATTACATTTTTATAAACGTAAGTGAAAATATTCCCAACCTATGGATGGTGCATTACAGAACAATGTGATGCGACATGTCAGCCAAGTAGTGCTTACAAAATAGTAGTTGTTACAACCATATTATAAATGGGTCAATTGTGTATTGTTTGATCACAGGTGTGTTCATGGGTGCCATAGCTCTGCGGCTCGGTATTCGTCGAGTCTCGGTGTTGGGGTCTGTGGTGACTGGACTCGCCACCATACTGGGATCATTTTCTACGGATGTCTGGCACCTGTATCTCAGTGCCGCAATGTCAGGTAAAGCCAGTGTCATGGGGAAATCTGTTCCCTGGAGATTTTTTCTTCTGGAAATGAATAGGGCGCTATCAGAACAAAAATCTCCGGGGAGACTGTATCTCCTGCCACACCCACCATGCGGCTGTGGCTAACGTAAAGCCTCGATCAAGCCTGTCTTGAGTTGTCCCTTTGCCCCAGTAGTTATCCACGCACGGAGTCCTGAATATGCGATTGTGCTGATACGTTCCCGAGGAAAGGCTGTCCATCACTGACGTCATTGAAGACTAATGGCAAAGCGGGGCAGTGCGACTAAACTGTTTTATCGGGCGGGCTAAAGAAATTACGCGGTGATCTAAGACACTAACTTATCAGCGCCATTTCTTTGTTTGAACAGATTCAAGATAAAAGGTATACTTATCAACATGTGGTTCCAACGTTGAAGAGTAAAAACAAAACTAACGGTGTTTGAAGAGTGAAACGTTAGCAACTTGATTAACTTGAAATTGTTGTTGAATTAATGTACAATAGCGAACATTCGTGTTGTGTTGTGGTCTTCTTGGTCTCTAGATCAAGGTAACTTTTTGCACAAACTGAAAACTGCTGTCTTTTTTAGGTTCCCCGCCCGTCACCCCAACGCAACTCCTGCTTAACGAAGGCAGACTTTCTTTCTTAATTCACTCACAAAATATTTAAATTATTGATTTCTTTGAATGATAATCGCAACAGCCTCTGTTTTCTGTTTGTCCAGGCATAGGACTTGTGATGGTAATTTCTCCAGCACTGGTAATACTCTCTCAGTACTTCAGGAAAAGATTCGCTCTGGCCAACGGGCTACTCATTCTGGGAATCAGCACTGGTCAGACTGTCTTCCCGCCCCTTTTTCGTCTCTTGATCGAAAACTACGGTTGGAGGGGAGCCATGCTGATCATAGGGGCTATCCAAATGAATAGCATGGCAGCTTGCGCCCTCTTTCGACCATTCAAGGCAAGTTCAGACAATGTTAGGCGTGGACGTTTTGAGGGCTTGGATGACGAAGGAGCCATTGACATGGACATTGAAACTACTGTCAGTGGCACGCTACGGAATACCACCCCGGAAATGCAGACTCCCGATCAAACGAGGAAAACAACCAACACTGAAAACGAACAGCTTAATGTCCAGGAATCCGTTCCTTCAAGACTGGATAAATACGTCAGTCCCGAAAACGAAAATCTAATTGGCGAGGTTTCCCGTCAAGATAGCCGTACGGCTGCAGTCAGTAACCAAAACTGTCCTGAGGAAAACCACGGAAGAAGACAATTCCGAGACCGTTTTGGATTTTTGAACGTCTTCTCTAATTCCCTGGTTGTGTTGATTATTTTTGCGAGTTGTTTCTTCGCCATTGGGTTGAGTACAAATGTCATACATCTACCAGCTAGAGTCAAGGAGGCAGGTTGGTCAGAAGACCAGGGTGCGGTGGTACTTTCGACCTTTGCGATAGCTTCTATAGTAACTCGTGCAACTCATGGTTGGTTCGTGGATAGGAGCTACATCGGTGCCTTCAAGCTGCAGTCGATTGCAATGTTAGGATGTGCAATTGTCACCTTTGTGAATCCAGTCTCTGATAGTTATATTTACTTAATCGCAGACGGCGCCCTTCTGGGTGCCTTAGCGGGTATTGCAGCGCCTCTGACATTTGTCACTGCCAGGAGCGTTGCCCGTCCGTCACAAGTACCGACTACTATGGGCTTGATTTTGGCCGCTCACTTCCTATTCAGCGGCACTGGACCAATCATTGCAGGTAAAGTATCTCAAAGTGATGAGGCTTTAAGTATAATTATTTATTGTAGGGTTGACTGTACAAGATGGGGTTTTTTTTCATTGGAAGACCAGTTGCGTAGCGACGGGGTTTCGTTGTCGTTGCACCCGGCAGCAAAACCAGCAGACCGTGCCCCCTTTTTATACTCGCCTTGAAAATAATCAGTGTCTTTTAAAGATGTTAAATTTGTAACAACTTTGAGTTTAGATTATGATCACATTCCCGAGGCGCAGTTACATTTCAAGGTGGATAACATCCTCGTAAAAGACGATAATGAATTTTTTCAAAGCGGGGAGAAGAAGAAACAAACCTTGGTCATTTTTGTGACCCCTTAAAGCCTCACCCATGGCACGTACCCATTCCAAGCCCAGTCCCCCCCCCCCCACCCCATTAGTTACTGGACTGATCAATTCATGACCAACCGTGAAGACGAACAGAGGGTACTGTTCGAAACGTTAAGACCACACTGGCTCTTTTCAGATCCACACTTCTCCCCCAAAAAAGGTTTACACAAGGTCGTACCCGCAAGTTTACTAGTCATAGTTACTTATTTCTTATTTTCCACACCACAAAGCTTCAAACATCACTTATGACCAGTGACTCGTGTTCATTTACCGGGTGCTATACTAAACACAAGAATTCTGAAGTGAAGTCATTATCGAGAGAAAGCTGTGTCACACAAATTTAAAGCTTAATGTTTTTCTATATCATGTTTTGCACAGGACTGATGACTGCAATCTGACAATCACATTGTTTTAGGCATTAGTCAAACCAGCTTAATAGACAAAAAGCAAACAACAGTCAATTACCGTCAGTGAATTTAAGTAAAGAGACATGTACGGGAAGTTGGTAGGATTCACTTCATACATTAAATTTGACGATTAAGGCCAGACTACCTCCCTTACATTTTATACACGGTGAAGGCGTCAACGAGAACATTATGAAATACACCGGGATAGAGCAGATTTGCTTTTCTTATGAGGTCATGGTGGATTTCGGGACAACTCAATTGCCTCCGTGATATTCTTTAAAATGAACTATTTTTATAGCTCACGGTGCATTAATGTTTGAAATAACAATATTTCACAGATGATACTCATTATATTGACTTTGTTGTCTTTCAGGAAAGATTTATGATGCTACAGGAAACTATGTCACTCCTTTCCTCGCTGCTGGTGCCATGTTTTTTGCAGCTTTCACACTTACTGTCATCGCAGCAGTCTGCAAGAGAAGGCGACAGGTTGAGTGAACGCCTCTTACACCGGTCAGAAATAATGGGTGTTTATGAGTGCAATGGTGAGAATTTTCTCATGAGTTGAAACAATATATAATAACAGTGTGACGTAATGCGCCATGTCTGTCATATAAATGACACTCCCGCCGAAATATCAAACTAGACTGAAACATTCAATTTTGTGATGTACTCATTTTCCATAGAGCCCATGAACCAAAAAATCCCCGTACAAAAATGTTGACACCCATTTATCTCATAATGATGTCATCACAGATGTTTTGAATGTTGCCAAATTTTGCACTGGAAGGGTATCGAATACAATCGCCATTTACACCATTTTAACGTGAGGGTAAAGACACGTACTTTTTTCCCCACTCACATGAGGACTCTATTTATTGGAAAATGGGTAAATCACAGAATCGAGTCGGTCATTTCCCTTCCTCTTTAAGAATGATTTTTATGTGACGCAAAAACACCAAACAACACTTTGAACGAAATACGGAGGCGAGGTGGCGCACATTGCTGCCAGACCATGCTAGAAACACCGGGGCGAACCACTTCTCCTCAAGACAAATGTACAGGTTCTTTTACGTGCATTACACAACACACGAGACTAATGGCATTACATCCCATCCCAAGGACGAATCAATAATGATGAAGTGCCTTGCTTAAGGACACAAGGTCAAGACCGGGACTCGAACCCACACTCAGCTGATCAGAAACGCCAGAGCTTGAGTCCGGTGCGCTTGACCGCAGGCCAAGAATGGAATGTTCCGCTGAATGCCAAAAGTCCATCTTTCAACGAATGATAAATTCCATTCCATTGCACTTTTACACGCAAATCATTCACTAAGTTTATTTTATACAGCATCCAACGAGATCTTTGTCAATTAATTGGAGGATAAAACTATTGGAAAAATAAGCAAGATTGTTTAGTACAAGTGGGTTTTGTACTGCTGTTTATAACGCATGGTGTGGTCTTGTCATAGCACAATAGTCAAAGGATGAGAGGTCAATGCTTAGTGAATAAATTAAAATAATGCACGGGTTGATGACGTCACGCAATATAACGGTTTGATTTTAAAGAATGCCACGTGACTTACAAGCCTTCAATCAAACGACTATAGTATTTACTTGGTCGTTATTTTAAACCATATTGGGGGCATTGAAATTTGTAACTGTTTAGTTTATGATATTTCTGAAAGTAGTTGTGTAAGGGGATTTCTACTCTTTCAAATAAATAGTGGGCCCTATTGTATCGGGATATAAACAGACAATAAATCTACTAAAAGACAGATAAATACCATGTGTGCTAAAATCAGAACCATGTGTGCTGATCAGAACCACCAGAGCTTCATTCCGGTGTTCTTATTCGCTCAGCCACGACAAATCACAAAAAGTTTGTCAACATGCTGGTAAATAATGTTAAAGCTACAGTAATGTATCTCTTTACTCTTTAAGAATGTATTCTTTTATGCACACCTGTTTTGGACCGCAGTTATTCAATTTGCGATATCGGTTGTTCCATTGGTTCGTTTACTGCATTGCTTCAGTGATTTAACTGGGTCCTACATTTCCGACAGTTGAACAGAGTCACAAAGGTTCTGCTACTAAGAGTGGTGAACAAAAAGTGACGTCACCAGTACTCAGGTCTACAGTATTCGAAGTGGCCTGTCGATACCGGGTGCGTCTGGCGGGCAAGGTCTTTTTTCTTTTCTTTTTTTTCTATTTAGGTTTTATCTGTTCAGATATGAATATCATATTTTAACAATGATCTTTGGTATTCATCAACCTTTTTGGTAATGTAACCGGTATGAATAGTACCCCCCTCTAAATTTTGACTGCATTCGTCAATGCAGCCTATAATTACGTCACTATTTGTGTAAATATTCATCGCATGTAAATCATCCTCAATTCAAATTCAAATTAGCCTACACACCGTTGACGGCGTACTCTAGGTTTTGCCGTCATTCATATTCTGGTAGAAGACGAGTCAACATGTATATTTTTCCTCCGTCTTCTGTACTTGCAGGTAAAGATTTTCTGTTTTCATATCTCATGCTTGTATTACTAATTGTATTTCGTTTATTTATGCAATAGACGTGAGCACATGCAAAGTAGAGTTTCCTTGTACTTACTGAGATTTAACGTCTTTCTGCTAAGTTAAGATTGTATCCGAATTTGCTAGATGACCCTCCTTCCCCCATATTGAGATATGAGGGAACAACAACTAAATTCAGCCTAATTTCACTGTAAATAACTTCTTAAGTAAATACTTTACACAGGCGTGATTATTCACGTCTAACCATTATATTTAATTGCCTTTACGATGTCTTAAACACGAAAGTCACGTATTTTCAAGATGGCGGCCGTCATCAAGCTTTTGGCGGGAACCGTTGCGCCATCTTGTTTTCTTTGTTTAGTGCCTTAAGCAAACCCTTACTTTTTAATTTTACATCATTTGTTTATGAAATCTAAATATGCTTGTTATTTTATATTAAGTGAGTCATTCATATTCTGGTAGAAGACGAGTCAACATGTATATTTTTCCTCCGTCTTCTGTACTTGCAGAATACATTCTAAGACACCAGAGTACAACGAAAGCCGAGTCCTCTTTCCCAATTATTCTGACTCAAAACCAACTGAGGGTCACAGTAACATCATTGTACTTAATAAGGTTAGTCTTGTGACAGATATCTACACGCGCTAAAAAATACTTACAAGAATTATTGTTTTATGTCCCATAAATCGGACGTGTCATCATGCGATTCCATAATGTATTAGTATACAAATTAAATGTTGGTTAATTACGTTTGTTTATTATTGGCGAGAACTGTGTGGGCCTTATTAATGACGAGAATTGACTACTTGAATTTAGGCAGAGTTATGTGAGCCGTTAGCGAGTGTAGTTCGGTGTCCACTCTGCGTTTCGTTTTGTAGAGGATCGCACTGTACGCGTTCGTTGATTTGTATCCCTTTTCTGACTAACTTTGTGGGTTTTTTTGTTGAATTTTGTTGGATAATGTGTAGATGTCAGACTTGTTTTAACTCTTTTTGAAAAGGTTTATAAAAAAAAGTGTCTTTTGAAGTCATTAAACAAGAAGTGTGATGTTCCTGCCGTGCTGGTGAAGGAAACAAAAGAGCATATCCACTTTTATGATCAAACCACTGGTGTCTGTACTCTGGTGTATTCGGTCGTCCATCATCTTAACCCTTCTCATACTCCTGAAAAACAGAACCTGAGAGACCCTTGATAGGGATTAATTCACTGTGAAGTTACGGGAGTTTACAGCGACTTCAGCTACGGATATACATGTATATATAGCTGTAGTCTGCTGCAGCGACAACGTTAAAGGAGCAACCAGCATCATAGTAAGGGGAGCAGCAGCAATATCATCAGTAAGGGAAGCAGCAACAGCTTGAAACAAAAGCAACAACATCGACAAGAGCAGCAGTAAGAACAGCATCACACCAGCATCAACAACAGAAAGAGCAACAGCCAGAGGCAGGAGCAGCAGCAACAACAACACATTATAAAACCTACCCGGTCAGAATTGACCCAATTGGGCCAGGTGATCCGGAATCTGTGTCAAAATTACCTGAAATTACGCTAGACGGACACACGACCCATGTACAAATCTCACTTTTAACTACTTTCCGGGTCAGCCTAACCCACTTATGGGTCAGGGAATTAGGGGCAATTCTGACCCGGGAGGGGTTCATCCCTGTCATTGCAGGTAAAGTATGATGTTTAAAGATACGGAGTCTCTTAAGGGACCGGTAAATGAAAAACGGACAGGTAAACATAAATAAAATGCATTTGCTCCCTCGAACTCTCATCGTAATAAAGGCCTATTCTAGAAATATGTCTGTCCTTTACTCGGAATACTTTTTCGCACCAGTCCTAAAATGTTTCTTTATTAGCGTGCACCTTGACTGAAAGCTATACCGTATGGTATCCACGGATACGTGCGCGTTGAACCATTTCAGCCGTGTGTGACTTAACCCCCGGTCACCTAAATCTGAAAATTATTTTGTTTGCTCAACGCCAACTTCGGTCTGAATAGCGTAGTCTAATGTGCAGTGTATAAGTCTGGCACCCTGCGTGCACACATGCGCTTTGGAGACAGAAAAAGGCTTCTACATGTATGTCTACAGTCGAAAGTTGTCGCAACTCTCTCTAATATACAACTCTGTAAAAGCCAGCTTCTATTATAAGCACCGACAACAACCTAAACCACACGACGATCAATCTCAATGCACTGGAGTTGTAGTCTAGGATAGACATCAAATACCAGGAATAGTTACAACACCGAACACGGGCATCCTGTCAGCTACCGAGGGGTAGAGAAAATGTTTAAAAATTTCAACTTTACTGTTTTACCACCGTGGAGCTTCAAATTAATATCATCTTTATAACCAAAGTTCTGAAGGTTTCGCAGGAAGCAGAACAGAAAGATGGCGGAAAGTTCACGCAAATCGAGTGCACATGTGGATAGAGGCTGGGACTGGATGGTTTGCATTGCCGGCCATTTCTGTTTTACGTTAACCATCGGGTATGCTACATCTCTTGGCGTCCTCTTCATTGAATGGAAAGAACACTTTGACTTGTCTGCTACAACTTCAAGTTGGGTGGTTGGTATGCCGCTGCTTGTTGCAGGTCCACTCAGTGAGTATGTGTAGTCATTTAGCCTTACCATTGGCATTACGGTACCAACAGAAGTCGTGTGCATCTGTCATTTTGACCTTTCGTAAACTCATGTGGGAAATTTCATTCCACATAGGCCCAAGAAAAACACACTTTTTGCTTTAAAGATCAAGGTCTGATTTTTGGCCAATTGACCAGAAAACTCGAAGTTCGAGAAAGCTATAAAAGTTTACATTAAAGGCATGGTACTTTTGTAAATAGACTCTACAAGGTAATGACCCTACATACTGAGGAGCACTGAAGAGATGTTGAAATGTAAACATTGTGAGAAACAGTTTCAGAGAAAGAGGCAATTTTCAGCCCAAAATTTGAATGTGAGATTAGCTCAGCCAATCTCATGCATCTGAAAGCGCAAAATTCTATTCAAAGGTTGTTTTTAGGTGTTCGTGCAACATGTGCACGAACACCTATTGTTTTTGTTCTGTTTTTTTTTTAGGTGTTCGTGCAACATGTGCACGAACACCTATTGTTTTTGTTCTGTTTTTTTTAGGTGTTCGTGCAACATGTGCACGAACACCTATTGTTTTTGTTCTGTTTTTTTTTTTTTTTTTTTTTCTTCTCCATCTTCTTCTTCCCTAGAACTCTTCTCTACAGCATAACTCAACATTGAAACTGAATTGAACCTTGAAACTCATCAGACAGTTGAACCTCAATATGAAGACGGCACAGTTGTCATGACGTCATGATGACGTCATCAGGTGTCGAATTACAAGGTTTTTAAAGTTGAAAAATGACTATTTTCTATTCGCTGTATCTTCGTGAATTTGAAAGCTAGGATGCTCATAATTGGGCATCTTATAAATCAAGACTGGGCTAACATTTGAAAAGTTAACGCCAAAATCGTACGACCTTTACTTCCGGTCTTAACGGAAGGTCAAAGTCTGCGTTTTAGGGTCTTTTTTAATTTTGGTCATAACTCAAAATTTAAATTGATTTTAACCTTGAAACTCATCAGACAATTGAACCTTGATATGAGGACGGCACAGACTTGATGACGTTATGATGACGTCATCGGGTGTCGAATTACAAGGTTTTTAAAGTAAAAAAATGACCTTTTTCTATTTGCTGTATCTTCGTAAATTTTTAAGGTATGATGTTCATAATTGAGCATATGATAGATCAAGACTGGGGCATCATTTGAAAAGTTAACGTCAAAATCGTATGACCTTAACTTCCGGGTCGTTACCCTGGGTCGAAGTTTGCCTTCGTTGATTTTCCTTTAAAAAATCATGTTTTGGGCTTTTTTACGGCATAACTCAAGATTAAAAGTTACCTGAACATTGAAACTCATTGGACACTTAAATCTTAGTATCAAGACGACACAAACTTGATTATGTCATGATGACGTCACCGGGTATTGAATTACATTAAATCAAAGTTTAATATTTGTAAAAAATCATAACTCATGAACCACATGTCGGATTTTTACAATCTACACATCATCGGATTGGTCGTTAAAAGGTCAACAAACGCTACACACAACATGACCCCATTTGACCTTGACTTCCGGTTCAAACCGGAAGTTGAAAATTTCAAAATTCAAATCTCAAAAACTATGGCATATTTTAACATGAATTTAGCATCAGGTTATAAATGAGTTATTCTGCCGAAACTTTTGCACAGAGATTATAGCATTTTAATCTTTGCATCTGGTCAAAACTGGGCGTCAAAGCGCATGTGTCTGTTGACTTTCATCGTGTGACAACGCATGATAGTGTAGGCCAACACAAACATTCGCCGACACTGTACACAGTAGCTGGCCGTTCCGCTCCCTTGTTTATAAGGTTCAAAGTCCACGCAGCCTTGCCAGTACATGTACATGTCACATGAGGGCGCTATATCACATGAATGGTCATTATTTACAGAGCTCAATTAATGATTGTTCGTGTAATAATTGAAAAATTCATAACTCCTTAACCACACGTTGGATTTTCACAATCCAAACGTCGTCTGAACGGTCTTGATAAATAACACGCGCTTCACAAAATATGACCCATTTGACCTTGACTTCCGGTTCAAGCCGGAAGTTGAAATTTCATGTTTCAAAAAATCATAACTTCTGAACCACACATTGGATTTGTACAATCTATGCATCATTTGGAAGGTATGAAACGATACACAAAATGTTATGCCATTTGACCTTGACTTCCGGTTCATACCGGAAGATGAATTTAATAATTAAAAAAATTATAACTCCTCAACCACTCATTGTATTTATATCAAGTAAACGTCATCAGAAAGAGCTCTTTAGACTTAACAAACGATACACAATGTGACCTCATTTAACACTGACTTCCGGTTCAAACCGGAAATTAAAAAATAATGTTTCAAAAACTCATAACTTCTAAGGCACACTTTGGTTTTTGCAATCTTTACATCATTGGCAAAGTATTTATCAACTTAAGAAATGACACACAGAATGCGACCCAATTTGACTTTGACTTCTGGTTCAAACCGGATGATCAAATTCAATATTTGAAATAATCATAACTCCTGAACCACACATTGGTTTTTTATCAACTACACGGCATTACAGAGGGCACAAATCAAATTGATAAAATGAAATATTGTTCAATCATAATTTGATGACATCATCGATCACGAACACCGTGTTTTTGTAGCAAACAAAAATTCAATGTCTAGTTTTTTTTTTTTTTTCTTCTCCATCTTCTTCTTCCCTAGAACTCTTCTCTACAGCATAACTCAACATTGAAACTGAATTGAACCTTGAAACTCATCAGACAGTTGAACCTCAATATGAAGACGGCACAGTTGTCATGACGTCATGATGACGTCATCAGGTGTCGAATTACAAGGTTTTTAAAGTTGAAATATGACTATTTTCTATTTGCTGTATCTTCGTGAATTTGAAAGCTAGGATGCTCATAATTGGGCATCTTATAAATCAAGACTGGGCTAACATTTGAAAAGTTAACGCCAAAATCGTACGACCTTTACTTCCGGTCTTAACGGAAGGTCAAAGTCTGCGTTTTAGGGTCTTTTTTAATTTTGGTCATAACTCAAAATTAAAATTGATTTTAACCTTGAAACTCATCAGACAATTGAACCTTGATATGAGGACGGCACAGACTTGATGACGTTATGATGACGTCATCGGGTGTCGAATTACAAGGTTTTTAAAGTAAAAAATTGACCTTTTTCTATTTGCTGTATCTTCGTAAATTTCAAAGGTATGATGTTCATAATTGGGCATATGATAGACCAAGACTGGGGCATCATTTGAAAAGTTAACGTCAAAATCGTATGACCTTAACTTCCGGGTCGTTACCCTGGGTCGAAATTTGCCTTCGTTGATTTTCCTTTAAAAAATCATGTTTTGGGCTTTTTTACGGCATAACTCAAGATTAAAAGTTACCTGAACATTGAAACTCATTGGACACTTAAATCTTAGTATCAAGATGACACAAACTTGATTATGTCATGATGACGTCACCGGGTATTGAATTACATTAAATCAAAGCTTAATATTTGTAAAAAATCATAACTCATGAACCACATGTCGGATTTTTACAATCTACACATCATCGGATTGGTCGTTAAAAGGTCAACAAACGCTACACACAACATGACCCCATTTTACCTTGACTTCCGGTTCAAACCGGAAGTTGAACATTTCAAAATTCAAATCTCAAAAACTACGGCATATTTTAACATGAATTTAGCATCAGGTTATAAATGAGTTATTCTGCCGAAACTTTTGCACAGAGATTATAGCATTTTAATCTTTGCATCTCGTCAAAACTGGGCGTCAAAGCGCATGTGTCTGTTGACTTTCATCGTGTGACAACGCATGATAGTGTAGGCCAACACAAACATTCGCCGACACTGTACACAGTAGCTGGCCGTTCCGCTCCCTTGTTTATAAGGTTCAAAGTCCACGCAGCCTTGCCAGTACATGTACATGTCACATGAGGGCGCTATATCACATGAATGGTCATTATTTACAGAGCTCAACTAATGATAGTCCGTGTAATAATTGAAAAATTCATAACTCCTTAACCACACGTTGGATTTTCACAATCCAAACGTCGTCTGAACGGTCTTGATAAATCAAACACGCGCTACACAAAATATGACCCATTTGACCTTAACTTCCGGTTCAAGCCGGAAGTTGGAATTTCATGTTTCAAAAAATCATAACTTCTGAACCACACATTGGATTTGTAAAATCTATGCATCATTTGGAAGGTATGAAACGATACACAAAATGTTATGCCATTTGACCTTGACTTCCGGTTCATACCGGAAGATGAATTTAATAATTAAAAAAAGTATAACTCCTCAACCACTCATTGTATTTATATCAAGTAAACGTCATCAGAAAGAGCTCTTTAGACTTAACAAACGATACACAGTGTGACCTCATTTAACACTGACTTCCGGTTCAAACCGGAAGTTAAAAAATAATTTTTCAAAAAATCATAACTTCTCAGGCACACTTTGGTTTTTTTGCAATCTTTACATCATTGGCAAAGTATTTAACAACTTAAAAAATGACACACAGAATGGGACCCAATTTGACTTTGACTTCTGGTTCAAACCGGATGATCAAATTCAATATTTGAAATAATCATAACTCCTGAACCACACATTGCATTTTTATTAACTACACGGCATTACAAAGGGCACAAATCAGGTTGATAAAATGAAATATTGTTCAATCATAATTTGATGACATCATCGATCACGAACACCGTGTTTTTGTAGCAAACAAAAATTCAATGTCTAGTTTTTTTTTTTTTCTTCTCCATCTTCTTCTTCCCTAGAACTCTTCTCTACAGCATAACTCAACATTGAAACTGAATTGAACCTTGAAACTCATCAGACAGTTGATCCTCAATATGAAGACGGCACAGTTGTCATGACGTCATGATGACGTCATCAGGTGTCGAATTACAAGGTTTTTAAAGTTGAAAAATGACTATTTTCTATTCACTGTATCTTCGTGAATTTGAAAGCTAGGATGCTCATAATTGGGCATCTTATAAATCAAGACTGGGCTAACATTTGAAAAGTTAACGCCAAAATCGTACGACCTTTACTTCCGGTCTTAACGGAAGGTCAAAGTCTGTGTTTTAGGGTCTTTTTTAATTTTGGTCATAACTCAAAATTAAAATTGATTTTAACCTTGAAACTCATCAGACAATTGAACCTTGATATGAGGACGACACAGACTTAATGACGTTATGATGACGTCATCGGGTGTCGAATTACAAGGTTTTTAAAGTAAAAAAAAGACCTTTTTCTATTTGCTGTATCTTCGTAAATTTCAAAGGTATGATGTTCATAATTGGGCATATGATAGATCAAGACTGGGGCATCATTTGAAAAGTTAACGTCAAAATCGTATGACCTTAACTTCCGGGTCGTTACCCTGGGTCGAAGTTTGCCTTCGTTGATTTTCCTTAAAAAAATCATGTTTTGGGCTTTTTTACGGCATAACTCAAGATTAAAAGTTACCTGAACATTGAAACTCATCGGACACTTAAATCTTAGCATCAAGACGACACAAACTTAATTATGTCATAATGACGTCACCTGGTATTGAATTACATTAAATCAAAGTTTAATATTTGTAAAAAATCATAACTCATGAACCACATGTCGGATTTTTACAATCTACACATCATCGGATTGGTCGTTAAAAGGTCAACAAACGCTACACACAACATGACCCCATTTGACCTTGACTTCCGGTTCAAACCGGAAGTTGAAAATTTCAAAATTCAAATCTCAAAAACTACGGCATATTTTAACATGAATTTAGCATCAGGTTATAAATGAGTTATTCTGCCGAAACTTTTGCACAGAGATTATAGCATTTTAATCTTTGCATCTGGTCAAAACTGGGCGTCAAAGCGCATGTGTCTGTTGACTTTCATCGTGTGACAACGCATGATAGTGTAGGCCAACACAAACATTCGCCGACACTGTACACAGTAGCTGGCCGTTCCGCTCCCTTGTTTATAAGGTTCAAAGTCCACGCAGCCTTGCCAGTACATGTACATGTCACATGAGGGCGCTATATCACATGAATGGTCATTATTTACAGAGCTCAACTAATGATAGTCCGTGTAATAATTGAAAAATTCATAACTCCTTAACCACACGTTGGATTTTCACAATCCAAACGTCGTCTGAACGGTCTTGATAAATCAAACACGCGCTACACAAAATATGACCCATTTGACCTTAACTTCCGGTTCAACTTCAAGCCGGAAGTTGAAATTTCATGTTTCAAAAAATCATAACTTCTGAACCACACATTGGATTTGTACAATCTATGCATCATTTGGAAGGTATGAAACGATACACAAAATGTTATGCCATTTGACCTTGACTTCCGGTTCATACCGGAAGATGAATTTAATAATTAAAAAAGTATAACTCCTCAACCACTCATTGTATTTATATCAAGTAAACGTCATCAGCAAGAGCTCTTTAGACTTAACAAACGATACACAGTGTGACCTCGTTTAACACTGACTTCCGGTTCAAACCGGAAGTTAAAAAATAATGTTTCAAAAAATCATAACTTCTCAGGCACACTTTGGTTTTTTTGCAATCTTTACATCATTGGCAAAGTATTTAACAACTTAAGAAATGACACACAGAATGGGACCCAATTTGACTTTGACTTCTGGTTCAAACCGGATGATCAAATTCAATATTTGAAATAATCATAACTCCTGAACCACACATTGCATTTTTATTAACTACACGGCATTACAAAGGGCACAAATCAGGTTGATAAAATGAAATATTGTTCAATCATAATTTGATGACATCATCGATCACGAACACCGTGTTTTTGTAGCAAACAAAAATTGAATGTCTAGTTTTTTGTTTTTTTTTCTTCTCCATCTTCTTCTTCCCTAGAACTCTTCTCTACAGCATAACTCAACATTGAAACTGAATTGAACCTTGAAACTCATCAGACAGTTGAACCTCAATATGAAGACGGCACAGTTGTCATGACGTCATGATGACGTCATCAGGTGTCGAATTACAAGGTTTTTAAAGTTGAAAAATGACTATTTTCTATTCGCTGTATCTTCGTGAATTTGAAAGCTAGGATGCTCATAATTGGGCATCTTATAAATCAAGACTGGGCTAACATTTGAAAAGTTAACGCCAAAATCGTACGACCTTTACTTCCGGTCTTAACGGAAGGTCAAAGTCTGCGTTTTAGGGTCTTTTTTAATTTTGGTCATAACTCAAAATTTAAATTGATTTTAACCTTGAAACTCATCAGACAATTGAACCTTGATATGAGGACGGCACAGACTTGATGACGTTATGATGACGTCATCGGGTGTCGAATTACAAGGTTTTTAAAGTAAAAAAATGACCTTTTTCTATTTGCTGTATCTTCGTAAATTATTAAGGTATGATGTTCATAATTGAGCATATGATAGATCAAGACTGGGGCATCATTTGAAAAGTTAACGTCAAAATCGTATGACCTTAACTTCCGGGTCGTTACCCTGGGTCGAAGTTTGCCTTCGTTGATTTTCCTTTAAAAAATCATGTTTTGGGCTTTTTTACGGCATAACTCAAGATTAAAAGTTACCTGAACATTGAAACTCATTGGACACTTAAATCTTAGTATCAAGACGACACAAACTTGATTATGTCATGATGACGTCACCGGGTATTGAATTACATTAAATCAAAGTTTAATATTTGTAAAAAATCATAACTCATGAACCACATGTCGGATTTTTACAATCTACACATCATCGGATTGGTCGTTAAAAGGTCAACAAACGCTACACACAACATGACCCCATTTGACCTTGACTTCCGGTTCAAACCGGAAGTTGAAAATTTCAAAATTCAAATCTCAAAAACTATGGCATATTTTAACATGAATTTAGCATCAGGTTATAAATGAGTTATTCTGCCGAAACTTTTGCACAGAGATTATAGCATTTTAATCTTTGCATCTGGTCAAAACTGGGCGTCAAAGCGCATGTGTCTGTTGACTTTCATCGTGTGACAACGCATGATAGTGTAGGCCAACACAAACATTCGCCGACACTGTACACAGTAGCTGGCCGTTCCGCTCCCTTGTTTATAAGGTTCAAAGTCCACGCAGCCTTGCCAGTACATGTACATGTCACATGAGGGCGCTATATCACATGAATGGTCATTATTTACAGAGCTCAATTAATGATTGTTCGTGTAATAATTGAAAAATTCATAACTCCTTAACCACACGTTGGATTTTCACAATCCAAACGTCATCTGAACGGTCTTGATAAATAACACGCGCTTCACAAAATATGACCCATTTGACCTTGACTTCCGGTTCAAGCCGGAAGTTGAAATTTCATGTTTCAAAAAATCATAACTTCTGAACCACACATTGGATTTGTACAATCTATGCATCATTTGGAAGGTATGAAACGATACACAAAATGTTATGCCATTTGACCTTGACTTCCGGTTCATACCGGAAGATGAATTTAATAATTAAAAAAATTATAACTCCTCAACCACTCATTGTATTTATATCAAGTAAACGTCATCAGAAAGAGCTCTTTAGACTTAACAAACGATACACAATGTGACCTCATTTAACACTGACTTCCGGTTCAAACCGGAAATTAAAAAATAATGTTTCAAAAACTCATAACTTCTAAGGCACACTTTGGTTTTTGCAATCTTTACATCATTGGCAAAGTATTTATCAACTTAAGAAATGACACACAGAATGCGACCCAATTTGACTTTGACTTCTGGTTCAAACCGGATGATCAAATTCAATATTTGAAATAATCATAACTCCTGAACCACACATTGGTTTTTTATCAACTACACGGCATTACAGAGGGCACAAATCAAATTGATAAAATGAAATATTGTTCAATCATAATTTGATGACATCATCGATCACGAACACCGTGTTTTTGTAGCAAACAAAAATTCAATGTCTAGTGTATTTTTGAGTTTGTTCCAACTCAAAAATACACGCAATCGTTCTCTGCAGACTTTGACATCTTTTTCAAACTTGTACGGTCATGAAACTTGGCAGCAATTTTACACGAGATGAATAGATGAAACAGAAGTTGTGACAACATAATGGCGTCACCCAATGATTTATTGGGTAATTAAATGTAATTAATTTTAATCAAATTTTGACCTTTTTGTACTAACAACCATAACTCATAAACTACGAACGATGAAGTTTTATTTTTCCCCCGAAAACAAGGGTTATTGAATACTTATCATTTCAAACATGGAAACAAACCAACTTTGAAATAGATTTCTAAGTGAAATTGGCCAATAAAATACTAAAATCTTGATTCAATATCTAACGCAGCATGTGGCATACTACTCGCGACTGATTCCATTGCAACGGTGTGGTAGCCTTTAGTCAAGATGCTTGTAGCCTAACATAAAACAATCATACCAACGTAAAAACAGTGGCAACAAGATGTGCTGTGTTTACTTCAGTACCACGTGCGCCTTCACTAAAGGCTAGAAGTAGTGGCACGACTTTTGTGCATGTTTGGACATGTCACAGTTCATCGTACTTTTAACGAAAGCTTGTTAATTGCGTATCGCTGCAGACATAAATTCCTCTCAACCTGTGCCATGTTCGGCGACAAATTGTTTCCCTTTTCGCCCTTTTGATGGCTTAATGGTGAATATGAAATTAAAGACGAAGTTTCATTGAGATGTTCACCTGCTTCAGTGATTGGTGTAAAATGCAAGCAGAAAAGGACCAACAATGGTTAAGTTTTGATCCCACACCGAGATGCACGGACGTGACATCAGCTTGCCAAGGGCGTTTCAGACCAGCACTCACGGCAGTGTTTATCGGTGCGACACGGTGAATAAAACGGTGAGCTTCGTTTCAACATAATTGCTTTTCAAAATGATTGTGTGTTCCTCATGTAATGCACAGTTATTTTTATGAAGTTTATCCTTAAACTATCAAGTAGTGACGTTTTGAAAACCAAGGAATGTTTAGTATGATCATGGAGGAGGTACAATCGGGCAATTGGGCAAAAGGTAAGATTATCGGCACTGCCACTAGTGTCAGAAAATGGTCAGATTTGAAGAATGTGTTCCGTCAACTATGACTGTGCGTAATACTGTGAGACTTTCTGTTGAAATACACACCTTTTTGAAAATTCTAAACACAAGTTATTGTAAATTTGTTGATGCATTTAAAATAATATGCTATGATTGATATGGTATTAGTTTAAGACTTGATGGGTTATGAAGAAAGGTCTGAAGTGTTTCTCATTCGATTGTATATGTTTTCCTTCAGTCAGACTTTGTTTATTTTTAATACTGTTTTTTTTTTCTTTTTCAGAATACAGCACATCCAGTACCGGAACGGTTTCCAGTGAAAGATTACACACTTGTTGTGTTCCATTCCTTATTCCGTGCCAAGTGTATGATGCACCATAGAGGTAGAAATAGTACTTGACTAATTTGTTTAATTGTCCAAATTCACGAGAGGCTTAGACTTGCATCTTCTTGATGTGCCTTTGTCTTGCATAATTGTTCAAAACAAGTATCGTTTACAGTTTATTCTTTTATAAGTCTCAACAACAAAAAACCGTTGCGTACGGAAAACAATGTCCAAAAATCAAGTAAGCCATTTATAAATTGCATCCGACAACTTGCACTATGCTTGACCTATTTTAACGATATCATCATCAAGTGTACATGCAATGAGAATCCAACTTAATTGGAAATCCTGTTGGAAACTTCTAAGAATTATAAAATTAATAATGTCCATATGAATAACATAGGTGGTGTAAACTGATAGTGACTTATTATTCAATAAATAATCAATTTCTATTAAAACATTTATTAGATTCAGTGAATGTAAACTAATAGTGATTTATTATTTAATAAAGAATCAATTTCCATTAACAAATAAATTAGATTAAGTGAATGGAAACTAATAGTGATTTATTAATCAATAAAGAATCAATTTCTATTTAAAAAAATTAATAAGATTCAATGAATGGAAACTATTAGTGATTTATTATTCAATAATAAATCAATTTCTTTTAAAAAATAAATTAGATTAATTGAATGTAATCTAATAGTGATTTATTGTTCAATAAAGAATCAATTTCTATTAAAAAAATTAATTAGATTCAGTGAATGTATACTTGATAGTTGTACTTGTGAGTATTTTCAAGCCTCGTATCGAGAATTGCAGCCAAGATAAAAGGGAAGTCGGAAAATGTTGGTATGTATGAAATGAAAATAATTGACTCTATGCCATTTTAAAGAATATCAATGGTGATGTCTTCAAACTACACACCACCCTCTTGTGAAAAATATTGTTCCATAAAGTCGTAACTCATGTATGAGAAATAAATATTAAATCTTCCACTATTTTTGTCAAATGATTCACTTTATCACATTATCATACCTAGCAGGGGCATCTGGTGATGTCAACCTTGACCTATGAACCTTAAATAATGAAACATGAATCATGAACAATAATTAACATAATTCATCGTACAGAAACACGAACACCTTGTTTTTGTGATGTCACAAAAACTCAATGTCTAGTTTTTTTTTCTTTTTTTTCCAGTATTTTCTCACAACTTAGATAAAAGATGGAGTCTGAATCTTCACAGTTATGTTATTTTATGCATGCATAATATGTTGGGATACATGAATTGAGAATGCTTGGCTTTGACAATAACCAAAAGTGTATACCCTGCCTTTGAAGGCATTTCGCGAAAACAAGTTCTGCCAATAGTGCTGGTTGTTAAAATCCTATTGGGGAAGCACGCATCTACCGTAGCCATCTCAGCAAAACCACTAATTAGTGCATAATTCTCTCAAACAAAGTTATCCATCCTTCCAGATAGTCCCGATCAATTGCATTTTAACTCGGCTCAAAGGATCAACTTAGAAAATACTTCATCTAAAGTTTTGTATAGCCAACATACTACGCGGTTTTTTCATATCCCTTACTGAAGTACATGTAATTAGTTAAACGTAAAAAAATAGACCGGCTGTAATTAGTCTGCCAACTTAATTAAATTACAATATTTACAGACCTGAATATGTGTCAAACAGTTGCACGCCTAATAAAAGTCAACTTCACAAATTGTTGTATTTAGAAAAAAGAAAAGAAAAACAAGTCACTCTTACTGCAGCTAGGCCTACTGTTACACGTTATTCCTCCTTCGGGATTCTGTTCGAACCTGTCCCCTGAGAGTTTAAGTTAAAAACTGAATTGTTATTTGAATCTTGACATTATCTCACAACCATCAGGCATTTTCCGTTTTAAAACAGCACAATCTGGCAGAATTCTTTTAGCGAAAACCTAATAATAATTGTAACCCGGGCACAAGTGCCCTACACACCAATGCCCGTAACTTTTTAACGCTGCGTTCGATTTCCATAATTTTGTCTGACTCTGCCCAATATTTATCTACGGTCATATTGTGAAATGAAAGCCGTCATCAAAGGTCAGCTGTTACCGTGGCAACCATTTGTTTTAACCTGATTCAAATGACGTTAAAGTTTGTTAAATGCAACGTAAAAAAGTTATACGAATAAATAAATGCCACGGGGAAAAATGTGACGGGAAAAAATGTGACGCAAAAAAATACTGAGCAGAAAACGGGAAGTAGATTGCCAGATGCAAATGACATCACTAGTTTACTCTCCATAGGGTTCTTGGTAAGTAAAGTGATTGGGTTTGCTTTCCTGAGAATCCTTGCCCTCACAAGCAGAATTGATGAAAAAAATAAAATTAACAATTAACTGTTTTTAGGAATAACTGGTGTGAAAATGCAAAATGTGGCCCAATTTGTTCACCATTCGATACAATTTCCCCGGGAATTATAAAATTTAAATAACGTACTCTTTGTGAAAATCTTCCCAACCTATGGATGGTGCATTACATAACAATGTGATGCGACATGTCAGCCAAGTAGTGCTTACAAAAAAATAGTTGTTACAACCATATTATAAATGGGTCAATATATTGTTTGATCACAGGTGTGTTCATGGGTGCCATAGCTCTGCGGCTCGGTATTCGTCGAGTCTCGGTGTTGGGGTCTGTGGTGAATGGACTCGCCACCATACTGGGATCATTTTCTACGGATGTCTGGCACCTGTACCTCAGTGCCGCAATGTCAGGTAAAGCCGGTGTCATGGGGAAATCTGTTCCCCGGAGATTGTTTCTTCTGGAATTTAATAGGGCGCTATCAGAACAAAAATCTCCGGGAGACTGTATCTCCTGAAACACCCACCATGCGGCTGTTGCTAATGTAAAGCCTCGATCAAGCCTGTCTTGAGTTGTCCCTTTGCCCCAGTAGTTATCCACGCACGGAGTCCGTATTATGCGATTATGCTGATAGGTTCCCGAGGAAAGGCTGTCGATCACTGACGTCATTAAAGACTAACGCAAAGCGGGGCAAATGCGACTAAACTGTTTTATCGGGCGGGCTATAGAAATTACGCGGTGATCTAAGACACTAACTAATCAGCGCCATTTCTTTGTTTGAACAGATTCAAGATAAAAGGTATACTTATCAACATGTGGTTCCAACGTTGAAGAGTAAAAATATAACTAACGGTGTTTGAAGAGTGAAACGTTAGCAACTTGATTTACTTGAAATTTTTGTTGAGTTAATGTACAAAAGCGAACTTTCGCTCAGAGAGTTTTGTTTGTTGAGGTCTTCTTGGTCTTTAAATCAAGGTAACTTTTTCACAAACAGAAAACTGCTTAACAAAGGCAGACTTTCTTTCTTAATTCACTCACAAAATATTTAAATTATTGATTTCTTTGAATGATAATCGCAACAGCCTCTGTTTTCTGTTTGTCCAGGCATAGGACTCGTGTTGGTAGTTTCTCCAGCACTGGTAATACTCTCTCAGTACTTCAGGAAAAGATTCGCTCTGGCCAACGGGCTGTTCATTTTGGGAATCAGCACTGGTCAGACTGTGTTCCCGCCTGTTTCTCGTCTCTTGATCGAAAACTACGGCTGGAGGGGAGCCATGCTGATCATAGGGGCTATCCAAATGAATAGCGTGGCAGCTTGCGCCCTCTTTCGACCACTCAAGGCAAGTTCAGACAATGTTAGGCGTGGACGTTTTGAGGGCTTGGATGACGAAGGAGCCATTGACATGGACATTGAAACTACTGTCAGTGGCACGCTACGGAATACCACCCCGGAAATGCAGACTCCCGATCAAACAAGGGAAACAACCAACACTGAAAACGAACAGCTTAATGTCCAGGAATCCGTTCCTTCAAGACTGGATAAATACGTCAGTCCCGAAAACGAAAATCTAATTGGCGAGGTTTCCCGTCAAGATAGCCGTACGGCTGCAGTCAGTAACCAAAGCTGTCCTGAGGAAAACCATGGAAGAAGACAATTCCGAGACCGTTTTGGATTTTTGAACGTCTTCTCTAATTCCCTGGTTGTGTTGATTATTTGTGCGAGTTGTTTTTTCGCCATGGGATTGAGTACAAATATTATACATCTACCAGCTAGAGTCAAGGAGGCAGGTTGGTCAGCAGACCAGGGTGCTTTGGTACTATCAATCTATGCGATAGTTTCTATAGTAACTCGTGCAACTCATGGTTGGTTCGTGGATAAGAACTACATCGGTGCCTTCAAGCTGCAGTCAATTGTAATGTTAGGATGTGCAATTGTCACCTTTATGAATCCAGTCTCTGATAGTTATATTTACTTACTCGCAGACGGCGCCCTTCTGGGTGCCTTAGGGGGTATTGTCGCGCCTCTGACATTTTTCACTGCCAGGAGCGTTGCCCGTCCGTCACAGGTACCGACTACTATGGGCTTGAATTTGGCCGCTCACTTCCTATTCAGCGGCACCGGACCTGTCATTGCAGGTATTACGAGGTTTAAAGTATATTCATTTATTGCATAGCGACGGGGTTTCGTTGTCGTTGCACCCGGCAGCAAAACCAGCAGACCGTGCCCCCCCCCTTTTACTCACCTTGGTCAAAACCTTGGTCATTTTTGTGACCCCTTAAAGCCTCAACCGTGGCACGTACCCTTGCCAAGCCCAGGCCCCCCCCCCCCAACATAGTGTACCGTTCGAAACGTCAAGACCACACCGGCCCTTTTCAGATCCAACACTTCTCCCAAAAAGGTTTACACAAGGTTGTACCCGCAAGTTTACTAGTTATAGTTACTTCTTATTCTCCGAAGAATTCTGAAGTGGAGCCATTATCGAGAGAAAAGCTATGTCACACAAATTCAAATCTCAATGTTTTTTCCGTGTCATAATTTGAGGACTGAGGACTGCAATCTGACAATCACATTGTTTCTGGCATTAGTCAAACCAGCTTAATAGACAAAACACAAACAACAGTCAATTACCGTCAGTGAGTTTAAGTAAAGAGACACATGTACGGGAAGTTGGTAGGATTTACTTCATAAATTCAATTTGATGATTAGGGCAAGACTACCTCCACAGAAGTGAAAGGTTTCCTTACATTTTATACACGTTGAAGGCGTCAACGAGAACATATGAAGTACACCGGGATAGAGCAGATTTGCTTTTCTTAGGAGGTCATGGTGGATTTTGGGACAACTCAATTACCTCCGTGATATTCTGTAAAATGAACTATTTTTATAGCTCACGGTGCATTAATGTTTGAAATAACAATATTTAACAGATGATACTCATAACATTGACTCTGTTGTCTTCCAGGAAAGATTTATGATGCTACAGGAAACTATGTCACTCCTTTCCTCGCTGCTGGTGCCATGTTTTTTGCAGCTTTCACACTTACTGTCATCGCAGCAGTCTGCAAGAGAAGGTGACAGGTTGAGTGAACGCCCCTTACACCGGTCAGAGATTACGTTTTATCATACTACCATGTATCGCATTTCTTTATACCTATCAGTGTTACAAATAATGGTGAGAATGTTCCCATGAGTTAAATAAATGAGTTAAAATAAATAATAACAGTGTGACGTAATGCGCCATGTCTGTCATGTAAATGACACTCCTGCCGAAATATCAAACTTCATGGAGCTTTTCAAAGAGTAGAGGAAGGGAAGTGGGCCATACAGTTTTGTGATGTACTCATTTTCCATAGAGCCCATGAACCAAAACATCCCGTACAAAAATGTTGACACCCATTTATCTCATAATGATGTCATCACAGATGTTTTGATTGTTGCCAAATTTTGCACTGGAAGGGTATCGAGTACAATCGCCATTTACACCATTTTAACGTGAGGGTAAAGACACGTACTTTTTCCCCCACTCACATGAGGACTCTATTTATTGGAAAATGGGTAAATCACAGAATCGAGTCGGTCATTTCCCTTCCTCTTTAAGAATGATTTTTATGTGACGAAAAAACACCAAACAACACTTTGAACGAAATACGGAGGCGAGGTGGCGCATATTGCTGCCAGACCATGCTAGAAACACCGGGGCGAACCACTTCTCCTCAAGACAAATGTACAGGTTCTTTTACGTGCATTACACAACACACGAGACCAATGGCATTACATCCCATCCCAAGGACGAATCAATAATGATGAAGGGCCTTGCTTAAAGACACAAGTGTCAAGACCGGGACTCGAACCCACACTCAGCTGATCAGAAACGCCAGAGCTTGAGTCCGGTGCGCTTGACCGCAGGCCAAGAATGGAATGTTCCGCTGAATGCCAAAAGTCCATCGTTCAACGAATGATAAATTCCATTCCATTGCACTTTTACACGCAAATCATTCACTAAGTTTATTTCATACATATCCAATTAGATCTTTGTCAATTAATTGGAGGATAAAACTATTGGAAAAACAGTTTAGCAAGATTGTTTAGTACAAGTGGGTTTGTACTGCTGTGTATAACGCATGGTGTGGTCTTGTCATAGCACAACAGTCAAAGGATGAGAGGTCAATGCTTAGTGAATAAATTTAAAAAATGCACGGGTTGATGACGTCACGCAATGTAACGGTTTGATTTTAAAGAATGCCACGCGACTTACAATCCTTCAATCAAACGACTAGGATTTACTTGGGCGTTATTTTAAACTATATTGGGGGCATTGACATTTGTAACTGTTTAGTTTATGATATTTCTGAAAGTAGTTTTGAAAGGGGATTTCAACTCTTTCAAATAAATAGTGGGCCCTATTGTATCGGGATATAAACAGACAATAAATCTACTAAAAGACAGATAAATACCATGTGTGCTAAAATCAGCCACGACAAATCACAAAAAGTTTGTCAACATGCTGGTAAATAATGTTAAAGCTACAGTAATGTATCTCTTTACTCTTTAAGAATGTATTCTTTTATGCACACCTGTTTTGGACCGCAGTTATTCAATTTGCGATATCGGTTGTTCCATTGGTTCGTTTACTGCATTGCTTCAGTGATTTAAATGGGTCCTGCATTTCCGACAGTTGAACAGAGTCACAAAGGTTCTGCTACTAAGAGTGGTGAACAAAAAGTGACGTCACCAGTACTCAGGTCTACAGTATTCGAAGTGGCCTGTCGATACCGGGTGCGTTTGGCGGGCAAGGTCTTTTTTTTCTATTTAAGTTTTTATCTGTTCAGATATGAAATGATTGTATGTTATGAACATGCCTTCGTGTTCAGTGTTTGCCTTTTTGATGTAGCCTAATAGGTATTTTGTTAAGAATATCATATTTTAACCATGATCTTTGGTATTCATCAACCTGTTTGTAACATCACTGTACTTAATAAGGTTAGTCTTGTGACAGATATCTACATTGTTGTTGTCCGCGCCAAACATTACTTACAAGAATTATTGGTTTATGTCCCATAAATCGGACATGTCATCATGCGATTCCATATGTATTAGTATAAACATGAAATGTTGATTAATTACGTTTGTTTAGTATTGGCGAGAACTGTGTGGGCCTTATGATTACAAGAACTGACTACTTGAATTTAGGCAGAGTTATGTGAGCCGTTAGCGAGTGTAGTTCGGTGTCCACTCTGCGTTTCGTTTTGCTTTACGCGTTCATTGATTTTTATCCCTTTTTCTGACTAACTTTTCAATTCAATTCAATTCAACTCGACATTTATTTCCATATTATTGCAAAATGAACATACACGTAGTTATAAGAAGGTCTATTGAACAAAGATGTATTAAGAACTGCTAGAATAATAATTAAATGAGACACAAGGAAAACAAGAGGCAAATATGAAGGCATATTCAAAAGACAAAGTCTTGTATAGAAATGCCTTGTAAACAAAATACTGGACTACAGAACAGAACTTAAGTTATAACAGAGCGACAAACAAGGACGAAACAGGACAGACAAACAAAGAAAACGCTACTAAACGAGCTAGGACGGAACAAGAGGGTAAACCATAACTAGAAACTCAAAGAGGTGAAGGATGAAATAAGAGAAGAAGCTACTCTAGATAACAAGAGACAAGATATTTCTTGTAAGAGCTCTTAAAACAACCCACAGATGACCCTGACTTAATCTTGCCGTTGATACCATTCCAAAGACGAGGTCCGTAAAATCTCAAGGTGTTAAGAGAATAGGTGGTGCGTGCAAATGGAAGAAAAATATTGAGGTTTGATCTGGTGTTATGACTACGAATGGTTTGAATTGCAGAAAAATAATAGGGAAAACACTGTAGGAAGAAGGTTGTGAACGTGCTTGTACATAAACATCCCTGTGTGGAGTTTATTAATATCTGAGAGTGTTAAAGTGTGCAGAGAAGCGAAAAGAGGCCCAGTATGAGCCCAGGGGTGTGAAAGGGTGCAAATTCTAATGGCCCGTTTTTGAATGAAAGTGAGGGAATGAAGTTTATTGTTACTCGAGCGTGCCCAGACAATGTTGCAATAATTAAGATAAGGCAAGATAAGTGTGTTATAAAGAGAAACTAAAGTACAAGGTGGAAGAAAAGAACGAAGTTTAGATAAGACGCCGGTATTACGAGAAACGACTTTGGTGACCGCTGAAATATGCTCAGTCCAGCTGAGTTTTTCGTCGACAATGACACCCAAGAATTTCGTAGAGCGGACAACAGAAATGGGAGTATTGTCAATGTGGATAGAAAAAAATAGAATTAAAACTGTTGTATTTATTGAAGAAGATGCATTGAGTTTTAATAGGATTCAAAGAGAGTTGATTAGATTTGAACCAGGAAGAGACGTTGACAAGCTCATTGTTGAGGATGGAGACAAGACCGTTAAAGCTAGAATTAGAGAAGATAATAGTTGTGTCATTAGCAAACAGGAGAAAGGAAAGCAGGGAAGATGAGTTATGTAAATCGTTTACATAAATTAAGAAGAGAAGTGGCCCGAGGATAGATCCCTGGGGAACACCGTGAGTAATATTGCTTTTAGTAGAATTGCAGTCACCAACATTGGTATATTGAAGACTTTGGGGGCTTTATGTTGAATTTTGTTGGATAATGTGTAGATGTCAGACTTGTTTTAACTCTTGTTGAAAAGGTTTATTTAAAAACGTTTCTTTTGAAGTCAATTAACAAGAAGTGTGATTTTCCTGCTGTGCTGATGAAGGAAACAAAAGAGCATAATATTCACTTTTATAATCAAACCACTGGTGTCTGTACTCTGGTATCTTCAGCCGTCCATCATCTAATCCCTTTTCATACCCCTGAAATACTTCGGGAATCTGCAGAGACCCAACCCTCTGTCTGACGGCCGTCAACGTCCGTCTCACTACATTATTATATATATTTATAATCAGCTAGCAACATTGCCAACCTTTGTGTTATCAACCATTTTACAGGCAGACATATCGGATGAAGTATTAAGGAGTGAGACAATATCAGTCAGGGGGCCTATCGCGAATTTTCTTCTGGGTTGGGGTGGGCTTGGGTCTGCATTCGGAGAGACATTGACCGACTGGTAATCTATAATAAGTTTATCTCATGGGAGGGGTGTAACGTTTTCCATATTTGTTCGGATCATTTTTTCATATTTTTGTGGTCATAAACATAAATTTGGGGCGTTGCCGATTTGATTTTACGAACCGATTTGAGGCTCCTAAACATATCGAATAAGAATATTGATTTGGGATGGGTTGCTGGGCGTTGGAGCTATAGCAGTGGCTACAAATTTCCATTTATATAACAACATTGTTGACTTTGGAAAGTACAGTTATTCCCGAAACTCTCTACTTTCATAAAACATTACTGTAAATTAAATGGTGAATATTTTATTTTATCAAATAAGTGTTCTTATTGGACAAGTGCTCTCACTGGTCTACACCCACCTGTTCTTAACCTGTGGTGAGATTTACAAATCTTCGTTCCAATACATTTCGAATATTATTGCATGACACTGCTGTTGCGAAAATGTTTATTTGTTGAGCTGTAAATCTAATTTGCTGAAACAATTTGACGTCGTTACTGGTGTGGTATGTGGGCACTGGTAGTTGCCATCTTGCTAATAGTTTGCATCAAACGTTCATGTGACGTCATGCAAGTAATTGTGTCTTCTTATTGGCCATCACCAAAGTGAGCTTTTGCATTATGCATAACATTTCCTACCAAAATTAATTGGTAGCAAAAAGTAAAGAAAAACATAAAGCCCGAAAACGAATTGGTAAAGGCACTTCGCCGCTTCGCCTCTTGCGCTTGTCTTTTTCGCGTGTGATATCTGGGGCGCCGCGTGCGCCTTGACTAAAGGCTATACCCTAGCGTATCCACGGATACGTGCGCGTTGAACCATTTCAGCCGTGCGTGACCTTAACCCCCGGTCACCTAAATCTGAATTCTGGTTCCTATTGTCATTTATTTTGTTTGCTCAAAGCCAACTTCGGTCTGAATAGCGTAGTCTAATAATGTGCATAATGTATAGTCTGGCACACTACGTGCACACATGCGCTTTGGAGACAGAAAAAAGCTTCTACATGTATATATAGTCTACAATCGAAAGTTGTCGCAACTCTCTCTATAATACAACTCTGTAAAAGCCGGCTGCTATTTTAAGCACCGACAGCAACCTAAACCACACGGCGATCAATCTCAATGCACTGGAGTTGTAGTCTAGGATAGACATGAAATACCAGGAATAGTTACAACACCGAACACGGGCATCCTGTCAGCTACTGAGGGGCAGAGAAAATGTTTAAAAATTTCAACTTACTGTTTTACCACCGCGGAGCTTCAAATCAATATCATTTTTATAACCAAAGTTCTGAAGGTTTCGCAGAAAGTAGGACAGGAAGATGGCGGAAAGTTCACGCAAATCGAGTGCACATGTGGATAGAGGCTGGGCCTGGATGGTTTGCATTGCCGGCCATTTCTGTTTTGCGTTAACCATCGGGTATGTTTCATCTCTTGGCGTCCTCTTCATCGAATGGAAAGAACACTTTGACTTGTCTGCAACAACTTCAAGTTGGGTGGTTGGTATGCCGCTGTTGGTTGCAGGTCCACTCAGTGAGTATGTGTAGTCATTTAGCCTCACCATTACGGTACCAACAGTAGTCAAGTGCATCTGTCATTTTGACCTTTCGTAAACTCATGCGGGAAATTTCATTCCAAACAGGCCCAAGACAAACACACATTTTGCTTTAAAGATCAAGGTCTGATTTTTGGCCAATAGACCATGCAAGTCTCGCGCGTATTCGAACGTTTTTGGGACCACTGTGGTCCCACGTACATTGCTTTAACGCGTGAAAGAAACAAACTCACGCGCTTTAACGGATCCCAAATATTCAAATACGCGCGAGACTTGCACAGTCTATTGATCAGAAAACTCAAAGTTCGAGAAAGCTAAAAGTTTACATTAAAGGCATGGTACTTTTGGTAATTAGACTCTACAAGGTAAAGACCCTACAGACTGAGGAGCACTGAAGAGATGTTGAAATTAAAACATTGTGAGAAAAAGTTTCAGAGAAAGAGGAAATTTTCAGCCCAAAATTTGAATGTGAGATTAGCTCAGCCAATCTCATGCATCTGAAAGCACACAATTCTATGCAAGGGCTGGGTTTTTTTCTTCTTTTTTTTCAGTATTTTCTCACAACTTAGATAAAAGATGGAGTCTGAATCTTCACAGTTATGTTATTTTATGCATGCATATGTTGGGATACATGAATTGAGAATGCTTAGCTTTGACAATTACCAAAAGTGTATACCCTGCCTTTGAAGGCATTTCGCGAAAACAAAATCTGCCAAAAAGTGCTGGTAGTTCAAACCCTATGGGGGAAGCACGCATCGACCGTAGCCATCTCAGCAAAACCACTAGATTAGTGCATAATTCTCTCAATCAAAGTTACCCCATCCTTCCAGATAGTCCTATACTCAATTGCATTTTAAGTCAGCTCAAAGGATCAACTTAGAAAATACTACTCCCAACGTTTTGTATAGCTAACACACTACGCGGTTTTTTTCACGTGAAGCACGTGTAATTAGCCAAACGTAAAAAAAATAGACCGGCAGTAATTAGTCTGCCAACTTAATTAAATTACAATATTTACAGACCTGAATATGTGTCAAACAGTTGCACGCCTAATAAAAGTCAACTTCACAAACTGTTTTTTTTAAGAGACAAAACAAGTCACTCTTACTGCAGCTAGGCCTATACTGTACACGTTATTCCTCCTTCGGGATTCTGTTCGAACCTGTCCCCTGAGAGTTTAAGTTAAAAACTGAATTGTTATTTGAATCTTGACATTATCTCACAACCATCAGGCATTTTCCGTTTTAAAACAGCACAATCTGGCAGAATTCTTTTAGCGAAAACCTAATAATAATTGTAACCCGGGCACAAGTGCCCTACACACCAATGCCCGTAACTTTTTAACGCTGCGTTCGATTTCCACAAATTTTACTGACTCTGCCCAATATTTATCTACGGTCATATTGTGAAGTGAAAACTGTTATCAAGGGTCAGCTGTTACCCTGGCAACCATTTGTTTTAACCTGATTCAAATGACTTTAAAGTTTGTTGTATGCAAGGTAAAAAGTTATACGAATATATAAATGCCACGGGGAAAAAAATGCGACGCAAAAAAGGTACTGAGCAGAAAACGGGAAGTAGATGCAAATGACATCACTAGTTTTCTCTCAATGGGGTTCTTGGCTAGTAAAGTGATTGGGTTTGCTTTCCTGAGAATCCTTGCCCTCACGAGCAGAATTCATTTTTAAAAAGTTCATATTAACAATTAACCGTTTTTAGGAATAACTGGTGTGAAAATGCAAAATGTGGTCCAATTTTCGATACAATTTCCCCGGGAATTATCAAATTTAAACAGCGTACTCTTTGTGATAATCTTCCCAACCTATGGATGGTGCATAACAGAACAATGTGATACGACATGTCAGCCAAGAAAACATAGTAGTTGTTACAACCATATAAATGGGTCAATTGTCCATTGTTTTATCACAGGTGTGTTCATGGGTGCCATAGCTCTGTGGCTCGGTATTCGTCGACTCTCGGTGTTGGGGTCTGTGGTGAATGGACTCGCCACCATACTGGGATCATTTTCTACGGATGTCTGGCACCTGTACCTCAGTGCCGCGATGTCAGGTAAAGCCGGTGTCATGGGGAATCTGTTCCCCGGTGATTGTTTCTTCTGGAAATGAATAGGACGCTATCAGAACAAAAATCTCAAGGGAGACTATATCTCCTGCCACACCCAGCATGCGGCTGTGGCTAATGTAAAGCCTCGATCAAGCCTGTCTTGAGTTGTCCCTTTGCCCCAGTAGTTATCCACGCACGGAGTCCGTATTATGCGATTGTGCTGATACGTTCCCGAGGAAAGGCTGTCGATCACTGACGTCATTAAAGATTAATGGCAAAGCGGGGCAGTGCGACTAAACCGTTTTATCGGGCGGGCTATAGAAATTATGCGTTGATCTAAGACACTAACTAATCAGCGCCATTTCTTTGTTTGAACAGATTCAAGATAAAAGGTATACTTATCAACAAGTGGTTCCAATGTTGAAGAGTAAAAATAAAACTAACGGTGTTTGAAGAGTGAAACGTTAGCAACCTGATTTACTTGCAATTGTCGTTGAATTAATGTACAAAAGCGAACTTTCGCTCAGAGAGTTTTGTGTGTTAAGGTCTTCTTGGTCTTTAAATCAAGGTAACTTTTTCACAAACAGAAAACTGCTGTCTTATTTGAGGTTCCCCGCACGTCACCCCACCCCAACTCCTGCTTAACGAAGGCAGACTTTCTTTCTTAATTCACTCACAAAATATTTAAATTATTGATTTCTTTGAATGATTATCGCAACAGCCTCTGTTTTCTGTTTGTCCAGGCATAGGACTCGTGTTGGTAGTTTCTCCAGCACTGGTAATACTCTCTCAGTACTTCAGGAAAAGATTCGCTCTGGCCAACGGGCTGTTCATTTTGGGAATCAGCACTGGTCAGACTGTGTTCCCGCCTGTTTCTCGTCTCTTGATCGAAAACTACGGCTGGAGGGGAGCCATGCTGATCATAGGGGCTATCCAAATGAATAGCGTGGCAGCTTGCGCCCTCTTTCGACCACTCAAGGCAAGTTCAGACAATGTTAGGCGTGGACGTTTTGAGAGCTTGGATGACGAAGGAGCCATTGACATGGACATTGAAACTACTGTCAGTGGCACGCTACGGAATACCACCCAGGAAACGCAGACTCCCGATCAAACAAGGGAAACAACCAACACTGAAAACGAACAGCTTAATGTCCAGGAAGCCGTTCCTTCAAGACTGGATAAATACGTCAGTCCCAAAAACGAAAATCTAATTGGCGAGGTTTCCCGTCAAGATAGCCGTACGGCTGCAGTCAGTAACCAAAGCTGTCCTGAGGAAAACCATGGAAGAAGACAATTCCGAGACCGTTTTGGATTTTTGAACGTCTTCTCTAATTCCCTGGTTGTGTTGATTATTTTTGCGAGTTGTTTCTTCGCCATTGGGTTGAGTACAAATGTCATACATCTACCAGCTAGAGTCAAGGAGGCAGGTTGGTCAGAAGACCAGGGTGCGGTGGTACTATCAATCTATGCGATAGTCTCTATAGTAACTCGTGCAACTCATGGTTGGTTCGTGGATAGGAACTACATCGGTGCCTTCAAGCTGCAGTCAATTGTAATGTTAGGATGTGCAATTGTCACCTTTATGAATCCAGTCTCTGATAGTTATATTTACTTAATCGCAGACGGCGCCCTTCTGGGTGCCTTAGGGGGTATTGCAGCGCCTCTGACATTTTTCACTGCCAGGAGTGTTGCCCGTCCGTCACAGGTACCGACTACTATGGGCTTGATTTTGGCCGCTCACTTCCTATTCAGCGGCACCGGACCAGTCATTGCAGGTAAAGTATCTCAAAGTGATGAGGCTTTAAGTATAATTATTTATTGTAGGGTTGACTGTACACGATGGGTTATTTTTTCATTGGAAGACCAGTTGCGTAGCGACGGGGTTTCGTTGTCGTTGCACCGGCAGCAAAACCAGCAGACCGTGGCCCCTTTTTACTCACCTTGAAAATCTTGGTGTTTTTTTTTTTAATGATGTTTAATTTGTAACAACTTTAGGTTAAGATAATGATCACAATCCCGAGGCGCACGTACATTTCAAGGTGGATAACATCCGCGTAAAAGACGACAAGGAATTTTTTAAAAGCGGGAGAAGAAAAAAAAAAACCTTTGTCATTTTTGTGACCCCTTTAAGCCTCACCCGTGGCAGGTACCCTTGCCAAGCCCAGCCCCCCCCCCCCCAATTAGTTACTGGACTGATCAATTCATGACGTAGTTTATTAGTTATAGTTACTTCTTATTCTCCGAAGAATTCTGAAATGGAGCCATTATCGAGAGAAAAGCTATGTCACACAAATTCAAATCTCAATGTTTTTTCCGTGTCATAATTTGCAGAGACTGAGCAGATTTGCTTTTCTTAAGAGGCCATGGTGGATTTCGGGACAACACGTTTGCCTCCGTGATATTCTGTAAAATGAACTATTTTTATAGCTCATGGTGCATTAATATTTGAAATAACAATATTTCACAGATGATACTCATAACATTGACTCTGTTGTCTTCCAGGAAAGATTTATGATGCTACAGGAAACTATGTCACTCCTTTCCTCGCTGCTGGTGCCATGTTTTTTGCAGCTTTCACACTTACTGTCATCGCAGCAGTCTGCAAGAGAAGGCGACAGGTTGAGTGAACGCCCCTTACACCGGTCAGAGATTACGTTTTATCATACTACCATGTATCGCATTTCTTAATACCTATCAGTGTTACAAATAATGGTGAGAATGTTCCCATGAGTTAAATAAATGAGTTAAAATAAATAATAACAGTGTGACGTAATGCGCCATGTCTGTCATGTAAATGACACTCCTGCCGAAATATCAAACTTCATGGAGCTTTTTAAAGAGTAGAGGAAGGGAAGTGGGCCATACAGTTTTGTGATGTACTCATTTTCCATAGAGCCCATGAACCAAAACATCCCCGTACAAAAATGTTGACACCCATTTATCTCGTAATGATGTCATCACAGATGTTTTGAATGTTGCCAAATTTTGCACTGGAAGGGTATCGAATACAATTACAACGGCCATTTTACACCACTTTAACGTGAGGGTAAAGACACGTACTTTTTTCCCCACTCACATGAGGACTCTATTCATTGGAAAATGGGTAAATCACGAATCGAGTTGGTCATTTCCCTTCCTCTTTAAGAATAATTTTTATGTGACGAAAAAACACCATACAACACTTTGAACGAAATACGGAGGCGAGGTGGCGCACATTGCTGCCAGACCATGCTAGAAACACCGGGGCGAACCACTTCTCCTCAAGACAAATGTGCGGGTTCTTTTACGTGCATTACACAACACACGAGACCAATGGCATTATATCCCATCCCAAGGACGAATCAATAATGATGAAGGGCCTTGCTTAAGGACACAAGTGTCAAAACCGGGACTGGAACCCACACTCTGCCGATCAGAAACGCCAGAGCTTGAGTCCGGTGCGCTTGACCGCAGGCCAAGAATGGAATGTTCCGTTGAATGCCAAAAGTTCATCTTTCAACGAATGGAAAATTCCATTCCATTGCACTTTTAAACGCAAATCATTCACTAAGTTTATTTCATACATATCCAATTAGATCTTTGTCAATTAATTGAAGGATAAAACTATGTGAAAAACAGTTTAGCAAGATTGTTTAGTACAAGTGGGTTTGTACTACTGTGTATAACGCATGGTGTGGTCTTGTCATAGCACAACAGTCAAAGGATGAGAGGTCAATGCTTAGTGAATAAATTTTAAAAATGCACGGGTTGATGACGTCACGCAATGTAACGGTTTGATTTTAAAGAATGCCACGTGACTTACAATCCTTCAATCAAACGACTAGGATTTACTTGGGCGTTATTTTAAACCAGATTGGGGGCATTGACATTTGTAACTGTTTAGTTTATGATATTTCTGAAAGTAGTTTTGAAAGGGGATTTCTACTCTTTCAAATAAATAGTGGGCCCTATTGTATCGGGATATAAATAGACAATAAATCTACTAAAAGACAGATAAATACCATGTATGCTATAAAAAAAATCATAAACAAACAAGGATGCCTCACAAGTGAACTTAATCACTATAGCTCGCAAGCCTATTAGGAATCCTGTAAACAAAGGTGCTTGCAATTTGAACCAGAAACACCGGGATTAACCCATACTCTCGTCCACGATAAGAGAGTGTTTTGGTTCTTTTAGGGCAAGTCGAATTCTCGTAGTAATTGGACCTACGGCTTAATGTCCCATCCGAAGGACAAAGGATTTATAGTTAATTACACGGACACAAGTGTCACACTGGGACTCGAGCCCACACTCTGCTGATCAGAAACATCAGAGCTTGAGTCCGGTGCTCTTATTCGCTTGACCACGACAAGTCACAAAAAGTTTGTCAACATGCTTGTAAATAATGTTAAAGCTATAGTAATATATCTTTTTATTTGTAAGGATGAATTCTTTTATGAACACACTTGTTTTGGAATGCAGTTATTCAATTTGCGATATCGGCAGTTCCAATAGACCCATTCTATGACGTCAGGGTTCGATTACTGCATTGCTTCAGTTACGTAACTGGGTCCTGCATTTCCGACAGTTGAACGGAGTCACAATAGTTATTATGCTAAGAGTGGTAAACAAAAAGTGACGTCATCAGTACTTAGGTCTACAGGATTCGAAGTGGCCTGTCGATACCGGGCAAGGTCTTTTTTAAAATTCTATATTGGTTTTATCTGTTCAGATATGAAATGATTGTATGTTATGCGTTTTTGGTGTAGCCTATGTATTTTGTTAAGAATATCATATTTTAACCATGATCTTTGGTATTCATCAACCTTTATTTTGTAACATCATTGTACTTAATAAAGTTGGTCTTGTGACATCTACATTGTTGTTGTCCGCGCCAAAAATTACTTACAAGAATTATTGTTTTATGTCCCATAAATCGGACATGTCATCATGCGATTCCATATGTATTAGTATAAAAATTAAATGTTGGTTAATTACGTTTGTTTATTATTGACGAGAACTGTGTGGGCCTTATGATGACAAAAACTGACTACTTGAATTTAGGCAGAGTTCTATGAGCCGTTAGCGAGTGTAGTTTGGTGTCCACTCTGCGTTTCGTTTTGTAGAGGATCGCACTGTACGCGTTCATTGATTTGTATCCCTTTTCTGACTAACTTTGTGGGTTTTTTTGTTGAATTTTGTTGGATAATGTGTAGATGTCAGACTTGTTTTAAAGGGACACACCGGCTTACTGTTTACCTAATATAGTGATGTGGAATGACAGACAACAATTTTGAGATGGTTGGTGTAAAAAAAAATCATCAAAATATCACGTAATTAACGAAAAATGTGAAAAAAACAAAACGCGGTCAAAGGTCAGCTTATACGCTTTTCCAGCCGTTGCAACTGTCAAGTTACGTACAATGTTGCGCAATGTTGTAAGTAGACTGGAGCTCTGTTTATGTATCAATTATAAAAATGGCGAGGCATGGGGATCCAGACTTCATATCCATCAAGCACAAATTCACGTGTAAATAAAAAACAGACATGAACGGACGTCAGTCCAACCTGTATTTTGTGTACGACGACGTACTATATTCTGTGTACTTGCAATGGAGAACGTTTCTTCGACATCCAAGGATCGGTACAAAAAACATTGCAAGGAAAAACACTCAGAAGGTGGTCCAACGAAAAGTAAAAAGTATAAAAAAAACCCGATAAATCCAAAGGGAAAGCCAGCAAAAGCAGCAATTGTGGGGGGGGGGGTGAGGTGGACATTGTGCAGCTGTCATAGAAGTAGACCAGCTGAATGGGATAAATATTCTCCGTCGTCGTCCCGCGTGTGTAGCGCAGGCAACACGTTGCAATAGTTAGGGGATAATAGCTAGGGTATCAGACTAAAATCCTCCTAAAAAAAACGTAATTGTTGGTCTGGCTCCCTACCCCTCTGACAAGCTCCCAAGCTCACGGCTAGACCGGCAAACTGGGGAGTTCATGCCCCAGGTTTGTCTCTCTGGCCCCACGAGACACGGCACAGGCTGTACGGGATATGCCCCAAGGTTTACGTTCCGCTAGCTCCCACGCTGGTGCGCCGTAAAACACGCTTCGGTTGCAGGGACTCTCTGAATGCGAATCTTACGTTCGATTTTTCATCATTATTTACAAATTGTATCAATAATCTGAATACATAGTCTTTTTTGTCAAATACTCATGAATAATATAAAAAAAAACAGATTTAAATTTAGTTCAGTAATTTACTTTTATACGGCTGGAAGTAAAACTATCTCAGAAGATCACGTGATTTATCCGAACCACTTTTTTGGTTCGGATAAATCACGTGACCTTCGTTTTTTGAAAAATGCTCAAAAACGGCAAAAATTGATGGTTTCTTTTATGAACTGTTCTTCTCCATTCCTGGAAGACCTTTGAAGTCATATGTTAGCCTATTTTGTAGCCCAAATAGCCCAACGAAGCCGGTGTGCCCCTTTAACTCTTGTTGAATATTTTATTCAAAAACGTTTCTTTTGAAGTCAATAAACAAGAAGGATGATCTGAAAAGAGCATATCCACTTTTATCATCAAACCACTGGTGTCTGTACTCTGGTATATTCAGTCGTCCATCATCTAATCCCTGTTCAGACCCCTGAAATACTTCGGGAATCTGCCTGAAACCCAACCTACTGTCTGACGGCCGTCAACGTCCGTCTCACTACATTATTTTTATATTTTTAATCAGCTAGCAACTTTGCCAACCTTTGTGGTATCAACCATTTTACAAGGAGACATATCGGATGAATATTAAGGAGTGAGACATTATCAGTCAGTAGGGGGCCTTTCGCCCATTTTCTTCTGGGTTGGGGTGGGCTTAGGTCTGCATTCGGAGCGTCATTTTACCGACTGGTAGTCTATAATAAGTTTATCTCAGGGGAGGGGTGTAACGTTTTCCATATTTGTTCGGATCATTTTTTTCTTTTTTTGTTGTCATAAACAGAATTTGGGGGCTTTGCCGATTTGATTTCACGAACCGATCTGAGGCTCCTAAACATATCGAATGAGAATATTGATTTGGGATGAGTTCCTGGGCGTTGGAGCTATAGCAGTGGCTACAAATTTCCAGTGTGTGTCGGCTGCCGCGGTGTGACAACTTTTTCTTGAATACAAACTTATGGGGTCATTCAACTTACAGATTGCGTATGATCATAAATATCATAACTGGGGCTCTGTGCTTCAACTTTTGAGGTGTCTTGATAAGTTTTGATTTGAGAGAATTGATCCTATTTGACTAGGCAAGTGAAGGCAGGCTTTATGAAAAATGGCAGCAATTCGGTTTGGGAAAAAACACATATTTCGGGGACAGCACTTTCTGAGGCATTTAACACAAGTTCTCAATAGTAAAAAATGTGAAAGAATTTGAGAGATTTAGATTCAAACTTCAATTTTTAGTATTGTCACAGAACCTGAGAGACCCTGGATAGGGATTAATTCACTGTGAAGTTACGGGAGTTTACAGCGACTTCAGCTACGGATATACATGTATATATAGCTGTAGTCTGCTGCAGCGACAACGTTAAAGGAGCAACCAGCATCATAGTAAGGGGAGCAGCAGCAATAGCTTCAGTAAGGGAAGCAGCAACAGCTTCAACAAAAGCATCAACATCGACAAGAGCAGCAGTAAGAACAGCATCACACCAGCATCAACAACAGAAAGAGCAGCAGCCAGAAGCAGGAGCAGCAGCAACAACAACACAATATAAAACCTACCCGGTCAGAATTGACCCAATTGGGCCAGGTGATCCGGAATCTGTGTCAACATTACCTGGAACTACGCTAGACGGACACACGACCCATGTACAAATCCCAATTTTAACTACTCTCCGGGTCAGCCTAATCCACTTATGGGTCAGGGAATTAGGGGCAATTCTGACTTAGGAGGGGTTCATCCCTGTCATTGCAGGTAAAGTACGATGTTTAAAGATACGGAGTCTCTCAAGGGACCTGTAAATGAAAAACGGACAGGTAAACATAAATAAAATGCTTTTTGCTCCCTCGAACTCCCATCGTAATATAGGCCTATTCTAGAAATATGTCTGTCCTTTACTCGGAATTCTATTTCGCACCAGTCCTAAAATGTTTCTTTATTAGCGTGCGCCTTGACTGAAGGCTATACCCTATCGTATCCACGGATACGTGCGCGTTGAACCATGTCCAGCCTCGCTACCATGGGCAGCGCGCCGTATCGATACCTCTCGAGCAAGGCATGCTGGGAAAAAATGGCGCGGCGAGATCGATCACCCCTGGGAACGAGGATGAACCATGTCAGCCGTGCGTGACCTTAACCCCCAGTCACCTAAATCTGAAAATTATTTTGTTTGCTCAATGCCAACTTCGGTTTGAATAGCGTAGTCTAATGTGCAGTGTATAGTCTGGCACCCTGCGTGCACACATGCGCTTTGGAGACAGAAAAGTGAAAGTCGCAACTCTCTCTATATACAACTGTGTAAAAGCCAGCTGCTATTATTATAAGCACCGACAACAACCTAATCCACACGACGATCAATCTCAATGCACTGGAATTGTAGTCTAGGATAGACGTCAAATACCAGAAATACTTACAACACCGAACACGGGCATCCTGTCAGCTACTGAGGGGCAGAGAAAATGTTTAACAATTTCAACTTTACTGTTTTACTACCGCGGAGCTTCAAATCAATATCATCTTTATAACCAACGTTCTGAAGGTTTCGTAGGACAGGAAGATGGCGGAAATTTCACGCAAATCGAGTGCACATGTGGATAGAGGCTGGGCCTGGATGGTTTGCATTGCCGGCCATTTCTGTTTTGCGTTAACTATCGGGTATGCTACATCTCTTGGCGTCCTCTTCATCGAATGGAAAGAATACTTTGACTTGTCTGCTACATCTTCAAGTTGGGTGGTTGGTATGCCGCTGTTGGTTGCAAGTCTACTCAGTGAGTATGTGTAGTCATTAGCCTTACCATATGGTACCAACAGTGTGCATCTGTCACTTTGACCTTTCGTAAACTCATGCGGGAAATTTCATTCCACATTTACCCTAGACAAACACACATTTTGCTTTAAAGATCAGGGCCAATTGATCAGAAAATTTGAGAAAGCTAAAAGCTTACATTAAAGGCATGGTACTTTTGGTAAGTATCTCTTCAAGGTAATGGCCATACATACTGAGGAGCACTAAAGAGCTGTTGATAGTATAAAACATTGGGAGAAACGACAACCTTTGAAATTGTGTAGTTTCAGAGAAAGAGGCCATTTCACCCCCAAAATTTGAAGGTGAGATTAGCTATTTAAGCCATTCATGCATCTGAAAGTGCAAAATTCTATCCAACAAGGGTTGGTTTTTGTTTATTTTTTTCCATTTTTTCAGTATTTTCTCACAACTTTGATAAAAGATGGAGTCTGAATCTTCACAGTTATGTTATTTTATGCATGCATATGTTGGGATACATGAATTGAGAATGCTTAGCTTTGACAATTACGTGTTGTTTTAAGTCAGCTCAAAGGATCAACTTAGAAAATACTACTCCCAACATTTTGTATAGCTAACATACTACGCGGTTTTCTTCATATCCCTAACTGAAGTATGTGTAATTAGCCAATTGTGAAAAAAATAGACCGGAAATAATTAGTCTGCCAACTTTATTAGGTTAAAATATTTACAGACCTGAATATGTGTCGAACCGTTCCGCGCCAATACCTATAATAAAAGTCAACTTCACTCCTCTTTTTCTCTCTGCGTGTTATTAAAAAAAACTCTCACCTATAATTGATGCATAAATTGAATACCATCAAAATGTATTTCGTGGTCACACATGGTCTCAATTCATATAACTTGCTTGCACACGGCAACTGTGTATTTTTTTTTTAGGCGAGAGATATCGCCTAATATCACAAGGCCGGACGGCAACTTCAAGGTGGGGGTTCGATCACTTAACTGATTTGGACTGTCAACCCAAATCAACTGGCACCAAGGGCACGTTGCCACCTACTCCTAGGAGCCTGCCTGGTAGAGCAGAATGTACTACTTTCCCAATATTTTACGAAACAATAGTGCCTTGCTCAAGGGCAGACGTGCCATGACCGGGATTCGAACCCACACTCTACTGCTGATACTACCAGAGCTTGGGTCCGGTGAACTAAACCGCTCGGCCATGACAAGCCACATGTATAATTTCACTTTTCCCTCTAAAAACAGAAACAGCTGGCATGTCATGTGCTTCTGCATGTAGAGTGTGCTGTGGGCATTGCTCTAATGGAGCAGATAGATACAGAAGAACTTGGTAGCGATGAAGTGGAAACAGAATAATCAAGTCATTTGTTTTGGCTAAAATTGTAGGACCTATAATGAGCATACTGTCATTTTAGCCTCTAAACAGTATTTCTGATCAACAATTTATAGTTAAAATGCCTTGAACCATGTTGATATCAGCCTCCAAACAATGGGATACACTTTGATGGATACATAGTAACGTATTACGGAAGTATCAAGGTCTTTTTTTACATAGAAACTGTGAAATGCGCGTGCCGATACCTTTGTTAACTAGCGCCACGTCTTCAATCAAGTGTAACTTTTCACTGGATGATAAAATGACAAAATAAACATCACTTTCAGCTTTTTTATAATTTAATTTCCTTTCATCTGATACTAACACGACATAGTATGTCGTGTTTAGTATCAAATGAAAGGAAATTAAATTATAAAAAAGCTGGAAGTACTTTGAGCAAAATTTGGGTCAAAGACCCCCCAGTTTCAATGACCCCCCCCCCTAAAAAAAATTCCCCACCTCCTATCGGTCCTTACTTTTTTGGGGAAAATATACTATTATCAGCTGAAATCAGCTTCTTTCCAATTTTTCCCCAGATTTGCTAAATAAATGACTAGTTTGTGGTTACTACTAATAAAGTGATTAGGTTTGCTTTCCTGAGAATCCTTGCCCTCACAAGCAGAATTGATGACTAAAATAACAATTAACCGTTTTTAGGAATAACTGGTGTGGTGCATAATGTGGTCCAGTTTGTTCACCATTCGTTTACAATTTTAAATGACGTACTCTTTAGATGTGAAATTCTTCCCAAAGTATGGATGGTGCATTACAGAACAATGTGATGCGACATGTCAGCCAAGGTGTTTACAAAGTAGTTGTTACAACCATAAAATGGGTCAATTATTGTCTATTGTTTGATCACAGGTGTGTTCATGGGTGCCATAGCTCTGCGGCTCGGTATTCGTCGACTCTCGGTGTTGGGGTCTGTGGTGAGTGGACTCGCCACCATACTGGGATCATTTTCTACGGATGTCTGGCACCTGTACGTCAGTGCCGCAATGTCAGGTAAAGCCGGTGTCATGGGGAATCTGTTCCCCGGTGATTGTTTCTTCTGGAATTTAATAGGGCGCTATCAAAACAGAAATCTCCAGGGAGACTGTATCTCCTGCCACACCCAGCATGCGGCTGTGGCTAAAGTAAATCCTCGATCAAGCCTGTCTTGAGTTGTCCCTTTGCCCCAGTAGTTATCCACGTACGGAGTCCGGAATATGCGATTGTGCTGATAGGTTCCGAAGGCCGAAAGGCTGTCGATCACTGACGTCATTAAAGACTAATGGCAAAGCGGGGCAGTGCGACTAAACTGTTTTATCGGGCGGGCTATAGAAATTACGCGGTGATCTAAGACACTTACTAATCAGCGCTATTTCTTTGTTTGAACAGATTTAAGATAAAATGTATACTTATCAACATGTGGTTCCAATATTGAAGAGTAAAAATATAACTAACGGTGTTTGAAGAGTGAATCTTTGACCCAAAAGCAACTTGATTAACTTGAAATTGTTGTTGAATTAATGTACAAAAGCGAACTTTCGCTTAGAGAGTTTTGTGTGTTGAGGTCTTCTTGGTCTTTAGATCTTTTTGCACAAACTGAAAACTGCTGTCTTATTTGAGGTTCTCCGCCCGTCACCCCACCCCAACTCCTGCTTAACGAAGGCAGACTTTCTTTCTTAATTCACTCACAAAGCATTTAAATTATTGGTTGCTTTGAATGATAATCGCAACAGCCTCTGTTTTCTGTTTGTCCAGGCATAGGACTTGTGGTGGTAGTTTCTCCAGCACTGGTTATACTCTCCCAGTACTTCAGGAAAAGATTCGCTCTGGCCAACAGGCTGTGTATTCTGGGAATCAGCACTGGTCAGACTGTCTTCCCGCCTGTTTCTCGTCTCTTGATCGAAAACTACGGCTGGAGGGGAGCCATGCTGATCATAGGGGCTATCCAAATGAATAGCGTGGCAGCTTGCGCCCTCTTTCGACCACTCAAGGCAAGTTCAGACAATGTTAGGCGTGGACGTTTTGAGAGCTTGGATGACGAAGGAGCCGTTGACATGCACAGTGAAACTTTTGTCAGTGGCACGCTACGGAATACCACCCAGGAAACGCAGACTCCCGATCAAACGAGGAAAGCAACCAACACTGAAAACGAACAGCTTAATGTCCAGGAATCCGTTCCTTCAAGACTGGATAAATACGTCAGTCCTGAAAACGGAAATCTAATTGGCGAGGTTTCCCGTCAAGATAGCCGTACGGCTGTAGTCAGTTACCAAAGCTGTCCTGAGGAAAACCAAGGGAGAAGGCACTTCCGAGACCGTTTTGGATTTTTGGACGTCTTCTCCAATTCCTTGGTTGTGTTGATTATTTTTGCGAGTTGTTTCTTTGCCATGGGATTGAGTACAAATATTATACATTTACCAGCTAGAGTCAAGGAGGCAGGTTGGTCAGAAGACCAGGGTGCGGTGGTACTATCAATCTATGCGATAGTTTCTATAGTAACTCGTGTAACTCATGGTTGGTTCGTGGATAGGAACTACATCGGTGCCTTCAAGCTGCAGTCAATTGCAATGTTAGGATGTGCAATTGTCACCTTTATGAATCCAGTCTCCGATAGTTATATTTACTTACTCGCAGACGGCGCCCTTCTGGGTGCCGTAGCGGGTATTGCAGCGCCCCTGACATTTTTCACTGCCAGGAGCGTTGCCCGTCCGTCACAGGTACCGACTACTGTGAGCTTGATTTTGGCAGCTCACTTCCTATTCAGCGGCACCGGACCAGTCATTGCAGGTAAAGTATCTCAAAGTGATGAGGCTTAAAGTATATTCATTTATTGTAGGGATGACTGTACACGATGGATTTTTTTTTCATTGGAAGACCAGTTGCAAAGCGACGGGTTTCGTGGTCTTTGCACCGGCAGCAAAACCAGCAGACCGTGCCCTCTTTTTATGCTCTCCTTAAAAGTCTTAGTGTTTTATTAAAGACGTTTAATTTGCAACAACTTAAGGTTTAGATAATGATCAAAATCCCGAGGCGCATTTACATTTCAAGGTGGATAAAATCCTCGTAAAAGACGATAAGGAATTTTTTAAAAGCAGAGAGAAAGAAAAAAAAACTTGGTTATTTACGTGACCCCTTAAAACCTCACCCATGGCACGTACCCTTGCCAAGAACAGCCACCCCCACCCCCATTAGTTACTGGAGTGATCAGATCATGACCAACCGTGAAGACGAACAGAGTGTACTATTCGAAACACTAAGACCACACCGGCTCTTTTTAGATCCAACACTTCCCCCCCCCCCCAAAAAAAAAGGAAAAAAACAAAAGGTTTACACAAGGTTGTACCCGCAAGTTTACTAGTCATAGTTACTTCTTCCACACCATGCAAAGCTTCAAACATCACTTATGACCAGTGACTCGTGTTCATCTACCGGGTGTTATACCTAACACAAGAATTCTGAAGTGAAGTCATTCATCGAAAGAAAGCTATGTCACACAAATTTAAAGCTCAGTGTTTTTTTATATCATGTTTTGCACAGAACTGATGACTGCAATCTGACAATCACATTGTTTTTGGCATTAGTCAAACCAGCTTAATAGACAAAACACAAACAACAGCAATACCATCAGTGAATTTAAGTAAAGAGACACATTGCCGGGAAGTTGGTAGGATTCACTTCATAAATTCAATTTGATGATTAAGGCAAGACTACCTCCACAGAAGTGAAAGGTTTCCTTACATTTTATACACGGTGAAGGCGTCAACGAGAACATGAAATACACCGGGATAGAGCAGATTTGCTTTTCTTAGGAGGTCATGGTGGATTTCGGGACAACACGTTTGCCTCCGTGATATTCTGTAAAATGAACTATTTTTATAGCTTGGTGCATTCATGTTTGAAATAACAATATGATACTCATAAATTGACTTTTTTGTCTTCCAGGAAACATTTATGATGCTACAGGAAACTATGTCACTCCTTTCCTCGCTGCTGGTGCCATGTTTTTTGCAGCTTTTACACTTACTGTCATCGCAGCAGTCTGCAAGAGAAGGCGACAGGTTGAGTGAACGCCACTTACACCGGTCAGAGATTACGTTTTATCATACTACCATGTATCACATTTCTTTATACCTATCAGTGTTACAAATAATGGTGAGAATATTCTCACGAGTTAAATAAATGAGTTAAAATAATTAATAACAGTGTGACGTATTGCGCCATGTCTGTCATGCAAATGACACTCCTGCCGAAGTATCAAACTTGACTGAACTTGTTAAAGATAAGGGAAGTGAAAAATCAAATTTTGTGATGTACTCATTTTCCATAGAGCCCATCATGAACCAAAACATCCCCGTACAGAAATGTTGACACCCATTTATCTCATAATGATGTCATCACAGATGTTTTGAATGTTGCCAAATTTTGCACTGGAAGGGTATCGAATACAACGGCCATTTACACCATTTTAACGTACTTTTCCGCCACTCACATGAGGACTCTATTTATTGGAAAATGGGTAAATCACAGAATCGAGTCGGTCATTTCCCTTCCTCTTTAAGAATGATTTTTATGTGGCAAAAACACCATACAACACTTTGAACGAAATACGGAGGCGAGGTGGCGCATATTTGCAGCCAGACCATGCTAGAAACACCCGGGGCGAACCGCTTCTCCTCAAGACAAATGTACGGGTTCTTTTACGTGCATTACACAAAATAAACACGAGACCGATGGCATTACATCCCATCCCAAGGACGAATCAATAATGATGAAGTACCTTGCTTAAAGACACAAGTGGCAAGACCGGGACTCGAACCCACACTCTTCTGATCAGAACCACCAGAGCTTCATTCCGGTGTTCTTCTTCGCTCAGCCACGACAAATCACAAAAAGTTTGGTAAATAATGTTAAAGCTACAGTAATGTATCTTTTTTATTCTTAAGGATGTATTCTTTTTTGCACACCTTTTGCCTTTTTTGGTCATAAACAGAACGCGGCGTTACGCGCCGTTAGCCAATCAGCGCGCGTTGCCCTAGTTTGCGAGCCTCAGAAGTGTATAAAAGGCGAGCTGCCAGCACCGATCTCTATTATATACTGACAGATCGGTGGCTGCTAGCAGTCAGTCGAGTGCATTGGCCGCTCTGTTCTCTACATGATGCCGTGTGGGAGAAGCTGCGTATCGCGTTGCGGATAGCCGGTGCTGAGTATGCAGTAGTGCAGTAGTGCAGTACAGTGCAGTGCAGTATAATGCAGTACAGAGAAGTACAGTGCAGTCCAGTGCAGTACAGTGCAGTACGGAGCAGAGCAGTAATCAGCAATCCCGATATCCGGTAGCAACGCTGGCTATAGATCGGAGCACCCAATAAGTCCGGCATACGCAATTTATTAGAGCAATTATAGTCGCACAGATAGGCCTATGCAAATGCAGTCACTCAATCTGATGAATATTAAATGCGAAATGGATTATTGTAAATATTGATGGTTGAAGTTTGAATAAATAAGCACAATTCTACTATTGAAGTTAAAGGAAACGTTTCAAAGGCTGATTTATTTTGCTGTTCAGTTGCCTGAGAAGAGTTAAAGAAGACGCCTCGTTCCCTCCCCGACCTTTCAATAAACTTCAAGTTCATGCCCCTTAGTCCCATTATAAACAGACTCCTTGGGTCAATACTCTTTTGTAGACAATAATCACCGCCATCCACCCCTCCCTACAAACAATAGGTCCACCCTTCCCCTCCCATAGTCCACCCCTCCTCCCTGTTTCCAGTCAGCGGTTGCAGACCATCTATTTCCCGAGTCCCCTCCGCCCCAATCAACTCAGACGCTGTTAAGTGTTAGCAGAGCATGCAGACATCGTCAGTTTGGTGGAGTGAATCTGGTGTGAAGTCCGCCCTCAATTGACGCCCGCAAGCATCACTCGACATAAATATAACTTAGCGGTGTAGCAGCCCGTTACATTCGCTCGTCCCCAGCGCCTTGCCTTAAAACCAAAGGCGCTGGGATGGGCAAACGTATCAAAAACGCTCATTGGTTAATGCTCAGTCCCATCATGCATCACACTCACACTGCGAATCTGTGCAAGCTGATTAGCCCATCTCAGCGGTCCTTGATAGGCCGCTGGGGCCGAGCGAACCCGTTGCAATACTAACTTATGGGGTCATTCAACTTACAGATCACGTATGATCATTAATATCATAACTGGGGCTCTGTGCTTCAACTTTTTAGGTGACTTGATATTTTTTGATTTGAGAGAGTTGATCCTAATTGGCTTGGCTAGTGGAGCCGGGCTCTATGAAAAATGGCAGCAATTCGGTTTGGGAAAAACAAACTTTTTTCGGGGATAGCATTTTCTGGGGCATTTGACAAAAACTCTCAGTAGCCCAAAATTTGAAAGAATTTGAGAGATTTAGATTCAAACTACAATTTAAGATTGTCATAGTCTTGAAATCAAGTCTGACCTAGGAGGGGTTCATCCCTGTCATTGCAGGTAAAGTATGATGTTTAAAGATACGGAGTCTCTCAAGGGATAGGGAAGTGAAAAACCGACAGGTAAACATAAATAAAATGCATTTTGCTCCCTTGAACTTCAATCGTAATGTAGGCCTATGTTTGTCCTTTACTCGGAATACTGTTTTGATCCATATCACATCAGTCTAAAAAAACGACTTATATATAGGGGCCTGTCCAATGAAATCATCTTAGGGGCCTATAGTATGAATATCTTATATATTATGAACATTATTTACCTTTTACAATTTACAAAACAATCTGTTACCAGTTTCCTTTTTCCACTGAACCTTGATTAATATTCTTTGTGAATTTCCTATCAACAGCGTGTTCAGCAAGAAGTCACTGATGTGCGTGATCAGCATCGAGAAGGATGGGCAAGATGAGACCGAAGGAAGGGGGTGGTCTAGTGACACGGGACAACGATTAACGGACTTAATCTCCGCTGATCGTGAAATAGAAGAACTTTCACTCAATATTTCGCCTTCTGTTGCAGACTGCTACAATGGCAGTAAGTATGAACGCTGCGAAGAACATGACACCAGCAGCGAGGAAAGGAGCGACATAATTTCCTGTAGCGTCATAAATCTTTCCTGGAAGACATAAAGGAGATGATTATAAATATTCATAATGCATACAGTGGTACGACGTATACGAATACAAAACAGTTGGTCTCAAAATTCATCATTAACTTCTGTGAAATCATCGGCAAGAAAAGCAAATGTTGTTCCATGTCTAAAGTATTCCCCTAAAGCACGCCTTCGGGTCCAGGTGTGTGCAGCCATTCTTTCCATCACCTGCTGTGCGACAACATGGGGCGGACAAAAGTGAGGTTTGAATTTGTGTTAACAGACTTTGGTCGATAAACCCGTTCGATGGTCACTTCAGAAATCTCGTTTATAGGCCTACAGTACGGTACATGAACAGCGGCGTTGGTTATGGTACCATTTATCAAACACAATGAGCAATTCTGAATTAATCCAAATGCGAGAAAATACAGGACAGGTTTTTTTTATGTCATTCGTTCCTAGAAATATTATTTCACTATGCTTTTTCGTTACCTCGAAGTTATTTCTTTCCCTCAATAAGTTAACAGTTTATCCCATCGAAATAATTCATATTCCCGTAGGGTGCACACCACTAAATAGGGAGGAAACATAACGTCGGCCTCATTAACATTTTGTAGGCCCTCAAAATAAATATTCGATATTGGACAGGTTTGAGAGCACAATAAAAGGGGGTGCAGTGTAAGAGGAAATTCCCAATTGTGACCTGGGGGTTGTTGACTTCCAACTTGAGATATTTTGGAAGACATAAGCTCTGAAAAATGGTCCTATTTGCCGAGAGGTGTCGGGAAATTGTTCAAGATCAATGCTCGGACGTTTGGAAAATTACACTGGTTTAGGGGTGTTTTTTTATTTGGAGGGAGAACAATTCGACGGACGGGCCTTGGGACTCCCCACATCAAATTGAGCAGAGGATAAAAATTCAAGAGTCAATGGATAATTTTCCCTTTACTGTAAAAAGCTGTGAGACTTCTAAGTATTTGTTTTTGATATTACTTTTGAATGTTTAGCATTTTGCATTGTATGCTATGGGAGTATATTTAGTGGGGTGCACCCCCGAAACGTTTTGTTACCACACATTACCACGAAAGACATTGTCTGGTAGCCTGCAGCCGATTTCACGAAACGCTAGGATTAATCCTATCTCGAGTTAGGACGAGTAACTAGTCCTAACTTAGGATTAATCTTAAGGTTTACATGTTACAGTGCAAGGCTTGGACTCGTCCTAAGTCCTAAGATTAATCCCAAGTTAGGAAGAGTTTGGTGAAATCGACGGCTGTGCTGCCCCGTTTGATGAATCGGGATATGCAAACTAGTTCCGAAAGGTTTCCGTTGTAAAGAGCCAACATTACAAAAATACATTGTCTTGTTCCCGAAATGAAAATTGCAGTGTGATACTTGTGGAGTTCTTCGAAATCAAGGGCAGTTCGAGGGCTTAATGCCAGCTAAATTGTCTCGAACTAAAGGACTATTATTTGGGGGTAACAATGATTTCGAAGGAATGAAATGTTTTCGATGGAACGAGTTGGTGCCAGTAATTCTCACGAAACAATATTTCGTTACCTCGAAATAACCCTGGTGTCCCACCGGAGCTAAATAAATACTTTGAAGTTACAAAATTATTTCGAGGGGAAAACAATATGTCGAGGCTGGGACAAATTAGTATTCTGAGAGAACAGCCGATAATATTTTTATATATATTATTAATATTATTATTATTATTTTTTTGTAACCTGCCCCGTGTTTTTTTTCTTTCTTTCTTTTCCAGTCCCTTCAACCGTATAATGAATGAATGAACAATGAGATATTTGAGATATTTTACCTGCAATAACTGGTCCAGTACCCATGAATAGGCAGAAAGTGGATAAAATCAACCCCAGAGTGGCCGGTACTTGTGACGGACGGGCAACGCTCCTGGCAGTGAAAAAAGTCAGAGGCGCTGCAATACCCGCCAAGGCACCAAGAAGGGCGCCGTCTGCGATTAAGTAAATATAACTATCAGAGACTGGATTCATAAAGGTGACAATTGCACATCCTAACATTGCAATCGACTGCAGCTTGAAGGCACCGATGTAGTTCCTATCCACGAACCAACCATGAGTTGCACGAGTTACTATAGAAGCTATCGCAAAGATCGAAAGTACCACCGCACCCTGGTCTTCTGACCAACCTGCCTCCTTGACTCTAGCTGGTAGATGTATGACATTTGTACTCGACCCGATGGCGAAGAAACAAGTTGAGAAAATAATCAACATAACCAGGGAATTGGAGAAGACGCCAAACAATCTAAACCTGTCTCGGAATTTTCTTCTTCTGCAATTATCCTTGGGACAGCTTTGATTTCTTGTTGCAGCCGTACGGCATATGTTGATATCTTTACGAGAAACTTCGCCCTGAGATGGCCCTTTGTTTTTAGGGCTGACAAATCTTTTCTGCTTTGTTAGAACATATTCCTGCATTTGGATTTTCATATCTAACTGTTGGTCTGAGATAACTGCTTCAATTGGAATGGTGGCTGTCATTCCTTCTGTTTCAAACTTTCTGTCTGATATTTTAACTTCGTTGAGGTGTTTTTTCAAAGAATCATTCGACTGTTCGTTTTCAATGTTAATCGTTTTTCTTTTCTGATCAGGAGTCTGCGTTTCCTGGGTGCTATTCCGTAGCGTGCCAATGTCCATGTGAATTGCTTCTTCGTCATACAAGCCCTCCAAGCGTCGTCCTCCTCGCCTAACGTTGTCTGAACCTGCCTTGAGTGGTCGAAAGAGGGCGCAAGCTGCAACGCTATTCATCTTGATAGCCCCTACAATCAGCATGGCTCCCCTCCAGCCGTAGTTTTCGATCAAGAGACGAAAAAGGGGCGGGAAGACCGTTTGACCAGTGCTGATTCCCAGAATGAATAGCCCGTTGGCCAGAGCAAATCTTTTCCTGAAGTACTGAGAGAGTATTACCAGTGCTGAAGAAACTACCATCACATGCCCTATGCCTGGTTAGACAGAAAACAGATATCGGCTGTTATGGTATGCGAATATCTTGTAAAGTAACATAATTATCAGTGGCGCACACTAAGTATCTGTTACTTCGAAGTGGGGTGAAAAGGAAATATTTTCGGCAAACAGTGATGGGAGGAGGGGGTTCAAGTGAAAATAACAGTTCTGTATGTTCCCAAAATGATCTGAATCTAGAGGTGGTAGAGGTCGGGATAGGTAATGGTAGCCCTAACATCTGCAGAGAAGTCCTGACTTCAATAATGTGTATTCCTTTAGAAATAAGGGCAGATAATAACAATGGTTACTTTGACGTTCAATCTTTGCTTTTATTTAAAAAAAATTATTTCGGCACTTTGAGATAAAGTGTGCTCCAAAGTACGGTGTATGCTTCGAACCAAACAACCCAACCCCACCCCACCCCTCTCACATAGCACCCCGATTCCGCACAATTGTGTATCTCGGACCAATACTGCTAAGTTTACCTGACATTGCGCCACTGAGGTACAGGTGCCAGACATTCGTAGAAAATGATCCCAGTATGGTAGCGAGTCCATTCACCACAGACCCCAACATTGAGACACGACGAATACCGAACCGCAGAGCTACGGCACCCATGAACAAACCTGTGATCAAACACAATGTTGACGCAATACAATATTAAACTGAACGATTGGCCCGTTTTTGGAAACAGCAACAAGCTGCTTGTCACTATGGATTAATTTTCTTTAAAGACAAAGTATACCTTTGGTTTTTGGATTTAATCCTATATAAATGTAGATAATATATACAATAAAACTAACCTGTGAACATTTCATTTCAAAAGGTGGTCACGTTTTTGAGATACCGCCGAAAATCCGGAGCGTGTCCACGCAGGATGAATAATCCCTAATAGGAATACACAATCTGAGAAACGTATCCGACAGTAACGTTTCTCAGATTACAATTTGGCGGGTAAAAACTGATTTGTTCTTCATAACCACAATACTTCGAGGTGAAATGACCCTCAAAATGCTTTTATACTAAAGAAACCTGCTGTACTTCTATTCCAATAAGTTTTTTATTGCCGTTAATTTTAAGAGTGATTACCAAACGTATTAGTAACTTCCCTTTAAATGCAACAGCCATGCGTTTAGACGATTCCCACAAAGAGTAATCCGAAACATGTAATTTACTAGTATTTCAAGTTTTGGGGAAATAATTGAATTGTTTATCTGAATCGGATAACCCTTTGTAATTGCTACCACTAGTTTCATCTGATGCGACCTTCCTCATGGGCAGTACCACCAGCAACTGGGAAGGATGTTGAAAGGCAGAGGCTGAGGTCTAGACTTATCAGTAAAAAATACCGTTGAGTTGTTTTTAATCGAAGAATTCACCATCAGACAAAAAGCCAAAACAAAATTCAGTCAAGTATCAAGTACACGACTTCGAGTGCAGGTTTAGTTTTTCAGTAGAGTATCGATATCGCGCATGGACTTTCGAGAACGAGTATTTTGCTAGCCGAGTTACGAGTACGAATAATGAGTATCACCGAAACGGTACTCATTTAGTACAAACACTATATACAAACCTGGTTCAAACACTGATCTCTATACTCTGACTGAATACCGTGTTGCATGTGTTTGTTGAAGTCAGGGAACGCAACTTTGAAATTAGCATGATAGCACATCAACGCGTGTCTTGCATGGATGTTAATTGCAGGATTATAATAAAATTATATCTAATGCGTCTACCTGCATTAATTTAACTTTTTTGTGTGGTGACTCTTGGTATATAAGGGATAGGGATTAGTTTTATGTTTACAACCGCCCACCGTCCATGATATTATATTCTATTCGTACGTTAGAAAAACTCCTCCATCACATTATCATTTTATTCCTTTTACAAGTATGTGTAATTTTTGTTTTGTTTTTTGTAATAATAAATTACTTAATTTGTTTGATAAAAAGTGCACAAAACCACATACAACATGACAGCCGTTTTGGTGTTTTCTCGAAACGTTGTCGGTCGTTATTTGGTGAAATTTTAAAATTTCTATGGTGTGTTGAAAACATATGGATGAAGGTGCTTATCACTTTCCAGACACGACGGTGCTCTGGAAATGCCATCATATATTGGTTGATCCGACAGGATTATGACATCTTGACAGTAACAGGCCTATGACCCCCAAAAAAATTTGGATGTCAACATTGTAACATAAAGAGGTCTTTAATCCTGAGACAACGTATCTTAGGAAGTCGATTTTTTTTTTCCTGGGATGCGCCATCCCGAGTGACTACCGGTACTTGCTGTGAGATGACGTCACCCCGAGATGCTTATCTCAACATGGCAACAGTTTTTCAGTTGGAGGTCGTCATTTTCAGACAATCATCTTAGGTACTCAATAAATCGGATGGCACTTCCTAAGCTCCGTATAAAGCAATGATCTATCTCATTGTCCTTTTAGATCGATGGTCAAAATGTGACAATGTCATTTAATATGTTGGTTCCTCGTCTGATTACATGAGCACAATGTAAAACGAACACTTGGGATTTGTGGTACACCCAGTCCTCCAATCCGATACTCTAGTTTTCACCATCCAACCAACCTGTGAATTGTTCCCTCAAACTTAGGTTATCCCATTTTGGTGAAAACAACATTAAACGGTTTGTGTTTTGTCAGGGATTTTGTGGACGTTCATTGCTAAATTAAACAGCAAATGTTGATTTTGGGTTAGGGTGTTCAATTGGCATTTTTTTTCGACTTGGACAACATTTTACTCTCGAGGATTTTTATTGGCATGAACTTTATTTAGTGAAGATCACAGGACTCTCAACAATCCAAAAAGTGTAACAATCATACATTAACAGACCATGTCATTTCATCTGGTGTCTTGTTTGTGCTCAGTAAAACTCCAGTCGTGCTAATAGCTTGGGCCTGTGCTTGGTGAAGTTTTTCGCTTGCATTTACAGAAGGTCAAAATGAAAGAGTGTAACCGGTACTACAATGGTAAGACTTAACACACACTACTCACCGAGTGGACTTGCAACCAACAGCGGCATACCAACCACCCAACTTGAAGTTGTAGCAGACAAGTCAAAGTGATCTTTCCATTCGATGAAGAAGACACCAAGAGATGTATTATGTCCAGCGGTTAATGCAGTACAGAAATGGCCGGCAATGCAAACCATCCAGGCCCAGCCTCTATCCACATGTGCAGACGATTTGTGCGAAATTTCCGCCTTCATCTTTTTCCACCTTTTCGTGTAATCTGTAAATATAGGCGACTACGGCGACGATTGAAAACCAATACAAATTGAAATTTCCAAAAATGTTCCTTCCCTCTCGGCAGCTGACGGGATATTCGTGTTGCAACTCAAAGGGTATCTGGTGTTGATGTTTACTACGACCAGTGCATGTGTGATTGATCTTCGTATGGCTCTCTGGCTATTATTTTCGAGGTTGTTGCCAGTGTGTTTTGGGTGTTAGTTGAACTGCGCCCTCTGTCAACCAGTAAAAAAAAAATCGAGCCAAAACAAATTGTCGAAAAATTGTCGAACCATGTTTCCCACTGTACAGGTTCGAATGCTGGATCCCCTATAACAAGGCAGTACTTCCGCAGCATCCAGCAACAGAGTCCAGCATTCTCCTGACGACGATCAGAGCATACTGATCGAAACGTTGAGTTGTTAACCACCGGTTCTTTTCAGAACCTACACTACTCAAAAGAGATGTTCACATCGTGTTACCGCAAACCTCACTTAACATTGTGCAAGTACTTATTTCCACATCTATTATACACAAAAGCAATTAAGTTTTCGATTTTGAAGAGCACATTCATTCCCAGAACTTTCTCCCAGATATGGATATGTCACAGGTCTTCTTAACTTTTGGCTATGAGTAATTTTTGAAGGACCTGGTCGGTTCGTCTATTAGTTAAAATAAAAGATCAAACAGAGATATGCATTGCTCCTTCTTCAATATTATTCAAATAAATCATTAATCAAAACATATTCAATGAATTTACAAGTATTGGGATTTAAGTACAATCAGTTTGTGAGGCTTCTCTATCCTATGGTTGAGCGGAGCTTCATACTCGTCAGAGGTTGGTATCAGCAATACGAATGGATGGAAGTGCGAAGAGGCGGACCGGGCCGGCTCCCGAAAGCGTGATCTGTAAGGGACAGGGTAGATTGACGAGAGGTGATATAAAATTTATACAAAACACCGGAGTAATTCGGTTCGATGCGATCACCTCAAGATCATTAACGCTTCTGATTATTATATTACAACAATAAAATGATAGACGCTACTTAATGAACAGCAATGAAGTAATGTTTATATAAATAAACAACAAATTACTTTACGAAACTGTGTATATGGAAATAATAGCGATCTCACACGACATTAATTTCTTCTGAAAGTCAACAACTCTTTTTAACGTTAAATAAACTTACGGTTTATTTAATTTAAAACGGAGTGAGATATTTCTTCTAAAATTATCATATAATATATTAAACAATAAAATCATCGTTTATACAATTCATTAAGATAATAAAGTAAGAAGCCTACCTGTAAGGGACAGGGTAGATTGACGAGAGGTGATATTAAATTTATACAAAACACCGGAGTAATTCGGTTCGATGCGATCACCTCAAGATCATTAACGCTTCTAATTATAAAGAACAAGAAAGTAAAATAAAAACAACAGTTTGCGCGCTGTGATAATTGCGTGCTGTATAAGAACGCACGAGCGCAACGCACAATGAATATGAAAATTAAGGATTGATATCAAATGACAGGTGGATTATAATGGACCATTAGTGTTTTTTTAAAGCTGTTGTCAAACGTTGTCTGATCGTGACTGGAAGAAGGCCGCACTTCACTCAACCTGTTGCCTTCTCTTGCAGACTGCTGCAATGACAGTAAGTATGGCCGCTGCAAAGAACGTGGCACCAGCAGCGAGGAAAGGGGCGACATAATTTCCTGTAGCATCATAAATCTTTCCTGGAACAAACAAATATACATATAAATCGAGATGACTATTAATTTTGAAAATCTGAATGCAACAGTGGTACGACATAATAAATTGGTCAAATAAGAAGACACAACTGATTGTCTCAGAATTCAATCGGTATAGAAAAGTAAAATGTTCCCGGTGTCTATACTAACGTCCTTACCCTTTGTACCCAAGGTTGTCAGAGGGAAGACAATGAAAAAAGCAACAGTCTCGAAACAGTTGTTTAGAAAAAAATACTCTGAAATCATAGATTTCACATCACGAAAAAAACACGTACGGAGCCCCTTTAATATGGACAGGTAGAGTAAAGAAAAAAACTTACAAATAGAGATCGTACTTTGTTCCTTCGAATTTATATTTTGTTCTCTCGAAGTAATATTCGTACCCCTCGAAGTAATATTTCGTTCACTTCGAGTGCTGAGAAGGAGCAACCGATGGAACGAAATAAATACTTCAAGTAACGACAAGATTTCGAGGGAGCAACATCATTTTCGTGGGGACAAAACACATTATTTGTACCTGTCCATTTACCTCATTACATGTCCCTTTTAGGACCCCGTAGCTTAAGAGATTGTATTTTACCTGCAATGACTGGTCCGGTACCGATGAAAAGGAACACAGCGGATAAATTCAAGCCCATAGCAATCGGTACTTGTGACGGACGGGCAACACTCTTCGCAGTGAAAAAAGTCAGAGGCCCTGCAATACCCGTTAAGGCACCAAGAAGGGCGCCGTCTGCGATTAAGTAAATATAACTATTAGAGACTGGATTCATAAAGGTGACAATTGCACATCCTAACATTGCAATCGACTGCAGCTTGAAGGCACCGATGTAGTTCTTATCCACGAACCAACCATGAGTTGCACGAGTTACTACAGAAACTATCGCATAGATTGATAGTACCAACGCACCCTGGTCTTCTGACCAACCTGCCTCCTTGACTCTAGCAGGCAGATGTGTGGCATTTGTACTAAATCCGATGGCGAAGAAACAAGTTGAGAAAATAATCAACATAACCAGGGAATTGGAGAAGATGCCAAACAATCCAAAATGGTCTCGAAACTTTCCTCTTCCACTATTTTCCTTGGGACAGCTTTGACCACAAGTTGAAGCCGTACGGCCAACGCTGTTTAAGTTGAAACCTTGAGAAACTTCGCTAGTCGGTTCTTCGTTGACGTACTTTTCCTGTTGCGTTTGAACAGATTCCTGCAGGTGAAGCTTCACATCTAACTGTTGGTCTGAGACAACTGCTCCGATTGGAATGGTGTGTGTAGATTTCGTGTGATCAAATCCCTCCGTTTCCAACTTTCTTTCTGTTGTTATTGTAGCTTCGTTGAGGTGGTTAATCGAATATTCATTAAGCTGTTCGTTTTCAGTGTTGGTTGTTTTCCTTGTTTGATCGGGAGTCTGCGTTTCCTGGGTGATATTCCGTAGCGTGCCACTGACAGTAATTCCAATGTCCATGTCAACGGCTCCTTCATTATCCAAACCCTCCAAGCGTCCTCTCCCTCCACGCCTAACTTTGTCAGAACTTGCCTTGAGTGGTCGAAAGAGGGCGCAAGCTGCCACGCTATTCATTTGGATAGCCCCCATGATCAGCATGGCTCCCCTCCAGCCGTAGTTTTCGATCAAGAGGCGAAAAAGGGGCGGGAAGACAGTCTGACCAGTGCTGATTCCCAGAATGAGTAGCCCGTTGGCCAGAGCGAATCTTTTCCTGAAGTACTGAGAGAGTATTACCATTGCTGGAGAAACTACCATCACATGCCCTATGCCTGGACAAACAGAAAACAGAACTGTCGTGGTTTGCAAATATCTCAAACACAATAGCAGTATTTGGCACAGGTTGTAGGATAGGACTCGCCGTTGTTGTTCTTCTAATCCCTTTTCTGAGGAATTCCCAAGTACTAAGGTTAAGAAAAAGGTCGTGGGGACCTTTGTTCCCGCAACTGTGTGTATGCCTACCCACACATACATTATTTCACCCCGCCCTCCGTATTGTGACGTCTTGAATCACCAGCATCAGCTCACCTGACATTGCGCCACTGAGGTACAGGTGCCAGACATCCGTAGAAAATGATCCCAGTATGGTGGCGAGTCCATTCACCACAGACCCCAACACCGAGACTCGACGAATACCGAGCCGCGGAGCTATGGCACCCATGAACAAACCTGTGATCAAACACAATGTTGACGCAATACAATAAAAACTATCGACTCAGTGTTTGCACTCGGCAGTTTACATAACAATATTCTGGGCAATTAGTTTGTCACTTCAACATTAGATGGGTGATTTTTGTAATGCACCATCCATGCGTTTGGGTTAAAGGCCTTTTTCCTTAAAAGAGTACTCTTGATACATGTACTGTAGGCCTACTCTTTAAGTTTCGAGAAGATTTCAATTGTCCTTATATAGATAAACGAATCAAGTCACATTATTTTTTTGTAATGATTGTGCAAGTCTCGGAACGAGAAAAATACGTCAAACGAAGTCATTTTTTTCCTGAAATTAATTCTTAGTTTTAATTTATGTCTATGAACAAAATCTTAACAACAAAAATACTTAAATGAGTTTTAGCTTTCATAATAAATCCACAAATAATTTGTTTATTTTTGTTAAAATAAAATTAACACTCTGGGATAAGGATGCTTATTTGATATTAACTTTTTAGAAACTCCTTTCGTTAATTCATGCCTGATAATGTGTTGTTAATCACTCACGATAGTTTCCTGAACTGGAAATAACTAAGGGTTCTGAGATTTAGACTTCATCAGTCAAAAGTGCTTTGAATTGTTTACATTCAAAGAATCCACCAGACACAAAAGGGCCTTTATTGTGCCACATAACGATAAGCCCAGGAGCAGGCCCCGCGAAAGATCTTTAGAATTTGGCACCAAGGTCGAACTTTATTCAGCGAGGCACGTAAAACTAGGCCTCTCTATAGCACTCGTAGACAGTGCGGGCAACTCCGATAAAACAGGACAACTGTTGTGGTGTTTCCTACAACTGTTGTGTGAATATTTCCTTGATCCCAGATTTTGCATGGCGAACAAAAATTGCGAACGACTTTTCAAAAGGATAGTACATGTACATGACTGTTTTAGGGGTAGGTGGGTATTTTTTTTAAAAGAGTATTTCATTCAAATTTTCCAAAATTTCACGGTTTATGTTTTGTTAGGGATTCTGTGGACGTTCACGCTTGCTTTGATTGCAGCAATCAAAACATAGAGCAATATGGTGACTTCGGAAGAGGTTCCTAAAATGTTTCCCTGGCCGCCGGGAAATCATTCTCCAAACGAGAGGTAACTTTCACGGTACTCTAGTACCACTCAAAAAGTGTATAATCTGCATAAAAAACAGACCATGTCATACTGGTTTGCTGTTTCTGCTCTGTAACTCCTCAGTCGGATCTTACTCTAAGGGATTGGCTTTGGCCCGGTATACTGAATGAAAATGAAAGAGCGTGTGTTATGTAAGACTAAAATGACTGCTGCACTATACTCACTTCCGCAACTTCCAACCAACAGCGGCATACCAACCACCCAACTTGAAGATGTAGCAGACAAGTCAAAGTATTCTTTCCACTCGATGAAGAAGACACCAAGAGATGTAGAATAACCGATGGTTAATGCAGTACAGAAATGGCCGGCAATGCAAACCATCCAGGCCCAGCCTCTATCCACATGTGCAGACGATTTGCGTGAACTTTCCTCCTTCATTTTGTCCAGCTTCTCGCAATACTTTCAATAACTTTATAGCAATGATTTAACTGGCCTTGGCCAAGGCACGCCGGCCGGACGGAAAGGTTGGTCGTACCCCAAACTCGTATCACACAACCCCAGCTCAATGTGTAGATCCATTCACTATTAATCACGTACTTACGGTGGCCCACAACAGTCACGGCAAAACCAAAAGCTCCACGGCAAAACCAAAAGAGCCACGGCAAAACCAAAAGCGCCACGGCAAAACCAAAAGCGTCGCGGCAAAACCAAAAGCGCAACGGCAAAACCAAAAAAGCCACGAGAGTTATTGGAACTGATATTGGGAAGAAATTGCTTCCATTTCGGTAACAACTACTACCTCCAAAAAATTGGATGCGCCATGGGCTCAACAGCAAGCCCCGAAATCTGTGATATTACACTACATCACATCCTTATTTGGTGGCGTTATAGAAACGAAATACTTGTCATCTATGACAGCGTTCTTGACAATTTCAAGAGCCTTCCACGACATGAATCAAATACACCCAACCCTCAAATTTACTTTTGAGGCCTCGGATACTTCAATCAACTACCTTGACTTAACAATTTTCGAAGGTAATAGGTTCAGTGAAACCGGTATTTTGGACACAAAAGTATACCTATAACCCACCAATACCTTCACAAGACATCATCACATCCCCACATGTGTTCAAAGCATTCATATACGGTGAAACACTCCGCTATGCCAGAAACACAAATAACGAAGATGATTTCTTACTCAAAGTCAACAATTTCTCTGAAAAGCTAATTGCAAGAGGCTATAACAGTTCAGAGATAAACAAAATCACAAGCAAAGTATAACACACAAAATTAAAGAACGGTCAAAATTGATTCACAAACAGCAGGAAACAACGGAAAGTAAAACTCCATTGCTTTTCAGTACGACATACAACCCGTACATCAATCAACCAAAGTGACCTAAACAAATCCATCAAACAACACCGGTCGTTAATACACAACAATGTAATACTTTCGGAGATCTTTCCAGAACCTCCCTTCATTGCGTATAGAAAAGATCAAAACATAAGGGAAAAGTTCATCAGAGCAAAACTAAACCGGGGTCCAACCGACTCGACCCACAAACAGCTCACTCCACCACCTGATGATTCGGGTTTTGAAGACCCGAACGAAACACTAAACATCCTAATCTCCCTACTGGAAGAACAGGTAGAAAACTCAACTCATGATTAAAAATCCGCATTCGGATTTATTACACTTTACCTGAACCTAAGCGGAATACACAAATAATATGTCTCTCATGAGACATGAGACCTACGGATTCTATTCGAATTACCCACAACTGATGATTGCCAAGGAGGCATGAAAACATGTTATTGCTATACAGAGAGGATCTGAACAAATCTCCTCGCGGTCTCTCCCTCAAAAATCCACCCTCTGACACATTTTTCAACAGTTCCTCTGGTCCTTTCTATGTTTGTCAATTACCCCGGTCAATCTGACCAAAAATACAAACATAATACCCAGATGTAAACCATACCAATAGAACATGTAAAGCACAATTGTACAGTTTTATGTAAATCTCAAGTCAACAGTGTTGGAGCGTCACTGAATTGGGACAGCGCCATCATTTATCTATCATATCATCGGTTTGCTGTGTCGCTTTTGGTTTTGCCGTGGCTCTTTTGGTTTTGCCGTGGCTCTTTTGGGTTTGCCGTGGCTCTTTTGGTTTTGCCGTGGCTCTTTTGGTTTTGCCGTTGCTCTTTTGGGTTTGCCGTGGCTCTTTTGGTTTTGTCGTGGCGCTTTTGGTTTTGCCGGGGCGCTTTTGGTTTTGCCGTGACAGTTGTGGGCCACCGTACGTACTCGTGTATGATGTGCATACAATTACATGCACATTATACGTGTGTGTGTGTACATGTACATTGAGTACAGTGTGAGCGACACCTCGTCATGACTACTGCCCACGGCCCACGAGTGCACCACGCTAAATAAACTCCCATAGTAACCAACGCTAAATGCTAAATATTCAAAAATACTCAAAAGATACTCAAAGTCTCTCAGCCTCTTGAAAACCAATCAGATATATTTAGACAACTAAACTTCAGATTTCTTTTCAATATTTGGTAGGTCAGCTGTTTAGAATTTTTGCTAATTACCCTAGATAAAACACCCCGAAAATGTGTTTTTTTCCAAACCGACTCGCTGCCAGTTTTCATCAGGCACTCCCCCAATTCACAAGCCAAATAGAACCAACTTTAAAGCCTAAATTTACCAAATCTCCCCAAAAGTTGAAACACACAACCCCAGGTTGTGATAGATTCTTACCAGTACACATTATATTAATTGCACGACCCCAAAAACCTTATAATTAAAAAGATTCTGTTGATTTACAAATTATGATAATTAGCTTGAGGCATGAAGTTTGGCCAATTTAGTGTGATACACCCTATAAGGACAGTCATTTATTCTTTATAGTCAAAAAATTAAGCTTAAAATGTTATTAAGAATAAGCCACTGATTTGATATCTGGAAAAAAAATAGAAAATGTTTTTGCGTTCGTCTACAACAAGGTCAAACATGTTGAGCATTTACATGTACTCTAAGCAATGCAAGAAGAAAAACCTGCACGACACACTGTGTACATTCTAAGGACATGTCAGACGTTATATCCAAATCCTCCCTCAAAAAAAGTTATTTACATGTCCCTTTTTTTATAATAGAATTCTAAAAACCTTACAAGAGGGGATTAATTGATGTGGAGAAGCTGTAAAAAGGAAAGGGGGCTGGAAGGGGAAGAGCTTGGGGGCAGATTTTGCTTTCCCTCCAACTTTTCTAACCGTGTATTCGTATTGAGTTGAAAATTATGAACTTTTAACCAAAACAGAAAATACATAGGCCATCTTACTACCTTTAATTGTCCTTCCAAGCTTCATCTCACCTTCAACTGTTTCAACTTCAACTGTAAAGGGGGAAGGGGGTGAAGGGGTGGGCGGGACTTGGGCGGGCACGTTGCAAAATGCCATTCCAGACACTTTACGGTTTTTGTGGTGAATGGGAGCAGTTGGACTAGAGTTAAGACTGTAAGCTAGGGTTTGGGCTGATGGCTAGGGTTTTGGGGTGGGGCTGTGGGCTAGGGTTAGGGCCGATAGCTAGGGTTTAGGAAGGGGGCTAGGGTTTGGGGTGAGGCTGTGGGCTAGGGTTGGGGCCGATGGCTAAGGTTTGGGATGGGGATAGGATTTGGGATGGGGGCTAGGTTTGAGCTAATGGCTAGGGTTTCACACAAATCATAGTGCAAAAATTACTTTCCGGATGCACTTACGGGTGCACCCCACTAAATGAACTCCCATAGTATAGAGTGCAAAATGCCGAATATAAATCATAATAATAATAATAATAATACTCAGAAGTCTCACGGCTTTTTACTGTAAAGGGGAAATTTTCCATTGACTCTTGAACTGTTATCCTCTGCTCAATGTAATATGGGGAGTCCCTGTATGGGCCGATCGAGATATTCCCCCTCCAAATAAAAACACCCCTATAAATAAAAACACCCCTATAAACGCCGGTGTACATTTCCAAATGTCCGAGCATCAATCTTGAAAAGTGTCCCTACACCTCTCAGCAAACAGGACCATTTATTTCAGGGCCTATGTTATGTTATGTTACCTAATGTACCTAATGTGTCGTCCCCCAGTGTAGTTTTTTTGTTTTGGTTTTTGTTTTTTGTTTTTTTTACCGAAAATGCATCTTATCGAAAGTTGTCGCAACTCTTTCAATACACAGCTCTGCTAAAACCACCCAGCGGCGTGTCCCCCCCCCCCCATCTCAACGGAACAATTCGCGATAGTGCTCACAAAGAGAACAAGAAAAGGAAACGAGACAAAAAGAGGAACAGGCATGTTTGTTTAATCTAATGTAGTGAACGATCGCAATGGGGATCGCTATCGCGTCCACAAAATGTCATAAGAGGACTGGTGGACCCCTGCAGCGTCCCCCTTCCTAAATAAAAGCATGACCCCCCCCCCCCCCAAAAAAAAAAAAAACCCATTCCCCTGCCCCTCCCCACTTAAAAGCAATGCCCCCAATGCCCCCTACACACCGAAAAAAGGCCTAAACCACACGAAGGTCATTCCCAAATGCACTGGATTTTAAAGTCTAGTATAAAAATCAAATCCCTTTGACTGTGGTTTAACATTGTCTGGAACATAAATTTTTAAAGGGACAGAACAGCAATACATGCAGAGAAAAATTAAATCTCTCAATCACAAATTCAGGAGTTCAATAGCTGAGTACGCTTTTTTTTCTTTTCTTTTTTTAATCTTTGAGATTCATATTTAACTCGTTTATAATTACAGTTTGAAAATAAACAAGAACTTTATTCTATTAGTTTTCAAAATTGGTTGCAGGTTCTTTTATTAATCTGGAAGAGAGTAACTGTGTTCAAGTTTTCCCACATTCCAAATGAGAACATTAGATTGGTCAATACCATGTAGCTACTAAATAAAGTGGTAAAGTTACTAGAAAACTATTTTGTGGCGAACGTAATCCATAATGGGTCAGCGAAAGAAGAAAACAAGTAGGTTAAACTAAATAAAGAATTTTTAGTTTTTTTTTAGTTTAAAACAATCCCCACGTCATTTCGAATCAAATTCCGCGACAAACTGAACCGTCTTAAGTTTAGAGGAATTCAGACTCGGTTTTACCGTACATGCTCCGGGTTATCAACTTAATATCCGACATTATTAAAAAGAGGTTGCCCTGTTTTCGTTTGTAGTAGAGCTGCCAGTTTCAAGATGCTTGTCTATCTACATCGACCACAAAGTACATCACTGGTGATGGCAGTCTTTGCAATAGACCCCCTTGCATTGGCCGCCATCTTTGATGTCAAACAATGGAAATGTGCTCGTGTGTACGCGCTGCGCACGACTCTCAGCCAATGATAGCTCTTCATTGACCTCAGTGAGAAGACTGTTTTGGGCTTGTGACGTCATATGCAAGGGTTCAAATTATTGGCTTTTCGACTCTAAAGGATGTGTTAAAATAATATACATGCTACATTCGCTGTGAATTTGCATTAACCATTGTCTCCCTTGCGACATAGCCCTATACGTGTTAAAAAGGTAGGGTCATAGATTGTTGTTGTGGTTGGTCAGTGTCTACTTGCTAAGGAAACGGCAATGAAACTGTCGCGGTATTTTCATCAAGGACGTTGAGTCCATCCACGTTTAGCGAAGTGGCAGCGGACACCAACCACATCTCTGGCCACAGCATTCAAAAACGGGCACCACAATAATTTGAATCTCCAAAACTCTCCATGGAGATTTTGGACATACATTTATTAATTTTTAATCAACGGGGCCATTTCAGACGAAATAATTTCGCAGGATGATTACTTCCATTACCATCTTTAGGCTTTCGGATAAAATTTACACCATTTTGAGGGGGATCATTAGCAACGTATGACCCTACATTTAAGAGATTGAAATATTTGAGAGGTATAAGAAAACCCTGACGTTTCGATCCTTATTGCTTGACTGTCTTCCTCTGACATCAAAGCTTTCAATCCTGCCTACATTACTGTGTTAAAGTCAGACCAACGCTAACATGCACTCTTTGTCCATCTGCCCAAGTTTTTAACCAGATTTGAAGAGCAGAATTGCAGTCTGGCCAATGTAAAAATAAATAAAGTTCTTGGTTTCATGCGTGACGTAGCTTCCGAAATTCCTACCCACGATGCAGTGCCAAGTCGGGTTGTAAGATTTGTCAAACTCCTTCTTGATGTAGGCTGCTATGTCCTTCTCCACGTTGAACTTTTCGAGGGCCTGTTCCGCGATGTCAGTGGCGTGGTCCTGTAGCTCTTGGTCCATGTCTGCGCTCTTGACGACCAACTTCTTCTGGGCGTTGTCGGCAGAACCAGAGTACATCCTGTTTGACGTACTCGTCGTAGTGCGGTTCATCGAACTGCGATTTGTCGAGACGCGGCTCGTCGACATTATTCTGTTGATGATGACAAAAAAAGAAAAAGATTTTAATTACAAAATGTTTTCTAGAAATTAATGTTGTCATTTTTCGATGTTCAGCTTAAACATGTTAAAAGGGACTAGCGGTAAAGTCTTTCTGTTTCAGCGAGTTCAAATGTGAGTTGTTGATTTGTAGTCACTGCCCTATTTTATTTTTTTAAAAGTTAATCATTAATTAATTCATTAATTTATACATCGTTTTCTATTTGCTTTAACTTCTTCTATTTATTAATTTGTTAGTTTTATTTTGTATTGTTTATTTATTTATTTACTTTTATTTAATTATTTCATTTTGTTTGAGGGATCTAACGTGGTAATGACTAAATCAAACACCGCTTTGGTCCCAGTAAGTTCTTTATGGGTTTTCAGTTACCATTCGTTGGTGTACAGACGCTTTCAAATTGAACCTTGTCAACAATTTAATTTCATTACATTTGGAAAAGGGGACGTTTGAATTATCTGCGCTTAAAGATTTGACATGCCGCTACATTGAAAACATTGGGCAGCTGTTTGTTTCCCTATATGGATACATTTTATTGTGATTGCCTCGTCGTTTGGTACACCGTCTGTTATCAAAAAGTGTCATAACAAAGCTATATACACTGGAAATTAACCTTGATTTGGACTGCGTTAAATTTTAAAATTAACATACTTCATGAATAATTCAAACTGAATAGGCACGACTGTTGTTAACACTTTGTTCTAAGATCATTTGTTGTGCAAAGCATATACTTTCAGTGTGTTATGGTCAACAGAAAGAAGAGATTGAACCAAATAGGTGCAATAAATCAAAACATCAGTTCAATCAAGATTGTTGTCACGTTTTTAACTCCTTAGTATGTCACCTTTTTGCATCTTTAATTGCAAGGCAGTTTACCCAAAGGTTTAGCAAGTTGGACAACTATACAACCACTTATTGGTTTAAAATATAACCAACTTTGGACGCAAACATATAAGGGACATTTGGTCAAAATAACATATTTATACCAGTAAATGGTGAAAGTAGTTACTCAATGGTTGGTTTACTTTTAACCAACGGTTGGCAAAATGTGCTCAAACCTGCTTAATTTAATTTTACCAAATAAGTTAATTATAAATACTGTCCAACTGTTGGGACAAGTCTCCTTGCCCAAGTAATGGGCATAAAGTGTGTCCAATGTGAATGGGTAAGATTTTGCCCAAAACGTTGAGCGAGTTGACTAATTGCCCTTCAATTTTTTGTACAGTGTTCAGAGGTTTTAGTTGCTAACTTGCAGTGTTGATCTCTTTTATAAACCAAGATTTCTCCACACCGTTTAACTAAATGATCTATAAACTACCATTTATACATAAACTTGCCGTCTCGACCGACTTGAGATTACATTTTGATTGAAGGAACTATGATTAATATTATTACTATATATTTTTTTTAAATACATTTTTTACAATACCTTTAGTCTGTAATATGCGTTTCCTCAAAAAGTTTGACTCTCCACTCTTTCACTTTGGACTCGGAAGATGTAGAACGAGATCAAGCGGTCGAAACAGACTTTCTTGAGAAGCTGTGGTGTTTGTGTTCAACTTATTCAAAATTCTGTTATTAAATACCCAGGCTGAAGGCTGAAGGGGCGGGCGTGAATCCAGTCTAGGCCTCACCGTCTGCAGCGTGAATTTCCATGAAAAACAGTCGCAATCTAATTGGTCCAATCTTGTTTATAGTGTAGTCATACAGTTGCCATTGTTCTCTGAGTAAAATGGCCGGCTGCATTGTGCCGTGCCAATCCTCGGTAGCTTGTTCGCTTTCGTGAACAGAATTCGTTCAACACCTCTTATCAAAAGACAAAAGAGTTCAAGTGAAGTACTGTTGTCATTGAAGTCCAACGCAGGCGTGGGAAATTTTGTGAAGCTGTGAGGGAGCTCTACACCACCAACCGTGGCAAAAGGCCCAGAGGTTACGAAGAGAAGTGGGGGGGGGGGGGGTGGCTGGGGAGCACGGTGGTGTAACCAGCTTGGGGGGGGTGAAATGCACAAATAAATAGTTAGGTACATGAACTATCCCCAAATTATGTATTTTTCTCCCCACTTGCCCCCCCCCTCCTCCATGAAAAATGTCTAGCTTGCCACTCTCCATGAACTTAAAGAGATTAAGACGTAACCGATCCCACCCTCCATGGTCCCGCCAACCACCTCTCTCTGTGTCATTATACAAAGTCAGATGCGTGGACAAGGCTGCTCATTTTTAAAACCAACGTCCAAGTGAACTAATTGGCGGAGATTTGATATTACAGAATGGGGGTTTTAAACATTATTAAAACTAGTTGGTTTTGTTTGAACTACTTTCCAAATTGTTTCTATTAAATGTCCATATTTATGGGACAAGCAAAATATACCAGACTGTAATGGAGGCAAGCAAAGGCTGTTAACAGAAGACAACGAGAAAAAAAACCGAGAAAAATACGAGGGAAAATCAAAAGTCAATGACACCGTTGAAAAGGTAAAGGAAATCAAATGGAGATGGGCAGGCCATGTACCAAGGGTTCAAGACAACAGGTGTTCTAGACGACTGACAGACTGGCAGCCTAGGACAGGCAAGAGAAAGAGAGGACGGCAAAAGAGAAGATGGAGAGATGACATGACAGAACTCATGGGCACGGCTATACATGGACCAGAGCGGCTAGAGGAAACTGAAAGTGTTATGCGAAGGGCTTTGTCCAACAGGCGAACTAAAATCCTTGATGAGGATGATGATGATGATGGGGATAATGATACAAGACAACTGATCAAGTTATCAATTGAATGCACATCATCCTTCTGTTTAACGTCTCCAACAAAAAACATGGACTTACCTACATAACTTGCCTATGAAAGACATTTAAAAAACAAATTGTAATCTAGCATAAACGATGTTGTCGTCTTTATTCAATCACCTTCTTTGCACTTTTTGCTTTTTAAAGGCATGTGAAATCATTGACTTTTGGAAGAGTGAATTCATTTCTATCCACAGTTTTCAAATAATACACCATTTGGCTAACGGTGAAAAATTCACAAAAAATGAGGTGATTCCGTTGGAGTAAAACTAAAACCCCGAAAAATGGCTTTATGTCATGTCAAGGATTTTGAGCACGTTTTATATCGGGCTCAATTCGTTTACGGAAATCGAGAAGTAAGCAATGGTGGTTAGTGGAGTTTTCAAATGCTGTATCTACTGACATACATTCTTTTTAAACAACTTCCGGGTCAGAATTTACTTAGATCTGGGTCATGATTGAAATGGGCTGACCCTGTTTCTGGGTCAGTATGGCCTGTGGAATCTGTGTATAAGTGAACCAGAAATGGTCCAAATCCACTTGTTGATAGTTTCCGGGTCAAGCCGAAATTGGCCAGAAATTGGTCAATTCTCAACCGGACGTTTTGAGAGTGTATAGTTGTTTGGGGGATTGGTCTCCTATGACTGATAATAATAAACTTTATATTGGGTGTAACATCGGTTTGAAACTACTAATTTGTGTACTTCTTGTTCGTTTTTGTATCAACTTGTAACAGTGTTACCCTTTCCCTGGTCCCGTGTGACCTTATTTTTGCCCCACACAAGGCTAAAAGCTACTCTTGGTAAGGGCCCATTCACCATGAAAATATAATATAGAGAAGAAGAGAGAGAGGCTGGCTTCTCTCCAATTACTATGGAAGGTGTTCAACCCGACTCTCAATTTGACACACTGCGAAAGAAAAGAAACACAAACCCTAACACATTCTAACAGTGAATTATTTTCCCCTCTTGTTTCTGTTGTTTTTGAACTACCGTTTTCAAGAGAGTTGTTTTTACAAAGAGGGCCTTGAGGAATGATACATGCTACCGGGTTAAGGGTTTACATGTTCACAGCCAATCATAAGTCACATTCTCCCCACGGGGACCAATCACAGTCAACGACCATTTCCCAATAGAATATAGTCGTTATTGTAATCGCGTCGTTGTGATGACACTTCATTCAGTTATTCGAGCATACCTTTGGGAATCGAATGAAAAAACCATGGATTCTGATAGGGATGGCCCTCTACCCAGTGTCCTTCAGATCATTTTAGTAGGCTGCCACAAAGCGGTGCTGGGTCAGCAGCCAATCACCAGACAGAGTCGAAAAATTTGAGCCAATCACGGTCTGAGGGAAAGTTTTCTGGTAAGAATGGCGATTACAGGGCAGCCTTCGGAGTACTTAAGGGGAAGAAATACTCCCGGCTGTCCAAAACTTTTCTGCTTGAATCTTCAGCGGCCAGACTATTTTGCTGTATCGTGTGGTGTTGTGCAGATAAAGGTTGTCGTAATCCACCCAAGGGATTAAAGGTAGGATCATAGATTGGTTTTTGTCAAAGTAATACTGATTTATTGGCAAAATTATAAAGAACGAGTTTTAAAAATCACATGTGAAAGTTTCAGTGTCTGCTTGTTTAGAAAACGGCAGCAAGAAAAAGAAAAAACAAAAAAACTGTTCTAGTATTTTCACAAGAACGTCAAATCCATCCACGTTGAGCTAGACAACAGCGGGAACCAACCGCATCTACTGGCCAAAGCATACGCAAACGGACACCAACCCTCATATATCAGAGAAACGATTCAAGCATGAATCCGTTTCTCAGATTCAAATGTTTTTATTGATTTCTGATCAACGTGGGCAGTTCACCGTGAATAATATCATCACCATATTTTTAACAAGTAATATTTCGGATAAAAATTACACATTTTTTCGGGTCATTACCAAAGTATGATCCTAATGTTTTTTTCCCACCGAATTAACAGGTGGTAGGTTGGACTTTTAAAAGTTGTTTTCTACAAAATTGACAATTTCAACTAAACCATTTATACTGAATCTTCAACTATTGCACCCTGTCCTGTAACGGTGACCTTCATTATCTATGCAGCCCATGTTTAGTTCGTGAATGCCTTTTCGTTCATCGTATGCCATCCCGTTTCAAGGGTATTACACTGGTAGCATTTTTATCAAATTCACTAATTTAAGAATAGCTAAAAATGAGCTTTGTATATAACTACACGATAATCCAATGCATGGAAGAAACTTTTTTCCCCGAGCATGAGAACATATAGTTTCATAAAAATTGTCGTCTTTTCTTGGGTGTTTTGGGTCTTTCCTTTTAAATCACTTGCTGGTCCTCTCTCAATTTCTTTGCCCTGGTCTAATGAATCGTTAGGAGGAGGAGATTTTCACTCACCACCCACTTTTTGAGGATCATTGAGTGGTGTCTCGGTGAATTGAGTTTTTGTTCTGTCAAAAAACGGGGTCTGGTGCCTCGTTCTTTTTGGCACAATAGCGTTTGCCACACACTCTTTTTTTGAGACAATTGTATTGTAATTAAAGATTGGGGAGAAGTTGACATTTTCTAAACGAACGTCCTCTGCTATTTTGTAGGTCAATTCAAGATGAATCAAACGGATCCAAAGGTGGTCATCAAAAACACCGACATGGACGAAGACCAACAAGAATACGTCACTGGCCAGGCTTCCAAAGCATTAGAAAAATTCAACGTAGAGAAAGACATCGCTGCGTACCTCAAGAAAGAATTGGATAAGGTCTACTCACCGTCGTGGCACTGCATTGTGGGAAAGAACTTTGGCAGCTACGTCACCCACGAAACCAAAAGTTTCATATATTTTTATGTGGGACAAATTGCAATCTTGCTGTATAAATCAGGATAGACGGCAGAGGGCAGTCTACCGTGAGCTGATAGACTTTAGCTGGCTAACGCTCCGATGTTGTTCTTGTAACTAATCCACGATGGTGTTATGACTGTATTTCTCCAAGTCAACGACCTTTTAATGTGACTCGTAGCAAGAGTGGGCAGGTTAATATCAAACTTTAGCAAGCCTGTAGTCTCTCAATGTTCATTTGCGTGGAAGAAATGGGGGAAATGGCAAAATGTTTTGATAACGGTCTTTTTCTACATACAAAAATCAATATAATACGGTTCTACGGAGCTATGGAGCCCTGTGGGATCCTGAGGAACATTGGGATGACGAAATCCCGAAAGTCATTATTTCGGGATCGCGGCAGAGTAGATGGTATTTCCAGAGCACCGTAGCTTGTATTATATAGATTCTGCAATGCATAAGGACCATTGGGAAATAAGGTGCCGGAGCCGCTTTGAGCATCTCGCAGAAAAACGCGCTTCAAAACACAATTTGACAATCAAATATTTGCTGTGAACCATCAAAATCTACACTCATTGCATTCTGACTCTGTGTAGAAATTGTCTGTCCATAGCAAAGTTCTAGTGGCGTAACTATGGGTTGGAGCACCGGGGGATATAATGTTTCCCCCGGCTACCCTCCCCCCGTTTGGAATCTGGAGTTTTGAGTTTATTACCAGAATGTGAAAGTTTATAGCTTTCATGTAGTAATTTCAATGTTTTAAAGCTAGCTAAGCCTAGCTATACTTTTCTGTTTACACACAGATAATGTAGTTGCTTTTACCACGTAAGAGTTTTTTTTATAAATAAATTAGTGAACGGTGTGACAAGAGCGCTGAAACGGGGATTGTGCTTATTTAGGAAAGATGCAATTGGAAACTGCAGTTTGAATTGGCCAGAAGTATAATAGTGTTGGACATTTTATACATGGTGACTTTTTTGTTTTTAGCGGCAACTTGTTTTACCCAGTGAGTTGTTGTTGTTGTCGTTGTTGTTGTTGTTGTTGTTGTTGTTGTTGTTGTTGTTGTTGTTGTTGTTGTTGTTGTTGTTGTTGTTGTTGATGTTGGTGTTGTTGTTGTTGTTTGTTTGTTTTTTGCGCCTTTTTTACGCTTCGCCTTTCGGTCGTGTGTGAGTGTGTGTGTGTCGGGGGAATTCCCGTAGTTAGTCATGCACAAGTGCACACTGATCTACTATTACATTCAGAAGATGGTTCTCGACCAGGTAATGACTAAGCTTCAGAGCTCCTGGACTATCGACAGTCCAGGAGCTCTGAAACAACGTAACTTAACATGTCATTCTGGTCGAGAACCATACTGCTTCACAATGTGGCAAAAGATCAGTAAAGTTATGCGCTTGCTGCTGAAAAATAAAATCCTCGTGAAAAAATAAATAATAATAAATCGAGCAGCGTAAAAATAAGTCGCCACGTGAACAAAACAATTCGCCGTGTAATTGTCCATAAAAAGAACGCCATGCAGAAGTGCCCCTCCCCCCAAAAAATAAACAAATAAATAAATAAACATATAAATAAATAAATAAAATAAATGGTGCACCCCCTTGTACCCCAACCTAAAATGAGAACCAAGTTTCGGCCTCTGGCGAAACCCTTTATCATTTATTTAGTCTTAAGAAATATTTGAAAATATGAACCAAAAATAGCTTTTAAGTCTTTTTAAGTCTTCATTGCTGTTGTGTACCCAATACACACACTCAAACTAAACCTTTAACACTGACCATTTACTGAAAACTTTGGTGCTTTGAAATAAATATTGTCATATGTAAAGTTGTCTTTTACCATTTTCTGTTTAGTTTTGAGTAGGAAAAATGCATTAATTTTATTTGTACTGAATATAACTGGAACGAAAGTCAGTCACTCGCAATTAGGTAAAATGCGATACATTCAGAATGAACCCTCCCGTCCCTGATTCTGTAGAAAGTTCACTAAATTCAAAATAAACCAATATTTCCATGTTCTGATGAACACATTATCTCCCTAATTGTAACACAGAATCTCCCCGATTGCAGGATGCAAAATGTTGACAACTTTGGGTTAAAAATCCGGCACGCAATCCGGCACGCAATCCGGCACGCAATCCGGCACGCAATCCGGCACGCAATCCGGCACGCAATCCGGCACGCAATCCGGCACGCAATCCGGCACGCAATCCGGCCCAGATGTGGGTGTTTATAGAGTAGGGTCTGGATGAGTTAAAATGCTTGTTGGCGAATTGTGTTCTTACCATTCAACCCCACCCCCCCCCCCCCCCCCACCACCACCACCACCACCACCACCATACACAGATGAACTGAACTCTCACTTTGTTTATTGCATTACTTTAACTTCCCCCCTGAATTCTTCCAATCCAACAATCTTCCAAAACCCCATGTCTTGCAAACTCAGCAGCTGACGAAAAGTTTGCATATTAAGGGCATACTTCTTTTGCACCACCAACTAACAAAATAATAAGAAATTAAAGGTTAACAGTATTTAATTTGTTTATAAGGGTTTTTAGGAGCTGATTGAGCATCGTGTTGACCTAAATCCCCCCCCCCCCACCACCACCACCCTCCACAATAGTCCATAATGTAAATTGCACATCGCGCGTGCGCACTTACACTATCGGTTGGCGGCAAAAAGGGAACATCGCATTTTTGTATGGGGCTGATTGACGCATCCGCGTTTGTGTGTCTGCTTAGTGCACACCTTTATGGTGTTTGACAACCGAATAGTGTCTGTACGCATGCGTGAATGTAGCCCAGTTAGTATATTATTTCATAGGAAAGGCTAACTCCACTGGGCTAACCATATATTGAAGCATCAACCGCTTGTAGAATGCTCGTACCACACGACTCCCAATCAATGGGGGGGGGGAGCTTACAATGTATTGTGTAGACTGGTGTGGACCACATTTTTCTTAGGGTGGAAATGTGGAATCTTACCCCCCCCCCCCCCCCCCCATTTACGGTCTTGATTGGTGACAGATATCGAAACTTGAATTACTGGAGAAGAGATATCTGTATCACACCAACAACAGAATAAAACTCCGTTTTGATCCAGATAGGTAGACTTGCCCAGTCCCTCAGAGCCAGTAAATGTCGCCCTCTCTCTACCCGGGTGAATAAAACAAAAAATAGCGTCGCCAATCCAGACTACCCTCTCCCCGCCCGCGCCCTGCACCCACCATCCAAGATGTAGCTGGTGTTACACACCGCTGGTAATACAATGTTGATATGATAGAAACCGATTATTTCAAACGTTTGGGCAGGGTTTAAGAGACAAATTACCCGATTCTATATATAATTGGAACCTAAAGGGACTCGCCGCCTTGGATTGGGCGCTTTGGGCTATAAAAAGCGTTTGTTATGAAATGAGTAATTGTCGGAAAGAAGTTTTAAAAGTAGAATATAGGCCCCCTAATGATCCACACAAAATATGCCTCGAAATTGTGTGGTTTTCTTTTTACTTCGTGGACTAACGGTCCGCCGTTTTGTGAAGTCAACAATTTGGTTCTACAAAATGGTGTCCCATTTAATTAATCATGGCGCGGGTAGAAATGAAATTTAATTCCTACCTCCATGCTTTAATAAACATTTCCTTCCACGACACGAAACCCTCAATTGGGACAACAGACGACCCACCGTGAATATCTGGGTGCGACCGGTATGTATTTTTTGCTCATGCATATAATAATGTGAAACTAGGGATTCGCTTGAGCAATGACGGAGAAAGCATGCCTTATAATGCAGCTTTATTGGTCATGTGCCTGGTTAAGTTTTAGTTGTTTGCTAATCATTATGCGCAAACGTGTGACATTCTCGACTCGGTCCACGATCGCAAGAGTATTTTTAAAGGGTCCTTATCACAGGACTGAAAACTTGGCGCTTATTTATGCAGAGGTGCCATGGACAACCACCGTAAAAAATGATCAGAAAACTTGTGTTTTTGTATCATTTGTGCATGGGACTATTGGGGACCACCCTCATCTTGTCTTCAAAAAAGGCTGGCCACAGCGCCCCCAACGCCACTGCCTGATTTGACAAAAACTAATTTTGTTTTATTTTGTAATACCTCCTACTTTTCATCCTACCATCTTTATCCCTGCTGCTCACATGATCCTCTTTCCACGTAAAAACAGTTGTGAAAAAAAAATTCCCTTTGACAAAAGAAGTAAGTTTTTGCATATTAAATATATGTTAAATATTTTCGGTTTGCTTTCATCGAATTCTTAACTGAGTTTTGAAAGAGAAGCATGCATAGTGACAGCATTTTTTAGTATAAACGATTTACACTCTGGTAGGGCCTGTGGTAAAAGATTGAAAGTATATCTTTATTTTTATTTATTTTATTTTTTAAGTAGTATGTTGCCCTGTCTTTCATCTCCGACTGTCCCTTTTTGGGAGAAGCCTCCCATGTGGATTTGTTTTTCAGTTCCTCCTCTGGTTACGTGGGACTTCCCCCATTTGGGGAGTTCCCTCACAAATCTAAAACTGAACATTTATCGCCGCCTTCTGCCCTATGTCTTCAGGTCTATGGGCTTTTTAGGCCCCCGATGGTTTCGTTTAAATAGAAAGATGTAAAATAAAGTATAGGTACAATACTGCCAACCCATCCGATGTCAATGTTTGTTCGTTTTGGGTTTACTAACACACTGAGCTCCAAGGGAATGATTCTAGTTTAGTATACTTCTCACTGATTCAAAAATGAAATTGCTTTCTCTATACCGGGGGCAAGTAGAGATGACTTTCTGAACCCCCCTTCCAATGATACAATCCTCCGCAATTTTGAGCATTATTCAACCATACGCCTACATCTACAACATTGACATTGTCATGGTAATCCATGCCGACGACTTACAAAAATTTCCCATCAAAGCCAAGGGCAACACTCGGAATTGTTCAGTGACCAGATATTGTTCTCTTGCGACAAGAGGTGTTAAAGAAATCAGCCCGCTCGAAAGCGAACGAGTTACCGGGGAGAGGGTGCCGCATGCATGGTGCCACCGACCACCGTGGGAACTTGGACTTAATACCAAGGTCGGACCAAAGAGATGTGACTGTTTCTCGTGGAATTTCATGCAATATAAGGGTTGGAACGGGATTCACGCCCAGTCAGCTTTTCTGAGTCAAGTTCGACACAAACCTGTCAGCTTTCACGGAAGTCAGTCACGTTCAGTACACCTCCACAGCGTTTTCCGTAATCGGTGAAGAGGGAGAGAATACAACCGTCAGGGGAGAGCTAATTTTACGTTCCTGTCCCAGCCAAACTCGGTGAGTACAGAACAATCAAATTCTGAACTTGTATAATGTTCATTTTCTTAGAGGAAAAGAATAAGGATACAAAAACACGTTTCTTTATGGCCTTTTATTTATTTTTATTTTTTTAAGTGCTGCGTTCCTTTCGTTTTCAAACTAATTGCTCTCAATTTCAAAGTTGTCAAAAGAATTAAATAAACAATGTAACTGCATACTAAAATCGTCCATGGTTTGTACACTTTGATGGGCTCAGTGGAAGATTCTTGAGTCCAGTGTTACCTTTTAGTTCTCTTGTGATGAAATACAATTACAGAGAGCTATTTTAGATAGGCTTGTGCAAGACGAAAAACAGTTACTGTAAATTGGTTGCGATTTATAAAGAAAAGGAAGCCTGGACTTTAATGAATTTATTTTATGATTTTATTTACTTATTTATTTTTGTTTGTTTGCATATTTCTTAAAATATATAATTGAAACAGTTTATTCCCCTATAGAAAATCGACATACCGTTCATTTGAATGCGCTCTTTGCCTAAATATTTGTGGTCTCATAATGAAGAATTATGTTCAAGTGTTTATTGATTGATTGATTGATCGATTGATTGATTGATTGGTTGATTTATTCATTTTTGTATTTATGTATTTACTTATTTATGCATTTATGTATTTATTTATTTATCTTTTTTGTGTATTTCAACTATAGATCTTTATCAAGATGAACCGCTCAAGGGGACATAGTGATGATACAAACTCCGCTATCATCAAAAATGCCGACATGGACCAAGAGATCCAAGACCACGCCACTGAACTCGCGAAGCAGGCCCTTGGGAAGTACAACGTTGAGAAGGAAATAGCAGCCTACATCAAGAAGGAGTTTGACAAATCTTACAGCCCAACTTGGCACTGCATCGTGGGCAAGAGTTTCGGTAGCTACGTCACGCATGAAACCAAAAGCTTCATTTATTTTAACGTTGGCCAGAATGCATTTCTGCTCTTCAAATCTGGTTAGAAAGTGCATCAAGTCTGTGTGTGACTCTAAAAATGTACCGTATGACACAATGAGGACAATCGCAGCGAACTGATCGAGACGTCGAGGCCCATTGTTTAAAATAATAGAAAACCACCCACTGGATTTTAAAAAAAAAAAATTACACCAAGTCCTATCAAATAACACTGCACGTGCCTCGGAGTATTATACACAGAAAATGAAACAAGTTCTAATAAACGCAGTCACAAAATAATAAACAGGATTTTTTTCAACGCTACCGCACCTCTCACTTTCATTATGAAAGATGCATTAACACTTAACATTTTTGGGTTTTCCTGTCACCGATATGCCGAGTCACTGAATTATTTAATGACGTATGGTCAGTCTTGCCAGATGTTTGATTTTGAACGCTGAACTCGGACAGCACTTTGATTAATATTATGTTGGAACGGTGATAACAAAAAACTTATAATACGGAGCTCTGGAAGTGCCATCCGACATCCTGAAATCCTGCATAATTTACTGCAGGATGACGAAATCACAAAAGTAAGATGTATACCTCTTGAGATTAATTATCTCGGTATGATGACATCCTGAACGTAGGATGTCGACTTCTCGAGATAATTTATCATATAGGATGAAAACATCCTGAAAATGTTGAGAACCAAAGATAAATTATATTGGGAAGACAACATCCTACTTTCAGGATGTCGTCATCCCGAGATAAAATACATCTCGAAGACGACATTCTACTTTCAAGACGTCGTCATCCTGAGACAAATCACCTCAAGATGTCGTCATCTTACGTTTATGATGTCATCATCCTGCATCAAATTTTCTCAGGATATCCATAAGTAGGATGGCACCTCCAGAGCTCCGTACTTATATCCAAGAATTGTTTGATTGATATTATTTTTTCCTCTCTTGAGAGGAGTTATACTACTCCTTTATTTCGCATTTTTTATCTATATTTTTTAATATTATTATTATGATTTATTTATTTATTTATATTTATTTATTGTTATATTTAAGTTGTGTGTTTTTTGTTAATTCTTTGATGTGTCTTGCGGGATACTTTTATTAGTACAGCCTGTTTCTTTCTTTTTTCTTTCTTTCTTTCTTTCTTTATTTATTTAATTATTTAATAATTTATTTATGTTTTCTTTTTCTTTTTTTCCTTCATGGTGTAAACCATGATGCGGTTAATTTGAAGCTGAAAGGGTAAAACACCCGTCGCGTGCCAAAGCCAACTATAGCGGTACGTGCTACAGGACCAGTCACATTAGGAAACTTACAGCCAATCAGCAGGCATTCTCCATGAAGAAAATGCATTCATATTTGAATGTTTACATAATCTTTTGGGGGGTAGTAAGACACGTTTTGAAAAAAATGTCTCTTTTGCTACCAAAGTGTTCCTGTTGCATGCAGCGCAGTAGGTTGCATGTTAAGTATTTGCATGTAAAAAGTTGGCTCATTTTGACAAGGCTCTTGGGTTCATGGAGCTTTACACATCCCACGGGGAGCATTACTATCATTAGCAGGTCATCCTCGTTGCCAACATTGGCTCCTTCTGAAAGACCGCTGACTTGTCCTTAAGACATTCATTTAACTATACCAGCAATTCTTCTGTAAAACTAATAAGATTCAGGTTCATTGCCATTCCGTATTTTATTATTTTTACTAAACACATTTTCCAATCAATTTCCTGCTTTTTGGGTGCTTTTTGTTACTGTTTGTATTTTTCTGCCCAATGTACAGTCATTACAATTTCCATAACAATGTCTCTCTTATAGACGTGTCATGTGCACTTGTACTGTTTTTTTTAAGCACTTTGTGATTTTCTTGTCTTCATTCTGTGTCCAGTGCACATACTGTTTTTCTCTGTTTTGTATGTTTTTATGACTATAGTTTACCTTTTGGACTTGATGTACAAAATGTCCGCAATTCAGCCCACGGCTGCCATTTGATTGTTTATAATGAATAAACCAATATCGTCTGTTAACCCACGAAATGTTGTATTGATTGAAATCATGTATAGGCATTACTCAGTGTGTGCGTTTTGCACTTCTCTCACCACCCCCCCCCCCGCCCCGGTTTGGCCAGCTAATTCATAATCTCTCTTTCTACAACTTATTTAACGATCTTTGTAAGAATAATTTATTTCGTGAAAGAAAGCAAGTCAGTGCCAAAACTAAATTAATATAATAATTATTTCAACGAGAGGAGTGATTATAATGTTAAATGCAAAATTAATTGGTTTTTTTTTAATGATGGACCTTTGTTTTCCCGTCAATAGTGGCGTAACCAGGCATTTTAACAAAATGTTGGGCCTTTTTTAAGGTATCACGCCATCATTGGTGCATTTTACCGATCTCATTTTGGGGGAAAGCGGGCAGGGTACTGAGCTGGGTCTGGGCTTCAGCCCCTGTCCCCTCCCCCGGTTCTGCCCTTCATGTACCCTCTGGTTGCCCCCCCCCCCCCCATGTTGGCCAGTGAGGCCACGGCCTCTGTTGCACTGGTCTTGGCCTTGGTGCTCCTTCACTTCCAATATTTTAGATTCTCCAATGGAGATGTCTTTGCCAATGACCGAAAAAACCCGGGCCCCCATTTAACACGAAATATTTCAGGCCTGAACATATTGAGAAACAATTACTCCGCTCAATTTTATTGAAAATTCTAAGTGACTAATTTATTTACTACCTATGTTTGATAGCCTTTTGCGAAAGGAATTGAGAATCAAATATTTACACAAACAAAATAACCCCTGGGCGTCTTCCACGCACATTGGCTAAAAAACGTCCGCTATAGTCTTTACAAAAACGGGTTTTGAGTAGGGCCCTTATTATTTAGTTGTAATAAAGGTATCATTTTTTATTCTTGCTGATTTATGCCTAAAATCATGTTCTGCTGACAATATCATGGTGCAGCCATCGTTCTACTTTCATTTCAACACAAATCAACAAAGCCAAACTGACGCGATAGTTTGGCTGGTAACCTTATTCTGGTAAGCATAATTTTGTTGTGCTAAGCTAATTTTAGTGCTTAAAATAAGCAGCTCTTTGAATCTTGGCCCACTCTGAGTGAGCCAAGCCAACCAACCACTGACCTAACCCCGTCGTTGGTGGCGCCTATTAGAAAGCCACCCAAACAAACAAGCAGACTCTACACACGTGAGAGAGCAGCAGCTTGATGGCGGTGATAAAGCAGCAGCCAGCAGTTTCGTCGGGTCGTTGTCGTCACCTGCCACCCAATCAGCAGAAGTATGTGGCACCACCTCCCGGTCACTACACCACCGGTCCTCCCAGACCCCACCACAGTACCCAGGACCCACCAAAAGATAAACACCGGCACAGGTATCTCACATAACGCATTCAATCCATGATTCGGACCCTATACAAAACAATACAACTATCATTTGTATACGCCAGCTGAGCAGATGTCTACAGTAACAAACATATTATTATTAAAACGTTGTTGGGCGGTAATTCATGACTAGAATACGGACAAGTATAAATAGCACTTGAATAAGGGATGCAGACAGGCGCACTACATGTATATTTGTATGTCGAGCGTGTGAGTGATAACGAATTTATCTTCAAGCAAACTTGAAACAGAGCATAAAATCGCTTAGAGTTCGAACATCTCGATGTTCCGTCCCAACTTAACATTAACAACTGCCCCAACTATAGTTGGGACTGGTCCCAACTTGAGTGTTAAAGTTGGGGCAACCCCAATATTAGAATATAGCTGGGATCGCCCATAGAGCTCAACAGGATAATGTGAAAGGTTTGGGAAATGCCCTTTTTTTGGTTGAATGAGGGTATCGCTCATAATGGACCGTTAACTCGGCGTATTACTGTCTTAGGGTTCTGACAGCAGCTACATGCCGGGTGATGTTTTCAGTCTCGCGTCAAAGTAGGCCTACGCATTTAATTTCCCTTCTCTTGGAAAACCAAAATTCTAATTAATCTCAATGTTCTCAAGTGCTACTAAAGTAAAAGTGGTCTTAATAACTTCATAATATTGTTTTTAGTTTATTCATGGAGGGGTTGGTGCTCTGTTTTTACTGTGGTCGCAACTATAGTTGGGGCACCCCAACTTCAACACTCAAGTTGGGACCAGTCCCAACTGTAGTTGGGACGAGTTGGGGGCGGAACAGCATTAAGTAGGGTGGGATATATGGACTGTGCAACATCGAATATTATTACACGGTTGTTACCATGAAATGAAACCGTACAGAATCAAGCGTCCCAGATTGCTTGACGATATCTTTTTCTACAGTACTTTTGATATGTTACCAGATTACAAATACTGGCATAGACTTGCTTTGCCAATACTTTCCTTTAGTAGTAGTTTGATATGATTCGTATTAAAAACACAGCCCAATCATGCTGGTACCATGGAGGTGCTGTAGCTAACCACTACCACATATAATATACCACCAGCAACTTTAAATTTGCAGATGGGCGACATATTGTGTGCTTGATAGTTTCAGTTATTGAGCATGTTGATTTACTAGTTGTGTACTAACTCTGATTCTGAAGCAGGTTGTGTGCTTGAAAAACCTTCTGCTGCAAGTTTGACTCCTCATCGTTGAAGATGAAGAGCCTTGTCCGTGTTTGGGTCGGCATTGTGGGTGTCACAGCCCTAGTCACCTCGTTGCAGAGCTTCATTGATAGCTCCTTCCTAGCAGAAAGAATTTACACTCTCGACAAGGATGCAGGTAATGACCCCATCCACCACAAAAACAAGCATCATTTCTCTTTCTCCGTAATTCAACAGTATTCAGCCTCAAATAAATACATGTACAGGCCTAATATTATACTTTGTATTAACTGCATTAATTAACCCTCACAGTCCCAAATCAGTCTCAGGGTTTGCCCTTAACTTTTTTAGTGACTGGCCAGCAGGACCAGTTAGCTTGTCATTTCACTGGTCCATCAGCTTTTTCACTAGTCCAGACTAGTAAGTACTTCAAGAAATAGGGATGCTTTTTCAACACTGAACTAGCCAGTCGGACCACTTGGAGTGAATTGTGACTGGTCCTCAGGTCTTTTTACTGGCAATTTGGCCAGCAGACCACTGTTAAGTGGAGGACTCAGAAGGACTGGGGCCAACAGGCCTAAATAGTAATTGCTTTATCACTGGGTCATGCATTCCAATTCTGATCTTATTATAATCTTATTTTAAACAAGTTGGCGTGGAGTGACATAGCTATAGCATGCGACCTCAACCCTCCCATTCCCTCTTCTCTTAGGGAGAACAATTGCCTAATCTGTAAGGGTTTTATTGTGTTTTTCTTGTTATAGACGAATGTTGCCATAATGATCAAGAACAAATATGAACTACTTTCAATATTTAAAAAATAATAAAATAAAATCTATCTGGGAAAAAAAGTTCACTCGATATTAAGTTTTTACAAGTTACAATCCTCCAGAAAAATACTCTATTTCTGAAATACACTCATGGTCATATAATATGTATAGCAAATTACCAGTGTTTATTTAACTTGCCACAATCAAAATAAGCCTGATATCAACATGCACAACTCCCGTGACAAAACATACACTGTGTGATTTTGTTGATTTAACTACAATTTGACCTCTGAGTTTGATTATTTTTTTACTAGTTTAGTTGTACGATGTGTTTGTAGAAAACCAGACGTTCATAATTTATTCTTTGCCCCTCCCCAAAATTATATCTTTACATGTGCATTATAATTATACAGAAATGTTCTTTCTCTCTAACAAATAGAATATCTGCTTACATGAGATCCCAATACTAGTGGAATATGGAATTTTATGTTAAACAGTTAGCAAATATAACTTTTAAAAATAATATTATCTTTTTTATTTTGAAATGAATCAATTTGTCTTTTATCACACCACACAGTGAACCCAGCACTTGGAAGACTGTTTGGAACTTGGACTTGTCTGGCTGGTGTAGTGAGGATTCTTTGCGCTGTGTTTATCACAAGTAAACCGTAAGCTAAATAGTGTGTTCATACAAAAATCACTTCGTTATTTTTGTGTAAATTTGTTTACATTTAAGATTAAAAGTCTTAAATTGCACAACTGATTTGTTGACTAAGAAGGTTTGAATTAGCCTACCGCACCCTTTACTAGTTCTTGTAGACCAGGATAGTGACTTAGTTGAGCCCTTGTTGCCGTATCACTTGATGACTTGATACTAATTAAGAGTGTCTCAACAAAGATACTAAAGTCTTTTGTTCAGTGGTTTTGCAAAATGATTGTTAGTGTCATTGTGTCTTTGACCCCCCCTTATGTTTTGAATTTGGAAAACCCTTTTATTATGTGCCATTCTCATGTCCACTTTAAGATTACTATGAATATGATCTCTCACCCACCCCCACAGGTTATACATCGCCACAGCCTTTTCCTTTGTGCTAGCCTTCGCCTATTTTGCTGCAGAGTTACTGATATTCAAAACAGTAGAACTTTCAGCTGGAGTCATATCCCCACTTATTGTGGCAGGTTTGTAATTTTTAATTTCAAGAAACATGTCATCATCATGATCAGGCTGTATTCATCCTTTGTTTGTTAAAGCCTTCCTACAGAATTTCCTTTCTCATCTGTCTCTTTTCATGTTGCCGTGTTTATATGTCGTGGCACGGGAAAGAGGCCAACCCTCCAACTTAAAAGGACGAGCATTCACTACAGCAAAAACCACGCAATGACGTCTAAAATATTATGATCTCTTGCAAAACACAGTCACCTGTGATAAGGGCAAAAGGTCAACATGTTGCTGGCTACATACAAACAGGTTTACAATACTCGATTCAACCAGCCCTAAAAATTACAATATTTCTCTGATTAAAAAGGTGATTTAAACACAAAACAATACTCTAGGACATTATCCCTCCCAAATAAAAAGTACTCGGAGCATGGTCAGAGACTGAGGTTCAAAGGTCGCGGACTCAAACTTAACTTTTTATTGTGAATAATATGCTAATTAAAAGTGTTCAGAAATATTGAGGGCGCACTTTGCCCTAAACATATACATGTAATGTGTTGATTTCATCTCCTTTTATCTCTTACATCTCCAGACTAACACGGCCAGTTATTATCTCCTTTTTTGTATTCCTCTTCTTCACCTGCCTGTCCTTGGTTGCCATTTCTGGAGTATCTTGGTCCATCTGTTGTCATGCTGTCTTGCCTAGTGCCCTGCCAATCTCCACGTCATGTCCTTGACCTTCTCTTTGATATCTTTGAAGAAACAGGTATCACCATTTAAACCTGTGCACATTTCATCACAACGGATACTTAAGTGTGTTGCAGAACAGTGGATCATATGAAGAGAGATATTGTGTTCGTTCTTAACAAAACTACAGCTTCACACTAAAGACACCACTGAATCTTGTATTTCTCACAGTATTTCTAAAAATATTGAATCCCCGTATGGAAGTTCGGGATCAGATTTTGCAATTTCATTCTCAAAAAGTAAAAAAGAATTTCTCCCTTTGCTCCCATGTACTCTTTTCTCAGGTGGTTCAACAGTTCTGATGCTCCTAGCATACCGAGGGATAATGGAACAAAAGAATCTGCAAACAAAGAAACATTAGGAGAAGCAACTTGTGTTTCTCACGGCTGAAAAACAGAGAAAAGTGAAAACAAAAAGATGATGGAACTAAATTGTATGCACAGAACATCTACTCCCGCAGTATGCCAGTGTGTGTTGAGTTCATTTATACACATCAAAGTTTTCAGTTCTTTATGCATGTACATAAAGTTCAATAGGAAAAAGTTCTATTCATGAACACAAAGTAAACTTGTTCATATCTCCTGTTTTGGAAGATATTTGCAGTTGGGTAATAATATCAATTCAAACTAAAAACAAGCGTAGTATACAAATATTGACTGCTCTGAGAGCTATGGTTAAAACTGTGACTTCCGAGGCAAATTCCAGAGCGTAGAGATAAAACCCGTGTATGTTTGAACCTTTTTATTGGGGGTTTATATAGATTTGTAATAATCCAATAGGAATTAATCCCACCCAACCCAAAACATAATTGAAAAAAGTATACATATGTTGTGGGTTTTTTTGATAATTTAATCATTTCTTTTAATTGAAAGTTTCAGATGACCAGAAAAAAATATTTGAAACAAATAACCAGAATTTGTTATTTATGTTTGAGAGGCAATACAATTTTAAATAAAATGTATTATATCCATATGAACTGTTGTCGTCCATTTCCTTAGATTTGGACCGTGACACGCCCATTCACGTCATTGGAACCAAAGCGACGAAGGTGTGTTCGAATAAATGTTTGCGGCTTGATCGTCACGTGAACATTTGTATTAAATGATTTAATTAAGTTTAAGTAATGTACTATATTGAAATAGTTAAATTCTGTTGCGTGTATTTTCATATTTTATTTTTTATAATTTGGGTTTGGACAAAGAAAAATTGACTGGGGCGGGACTTGAACCAACTACCTCCGGATTAATGTGCCTGACGCTCTACCATCTGAGCTACGTCGGCGGTCTCCCTATCCCTATTAGTCAATCTCTTTGTTCAGGGTGCCAGTCGGAAGCCATACAACCGTTAGCTGCCGTGTAGCCAGGGATTCTTTATAAATACCATAATTTAAATGTTCTGCAGTAAGATATGACCATCTATCGTTGGTGTTGGCTCCTTGATTGCATCACCAATAGCACTGCGCACTAATGAGCAAGTTTGGGTGGCTGAATAGAGTCGACTAGACTTAAACATAGTCGATCTAGATGGTGTGATGTCACTCGAGCGCTGCATGGTTGAACTAGCTAGTCTAACTGGATCAACCTAGCCCCGGAGCACTGTTTCTCTAGTCAACTAACGAAGTTACGTCACTTTGTCAAGATGGTGGTTTGGTTTCGTGGCGGAGAAAGTTTTGTAAGCTTTTGCAATAACACAAAAAGTTTGTTTAACGATAAATGGTAGGTTTTTGCCAAAATGATGTCAAATATTAAGATAATAATTATCATTGCACTGTATTTTGGAAGTAATTGTTTTACGAGCCAATATATGAGTTGCCATTATTTGACGAATCAAACGACTAAACGCGTTCGAGTGAACCACAGACCATTGACTAAAAGGTTATAGCACCCGAACTTGCCAAATGCTAAAAATACTAGGAGCTATGTACCCAGAACTGTCAACATATAGAGGCGCGTACATGTTCAAGTTCGTTTACCTGCCTTTGCTGACTACAGTTTGGCAGTCGATGATGCGGTGATCGCGTATTGGTGGTGGAGCCTTTGTGTTACAGCCGATTTTGAGCAAAAGTGACGTCATTACTATGCATTACACCATGGAAAAGCATTTGCACTCATTGAGCAAGTTTGGGTGTTAACTTAACCTTTACTCAATTTGCCGTTTAAATCAGGCATGCGTGGTCTGTGCCACTCGAACGCGTTTAGTTGAGTGATTCGTCAAAATATGGCACACAACATGGCGACGACGTATCGAAGAGAAAAATAAGTATTTCCAATAAAAAATATTTACAATATATAGTACAATAACAGTTATTATCTTCATAGCTGACATATTTCATTGGCAAAAACCTACCATTTATTGTTAAACAATATTTGTGTGTGTGTGTGATTAGAAAAGTTTACAAAACTTTCACGATCACCCAACCAAAACGCCATCTTGACAAACTGACGTAACTTCGTAATCGTAGTTGACCTCAGAGGAACAGTGCTCCGTTGCTAGGTTGCTCCGGATGAACTTAGCTAGTTCATGGAGCCATATGGCTAGTTCAACCATGCAGAGTTCGAGCGACATCTAGACCAACTTTGGTTTAATAAGTCTGTTGACTCTGGTCAACCAACCGAACTTGCTCGTCGCTTGTGGCTCTTTAGTAGTTTGCATAGGTATCATAGACATGCCTTGGTCAACGTAACGCTGATTTGCCGTGTAGGCAATATTATCTAGAAAATGCAATAAAATCACCTGTGAACGTTTCAGATGAACAGTGTCGATGTCAACTTCTTGAGAAAACAGCGAACGGTAACGCGGTACTTTCATCAAAAACGTCGAGTCCAATCACGATTAGCGAAGTGGTAGCGGGCACCAACCACATCTCCAAAACAATCCTTGAGTTGAGTTTTGGATATTAATTTTTTAAAACTATTTCTCGGGATGACGACATCCTAAAGTAAGATGTCGTCTTTCCGAGATATTTTATTCAAGAGTGTTATAGTAGTTATTGTAGATCGATGGAGTTCAACGATTAGCTTTTTGTGGAATCATAAGGGGAAACAATGAATAGAGAATTAGGGCTAAATGTAAAAAAATAAATAAATACAAATTAAAAAGACAGCTAGGGCTAATTTTACATTAATTTGGTTGCACTGAAATCCACGGAGAAGTGGTCAAAAGCCAGGGAATACTAATTTTTGTGCGCACGTATTTCCCTTTAAGAGCTCCATTCATATGCCCACTAACTTCACACTCAAATTTACACCACCAGCTTATTCCAGAAAATTAGTTTGCAGCATCGCAAACAATAAATATGCCGCCAAAAGCCGGCTTATTTGCAAACTTTGCACAGATAATTTGCGATTGATGTTCATTCAGAGCCGCCATAGATTTGGCTGCGCCGGCTGCGCGCGCGCCGGCTGCGATTTTTTTTCCAGACTGAAGGCATTCTGGGAAAGAAAACAAAATGGCGCGTCGAGATCGTACACCACTGAGAACGAGGTTGGCGTGTGGTATGGGAAAAAAATCGCGCGCCGGCTGCTGTCCCTGATGTAGTAATTGTGAAACCCGGCAGATTTTGTTGCGATCTGCGCTGCGCACTAGCTCGTGCAACCGGTGACGTCGCAATTGTTTGACGCCATTTTTGCATGGTAAAGCGTGGTGGTACGTGAGAGAAGGTGAATTCTGTTGTACACAGCAAGTATTGAACTGTAAGGAAACGTTATTTTTCACATTTATACCTTATTTTATGTATCCCTTTCAACAGCAGTGCATTACGTGTGTTTTATTAGCTTTAATAGTTTCATTGTTGTTCCATTTGCCTTTCTATATAAGCTATGTATTAAGTTATATTTTTTCAGCAGGCAGGTTGTTTGGAACTTCAATTTTTGGAAATTCGAATTTTCAATTCAAGCCAAGGTCCGGGCTCTTGATCGCCTCGCAAAGCATCTGGTCACATGCTGCAGGTGCAGATCCAGGGTTTACAATTTCCTAGCCCTAGAGTTGATTTAGAGGCTAATACTTTCGTACAACAAGGTACTACAGTAACGTCCTGGATATATTATAAGGATTAAGGGTCCGTATCTCTGGGGCGAAAAAAATCGGAGCTGAACCATGCAGTCAAACAGCCCCGAAACTAGGGACGGATTAAGTTTACTCGGCGTGGTTAAACTTTAATAAAAACCAAAGGCAAAGGGGGGGGGGGCGCACAAGGCACAATTTTTATTTATTTTTTTGGGGGGTGGGCACCTCTGGCTGGCCAATTTTAAAATGTAAATAATCCTTTTCCATTTTTTTTAAAGAGTTAATTTCAGCACTCCTTGAGTCCTTGTGTGTGCCAATTAGGAGCCAATTACATTGCTGGCATGCCAGGCATTGGCATTTAATTTTTAAGAACAAGATTTACCAATCATTTTTTATAAGATGCATAATCCGACCTGAAATGGTCGGCCTACTTGGCCTACATTTGTATAAATTTTTTTTTTTAATTTATTGCAAAATTTTATGTTATTTTCTAAATAAAACATTTCAATTTGTCACAAAGTTAGGGTTATCGTGTGGTTAGTGTTAACGATAGGCAAAATTATCAAGCAAGAGACGGTACTTAACATCACCTGCATGTCCTGTCATTGTCAAACTAAAAGTTTCATTTGAAATTGAATAAACAGTTACTACAGGGTCTATTTCTCTAATGTATGTTGTTTAGAAAACAGGACTAAACCTAAATGAATTTTCATCAAGAATGTCGATTTCATCTACATGGCAGGAGCAGTAACTAGAGGGCACTGTACTCCTAAATAAGTTTTTATGGTCATTCAAAACTTGTAGAGTAATTACCAAAAGTACACCCTGTATGTTTTTTAATCTTGCACAGCAAAATGAGCCGAGTATATATTGGACGTCTGAGCTACCAGGCAAGGGAAAAAGACATAGAAAAGTTTTTCAGGAACTACGGCCACATCAGAGAGATCAATCTCAAGAATGGTTTTGGGTTTGTGGTAAGTAATCAATTTGTTAATTAGTTTTAATTTGAAAACAGGAAGAATATATGTATATGGGAATAGACTGTGCAAGTCTCGTGCGTAATTGATTTTGAACCTCCTGACCAAGTTGGTCCCAACATTATTGAGTTTTAGATGTATTTTAATCTGTTTCTTCAAATACTTTAGTTTAATGTAGTTTGGCTGTAAAAATGATATCATATTGTTAAGAAAGTAATCTAACCATGAATGATGAATTATATGAAAGTAAAGTAAATTTAACAAATCCCCAAAGGAATCCTGAGATTAAGACTTTACCCCTGTTTCTGGTCACTTGGACACAATTAAGAATTTTTCCCAACTGAAGTTTATATTATCATTTAACCTGTGTTATGGTCGCTCAAATTTAGGCGTGATTGGCAAATGGGGTTTCTGAAAAAAATAAGCATCCTCGTCCCAAGTTTGAATTTTGTTTAGTGTTAAGTTTAACAAATTATTTGTATTAAATGAAAATTTAAATTGTGTTTATAACAAATTGTTACGTGTATTTTTATTTTCAAGAATTTTGTATAAATAGAATTTAAAAAGAAGATGATTTCACAGAAAAGTCTTTCACAGATCAGGTTGTTTTCTCATTTTCAATACGCATGAGGTTTGCACAGTCTGTATTTAGAACAAAGAAAAGAGATATTTGTTATTCGCCTTCAGCCACCTTTTCTTTTAGCTTTGGTTACTTGCACAACCAGCTTATAACGTAGCTGCAAACTTGCTGGTCTAAAAAGCTTTTTCTGTTTAACCTGCAGGGAAATTGTTACTAAATAAGTTTACTTTCTCTCCAGGAATTCGATGATCGCAGAGATGCTGAAGATGCTGTTTATGACTTGAATAATAGAGAACTCTGCGGTGAACGGTGAGCATACAAAGAAATTACTTATCAAGCAAATTTACTCATTCTTAGGAGTGTATTTAAAAAAAAAAAAACATTGGATAACTGGCAGCTTCATGTTCAATACAGAAAGAATAATATTTCTATGCTTTTCAACAGGGTTATTATTGAGCATGCTCGTGGACCAGCCAGGGGAAGAGATGATCGCTACAGTAGTAATGATAGAGGGGGTAGAGGTGGCGGCAGTGATAGAAGACCAGGCTGGATCGACAAGTAAGGAACACAGTCTTTTTGTTGGGGCGTTTGTTGTTGCATTTACCATTGAAGGTATTATACAGGATCAGTAAGGGGAAAAAAACACTGTTTAATTTTAGTCCTAAAACTTCAGATTATGAAGTTCATACTAGAACCATATGTTCTGTGAAATATTTCTCTATGAGATAAAGTCATATTCGATTAAACTGCATCTAAAGACCTTTTAAATATTGCAAAGGCTGATTTGTAGAATAAAGGACAGTGAGTTTACATGCTGAAAATTGTGCATGGTTTTTCACTATTTTCTCCTGGCTTGCAATGGATCAAGCCCAAGTTTTCACAGGTTTGTTGTTTCATATATGTTTGACTACACAAATATAAACTCTGTCTGCAACTATTTTGTCAGCTCTACCAACCCTGTATAATACCTTGTCATTTGGGTAACTTTACTTTTAATACAATGCTGATGAATGTAGTTACTCTCCATTTGGAGCAATACACCAAATACACAAACGAGAATATTTGAGACTATGGCAATGCTTTAAATATTATTTGACTTGAAAGGTTTCTCTATTCATTATGAATGTATGTTTGTTGGGCCAATTGAAAAAAGCTTGGACGATATTATCAAAAAAAGTAATACCAACTTTATCCAATGATGAAATCAAGGGTTTGTTATTATATTGGAAAAATTTAATACTGATCATATTTTTTAAAAGGTGTAACGCAGTGAATTGTCGCTAGATGGGCGAATGTGCTGTGTCAGGGGAATTACATGATTTTAAACCACAAGATCGTAAATCCCTGTATGATTCCATCCGAATGGAACTTCTCAAAGTCGCATTCATGAGCACAGGGTGGAGCCGCCAATGATGCCACCATCCAGATTTAGGGCTCATTTTATTGTTAATTGTTCTGTAGTTATTGTTCTGCAGTCAATTCCTTTGTACCTTGCTGGGACAAGGAGTATTGGCAGCTTCTCTGATCAGAAGACAAAGTGAAAGACTTTTGTTTGGCACACTGTTGAGGATTAGTGTGGTTTTTGTTGTCCTCACAAAGGATATTGAAAAAGCAGGATGGGCATGGCCTTACTCTGTGGCTATACCAAGTGCTTAATGTTAAATTTGTAATCATGTTTGGTTCACTGTGGAGGCTTAGTGTGGTTTTTGTTATCCTCACAAAGGACATTGAAAAACCAGGATGAGCCCAGCTAAGCCCCTAAGCACAGCCTCACTCTATGGCTTTACAAAGTGCTTAATATTCAATCTGTAACCATGTTTTATGATACCACTTGTTGAAAATTTGTAAAACAAAAACATGATTTATTCTTTTCCTATCATCAATCTCAACATTTAGTATTTTGTGATTTTTGAATATTTAAATCAATGCCAAACAATGGTGCCAGCAAACAACAAAGTTACACCCCTCACTAGTCGGGGCGAGACTGCACAGTTTATTTATGCATCGTGATTGACATACAAATTCTCAACGTCACACGTAATTGGCTGTTATTTTAAATTGTCTTCAACAGTTCGTATTGTGAGCAAACTGTTGTGGTTATCAGCTCTTAAGTGATGACCTGTGTTGAAGTCACAAATTAATTGGATAATATAGAAAATCAGATATATTTTTGATGATATACTGTGGATGAAAATGAAAAAAAGTATCACCCAAGCTTAAAATAGATATTTGAAGCAAAAATCATGTAGAAGCAACAAATGAAGTAGTAGCTGATCATCTTGCTGTGACAGATTTTTCTTTATTTTTGCTGACCATCAAATTATAAGTTGGCCTTAAATGTCATAAGTGTTAGGCGAAACGCTTTTAAAGCCAAGAAAATCTTTCAACAGGCTGGGCATTGCCTGAAAAACCCTCGTGCTCACCAGCGATATGTTTTGTAAGCATGTCTGTATGAAGGAAAAACTAAGGAAATAAGGAAAACTGTTCCTGATTGCAGCCTACGGTGGATTATACTGGGCCACATCCTGAACCTTTGTCAGTGGACAGCCACTTTATGAAATGGTCTTATAAAGCAACAGTAAATCTCTTTTAAAAGGAGACTAATTTCAAAATAGGAGTGTGTGGTGTGTGTATATCCCCAGATGACCCGGATGGCTGAACGGAACGAAGGGAAAATGCTGATATAATTTATGTAAATACCCCCAACTGATCATGATGTTTCCAGACAAAGTCAGGTTACTCAAACGGAACCTCAGATGTTATATTTTTTATCAAAGCTTCAATTTTATATTGAAATATGCATATTATTCAAGACTTTTTTTGTTTTGAGAAAATGTGCAATTTCTTTCACAATTTTGAAGATCAGTGGTATGCACTTATGGTTCTCCAGCTCAAAAAAAAATAAATTGGTTAAAAGATTATTGAAGAAAAAGTTGTCCTGGTCCCTTTTTGAGTTGTAAACCTGTGAAGCAGCATGTGAATTTGGCGGATAACCAGACTACCCCCAATATGCAAACATAATGTATATTTTCCCTTTGTTCCTTCAGTCATAACGGCTCATCATCTTATTCTGGTCGATCTTCTAGGTGAGGCAACTCATAAATTATTCTTCTCAAAATAAGTAAGAAATAACAATTGCATTATAATTTAAGGTGCTCTTAAAGGTCGCCATATATGTGATTGAAGCTGTTATTGTTTTTGAAAACCTGACCAATCCTTGCAATACGAAGAATGTCTGCATCAGTTTTATTTAAAAGTTTGGTTACCCTGATTTACTAATTCATCCAATTCATGAAAAGTGCCATCCTGGTGTAGGTTCACATGGGGATGTATACACGCACAATGATGTGTATTACAAAGCAAGCATTCTGTTGTCCTTGTTAAAGGTAGTTGACAAGAACATGGTCTGAATAACATTCTTTGATTTCTTGTTTTGTGTTTACAGATATGGTCCTCCTGTGCGCACTGACTACCGTGTCATTGTTGATAATCTCTCCAGTCGTGTCAGTTGGCAGGTATGATTTCAGTTTGTTGTTCTGTTCATAACTGGAACACATTAAAATACCATCCTGTGATTATAATGAACTTCATCATTTGCAATCATTTGCCCCACTTACTTAATTGATTCTCAACCTTTCTTCCTTAACTTGCCCTGACTTATGGGAATGGGTAAAAAACAGTCGTGGCCTTATTTTCATAAAGCCCTCAAAAGACTATATTGATATTGTATGGTAAAACAAGTGGCCAACTGACCATTGCAATGTTGTCCTTTCTTCAGCACTATTTTAGCGACTGAGATGACCATGTAAGGCAGTGAGGGTTGTCTCTCTATCTGAGGGAAGTTACCCCCCTTGTACCACTAACGAAGGGCTTAAAAGGGCTAGGTCATGGCAGACGATGATGGTCTATCGCTCTGAGGGCCGAGGCTAAACAGGGCTGTGGCTGCTGAAGCATCCTCCGCCTCATGCTCCTTAACCAACCCCCCATTGTGTGTAGAGAGATAGCGAGCAGGCAGATGGCTTAATCCTTTTGGCAGTTCTGGTTGGACGACCGCCCGGCTGTACCACTTCCCGTGAGGGATGTTCTATGCAAAAATATTGGGCCCAAAACAGTGGCCCCCCTGAAATTTCAAAGGAAACAAAATGATTTTCTTCAGAACATTTTAACTATTTGAAGTTTTTAGTCAAAATGATCAAATTATAGAATTTGACCAACCGTTGATGTGAAAACTTTGGAGTGAGATAAAAGAACAAATATTTTCAGAATTTGGTCAATTATACTACAAAACATGTGAAATGTTTCAAAATACATCTCAAAATTTTGGTAACCTTCATTTGATATATTCATAAATAAATATGTGGTTTTTTGGCATTTGATCACCTTCCCTTTAAAACTTTGAAATGGAATCGTGAAGGTGCAAAACAATCAGGAAAAACCTCTTAGGGCACTTATGTGGAGGAATGCAAAAAAGTCGTGTGTCCTCAAACTGCTCTTCAATCCCAATTTCTATTGGGTTTAAATACTACTGATGGTTACCACCACCTGGGCCAATCTGAGCTGAAGCTGGGCTGGCTGGCTGTTTTGCATAAAGTGTGACCCACCCCCGAGGGGTGCCTCTCTGTCTGGCTGTTCTCTCATGGGTCTTGTAGCTGCCCCTCTCAAGTAAATAACGATGGCTGATGAGAGCTTGGCCTTACTGTCTGTGGAAGGTATAGTAATGATAAAAGATCAGGGAGTCCACAGTCACTTTTAAGATAGAGCACATGAATAAACATAAGGTAGTCTTTTTAAGTTTGGAAAATGTGGTGGGGAAATGATGAAGAAAAATTGTTCAATTATTGCAAGTATACAGTTTGAATCTGGATGGGTGTTGAGGGAAATGACAAATTATGCAAGTATTTCATTGCAAACTTAAAAACAAAAAAATTACCCACTTTTCATTGCCTAAATTACAGTACTTCCTTCCTATACGTTCATGTGTTCTTTCTCTCTTGGTGATCAATGAGCTTGTGTTTTAATCAGTCGATTTAAGGGGTAGGATGAACATGTTGCTGAAGGACTCTGCTGGACCACACCCCCCTCATCTCGGATCATCAACGATGTTCTAGATTGCTCCAAGGATAGCTCTAGTCCACATTGTCATTTGTTACAGGCATACTTATTACTAATGTGATCAGTTGATGTACTGAGCACCATGAACTACAAATTTTCACATTTTAAAATACTCGCAATTGTTGAAGACAAAAATTTAGTAAATTGTTGAGGGCAAATATTTCCTGGTGTTCATTACATCGAAAAACAAACTGATTTTTTTCATTTACCAAGACAAAAAGATCCCATGGTAACCTGAATCACCTTTAATGAAAATGGAAAGGTGTGTTTTTGTTAATCTGTAGTCTTCATGAAATACAACGTGTTTTTCAGAGTGAGTCTTCTAAATACAAAACCAAACACGTTACTATGGGATTGTTTGGTTTTTATTTGTTTTTGCCATATTTCATTTGTATTGTATTCCTTCCCTAGATTTGTACCTGGCGTGCTCCTGTAAAATAAACCAACTTTTCCCTTATATCCTAAATATTGTCACTAGCAGCATGTAACCAAAGTGATTTCTTACCAGCATGATACCATCGCCTTGGCTCTAATTAGATTTGTCAAACCCTTTTATGTTGCAGAAACCCCTCCCCCCCCCCCACCCAAATTTGCATTTTATCTCTGGATGTAAACTCTCAAAGATGTCTTGAATGTACTTTTTTTTAATTAGTACTTGTACCCATGTGTTTCATTCCTGTAGGACCTGAAGGACTACATGCGTCAGGCTGGTGAAGTGACCTTTGCTGATGCTCACAAACAACGCAAAAATGAAGGGTATGTACATCTTCATGTTTACCATGAATTTTATTTTGGGTGTCAAAATCTGCCATTTCATAACAAATGCATGGCCCAAGGTCGGTCCAGTCTGGATTTTATTTTAGTTGGGTAGAATCTATCAACTAAGATATGGGACACTGCATAAAGCAGCGTTTAATGACAGTTGACCTGATTTGATGAAGCAGGCATTGTTTCAAACTATACTACTGAGGCCCTGAGCTATTTTCAGGCATGAGAATCTTCCGAATTTTTCCGGATTTCCGAATTTTTCACTTCAAAATATGTGGTCTCCGAGTTCAATGTGAATTTGATATAAAAATCGGGGGGTGAGTTGTTGGGGTATACATTTGGATCTCGCTAATCCCTCTTCTTGGTCTTGTGAGTTTACTCATTTACCTTTACACGCTTCTTCGTAATAAATTGCCGCCCGGCAGCGGCCGGCCCAATATGCATTGATTGTTTCTTCCATGTGCAGCGCGTTCAATTGATATGTGTAGACTTCTTTCAGTCTTTCCCCACTTCATTCATGGTACGGTTTGACCGTACATGTTATACATGTAAGTTTACTGTTGCAGCAAAGGAACATGTGTGGAGACATAAAAAAGTCTACTGACAACAAGAACAACGCACGGTGTTTTGGAAGCGCGCGCATCGTTAGACTTTTTTACCAGTCGTCAGTACGCACCTTTAGGCTTAAATGCCGTTTCTTCGATAAGTTTAATGTGTTTTACGGCTGGAGATATTTTTACGCATTGAACTATGACCTGGAAGAAACTTCGAGACAACGGATGCATGATCAGTGTGCGACACACGTGTGGGGAGATTCGTTGACATTTGACGTCTCACATTATTTTTCCAAAATGCTATGGTTTATAAACTGTCGGGATCTTGGAGATACTAAAAGGTGTTTGAAGAACAAGTTTCAATGGCCAAAGGGGGAGAACACTTAACACAATTATTCACTATCACAGGTAAAAAGACGCCCCAAAAATCAAAATTTGTAACAAAACTTTTGTCAAAAGCATGACTGCTCCGTTCATAATCATTTATTTTCGTGGCAGTACGTTCCGAATATCATTTTATTTTGAGCCTTTTAAGACAAAATAAGTCTAGCACTGTTATGATTTCATCGTTTTTAAAAGTACTTTCCTCCTATTAATACATCCTCGATCCTACACATGGTCCCTAATGCACAGAGGCTCACTGAGTGCGACGCCGACGCCTGGGTAAACTTGCCCAAATTCCGGACACGCAAAAATTCCGGACTTGCCCAAAATCCGGACATGCAATTTGTAGCGTTAAATTTTTCCGGATTTTTTATCATAGTATATTCTCATGCCTGTATTTTCAGTTGGGAATTTCAAGAAGTTTAGAAATATCAAGTAACCCTCTGCTACTGCTTCACAGGCTGTATCATAAATTCGGGATTGATCCCGGCCTATACGGCAGTTACTGGTTGAATGGCTTCTGACTGGTACCCCAGGAAAAAATATTAGCAATGTTGGGAGATGGCCAATGCCGACATAGGGATAGATAGAGTGGGTAGAGTGCCTGCACGTTAATCTGGAGGTCGCTGGTTCAAGTCCCGCTCTGGTAATTTAATTCAATGTAAACCATTCATTGTTTGTTCGATTTGTGGTGGAGTTGATAAGTGTGTATTTTGTTTCTCATGCAGCATTGTTGAGTTCAACAACTTGGCTGACATGAATAATGCTATCAAAAAGCTAAATGGAACCGAGTTGAGTGGAAGACACATCAAGATCACAGAAGATACTCCTCGGAAGAAGTAAGTTGTTTTCTAATATATCCCTTCAAAGATTTTCAGGTTTCACAAACCCAGGGTGGATGTTATTTAGGGAACAATTGTGATGACCTGGTCTTTACTGCTCAGTAATGGCTAGACGCTGTCCATTAATTTACAGACCAGCCACCAAACAAAAGTCATTGCCACACTGTTATTCCCATTTATAAATACCTTTAAAACGAAAAGTTAAAATCATAACAATTTGTGTTTTGCCTGTATTTTTTTGAAATGTTCTAATCATGTTTAAGGGGCCTTCCTTAGGCTGTTCAACTTTAGTGGCACCTAATATCTTGTACATTATTAACTATTTATGCATATTTTCAAGAACCAGTCTATGAACTCAAAAAATTAACGATTATGTATATGTAAATACTTTGTGGTTGGTGGTCGGCTTTATGCTAAACATTATGTTGGTTACAGAAAAATTGGTAAGCTTAAAGGAAGTTTTCCCCTCCATTTTTCCCTTTTCTTATTTTTTTAAAATTGTTTGTGTTATCCACAGGAGAAGCTATACTCGTAGTCGCTCCCGATCTAGATCCCGTTCCCGCTCTCGTTCACGCTCACCCCGTAGATCTCGATCTCGCTCACCCCGTCGTTCTCGCTCCAGACGTTCACGATCTGCAAGCCGCTCCAGAAGCAGATCTCGCTCAAGGGACCGCAAGAGTAACAGCAAGAGCCGCAGTCGAAGCAAGAGCCCAAGGCGTAGCCAGTCCAAGTCGCCCAGGTGTAGTGTCTCACCACGCAAATCCAAGTCCAGATCTAGATCCCGATCCCGATCACGTTCAAATTCGAAGTCAAGATCACACAGCCCCTGCGACTAAGGAAGTCGGATAGCTCGAGTACAATGTATGTGTTCAGTACAGATATGCAAATGGTATATTGAATAAGGGTGTACAAATGAATACTTCAATCAAGATCCTTAATGTTGTCGACAAAGAAAAACTCTGCTAGGCTCAAAACATCAGGCCATTAACTATTTTTTGCAGTTGCTGATAGTTGTACTTCATGAGTTTTGTGTATTATATCCAAGTTTTTGTTGATGACAATGCCCCTATGATTAGGTCAAGTGCTGTATAACTGGTTATCAGACGATCTGGTTTTGATGTTGACTTCGATGTAGAAAATCTTTTTAAAATGAAAAGGATTTGTTTGGTGGATTGTTTCAAATGGGTATGTCATTGACGATAATGTTTGTGTTTACAGACAGTAAGAAGTGTACAATTTTTGTACATGTATTTTATCAGCCCAAGATGTGACATAGGAAAAAATAGATAGGGTCTCCAGTCTCCACAACATATTGCGAAGGAAACAAAATTGACGGCTTTTGTTGAGTTGCTTTTAAAAATTATGTCATGTTTATTTTATCCAGTTTAACCAGGTCTTATCAAAGCAAGGGTTGTATGGTAAAGCAAACCAATTAATTATTGGGGGGGGGGTTACTATGGTGGTGTTGGTGCACTTTTTAAAGCTGTACATTTAGTTGTTTTGTCTCGTTTCTGTTTAGACTATCAGTTTTATGTTTTGTGTCGTTACAATGTCTGAGAGGTGGGCAGGAATATTATCAGTACATAATTCACATAGGCAACAAAAATATGATGAAGGGAAACAGCTCAACAGTTGAGTTTGTGCCCATTTTTTTCTCTTTAAGAAAAAACCAAAAGAAAACACGGTGAAAGCTTGCTTGGTAGACATTTTCCTTTGTGTCCTTGACATGTTCACTTCTTTTGATGTATTACCGAACTTGAAGGAAATTCTTTCTATAATTTAGAACATTGGTAAATTTTCAAATTCGAATGTTTCCTATATGGTTGAATTTTGTTATCCCACAATGCATGGTTTGCATCAGAAAACAAAATCTTGCAGGAAATAAGTTCTAATAATTCAATCACGGTTTAAATAGGAAAAAATACATAGAGAACCATTAGATTGATCATTGTACTCATTAATAATTAGTATTTTTCAGTTGGGTAAATTTATTCATTTTGTTCATCAAATTTAACTGTTTTATTGTGACTGATAAGGTTTGTGTATGTGAAAATAAACTTAATTGTATTTGGAAGTGTTTGCGTTTAAGGAAATTTAAGTTCTTTTTGTGATGTGTCAGATTCAAACTTCCAATTTCGTAGAGCTGCTTAAACACAAAAGGTAGCCGAGTACAACAAATTTATGTTTACCAGAATATGGTTACAAGGTTAAACTGCCATGTCACATGTGCAATATGTAACATGTACATACTGCTTTTTTTTTTACTTAGCAGGATATTGTGAAGCATCGTTCTCTTAAGCATCTCTATGAAATTGGGCCCTGTATTAAATAGCAACCCCAGGTGAATTCAAAATGTCATCTTTCAATACTAAAATAATTATGGGTAGAGGAAACAATTTTCAGCGTCTGTGAGAAGACAATGATAGATTGTGTATGTCCATTGTCCATACTGTGACACAGTCGGGATGAGAACATACAATTTGGATCCGAGCTCAGACTATGTCTGCTTGGTGAAACAAAGTAACTATTTTCTTCAGATATAAGGACCACTTGTCCTTGATCTACTTATCTACTGCTGTGGATACTTTTTCCAAAAACTTGATACCTATAACCCCAAGGTTATTAGAAGGTGGACATGACACCAATTCAAGTTACCTCCAAACATAGTACATGTACATGTGTTTTTTCATCAGGAAAACTTTTGCACTCACACAGTGTAATATTTTTTCTGAAAAAAGAAAAACCCAAATAACCTTTTAGGGGGAATAAATATTGATCAAAACTTTGTACCAGACGGACTTTATACAGAATAGCATACACAAAGCATACAGGGTTAAAATTTGTTTAGTTTAATCTCTATCATTATTTTCAATTGTTGAATCAAATGATATCTAGGGAATTATACCCAATCGAATACAAAATGTCTTTGTTCTACCACAACCCCAAGGCAGATAAATCTGACATACATAGCCCCAGTGCCAATACCATTTTGCTGGACTAAGCATTATGGACCCCATTTTTAACTTCATAATAATAACCAAGGAGGGTAACCAAGGAGTATAGGTTAAAACCTACTTAACATTAAGGGTTGGAATACACTTTTTAAGTTGACTGTTCTATATTGAGAAACATTGGTAACCTGTGGAATGATCTGCTCTTTGAACCCGGCGGGTAATTTTGTAATTGTAAATGTTAATGGCTATCCACACTAAACTTTGTACAGTTTTATGTTACTATTTAATCCAAGCGGGGAAAAAAATGAAATCAGATATCAGCTGAAAAGTTACATGTCTGTTTAAATAGCTAGACTTAAATCAAATTCAAACAATCTCAAAAAGAACAGTGCTCCAGACGCAAGTTAAACACAAACTAAAATCAACAATTTATTCTTTCTTCCATGTCAAATCCTATACCATCTGGAAAAACCTAGTTCACCTTGCTGTGATCTACAGCTGGCAGAATAATCATCACACCGGATCTGAATTATTCTGCTTCCATCCACTACATACTACCTTTGGTGCCCCTTGCATCTCGTTTCTCCTCTGCAATTGTTCTTTTTTTACCAGAAACCCATGGTATCACTTCAAAAATGAGGTCCAAGGCTTGAGCACTGTACCTTCTACATTGATTTAAATGGGAGAAAATCAAGATGGCCGTACCTTAATGAATGTCCTTTGTCCTATTGATTTGTGATTTTGCATTGTGTACATATTACATGTACACGAGTGAGTTGTTGATCTTTATTGTTTTCTTTTTATCAGTCCCATGTTCTAATACATGTACATGTACTATTCCCTTGCATCCTATTCAACATATATTTGTGATTTTGTGACATATGTCAAGTTGTTTAGTGCATCAGACTCAAGTTCTGGTTGCTAAACTATCAGGGAGTGGGTTCGAATCCGGTCATGACGCTTGTGTCCATGAGCAAGACATGTGACTGTAGTTGCTTTTCTTTACCCAGGGGTAAATGGGTACCTGTGAGGGCAGAGATGGTTCTTGTGATTGATTTGATAACATGGTGTACTACATACATGTATACCCCCCAGGGAGCTGAGATGGTTTCAGGAATGAAATAAATGGCCCAGTGACCAGGGGTAATAATGTTGGAGCGCCATGAGCAACACTGTGTGACAGATTTGAGCGCTACGTGAGAAGCCACTTATTATTATGTCATTTTTATGATGAGACACATGCCATAGACCCAGGCAATACCCAGTAAAGACCCAGTAAATAATAACCTTGGTCTGACAAAACACCAGATTCCTTTAGTTAAAGTTCTTGTTGTCCATGGGTAGAGTACAGAAACACTCACTAACATACCAGTAAAACATAAATATTTACATAAACACTAGTACAAATCCAATGTACATGTATTTACAAAAGCAAGACTTCTTTTTCAGCTTACATCCCAGCTATGGCTTTTTACAACCCATGACCTCAAATTATGTTTGAGCTTCCTGTTGTTTTATGCAAAAAGAAGTTCACTCTCTTCTTTTGCAGACAACATAGCATAATAATAGAATTGGAATTGAAAATGAAAATAGCAAAACCAGAGTATTATGGCCCACTAGCAGGCTTCACTATGTTACAAATCCAACTTTCACACTCCATTAAGTCAAAATGAGCCATGGTCGCCATAAAGTCTTTCCATTGCATGCACACTGTTCGTGATCATTCGTTTGTCTGACAGTTTCTCAACCCTGAGCATCACTGCTTCGCCGTTGCCAAAGGATTCCTCAACACGAGGATAACGCTATCCCCTCGCAGGAACATCTTGGAAATATAGCGATCCTTGTTGACAGGTTTGGACTTTTTCTTCCCTTTACCGGCTTTTGGTGTTTCTGTCCACATCTCCTTCACGTTCTCCAGAACCATATTGCAATGTCTGTAAGCCAATTGGAAATTTGTGATAAAAAGTCTGTAAACACACAGCACAAATCAGGATGTAAAACATGTAAAGGAAACAGTATGTCAAACAAACTGAATACAGATTGCACCACAGCTGCTGTAAAACCTTACAAGGTGCTACATTTGGATCCCATATTCATAACTCTTCATACCTGTCATAAAACAGTGAGTGGATATCATTTCATTCATTTCATTTCATTTATTAATTCTGGTTGTGAACTTGGATTCTTAGAGAAGTAATCACTAATTATACTAGCTAAGAGCCCCATGGAGAGAAGACAAAGAAGGAAGTTTCAGTTTTAGATGTGAGAGGAAAACCCCACAGACTTATTCCAGGGAAAACCCACGCAATCAAATTGGGACTGAAAACCCGAATCCACAAAGTGCTCCCAGCGGGATTTGAAATGGGATACTAGAGGTGAAGATAACACGGTGCCAACCCAATCAGCACCATGAGTGCCCATATGTGGCGCATAACAGCATTTTATACAAGTGTTCACAATCATTATCATAACAGATTCAGCAAATTTGGGAGGTGAGGGCCATTAAGGTGGCTGGTGGCTTCGCTCGGCCCCAGCGGCCTATCCAGGACCGCTGGGATGGGCTAATCAGCTTGCACAGATTCTTGTTCAGGAAGTACGTCATGCGTGCAGTGCTTGCAGTGTGAGTGTGATGCATGATGGGACTGAGCATTAACCAATGAGCGTGCTTGATACGTTTGCCCATCCCAGCGCCTTTGGTTTTAAGGCAAGGCGCTGGGGACGAGCGAAGCTGGTGGCCTACTTTGTTGGTGGCACGCTGTAAAATTACCTGTCAAACGCCTTGACTCTACCAAGTAGTTTCTTGTTGTTTCGACAATTGATTAAAACTTGTGTGTTGTTCTTGACAGACTGCGTAAGGACAGACAATGGCCCTGTATTAAACTCTTCTTCTTCTCGCTTAGCGAGCTCCTCTGATGTCATCTCACTCTTGGGTTTCGTTAATAACCTAAAGGGAGGGAGAATGACAGAAAATATTTGAGAATGCTTTCATTGCCATTGCCCCATTTAATGGCTAATCAACTGAACTTCCAATTGATGTTAAGTTACTTGTAAAATGTTTTAATTTGTTGATTTAATGTTGAACGAGTACCTTAGCCCCACTAGTCTTTGTTAAGTGTGAAATCCATTCAATTCAATCGTACAGCTTCTGTTGTCGGCTGTTGGGGCGCATCCCCTAATGTGTCCACTTACCTCTTGGCTTCCCCGCAGTGCTTTAGATGTTGAAATTACTAACCTTTTAAAAAGTTCTTGCATAAATAATCTTTTTCAATTTGCTATCATTATGGATCACAATTGGCAGTGCAAACACAATTCATCGGCTGTTTCATGTGACAGCTACAACTAAGCAAGCTGCATTACGGGTGCCGCACATACACAAACTGGAGCCCAACAAAGTCAAGTGCATGCAGTGTCACATGAAATAGCAGTTGAGTTGTGCTCACGCTGCCCGCTCAATGACTTAATTTGAGATGGCATTGCATTGTGGGTCCATCCGTCATACGATTTATTACTCAAGGATTCTATTTCTAACCTTCTGAATCACTTCCCTCGATGTATACTGAGCACGGCCATTTTGGAATGACCCCGATAAAATCACGACGTCATCGACCGGCCATGCTGTGAGCGGAGCGAGAGTGCGAACACAATTCAACGGCTGTTTTATGTAAATATAGCTTGGCGACTGAGTTCCTTGGCGACTATGCAATGTTCTTTGAAGAGCGACCTACCCTCCTGTAGGTGTCACATAAAACAGCCCCGTTGTCCATTGATTTGTTCGCACCCTCCCTCCGCCCACCACAGCTAGCCTGAGCCCAGCCGGCCGATGACGTTTTTATGTCTTGATTGGGATATTTCCAAAAAATGGCTACGCTCAGCTCAGTCAGAAAAAAACTCAAGGGAATTAATTCAGATGAAATTGAATGTTTTTTATATCAAATATCTTTTTAAAAGGTTATTAAGTATTAATATTATTCAGTTAAATTAAACATTCAACATGTCCAAAGCACATGAAGCACGGGCAAGCTAAAGTTTAAACAGTAAGTTGGTTTAAAATGGCGACTCGCCAGTGGGAATGGCAGACTGCTTAGCTTAACAAAAAATGAGGCCTGAGGAGTGACGTGTGGCCAATGTCAGGATTCATAACTTGGCCACACAAGTGACTGGGGCATTGTTATGATTGTTAATATACACAGAGCACAAATGGTCCTTGCAACCCACCCTCTCCATTCCCATTAACCAAGGGCAATTGAGTCAAGACAGCATAAGTATAAAAGGAGAGTACAAATGCAAGATGCAAGATTATTATACTGGAGTAGTACTACTACAGTAGTCCTACTATTGTGTTGTAGTAAAATACAAGTTAGGCTAGAGTGCATAATGCAGGATTCCCCACCTATGCAAACCTAGATAGCCACAGACACATGCACAAAGCCAGTTTCCTTTTTCATAAATCTGCCAACATTTTCCTTCAGAAATCCCTACGTTTATAGCCTATATTTAACTTAAATTTTAAAAAATACATATAACACAACAAACTCATACACCCTCATTACACACTTTTGACAAAAAGGTACAACTTACGACATTGTGACGGTACGGATGCAGCAGATTTGAAGGAAGCTATTGAACTATTCAACGCGAACGTTGTGTGTAAAGTAAACGTTTGAATAACGCATCCACAACGTACTACGCGAAGACCATGAACGAGTTGCGACGGCGGGGACGGACGGCGGAGACACTCCACACAGCACGCACGCTGATGGTTTTTTGTTAATGCCCGAGCGAATTATCGACAGAACGAGGTTGATGCAACATGAAACAGGCTGGTTTCGTTTATGTTCTTTCATTGGCACGTATTATTTGTACGGTTGACGTCTGGGTGTCATAGTGAAACGCTCGTTCTCAGGTGTAGGACTAAATTACCGCTACGTGTACTTTCTTCGCCTTTTAGTGTTAACGGAAGAAGGGACAAGAAAAGTGGGCCACATCCCCTTGTCGGTAAGAATAAAACATTTCTACAGGTGCAAGAAAGTTTTAAATAGATTTGTATTTAATTATTTGAATACCATTTTTTTAAAAGTTTGAACGTGCCCAAAATCGTGATTTTATCCTTGGAACATCTTTTTGTGATAGTTTTGGCCGTGCTGCATGCTGCTTGGCTGGGAGGTGAGAGTTTGGCATAGTTTTCCGCCCCAACTTGACAATCGTCCCAACTATAATTGGGACTGGTCCCAACTTGATTGAGTGTTGTAGTTGGGGCGGCCCAACTATAGTTGGAATCGAAGTAACCAAAGCGCACCCCTCCATGAATAAACTAAAAACATTAATAAAATAGTATTATTGTGAAGTTATTAAGACCACTGTTTATGCTAGTACCTACTAGCATGGAGGAAGGCTAGCTAGTACTAGAGAACATTTGAGATTAATTAAACAGAATTTTGGTTTTCCGAGAGAAGTGAAATTAAATGCGAGACTGAAAACGTCACTGGGCGCGCTGTCAGAACCCTCAAGTTAGTAAACTAAAAAACGTACAATACGCCAAGTTTTAGCGGTCAGTTATTTTTGTGAGCGATAATCATTCAACCCTGTTCAACAAAAAGGGCATTTTCCAAACCTCATCTTGGGCACCGGCTCGTGTACCCCTCGTGTCCGGGTCTAGCACCATCATCAGTTTTGATATGAGTTTGTACAGAGCCGAGACCCGGGTTTGAACTAAAGAATCTTGTTAATTAAATTGACAAATCCTTCACGCCGATCGCAATCAGCTTGTGTGTCTGGTGTCACACACATGATCGTGGGTGGATCGATCAAGGTATCCTGTTGAGCTCTGTGGGCGATCCCAGCTATAGTTGGGACGCCCCAACTTTAACACTCAAGTTGGGATCAGTCCCAACTATAGTTGGGACGATTATCAAGTTGGGATGGAACAGCATTATTTTGTTCAAACTCATCGTGCCTAATGTCACTCTAGGTTGCGCACTTTTACCTGTTTAGCCACATAAATAGAGCCAATATACTTCATAAGGATACAAAGTAAATGTCCTATTTATGGGACTATAGCTTGTGAGTGTGACAACTTCTTTCTTTCATCATCATGGACAATGGTTATCATGGTTTGTTTCATCCTTGCTCTATAGACTATAGTTTCATTCATGTTTTGGAATCAGTATTCAGTAACTGGGGCGCTGTACTCCTTTAAAAGAAATTGAAATATGCTGTACTGTGGCTCAGATTTAAAAAACAAATTACAGCGTCCCAGTTACTGGGTCAAGGTTTGTTCATTGCCCCCACACCACTGCTTGGGCCACCTGGCCATAAACGAACTCTGATATCCTGGGATGTCAGTACTGAAAATTGTGTAATTTCAGTTTCCTTAAAATCCTTTTTTGTGAAGTTCCTTAAATGAAAGCTTTGTAACCTTCTTGAATATATTTGTGCACTTTATAAATTTTCATTATTGTACTATTACATGTGTATTTAAAATGGATATTTACCATTTAAATCCAAAGTTTTGCAGCCAAAAATTTTGGTCAAACATATTAATTATTATCCAACTATATTTTGTGTATTATTTCACAAGTAATAATAAACCATTTACTATTTTTTTAAAGGTTTGAGGCAATAAAATATTTTTAAAATAAGTAAACTACATGTACTGCAAACTTAAATTATGTGTTTGAAACACTGTCATCTTTTCTTACAGATGACTTTGAGTTCTAATTTAGTGTGTAACAATATTATGTTCACCAGAATAAGGTTACCAGCCAAAATACAATGTCACTTGTACAATCTGTGACTGGTATCCTGCTTACATTTGCTTAGCAGAAACTTTTTAAGCAATATTTGTGAAATTGGGCCCAGACTTGCAAAAGTCTAACTGGTATAATGAGATAGCTCTTGGTCACATTCAATTGAGGGTTATAATTATCATAAGTCCAACTTTGTTACTTTCGTATGTGGATCATTCAAAATTTTGACATCTGTTTTTTTAGTTGAAGAACAAGTTTCAAAGATGGCATCTTTAAAGTTGGCGCTCAGTGCTGGGGTGCTTTCATTCCTCCTCATCTCCTGTCTTGTTATCATGGATGTTGTTGAGGCTGGTGACAAGCCTAAGAAGCTCCAGATCGGTGTCAAGAAGAAAGTGGAAAACTGTGAGCAGAGATCCAAAGCTGGGGACACCTTGCATATGCATTACACAGTAAGGAAGAGAAAGTCATCATTTAGATCTTGAGTTGTGCGTTGAACTATCCCAATGTAGAGCGTTCCCAAAAGAACACCATCTTTACGGGCATCTTGGGATTTGACTTTAAAGCTTTGTGCTCTAATTTTGCTATGCAGCCAAGTGGTTCTCACCAGCCAATCACGCGAGGAATTCTTGTGTGCTGTAGGTGGTGTCAAAGGAAAACGCATAGTAGCATGCTAGTTATGATAAAGCATTGACCTTAAAGATGGCCGATGTTTACGATTGTACGACATCAAGTGGGAACTCTCTATATAGCGGACCTTGGTAGAAACTAGACTGGGATGGTGCATAAGGTGATATCACTGGTCAGTTATGTATGTGATGATAAAATGAAGCAATTTTTCAAGTAACAAGCAATTGAAGAAGCCTGGGACCATCACAAGGTATTAAAACACTGACAGCTGGCAGGACTGTCTTAAAAAAAAAAAAGGCTGACAGATGGTGCATTGACTGCTGATGAAGGTAGACGGAGGGTCCGTCATTTGTCTAGGTTGTTCTTATCATCCTGTGCCTCCAAGCTGTCCTGAAGGGTGAAAACTTGCACTCTTAGATCCAAACCTCTTGTTTTCCATTTTGATGCTGTAAAGAATTTAGAATGCCGAAGGTTGTTGATTCGAATCCCACCACAGATGCCTGTGAATTTGTCCCCTACAAATGACTTTGGAAAGTACCAAGTAGACAGTGTTTACTATACTATACATTGATGTGTAGAGCAAAACTATATCAATCTGTAAATCCTCAACAATGCAACATTGTGTGCATTCAGGATTGTTACCCATGGATAAATAGGAGACCACTATTCATTGTTCAGGATTTTCATTTTGTGTGCTGTCACACATGCCCCATGTGCAGTTGCTAGCCGGTTCCATATCATCACTGAACGCTGGTAAATTGATAATTGATGATGTGGCTTGTATTGACATCATATGGGTGCAGAGCTATGGTCTCGTTGATGATTCTCAGCTGAACTTGTAAAGTCCAGTTTGAGGTTTTTTCGAGTTCTGATATTGAGGTTTATATTGAGTATATTAGCTATCGGCCAATAAATGTTTCAAACCCTGAAATTTTCCAATTGATTTCTTTGGGTTTTTTTGTGGTTTTTAATTTGTTTTTTTAAATGTTTTTATTCTAGGGCACACTACAGGATGGAACAGAGTTTGACAGCAGCATTCCAAGGGGGAGTCCATTTGTTTTTACTCTTGGTGCAGGCCAGGTGATCAAAGGCTGGGACCAGGGGCTACTCAAGTGAGTATTCAGCGGGGCATGTTTCAGTGACACCTGTTTGTAATGTACTTAAATTGATTGCTTCCATTGAATTTCCTTCGTAATAGGCAAGCGCATCAGTGCCTCATTTGTAAAAGGCACAATGAATTGTCGGTTCTACAGAATCAGCCCTCACAGTTGCATAAACTTTTGCCCTAATTTACAGTATTTTTGAATGCGCGGGGAGGTGTGTGAACCACATTTACGTAATGCAAAACAAGTAACACAAACTGGTTTTTTTTCCGTTGTTTTTAATATTATTATTATTACTATTAATATTCTTATTATTATGTATTTGGTCAGTGATACAAGATAACAAACAAACATACAGGCAGTAACAATAAGACAAAACTGTAATTGGGATGCCAGGAAATTATCCGTTGAAAGCGCCCTCATGCAGTCAATTTGGAAAGGGTCTCCTCTCCTGGTTTGCGAAACCTTTTTTAGAATGCATGTTTCAAACAACACAGTAAGCTTAATACACAGTCACCATAGAAATGCATGGTCGTCAAGCACATATCACATTTACAATTTCATTGTATTCACGCTGTCGGTAGCTGATAATGTTACTGTCTTATGTTGATCATGATGCATGGAATGAATGTCATTGTTTCTTGACACATTGCAGCATGTGTGTTGGAGAGAAGAGAAAACTAGTCATCCCATCTGATCTAGGGTATGGAGACAGGGGATCCCCTCCCAAAATCCCAGGTGAGTGGCCCCCCTCCCCTTTCTCTGTTTCAAGGTATAATAGACAAACAGCTTGATGATTTTGTATAACGTTAGTGCTTACTTTGTGTAAACATGATAAAAATGAATATCCTGCTTTGCTTTTTCCAGGGGGTGCTACTCTTGTCTTTGAAGTAGAGCTGATGAAAATTGACAGGAAGAAAGAGCTATAACCATTCCCCAGCCAAGCTTAAAATCAGGCATTATTTCTTTACACTCAAAACTAGAAGTATTGATAGCATTAGTGCAACGATTAGGTAGGTTTCATTTTCAATGTGCATCCTCTTGCTTCCTGTACCATCTGTAAGTAAGCTGACGGACAGACAGACTTGTTCTACACAATTTCATACGCATTTGTATTTACCGAATTCACCAGACATCATCGTGGCAAAACTTGGTTGCGCCATATTGTGAGTCAGTGTTGCCGCGTGTTATACAGTGTAGTGTATATTTTAGGTCACACAGTGCTTAACTTGCACACTCGACAGAAGCCAGGTGTGCCGTTGGTGCAAGGGGCCAATAAGGGAAAGCACTAATGCTCAGTCAAAGACTTTCAGATGCTACATGGCAGCAGATAGAGGTCAGGTACAGCCTCATTTCCCAGTTTAACATGTTGCACGCTATTTTTTGGGACAATGAAACTGTTCAGTAAATTAGCTGCTATCTGCGACTCCGACAGTCTCCCATAGAAACAGTCTCATTAAGGGATTAACAAAGACATTGATATTGAATGGAACTCTGAACAAGTATTAAAGTTATTTCAAAAAAGGGGAGAAGAAAAAAGGTTCCAGTTTACTATTTGCCATAATTTTTGTCGCCAGTGGAAGAAGTTACAGCTCAACAACATTACGGTGTTTGTACATTTTGCATTTATTCATGGTAATATACCAGCTTGCCCCTTCTGTATCAAGGGTCGTTGACGTATAGCACTAATATTTTGAGAACCTTTTTTGTATTGAATAAATAGTGGAAGAGACCAAAATCAACTTGGTTTTAAATCCTTAGGCTTGAGTCCTTTCTTCCTCTAAGATGCAGATTGTTTGTATTGTGTCTCACTGGTGAATTGTTTCTAATATTGATTTATATTCATCAACAATTCTCAAGTTTTATAAACAGTGTTTTGTAATCATCAAATCTACTACCTTTGTCATGAAAAATGAAGGTTCAATAAAAAGAAACAATGGTTGATAACCAGAATGGTAAAAAAGCTTGTTTGATTCCAGATTTCGCACTTTCTCTTTTTTAAGCTCAAATTTACTCGGTTATAGATCAGTGCTAACCTTTAACATTTGAGGCATTGCTGTATGGAACAACTTGTATTGGTGTTTTCAACACGAGTCCGAATTACGAATTTTACAACACTGTCTTTGTAATGTTATTTGATACCTTGCATTTTTAGTAGTTCCATCAGTAGCGCCCTCTTGTGATATGTAGCACATTATACATTATCCTAAATAAGTGGCTTTTGGAAGTAGAAATTACTGTTTTCTAAAATGAGAAAAGAGCACAATGGAGAGAATGCTTTCAAATCAAGTACATGTATTACCTTCATCACGTTATCATAATGAAGCAGAGCAAGAAAATTAACCGAGAAGACAATCAGAATCCGTCTTGCAGCCCGTCAAGTCCCACGTGTTCAATAGCGTTTGGCTAAATTGTTTGAGTAGTGTGTGGGTCACACCATGGAGGTGGTCACACTGTGCAAGCTGACCCAAGATTTAGGCTAGAAATGCATCTCGACATGGTATGGATCCTCTGCAAGCCGTTTTTCCAGGCTGCTGTCGCGTGCACTGACTCCTGCCGCTGATGGGTCTAAAAGGGTCCTATATCAGTGGCGTAACTAAGGGGGGACCGGGGGAGGCACGTGCCCCCCCCCCCCAATAAAAAAAAAATAATAATAATAATAAAATAAATAAATAAATAAACAAAATCATGTCTGTGCCCCCACCCCGTATTTCCTATTTGATATCTTGACTTTTCGGTACTGAAATTTCCAGAGTAAAATGTTACATTTTATATACGCTTTGGTGTAATAATTTCGATGGTTTTCAACTGTTTTTCCATTTACACGCAGACGATGTATTGATTTTCACACTTCTGATGCAAGGTTATCTTCTAAAAAATTTAAAAAGTAAATTTATAGTTTTGCTTGTTTTGTTTAAGTATAACATCAAACAAAAAGGCGGAAACTTGGCCAGAAGTACCCCCTAGAAAACATGGTGCACCCCTTGTGCCCCCCTAGAAAACATGGTGCACCCCTCGTACCCCCCCCCCTATAAAACATGGTGCACCCCTAGTCACGGCGCTGGCACCGATACTGGGTGCCTTTCTGCGAGCCCTGCGGGTTGACCACTACAAGCTACTCTTATGTGATTCGAATCTACGACCTCGCATTCTAAGGCAAGGCTAAGAATAAACGATACTAATAACCAACTTACCAAAAAAATTATTAATATAGAATATTCGGATGCCCGATGCAACTCTGATTTTACATTAAATAAAGAAGAAAATAATTCACTTTCACTCCAATTAGGCATTGATAAGTAACACAAACATTGTGAAAAAAGTACACAAATGCACCCCATCTGCCCCATCATTTGTTTTAAGATCTATTGTTCAATTAACTTGACACATCAATGCTCAATTACTTGCAAGAAGCATAATGAGCAGCCGCGGCCCAATTTGATAGAGCTGCTAGAGCACAAAAAGTTTACTAAGCACAAAACAACATTGCTTAGTTACCAGCCGAACTACCATATATTATGTATAGTTTGCTACTGGTACTCTGCTAATACTTTTGCTTAGTAGAAATTTTTATTTAACCAGTATTGTCTGCATAAGCGCTTATATGAAGTTGGGCCCGGCTGTATGCAGTTTTCTAGTCTGCATTAAGCTAAAAAGTAATAATTTCATAACAATACACAAAACATTCTCGCTTTTAAACATTATGATTTTATTTGCATGGTCGTTGTGTTCACACAAAGCCTTTTTACGGGTTATTGTTATTACCATTTTAAAAGCCAATATGTACACTTTTGGTAAAAATACTGCAAACGCATTAGTTTGAAATACGAATAAATATTAGGGAACGCAACCCCGAAAATGTTTCTTTCTTTTAATTTGCGAATGACAAATTTGCGAATTTATGTTTCTGTAGCACCTTGGGAGTTACAAAATGTTGTATTATATGACATTGAAACCCAATTTTATGCTAGTTTTAAACAAAGTCTAGATTAGTTGGTTACTAGGTGTAATCTGAAAGCTCGTTGGTCAAAATGTTCATACACCAGTCCTCCTCCAGAGAAATATTTCCGTCTGAAAAAATACAAGTCAAGGATGTCGCAACCAATTCGCAAGTTCAGTACCCCACATAATATCACCGATGGTTTAATACTCGACTACTGCAATGGAAACATGCCCATAGAAGGCGTATATGTTAAAACACGCCATTGTTATGTATTTGCACAAAATCCCTGCCAAATATAATCTTCACCGTGGCACTAATCACCGAATTTAATGATTTTTTTTTACAGTGTAGCTGTAAGATTCGTTCGTATACTGAAAACAAAAATTGATTTACACTAATTGATTGTCCTTTCTCTCCGAGATCTGGTTGTTTTGACATGTATTTGTAGGATGTAATAAGATAACTGATGATGTCACAAAGGAATAGACTAACAACATTTGAATTGTTTTTAACCGTATGTGTTGAGAAGCACCGAGTAGATATCATTATTGCAAACCATGGGTTAATATTGGCCAACAAGGTTCATAATGGCCTCTTGAAAACCTCGATTTCGGCCCATGTTTTTGTTTCCATTGTCCGCAATGTAGACAATCAAGCGGTTGTTGAGCCTCTGACGGAGTTTTGAAACCGAGGCTATGTTTTCAAAACAGCTACTGCTAATCCAGAGAGACGCATTTATCACAAACTAGTGGTCGATTATCGGCCCAATTTTTTGGCGCTTCTTTTTTGACGTCACGCGGTAATTACACGAACACAACATGGCCCTACTCCACAGAATATAAGCAGAACTTTCTGCTCATCAAATTTCTTTGCTAAGCAAGATAAGAGTTGGGTACCAGTTGCAGCAGTGTAAACTGTATTTTCACTGTTAACTGCCAAGCAATTATTTGTCCGTGCCTCAAGTTACTGTTCTTTTAAGGTTTATGAAATGGTAAGCCCAATTCCATGGCTCCGCTTAACGCAGAAATCTTCGCTTTTGTCCCATAGAATCATGTGCTTTACAGGCCTCCGTAAGTGCAGCATTCCGTAGTAAGAAGAGCCATGAAACTGGACCGTTGACATGGCAGTCGGCGATTGAACAGTCTTATTTTAGGCTATGGTTCGTGGGAAACAATGCCCATAGAAAAAGTTTACTTCGTGTATTCCAGTTGAGTCTCATTTCAGCCGGTTTGCTAAAATTCCGCCTTTACTGCAGTTTTTATACCTCCTGTATAGGTCCTACTACTGAATATCAGCTCACAAAATACCTATTGTTTCTTGAAAAACTATAATAAATACATGTCTCTTAGCTGCATTTTTGTTTATAAGTCATTTACATCTTTTCAGGAAGTTCGAGTTAGAGTTTATTTTGTAGATTTTATACACTGTACAGGAAAATATCCCAAAAATCTGAAAGGCATTGCGATTTAGATGGGGGCATTTCCCTTAGCGAGCCGTCATCAGCCATTCTTTAAGAAAGGGTTTTTGAGTTATGGAAACATTGACTGCCTTTTAACATAAGTATGAGTTTACATGGGTTCGCCAAGGCACGAAAGAAGACTCTGAAACACATTGTCGATATCTCCGAAAATTGAGGGCGCTTCACCGTCTGCTCTGTCACCGTCGCCATCAGCCGCCGCATCTCCACGGTCCGACTCCATGGAGGTGCACTTGTTGTGGCGCATCGGTAGCTCCAAGCCATCCCGTAAACCATCCGCAGACTCTTTGCACTGGCTGAAACCAGTCTTCTCAAACGCGTCATCCAGGGTCCTCCGCAGTCCTCCCCTGTAGCTGTCGTACCGGCACCCTGGGTTATGAGGCGCTGTCAACCCCGCCACATCTGGCGGGATGCTGATAGAATCGACACGACGGAAAGCGTGCCGTTTCTTCGGCAGCATGGGCCGGCAATGCTGATCGTGGTGGTCCAGCTCTCGCTTCAGTTTGACCGTCATGTTATTGATAAGGACACAGCGTCGGAGGGACGTTTCCGGGTCCTCCATGCGTCTCATTTTACACAGCGAGACCTCTAGCATCCTCTGCTGGTCCATGTAGTCTGAGACGCGCTCTTCGCCCCCGTCCTCCCGTGACGTAAGGCTATCTCCGAGCGTCTCGTCATCCACGGAGTCGAAGTCCAGTTTTCGTTTGACACCAGCCGTAAATCGACATGGTTGGTACGTTGTGGTGGCCTCGTCACAACTCGCAGCTGGGGGTGTTAACTCGTTCGGATACATGTCCGGGTGGGCGGTGTCCTTTGCCGATATTCCCAATGCACACTGCTCTGTAATTTCGAACATAAATAATAAATATACTCAATTTTACACGCATTATTTTGTCAAAATTTAAAAATTCGAATAGTTTCGAAGAATTAAACATTCTGAGAACCCCACCCTCCCCTCCAAAATAATAATAATAATAATAATAATAATAATAATAATAATAATAATAATAATAATAATAATAATAATAATAATAATAATAATAATAATAATAATAATAATAATAATAATAATAATAATAATAATAATAATAATAATAATAATAATAATAATAATAATAATAATAATAATAATAATAAATAAATAAATAAATTAAATAAAACTAAATAAATACATAAAGAAAAACATTTAATGAAAAAGAAAAAAAAAACTGAATGAGTTAATGAATGAAAGAATGAATGAATAAATAAATCAAAGAAGAATAACAAAATTTAAAAGAAGATAAATTAGAATAGGTAGATAGGCCTATATAGATACATTTAATAGGTAGATAGATAGATAGATAGATAAATAGATAGATAGATAGATAGATAGATAGATAGATAGACAGATAGACAGATAGATAGATAGATAGATAGATAGATAGATAGATAGATAGATAGATAGATAGATAGATAGATAGATAGATAGATAGATAGATAGATAGATAGATAGATAGATAGATAGATAGATAGATAGATAGATAGATAGATAGATAGATAGATAGATAGATAGATAGATAGATAGATAGATAGATAGATAGATAGATAGATAGATAGATAGATAGATAGATAAATAGATAGATAAATAGTTGATAGATAGATAAATAAATAAAACAACCAATCCCAGTCAAACTAAAAATCATGAAAACAATAACCCAAAAAAATGAAAATCAGAAAACGAATTATGATCTATTAAAACCCCCAATATGGATCCCCCATGTTAGATGATGCAAATAATTTACCACGTAAACGTCTGTATTTTTAGCTTGTAGGCTATTTTAATATTACGTATTTTTCTTATACTCTACAAGTGTCACAACCCAATGGAACAATGAAAAATTATAAATACGTAAACGGTTATTTCTGATCGAGAGACATTTATTTTTGGCCACCTTATTTATAATAAAGTCAATCCAACGTTCCAATCCACGCAAGCAATGCGATACTGTTTGATCTCATTAAGCGGCTACTCCCACGATGGATCCCCCAGCCCTCTATAAAACCCACAGTACCATTCGGGTCAGGATAATATCTTATGAAACAACTACGTCATTTGTTCAAGCGCCCGTCAATAGATGTTAACAATGCATAGAAAATAACCGTATAGACGGGTTTTTTTCTTCTTTTAATGTCCTTTACCTGCAAGCTCGAGGATGCTACGTATGCTGTCTGCGTCCACTACGTCATCACTGACGTCACTGTCGTTGTCCACGAGAGACAAGGAAAAGTTGCCATGGTAACACAGGCTGACTGGCTGGGTAGCAGTTAGCGGCAGCGGGTCAGTTGGAGGTCGCCATGGGGGTGTTGGGGCTGTTCTTTCAGGCACGGCAACCGTCATGCCCGGACCGGCAGCGGCGCTTGCTGCTGCCTGGGACGGCGGCCGAAAGTCCCCTCGTCGACACCCGAACACCTGTCATGAAAATGGGACACTAAAGTCACAATTGGGATCTAAACCCGGAATATGAAACTCATTGCGAGGCACAGATTGCATGAAATATTTAGGGTCTTGTTAAATTTTATGAGCTTAGCGTCGGCGTTTCTAAAGTCATGCTTCATTCATTAATTAACAGTTAATTATAGAAAAAAAAAACACCGTGTTGAGTTAATCGTGTCAAAAAGAATTAACCAATTAAATTTAATCAAATATCCTTAATTGTTCACATAATAATATAAACTCACAATAAATGATCGTCGGCCACCTGTTTAAAAAAAAAAAAAACACTAGGCTACTTTTATAATTGCTACTGAAGGACAGGTGCACATCCTAATATTTTAATTGCCGAATTAAATAAGATGTGAATACAAATAATTAATGAATGCAACAATGACGTGACTACATAAGTCTTCTCGTTAAGTTTTGTTGTTTGGTTAAGACTGATGGCTGTTTTCTTACACGTGTTTAAATTGACGTTGATGCTCCACTAACAAAGGTATCATTTTGATCCAGCTCTAACGCATTAGAGCTGATAGTAGGTCTCAACCACTTAATATATCAACGCACCCTGCGACAATCAGAACAACGAGATCGCAGATTTCATGATAAAACAAAATAATGTTCTCACCGTAGCTCGATCTGCCGTCCGTTCACGGTAATTTGGAGAGGTAATTTTTCCCAGCGGGCAAATTGAGCGGTAGTCTCGTGAAGGCAAGAGATGGTGGTCGGAGAAGGGGGGTTTAAGGCGATATCCGGTGTACTGGAGAAGAATAACCACTGCAGACTGTTGACTTGAAGTGAGTAGTAGATACGAGATGGTGGTGAAGTGCCGATAAAAGTGACATCGTAAGCAGCAAAAAATCACAGCGCAGCTGTGTGCGGTTCTCACAACCGTTGTTGACGTATGGACAGTTGGAGTCGAGCACGTGTATTATATTGGGAAAGATACAAAGGCCTCCAGCACAGCCCATGATGAAGTTACAATCTACTAAGAAATCGTCACCACAGCCGTCGGAAAAAGGGACTCCTCCCGCATAATGAGCACGGTCGCGCGTCACTGATGAATGGGAATGGTGCATCGCTGTTCCAACGACTTCCTGTCCTCCCTACGGCTACGTACCCAACGCCACTGATTCGCCATTCAAAGTTTCATTCACGGGAAGCTGATGGAGTCGACCGTGCATAAAATTATGACGAGCCAATAATGGGCATATATTATGAGTACGCGGTATTGTTTGGTATAGCCGTACTATTCGTATAGCTTGATTTCTGCGCTAGCGGCATGACGCAGGCAATCGAGCATAATAATGTGTGCGTATAGTCACTGTGAAGCAACCAGGTTGTCTCTGTTCAAAGAATAAGGGACTGAATAATAACCGAGGTAATCTATCAAAAGTTGTTGACTGAAAAAAAAGGTGAATACTCGAAAACATGGCAGACAAACAAAATATTGAATTTTCGAGAAAAACAAGATTGTATCTGGTAAAACTTTCCAATTTAAATGTCGAGCACGGACCATCGAGAAATTGAATATCAAAGGCCTTTAATATAACAAAATGTAGGCGATATTTGACTTGGAATGTTTAAAGTGTAATTAGCCTTCAAGTTGTATCCAAATTGTTTTCGTAAAGGTACACTCTTCCTACGTTTTCTCTTGCTCTATGGTTTTCTCTACCCCCTTCTTTTTTTACACTCAACCGAAGTACAACCGGTTGAACCCATTAGCATTTCATCACCTAATCAGTCTATTAGTATCGTTTTCGAGGAAAATCGGCTACGGGGGAGGGTGTGTTTTGTCCTGGAATTTGTACACGTGCAAAATATGCTTCTTAATCAATTCACATGTTTGAAACTCACAATACTGTCTGCACATGACGTTTTTGAACGTGAATATTTCTGACGAAAATTAGTTCTAGTAGGCCTACCAATGAAGTTTTTAGATGTTTTTAATTAATTACATTTATTGTGCAATTTGTATTTTTCCTTTAATGCTTTTCTTTAGTTCTTTTAAATTTTGCTGTTTTATTTTTGTATTGTCCTTTTTAATTGTAACATACATGTAATTTGGCTTTTTGGCCACCAGATGTATGAATAAATAATCAATCAATCAAAAAAAGTTTATTACAAGTGTAAGAAGTCGTATGAACAGAATGTGCCTTTATTTAATGTTGTCATCATTGTAAATCGAAATTATATCAGGCCTTTAAAATGGAAATCTCTTTTTCAATTTGTTACGAACATTTAAGATTTAAAAAAATATTTATATAAAACAAAACTATAAATTTAACCCCAGTGACTGCTGACCAGTGGGAGGGCCCGAAGTTCGCCGAGCCTCACATAAGAAGACTCGGGTGTGGGGAACCGCCTGGGAAGCGACAGAACAATGGGTAACACATTGACATAATTATAAATATTTGTCGGGACAAGTGGGAAGGAATGGGTTCAAGCCAGAACGGTTGCTAAGAACCTTTAACGCCTGAGGAGGGGTGATTATAAATAGAACACTTCCCCCAAACCATGCACATTGGAAAACACTTGTGGATTGGTGCTCTAAATAAAGAGAGAGAAAGAGAAAAGGATTGCTTTGCATTTATCAATCATGAAGTGAGGCTATATATAACTGAGCTGCGGTGGTACAACCAGAATTCAAACAGTTTTAATTACTCGTTCTTTACTTCAACTGAGCTGGAATCCGAGAGTGGTATTTTTGTCGGGTAAATTTGACCATTGGTGAGAAAGGCGTGGTTCTCTGGCTCCTCTGTTTCGAAAATTTTGTAGTGTACATAACTGCTTCAGCTCTAATATAGTTTTAATACTATCAACTCTTATTAGAAATAATGTCGTCAAAGGTACCCGTTCACAAAATTATTTGACCTCCAGGAAAGGCACTAAAAATGTGCGACATTTAATTTCCACGTACTAAAGCGACAAGCGCACTTAGTTTCACATCTATTGTGTACAATTTTAACCACGATTCATTGCACGTTAATTCGTATCATCGGAATCTCACGCAGTTTGCATCACTGGCCGAAACCTTGGCACTTTCGTTCTTAGTTCAGTGATGACGTCACATTCTGCGTCACGTTCCAGTCCATGGTAGTCTTTTAGTCACTTAACATTTTGGGCTTGGATCATTTTAGTTATGAATGATTTTCTACATCGCTCAATTTATGGCAGATGGGCGTCTGAAGGTAGGCGGTTGTGCTCGTTATTGAGTCATTATTGATGGGGCTACAAGGTGCTGAGTTAATCTGCGGTCAGCACATTCCACAAAGAAGCGAGCATCCTTCTCTTAACACTATTGTCTACTTTGGTTCTTTACAACACATTTGGACATACGGCTAAAAAAATGGTGCACCCTTTGTGCCCCCCCCCCAAAAAAAAAATAAAATAAATAAATAAATTGGCCCCAGTTACGGCGCTGGTGTCACAACCGGGACTCGAACCCACAAAGGAGTGTGAGTGAGCCAAGTGTGAGCCCCGGCCACGATTCTACGAATCTCACTCTTTTCCTACTATTCCAATGACACCACTCCCTGTCAAGCACGACCCTGAATGTGCCTCTCACCAGTACTGACGATTGGTTTTTGTATTTTTGTGTGTGACGGTATAATGGCAAAATCATGCAACAGAAATTGTGTCAGGATGCAATTTCTCTGTGTTCGATCACAGTACATGCAGCTCTGCATGACAGATGTGTCGCATGCAGCTGCACTATCTCGGGGCCGCATTCAAACTCGGGCCGTAAACTGAGGTTTGGACTTGCGTACGTCGAGGGGTCGAGAGTTGACCATTTCTTTTAAAAGTTATCTGCCATTAGAGTACGCTAAATCGATGGGACAAAAGAAGCCGTTCAAGCATTATACGTCCATGCTGTTTAAGCGCCTACATACATTTTCGTTTTGTTTTTTTATAAAAAATTGTTTAAAGATAATGAGTTTTTATTACAGTACAAACGTTTGATTCCTACCCATGTGTCCCCCAACTCCCGAGAACTGCTTTTATTTTGGAAGGGGGACACTGCAGGGGGCCACCATCCTCTTATGTTCTTGTCATTTTGTGGCCGCGGTAGCGATCCCGATCACGATCGTTCAATACATTGGATTATACAAACACGCATTTTCCTCTTCCCCCCCCCCTTTTCCTTTTCTTTTCCTTTTTTGTGAGCACTATCGCGATTTTTTTGTGGGGGTGGGGGGCACTGGAACTTTGTGGGGGCATTTTTGATCCCCCAGGCTACGCTACTGCCGAGAACACATAAATAACCGTAGGCATACAAAGGTGTAGAGCAAAACTACAACTAATCATAATTTGATAATTTATAAGAGTAGTTTTCGTCCGAGTAGGGAGAAACTGTGGATATGGCGTCTCCAGACCATTCAACCCCATGGGCTGAACACCCAAGAAGGAAATGACAAAACTTTTTGTCTTTGCTTTCTCCTTCTTCCAAAGAAATCCTCCTTTTAGTCTGCCTCATGGACTAATCACATCACTTTCGCTCCCTCTTCCTCCTTTGATTTTTTCTTTTGTGTTTCCAACCTCTTGAGGTCAAATTGCCCCTCGCCTCTACCCCCCCCATCACCCTATTCATTGTTCATCCCATACTGTTTTCTGAGTGCTTTCTGCCCCCTCTCTATTTTCATCTATTTCCAATTGACTACTTTTGTTACACCAGTATACCTGTATGTGTGTGTTGTGTTGTCATTTAGCCTTCGAGAAAGACTCTGCTAGGGTCGTAAACATGAGGTCACTTACTAATTTTTGCATTTATACCATAGGTCCTTATGGTTGGTAAGGAGTTTGCCACAACCAATTCTATTTTCTGACAATTTGTAAGACAAATTAAAATATTCCCAAATTGTTGATTTCCTGTCTTTGAGTCTTATACCCCCAAAACCAAATTAATATAATTATTTTTTTTTTAAATATAAAAAAATTAACAACTATTTCCCCAAATCGTAGTCGGAAAAAATTCTTAACAGATAAACAAACAAACAAACAAACAAACAAACAAACAAACAAACAAACAAACAAACAAACAAACAAACAAACAAACAAACAAACAAACACCCCAACAAACAAACAAACAAACACCCCAACAAACAAACAAACAAACAAAAACATCTTTTAAAACCACCAAAATCCTCTATCAGTTTTCATTACATCTGCATACGCCAATTTATTTCAAAGTTGACTTCCCTTTGAACACACTCCCTGCGGTATAAAACAGTCGTCTGGAGCACAACTGAAAATATAAACAACCATGTCATCCAAAAAAATGAAAGCTGTCTACAGCCCACAAGAATCACATCACAGGGGATGCCCTCTCCTCCCCTCCATCCCAAAATAAATCCACTCAAAATACACATAATAATAATAATAATAATAATAATACAAATAATAATAACAATAATTGATAGTGATATGCCCCAGTAAATATGAACCAATAGTCATTAATTTCTTCATTTTGTACAGTAATTTGTTAAACTCTTTTTAAAGTACTGTTCAGTCATACTGTGGTATGACATGAGGATCTATTGTATATACATTTATACAAATCATGTTAATTCTTTCCATATTATAGAAAAAGAAACGAGCATAACTCCTGAGTGAAAGACCTTACATATACAGATGACAAAGAATTTCTACATGATCTGAACCCAATTTCAATAAGCTGTGATTAAGCATTCAAAAATCTACTAAACATGTGCAAATTTTTTTACCAGTCAAAACATAAGTCATGAGTATCATTTGTGACTGGTTCCCACTAATGGTTTACTTAGGTGATGGACTTGTTCAGTGATATGTTCTGCCTTAACACCTTAGAGAAATTGGGTGCAGATACAGTACACTGCAACCTGGAAAATGTCAAGAGCAACTATTGCTCCACCATTTCGAAGAAACCAAATTGCCCCTTAATGTACACTCTGTGCAGCCGGTTGAACCACTAACACACACGCACTCACTTTCGATGTGATTTGATCGCCGAAAGGCCAGACTGGGAATCCACGTTATGTGCTAGAAAGAGGAACTTCAGAGAATTACACTATCTGTACAATCAAAGGGACTTTGGGAATTGTCCTATTTGCACTATCAAAGGGACTTGGACATGGCTGGGACAATAGTCTCAGCTTCGGAGACATGTTTTTTTGACATTTGGAATTTGATTCCATAGATTCTTGCCCATCAACAGGTTTTTGCCTCTAACTTGATAGTTAACACCCACACAGCTCCTGTACAAACTGAAACACAAAAGGTCATGCTGGAACTCAGGTACCCGCCTACATATAACTCAATACATGGTGATTAGTGGTATTCATCTGTGATCACAACTCACACAACAATTGATATAATAAATAAATTAAACACAATGACTGTTGCAGTCTTGGCTCAGGCTATCTGAATCTCAAGACCGATCCAATACTATTGCAACTTCATGCTTTGTTTAGTCAAAGAAGAAAAAGCAACCTTTTACTTCACCCGAGTCAAACACCGGGCTCTCAAATCTGTTATCAAAGCCAGGAATGCAAGAAAAATCACTGTATATTGCTACAATATAAAGAAAACATAATGATTGACTAAAACATTTGTACTCTGTCCTTGTCCAAAATTGTTATGGCCAAGAAATAATGCTGTAATAAAAACAAAATAAACAAATCCTTGAATCTTGAAGATTTTTTTAAAAACTGCTGTGGCATTTGTTCAATTAGAATGTGAATGAATGAGTGGAACATAGCATGGGCCCAATTTCATAGAGCTGCTTAAGGGGGAAAATATTGCTTATAAAATTTCTGCTAAGCAACCATAAGCAGGATACCAGTCACAGATGCATCATGTAAAATGGTATTTTAGCAGGTAATCTTTTTCAGGTAAGCATAATTTTGTTGTGCTAAGCTAGTTTGTGTGCTTAAGCAGCTCTATGAAAGTGGGCCCTGGTTTAAAGCATGATGGGCTCTCTGTGTTGAAAAAACAAAAACACAAAAACAAAAACATACACAAAGAACCAAAATTCTGTTCAATCATTGAAAAACCTTTCAAATTCTGTTGAGGTTCTTTTCTTGTGCTCCCTTCAATGAGTAATAATGCCATTTCAATTATAGGAGGTTTAAGGTCAAATCATTTTGACAAGCAATTTTCTTGCATAAATTTTGAAAGTTTCTTACGATTAGGAATCTCCTCTCCGACTGAATAAAAAAACAAAACAGATTTCAATGTCAAATTGCATTAAATCTTGATTAAGAAACAGGTATGTGTATGTAAATGTAGCGAGAAGGGTTTGGGATATTAGTACACCTAATCATTGGTTATCATTGATAGAAACATATAACGAATGTCAAAGACTCTTGTAAAAAAAAAAAAATTCTCAACAAATATTATCCCATCTTCCAAGCAAACTGTGGTATCACAAATTTGCAGGGAACGACTCTGCCAAACAGGTCAGTTTTGGTGAACCTGATGCCACTTTTACAATCCACATTTTGTTTACATCATGATTTGCTTGGGATTCATAAGTCCATGGAGTATGAACTGTGGTTAGGTCACAGTGGACTTCTTCTTCTATAAGAGCTCCAGGCTTTGTCCAATAGAAAGCATCAGCGAGGGGCTAGGGGTATATCACTGTGCCTGTCCATACACATCATTGCTGTTGAAGACAACGGCCTTAGCCAAAGACACTTATTTCAGAACCACATGTCATCTGTAAAAGTACCATTACTGATTTTATACATTATTTGGTCTATTAAAAAAAATAAAAATAAACTGTTCTGGTTATACTTGCTTTCTTTCAATCAAGACTTCTCCTCTTTTGAAGAGTGAGCACAACATTGGTAAGATTGAAAACATAATTAATGTTCACAGATTTGCACATAAGTTACATGCTATAAAAATTGTCATGGTGGAAAGCTTCCCTTGAAATGTATTTTCCTCAAACGCTACAGTGTTTGTGAAAGGAGTTAAAACAATTAACTTTGATCTCGACATTTGAAAACAAGGTTTTTTTTTCCCCACTATTCTTTTGACCGATTGAGCTTTAACTTTCACGGGTTTGCTTTACATATACATGTATGTTGGGTCACACAAAGTGAGGATACTGGTCTTTGACAATTATTAATGTTGTCTGCATTCTTTAAATATTGTTCATAAAAAGGTAAATTTGAATTCCACTGCCTGTTTGTAAAAGCAAAACAAAACTAACTTTCTGTCTGCAACTCAAACTTATGTGTGATGAATACTGAATGGTTAGAAAGTGTCGACTTAGCCCATCAAAACTGTCAACCTTTCATTTTGAGTTGTCTCCAGTGAGCTAAGAGCCTGCCTAGTAACTTGATATTACTCTACGAAACAGCTTGATTGTGAAAAATACTTGTAAAACGATTTTGAATTTTTTTTTGAGTGATTGCATGACTCAAATGCCTCTCTGTAAACTTTACGGAAAAGGAAAAAAAAAGAAAAAAATAAATAAAAGAGAGAAAAAAAGAAAGAAATTTATTGCAAAATGAAGAGGTTGAACAATCTCTTGAATGACATAGCAATACAAAACAATACTGCAACATTAGACCTCAGTACTGATGAAGTCACAGTTTGTTTACCACTGTGCAGAAGAATGGAAAACCGTTGTGTCTCTGCTCAACTGTTGGAAATGCAGTACCCAGTAACAGCACTTACGCAATGCAGTAAGCAAACCAATATGTCACAGGCCTTGCGCCTGCCAGGCTAGTCAACTGTGCAATTTACTTGCCTCCAGGAAGTTTTAGTGGCCCACATTTTAAACATGTCTCGTCATCAATGTATCTTTCTGATGTATAAATGGTAGCGATCACAACCATTGTAATGGTCAAATGAAGTAACATTCACACACTCAAAAATAATATAACACTTTCAAAACTATTGTTATCCGCATTTGGAAAGAAAGAAATCCTGAGCAATATAGCCAAGTAGGTTGCAGTTTTTCGTAGCCCACAGGGCAAGCTGACAAGCGGTACGCTAAGCTAGTGCTAAGGGTGAGCCCAGTGTCATCAGAACAGTGGTCTATTCATTCACAGTTACATGAGTTTATATGAAAACTGTATATCAGTATTCATTAAAATGTTTCTCGCCGTCATCTCTTGTATGCATGTATATGAAACAATACCCCAAATGAGTATAATACAAAAACCAACATTTCAGATTTGGCTCAAAAGATGGAATGGGTTTCAGCAACAAAAAAACTGAGACATTTTATGCAGGATTTTAACTATGGTATAAATACATTTTTAAGAGAGTTTGCTGTAACACCATGGAAATATCCAGCACTATGGAAAAATCCAACAACATGAAATTATCAGACACCATGAAAACTTCCAACACCATGAAAATATTCAACACCATGAAAATATTCAACACCATGGACAAATTCAATACCATAGAAGTATCAAACATCGTGGGAAATATCTAACACCATGGAAATATCTAACACGATGGAAATATGTAACACCATGGAAATAACCACTGTAATTAATTTGTGTAAAACAATTTGGTGTAAAATTATCTGGTTATCAATGTTAAGGTAGCATTTCTCATGACAATTGACACAAGCCTCCCTTTTCCCACCACTATTATTTATTTGTACCCAATAGTTTCCGATCCTCTAACAAGTCCTCCGGAGTTGTAAAAACATATATCGGTTGGAACGGGTCATGTAATAAGCTAAACACTGCTTCAAATCTGGCAAACAAAGCACTTTAGTACTACAACAATACTTGCATGGTGCTACAGCAAACCTTTAGTGTGATTCCGTGAAAGTTGGGAAATTGAACTAAGCAGACTGGCAGACGAGTAATCTTACTAAATAATAACACCAGAGTCTTAAATAGCGGACATATCTATCAATAAGGTACTCAAGGGGCTGGAACACAGAGAATCATTGTAAGACAGGTTTTTAAAAGTTGTTTGAATTATGAGGCTGATTTAAGCAGCACCTTATAAAGGTTTACCAAGTGCTGTGAGGAACTCAGCAGCCACTGCCAGAAACACAGGGGTAAACCCCTTCTCTTAGCGATAAGTGTAACTGGGTTCTTTTACGTGCTGTACACAATGGGACCTACAGGTTTACGTCCCATTTGAAGGACAAAGCAATAATGGTTAAGTGTTTTGCTTTATGACACAAGTGTCAAGACCGGGACTAGAACCCACACTCTCCTGATCGGAAAACACCACATCTTGAGCCCAGTGCGCTTGACCGCTCGCCCACTTAAGCCCGGGGGTGGGGGGGGGGAGAGGAGGGGATTTTCCCTTAACAAGCAAACTTTTTTCTTTCTTTTTTTATTATAAAAAAATACAAAAATGTGGATTTTTTTTTAGGATTACAACTTTTTTTTAGGTGATCATGAACAGTTAACTTTTAAGTCTGATGCCTCTAAGGTTAAATGGATGTTTGATTTCAGATGCTTTTTTTCTTTGGAGCCTTTCATACACTTGTTAGACGATTCATTAATTAAGTATTGTGGAAATCCATTGATAAGTTGCATGCCTGTAATGGGAGACATTTTGGACAAACATCGATAATTGGAATAGATACAAAAATGGCACCAGCTTGTAGGAGGTCAAGGCCATTGGCATTGTAAGGGATGCGGGTGGGAAATCAATTTATTTGGTCGATATAGTTTTTGATTGATAGTTTTCTGTACGCCAATTAAGCTATCTACATTTGGGCAATTAAATTCTTATACCATATGCATCTTGTAATACTCTACATGAAAGTCAATGGTTTACTCAAACCTCGAATTGTACCAATGACCTAACAGATGGCATCTGTCCAATTACAGTCAAGTTTCAACAAATTCTACGGGCTGTGGCAAGCACAGCTTTTAATGAAATGACAACTCAGGTCGTCGAGGGATTAGTCTTTATTTGTGTCTGACAAGTTTGTGGATGATGTTGCTTCAATACTGGCTTTGATGGTCACAACCCAGTTCCATGTGTTCAAGCGTGACTGCCAGAGTTTCAAAGTAGACACTTTGTGTCTTTCTGGGATCAGAGTCATTGGTGACAAAAAGTCTTGGATCTAAATTTTAGGAGGTACGCTGATATCGTGGCATTTCCACCTTTTGGTAACCCCGGAGTTAAAGATTCCACTCAGCTTTTGGGAACAGTATCCTCAGTGCTAGAGAAGTAAATCAGAGAGCAGGACTTATTTTATTTGCAGACAAATACTACATTTTTGTTTGTTCACCGGGCAGACTTAAAAAAAAGTCTGAATTCAGATAAAAGCCTGACATTTCTCATCCCTGGTCTCTCTAAACAGCCAGCAATGCTTGGAATCTGTAAGTGCAGGGTGACGTTTAGGGGAGGATGGGTTTCCTTTATAACAATCGATACAATCCCACTGGGCTTTGCAAGAATTGTGACCCATCCATTCCTCATCTGCAGCATTAGGTCACCAATCTCGCATCCGTCTTGAACAAGCTACTGACCCAGTATAATCTGCTTCTCCTGCCTACAGTTGCGGGTCTAAAACAACAAAACTTGTCCAATTCCGGGCGGCGACTCGTCCAGCAGCAGCAATATTTGAATACCTCCCTGTCGAATACAGCTCCTCCATAATTCCTGATGGCACAATGATTATTGCAGCTGACTTCAGGTCACCCATGTAATCTGTTATTCTCAGAGCAATTGTTATCCTCCAAACCAAGGTTTAAGAACTAGAAGTACTGACCTATAAGACATTTGATCTCGGTGTGTCGTGGCATCCATGTGTTGAATACTGTATTCCAATATGAAGGCACCAAGCGGCAACATTCGTTATACCTCTGCACCTAGGTCTAAGACGGCTCCTTCTGGAATGGGCACATACCTATGATCAACCTGAACTAAGAGTATTGTCCGATCGATATGCGATCTCCGCGATTGTTCTCGGTGGCATGGTACCCAAGTGTGGACTACAGTCCCTTCCATACCGTCCTCGGGGTACCAGCCCTTCCAGGAGTTCCTGCCCCCCGTTGATCTCATACTCTCCTCTGGCCACATGACAAACTTACTGGTGTTGAGTGTATCGTAGACTAGACTGGGATCCATGATCTAATCCGAAAAGAACATAAATGTTATCAATACTGATGCTGTACAGACAAGTTAATAACACCATCACCAGCTTTGTCAATGTGCAATGTGATGCAATCCTGAAACATAAATGAGGAGCTGGAATGTTCACATCAAGCCTCAGTTTTTATTCGTATTGGAGACAAATTTGAAAAGACAGCATGGTTGTAAAGACCAGTTAGCCCTTTGTAACAAAAGTATTGTAAGATGAGGCATGTCAATTTGAATAGTTTTTGTCTTTTGCCTGTTTTATAACTCGTATAAACAAACTATTCTTATTATTGTTTATTGTATGCTCACTGGTGATGCATGTTTTTTTGCTACTCCCAGCTCAAGGGGATGATTAAGTTATTTTGTCCATCTAATGGTATGATAGTTTCAGCATTTAATATCTATTCTTAATGCAAAAGTAAAAAGTTAACAGATAATCATTATTGCTGTGAGAATCAACGAGAAATATTTAGGATTGTAGAATCTTTATTGCATAGTAAAAGTAAAACCAAGCTACCAACTCACAGTGACACTATGGAATTGGCTGAGAAATTCAGTGATTACTTCATCACCAAGATAAGAAATATTCGGACTGATCTTGACACATCCGTCTCTACTCAGTCTATCAGTGCAGGTACATACGAGTCTAACCCCAATATCCCTACACTCGACAGGTTTGAACCGGCCTCTGAAGTTGAAATCATAAAACTGATAACTTCATCACCTTCGAAATCTTGTGACATTGATCCCATCCCAACTTGGCTGTTGAAAAGGCACTTGTCTGTCCTGTCTACCCCTATCACCAAAATTGTCAATTTGTCGCTTCATAATGCAGCTTTTCCTCAGCGTTTCAAAAGTGCTATCGTCACTCCACTCCTTAAAAAGCCATCGCTAGACTCAGAAAATCTCAAAAATTTCCGCCCAGTTTCCAACCTCTCATTTATGTCGAAAATAATTGAGAAAGTAGTTGCCGCCCGTCTGACTGATCATCTGTCTGAACACAATCTGTATGAGCCCTCTCAATCTGCATACAGAAAATATCATGGGACAGAAAGTGCATTGTTGCGCGTACATAATGATATTCTTCGCACTGTGGATGATAAACGTGGTGTGTTCTTAGTCCTTTTAGACCTTTCCGCAGCCTTTGACACCATAGATCATACTATCCTTCTGGGACGCCTGAAATCTTTGGGTGTCAAGGGACTAGCTCTCCAATGGATTGAATCTTACATCAGCAACCGATCTCAAGCCATCAACATTAATGGAGTTTTATCATCACTTGCCACGCTCTTGTTTGGTGTTCCCCAGGGATCTGTCCTTGGGCCACTCTTCTTCACCATTTACTCTAAACCAATAGCTACAATTGCAAGAAACCACGGACTCCATGTACATTTGTATGCAGACGATACTCAATTGTATCTTTCTTTTGATTTAAATTGTTCTGATGAGCATTCTGAACGCAAACGTGTTGAGCAATGTGTTTCTGATATAAAGTCATGGATGACCAATAATAAATTAAAACTCAATGATGATAAAACGGAACTGCTCATAATAACGTCTAAACATAACCAAGACAAAATAATCAATCACCGGATGCAAATTGGCACTGCTACTGTAACATCATCTGCAAATGCTCGCAATCTTGGGATCATGTTTGATAGCACAATGTGCATGGAATCCCATGTGAAGAAAATTTGTCAATCTGCTTTTTACCATATTAGAAACATTAGCAGCATTCGTAAAATCCTCAATAAAAAGTCTGCCTCTATCCTTATACATGCTTTCATTACATCCAGGCTTGATAATGGAAACTCATTGCTTTATGGTATTAACAAGCATCTTATCAAAAAACTGCAAAATGTCCAGAACGCTGCTGCTCGGGTATTATCTAAAACACGTAAATATGATCACATCACACCTGTGTTGAAACAGCTTCACTGGCTCCCAGTCTGTCAAAGAATTAAATTCAAAATCATTTTGCTTGCCTGGAAAGCTTTGAATGATAGGGCTCCTCACTATCTCAAAGAAATTCTCTCACCATATACGCCAACTCGCAATCTTCGCTCTACAAACCAACTTCTTTTAACTGTCCCTAAAACAACCACTTCCAACGGCGTTCGCGCTTTTTCTGTATCTGCACCCACACTCTGGAACTCTCTTCCTTTACATATCCGAGCTACAAAGTCTCTGGACATTTTCAAAACATTGCTAAAAACTCACTTATTCAATATTTCTTATGATTGACTTTCTGTTTGTTATTTTTTTACCACTTGTTTTTGCCGACACGTTTAAATGTAAATCTTTTTTATTCAATGTGCTCTTATTTCTTTCTAAGCTACGTAATTTGTTACTCTGTTTTTTGTTTGGTTTTTATGCGCCTCGGAATAAGTTTAGTCTTAGATAGATGGCGCTTTACAAGTTTTTATTATTATTATTATTATTATTATTGTTTTATCAAAGCACAGAATTCGTAGCTCAGAACAATAACAGCAGTGATAAATAACAGAAAACCACTGCATCTCCTATAGGTTTCTGATGATACCAGCAGCTACAATGAACAAATTGTCCACTCACCCTGACACGGTGTGCGAGGTATGGATCTTTGTGGTATGGAGATTCACTGAACAGACTAGCCAAGGGAATACGTCCCATGCCAGGCTTGCCTACAGACCCTGTACTTGAGGCTAGACTATGTCTGTTATGACCAGGGGTCTGTAACTGCTGGGAGGAGGTCTCTGACTGTCCCGTAGAGCCAATCTGTGGTTGGGATGCACTCTCACCTAAAGTGGAAGACAATACAATGTAGAATCACATTAAAGGTATGTATGGACCTTATGCATTGATGTCATCATGCCGCCATCTTAGACGGAAAACGATGATGAAAACAATGGACACGCACATGATGGGCCAATGAGAAACCTTCTCCTGACCTCTACCTGAGGGCGCTCTACTTGTAAGGTCTTTAGTCAAATCTGAGTGACCAGTGATTTCTAGCACTGCTGAGACACTACTGCATTTCAGGTAAGTGATGCAGGCAGGCCATGTCTCCCATCACATTGAAACTTTAGTTCCATTGTTGCAACAACAACAAAACATTGTTAATGAAAAATGCCTGTGAAAAAGTGAATGCTTGGCGCGTTGTATAGAATGTTAGATATATCCTGTAACAGCAGCATATAATGGGTAGCTTGGATTCACCTATATCACAGTACAGCCATGTCATGTCTTCCTCGATTCACTACAATGCAACCAAACAAAGCATTTGGTGCTCGATATGGAGCATGGTGTACCCCCTCCCCCATATTGGGTCTTCATTGTGTGCTTGGAATCTCAGCAATTCTTTGAGAGGATTTTGGGGGGTACTTCTGTACAAGAGGAAAATGTTGTGTTAAGTATGGGAACATTGGGGGGGGGGGGAGGTACCCTCTGCCATATATCAGGTATGTTATAAGGACAGGAGAAATTAGTCTGTCCTCTTCAGATAGAAAGATTGTAACAATGACAGCTATTCCACCAAAGATGCTGTTTTGGGGAAAACATAAAATGTACTTTGGACAAGGAACACATCCTGACGTCAACAGATATCATACTTTGTGAACTAGGGGCATGGCTTGTGTTGGCCCCTCCCCCTGTGACTGTATCGGCGTCATCTTTATCACCTCCGTCTGGTCCCCCGCCTCCACTGCTGCATCCAGTTACACAGTGCATTCGTATCCTGTCAAGTAACAATCAAATGGACACCACTTTTACTAAGTGATAACTGCCTATTGACTCCTTGCACAACATGGAACACACCTCCGCAAATATGTGTGTCTACCATTTCCACCATTTTGGGGGTCAATTTCTTTGTGTACATTTTGACACCCAAAATAGGCACATGTAACGCTGTGCGTTGTGCTAGGGCAATTTATATCACAACACTAGCATTTTTTGTGCAAGTCAAAAGATTCCTGCATTTACTCCTTCATTCATTTCATTTTATTGTCTACTATTATAAAAGAATATAAAATGTCCATGTCTGAACAATTACTAGCTATAGAGACAATACAAAAAATCAAGTTATAGCTTAAACAAGCTTCAATTAAACTAGACAAAGAGTTGTGGAAAATGTAACAAATTTCAATAGCAGTTCGCATTCCCCCCAACTGGATGCCAAACAGCAGTGACATCATCTGCTTGTAAATCAACACAAACAAACATACCAAAGCAATATGATCCACACTTGGCATTGATGAATGGCACAAGTACAGTACATTGCTTTGTCAACAGATTAACATGGTGTGTTAAAAAGAGGCTTGACTAAACGTGAGGCTTGATTTGAATGGGGGTGTGATTTTGTTTCTTGCACTCGTTAAGGCACTGTGCGCTTAGCTTCCTTGAGATGTTTGTGTAAGCACGAGACTTGCAGGGTCTATCACTGCGGCGATACAACAACCAAACACATTAAGCGTATTTTCAGATACTGAGGTATGCTAATTTGACCAATGATGTGACCACTTCTTGATGTATCCTACCCTAAATTAAAGAACATGCAGAATGTGTGTTTTGGCGCAGTAGCACTGAAGTAATGACAGTGCTTAGTGCCACAGCCATGCACCTATTTGACACGATAGAGTTTTAAGTATCTTAAACTTAAGAGTCTAAATAATTTTGCCACGGCTAGTGACTTTATACCTTCTCCAGCAGTTGAGGACTGTTACTCTGATGTTAACGAAGCTTAGCGATCCACCGATCACACTAGCTAGTTGCTCGCTACTGTCTGCATATGAGGTTGTAAGCGGTGACACATAGATTGGATAACCGATGGGTTGATCGCAGGAAGAGTTGATCATATTGCGTAGGGCTTGCTTTGCATTCTGGATGCTGCCCCTCTCTGGGTTGCGGTTACGAAGGAAGACCAATTCCTGCTGCTGCCCCGCCCACAGACCACGTACGCACTCACGATTGACCTGTGGGAGTTAATGGAAAGTAGGCACTGTAAGGGACACTATGTTATGCACCTATTCCTAACTCTGATCCACTCATAAGGCACACACATATACACTCATGTTTGACGACCCGTTAAATCAAAAACTGCTCTTACTTCTCCCATTGTTTGGACTTAGTTTTTTTAATAACTACGTCCCCATTGGTTTTGTACACAGACATGAAGTGAAGACGTCCTTGCTCTGTGAGAGCACCCGGATCCTTTTTGTAAAAGTCCTTGGTTTCAAGGGGCAGTCACCCCCCCCCCCCAACACACAATTGAACAGTGAGAAATAATAATTGACTTCAGTAACTTTATAGGAGACTGCAAAATGCACAGGCCCTTTCCCACCATGCCTTTCAGTACATAATAGTTTACACTCGGAAGAAAAATGAGGTTTACCTCTGGGCTATTCTATGCTCAATCATTGGCTTTAAGGTATTATAAAAAGATAAACAGAATAAAAGCATCATTGCTTAATTTTAGTCTGAAAAGTTACTGATTATGAAGTTCATACTAGAACCAATTTTTTCTGTGAAATATTTCCCTCTGAAATTTAGTCATATTCAAGAAAACTGTATCTGATAACTTTAAAAAAAAAGCAACAGCTCATCTTGGTTGTTACAACCAAAATTAAGGACATTGTGTTTACATGCTGAAAAGTGTGCATGGTTTTTCAGTATTTTCTCCCGACTCACACATCGGATTAAGCCCAAATTTTCACAGGTTTGTTATTTCATGTATATGGCTCATCACACAAAACATGAACACTGTCTGCGACTATTTTGTCAGCTCCAGCAACCCTGTTTAACACCTTTAAATGAAAGTTTCTGTTTTGAAAAAAGAGGATTCCCTCCAAAAACATGAATGACAGCAAATCTCCTCATTTATAGCTACATATTTGGTGGTGAAAATGACAGAGTATTGGGTTGCGTTTTCTTTAAGACACACTGTAGCTCACCTTGATGACTCTGAAGCTCAAGTATTTCTTATTCAGCATAATGATCTTGTAGTCATCCGTCCCTTCATCCAGAACGTGTCTACAAATATCAAGTAATAGAGAAATAGTTGATATTGATATGCAGTGAAATAAACACTAGGGTCTGTGATCATCAGAGCCCAGTTTCATAGAGCTGCTTAAGCACAAAGAGTAGCAAAGCACAACGAAATTATGCTTACCAGAGTAAGAGTACCAGCCAAAATAGTATGTCACATGTACAATCTGTGACTGGTATCCTGCTTATTTTCGCTTAGCAGAATTTCTTTAAGCACTATTTTCTGCTTAAGCAGCTCTATGAAATTGGGCCCAGAAAGACAAATGATAAGAAGATAATTTATGAGAAAGTCTGCTCTCGGATTAACTTACCGACTATTTACTAATTCCCTTGTAATTAAAATGTTTTGATTGTCGACACTTTGAATGTATCATGACTAACTACACATGAAGCTTGGTAGTGAATGTTTAATTAACGAGTGCCATATCTCCACTGTGGGTGGCAGTCATTAGCGGTAACTTCCCAGGCATTCTGGCCACCGAGCTCTCCCAAACCCATCAAAATACTCCACTCTGTATTGACTCAACACTCAAATGTTTACAACTCTGATAATATTGGACGGTCAGGCCTCATGCTAAAACTGTGTGATTTTGAAGCAAAACCATGAAATAGATGTGAGACGGTTTAGGGTGTGGATTACTTGAGGATTTAGGGTGCTGAGAATTTGACTGAATGCACATGCTGCATGAACCATACCTGAGTGCCAGTAGCGAGGGTGTGTTTGACAGTACAGCATTTCTCCACTGTGGATCTCCTTCATGGGCGATGACAAGGTTCTGCTCGTGGGTAGTGATGGCATCATATAACAGCTGATGTTCCTCGTACTCATCCGGTGATGTAAAGTGATCCTGGATGGTTGAAAATAACATTTTATCTAAATTGTATTTCACAAATGCACACATAGATAGCTTGTTTTATACTAACAACAATAACTAGTTTTTATACAGTGCTTTATCTACGGGTGTCTCAAAGCCTTTATCTTTAATTATTTCCAGACAAGTTTTTGAATTATGAGGCCCATTTATGTAACGTAACACCTTGTATGGGTTGACAAGGTGCTGCGTCACATTCAGCAGCCACTGCCAGAAACCTCCCATGCCCCTCAACCCCAACCTTTGGCAACAGCTCCAAGTCAGTCTTGGTTTCAATTCCCCTTAAGACATCACTTACTTTTCTCATTCTACTTCTTTGATTTCTCTTTTTAAAAGCCTGTCTCTTGTTCTGTCTTACACTTGTACATTCTTTGCAGTTGCACATTGGACTTTGGAGAGAGGACAATGAACACTGTTTCATTGTTACTCTTTCTCTACAGTGATTCTTCCAAATGACGGAAAAGCAGGAGAGGCATCTTTACTTTTCTTCTGAGCTGTCTAGCCCTAGTTTTGGCCGTCTCCCAAATAAATTTCGTGAGTATTTTTGCTTTGATCTGCTATATTTGTGAGCATCTTCTGACCTGGTGTAGTTTGAGCGACATCCTGACTCCTGGAGCAACGCATCTTCTTAACATCTCCACATCAGTAAACACCCACTCATCCTTGACCGACGTGATGCGGAAATCTCCCTTGAACAGTGCGTGTAGACCATACAGAAAAGATTCCAAGATGCTGCAAATTAAGAAACAAGTTTCTTACTTTATCTTGAAGGAATGTCTATTTCACTTCATGAAAATCCACCGAAAGGGCATCTTTTTAGAATGTAGATGTATTTCTTGAAGTATCAACAATAAATATCAGTGTTGCTGTACGTTGGTGTTTGGCATACACTTTGAAAACAGTCAAATCTTACAGTCAAATCGTCTGTGCACATAAATTATACCCAGCCACTTTTCAAACGTTCCAGACTCATCAGTAATCACTGATCAACCAAAGCCCTAATCCTACAATTATGAAATTGTTACAGACTCTGTGATTACTCAGTAATACCCAAAAATGCCTATGCATACCCAGCCATATTGATTTATCAATTCAAATGTTTTTATTGTGCACATTGCCGGAAACATGTGAAGAAATTACAATTAAAATAATTTCACCTTAAAAATCACGCAGTGATAAATTAAGACATATTAGCAAGGTGATCAATGGTACATTTTAAAGAAAGAAAAAAAAATTACCACTGGGTATTTGGGAAAGGGTATCAACACAAGAAACAAAAGGACTATAAAATCTTTTGAGCGATCGCAAATCTTACTTACCTTGTGGACAGATGATGTGAAGCGGTACCCAGTGCCCTTCTGCCCAGCAAACACAAGGCAAAACAGAGGGTTACCAGCCAAGACTGCTTTGTACTGTCAAGCTCCTTGAAAGAAAAGTACAATTTGATTAAAGAGGAGCTGTATTTGTGGTCACATCCTCAAGAGTTCTGATGTAGTGATACAGTTACAATGATCTGATCCAGTGTGTTAATGTACTGACAGCCTGCTGTGGCGGAGTGTGTACCCCCATCAGAGTTCTAATGGTCTATCAATTAGAGTGTGGGTTCCAGTCCCAGTCATGAAACTTGTATCCTTGAGCAAGACACTTAACCATAAATTGCTTTTCTTCTCCCAGGTGTATAAATGGGACCCTGCGAGGGCTGAGACGGTACCCCGTTGGATTAACCCTCAAGCAGTAATATAACCAGCTTGGGGTTGTATGCTCCCCAGGGAGTTGAGAAAGTTTTAGGGACGGTTTAAGTATGCCTGATGAACAGGGATAATAAGTCTGTGTCCTTCGGCAGTGGCTACGGCTGGATTGATGACAACGCCCATTACTTAAAATATTGTCACTGCAGCCAACAGTCATAGCCAAAGCCAAAGTCCTTTGAATCGAACACAGCCTTATGTTGTAAAGTGCTTTGATCTAGTTACTAGGACATGTGCACTAAATAAGAACCCAGTATTACTTAAGTAACAAGCTAGATAAGTTCAGTGCCCTCTATTGTGATGAACTAATTCTTGTCTAAAGGGAGTTATGGTTCCATGAACATACAGGATCACAGTTCATCGTAACAAGGGAGGTGTTTTATTTCATTACAATTTTTTATTTCATTACACATCCAACAGCGCAATTAGCCCCAATAACAGGATGAATTGGAGACGATAAAGAAATTTTCACTCTTACAAAATCAAAATCAAATGGTAATTCAACACCCAATCTGTTGGCCACTGATAGTGGTTTGCCTGATTCAATGTAAAGCATGACCAGTTTACCAGTTCTCCGTCCAACAAAAGCAAACTAAACATGCAGTTGGACTGCGATGGGTTGGGGGTGGTTAGTGTCAGAGCTGAGATTGAGAGACTTGCGAAAACTTGGGATTAGGAGCTATTTTCAGTCAATTTCCGGTGCTACATTTGGACAGAAAACGGCGTCCAGCAACCACATGACCAAAAAAACCTGGTCCCTCTACGTCACAACTCTCTCAGTACACAACTTAGGTTAAGGTTCGGGATATACGACATGGCTGGAACAACATAATGATAATTAAGATGATAAAACGGCTTACCTCTTGCCGTCTGCTGACACAGTGCTGGATCCATCCCAGGTAACAATTACAGAAGCTCTCTCTGGAGATGCCACTCTGTCTCAGGTCATAGTCCTCGTCTATCTTTGGAGTGAAGGTCGGGTCGCAGTCGGTGTAGGCGTCATCGTTACACGTCCTGAGTGCCTCCTGAAGAATCTCATCATTGACCCATTGCTCAAGCTTAGGGCAGCGGACCACGTAGTAGATGATGCTCTGTGTGAATCAACATTCTTATTGTCACTCATCGACATATTATCCAAGATCAAGAATTTACAGATTTTTAAACTCAAGTTAAGTATTTTTGTCTAACTGTATAAAGGAAAGATACTTCTTTCCAAAATATAGATGATGGTATAAAATATCTGCAGACAGTTGAAGCTGGGCTCAGAATTATTCACAATACCTCCCCCCCCCCTCCGCGTATAAAAAGAGAAGAAATAAAAGCAAACCACATGTATACAAACAAATATAAAAAAAGGTAGTTGGCCTGCTGTTTCCTTACCTTGACATAATAAGTAATAAGTATCTTGCGTAGATCGAAGACCTGTAGCATGGAGGCAGCACAGTTGTCTGATATGCTATACCCCTGCAGGATATACTTGCTTGCTATGACCTCCCAGGCTAACCACCGTTGGCTGAACGCTGCGTTAGCTGAGAGGAAATGGGGCAGGTGACCGGGATAGCAGCAGCAACAACCTACAGGAAGAGTGCAAGAAAAGACAATGTGTGTGATCTCACACTCGATTTTGTAAATCCCTGTTGTGACATATTTTTGTTCTTTCCTTTGTCCCTGTACTGAACATCCTCCCATATACTTTGCACACCAAATTCCTTGTGGAGCACCCCAGTCTTTAGAATTACCCTACGGAGACCTTTTCGTTGCCCTTTCTTTGTTTTGTCCTAGGTCTTGAAAAGGTAGCAAATATTAAAACAGGGGTACATGTTGTGTGAAGACCTTTATTGGCTTGCATGACCTTTGATAACGCAGCATCCATTGTTTGAAATAAATCAACATTATTATCAAGTAAGGTTTGTGGTGGTTCAGAAAAAGAACTGGTGGACTACCGTCTCCGACATGCTGGTTTCAAATCCTACTGAACACTAGTAGAGCCTTTATATTACAGACGGTCCACATTATTTTCAATATTAGGGTTCAGGTAATATGAACAAGTCATGTACTTAGTACCTGGGATGGAAAAGGAGACAAAGAATAAAGAACTCCACACACATCCCTTGATTATAGAGTTTTGTGTTATCATAAATTACTGCGTTCTCCCTTAACAGTGGTCGCTGGCCAAATGCCAGTTAAAACAACCTGAGGACCAGTCAGAATTCTCTCCAAGTGGTCCGGCTGGCTAGTTCAGTATTGGAAAGCATCCCTGTTTAATATGAAATATGGACTAAAGTGAAAACCCTTGCTGACCAGTGACACGTCAAGCTAACTGGTCCTGCTGGCTAGTCACTGAAAAAGTTACAGCCAAACCCTGAATTCATCTAGACATGCATTTTGGTCGAAGTACATGATCACGGAGAGCTAAAATTCAAAGTTGGAAATCGAGTGCACTGGTTGAATTCATCCAATACACACTTGCTTTTATAAGAACACAGAGTTACTTCATACACCATTACTGCAATGCTGGGGGATAACAAGTATGAACAATCAACAAACTTACCATCATCGTCATCGACTCCTTCTGTTATAGCTTCAACTTCTCTCTGCTGACAGTATGTCCCTATCAAAAATAAAAATACACAATTAAATCACCATTTTTACATCTCAATACTCGATAAGAAAACGGGCCTTGATTAACACATAACAATCCTTGTATAACTAAAATCTATATATAAAGCATGTGAGATTCAAGTTTTGTATGCTTCATTTAGCCCATAACAGCAATATGGTGAAAAAATAATTTTGTTTTTAGAGCAGCTATCTTTTTCAAAAATCTGAATTTTCTTTCCATAATAGTGGCTAAGTGAGAATATCATTTATTCTAGCACAATGTACTTTATTTTGGTCTGAATGATAAAAAGGTTAAAGTATGCTACATGTATGATCAATGTAATAAAATACAAGATTCTATGCATTTCTGCTTCCAATGAAAATTAATTGTTTGTGGTCTAACCTCTGAACTCCAATCCCCTTAGCTGGAACGTAACCAGCCCACTTCCGATCTCGATGACATGGACCAGAGCGTTGAGGTAGTCAGAGGCCAAGATGAAGCAATCACCGGCAATCACCCTACCCCAGCGGCCTAGCGTCAGGTCCCCACAGAGGGTCTCCTGGAGGGAACGGGTCAGGTGCTCGTAGAAGATGGAGTTGAGATTGTTATCATCGGAGCCGGGGTTCTTGTCTAGCTGGGTGGACAGTCGTGTGTTGGAATGGTCCACTCGTTTGGTGCTGGAAAGAAAAAGAGAACAGCTCATGCCAATGGGTTACCTGCTTCGCCAATAATTACCCTCAAGGCAGTTCAGTGACCAAAGGCATGTTAATTCACATTTGCAAAGTATGATATGCATTGACAAATGCAAGTTGACGTACTTGTGACAATTCATACACAACAAGCCGTCAGTGAGGTTTTGACAGTTCAATTACTTATACTCGTAATTGTTCATTTACACAACTCTGTTGAGGAGCACAACAAGAACAAAACACCAACCAAAATGGAGACAGCAACTAGGGATCATGAAGCAACTGCCCCTAATGAGTTCAAAGCCAGTGTATTGAAATGTATGTCAATTTTTTTGGTTCCTCAGTTCTGCTTTGTGTTGTTTAAAATAATAATAATACTCAGTTCTTACGTAGTACTTTATCTAAAAATAATAATATTAATAATGTTTATGCGTCTTGCTTAAGGACACAAGTGGCAAGACCGGGACTCGAACCCACACTCTGCTGATCAGAAAAACTAGAGCTTGAGTCAAGTGCACTTGATCGCTTGGCCACGACATGCCATGATTAAGTATGAAACAACACTAATACAAATACAATTCCTGATGAATTTCTTGAGCTACTTACTTATAGTCTCTTTCCCAGAACTTCATCGGTCTGAGGTAAGAAGTGATAAATATTGCACTCCCCAGGATAGGGTTGAGAGGGGTGGAGAAAAACGCTGATATAACGGTCTGCAGGAGCAGCATGGCAGAGTCTGGTGGGTTTCAACGGGTTAAGGACTAGTAACATAAACATACAGAGCGATCACACAGGCATACCTTAATCTGGTGAGCCAAATTTATTTTGTGTTTAACTGCTAGTTGTGCATAAGCAGCTCTACGACAATGGGCACCTGGGCCAAATTTCAGTGACAAAAAGTAGCTAAGCACAACAAAGTTTTGCTCACCAGATAAAAGTTGCCATCTAAAATACCATGTCACATGTACCTGTTGTGACTGGTATCCTGCTCATTTTTGCTTACCAGAAAATTGTTAAGCAATATTCTCTTCTGGTGTGCACCCTTTTGATAATTATAGGCCCTTAACTAAGGAAAGGTCCTCAACTACACTACAAATGCAAGGATACGAGGAACACTGAACGGTTGAGCGAATGCATGAAACGCTGATCCCCAGGTAATCTGCCATGGAGCAATGTAGGTGAAGACAAACTTCATCTTCAGTATCCACTCATGTAGCTTTAATAAATAAAGACAACATCATAAAGACACAAAATTAATTTTCTTGCATTAAAGAAATGGTGTAGCAGTATTTCTAAGTATATATATATTTTCCAATCCTCTAGTTTTTAGAAAATATACACGTTGAATATAACTTAGTTGGTAAGAGCGGCAGCACCTTAATACGGAGGTCGCAGGTTCAAGTTCCGTTCTAGAAAATTTTCATTTGTGGTTTATTACTTGATAGTAAAAATAACTTATGAAATTTTCACAGAAAAATAGGTTCAATTAAACATGAATGGTAACTCGTTGTGGTATTACACCAATTAAAAGGTAAAGCCTAACGAGAGGGCATCTTTCAATAAAAAAACAAAACAAATCTACTAAAACGACATCTAAGACCCAAGTTTTTCATTACCTTGTGAACAAAAATGGACATTAAGAAGTAGTTGACGACGAAGAGTTCCAGCAATATTGTGTCATCATGAAAGTCATACTTGAAGAAGAGGACCGTGAGGGCCAGGATGGGGTACTGGGTTGCTGTGTTGGAGAAGGCACTACGAAGGAGTTTAAGTCCACAGACTGTCACAATAAAGGCACCACCGCTGCATGTAGGAAAAACACCAATTAGTATTAAATTTTTGTGTTTTTTAAATTTGTCTTTCAATGGTGCGGTTGAGAGCACTGCATGCTCAGAGGAAAAATACAGCATTTTTTTTGTTTACAAGGCAGACTTGAAAAAGTCTGAGCTCAGATAAAAGTCTGACATTTCTCGTTTGTGTAAGGGGTAATGGCAATGCCGTTTACAGATCATTTCATAACTGCACCCTTTTAGTTTTATTTGCTCCTTGAATCAAAATAAATCAGTCCTTTGATATTGGTCTTTGGTACATTGAAACTTTAGGACTGTACTACACGTAGCAACGCCTTTTTACTGTTTGTAACATAAATGTAAATGCAGTAGCTACTCACTGCATTGCATTGTACCATCATCGACTTCAAATGTCTGTTATTCAAGCTAATAAATTTGTGAAAATTTTGCAAATTTATCTGCACTTGATAGCATTTTCAAAACAAAATTTGTCATATATACTACGATATAACTTACATCGGTGAAAATTCATCTGCAAGTCTCTGCGCGGACGTCGTTAGACCACAGAGGAACACCAATGGGTACACAACGTTGCGCTCTACAAAGCACAGGAACACAAACACCCTCTCAAACCACATGACTTTCGCTGCATCTGTTACAAACGGAAATATCATTTAAAAAACAATATGAAGACTCTGTTTAAACTTAACATCACCCTAAACAAAAGAGAGAAAGTTCTTCACAGCAGAACAAATCAAGGCAGAAACCCATTCATTTGATGCACTGACTCAATGTACAATTGTTTTCACGAAGAGCCACATATCTTTAAATGACAAATGATTGATTAATACAGGAAGGGGGACTATATCTCAATAATTGCATTTTGCAATTCGGACACAACCTTATAATAATAAATATTAAACCAAATCTCACCCCAAATTTCACACTGGAAGTCTCGAAGCATAGGATGCCCATAGCAACACTCTTAGCAACAGCTGCAGCCATAGCCGTAGCTGTCAATGCAAACACTACCTTACATGATAAATACTAAGCCAAACCTTACCTCTGACTTCAAACTGGAAGTACTCATGATTCTTAAGCAGCGGGTGTGATATACACAACCAGGGCAGTTCCTTCCGCAGCTGCGGCAGGAGATAATGCAGCAAGAATCCGAGCACCACAGCGATGCCAAACAACACAAAGCTGAGTCCCGGCTGCAGCACAGTGAAGACGGTGCTAGCGTGGACACTGAATAAGATGACGACGTACAGGAGGCACACAATGAGGTCTGACTGCAGCCTCTCACACTGGAAGACAGTCAAGAGGGGTTTGGGTTGATATTTGCCACTTGTAATTTAATTTTTTGAGGGGTTCTTAAAAAAAAAAACCACCCAAGATACTTTTGGAGTAAAAATTTACACAAAGAATATGACACAACATATACCCCCAAAGACCAATTTTGCAGTAAAAAATATGGCCCATTTACTTGGAATAGGACAGGATTAAAACTTATTGTTTAATAGACCTTATGGAACAACTTCAGGTATCACACCTGATTACCAAAGCGGATGTCAGCTATTTGCACTGATATGCCCATTAAGGATGCAAATACTTACACCATTAAAACAAAATGTGTTGTATATACTTGACATGTATTAACCAAAAACACACTTGACAACCTCTGGAGAAGAGTTTGAAGGAATACAACAGTGACAGTGTAACACAATGGTCTTTCCGGGACAACGTAACATGTGCTTTTTCGAATGGCAAAAGCGGCACCTTTTCTTACCATAACTTCCTTGTGCAACGGTCGATTTTGTTAAAATTTAAAAAATAAGCTATTATTGATATTATCTATTAGTAACAAAACTGATGGTTCAAGATATTTTGAAATTGAAAATTAATACAATTTAAAACTTTTCATTGTAGAACTACGAATTTTGATGTCACCGCTTTTGTATTTAAAAAGGTCATGAACCAAATGTAATTTAATATACTGAAACCATGTCCAAATTCCGTTTCATATTGACTGCAGAGCTGAAATCATGGCTTTTTAATGGTTTTTAGCTTCGACTTTTGGTTTGAACAGGAAGACAAGGTCAAATTGGGGGGGGGGTCACATCTGTGACATGTTTGTATAGCTGTTAAAGACCTTTCCGACGATGTATAGATTAAAAAAATCCATCAGATTGTTAATGAGTTATGATTTTTTTTAAATAATAAACTTTGATTTATTGTAATTCAAATTCTGATGACGTCATGAAAACTGTGCCATTTCAAGTCTCAATTCAGTTTCAATCTTGAGTTATGCTGCAGAGAAAAGTTGGGTGGATGAAGAAGAAGCAAACCAACCCAACAAAAACAAGGTGTTCGCGCTGCTGCACAAGCACCTAATAAACTTGACACTTGCACAATACTCTATTCTGAAAACAAACACCAAGGGGCTTGCATGCAATTATCGGGGCAGCGTGCGACTGGCGAAACATGACTAGAAACAGACAACCAGACATACAGAAGGGCAGACAGACAGACAGGGGGGGGGGGTGTGGGCACCACTCACCACAGATTTCTGGAGCTTCCTTGGCAAAGGATCTTTGATTTCATCATGTGATCCCTCGGGCTTTGCTTGCGGTTCCGTCACAACAAATTTCTTAATAATTGACCTTCACCACATACACGAAAAAACAGAAAGGATATTTCAAAATGTCTGCATTGCAAGGAACGCTTAAGGGAGAAAATGCAAACTTAAACAAGCGGTAACTGGAGGTATTTTGAGGTTGAACCCTGGGTAACCCTGGAAAACCTAAACAAACCTCCAAGCTAACCTCAAGTTACTGCCTGTTTAATTTTGCATTACTCCCAAACAAAGCATTTGGGCCAAATGCAAAGAATCGTCATTAAGATAGCACAGTTAAAGTATATTATAATAATAACTAGAACAGCGAAGCTGCCATGGCGAGCTGCCGATCGCCAGATAGAAGATCAATGACTAATTGCAATAAGGAGTTATGACCATTTAAGGTTTTCATTGTTTTAGCTCATTCAACTGGAACCAGTGATAAACTCTGAGAGTTTTATCTTTTCATATGAATCTACATGTAAGAAGCAATATTTGATTCAAGTTTCAAGTCAGTACATCATTGCAACAAGGAGTTATGACCATTTAAGTTTTTTATTGTTTTAGCTCATTCAACTGGAACCAGTGATAAACTCTTGAGTTTTATCTTTTCATATGAATCTATGTGTAAGAAGCAATATTTGATTCAAGTTTCAAGTCAGTACATCATTGCAATAAGGAGTTATGGCCATTTAAGGTTGTCATTGTTTTAGCTCATTCAACTGGAACCAGTGATAAACTCTTTGAGCTTTATCTTTTCATATGAATCAACATGTAAGAAGCAATATTTGATTCAAGTTTCAGTACATCATTGCAATAAGGAGTTATGACCATTTAAGTTTTTAATTGTTTTAGCTCATTTAACCGGAACCGATTTTATGCTCAGCCTGTCTGTTGTCAATTGTAAGTCAAAGTTACAACTTAACTTATTTCAAAACTTTAAAATTTTAGTTTGAGTTTGGTTCTTTAAAATCCGGAGGTCAATAATTGAGCCTGAAAAAAAAACTTTAACATTTTTTTTATTCCCAAAACTTTAACATTTTTTGTATTCCCAAAACTTCAACATTATTGGAAAACATAGTTGAAAATTACAAAAAAAAAATGACTGGCAATTATATATAACAATCTCACTTGGGCTTGTTCATACCATAAAACAACTCAACTCAAAGACTGATACTTAAAACAAAAACTTTAACATTTCCACTGAACGCGGACGGCCGGACAGACGGACGGACGGACGGACGGACGGACGGACAGACGGGACGGAAATTGTCATTACATAGGCTCACTCTGCTTCGCAGCTCGCCAATAATAATAATAATATTGAATATTTCTGGTGTGCCATGTCTGTCAAGGAACTCTGCTATACACAAAGGGCAACCAAAGGCCGAAGCTATGATTTCCGAAATAGATTTTTGAGATGTGTTTTCAATTGAGAACAAGTATCTGCTTGTCTGAGTTGAAGTGGGAGGCTGTTCCAAAGAGATGGCCCGGCATGTGGAAAACAACGATCACCCCAGGAGTGCAGGGAACGAGGAATATTAAAGAGCAGGTTATTTGAGGAGCATCTAAATGTTGTCCAGGTAGATTTGTCTGCACATGTACCTAAAAATTTTCTGACAGCTAGCACAAATATCCAGCACTAGTCCTGCAGACGGAGAATGGTGAGCGTTACAAATTGGTGCCCAATTTTTTGTTCAAACCTGTTTACAAAACAATCTTTACTTTGCTTTTAAATAAAGGAGTTCACACATTCTGACCATTTAATGTGAATAAGATTCAATCTCACAATAACGAGATTGAATCTACAACTGAATAAACTAACCTGCGAAAATGTCAGCTTGTGTTTTTGAACCATTGTGAGGAAAGCTGCCAAAGTGTTTGAAAAAATAAAAACAAAAACCCACACACACATTTTGTGAAAACGATTCCACTTGTTATTATGTGGATGTGAATCAGCATATCGACCAGTGATCCACTGAAAAATCTCATCTCATTGCAGGCTCTAAATATTATAAAAAATAGCTCAACTCAATTGACAAAAAATCGGTCACCTTAAAAAAATAGCAGTAGAAGCGACCCAAATTGTTGATAAAACTGCCCAAAGCCTAGGCCTTGCATATTTTTCCCACGGCACGAGTACTGGTTTGTTAAACCTGGACAACACTCTCAAATTGTCTTGAACAAGCAATTCACAGGCAGCAATCGACAGATATGAAAGCTGGAGGGATGCTTTGTTCCTGGCAGGCATTGACAACGAGGTGGAAAACTAGGTCAAACAGCGCTGGATAATTAAATTTCATAACCGTGTTTGCACATGGTCCACAAAAGAACAATAGCTTGCCTATATCCCACAACGCTGCAAGCCGTGACAGAACATTGGACATTCGATGCTGTTCAAACTCCTGCACTATTTGTTTAATACGCCTCGGGGAATAGCACACTTGTAACAAAAGCAGTGAACAAAAATGCAGATTCCTCTCTCAGTGTGACTAATTGTGGGTAATGTTATTACCCCTCTGGATTACCAGAGGGGGTGGTGGAAGGAAAGATTTTGAAGTACATTAAACTCAATTTGCTGAATGTGCTCTCCCCTGGGTAAAGGTTTGCATTACACTTTCAGTTGTCAGTTTCTAATTTCCTGTTCCAAGTTCACATGGACTATTTCCCTTTCTCATTAATGTGGCATTTAATCATCACGCTCATTGCTACATCCTGAAATCAATGACAGTGGTTCACCTTCCACAGTACAAAAAAAGACCTTTTCTTAAAAACCCATCAAGACAATTAATTGAAGAAAAATGAGAATATAGTGACCCAGTCTAGAGCTCTGTACAAAACGTTTCAAATAAAATTATACCCAGTGTGATTAGTGCAAATATGATTTTCAAGTGATTTAAATAACCCTTAACATTTCAAACCTTCATAGAAATTCACTACAATTCTTTTAAAGGGCAATTCCTTTAAAGGGACTATCTCCACAAAACAAGTTAAATTAACAACAAGACAAAAATCCAGCTACTTTATGATTTTCCTGTAAACCAAACATGGGACGTCTTCCCCTCTCCAATCTTTTGTTTTCCAAACCAGGGCATTAATTAGTTGAAGGCAACTTTACTTTCCATACCTGTATACCAATGTTTTCCACTCGTTATATACCTTGCATTTTTGCATACAAAAATTAATCTTATCAAACACCATGGAGAGTTTATGCATTCTGATTGGTCAAAACATGATCACATGGCAGTTTATCACGGGTCCTAAATCTCCAATAAAGATATAGGAGTTAGGTAAAACTAGTTGGCTATTAAAGGCACATTCATTTTGTGTTGGCGCGCAAACTTAGACGGGCAATAATAACGCGTAATGCAATCAATACGTACCGGTAATCAACTTGAAATCTATTAGTATGCGCGCAAGCGCATGCACAACCGTTGAGCATCGCGTACACATGCACAACCGTTGTGCATCGCATACGCGCACATGCACTTTGACTCCTCGCGAAATGGAGCCTGAGGGTAGGAATTGAAAAATGTAAAAAACAAAAAGGAAAAGTTTGTTTTTAGATTTTCCTATATTATTCTGCTTTTTAAATCCTTTGAAAATAAAAGTCTCCCCTGCCATTTTAAGACCTCGTCACCACAGTCTCATTCCCTTTTTAAAAATGACTGAAAGTGTCCTTACCACAAGACGCTTGGGTCAGAGGCACTACGGCTGAGATGGTAGCTGACTGCTACTAGTAGGCCACAAAACACTGAGAATAACAGGTGCTTGGACGTTAAGGATGGCTCCTGAAGAGACAAGAAAGCACCATCAGAAAAGTAACATTTTGTCTTAATGACTAGTATCAGGAAATAATATTTGGTCCTTGGGGGAAAAGTAGCAAAGTTTTATTGAGCACAAGGGCTGACCTACATGTACACATGGAGTAGGCTTTCACAGACTCTTCAGGCTGTTTAATCACAGGGTTTCTGATTTTTCCAAGGTCAAAAAAAAAAATCAAATCAGAAATCAGACTTAAGTAGGAAGAACATCATGTCTGTAGTATATGGAGGGTACAAGTGCAAGAGTATTTTTGGGGTGTGTGTGCTGATTTGAACCATGTAGTTCAAAAAAAGGAAGACCTGTAAAATTGGTTTTAAAGTGTGCTGACATTTTGAAGAAATGGTTCCGTATAATGACACACTGAATGTTAATGTTATACATTACTTTTTATTTTTATTATCTTATTATTATATCTTTCTGATAATGAAACCAAGGGACCCTTCAAAAACAACTAGCGCTGAAACCCGTAGGGATGAAGATACCCGTGAAGAGAAGCTGATGAAGAAATGTCAGTTTCAGATGTGGGAGGAAAACGTTGAGTTGGTAAAACCCACGCAACCAGATAGGGACAAAAAACCCAATCCACAAGAAAGGCTTTGGTCCGGGGTCGCAGCGGTGAAAGTCAGGAAGGAAACCTCGCTTTGAATAAATAAATATTTATACATTGTATCCTGGTGACTAAGGAACTCTTTAAAAATAAATTGCAAAACAAACAACCCAAACGTCTGTGGACGATTTGACATGACTGCTTACCTTTAAAGCACCGACTGCAAATCCAACGAGTAACAAGACTGCTGTTATGCTTCGAACAAAGGAATAAAGTGCTGCGCTAAGACCAGTGGTTGCTATGGAAACAAAACAAAGAAATGGTACACAATTTGAGTCCCCTGAATGTAGCACGCTTTATCTTTGTCTGTGGGAAGTCTGCATTGATAATTTCATTGCACTCTTTCACTAAACATACAACAGGAAGTTCTTTGCAATTACTTGATGATATTTCTGAATCCGGAGTACTGGAATAATGATAAAATTTGGCTCTTTCATTGAGCAGTTAAATGAAGAATCTCTTTAAAAAGAAAAACAAACAAAACTTTGAATTTTTGTTGAGCTGAAGTACAACTATTTTTTGAAAACCTTATGAATTTGTTAAAACCATATTATAACATTATCAACCACAAACAAAGGTATTGACTAATAGGGAGACCGCCAAAAATAGGCTGGATAGCTCAGTTGGTAGAGCGCCGGTACATTAATCCTGAGGTCAGTGGTTCAAGTCAATTTTTCTTTGTTCAAACCAATATTATGACGTATATTCTAGTACTTAATTTATGTCAACAACAATAATGACTCTCCTGGTACAGTAGAAAGAACTTCGATGCAAGCACAAAAACTGTTTAATAATTTAATCTTGGTAAATGAAAGAGGTTTGAGATTAGATTTTAAAATTAAGCATATTTCTGATTGTCTGGAGTTCGTGTGAAATACTGCTCCAAAAGATTGAGCACAGATTTTGAAAAGGGGGTGTTAGTCCCAAAAAAGAGGGCTTCTATTTTAAGACCTCTGGTAGCACAAAGATGCTTCAACAACACATTCCCTTTTCCTCTCCTGCAAGACAAAATTAATTTCTTTCCATTGACACATCAGCCAACTGCTGAACTTTTGGGACGAGCTGTAAATGTTGTTTGGGACGAACTTGTAAATACTCAACAATTTATTAAATCCTTGAAATTATTGTTCTTGGTTTTGGTGAAACACCAGACCAATGGACTTCAGTTGTGAGGTTACTGACCAATACTAAAACTGGTTGAGTCAGCCCTGCACTACAGGGTCTCTATAACATCAGTGTACCGTAACACCCACAATAGTATACAAATATTGACTGCTTTCGAGTGCTATGGTTAAAACTACGACTCCCGAGGTGATCCCCGGAGCGTTCTATTTTCCCGAGGCTGCGCCTCGGGAAAATGGAATGGTTCGGGGATCACCGAGGGAGTCGGAGTTTTAACCATAGCACGAACAAAAGCAGTCAATATTTGTTTTATAACACCCCCAACAGACTATTTATCATCCTCGTACACGTAACGTTCGTACGCGCATTTCAGATACACAGATGCACAACTGATTAAGTTCGAGGTGGGTAAAAAAGACGTCTGGGTACTGCGCGCGCCATGGAATAGTCGACTATTCCATGGCAAACGACTATCACACGGCCGCCGGGTTTCTAGTAAAACTAAGACATATCATGTGACGCGCTCTAAACCAATGAAAAGGCAGAATTTTTGTAAGGGGTGTTATAATATTCTTTATCCCCAATGCAGCTATTACATCTACTTAACCTGCAATGAGTGTTGGAAATATGGAATGTGGAGTAATGAATTACTTCTTCAGATTGAAGCAAATATACCACACACGCAGGAATTAAGTGATGTTTGAAGCTTTACATGGTGTGGATCATAAGAAAAAATATAGTAGTAAACTTGCCGGTACAGCCTTGTATAAAACTCTTTTGGGAGGAGTGTTGGCTCTCAGACACTGTCAGAAGAAACGGAATGGTCTTGATAGTTCGAATAGACTACTCTGCTCATCTTCAGGATAAACCACAGCGGTCGAGACCACACCGGTTCTTCTCGGAGCCAACACTTCTCCAAAAAGAGTTTTAATACAAGTTTTTATGCAAGTTTACTACTACAGTTTCTCTTACGTAGGAATTAGTCTCCTAAATAACTTACCATTTCCACCAAATATATGTACATCAATGACCTCCAGGAGGTACGTAGCAAACGTATTGCACTGTGGTAAGAGTCCAACCAGGAAGATGAGTGGAAAGCATAATACAAACACTGCAACGATACCAAAACAAGAAAATAGGTTACTGGATATTTTCCTCCTTACTATTTATCCCCAAGACAGGGCGTGGAGGGAAGTGGGTCAAACAAAAAGCATAATTTGTATCTGAAGAAAATAACAGCCAATTTTTCACCAGGCAGGCATAGGGGATGAATTTAGATAAAAGTCTGAAATTTCTCCTCCCCATTAAAAGCATATTTTGAAGAACAAATTCTTAATCTCAGGAGTTAATTTCAACTATGAGGTAACCTAGATTTCTTCTCTTCAAGAGTTTCAAGCATTAAAAACACCCACAGAAAAACAAATAACTTCACAAAAACTATCCTTGGATGGCAAGAACCTGGGCCCAATTTTATAGAACTAGTTAAGCACAAAACAATTGAGCTTACCAAAATAAGGTAACCAGCCAAAACACCACGTCATATGTAACACCTGCGACTGGTTTCCTGCTTAGTTTTGCGAAGCGGAAATTTGTCAAGCAACGTTTTCAACTTTATAATCAGCTCCATGAAATTGGGCCCTGGGCCTTGCCTTTTCCACTTCCACATTTCCAATAGACCCTCTTGCATATTATGACGTCACACTCTCAAACAACGCCCTCACTGGTGTAAAAGGAGAGAGATCATGGGACGATGGCTGTTCTTGGTGTGTAAAAACATGCACATGATTTCAGCGTACCAGCGCGTTTTGCATGGGGTCTACGGACATCATATATATATAGACTTTTTAGAAATCTAGTAAACTACGGGCCGGCACAAGAATGATATACCCACCTATAAGAATATCCCTGCCAAGCAGGAACAAGGCCTGCCCCCCTATCGATATCCCATATAGACTGGGGGCAGTCTGGTACAATATGGGCTGATTACTGCAATAATCTAGAAGTAGAATGAGACCAGTGCAGAAACAGAAATACATGGGCCGGCTGTACGGTATGATCTGGTTGTGACCCTACAAGAAAAGAAAAAGCAAAGAAATTGTTAGTTGATAACAAAACAAAAACGCAATAGCCCATTATGGACAAGCACCATCTTAGAAATATACCGCATTGCGTCTTGGGAAACTGAGTTCAGTTAAAAAACATATCAAGCTGCCAAGATGGACGCCATGCTGTAGTTTACATGTAACTATGCCAGGTTTGATTGTGTACTGCACTGCTTCAAAATCATGATGGTTGCCGGTGTTGTTTGGACTCGGATTTCACCCAGAATGAGCTATTGATCTTATAAGATTTAATTGTAAGTGAAATTAAGATATTATGACATATTTTAAACCAACTCCAAGTATCGACCCCTTGCACGATGCGCAGCGCACTTACGCGCCCCTATCCTGTTCGCCATTTTGGATGTCAAAATGTACACAAAGGAACTGACCCCCAAAATGGTGGAAATGATAGATGTGCATTTTGTGGAGGTTCAGACCCCGTCTGCAAGGGGTCCAATTTCTCATTGAGCCTACTTCAGAAATCATGATTCCAAGGTTGCGATAACAAAAAAGATCTCTGCTATGACGAGAAACTGAAAGCACTGACTTACATGCATAGGAGATGCTGCATCTGGTTGAACGCTCTACAAAACAAAAGAACAATCTTACGTTTATTTCCGGAAGTGCTTCTGAAATCTGTACTGTTCTGTTGATGCTACAGTCAGTTTATATAAAAAAACTATAATACAAACAGTGGATTCAAATAAGTAGATTTATCCCATAGAGTCCCCCACAATAACAGATCATCATGTTACAATGGATGAATGGTATCGTGTCGTTGAGCAATGTACTTAACCCTAATTGCTTCTCTTAACCCAGGTGTATAAATGGGAACCTGCAAGGGCTGAGACACTTGTGTGTTGAATTAACCCCTTAGGGCACTCAAGCAGCTTGGGGTTGTATGCTCCCCAGGGAGTTTCAAGGAATAGTTTAACTATGCTCATTGAACAGGGATAATAACAGGAATAACAAAAGTAGTGGTGGATGTTCTGCTGGAAGTTTCCAACCAAGTTTCTCGTGCAATGGTAATTTTGTTGTTGGAGGTTTTTGGAGGTTTGATACATTCCATTTCCTTTTTTTTCTTATCTATGTAATTCTGAATATGATGTGTGTGAATATGTATATATGCAATTTTGTATACTTCTTTTTATTGTGGTAATAACGTATTGCTCTAACTGTAATTTTTAACTGTGTTGATTATGGAACTGTCCAGTCTGTTGTACTTGCCTAATCTAGGATGAATAAAGTTTGCTCAACTGAATTGAATAGTATTGTATTCCAAATGAATGCATGCACAGTGAGTATGATGCTATGATTGGTCAGTATTTACAGCACAAACTGGCAACTGTTTCCAGGTCGCTGATATTGAAATGGACTAGAAACGTCACACATGAATTCAATTTGATTGACACATAAAACATAACATGGTGGTTGGATAAGGACCAATAATATGGGAATTCTATAAGCATTAGCAGCTGTTTATTGTAGCAGGTGCTCATAGCACTAGCACTATTACTTTTTACAAACTGCAAGTCGGAAATTTTGAGAGATCTACCCAATTTGTAAGGGTTTTTTTGCTACAGGTTGCAAGGCAAATGGTGTAGCTTGCTGCCAAACTAGTCCAGAAACTTGGAGGACAACCCCTTCTCTTTTAATAATGCATTGCCTAACACGAAGGGCTCAAGACCTGATGGCCCATCTGGATGATGAAACAATGGAAAACTTCTGAGACGCTACACGGCAGAAGAAGTCAGGGGTAAAATCAATCATTGTTCTTGACGGTGCTTCCGTGCCGATAATGATGTCAACAATGGGGAATCTACTCATATTCACATCCAGATCGCCCATTTTACAAGACTTACCTTAAGCAGCGAGTACTGACAGCTGGCAAGCACAAAGCAAAACCAGAAGACCCAGAAATCGTAGAAGTATCCTTGACTGAGTACAGCAAAGCCAAGGAGCGACACTAAGATGGACAGAAGGACAGCTATCAAACTCTCCAGTGAAGTACGATTCCTGAGAACAAAGACATAAAGTCACATCAAGAAGTGGAACCAAAATGTTTCCAATGTTTTAGATAATTTATGAAGCACCTTAAGCACTTAATGACGTTATTTAAATCTAATACTTTATTCTTTAACACTAAATAGCTTAAAGAGGAGATCCAGTTTTATGATGCACTCATTTTCCAATAGATAGAGTCCTTACAAAAGTGGGAAAAAAATCACAAGTCTCTAACCTCCCTATAAAACAGTGTAAAATGCTGTTGCCTTTGATAAACTTCCAGTGCGAATTTTGTCAAAATCCTAAAATGTCAAATGACGTCACATTGAAAACATACGGGTCCGTACGTTTTTTGCACAGGAATTTTTTTTAAGTTCATTCCTGACTTTGGATGATTTTCAATCAAATTGACATTGGATTTGAACTTTTTAGCTACGCAAAAATGGAATGTACAGACCTATTTGGTGTTGACATCCAATGACGTCAATTTTCAAATTTCGCTCTGGGAGAGTATCAAAGGAGGCTTTACACCACTTTAACCTGAGGTCAAAGACTTGAAATTCTTCTCCCACTTTCATAAGGACTCTATCTATTGAAAAAAGAGTACATTACAAAACTGAATTTGACCTTGGAGCTCCTCTCTAAATATTTGTTGGAGCTTGAGAAGGTTTGAACTATCCTAAGTTTAATTGAGATAAGTCATTTTCAATGATAAAGGAAACCATTTTTTTTTAAAAAGATTAAAAACGATTGGCGCCCTTTTTGCTGAATAATTAATGATTCTTAAAAAAAGGTGTGTTTCCCTTTCAGAGAGTTCACTTTCTGTACATGCACCAACCATGCTAGGAAAGGAAATAACAAAAATCTCCCACCACAACAGATTAGACTTGCTAACCAACCTGTCAAAGAGGGCCAGGAATGCCAATCGATCAAACGTGACCCGTAACGACCTCCACGGGAGGATCCAGAACCTGTAGTTATGTTTGACCTTTGCCCTCTCCCTTCTCCTACTCCTGTCTAGGCTGATAATACTGTGGGCCTCGTCTCTGGTGCTCTGGTCGCTGTTCTGCCTCCTCACGTCCTCGATGAGACTCTGCAGGCCAAGCTCACTGAGGAAGTTGCGTGGGAGCTCCCAGTTCTGGCTGGTCGCGGAGTGCTGGTTGGTGAGATTGAAGAGGATGGAGCCAGGGAGGTTGATGTCCGGTGAGGGACCACCTCCATCGAGGGTAGCACCCGATGATTTGGGTAGCGTAATGACGGTGGAATCGGAATGGCAACTTGAACTGTCTGGCCTGTGGATGCAAAGAGATAAGGTGGAGTTCGGACGCGCGATAAGAAAATAAACCCGAAACTAGATTGTTCATGAATAGTAAACTATTTTCTAAGAATCGTAGAACATAAAGTTGTTTTGGTTGTTTGTTTTTAACTCTCTTGCAAAATTCTGGCATTTTGTTAGTCAGTGTTTTTCCGGCATTTAAATATCTGACAAAACAAAATCAACACGCAATTACTGTACTAAGTTAAAGTTAAAGGACATGTGTAATGAAATTTGGTAAGATGCACTTCGGGGAGGATTAAACAAAGACATTCTAGTTAAAGGTTTTCTTACATTTGTATGCATTAATAATAAATAATGATTTTGTATGCACAATAACATAGTTGCAAACATCCATCTATTACTTTCATTTGAAAGAAAACAGAATTTTGTATTGAAAATGTTAACACCTTTCCCCAGAAAATTACCACGCTCAAAATCTTAGTGTAAAAAAACAAAACCAAAACAATCAAGCACTTTTAGTGTTGTTTGAAGTTTTGCATGGTGTGGATAACGGTAGTAACTATTACTTAACATACTTGTGGGTACAACAATGTGTACATCTCTTTTGGGAGGAGTGTTGGCTCTGAGAGCATACTGGCTCTTCTCAGAGCCAAAACCCCCCCCCCAAAAAAGGGATGTATACCTTGTTGTACCCGTGAGTTTACTAGTAATAGTTACTTCTTGCCAAGTACTTTGTTTATGACATCTGTCTTGAATTCCCAATGTAAGAATTACAGGGACGAAGGAAATAATTTTTTATTTATGAAAAGACCTCCATACCAATCACAAGATTGTTTCTCGGGTTCAGCTGCTGAGACGTCTGGGACCTTCTCTGCCTCCAGCCTCTGTGCTACACCAGGGCTATTCTCATCAAATGTGTACGTCATCCAGTTACCTGCAATGTGGAACAGAGAAGTACATGCGTTTAAGAAAGGTTTGGTAAGAGCACTTCAGATGAAGAAATTCTACAGCATGTTGCTAATAAAAAAACAAGCATTGATTTGATTTGATTTAAAATATTCGGAAAAAACACAGCAAGAACATGGTAAAAATACATACATGTACGCACTGCGCATTACTTTCAGCCAATGATAGGTCTTCATTGACCTCAGTGCAAGGGCACTGTTTGGGGCTTATGACATCATATGGGTGGCATGGGTGCTGTAGTGGCATGGTAGGTGTAGTACATAAAGCACTCGCCTCTCACCAATGTGGCCCTGGTTCGATACCCCGCACAGGGTAGAGTTGTGCATTACTTCTCTCCTAATGCCAAGAGGGTTTTCCTCCCTCCTGAAAAATCAAACACTTTTGATCTCAGGCTATGCTCCATGGTCGTTATATATGGGTTGATGTGGCTGGCTGCCTAAGGCGCCCTCGCATGCCGGCAGCTCGAACACGTTGTAGCTGGGTCCTTTGCAACTCAGCTTCTCAGCTGCAAGTAAGGATGATTTATCCCCCCAAATTATGAACTTATTATTGAATGCCAGAGGTCTATTAAACTCACCGTGTTCATCCTGAAAGCAGTGAACTGATCCCGGTGAGGAATCATCGTGAGCCGAGGCCATGTACCTACCCTCACCCCTTGCCATGGATGCAAGAGCAGCAAGATAAGGAGATGAGGGAGGGTGCGAGTTCTTCCTTGGTTCTGCAGAGAGAGATCATGCAAGATAACACTACAGTCTAATCACGTCTTATATGAGAAAATGAACGGGAAGACATCTTGTCAGGTGAACGTTCTCAACTGAAATTATCTTCATGGGGGGGGGGGCTGGTGCTCTGAAACAAATTATGCAATAAAAAAAGTCCCCTCTGAAATTCCCAAAGTTCTGAAAGGTAAGCAGCTCTTTCTTGTCTTTCTTTATGAAACTGATTGAGAATGCATTTAAAGCAAGCAGGCGATTTCTTGTGTCAGTCTGTGTGTATGATGCAAAGAATCAAAGAGATACTCTTCAGGTAACTTGGTATAAGCTTGGTAGTGGTGTTAATCCAATGTCCTGAAAAAACTGAATTGCAGTCATCTACACGTAAAATGTATCTCAATCTGACCTAATATCCTGGCCAGGTTGCAGTATAGTTAAATACTGTTTTCTTGAAAACTTGAGGAGCTATTGCAGTAAAATTGTGAAAGGATCTGATTATGATATGGTTCTTGAAAGATGGAGAATTGGAATGAATGTAATCTTCCCCAAAACACTGTTTGACAACTCCTTTTAAATCCTGAAGTTACCTTCTTCTCTCCTTTTAAAGTTTTATTTATTTATTTATTTATTTATTTTATTTTATTTTGTCTTATATATTTTATTATTATTCTTATTATTTTATTTATTTTATTTTTATTATTATTTATTTATTTATTTATTTATTTATTTATTTTTGGTTTTTTTTTTTTTTTTTTGGGGGGGGGGGGGCAAAGCCCGGGGAAGGGGGAACTGAAGTTGTGGAATTAAAGTCTAACTGGCATTGCCACATTCATTGATAAAATTATCCATTCACTTTCCAACTCCTTCTGTGACCAAATTGTGACGTAAGAAATCTCCCTTTGCTTCTGCTTTTACGGAAGTTTGGCCTGGGCTTAAATCAGCACAATATCATTTCCTGTATCATCATTATATATTGGGGGAAAAAACAGAGTTCCACACAGCATGTAGCTGTTGTATGTCTTTTTCAAAAATGAAACGTTATTCAACACAGTAGAAAAGAGATGAAGTTTTGTCTACAACACCCTAATTTGCCCCGTAAAAGACCGATCCAAACAACCTGCCCACAATAACGTTAATTACAGACCAGTGAAACATCTGATTGGTTAGTCAAATGTTTAATCAGCGCACATCATTGACAGGGACATGTGCCCAGCAACCCAGCTTGCAAAGCTTTGTTTTGTCCAACAAAAACCCCTGTCAGACTGGAGGTGCACCGTATCCATTACCACTGCAATCCTTATTACTATTAGCACAGTGCAGACATTGAAGCGTTAAATGTAGCTCAAAGATTGACTGTTAAACTTGACATCATCAGCCACTGTGACTAACCCAATCAACTCTAATTGGTAAGTTTGACCGAAGAACTCCCATCGAATTCTTCCGGATCCTTCATGAATGTTACCTCAATGCTTAAACGTGGGTACTCTGATAAAATTGGCATGCCTGGCAACATTTCATGCAAACAAACTCAGCCAAGAAAAGGATATGGGAGTATTTAGAGCAAAGCACAACTGTTTGCGCCTTTTGTAAACAGTAGGTCACGACAGCTAATAAAGTAACAACATTCGAATATCTAAGAGTCTCATCCACATGGCGCCTTCAATTACTGCGATTATAAAATCCCCAAAGTCCAATTAAGTCAACTACGGTAACTAAAATAAGCCTTTGTGCAGAAATGCTCTTCAGAATCATGCTGAAAAACATGCTCACACATGGGTGTGTAATAATCGATGTATGATTTTAAAATCTTCAATTCAAACAGTTAATTACTTACTTGCTGGTTTTGAAGGCAACATCCCAACCCAAGTATTAATTTTTTAAAGGTAGGGTCATACCTTGGTAATGACCCCGAAAAAAATCGGTGTAATTTCTTTCTGAAAGCCTCCTTGTTATAAAGGTGGTATTAGTAGTAAGCATCCTGTGAAATTAATTGGTCTGAAATGCCCCCACTGATAAGAAAATAAAAGAATGTCAAAAAATGTTGAATCTCCAAATCTCACCTCAAGGCGAGTTTGGAGATTCAAATTTCCATGGCGTCTGTTTGTGAATACTGTCACTTCTCTAACCCTGGATGGATTGGACATTTTTGATAAAAATACGGTGACATTTATTTTTGCTGTTTTCACAACAAAGTTGACACTATATTCAGCTGAAACTTTCACGGGTGACTTCAATTGTATCTTTCTTGATATTTTGGCCTAGTATAAATCAGCATTACGTTGACAAAAATCAATCAATGCCCCTACCATTAAATTAGTTTTGTATGATCCTGACCATACAACTCTGCTGCTCATAATGCTAAGGACATGTCAGCGCAAGTATGTACAAATGTGAGAGGCACATAAAACCAATGCAATAAGGATGCTCCAAGCATACCAGTGATGTATTGGGCACATTTGTGCTCAATACCACGCCTCTTTGCTGGGGAAAAAAAAAGAAGAAGTTCTTAGCCTGAATGGCACTAAATGGACAGGACATTGATTTCTCAGAATGATAACGCATGCAAACTCGTACCCTAACTGTTGCTGTTTATCGGTTGTGTTTAACAAGACTAGATAAGGATCTCATGCTTAGAGATACCACACTTGTAAACTTGAATTCAAGACTCACCATGGAGCCAGGGATAGGGAGGTAAAAAAAAACAACAACAAGCAAAACACCCCCCCCCCCATGATCTACCTGAAGTACTATCAAGGTTACAGTCTGGCCATTTACTTTTTCATCCTAGTTTTGACCTATTTCAAGTGAACTCACATGCGCCTATACTGTCTGCCATTTTGGAAGTTAAAATATACCCAAAGAAATTAACTCCCAAAATGACATTTCGCTTCATGCTAGGTGAAATATCGTAGCTCAATGTAACCAAAGAAAGGCATTGTCCGAATCAAGGGACTTTTGCTACAGCTACATGTATATGGTTGTTAGCAGCAGCGCCAATGTGGAACAGACTTTTTCAGTTATCTGGCCATGGCCACTGCCGACGCCATTAATTCGGACATGGCCTGAAGCAGGAGAAAAGAAAACATTTTCTTGCCCTTTTGTGAAATCAAAACTATAACTTTTATTGTCATTGTGAGTACAGGAATCTTGACGAGGTCAATTCTCCAATCAAGCATAAACATAAACATATCAAATTTAGTTCTTTTACTTTGTTTTACAACTGTGGGGAAGTTTACTCCATACTGGTTCCCAGAGAATCTACTAATCAACCAAACAGCAAGAGTGGAACAGTGGAATCCTTGAGGTTCACATCCACATGACACAATATGCTGATAATTTGACCTTGACATTCATGCAATCAAATAACATGGAAAATCACTATAAATAATCTGCAGGAAAACCAGCAGACAAGATCCTTTTCACGGTCAGACTACTAAATACATAGATGTTTTCATTTGTCATGCAAGCTACTATGAATTGTCTAGCCGGATTAGGAATCTCATTTGACAGATACTGCTTTAAAAAAAATGTTTCGGCAATGTCACCTCTTTCTCAGGTGTAGACACAAAACCAATGGCATGCGATACAACCTTACAGTTGTTTGAAGAGTCAACAAGGTACCACCTTGTTTCACTAACTTTTAAAAACAAAAGCCAGTGTTCCTCTTCTTGTCTTTTTTTTTTTTTTAACCTTTAATACTTGACACTTTTCTAATACACACTGTAATTCTCATTGATTTACGAGCAAGTTTAGAAGGCAAGATCTGAGGAGAAGCTGGGCACATTTGAACTATCTACTTTTTCATTGTAGTTTTTGCAAGAGGGTTTGCAGCTTTAGCGAAAAGTCACAGGAAAAGTTGGCAGGAGCTTTTTGCAGCTGCTAGCGTGTTGTTGGGCAGGCTTCTGGATCGGTCATAAGGACTGTTACCTCGTCTTCGTCTGGCGACGCTTGTAGAGGCGCCATCCCCTCTGCGTTGCCTCGACTCGCTGGTCGAGCTCAGGTACCTTGCCCGCCGTCTAGCTCGTCTTATGCTTGGATTGACTGTTTGGATAGCATCCAAGATGTTTCAACATGTAGAGTTTGGAGTATTGTTACTATTAATAGTCTCCATTGGTTATTTAAGTAAATGAGACAATGACAGGAGCTCTACAGTTTATGAAAAATCAAGATTACTTTGTTACCAAGCCGTATTGTGTGTTTGTATTTCCCATCTGCAACATTGTCTGACAGACAAATGTATATGTGAATGGGAGGACAGATGAGTGGGTGTATATCTACATCACTAGTGCAAGAACAGGCAGTAGACTCAACATTGAAACCTCATGCTCTATGACTAACGGACAACTGAGACCAAATGAGCAAGATCCTCTTGCTGAAAAGGCATAATACTGTATATTGCCCTGGTACCCAAAGTCATGAACTGTGGTGATGCCAACCATGGCCAAAGAACCAGTCTGTTTGACACCGGAGCCTCACGTTGGCTTGACTGCTTAAGAACCAAGAAGGCTATAATACAAATTGGATATTTTGATTTTCTTTTCTCCACAAAAAGAAGTAAGAGCTAAAACAATTGAGAAACAGTATTTCCTTCCCAGTTCAAACAGCTGACTATTGACCCCTTACAGACCTGGAACACACCTCCGCAAAATGCCCGTCTACCATTTCCAACATTTTGGGGTTCAGTTTCTTTGTGTACATTTTGACAACCAAAATGGGAGAACAGGATAGGCACGTGAAAGTGCACTGCAAGTTGTGTAAGGGGTCCATTAGTATGCCAAGCAACTACAGACTTAATGGTAAACTTCCAACGAAATCCTTCATGATTATCACTTGCTGTATGTTGATAAAATAGTCAGGTTCACAAAATAATTTGCGCTTCAAAAAATCAAATTTGGTTAAAAAATCTAAATGTTTAAACCCTCTCCATCAACACATCATGCACTAATACAGAATTATTTTATTTATTTATCTATTTGTAGAACTGAACGTAACGTAACCATGCTCTGATGTACAGAATAATACTGCAAAATTGCAACTGACCGACAAACAACCAAAAAAGCAGGAGAGTTTCCTAGGTTATTCGGAAGCTTCACATGAGCTTACCTGCATCCTCCAGCTGGAATCGTAATGACTCCTCCCGCAATACATGCTTCATCATCCTGTCAATTAGTCTAGTGCTGTTACTCCCTCCGCTCTCTTGGCTAGTATTGGGGTCGGGCTCAGGTTTAACATCTTCTTCGCCTGTGTGGGTAAAAGCAGCAGTGAGTAAGTAATATTAAAACGGACATACGGTTCAATCTAAGTGCCACTTATGTGTACCAAAGCACAGTCAAAGGCCGATTTTGTTGTTTGTTGAGGCCAGAGCATTCAGGGTGGAGCTTAACTCGTTGACTGCCGCCTACGAGTATATTCGTAGTAACAGGTGTAACGGATTCTGCCACTACGAGTATACTCGTAGAGAATGAAAGGCTTTTGTATTGTGGATTGAATACACTGGCATCACTGAGAACGCAACAAATACGTTTCTGGCAGTGGTGAGGACACATCATGAGAATTTGTGTTACAACATGTAGACACCAACAATGTCTTACCTACTTGGTATGCACGCATGCGCACCACACTTGGCAAATGGGAACGCCCTACGAATCTATGACTGGCAGTCAACGTGTTAACAGGCTGGTGTGTCCCTTTTCCAATGCTGAGGAGTAACTACGTAGTTACTGCAGCTTGATTATCAGTTTAGAGTCTGAACTGAGATTTCAAAATATGTGGTACTTGCCCACATTTCACTTCTTTAAAGACCGTCCAAAGTGCAAATCCTGACTAAATTTGCACTACAAATGCCAAACTACTAAGGTTACTTATATTCTCCTCCCCCACCAACTTGTATAAGTATACTATTTACATTAAACCCATAAACCGATGTGTGTAAAGTACTGTATACTCAGTGTTTTCCAAAGTCCCGTTTAAAAAAGAAATCCCCAGGCATACTACTCAGGTGGGATTCAAACCCATAACCTTTGCTATTTTAGCGCAGATGTCTTACCACTAGACCACCGAATTTGCCCAGTAACTACAGGCAGTTTGAATCCTATATTTTATCAGTGTGGATTGGAACGAGTTTATTTGATGTTAAACTTGCATCAGGGTTAAAGAACAATATCGGAGTATGGGTGGGACACAAATAATATTCTTTATCCCAGATGCAAATTTAACGATAGAACAAGTACAAGTGTCAGGGCTTGAAATTAACACTGGACCACAGGACAAATATCTTTTAACTCTGTTGGGTATGGAACCATGCCTACCCTTAAAATAAATGAAATAAAATCTTCTCTCACTGCTTTTTCAACTAAAAACAGTTTATATGTTAAACTGTGTAGACATTTTCTTTTTCTCTTTTTGATTGTGGTCTTGTGCAAAGAATTTCTGATACAGTAAAAATCTTGAACTACAAGCCCTGCGGTCTTGCGGATTTTCCCGCAAATTCGAACCCAAAGTGTTTTGAAAATTCACTGGCAGGGAGATAAAACAAAAATCTCTCTTGGAGAGTTTTTTTTTGCTTAGAATGTCAAAATTCTTCATCATCTCTTTACAGGTTTTTACATTTTAGGCAGACACAATACTGTAGGCGGTTAGCGAAATCCAAGGTTTCTTTACCAGACAGAACACAGATAAATCTACCACAAATTCTCTCAGATTCGTGACCTTAATCTTAGTTTACGATTTGATCTTGAAAGTTATACTTGTGTTGGACTGATATACTCACTTTGGCTAGTACTGTTACTTGTGCGGGTCTTCCTCTTTGGTATGGCGCCCTCTTTGGTTCGATCATGACAGCTGGGTGAAGTATCCCTCTCCTTTGGTTTACCTTGCTCACCCCCTGCGGAAATTCCAAGCATGTCTAAAAATGACGGTAGAAGTAAAGGGGAAATCGAAGAAAAAAGAAACAGAAAAAAGCACAACGTTTAAAGAGCTCACTCGGATGGTTCTTCTTTCCCGATTCTGTTTAATGTACTGATTTGAATAGAGGAAAACACGTAATGTTTAAAATGTGTAGTATTCAGAACACCATTTCAAATTTCCTCTTAATTACAAACAATGCATATGTGCACAATTCATATTTTGTACAGAAACCTTTCCTTTTCTAAAAGTTAAACTTACTATCAGTTTACCTTTATCTATTGGATTCTCTCCCTCTATTCCAAATAACCACTGTATTCCAGTGGAACTTGATGTACTTCTTGAACTTGTGGCATTACCAGACGACCCCAAGAACGCAGAATTTTCTGACACTATGGTACTGTCGTCATCAGAGCTTGAGCTTGTCACACCATGCCCCGACCTTTTGGATTTTGACGAGGAGGTCAATGTTTGGCTCGAGTCACAGTTCTCGTCAATTTGTACTCCAATGCCAAGTACATTCTTTACGATAATGTCTAAGGAGTCCTCCGACACACTGTCAGATAAGTTCCGTGAGCGCGATGCTCCACCAGTTGCACCTGTTTGAGGTGACGTTCGTATTTGTGTCGGAGATTGTCTTTTCTGGGAGGAGTTTGCATAATTATCAGGGGGCACATGCCTCCTACCCCCTGCGGGGCTGTGAGTTCTGTTGTTCTGCTTTTTGTGTCTTAAATCGGGGGATTGTTTCACTTCATTGTTGTTCTCCTCAATTGGAGAGGCGGGTTCTTTTCTGTCAGTCTTGCGTCTGTTCCTCCCTCCACTTTGTCGCCCACCTGAGAAGGCTCTCCGTCGACCAGGAGGAGTCAAGGAATGTCTTCCTGAACCATCCAGGAAACTAAACCTGCCTTGCCTACCTGATGAAGTCAGCTGCTCTGCTGAATGCCTGTTACGCGTTCTCTCCCCACCACTACCGCTCTTAGTTCTCCTGCGAGCATCCTCTTTTGACTCTGTCTCTTGTTCCGGAGTTCTTTCTTTTGTTAGCATAGCGAGCAATGAGTCTGAGTCAGCCCGTGGAGTGATGCTGGACAGACCAAGGTGGGGACAACTCTCCAGGTCACGTTTTGTCAGCTTGCCCTGGGGGGCGCCAAAGCTTTGCTCTTGCATAGATACGGTAGACAACGAGGCAGGGACCGAGTCCAAGACCCCTCTCTCGGTTTTGAAGTCTGTGTCACTTCCAAGTTCTGTGCTCGATGGGCCTTTTGAGGACGAACCCCTTGTGGTATTTGTTCCCATTGAAGTCCGGTTTCTTTGTCTGTCCAATGGATCAAGAGGCAATATCTGTCGTTTCTTTCTGCTATGTGGTGAACCATGAGTTCCTCTAAACCTCGCTGTTGGTACTCTTTCATTTTCAGCTACAAATGAATATAATCAATTGACAGAATTAACTACTTCTTCAAAGTCTGGATTAAATTAAGCCAAACCGCACCTGCTGATAAGCAACATTCCCATTCAAATTTTTGTGGAATAGATAGTTCCCGATGAACGCAATATTACAGGCAACTTGAGTTTGGCTTTGAGCTGTATAAAGCGTTCTAACTTTTTAACACCAAGCCAAGTGGTTCACCAACCAATCGTGCAAGGAATTTGATCAAACTCTTGCATGCTGCATGCGATATTTATGAATAATGTTTAGTTGTGCAAAAAAAATAAAGGAGACTTATTTGCTAGTAAAGATGGCCGACTTCACACTGTGTGGCGTCAGGTGAGAACTGTCTATAGTAAGGCACTATTAAACACATGTTTCTGCAACTAGTTACCTCCCTGTCTTCTGTGAAAAATTTGCCTTGCGTGGCATGTGAAACAACCCTAACTGTTTTATGAAAAGATGGACAAGCAATCCAACTACTTCCTTTTGGCCTTGTCTGTTCTTACCTGTGAAGGTGGCTGACGATGAAAAGCTATCCTCCCCTTCTCCGTGCTCTGAAGAACAGCCTGTACGGTCTGAACATAAACATCCCAACAAAGAAAACCTTACAATTTTTATTCTTCTGAATGAACAAGCACCTTGACTGCCTTCATTTATACAGTTTCAGTTTGGAAGGACAATCGTCAAATCAGCTACATTGCCGAGGTCAAACAATAGCAACGTGCAAGCGTGTACGCCCCAGACACAACTCTCAACCAAGGATAGGTCTTCCTTTTACCTCATTGAGGGCGCTTCCTTTTACCTCATTGAGGGCGCTTCCTTTGACCTCAGTGAGGGCGCTCGCTTGTGACGACATATGCAAGGGGTCTATTCTTAATGTATAAACAAATGTGACCAAAAGACCGATTAAACTAGACAACAAGGGTAGTGTGCAGAGTGTTTTGTCTAGCAAAGTTTGCTATAAAATAAAAGAAAATAATATAATGAGCAAATTGTGAGCACATAATTAAAATCTAGAGGCAAATCTAGTGGCAAAAGACACTACATGAATCTAATCCTAGAGCAAGGTAAATTGCTACATAATGGACCTTGATCGTCATACCCCATTGCTCCTCATGTTTGCACGGTTCCGCTTACAAAATATCAATTACGTATATTGGTTTCTCATTACATCAGGCTTTTTTTTTCTTTCCAGTCTCATTTCGGTTACTTTGGTGAAAATAACTGATTTGTTTGTAAATCTCATGCACAGCAGCTAGCTCTTCGCAGCTGATGACCCACCTTGCAGTTTTGCATATGACCGCATTGTCTCTAGTTTGAGGTCTTTCTCCATGACATCCAAGGCGTCCAAGGCCTGGGAGAGCGACTCATCCAGGTGGTTCTTTGGTGGGTCCTGCTGGGGGTGGATCTCAACACGGATGCTGCCGGGTAGGTCCTTGTCACTCCATGCTCCCTGAAAAAAAAGAAAAAAAGATCAGCATCGGAGTCACCACATCAGATGTAAAGGTAGCTGATGGCGGAGGAAGCTGTCTTCCCTTTCTCCCTGCTCTGTAAGAACACCTGCTTGCATGGTCCGACTATAAACACATAAAGCAAGAAGACCCTCCAAATTCTTCTTTACTGCCGTTGGTGTGGGCACCTAGGCCCATATTCATGGAGCTGCTTAAGTACACAGCCTTGCTGGGCAGAGAAAAAAGCTTTGCTTAGCAGAAACAGACCACAAGCCAAAACAAACTTTGTGATATCTATTGTTCTGACCGGTTCTCCATTAAAGTTTGTTTAAGCACAAAAAAAAAACCTCTATAACAATATCTCCTGCCTGTCAGCTCTAAGAAATTGAGCTCAGATCTTTTGATGATTACAAGATCAAATTTCCATTTATGTTTCACAGCACTCTTGGGGAAGTCAGTGATTGTTCTCAAGATCTGGCCCCAGGGGTGGATTTCACAAAGAATTAAGACTAGTCTTATCTCGAGTTAGGACGAGTTACTTGTCCCAACTTAGGACTAGCCTTAAGTTTTTAATAACTCCTAGGACTAGTCCTAAGTTATGACTATCTTTGTGAAATCGACCCCTGGTCACTCCGAAACACACTCCCTTCTGAACTCAGAAAAAGAAAGCACTCCAGCACAATTCAAAACTCAGTTCAAAACCTACCTTTTCCAAAAATCATAATTTTTCTTCATTGCAATTGTGCTTTTCACTCTCATTCGAGCCAGGAGTGTCACTTCTCACAGACAAGGAGTGCTATAAATGCCCTTTATTATTTTAATTTTTATTGATAAGACTGCAATGATCTCAATACAGATTAAATCAATGATATCACAACTTCAGAAACAAACAAGTTTACAGTTTCAATGTCATTATGGTCCATATACACACTGGCCTAAATGAGCCATATTGGCTTGCGAAAGACTTTACTACTACTGTCTCAACTAATGATTTGATTGGCCGAGGTACCTTTTCACTTTCTTGAGGAAACGAGTCCCTGGATGCTTCCCTGCGTGATGATGTCACATGTTGAGGGTTGCTGTTCAGCTCCTCAAGCTCAATGGCATCTTCTTGCATCCTGACAGGAGGGAAAAAGACCAAACGATCACCGTTATTCCCCTCTTCAATTCCAAAACATGAATTAAACTGGCTTCTTTAAAAGCTGGCTTGTTTAAAAAAAAAAAAACTTTCTGAGATTTCATGTTAAAGACATGGTCAATACAATGCACTGGTGATTACAAGTACTGTAAAGTATGCTGTTTGGTTCATTTGGTATTCTATACAGTTGTGTGCATTTTGGCAAGTAGGCCTACCAATCAGCCATAGTATTATTTGAAATTGTGTTTGATTACATTCCTTTCATCAAAATTACAGAGCCAGGCCAACAATGTAGTAAAATATGTCACAGCACTGATGACATAAGTTACTAAGATGACTAAAGGTAGGGTCATCGTTTGGTAATGAACCCGGGAAAAAATTGTGTTTTTTCTATCCAAAACCTTACTTGTTATAAAGATGGTAATGGTAGTAAGCATCCTGCAAAACTGTTCTGTCTAAAATACCCCCCGTTAATTAGAAATCAATCAAAACATCTGAATCTGTGAAATGATTCATGTATGAATCATTTCTCAGATTTCTGAGGGCTGGTATCCGCTCCCCAATGCTGCAGCTAGAGATGCGGTTGGTACCCGCTGTCACCTACAATTCGACGTTCGTGTGGATGGCAGTTTTCTCTGCAAAAAGACATTGAACTCAGCTGAAACTTTCACAGATGACTTTTATTGTATCTGTCTTTATAATTTTGCCTATAAATAATTAAGCATTACGTTGACAATAACCAAACAATGACCCTAGATTTAAATACTGTTTTCTTAAATGTGTGGACCCATTGTTCAATTAAAGGTTTGTAATTTATCTTAATCAAGAGGGTTGGAATCAATTTGCTTTTTAGAAAACCCAAAATCCTGTGAAAGACCTTCCCAATGCTTCCCAACACTTGAAGTAGACCTACATGTACGTGTTAGTGTACATGTATTACTAAAAAATCTGTTGAAAGTTGATAAAACCCAAGTAATATGTACATGTACATGTATTCTCAATAAGTTGTGTTTATCATGTATTATTTTTATGCTCTTTTGAAAAAAAACCAAAAAAACAACGATATGAGTTATTTGATTTCTTTTGTATCATTTTGGGGTGGTGGGTTTGATAAATTAGTATTTTTCAGTACTTGAACCCGAGTAAATTGCACTTAACCGGCTTTATCACTTAACTTGTAATGCAAACTGGACTTTGGGTAGGTTTCCTTTGATAAGCACACCACTGCACTGTATGCTGAGGTTAATTCTACAAAGTGTAACACAACCCTTCGTACATACATGTATCATGGTCTAATCATTAAGGAAGTCGTATTTCAGTCACACGGAAGTGCTACTTTCAGTTTTGTTAAATACCATAATGTTCAGAAATAAAGGTGCTTCCCAAGCTAAATGTAGTATCCTGGTAAATTAATCGCCGGCATTCATACAAGTTCAGCATTTTCGAGAAAACAGTCACTGAACAATACATGCCTGATGCGTACATTAATTTTAGACCCCTTCCATGCAGTCTACAGAAACCAGCTCATACAACATAACCAAACGTTACCAAAACACACTGCTTGTGCTGAGCTAGTTTCAATAATTGTAACCCCGAAAACCCCCAGACAGTCATACACCAGAAGGTTACGACAAACCATGGATACAAATTTGGAAACTGTTTTGCCCTTCTTGTTCAACACTTTAAAAATTTGGGGGTAAAAAAGAAAAGAAGAAAAAATGTCCCAAACTTAAACACATGGTCCATAGTAGCTGACGTGACCAAGACCTAGGATTACCGCAGCTGGCGTTGAACCTGCTGGGTGCAGCAAGATCCAAGAGTCCTCACCCAAATTTTGTCTTCTGGTGGCCGTTGGTGCTGAACCCATCCTCCTCATTGTCTTCTGTCTCATCTTTGCCGTTTTCTTCACTCTCCCCTGGCTTGTTCTCAGTTTCTTCCCCTTCAACTGCCTCCTCCCCACAGTCGAAGGTTCTGTGCATGCGAAAGCTGATGAACTTGATGCATGTGAAGAGAAGACAAGTCAGGATGGAGTAGATGGCCCATATCGCCGGCACAGGGGAAAAAGCCTGGAATTCAAAAACAAAATATTTGTTTTCATAAAACTTGTCCTGAACTTTTCTGAAAGGCTGTTTCAAAGAAGGTCAACACTACAAATTGTATACATTTTAGATAACAAATAAATAGGAAAGTTTTAAAATATTGTTAAAATCTGAAACTTTAGGTGGCAAGACAGCATCAAAAGGAAAACAATTTGGTACAAAAAAAGTACAGTTCAGATTCAAATGGTTAAAAACATCCCTTGGAGATACATTAAAAAACAACATACATGTACACATTAACAAAATAGTTTCATGTACATTTCTTCAATCCCACATGCTAGGACCACTTAATTCTAGAAGCATATCGGTGGCTCAGGACTGTAAGGTCATTAGTGCAGTTTGTATGGGTTTCATCAAATTGCGTTAGCAAACTTTGGAGCTCCTGCCAAATGGAGTACATTGATCAAGAGTGGTCTCCAAAGTAACTGTTTAGTTAAAAGAAACAACCATTTTCTAAGTGAAACATTTTTGTGTTTGGATTTTGCTTACCATTTCAAATTTATAAGCATTTTTCATTTCACAACCTTTTAATCATTACAGGTCTATAATGAATTAGCAATTAACGACCTTATAGCACTGATTGGATACTACCTACGACATGTTTGTCAATTGTTGGAAAATCTGATAATAAACAACATTAAAAAATGTTTTAAATGATTGGTGAAAATTGCTTACACACTGTATAAAAAAATATGTTTGAATTATCATAAAATAGTACATTACGTAACTGTTTATATATGTACATGTACGAGTCTGATATTTAATTGGAGGTTTGACAATGTTCATTGTTCATCCATTCACTAATTGGGATCACCACCATGACCACCCGCCATTTGGGACTGATGGGAAAGCAGATTTGCAGAATTTGCAGAAGTACTGATGGCTACGTGTAGCATGCAGGCTAATCCATCTGGCTTATCCATCTGGTTTAAGGCTAATCCATCTGGCTAATCCATCTGGTCTTGCTTGCAAGAACTAGTCTAGAGGACCGAGTCCCAATTGTGTGCCATGACAGGGATCACAATGATATAGGCCCCTGTCAAACATGGAAACATATTTTTTAAAAGGTACAAAGGCTAAGATCGGGGCAGTGAGACTTTTATCAAGAAGCAACAATCTACAGTGTCATATTCCCTGTGTGCAAGTACACGTAGCAATCGTGACCACTAGTTCTCATTTAAACCAAAAGGAAGTCAAACTTACCCACCTCTGTCTGGTTTTACTGAATTTTCGGTATATTTGAGGGCGTGTGTGAATCAAATTTACGTAATGCAAAACAAGTTTTTAAAAAAAACCTTAAATGTAAACTTTAATTATTATCTATGTGGCCATTGATACGAGAAAAGAACATAATGTACAGGAAGTCAAAATAAGGTGTTTACAGTAATTGTGATGTGAGGAAATTCGCCATTGAAAGCGCCCTCACACAGTCACAAATATGGTCAATTGAATGAAGAAAGTAACAATATTCATGGTCTACATGTAGCAGCCACGGTGGCCCCCATTTAATTCAAAGGTTTCATTACATTGTAAATTTCCAACATTTAAAAAACAGTTAAAACCAATTTACATGTATCAAAACCACCACGAAAACTTAGTATCTGTAACTGACTGGGAGGAATGGTTTCTCATGAAAAAATAAAAAAACTCTTTTATATTTTCAAGCTACCCTACATACACAAGCAGACTTACAACAATGATTTTATTCTTCAGGAGGTGAAACCAATTCCCACACCAAAAATACATTGCACATGAACAAAATTTTGTATTGTAACCATCCATTGATTCCCACAAATGAAAGTGTCTTGCCAAAAGTACAAACTACAATCTATGGGATAAATTACTGACCCTCCAACAATCAGTTCACTATGTTAAAACAAATATTTTACTCCGCAGAATTCCACAAAGTTGTCATTTTGTGGAATTTTGAGTATTGTGTATTGCTGTATCAATAGTGTACTTCCACACAGTTCCCAAGATTGTGGAATTTTTAAGAACATGTGTGTGAGTTAAAATAAAAATTCCACTTCCACCAAGCACCAAAGCAGACAGTTGGAATTTTGAAGAACATACATGTAGTTCCACTATACATTAAGTTCCTCTGAAAAAAAAACCCAAGATAAAGTGTATAGGCCTACAGTACCCCAGTAATCCAAGTCCTACAATGGCCTCTGGAAAACAAACCAGACACCATGAGAGCATAGCAAGCCAGCTCCTGCATTATTCTGTGCAACACTTCGGGGGCTTAGTTTATTTCAAAGCGAAACTTTGCGATATTTGTGCACTACTCATATGAATAACATCCACAAGTTTGTGGAAAACAGGTAGGGGGCCTACATGTAATTGTTGCACAGATGTAAGGGGTAGGCAGTCTTGATGAATTTTGTGGAACACACACAAACATACTGTAGGAGGGTTAAATACAAAATCTTTCCCTGTCTTCTTCAAGCGGATATTTCCTCTCCCAGCAAATTCTACAGACACTGTTTCTTCAAGAAACTAGAAACTGACTTAATAATGCATGCATAATCAGGCAATATAGAATAAGCCCAGTCTGCCAGTTGGAGAGTTTCAGTTCAGTCTGTTACCGGTCAGTGTAAACACGTTTATCCTGTTATTTAATAATGAGTATAAGCAAAGAGCAAGGAACTTGTTATCTTCAGACACAAGAGGAAAAGTATGCCATGGGTTGGTGAAATATACCGATCTCAAAGTCATCAGTTCAATTCAGTTGTGATTTAGCATTTACACGTACATGTAGGTCACATTTTGCAAAGGAATTAACAAGCTGTGCTGTGTGCTTTTGGGGGAAAAAAGCCTCAGCACCTGCACACACAAGGTCCTGATGGTGAGGAGAATGTACACAGTGCATCATTGACTTCGTTCAATATTCAGTTAAACCTGTGCAGATTTATTTCAAGTACTTGAGACATACGTGTACAAAATTGTCTACTTATGATGAGGGATTTCTATCCCAAAGATTTAAAGGGTGACATGCATGCAGCCATGATACATGTCTATAGAAGGAATCCCTTCAATTATGCCCGATGCGGAACATGGCTAATGCAGTATCTGATGCATTGGACTGTCTGTGACTATTGCACATTTTGTTTGTCCATCCAATTAACCACGCCACTGTCAAATAAATTTTTTTAAAAGTTCAGTACACATTGCCAGTATACATGTACATGTAGGTGTAATGTACCTGCAGGGCTTGATTATATTGCCACCATCTTCTATCCAATACGAGCACTCTTGAATACTGTTTTTTACTGTTTGAAAACGGGGCAATATTATTTTCCCCTTCCAGCCTCATTTTGGCTACAATGACAGCCCTGTCTAGACTCTTACAGCAGCCACACAGAGGCCTGCAGGCATGATGCTTCGCTCTTAAAAGGGCAAGGGGCAAGGCATTTTCTCTTTGATAAATAGCATCTACATGTATATGAGGAAATTGTAAATTTGTATTGAAACCTTTCAAGGGGCACCAAGGCAATGACCAGGGGCAGTGGAGGCAATTACTTCTGTTGCCTCTGTGAAGCATCAGGCTTGGGCCATGGCCTCTGTTTCCTTCATCTTGGCCTTGGTGCCCCTTCAAAAGTTTCCCATAAAATACGTGTAGACTTTAAGATTTTTCTAACGGAAGTGCCCTTTGCAAAATAAATGGCCTTGCTATCTTTAAAGATAAATTTCCAGACCTGCAATGATCTGAACGTTAACGAGCAAACTGGCTATACATGTATCAAGTCTCAAAACATTTCTTACTAAACACTAACACCTCCTGTATACATGTATACGGTATGTGTGCTCGTAGACTATAAATACGTGTACATGTTTGTAGTTTTTAAATTATGTTTAGCAACTTCTTGCTCATAAAGAATGTTGCTTTGGTAATTTGTAACAACGATAACTTGGTGCTGTTGCATGATGCAAACTTGTTTAGATTACAGTAACACAATACTAAAAACAATGGTTTAAAATGCAATTGATAATGGGCCTGCATAAACCGATTTTTTAAAAACTTTATTTACAAAGTAAAAACTTGGCTTTTGCTGGTGGTATATACAACTATGTGTATTTACACACAAATGTACATGTACATGCAAAATTGCAAGAATATGTTTTTCTTAAATCAGTTCAGTGTAATTTAATAGTTTGCGCTGGATGTTGAATACTCCAAATTATTAATATTTTTTTAGACACGTACAAACATGTGCATGAAGAATGCCTTTTACACAATGTACACAGGTTTTCATTTAATACTTGAAATTTTGCTATTTTAACATTTTAAGGCACGCCCACTTTTCCACCCCTTAGAAGCTACATAAGCTGTACGGTTACATTTAGGGATATATTGCCTAACAATGTCATTAGAAGTGAGGACTTGCCAAAAAAATACATAAATCAAATGTAAACACAAACCAAAGCCACATGTGGAACTTCAAGTTTGTGTTTTAAAGGGAGGGCCACTGAGTTGTACTCAAACATGTCAAATCTCTCTGGTCATTGGTCAAGTCCAAGTACGAGTCAGGCTCGAGTCCGAGTACAGCAGTCGAGTCAAATAAAAGTTTTTAAAAGACACTGTATCAAATTGGACAAGATCTGTGCTTGTGTTACACAGTACTGCAGTGTCAGCAGTCCTGAACAATTTCCTCACCTACAAATGTACTACACATGTACAAAGAATATGACAAACCAAAATGAACTTATTCATAATTCTGTAACATCTGCAACATCTGCAACAATGCCCCATGCCCTGTCCTAAAAATAGCATTTAATGACTGATGTATGTAGGACCTCCATGGGTACATGTGTACAAAGCTCAAGCTAGCATCATTATGGGGGGGTACATGTGGCTTTGTGCATATGTGTACAGCAGCATTCAGTATCTTGGTGGAAAAAGCTGTAGACATGCATAATGTGCTTGAATCAATTTACTTCCTTCAGTTCACCCTCCTATTACCATTCAAAATACTTTGAGGAAAAATATGTAAAGAATCGTCAAATTTTCTGGTCCACCCATCCTAAACATGCTAAAAGGTTGAAAATCCAAAACTGCAACAGCCAGTGAGCTTTCATGCTGGTCCTGCCTACAAACAGTGATCAAATGAGCAAGTGTCGTGGAGGCACGTTCAATGAAATTGCATAATGCATGTCTGGAATTTCATCTTTGAGAGGGCAAATCCATGTTTCGGTATCGCAAAGGACACTTCAATTGGGAAATCTTCAAATCTGAAGGAAACCTTTTAAAGGGGCACCAAGGCCAAGACAAGGGCAACAGAGGTCCTGTCCTCTGTGCAATACCACGCCTACCAGAAAGGAAAAACACCTCTATGATATTGCAGCCTTTTTAGGAAACTGAGACAAGTAAAGTACATACATAATACACGTGTAACTTAAATTTCTTGCGTACTCTTACTGTATAAGATGCTCAGCATTAAAGGCGCAGTACCCATTAGATAAGATCAGTATATTTTATTTTTGTAATTTTAAAAGTCAGATAAGCCACGTCAATATGTACACAGGAAAATATGGTACATGTACATGTTATGTACATGTAGTATGTCTGAGCATTTAACTTATTGTATCACTACAGTAAATTGTAGATCATTAAATGCTCCATTTATGCCATTGTATTGGGCCATCAGCTAAGATGGAAGACTCAAACATACAATGAGCACACATGTTTGTCAAAAGAAGATATTTTGTTTAAGTCTTCTGGCCAACAACTGGATTACCTTCAGTTTCTGTACTGTTAATGAACCCTGATGAGTTCAGCCTACATTTGTTGTCGTACGTTGTTGCAGGAGCACTGTTACACATTTATGTGCACAGGCAAGTATAGAACTGAAATTAGAATTTTCGATCGTTTCGTGAAGTATTCCCAATCATTTAAATAAATTTGTAAATATATTGAAGTTGGAGATAATTGCCACTGTGATTTGAGTCAAAATTGCAGAAGCTTACTTTACACATTGGTGTATACATGTAAGCCACCCGGAATGTAAGCCGCAGAGCACATTGAAAGCCTGAAAATCATTTCATAAGCCTCGGCTTATGGTCCGAAATCTCAATAAAATGTTTCATAGTTTGAACAGATTGATATGATCAGAACAAGAGTTATACATATTACACAATGTACAAAACATGTAAAAAGCAGAACATTACACAACTCAATAGCAATGCATTCATTGCTCAGAGTATAATGACATCATCACTGGCCCTGTGAATTATAAACACTTGGTACAAATTTGTACATTTTGTGTAATCCTAATTAAGTAGGCCTAGTTATTCATTGATTACATTGTACTTGACACTTTGAAGCCTACAAATAGTATTACAGCTACTACAAGAGTGAAAAATCAGAACTCAACTTTGTTCAGGTTGTTTATGGATTCACTTCTTTGATAAACTTAATTTTCCCTATTTTGTATTTGCTTATTTGTTAAAAATCGTCTCAACTCAAGCAAAGTTGTAAATATGTTACAAAGACAATTGCGGCACGTTAATCCAGAGGTCGTTGGCTCAAGTCCCACTCTAGTCAGTTTTTCTTTGTTCAACCCCAAAATATTTAAAAATTACCCTGTCAGTTTCCCTTAAGTGTTTATTACTTGATATTTGAAATAAAAAGTTGCATCCCCTTAAGGCAATCCCTTGGCTGCCGCTTCCCAGGCAGTATCGTAAACTTGGGTTTGGGTGTGATCCCTGGCAACATGGCATTTAAAGGTTGTACAATATGCCTTCTGACTGGCACCCCCGAACAAAGCTATTGACAGGAGACCGCCAACATAGGGCTAGATAGCTCAGTTGGTAGAGTGCCGGCACGTTAATCGGGTTCAATCATTCACGTCATTGGTTCAATTCATGTATATATGCATATTAGTGACTCTCTCCTACAAACACATCGCAACGAAAGGCGCACATTTTTGTTTCAGCCAAGTTTACTAAACGCTATAGTAAGCCGGCAAATCTTTCCGTAGCACCCTCTTTGACAATGACAGTGTACTTAGTACATGTAGCCGACATTTAACGATGTATTGAATTGCAGGAATATTCAACCACTGTTGCATAGCTCAATGGAATGCCTCGATCCTGCATCAATCGACATACATACCCCACAGCAGGAGAGGGATCATCATCAGGGGACTTTTTATTTCAAATATCAAATTAAATAAGGAAGGGAAACTGACAGTGACAGGGTACGTTTTAATTAATTTGGGGTTGAACAAAGAAAAGTTACTAGAGTAGTGGGGTTTGAACTTGTGATCTTTGTTTGTTTAGTTTTTTTTCTTCATCCCCCCCCCAAAAAAAAATATTTTTTTTTATTACAAGTTTTCACCATATATTATGGATGGGGTTTTGTTACTTCCTTCTATGCTTAGGCCACAGCCTTTTCTTTTTCTGATTTGTGGATCCCAAGGATTTAAAACTACGTTAGACATGTTAGAAGTACATTCATAATAAATGGTCAAAGTCCACCAAATCACTAAATAAAACAGTCACTGCACACGTTCATAGTGAACTGTTCAGTGTAGGCACAATAAACACTGCCTTCTATTTAAGTTATATAGTGGTATAATTATAATGACTTACTGAGCTTTACAAAAAATATTTAAAAAATTAAAGGGGGACCTAAAAATAAAATGATTTATTAAATGAATTGCCTGATCTAGTGTTTTAACTTTTGGGGGGCATGTCAAAATTTGTCAAGTGAGCCGAACTTGACATGTGCACTAGAGTGCAGGAGGAGGAGTGCAGGGCTCAGGATTGAGTTGCCAACAAAATCCTGGGAAAACGAGTAGATCTACGACGACTGTGACACTCTGGATCACCGTGATACTCTACTTTACTTACCATGTACAAACCCAATGGAAAACACAGCAGGAAGAGCCATAAATACAGGTGGAGTGTGTTGCAAAAAATACTTTGATGTGGGTCGAAATACCATCCTCCAGTTAGCGAACCCCACAGACCCTGTCGCACCACTTCCAGTGTGTGTGAACCCATCTTAAGTCACAATCAAGAGGCGGAACCCTGGCCGTGAAAACGCAGAGTTATCCGCCGACTTGTTACAATTCACGTTTTCGTTCAACATTCATGACATTGCGTCGGCCATTTTTTATTCACTTTACCCTAGTTTTCGGTGACTGCTGCCCTCGTACGTGAACCACAATGCATTTCGCATTTCGCCTTCATAGTGGGAATCAGTCTAGGTCTAGGGTAAACAGCGCGATATGCAAAGCGAAATATGATAGCGGATCGCAAAATGATTTTTATGCAGCACAGGGAAAGGAATGAACAAATAGTTTTTATTTTAAAACATAAACTAAATCTTTATAACTGTTTCTGTTAAAAATATCTAAAAAGCATTAACCTTATTAACCTTATCAACCCTATACTACCATTTTAAGAGCAGTTGTAAACATTGGGAAATTGACATAATTTGCATATTCACGAGTAGTTGTCAAAGTAATCCAATCAGAACACTGGAGGTACAGTGATGTGCCTAACAGTAAGAATCGTCTGCTGCCAACCTGCGGTCAAAGTGCGATGATCGTAAATTTCATGAGATGCTTTTTTTTTAGAGTAGCGATGACATGGCCCCGCCGCCGGAATCGTCGGATCCAGGACGGAAATGCACGACGAATTTCTCAAAAAATTTTCTTCATGGCGATTTTAAACCCGTTTCTGAAGTATACTACAGGTCAGTTATACATTTGATAATGTTTACAGCTAGATATTTTTGAGTGTAGTTTTTTGCGTGGAAAGTTTTTTTGATTTTTTTCAATCACAATTTTGTCGGCGATTTATCCACCTTCACGAGAGACACGACTCCCCTTGTGTACATAAAAAAAAGGTGTGTACAAATGGCGTTGACCAGTTACGCTATTTTACGAGAATTGCATTGATGATGGAAACTTGCAAGTGAAGTAAACATTTTTAAAATTATTTGATTCTCTTTCATGAAAATTGGGGGCTTTTAATTATGTAACTTTTGGCTTGGCCTAAATTAAATGACATTATGCTATTGATATAATTAATTTAATTACTGAATTTCATTATATAATTTATTTATTTGATTAATTTATAACAAAGGCTTATCCCCTATCGGCTATTGTGATTTTTTAACCATTATGTTTAAATCCTATTCCTATCAATCACCACTAAAGTGATATGCATTACCGCGTAGTCGCCACCACCTCAATTTCGCCACTTCAACAAGCTGTCAAGCCTTCTGTACTGTTGTGTTTAGTACGGCACGAAGCGAGTTGACGGCAAGTAGTAGGACCCAGTGTGGTCATGGGGATGCATTGCATGGTTTATAATAAATAGTAATGTTTTACTTTTAGTGGGGTTTGTTTATCGTCAGTTCGTAATTAATCTTTGGACACTGATTGGCCAATCAATAGAGAATTTCAGCCAGAGGCGTAATGTACATAAAGCCTACCCTACAAATTTTGCATCCAACGAAACCCCACAAACTCCCTTTCCTTAGTTTTTTAGGCTAGGGTGATGGTTTTGCAACTGTCTCATGACATTTGGCCTACTGTACTTGGTTTAAAATATTTTAATTATAAAATGTTGACTGGCGACTGTCTATATGTTTACATAACAACAATTTCATGAAGCAGCAAACTAAAGCAACCTGCGTGTGATGAAATAAGATAGTTATGTTGTTATGTCGGAGTGGCAGGTTTGGTCAATGCTTCAGACTGGGTTATTATAGTTTATTCTGATGATGATATAGCTGGTACTATGTATGTTACGCGTAAAGTAAGGTTAGAAGAACTTTATTTAGCTTTCAGATGATACCTTTGAATATGTGTAAGCCTTACATTAGGCCTAACACTTCATTAACACAACACTTCGTCTTTAAAACGACACATAAGACAAGACATAAGCTATAGCTCCCACTAACTACCGCTCCCACTACACAATACTATGGTACACACATGTAGGTTTGGTTTTTGCCATTACTTTGTTCATCTTCTGCAGCATTATACAAAACAATTTGCAAAACAATTCAGTGATTTGGGGGGCTACCTAAAAAAAAAATTAAAGTGATTTTGGGGAGGGGGAGTACAAGGGACAATTTGTTATGTATAACATGTAGCAATACCCCAATAATGATGGCTTTGGCTTGTCTATGCACACACGATTGTGAATACTGTTTAAAAATACTTGGTGCATGTTTAATTGATGGCAAAATACATGTAAGAAACTCACTGATATCATAGTTTTGCTGCTTGTAGATGCCAAGAAGAAGTTTACTTTTAAAAAAGTTATAAATATTTTCACAAAAAGGAAAAGTTATAAATATTTTCACAAAAAGGAATATATAAGAGTTTTTTTACATCGGCAAATTCACTCGGGTAGGCATCATCAATCTGAAAAATGAAGAAAACTTGAATTAAATAACGTCAATAATTGTCCATTCAGTTGGCGTCTATATATCCGTTATGGTGGCAACACAGTTGTTGTTATGGTTTTTCAGTAAATACCCATATTACATGTGTACATCATCCAACCAAGTCTGGCCCTGGCATGTTGCTCAATTTTGGGGGAGGCAATCCACAAGACCTAAGGGCCTGTAGATTCTCAATATGTGTATTACTAGACCAGAGAAAAATGAGAAAACCTTGGGAACCCTGTTTAAAATGCATTCAAACAGTCTGTTATTTGAACAAGCACTAAAAATGTGAGAGCATATAATTTGTCTAATGAGTAGTAAGTAGGCAGGTATACTTCGTTACTCAACAGAATTGAAAAGTGTCTATTAGACTCAAAGTCAACATTTGAACATACAATAATGTGTAGGCTCCTAGTTGTTTTTGTTCAAGATAACACACAGGAAGTTATAAAATTACACTTATTCAATTGAAAAACACAAGACCACTGGACTTGTCCGGTCATGAGTTTACTGGCTCAGGAGTCTGGTCAGGAGTAAACATTGGCGCTTGCACAGTAAGCGGAGAATGGTGATCACAAGCGCAGAATTCGACGGTAAGCAGAGCTATGAAATTGGGCCCTGGGCCAAACTTCATAAAGTGGTTTAGCAGAAAATACTGCTTAGCAAATTTAAAATCACTTGCCTCAGGCCTGCAGTCCAGTGTACAAACCAAGCCCTGAAACCATCAAAACTATTTTATATACTCAGTCAATTATTTATTAAATTTTACACATGTATAGTTGAAAAGAAGTTACCTCATTTAAATTTTTTTTTTTATTCTTTTACAGTAAACAAACATTATTGAAAAAAATATTTACCCCCTAAACCTTTTTAACCCAGTCTTGTTTTGTTGGGGTAGTTCTGCTTTTTTAATTTATGTTGTTTTGTTGTTGTTGTTGTTGTTGTTTTTTTGTTTTTTTTGGGGGGGGGGTCTTTTTTGGGGGGTGTGTTTTTGCTCACAGGAATGCCAATGTAAAGTTCTTGTGCAGTGTGGTACATGCAGTTAATTTATTTTGTTTGTCTTTATGTTTTCAAAGCCTGGAACATATTTAGTTTAATTTATTATCAACAAATGTATTATTGTTGGTATTGTTATTGTTAAATCAACTCATTCATTGTGAAATTTAAATGAAATGGTTAGTTGTAGTCATTCGGTCTAATGAATGAAAAATGCAAGACATATTTATGATCTGATCTTTTTGTGCATTCATTTCATTCAATCGAGTTATGGCCATTGTTTCAGTCATTGATAAATATTCACAGGAAACTCGGTAAGTCTTTTTTGAGTTAATTGCATTTTTATCTCAGGCAATGAAGATGTTACAACACTTTACATCACAGAAAACAACCAGATGATCAATGAAAGGCGGTTCTCATTATTAATTTATTTATCTTTTCTGGGCAGATATTTGTGTGACATGAAGACTACGTTAGCCGACTACACCCAGAAAATTACCTCATTATTAATACAAGTGAAACAGGCTACACCAAGCCTTGAGAAAACTTTCCTCGAATGTCCCCAGTGGGGGACAGAACTCCCAGTGGCAAGATGGATCCTCTGCAGAGCGTACCTGAATCGCCAGGAGCCTCCATCTTTGAATCGCAGGAGGAGAGAACCAGTCTGTGTACAGTCATTTACGACTACGAAGCGACAGCTGATGATGAGCTAACTCTTCACCGTGGGGATCTAGTTGAGGTGATCTCCAAGGAAATCTCAGTGTCCGGAGACGATGGCTGGTGGACGGGAAAAGTCCACGATAGGGAAGGAATATTTCCCAGTAACTATGTCAGCCAACCCCATGTGCTTCTCCAAAAGGAGAAGAACTACGGGGTTACAGAAATTGGCTTTAATGAGATTGTTCTTAGTGAGGTGATAGGGGTTGGTGGATTTGGAAAGGTCTATAGAGGCCTGTGGAAAGATGAAGAGGTGGCGGTCAAAGCGGCTCGAACTGACACCGAACAGGATCTAGGAGAAATTATGGATAATGTGAGACAAGAAGCCAAACTGTTTAGTTTACTCTCGCACCCGAACATCATCACGCTAAAAGGTGCATGCTTAGTGGAACCTAATATATGCCTGGTAATGGAATATGCTCGTGGTGGAGCTTTGAATCGAGTACTTAGTAGCAACTGCAAAAAGTTGGGCCTGCCTCCAGACGTTCTTGTTGACTGGGCCTACCAGATAGCAGAGGGTATGCACTACCTTCATGCAGAGGCGCCAATTCCGCTTATTCACAGAGACCTCAAGTCAAGCAATAGTAAGTATTGATAATGTGAAGAGTCTTTGTACAGTACCTGTAGTAAATGAAGATCAACATTTCAGCTCACTGATTTCTGTTTGAGTAAGCGTAAGGTGAGGTACAGGTATGTCACTAAAAATTCTGCACAAGTGTACATTAGAACACTAACAAAATTGAACATAGTAAAATAATGAGATATCTTCAATAGTACATGTACACATGTACATGTGTGTAAATGTAGTTATTTTCCCCTATTGAAAGCACACCCCCTACCCTTGTTGTTTATGGACACGTGATGGCGTCAATCTTCCCATAACCAATGATGCAATTATACTTGAGGTACAAAATTGAAATTATAATGTAAACCTGGAACACACAAGAATATTGTTGCATACACTGGACATGTGTAACTTGAGTTTTAATGACAAAGGACACATCGTGATCATGAAGAGGGTTGCCCACTATAAAGTACTAATTTGCAGCATGTGAAATTCATTATCATTCATCTTGCACAGAATAAATCATGTACATGATGTACACGGACACATGAACCCTCGAGTACATGTGGATGTGTGTTCATTGGTATTGAACTGTTATGCTAAGGTAATTGACTTGCATAGTGCAGTGTATCATACATGTCATAAAGGCAGTGTTGACACTTAAGCAGGAGTCGTAATCAGCCCAGCAGCACTGTGAGAGTCAACCTTCAGATTGGACCTGGTGTTATTGTCATTCCGAACTGCACGCACCCTTGATTTAAAACCTTGAATCTTAATATTAAGTGGGTGTTGTTGTTAGTGGCCTTTTGTATAGTGCGTGTACATGTAGATTCTAAATGTGTACTTGTACGGAATGTAGACAATTGTTTTTCAGATGTGGGAGGTTTGTGCCTGTGTAAACATGGTAAATATAATTAATTTATAATATGTTGTCACACACACCCGGTTTATTCAAGGACTAAATGTGTCATTGCGCAGTCTTTTACAGGTTTTAAAAAGCGGTTTATAAGTAGGCCTGTTGAAAGTCCCTGCAATTTTTAGCACAGCCAAACGCAATAGTTTTAAGTTTAAATGGTAATGTCTTTCTTTCTATTGTCTTTCTCTATAACCACTAGTAATGGATCTTGATTCAAATGCCTGAGCCTGTAGGGTCCTTTCTCTATGGTGTGAACTATGTACTTGTGTACTGTAGCTACATGTAGCCCTCCTACATTGTACAAACATTGTTCAAGTATTTTTAATATACATGACGGGATGGGGCATTTACATTAATATTGTACATGTACATGTAGTACACATTTACTCACATTCATTTGCATTCATGAGAGAATTTTAAATATTTGCTGTTTCCATGAGTGCTTTTGTCCTGACTCTCCAATAAGCAAAGCACCAGATACTGTTAGTGCAGAAAGCCAGGCTGAAAGGTACATTTTGGGTGTGACATTACATGTAATGGACAGAGGAATTGTAAAGCCAGTGTAGTAATAAGACTATACACATTTAAATTGTATTTAAAACATCCCAAATTGCATACTGTACAGTTACACAGCGAAACTGGTGCGTGCTTGAAGGTGTAATGAGTCTAGGGGTTTAGGAACTATGTTACACGAATGCATCAACAATACGTGACAGCCTTACAACTGAAAGCATTTGTTTCCTTACCCCCAAAGAGAGTATTCATAATTTTGATTTTTACTTTATAATCTTGCACATAGCATGCCTAGATAGTCATGTGCATTCAAGTGTGCGGTTTATTTTATTTTTTAAATACAGTTTATTTGTCAACATGTTTCAACAATCTGAATTTGTTTTGCTCAAAATTTTGAAAGAAGACATGGAAGAAGTAGTAAATATGAATTTTAGTATGATGGCACTGACTACTAATTGAGCCAATCAGAGTGACGTGTGCTTGTTTCAGCTGACAATTAGGCGAAATGTTTGGGGGAATTATGCCTTTGACGATGCCAGCATGGAATTTGGCACATTGTCAGAGTACGTCATGAAAAAGATATTTGGCTGTAGAGCCATCACATAAAATTGTAATTTTGAAAAAATTTAGGTAGAATAACAGCAAATTTCTAAATTGTCAAAATGGTTGTCTTTGCTTGTTTACTACTACATGTACCTACATGTAGGCTTATATAGAGACAAATCTGCAATGGTTCATAGCCAAAGATCTTTCTTTGTATAAGAACCTTTTGATACACTTTGAGCATGTAGATAAATTGCAATCACTGAAATTCAAATATTACTATGTTGGGTGCAATCTTTGAAGATGGCCTTTTTTTAAATTCGCGCAAGCCCATTTTAAAGTTTGCGTGTGAGCAATATTTGAACTAAAATTTGCCCACACAAATAAAAATTGCGCGCCTGAGGCACAACACAGGAGGCGGCTTCTATTTATTATTGGCGCGGTTGTTGTATGATCGCCAGTCTAAAAAAACAAACAACAACAACAAAACAACAAACAAACAAAAACGGGATGCTTTTGTCTTGCAAACAAAATCGAATTTGTTTTTCTATTTTAACAGAAAGTTTATCAACACTATCAGACCACAGAGTTATGATCCGAGCAATATTTGAACTAAAATTTGCCCACACAAATAAAAATTGCGCGCCTGAGGCACAACACAGGAGGCAGCTTCTATTTGTTATTGGCGCGGTTGTTGTATGATCGCCAGTCTAAAAAAACAAACAACAACAACAAAACAACAAACAAACAAAAACGGGATGCTTTTGTCTTGCAAACAAAATCGAATTTGTTTTTCTATTTTAACAGAAAGTTTATCAACACTATCAGACCACAGAGTTATGATCCGACACGGGAATCTGCCAGTGTGATTGTCCCGTGATTTGAACTAGTGCAGTTCGTGAGCAGACCTATTTCTCAACATTCTTCCCAAGTTTTTGAACGAAAGTATCACTTCAGACAGAAGTTAAAATCCAGCAGAATACTGCTTTGAACTTACCCTTTTAGCGTGTATTCCTTTATAATGATAGCTTATATTTCACAACAAATGGTGAGAATTATGGTTGCACGACAAAGATTTGCGCGGTGTTCAAAGTTTGCGCCCTGAGCTATCCTGCGCAAATTTTAAAATCATGCAAGGAAACAAAGTTTGCTGTCACAAAGTGGCACACTGTGCGAATTTTAAAAAAGGACAACTTCAAAGATTGCGCCCAACAACTACGTTGTACCTGCAATTACTGTCCACACAGATGTACACGATACGATGTACAGTATAACACGTACATGTACTTGTCCAAGTTCCTGATGTGATTGGGTCCCCTAAGAATAGCTACTCTCATCTCCATTCTCTCATTGCAGCACACAGATCTTAATTTCTGCAGACCGTGTATGGTGTACTACATGTATGTATTTTGTACTTGTTTAATTAAAATTGCAAATTCCTCTCGGAATTCTTCCCAGTGTATCATTGGATCAGTAAGTGGCTCCATTCAGTCTGGTCTGGGAACCTCTCACTGAAATTGGGAGCCTCACCCCGGATCTCCCCATGGCACACCTCGATGATTGACTTCACATAAAAAGCCATGAACAGGATGAACATCCCATCTTTGCTCTTTTGCGAACCAGTAGTGCACTACACAAGGGACTCCCCTGAAAAGAAAATGTCCCAACTCCTTACTGTACTAAATCCTGGTACACTGTCTGTTACACATATTAATGTCCATAGTACATGTACATACATTAACTATATCCAACCCTAATCCAACTGTCTATTTGTAGTTGACAAATTTGCTGCAAACAAAATTATCATTAACAATTTATGTTTAAATTAGTTAAAAAATAATTTTTAGAGATGTTTACTCATGATTTTTTTGGGGTCAATGCCTACACAACATACACATTCCAACATGTTTTGTCATGATCGGAGACCACGTACGACTTTAAAAGGTGTGAATGTTTAAATACTTAAATAATGTGCACAATACTGTGAAAGAAAGATGTTGGTAAGTAGGCCTGGGGGAGCTGGAGGAGGGGGTCCTCAAAAGGAAAGTTTTCTGTATGACCTGAACAATGTTGACATTTTTTATACACGATTTGGGATACAACAAAATAAGTTATGGGTTGTTAGAAAATTGGATCATGTATTAACAGTGCTCTCCCTGAGCAGTGACCTGCTTCTTGCCATTGATATACATGTACACACTGTAAGTTAAAACACTTGAGGACCAATCAAAATACTCTTCAAGTGGTCTGGCTGGCTATCAGTGTGAAAAAGCATCCTTTTTATTTAAAATGAAATATGGACTTACTAGTGGTGAAGCTGAAGGATTAAGGAAAAGAGAAGCTAACTGGTCTTGCTGGCTAGTCACTGGTATACCCTGATTGATGAAAAATTGATTATTACCTGTGTACATGGTGTATCAATTGCATGGGTTTGTCAATTTCAGGCATTACACTTACAGAAAATGTGTGTGCCAATCATAATTTAATAGTTCTATTGCTAGTTAGTGTTGGTGGACCTTGCACTGCTTGGTGCTGGGCAAGAACACACCTTGTGAGGCAAATTCTATTGTGACATTCTAAGATGGCAATACATGTATAACTCATTGTCTCTTTGAAGTTCGTTCATTGGGATTGGGATTTTTAATGTATGCACTACTGTTTGTAAAAATCCCATCGTATGGTTGGTCCCAATTTCAACATTTTAGGCACGTAAGTAGTAGGCCTACATAATTGTATGATGTAGATGTTTACGATATGTGATGTCCATGACAAAATCAGGCAGTTGTCAGGCAAATTGCATTATAAAAGTGAAAACAACTGAAACATTCAGCCTTGATGTTAGTGTGATGCAACATCTTGAGAAATTATACTTATTATACCCCATTGGAAGCTCTTACTCTCTTTTTTGGGGGGTGATCTAATAAACACAGTTTGAGTTTTTGCATAAAGGCTACATGCACAGTAGGTAATGTACAATGGGTGTAGTACAATGTATTGTTTTGTGGATGTTGAATGAATAATTGGATAAAGTACAACCAAATGCGTAATGTGTACAAACTGTGCATGTACTAATTCTTGTTCTTGTGTGTGTAAACGTACCCTTATTCTCAGTGCATGTGGTTGTACATGGAATGTACAGCAGACTGACACTAACACTGTTAGCATGTAGGCCTAGTACATAATGTAGGGCCTACATGTACATGTACATGTATGTACAGTACAGTATGTAGATCATATCAATGTGCAAGGTAGAAATACATGTACCTGATAGTGTTGAAATTTAAGTTTGTATAGTTGTACGTTCATACATGTACACTGTACGTGTATTAAGTGCATCCATTGAATTCCCATGAAAACTCTCACAGTCCACTGAACAACAAAAATATTTTTCTGAGCTGTTTGAATACAAAATTATGCAAGCAATAGGGCACAAGGGATAATACAGGTAACACTGAGGTATTCTGTTCAAGTGTGGTACTACTCCTGTACATGAAGGCCTACACATTGCAAACAATTTTCATCGTGCACTAAAACCAGATGGTTGAGGTCAAATGAAAGGTTCAGTCATGCTCTGTGATTTTTGAAATTGGAAATTTGCTGTACTGAACACTTGAAAAGAATGCATGGAGCTTCATGATTGAACTTACAATACATTGTAGCTTTTCCCAGCCTTCTTGTGATACAGTAGTATAAAACTGATTAAGGGTGAGCAGGAGAAGTACAATTGGAGACTAGAGCATCCTCAAGTCAATTTTACACTGAACCCAAACTCCATGTAAACCCCTTGATGACAAGGAAACAAGTTTCTAAACATGAATGCATAGTATCAAGCTTTATGTAATGTTTAATTCCTTACCTTTCGCCAGACCTGTGAATTGATCACAACTACATGTAGTACTTTTTCCTACATGCTACAATGCAACTTTTCTGATTTTAAATTTGAAGTCAAACAATTAAATTGTTTACCCCCAAATTCCTCCCCCTTTTTTTGGGGGGGGGGGGTCCCGATTTGTGACAAGATAGTATTGAAGATACTGGAAAGAGTTTGAAGAATAAATTTCAGTAACAAAAGGATGGCATCACTTAACACGGTCACTCATTAAACATGTATCACAGGTTTAAAAGAAAACAACTTCAGCATTTCTAATGTGATGCATGGATCATAGTCAATTTCAAGTTATTGTGAGCTTATTAAGATAATATGTGGCTAATGTTATCATAATGTCATCATTTATTAATTGAGTAATTTGTCCCTATTTTCTTAGCCCCCAATCCCACTACTGCAAGTGGGTTTACACTGACATGACTGAGTGCGGCTTGACGCCTGGGGCTGCCTTGCCCAAATTGGTTGTCTGCTTTTTTTCAACATGGCCAGTTGCACATTTTGGCATTATTCCGTCCTGAACACAAATGCCAATGAGGTTCTTATTTCCAGCTTTTGATTTTACAGCTTCTGTTTTATTACTTTGCATTTTCTGCAAGACAGGAACTGTACACCATGATGAAAGTCTACCAAGAAGGTTTGCCCAAAGCAACCTATGGTATAACGAACATTTCCTTGTTGTGTACTTACATTACAGATTTTAGGTATCTTTAGTGACACATGCACCCCCAAAGCTATTGTCAGTTGATACTATAATACATTGTACAAACTTTATGTATAAAGTTTGTCCAAAGAATCCTTTAAACAACAGGATTACTTGATAGAAATGAAAGAAATGACAATTTGATAAAAAGCTGAGTTCAAGAAAGGCTTAAAGAACAGAAGAATCCTGATAGACTTTGTCGTGTAGGTGCAACAAGGTTGTAGATCTCCCAAATTTATGTGCACATGAACCGTGAGTTTTAGAATGTCACAAGAATGTACCGCACTTAGGGGACATGTAACTCAGATGTCCACGCATTAGTTAATGGAAGCCAAGAATTGACATTGTTGCATGGAGCATGTTTGCTCGACTGTACAAGTTTGTTTGTTGCGGAATCAAGGTACGACCCTGTTGCACTGACATGACTTACATGTATTCTCCTAAAGCACCAAACTCTCAAAGGAATTAAATTATTAAATAAATAGAAATTTAATTGATTTTTTATTGCAAAAAACAGTTAATGGCCGAAAGTTTTTGAGCCTGTAACAGAAGCAGTCAAGTGGAAAGAAAAGAAACCAGAGAGAAAGAGGCAGAAAGCACACAGAAAAGCAAGCAACAGTGAAGGAGACAAAAGGGAGGGGGTAGAGGGAAGGGACTTGTTTTACCACAAGAGGTTGGTATTCATAAAAGACAAAGTTAAAAGTGGGAAGAGCGAGAACAAATAATTAATTTGTCCCCTTCTTCATTGTTCATCCCTAGCTTTTTCTTTGTTCTTTCTGCCTCTCTCTCTCTCTCTCTCTCTCTCTCTCTCTCTCTCTCTCTCTCTCTCTCTCTCTCTCTCTCTCTCTCTCTCTCTCTCTCTCTCTCATTTGTTTCCAATTGACTGCTTCTGTTACACTAGTACCTGTTTATGTGTTGTCATTTAGCCTTCGAGTCAAACTCTGCCAGGGTCAAAACGTCAGGCTATTAACTATTTTTTGCATTTAAACCATAGGTCCTTTTGGCTGGTAAGCAGTTTGCAACAGCTTATTTTCTGTTTTTTATTGCTCACAATTATTTTGACATAATTTACATACATGTACGTGATCACACTTAAACCTTTTCCTGATTGGGGGGGGGGGGGGGGCAGAAATGAGACTAGTAATGAAGGTCATCTGTAGTTCATTGACTTGTCATCTGCAGGGCAGAAATATGCAAAATAGTGCAGGCATGTTGATTCCCAGGGAAAGCACTGTTGTTGGCGTTTTTAAAATGCATAAATAATTGGCTCTGAGGGAGTGACTACTAAGGTAGAAAGAACTGTATAGTGCCCAGCAGTTCTGTCAGCTGCAGGTTGACTGTCGTCAAATGAGAAAGTACAACATCTGGAGTATTGTCTGCATGCATCAGGCCATAGTGGTTTCCAGGAAACTAAAACCACAAGACCAATGTGCAAACACTAATACCATGACTGCAAATGTGCATTGTAACACTTGGAATACAGGTCTGTGGTTCAGCTTCAAAACTGCAGTTTTGACAAGTCTATACATAGAGCATGATGAGTACTGGTACCTAAAATCTACCATCAACCATGGACAGTACATGTACATGTACATGATGTACATTGTACATGTGCATGTATAGTAGAATTTCGTACAGTACGCTAGTGCACTGTGCATTACATGTACATACATGTAGGCCTACATCTTTTGCAAAGGCAGTCTGTGTACAGCATGTGGACATATGTGTAATGTACACACAAAACATCCATATTCCACAGTACACATGAACTGCAGGTTTACTTAATGCTGACTTGCAATGAGAAACAAACAATGTTTTGTTTGGCTTTTGCCCATACAGCAACGTGTAATTTTAATTTGCACTGTGTACTCGTGTGTTTGAGAGGGTTGGGGGGGGGGGGGGAGGACATGTTTGTCAAAACTTGCATGTTTTGAGTGTCCGATCCATGTTATGATGTACCTGTAAAACCATAGATAACCAGCCTTGATAATCTTCCTACTTTAGTCTGATTTCTGATTTTGTTTGCCCTTGGGAAAATTTTTAAAAACTGTGATTAAATAGCCTGAATAGTCTTAAAGCCTATACCACTTGCTCATGTACATGTGAATTGAGCGACGTCGGCTACGGCTATGGCTGTGGCTGGTGGCTGTTGCAGGAAGCTGTAGCCGCTGCCAAAGCCACTTACTGTCCTGCACTAAGGTATGGGTATTCAGGTACATGTATCCACTGTATCCATTATGTCTGTACTCTGCACAATGAAGGCTGTGGTTGGGGGAGGGACCAGAGATCAAGATTTTAATCTGGCACTGAGGCAAACATTTTACACATTGACAACAAGGCCCACTCTGTCTATTCAAGTTTCACTGGGTTTGTTTCTTTCTGCTCAACAGAGAGAGAGAGAGAGGGAGAGAGAGAGAGCTCTGATAGTGTATTGTTGTATGAACTTACTGCATGAATGAACAGCTGGGAGAGGTTTGGGTTTATTGTTCAGCACTTTGGATTTCTGAAAGGATATTCAGGGTCCATGGGTCACTGGAAAACAAGAGTGTTGAATATTTACATGTACAAAGCATGTATTGTTTGGTAAACAAGGTCAAAAATACTTGCCATTTGGCCCACCTACATTATATGTGGAGCTTGCATTTAACAAATATTTGAAATGTTTTTTTTTTTTTTCTTCCTTTTATTTTGCAATAGCATGTACCGGTGTAAGTTTGCTCAGATCTTGCTCAGATAGTGTTTGTTCATTTGTTTGTTGGGGAGTTTGTTTGTTGGGGTGTTTGTTTATTTAATATTGTTTGTTTGTTTTGGTCATTTTCTAATTTTTATATTCTAGAAATGTTTTATTCTTGTTGGGCACCTTCGTGAAAAAAAGGTGTTTCACTGAAAGGTTTCCTAACCCTTGGATAAATAAGAAATAAATAAATAAAATCCTATCCACAAATGAAACATGAAAAGAAAAGAAAAAAAGAAGAAGTTTCTTTGGGAAGTGAAGGCTGTGCTTCAGTTGTACCAACTACCACCACGTTCATTATGTACAGTGCTTGAAGCAATGCTCTATGGCTTACCACATGGTTTAATTGAATACATTTTTAATTTGATGAGTACAGTGTAGAATATACTGGTTTTTATGTAATGTTTTATTCACTTATTGTCGGTAAATCTATACTTTTGTACAGTATTGCTGGCATGCATATTGTCAGTACATCACAAGTCAAAGTGTAAGTTTGTTAATTTTTTCATTTGAACAAGTACTATGCCATGTAAGAGAATATTTAGCCTGCCTTTTGTAATGTATTTAAGGGTATTTTGTATTCATTACTCAATAGAACTAAAAGGTATTTATCACTTATCGGACACATGACCATCGGACTTTTCAGGTCATGAGTTTACTAGTTCGATGCTAAAATCACTGGCCTCGGGCCTGTGGTCCAGTGTCAAATTCAAGCTCTGATGTAGACATTATGTACACACTGCAACCGTGTGAATAATTACAAGTGTGTTGAGCAATGAATAATGGAATAGCCTACATGTAGTGCATTGCATTGTTTAGGCCTATCATTCAATTCCTTGATAATCAACAAGATTTATAATTGAAAGTTGTGTACACAACTCTCAATGGGAAGAAAACAACTGGCATCTCAGCCATGGATTTCTGTCCAGTGCCAAAACAACAACGGACAGGCAGGAGCTTAGAAAAAAAAAAAAGATGGGGGAAAAGGCCTTGTCAGTCAGAACTATTTATAGCCTTGACCTAAGGGTGAACCATTGGAAGAGATGAACAAATGTATGTACAACAATGCAGGGTGCACTTGAGGCAAATTGGATGGGGACTGCTGTGTGCATGCATTATTCATGAAACGGCGGTTTCAATTTGCAGTTCATAAACACTATGGCAATGTTCTCTGTATGTGGCTGTAGCCCATGGGAGGAAGGAGCGCATACATATTACATGATCATGCACACATGGAGGGGGGATCTGCTCCCAGCAAAATCATTGGTACATAACAGGCTGTGTTTTTTAGGGGGTTGGCAGTGAGGAATTACTTCTATTCACTTCACTCTATTAACCTTGATATTTATGCATGTGAGCCAAACAAGAAGCTGTGAATCTTTTGCCCTTGCTGTAAGGTGACAGTGTGTACCACTACAAGGTGTCAGTTGTATAATGCACATCGATGTCAAGTAAATAGGCCTACATGTTTTGTTTGCACACAAAATTCAGTGTGTATGTTTAACGAGATGGTGTAGATGTGCCTTCAGAAAAGACTTCAGTCCTTCATTGTATGAAACACAAGGAGAACTTCAACAAATTTGAGGAGAGCTTCTCATAAGCAAGCTTTGCAAGTTCACATACAAGTGTACATTAGGGCCCAAGTAGTCTTAGAAAAAAAAGTGAAATTCAAACACGATATAAAAACTGACTTTTACTATGATGTACATGTAAGTACCCTAGTCTGGTGATTCATTTGCCCATTAGTTTGCAGGATTGGATCTTGGCAGTTTGTTTGTTTTAAAAGATAAAAGCAAATAAATGACACTTGCCACATTAGTAGCTCATTTCTTGCTACAGTACGTGAACAAAATTCTTTTTCTCCCAATCTTAGATTTTAGAGAGTGCTATTTTTGCACTCCTTGGGAGTGTGAAGGAGAGTGAAAGGCACTCGCACTCCTTAAAAATCATGCTCAAACACTTACTGTACATACTTCATTTATGCTGAAATTATGACAAAAATGTCAAATTTCCCATTATGACACATGTATGACCAGTGCAGCATCTTTCCTGCCAGAAAGACACTGGAATCTGCTAGGTTACTCTTTGTCTAAATAAATACTATATGGTCTGTACAGTATGCAGCGTCAAAAAAAAGCTGTGCAAATATAGACCATATTTTTTTCTCGTATGAGGGCACTTTCAACAGTAAATTTCCTTGCATCACTTGACTGCCTTTACATGGATGTTGTTTTCTTGTAGCAGTGGCCAAATATTTAATAATGACAGTTTAAAAAAACCAGTTTGTTTTATTTGTTTCGCGTCACGTAAATTTCGTTTACACACGCTCTTCCGCTGTCAAAATGTAAAGTGTTTGGGTTCTTTTTTTTTAGAAATAGCATTGCACCACATGTATTCCATGTCCAGTTCTCCTACGAAACAAACTAGAATGGAGCCGACCAAATGAAACAAAAATTATAAAATCAATTTCAGATGCAGATGATTTTATCAGTGTCATTCAGTAATATCTATTTAGTATTTTGCTTTCAGATTTGAATCAATCAATAAGTCAATAAAACTGTCTTTAAAGTTGTATTTTACAAATTCATGGGACAAGACTTCAAAATTACAAGTCATGCTTCACATACAATAAATAATTTTAGAGGTCGCTGATGTGTACTTATCATTGCTCCGACAGGTTGTTGTTGGAAACAGCACAAGGTGTTCAAATGGCTCATGAGTAATTGAGTTCACCAGAGCCATTGAATTCAAACCTAGAATTTCAAGAGTGAATGAGCATCATCCAAAAATAAAATTACAGACTTTCATAACTATATTTGTTTTAGATTATAGATGCCCTTAATTTATGTTGCTTTTATGGGGAGCTTGTACATGGCTGTACATGGACATCATACATGTACTGTTCCTTTTTTTTCAATTTTAAAAGCAAACAACCAGTAGTACTGGTACCAGGGGATTGAACTAAATGTACAAAGGCACTGATGATGAACCATCCCATTAAACCATACTCAAATGCACATTTACAATACAATGTGTATGTACTCATGACACGTACATGCGTAATTGAAGCATTTCACTTTGAAAAATCACCGAGCTCAGTCAGTCCCCAGCGTAATTGACATTAGGAGCGAATCCCTGATGATTTGCTTTGTCACGTTTGTTGTGAGAGAATGCGGCTCACAACAAGACCAAGGCTGTGTGCACAGCAAGTGTTATTCCTCACTGGATTTTATTGCTACTGTTATATTAGCTGCAGAAGGACGGTCTCTTTGCCAGGATGAACAAGCATTACAGCAGGCCTGGAATTACATGACGGCCATGGTGGCCATGACCTCTGTTGCCCCTGGTCTTGGACTTGATGCACCTTTTACAGTTTCCCATAGACTTTAAGATTTTCTCATTGAAGTGCCCTTTGCCAAATGAAAATGGCCTTGCCCTCTCAAAGATGAAATTCCAGGCCTGTCACAGTGAAGTGTACATTCTTTGTGCATTGAGTAAACTGAACGTTGCTAAAATGAAAGTACTGTGCTTCATTGTTGACACGTGTCGACCTCTCTTTTCATGAACATGGAGCTTAAGGGGTCATGGGTTTTCAAAAGAAATAAAAGAAAATATGACTTTTGATTTTACCCGATGTGTGATAGCACAGCATACTAACTCCTCGTTTTTTTAGTCTTGTGGATTACTTGGGTGGGATTCGAACCCATAACCCTGATACTGTAGAGCAGGTCTATCAACCACTAGAATACTGAGCATACATGTACCTGGTGACGAGAGTTTAGTTCAAATTCTGTAATTAGTTGTGGTTACCGAACTGGCCTCTCAACACTGTACTTATGATATAACATTGTGATCAATGTTTTAGGTACGCTGGCCTTCACTGATCGGCACCGACCACCACTCGGTAATGCCTACTGGCATTAGACAAATAAAGTCATTCCAACTGCTTGTTTAATTGAATAATTGTCAAACCATTTTTTTTTCATTTATGTCTCACTCAAACAAACATGGTAAAAAATGTATCTTGATGATCTCGATTCAATCATACATTACAACACACACAACTGAATGCACCTAACCTGTTGATGCAGTGTACATACGTAGGCCTACATGCACACTTGTATTGAGCACTGGTACTCAGTAGTGCAACTGGTACACATAATAAAAACGCTACAACAAAGGCTTCCCTACAGCAGTTGTGTTCATTGAAATCAGCTGTCATTGTGCACACGTGAGAAACTTTGTTTGTAGATGGCTTGCAGGTTTGTGTTGATACTTTGATAACGATTGTAAGGTAGTCATACGTGTATTTATTTATTCTGGCAAGCTAATTAATTGTAATTTGAAATGGTACTCACTGGACGAAAAAAAAGTGCGTGTGTGGCGTGCATTTTGCACACTGGGCTGGAAGTGGAACTACAAATTTTGCTGCCGGCACTGTCTCTAGCTTACAATGAATGGTACAACGCTGATCAGGATTCTTTATTCTGTTATTAAATCAAAATACAAACAAGTATTCAGACATATTAAAAAAGACCTCACACGTAAAATGAAAATCAAAATATTCTGATTCAAATTCCAATTTTGTCTATTGTAAATACAAAGAAAATGTGTGAGAGATTTTGAAACAAAGAGTGCATAATGTCACACTCTGTGTCCACACTAAATTTGTGTTGGTACCTCATTCGTTTGTTCTTGTTGAAAATGGTGACTGTCCTCATTAATCAGCCTGCACATGCCATGGGCCTTCCCTAACTTGCTGATATCTAGATCAAGATGTCGCTACATGCAGAGGCACAAAAGAGAGATGAGAGGGACCTCTCCTTTTTTCAGTAAAATATTCCACACAACAAATGGAACAGTTTCAAATTTCCGTAAAATATCCCACACGACAAGTGGAACAATTTCAAATTTCAGTAAAATATCCCACACGAAAAATGGAACAATTTCAAATTTCAGTAAAATATCCCACACGACAAATAGAACTATTTCAAATTTCAGTAAAATATCCAACACGACAAATGGAACAATTTCAATCAGGCACAGTTCTTATGTAACAACAGTTTGTACAGTACAGGATGTTGACAGATTTTGCACTGGAAGGGTATTGAATATAGTGGCAATTTTCATATTTTAACGTCAGGTTAGAGACTTGCAATTTTTCTCCCCAAATAATTATAAGCAGTTCACTTCACAAACAGTTATTTTATGTGCAATCATTACCCTACAGTAATAATTTATGGACCATTCCCCACCACGTGTGTTGTGTAGCAGTGTGTAGAAAAGTTGTCAGTCAATGATCATGTAAATTCTGTTTGTCCTGCTTTTTGATCCAACCATGATCTTTGTGTTATTTTTAATATTTATTATTATTTTTTGTTAAAGATACAAATCCGCAAAAAATTGCAACAATCAGGCACAGTTTGTATGCAACAACCATTTGTACTTGTACAGGATGTTGTCAGATTCTGCACTGGAAGGGTACTGAATACAATGGCAATCATTTTTGAACGTGAGGTTTAATAGAGACTTGCAATTGTTCTCCCCACCCATATGAGGACACTTTCTATCAGAAAACAAGACCATCACAAAATTGAAATTGACCTTGGGGTTTCTCTTTAAGAGTCAGGGGTTTGCCCCAGTGTTTTCTGGTGGTTGGCTGCAGATTGCACTGCAGCACCTACAATGTAACATGCCTAACTGTGAAACCATTACATGGTGGTACATCCTAGAATAGAAGAGTGATCTATAGAGCTTGAATTGTGTTCCTGATTCCTGAATAATCCTAGGAGAGTCATTAAAAGAGCTCCTTGGATTTCTAGGAAGGTCTTTTAAATTGTACTTAAAGCTAAAAATAAATGTCACTTTAGACACTTGTTGCTTGCAAATATATCCAATGAAGTGTGATCTCAAACCTATTTTTAAAATCCTCTATCTGGAGTATTACGTGTATGTACAGTTTACATGTAGATGAAATGTACGCTGACATAAATGTTTAGGTTATATACAATGTACATCGGTTGTTTGTGTTTGAATGGCCCATTGAGTATTAACAAGCGATGATGACATCACCCAAGCTTTCTAGAGGGCGATCCCCTGCTTTTTTCCAAAAATAACTTGTGACTCATGCCACGTGTTGGTTTACTTTCATTCATGATTTCTGGGCTCTTTTGTTCAACATCAACAATACAGGAGTGGAATTCTATCTGGTTAGACTTTGAGGCCTGATGTTTTGAGTCTTGTTTGTAGCTGATTCTGTTATCATATCCATGCGGAATGAAATACATTAGCTCTGGGGTGAGGTAGTTTTAAAAAGTCCCTGGTGTAATGGGCGTAGCCTCAAACATTGTACTCAAATGCAGTATCAGAGTTGTCAAAAGAAATCCCTTAGAAAAGGGTTTTTTTTTATTTAGAAATTCTAAGGGGAACTTTTTAGGGTGCTAACCAGATCCAGGGCTCAATATGTGATGATGAAATTAAGGTCAATATTGGGGCCCCCCCCCCCAAACAAACAAAAGTTTACCGATCTACCCTAATATATAATTTTATTCCTAAAAAATTTGGGTAGATCGGGTAAAACGCTGTAGGGAAAAAACATGTTATAACCATGTTTGATCACAGAAGTTAAATATATTTTCCTTGAATTTATTACCATAACAGACATATTATGTATAATAATTTGTGCAAACTATTGTTATGCTAAATAACTTATTAGACACGTGTACAATCAAAGATGAAGGCGGCGTCAGAATCAAGCAAGGTTTTAGCCAGGATTTGGTAAAAGGGTCTCCAAATTTGCTGGAAAATAAAAAACTGGGTGTCCAAATTGTTCACTTACAATACATTTACATGTATGACAGATAAAACTGGTGTCCAAATTTAAAATAGGGTGTCCAAAAGACACCCAGACACCCCTCTGGCTAACACTATGGAATCAAGCAACTTAGGCTACGGATATGGCCGTTGGCTGTTATGACAACGTTGGAGAATAGGAGATTTTGGGCATTTTGGCCAGAGCCACTTGCCAAAGCCATCACATGTCATTCGGACATGGCCTTACTTATTTTCTTTTTTTCATACAAATGGTCATTAGAGCCTTGAAATATTTTGCTCACAATTTACGTGTTGAAGCGTTTTGGTGTATTCTGGATGATTGTTCCTTTAAATCGTGTGGTGTGTGGCACTGGTCATCCCATTGTGTTGACTTCTTATTTGGTTTTGTTCATTTTGTTGATGCTTAACACAAGTTCCTTCGCCTTTTCATTCTATTACCTTGCTGTATGATTCAGGCATAATATTCTTCCAACCTAAATCGGATTTCTTACTGTTTTGTTTTTCGGAAAATAAAATCTTTGGATTTCAGACAGAAAAAGAGTTAATTTCTATTTATTTATTTTTTATTTTATTTTTTTCAATTACAGTTCTCATCAATGAGAAGATAGGAGACAACGACTTCTACGGGAAGACGCTAAAGATAACAGACTTTGGCCTTGCCAGAGAAATGTACCGCACAACAAGAATGAGCGCTGCTGGGACGTATGCCTGGATGGCTCCCGAAGTCATCAAGTCTTCCCTCTTCTCAAAGGGCAGCGATGTCTGGAGGTGAGGAAGGTTTCCTATACATGTACTTTGACTGGTTTCACTAAGCACTTTGGTGTTTTTCTACTGTTTACAGAGATGGATTCTTTAAGTATTTCTATATATGGCTGTGTCAGCTGATTTCATTTACCCCATGTTGCTGAAAAAGAGGAGTGTGATCAATATTTTCCTTGTGGAAACAAAATCCAGGTTCAGTAAAATATCTAGGAATGGCTACTACACGTACCTCTAAATAATGGTTTTTGTTATTGAAATAGATAACCCTAACTGTTCTAAGCGATTAAGATACCTACAGTTTACATTGTAGGGAAACCACCATAATGGGGGCTGGGGAGCACTGTTAGCCAGTGGTGAAATCTTACTCAATTTCTAGCAACATTATTTGAAGGATGATGCATGTACATTACTTGCTCTTGTGCTGACATTTGTAGCAAAGTTTGTTTAGTTCTACATGTATTTTATTTGACAGATTTATTTCTATTTGTATGATTATGAATTATAATGTAAAGGGACACATTGCCTTTGGGCAGTGCTTTGGGCTATAAATAGCATTCGTTTTGAAGTCAATATGGTTGGAAAGATGATTTAAAAGCAGAATATAATGATTCGCACGAATATCCCTTGAAATTGTGCGGTCTTTGTTTTACTTCGTGAACTATCACGGTCCGCCATTTTGTAGAACCAAATGTTTCACTCCACAAAATTACGGACCATGTTAGTTCACAAAGTAAAAGGAAAACCCCCCAATTTTAAGGGATATTGGTGTAATCATTATGTTCTACTTTAACATCTTTCCAACCATATTTATTTCATAAAAAAACACTTTTGTATAGCCCAAAGCGCCCAATCTGAAGGCAACATGTCCCTTTAAAGTAATGAAATATTAATATTTACTTAAAATTTGTATCAAAGATATGCATTTTAGCTGTAAGGTTACGAACCCATTGTCAATATGATACCCTTGTATTGTGACAGTTAATTTGATTGGAATTGTTATTGTTCCATTTGCAGTTATGGAGTATTACTGTGGGAACTGCTGACTGGGGAAGTGCCCTACAAAGGCATTGATGGCCTGGCTGTAGCCTACGGTGTTGCTGTACAGAAATTAACTCTACCCATTCCTTCCACGTGTCCAGAACCTTTTGTCAGAATCCTAGAAGGTAAATTTCAGTCGGGTCTCAAAAGCACCCCATCAACCCTTGTGGCCTTTTCGTTTCTTTCGTTTTTAATTACGTCGGAGTGATGTTGATTCTTGTGCAGTGGAACCCTCAGTCCCCTGTGGCTGTAGAGAAACGTAAAATAAGACCAGATTTAAAGGCAAAGTATACCTTAGGTATTTGGATCTGTTTGATTGTTTTAATCCTATATAAATGTCGATACACACAATAAAACTGAAGAGTGAAAATTTAATTTCAAAAGGTGGTAGCGTTTTTGTGATATTGCCGAAAATCTAGAGCGGTTATGTCCACGCAGGGAAGAATATTCCGTAATTGGAATACATAAATCTGAGAAACATTTCATGCAGAAAAGTTTCTGAGATTGAAATGTTTTTGACTCCCTCTCGACTCTCTAAAACCACATTCCATTGAAGGGAATTGTTTCTCAAAATGTTATACATTATCAACAGCTGCAGTGCTTCTTATTAAGTAATTTTTTATGGTCATTAATTTTTGGAGTAATAACCAAATGTATACCTTCCCTTTAAAATCAATCGTTTACTCCCACCGTAAAATACAATTTTATGTTCCATTGCATGAATCCATATGCGGCATGAATAGAGCATTAATCGCAAATTAACAAATTTCAACATGCAGGTATTTGTTGATTATTTTTTTTAATGAACTACCCCGATAATTCATTTTGTCCTTTCAGAAATGCAATGTACATGTAGTGGAAGTGTTGTGCGAGTGGAACAGATTCAAACGAAATGTTCTATTTACCAAGTGTCGCTTCAGCTTTGCCTGAAATATTTTCTTCCAAACATTTCCATTCAATTGAATTGTGGAAGTTGCCTAGGGTGTTAGCCACCTGTTCCAATTCAAATTGATGCTATGTAATCCGATCTGCCATTTACATGCACTTGACATCGCTGCAAGATGTGAAAATAGTCCTCGCAGGAGGTGGTTGTCACAGAAAATCTACCTCAATTTTGTGTAAGCGTGACCCGCCATCATCTCACCCCTGGATTAGCCTTCGGTTTAGCACCTTCGTACTGGTAGTGCACCTACCCACAAAGATAACCTTCAGTAAAGCTTATAACTCAGATGCATTAGATGCCAGTCATTTCTGTGTAAATAATATATGCGATTTATTGCCAATGAATGAGTTGATGATATAAGACACCCTGTGCTGTAGGTGGATGGGGACTCTATTACGTCTAATAAACACTGGTCAGACCGAATGACCCAACAGGAAAATGTGAAACAGATAATTTCCCTGCAGAGTTCACAGGCCTGTGGAACTAGATCCGTTTTCGAACAGGCCGGCATTGTTTCACCCATTCCTATATTAATGCCATCGTATTAGGTGACATATTTTGCAACGTATAGGCATGAATTAAAGACAACATTACATTGTTTTGCCAGGAGACCAGGCGCCAGAGGCTAATTTTTTTCAGTCGAGAAAGAAAAAATCGTTTAGGAAAGTCGGGTTACCAGCCAAAGTGATGTGTTATGTAATATGGTTTATGACTGGCTTCCATGTTGTATTCTCTGCTTAGTTTGGGGGTTTTTTTGAATGGAAAGCTTATTGAGACATTGGAGAGGTAAATGAACTGAGGGAGAATAGTTTCAGCCAATTTGCAGTATTTTTTACCCATGAGGGCGTGTGTGAACCAAATTTACGTGATGCAAGACAAGAAAAACTACCTTGCTTTTCCGTTGTTGTTAATGTGAGTATTTGTTCGGCCATTGATACAAGAAAACAACATACAGGCAGTCAAAATAAGACAAAACGGTATAAAAAACAAAACTGTGATGCAAGGAAATTAGCCGCTGAATGTGTCCTCATGCGGTCTAAAATACGGGCAATTGCAAATGTACACACTTTCTTGTATGATTTCCTCAGGATATTTTAGTAATTTATCTCACAATTGCCAGTGGAACCCATATCCAACAAGGCCGAAGGCTGAGTTTGATATTGGATGCAGACGCATTTTTTTTCCCATACTCCTCATTAAACATTGAACTCGACAATTTAAGTTTGCTTGAAGATAAAAACAAATAACCCAAACCATATACAGTTCAATTTGTAACAGACAGTTGAAGTCAAATGAGTTTTATCGTTGAAGTCATCTACATAGACGTCCAGTAACTATATGTAACTCGATCAACTACGCAGAATTTATGTTGCATTATTCTGGATGTATATGGGAACGAACATGATTGATCTTTAAGTGTCCACATAATAATTTGAGCAAATAATAACTTGAGGTCCTGGGACTAGTGTGGCCCCATGAGTTATTACTCGTGACTCAAACTGTGGCATGGTGATCAGTGCAGTATGGACATTTTGCTTTTTAGTGGTTAACACATGCTGTGTGTAATGGTGTAGAAAACTAGGCTTCCAGTAATATGTGGAAGCTAGACCTAGTAGCTCATAAAATTGTCTTGTGGGTTATCATCGAGAAGACTAACATGTGTTACACTGCCCATGTTTAAACATAAGCAGGTTCCAAGGCAAGCACTATCACTCCTAACAGCAAGACGCCTCTGCCTAAATTACATTTATTCATCATGGATTCCTTATGCCACACTTGAACAACCTTTGAAAATATCCTCCCCGGGAATAATCATTCAGAAAAAACAACTTGCCGTTGCCGGCAGTGTCTAGGTGTGCTCCTTGATTGATCAGACGCGAGAAGATCCTGAGTTGACCTCGGTGGAGGCAAATCGGCGTACGTGTTTCTCGGACGAAGTTGCCGCTAAGCCAGGCACTGTGAGGGAGCCACCAAAGAGATGTATGCCCTTTGACTAGATTATGGTCACTCCAGTTAGTCTCCGTCTCTTGTTTGTGACACGTTCAGCCCTTGCGCACCTGCTCATCATGTGCTGTGTAGGCTTGGTGCTAAAGACTCAAAGGAACTAAAGAGCACCCCCCCCAATAAACCTGTGTTCATAATTGTTGGCTTTCGTTTCATTTTAAACCATTGAGTTGGTGTTATTATTAATCCTTACCATTCCCAACCCATCATATTCCAACTGCATGTTTTGTTTGATTCTGCTGGACTTGAGGGCTGCACTAGTGAACTGATTACGCTTGACACAGGATCAAGCGTACATGTACTGCCATAATCAGAGTCCAACAGTTTGGGTTTTGAGTTATTTAATGGTGTTGGACTGAAGACTGCACTAGTAAACTGATTGCTTTACGTGGGATCAGGCCTACAACACTAATTAGAGGTCAACACGTTGGATGTTGACTTACTGAATGGTGTTGGACTGAGGACTGCACTAGTAAACTGATTGCTTTACATTGGATCAGGCATACCACCATAATCAGAGTCCAACAGTTTGGGTGTTGACTTACTGAATGGTGTTGGACTGAGGACTGCACTAGTAAACTGATTGCTTTACATTGGATCAGGCATACCACCATAAACAGAGTCCAACAGTTTGGGTGTTGACTTACTGAATGGTGTTGGACTGAGGACTGCACTAGTAAACTGATTGCTTTACATTGGATCAGGCATACCACCATAAACAGAGTCCAACAGTTTGGGTGTTGACTTACTGAATGGTGTTGGACTGAGGACTGCACTAGTAAACTGATTGCTTTACGTGGGATCAGGCATATAATTAGAGGTCAACATGTTGGATGTTGACTTAGTGAATGGTGTTGGATTTTGTTAGAGAGAGGAGGAATCCTAGTGACTCATTAAGTGAGTTGGGGTTGATAAACAGCTCATAGTCCAGTATTTGTTGAATTGGCTAAAAAGATAATTAATTTAGTTATTCTGCTAACGGTGGTAGTTTAGTAAAAGGTTTGTCAATTCTTTCATATCAAAAATGACCCAAAGAGCCTCATTAAAGTTAAATACTTTCATTTTTAATTTAAAATGGTTTCTAGTTTGTCTTACTTACAGGTTGATTTAATTTATTTCGTGAGGTATCATTTGATTAAAACCTAAATTTTCAGCACAGTGATTAAGTTCTTTTCTGAGACTTATTGGCTTTACGAGCAGAATAAATGAAATGAAATCAAATCAAAATCAAAATCAAGTTAGTTATTTGACAACACCTCAGTTTGCCTTTGTTGCACGCAAATTGCATCTTGTTCTGGTTTTTTTTTTAAACAGGTCGTAAATGTCTGAAATGAAGTGTTCAAAGTACAGTGTAAATAGCTTTTTCCTTCCAATATTCTCTTTCAGAATGCTGGAACCCAGAGCCCCACCAAAGACCGAGTTTCTCAGAGATCCTCAACCACCTCAGGGAGATTGCCGACTCACCGTTTATTGATACACCACACGAGTCATTCCGCTCTATGCAACAAGACTGGAAGCAGGAGATTCAGGAAATGTTTGATGAGATCAGACTCAAGGAAAAGGTACCCAAAGAAAAAACCCAAGGATGCCTAAAAAGTTAACTCAATCATTATAGAGACACTGGGGTATTATACCCCATTCTCATTTCAAAACTTCATGTAGTTGGGTTAATAAATCCTGGATTTCTAATGTGTCAAAGCCCCCTGTTAAAACCGTTCAGTTTATAACTTATTTTTACCATTATTCTATAGGTTTATTTCAATCAATTCATGGCTCACAGGCAAAATAATAATAACTCTAATTTAAAATATTAAAAATTCTCTACAATAAAAGTTATGGTCCTGCCAAAACAAATCCCCGGATGAATAAAATAGCACACAAATTTACCACTTGTGAAAAGAGTAAACTGGTAATGTACATTGTGTTCATAGACCTTTAATAAGTCACAGTAAAAACACAAGAAAGTTTATCACAACCCCCCTTCACCGTGAAGTACGGTGCTTGACTGGTTGCTTTAAGTTATCATGTAAGATCGCGGAGATGTTGTTTCTACAAAACACCCCAATATTTATCAATAGCTGCAGGGACACACACAGTTGAGCAGTGAAGATCACTGGTAAAAAGTTTTATTATTTTGGAGGAAAAAATATTGTTTTGCTACAGGAGCTGAGAACACGAGAAGAGGAGCTGATGAGGCAGACCATTGAGCAGCAGGTTCATGCCCGGGTTTTACGGCAACGCGAGCAGGAGCTAGCCGAGCGAGAGATCGACCTTCTTGGCCGGGAGCTCAACATCATGATCTTGCAGCAGCAGCAGGACGACAAACCAGTACCCAAGAAGAGGAGGAATAAGTTCAGGCGGGGAAAAGTGCGGCGGAGTAACAAGCGCATCAGCGGCCCCTCCGGTGAGTATCCATACATATATCGCCGTGTCCCTCAGTGGCCACTGCGACATTTTCTCCACTTGGAATTGATAAACATCTTCACTGTGCCTGCCGGGGATGTATATTTTATCAATACAACATTTGAAGACTATAACCATTTTAGCTGTGGGCGATGTAAGGCAAAAAAAGGGAATCCGGGAAAAGGTTATCATTTTATCTAAGAATGGACAATATGGAAAGCAGTTGAGAATCTTTTGAAGGTTGACAGAATTAATTTGTGTTTGTGGGTTGTTTTTTTTTTTTTTTTCCTTGGTTAGTCCAGATTTATTTTCTCTGGAGATTTGCGTGTCCTATGTTGTTTATCGCTTGCTGGTGTTTTCTCACAGAGTCTTTGTATTTTGAAATGTATCTCATTCTCCACAAAAGGCAATGAAGTTATACCCTTTTTCATTAATAGTCTTTGGATTGGACTGATTGATATTTTGTCGTATTTTTCTCTGCCACTAAGTTTATGACTTAGAGATAAAATTAACCATAAACAAAAAGTGTTGCTATATTTTTTGGATTTTTGCTGAAGCTGTAAAATACATATTTCTCATGCCTTGCATTTCAAGGGAGAACTCTTTGTAAGATTGGATTCAAACACAATTTTATTTGAAAATGACTGCCTTTCCAAATGATCACCAGTTACATTCAAGCTTTAAAAATGGTTGATTTATTTTTCAATAACACTCCACAAAAATACATTACGTCTTATTAAACAATGACCTGCTTGTCTCGTAGTTAATGTATGGTACGGTAAGATTGTTACTTGAACCTTGGCTGAAGCTGCGTAAACCACCAAGAGAAATTTGATTACTGGGAGACTTTGCTTGTGCCTGATGGCCCGAGGTGGTCAATTGTATTGTGTGTTCCAACATGTACCTGGAAGGATACAGTTTAATTCTATGTGCATGTAGCTGGGAAGAAAATCCAAATGCCAAATGTGTATCTTACAGAATTGGCTAAATGTGTGTGTATGGCTTACAGTTGAATACGGAACATTTGTATTTGTTAAAATGAGCATAAGTCTGAATGAAGTATTTTTGAGCAAAAATAATCTGACTGTGTTTTGCTATTTCTTTGTCCGTTTAAAAAAAGGGGCGTTCCATTGATTATTAATTTTACTGACTATCCTTTTCATAGTATGTTTTTGTGAAGTAATGACTTAATAGATTTTTATGATCAAAGGAACAAAAAAGTACATGTACATGTACATGTAATACATAAATATACATTTGTAAATGAGTAGGATGCACCGAAACCTTGACTGATGGCGCAGTCGAACTAATGAGCTCTTGAATATTGTACGAGTGCTCTGCCAACTGAGCTAACCAGCCTTATGTTGGTGGGCTGTCCACTTACATGTATACCAATCATTATTGATCTCTGGTTGGTTTTTTTTCTTCTTCTTATTTTTCTGAAGTACTCTTCGCAAAGTAACTCAAAATTGAAATTTAAGGCATTACTAGATATTAACATATGGCACTGAAGCTCTGACATCACGTTTACGCAATCACAACGCAAATAACACTAATTTCAACTTAATATGTCAAAAATCATATCTCCTGAACTACAACAGATAAGAGTAACTATAAATATAAATATAAATAGTAAACTTGCGGGTACAACCATGTGTAAAAAACCCTTTGAGGGAGTGTTGGCTCTGAAAAGAGCCGGTTTGGTCTCGACGTTTCGAACAGTATACTCTGCTCGTCTTCAGGAGAATGCTGGACTACTGGTGGTGGTTGAGCTTATGTATGGCTTGGGGGATGCACATTTTTTGGATCCTTCCCGCCCAAATGTGCATCCCCCAAGCCATACATAAGCTCAACCACCACCAGTAGTCCAGCATTCTCCTGAAGACGAGCAGAGTATACTGTTCGAAACGTCGAGACCAAACCGGCTCTTTTCAGAGCCAACACTCCCTCAAAGAGTTTTACACATGGTTGTACCCGCAAGTTTACTATTTATATTTATATTTATAGTTACTCTTATCCTCCACACCATGCAAAGCTTCAAACACCATTTACAACAGATAAATTCACAATCTTTGCATCATTTGAAAGAGCTTGAGTTATTTAACAACTTGAGTGTGACCAATGTGATCTTTCCTTCTAGTCGAAACCTGAAGAGGAAGTGAACAATCTTATGAACCATTTGAAGATGATTTCAGTGGATGAAATCTTTATTGACAACTAAACTTTCCAAAAATGCATTATTAGGTCATAGTGATGTCGCAGCCACAATGTGCATCAGGTCTAAGAATTTTTTTATTTTGTTAAAGAAGAATATCAATTAAGGATATACACGTAAAGCACTGTGTAACTGATTTTTTTTTTATTGCAATAAAGTAACCACACATGAAATTATACTACTTCAAACTTTAATCAATCTAAAAATCATATCTCCTGAACTACAACAGATAAATTCCCAATCTTTCGGTCATCTAAAAGCTTGAAATATACTACAATGTTTACACAGCATGATATGATATTACACAATGGTACAAAATAAATAGCGCAATTTTATATCCCCACGATCATGCAACCAACACAATCACACACATTCAAAGGGAGTTTAAAAGCATTCCCCTTATGTCAGCACAGCACCGTTCCGTCGTGTCACTGTCATGAATGGTAACGCACTGGCACGCTGCCAAGATTTCCACTTGCGTTGCCACATAACTTTAGCTACCGGGTACCACAACCACTAACGGACGCACTTTTCCCAAGTTTTGTCACAGCGCTGTAATTGCATGACCTCTAATTTTATATAGTACCATCGTGGGTGCCTACAGATGCACACCTTTATTTTTATGATAAAATCATACGGAGCAGCAAGGCCTAATTTGGTAAAAGGCAATTTGAATATTATTTTCAGGCATGATATTCTTCCTACTTTAATCTGATTTTCGAATTTGTTTGTCCTATGAAAAGACAGCAAATGTTGTATGAAGTTACCGAAGTCTTTCAAAGCTTATACACTAGGTCAGCCCTTTGTACTCTTTTTTCCAGGGGCAAGTTGTCATGCCTGTATTTTGAAATGTCAGAAAAAGTGTTTTATGCTATCAGTTATTTTCCAGCTTATGACTATTTGTATGAAAATTGTCATAGATTTTCAAGTAATACACTTTCTAGAGCCTCAATGCAGTCGTTAATGTGCATTTCAAGTGTAAATTAAAGGTTTAAATGGTAGTATCGAGAATCTTTTTATCAATTAATGAAATAGTTCACATACACAAAACTGACCCCAATGAAACACGAACATCTACTGTTTGTTTCGCCAACACTTTCTAGTTTATTGTTTGTTTCTGTTTCTTTTTTTAAGAATTGGAAGCAAAATGATATTAGCAACGTCCAGTTTGCAAATTGATTGGGAATGACTTTTACATGTTATTTGATCCGGGCTTTTTAGTCTGTACAAGAATGATAATAACACTTGGTTCTTACACAGGGCTTTATCACACCCCTAGGGGCATATCGAAGTACTTTTTTTTCCCCAACATGATAAGCAGAGCTATGTTTTGAATTGTTACACCTATTTATGTAGCACCTGTTAATGGTTTTACAAGTTGCTGCTGTGCATTCAAGAGCCACCGCCAGAAACACCAGAAACACCGGGGCAAACCCCTTCTCTTTGTGATAAGTGTGACTGGGTTTTTTCATGTTTTTTTATAATTTTATTATCCAGCACATGGAACCTATGGCTTTACGTCCCATCCAAAGGATGAAGCAATAATGTTTATTGAATACCTTGCTTACGGACACAAGTGTCGATATAGACCATGACCCGAACCCACACTCTGTTGGTCAGAAACACCAGAGCTTGAGTCTAATGCCCTTGACCGCTCGGCCACGACACGCCGCAAGAATACATTATTGGTTGATCTTAAAACTAAAACAACTTAGATACCCCCAGTAAACAAATTAACATATTTTAAAGCATGTTTTATTGGAAGGTTGGTCAAAAATGTTATCAGCTGAATGGACTTTTCCACATTTAATATAAAATATTGTTGTCCCTTCCTTTAAGTTGGAAGTAACGTGTTGCCATATTGCGACACTTTATGCGGCTGTATCTACCGGCATGCTGAAAGAGACTCGCAGCAGGGAATTTAAACATTGGCAATCAATGGAAGCATCTCTGATTTCGCTATTTGTCTCCCTGCCATATGGATTGCGCTGCCATTCACATACTCTCCTGCGAATACGAGGGTGCAGCTCCAGCGGTTGTGTCGGCTTCGCGTCATCTTGGCATTCAGAGATTGAATTGATGCAGCTGCTCTTTTTTTTCTTGTATTACAGGTGGTTTCTCACACACCCACAACAAAATATAAGCCAAAAAACAAAAGAAATATCTTTTTGAAGGAAACTTGCTGCCTGTCAATATTTTACTGCTGTGATTCGTAAAAACATGTCTTGTGTTTATGTGCAGTGGATGGTCGTTTGTTGCCCTCAGGGTTTTGTCCTGCAAATTTTGAGGTCCCTTTTAACTTCGTGAAGTTACTTCTATGCACATGATTTATTTGTTCCAATTCTTTAAGGTAATACGCAGGCCTTGAATTACAAGGAGGCCTTGGAGGCTCTGGCCTCTGTTGCCCTTGTTCTTGGCCTTGGTGCCCCTTCAAGGCCTTGGTGCCCCTTCAAGGCCTTGGTGCCCCTTCAAAAGTTTCCCATGGACTTTAAGATTTTCCAATGAAGTGCCCTTTTCAAAATGAAAATGGCCTTGCCCTCTCAAAGATGAAATTCCAGGCCTTCCAAAATATTCTTGAACTGTTGATTCAACTTGACCAACAAATTTGTACGTTAGAAAATCATTCTTGTAAACTATTTAAGAATGTTTGCGTCAGAATTATTTGGGAAAATGTGTGTTTCCTCATCCTTTTTTTTTTTGGGGGGGGGGTATTTTTTCTTCATGAAAGGGATCACCAGTGGGAAGAAACTTTAATACTTGTCGAGCAATACATGAATATTCATTTGAATCATTCTGTCAAGAAATACCTGTAGGCCTATATCCTCTAACTGAGTTGTCATAAGTCGCAGCATTTCGTTATACTTTTCCACAAACAAAATGCCAAATTGCAGTATTCAAAAGAAAGAAAAGCACTACTATGTTCAGTCTCTCGAAGATGAATGCATCTGCAACAAAAGTTCTTTATTTTGGTTCGGAGCAAGTGGTCAAATTATGTATTGGTACAATGAGGAAGTACAGCCAATTCTGGGACACAAAACGCAGAAGTGGTAAAGTAGTTTACCTAAGCCTCATGACTCAATTGCTTCGGGAACAGCTTACGTGTAGATATTCCCCCCCAGTAGTTGTTTGTTAAAAAGATGAATTGTGAAATATTTTGACACTCCCCTACTATACTAGCAAGTTATGGGATAGTCTGTAAATGGAGAGCTATAAATAAAAGTGACATTGTGGTGGAATCCAACAAGTGTTAAGGAACGCACAAAGGACCATGGAATTGGGTTTCACTGCTTATTGACATTTAGGGTTTAGGCAGATGGGTGATTCTGTATGCCATGCAAAGGCAGCCAAAACTCAGCTGCTGAACAATGGTTGAACTGTACTTTAGTTCACAGCTTCAGAGAGATCAAACCCATGGTTACCAGTGTCTCAAGTTGCGGTCTTTAGACAGTGGAGCTAGTTGTGAAAATGCATCCATTCATTCAATTGGAACCTCCATACCCTATTTATGTATACATTGATGCTACATGGGTTTGTGGTCACTACAGGTGTAGGGGAAAAAATGTTAATTCCCCAATGCTGTATTGCTAGGGTTGTTGGGTTATCTTGATGTCAACTGTGCTTTTGTGGTCATGTGATCTGTCATGCAACCTGTGTATTCACAGTGACATAAAATATTGTTTGTATTTGCACTCTCCGTTATGGTGTTGATTAACATGTACACACTATACTTAGGCGTTAGGCTGTTTTAAGTCTTGCATGGAACATGGAAACACACCCAGAACAAAAGCGTACGTGCTGATTTAAAATCTAAAATCTGATACTAAGAATGATTGGCGCCCCGAACAAAGATATTGGTAAAATAGGGAGACCGCCAGCATAGGCTAGATAGCTCAGTTGGTAGAGTGCCGGCACATTAATCTGGAGGTCGCACTGTCGCAGGTTCAAGTCCTGCTCTAGTCAATTTGTCTCTGTTCAACCCAAAGTAATTTAAAACTGCCTTTGTGAAATCAGTAACAAATCACTAAACAGTATGTTCATCCACAGATGAAATTTAATGGACTTTGGTAAAGTGCCATTATCTCTTAATTTTCAGCTCATGGTGCCATATCATTATTAGCCTGGTCATTGGGCCAGTTCATTCCTTAAACCATCTCAGCTCCTTGGGGAGTATACAATCTGCACGGCCAAGTACAGAATCTGCACCAAGCTAAATCAATCACAAGATCCATCTCTGCCCTCGCACAGGTATCCATTTACCCCAGGGGTGAAGAGAAGCAAATATACACGTAGTCAATAAGTGTCTTCTTCAAGGGCACAGGTGTCAACAAATGACAGGAATTCGAACCCATCCCCTGCCGACTTTGTCACCAAAACTTGAGTCTGCCTGGTGCACTGATTTTAGCAATCAGGTTATCCTTGTATCCTTAAAAAAAAAAAATTTTAATAACAGACTGTCCACTTCTCAGATTAAGCATTGGAAGTTCACCTTACAAAGTCCATCTTTAAGTGGTATCAAACCCATCAGTATCATATGGAAAAGGCCAATTCAATAAACACATGTTAATCCAATAGATGTTGGAACCTCGTTCACACCTCATTTGCGATTTGGAATTGTGGGAAAACAGCTAAGTGACTCTAGACCCCCTGACTGTCCGGAACTCTTGCTTCTAGTACCAGAGAGTAAGAACTGAAAGTAGCATTTTGTTTTTACATGAACAACAGTTCCAGTGTACATCATACATAGTTCACTTTCTATTTACATGGGAATGGCAACACTTTCTATTCATTTGTTTCATTTGTAATCAATCAAGTCACCATCATTCAAGTTGTTTCATATGAGAATCTAAGTAAATATAAGCATTCAATATTGCCTGCTGTTAAAAAAAATCATATGTTTAACAACCAAGATTTGTTCAGGATGTTTTGTACACTGCTATTCATTCAATTAAGCTTTCAGTTTCAGATGATACATACAGGTTATTAATTCATACAAAAGCAATCTGGGTGCAATTTCCTACAGCTGCTTACGCACAAAAAGTAGCTTAGCACAACAAAATTGCTTACCAGATTAAGGTTAACAGCCAAAATACCATTTCATATGTGTCACCTGCGACTGGTATCCTGCTCATTTGTGCTTGAAAATTGATTAGATATTTTCGTCGAAATTGGGCCCTGCTCAGCTACATGTACGCCCATCACTGCTATGAAAATTCATTGTGCCAACAAGAACAAGAGTAATGATTGTAAAAAATCTATACGAATACATAATGGGACTTGTGAGATACGTCTTATAACTTGCTAAATCTGTTTTTATAGGCACATGGTATTGGTAATGGAACTTATGGGACTGAATTACAAGTCCTGTGGGCGTCTGACCTTTTGATCATAAGCCTGAAACGTATTTAAAGTATCCCACTCTGAACACGGGAACAGAACGCAGGCAGTTAATTAGGAGCTCTGTGATCATGAACGGGTCTTGTAAACAACTGACCTACATGTACACTGTATCGAGGCAAAGGCAGCTAATGACAATGTGTCTTGTCATTGTGCAGGCTGATATCTCCAAATAGACGTGGAAATCTGGAGCAGCGGGAAAAGTTGTGCGGAAATTTCCATATTGGTTGCCTTCGGCATTGCTAAGTCACAAATTGCGATGGATATTACTGTTCTGTCGTACAAATATATTGCGAATGTGGGAAGATGAATGTCATTTAAAGTCCGGCTCTCGTTTTGAATGGGGTACAGGGCCTATTGATACGTGTACTTTATTATCTATACTTATATATGTAGTGGCATTTGTTTGTTTGTTTGTTTGTAAAAAGAAATTACATTTGAGGTTGCTGTGTACAGCATTTTTACATGTACACCACACAGTCCTTCATAAGGGGTAACATGGAAATAGAAATATAGTAAAACGCATGATCAGATCTGTCCATAGATAGATTGATAGAATTTATTTGAATTATAGAACCACCAAAAGGCTGACACTATAAAAATTTGCAATATTTAACATCACGAAATCAAACTAGAAAACTATGTCGGCATGCATGCAGAAACATTGAGGGATCATAATCTGCGTGGCAGATTATCTACGGGCCAGATTATCTGGCTCTTGATGTGATGAGATTAAATATCACAACCAACAGTATTTAATCTGGACTACATGTCTTAACTCATCTGCTTGTTATATATTTAAGTATATGTACTTTATGAGAGAGGGCAGACATGTAATGTCAATGTACATTTACACTGAAGATCATGCGCAGCACATGTACGAGCAGCATTACATGTACATGTAGTTGCTCAAAGAAGAGAGTCCAAAACAATGGAAAACAACAACTTTGACTTGATGTATGTCAAACATGTAGGTGATGATGATATGAAACCATTAACATTTATGTAATTTGATGTGATTTGGTACACTTAATGTATTATTTTGAAGAAAATATAATAATTGTTTTAGTTTCAGTTTACAAAAGATTACAAATGTACCTGGACCCTTTTCTAAATATTATGTTAATGTAAAAGAAATGCAATGAGATCTTAAGATGCCTTCACTGATGCATTTTTTCCCCCGAAAATTAACAGTCTTCTAGATTTTAATTTTTTTATATTAATGCATGGTTTAGACCGATGCTGCATCAAGAGAAACACGTAGCATATTGCACTGCACACTCATCACTAATGTGATACATGTACCTTGCCTTGCGTAAAAATAAGACAAATCTGTGCCACGGAGGGGTCAACAAGACAGATGGTTTTATACAGCAGTACTCAGCCACAATTATCAATAATGAATGTAATGAAGTTATAGACGTCAGAAGAGAGAGAGAAAAAAGGGCCATAGGGTTCACACACGTTAGAATGGGAAGAGAATGTCCTGGGTTCAGACAAGTCCAAATCGTACGGTGTATGGATTCACGCCTGGTGCTGTTTACAATACCTTCGCCTTGTCTGTCTGGTCACTGCTTTAATAGCTTTAGTCTAATCCTGCTTTTAGCACGGATTGATCTGCATTGTTAAGTAGACCAACCCGTTTAAGCAAAATGTCATTGCCATTATCATTTATTTATGAGAATCGATCAAATCAAAAACCTGTCAAGGGAGAAAGCTGGTTATAGCTTGAGGTGCCATGAGACTCTGAAAATATTTAATATTTATTGATAATTTTTAGTTGATTATAAGATTTTTTATTAAAACCAGTACTGTTTTAAGTGTAAGGTCATACTTTGAACATCTGCATTTTGTGTGCAGTTTCCTGTCATATCATTGTTGTCTTTTATTTGTCACTTTGTCAGGCAATAAAAGGTTTGAACTGATTTTAGAGGGAAGAAAATTTGCACAATTTGATTTCTGTCACTTCACATGTTCATCTCTGTCAATCCTTGACTCTATAAATATGAGCCCCATGGATCAATCAATTAATCAATAAACCTTTTACATGTGCATGTATGTTGAGAGAGAGCACTCGAAAAGATGAAGCGATAAGCTGTTTGCATGTAGATGTAATTTAGTAGTGAGTAGGCAAGCTCGGTGTACAGTTCAAATTTTGGTCTAACCTACATGTACTGTAAACCCTCTGATTGCAGCAATTGAATTAATTCCACTGCCGAACAGTTATTAAAGTAGGTTTAATTTATTGCAAGGGTGGAAGAGAATCCAATATCAGTTTTTTTATTCCCATTGTAGATTTCCAGCATAAGTTGACTGTGACAACCGACCCATCCTATGACAGGAGAGACCCCCGCTCCCCACTGAGTCCAGAAGACAGCCCACCTAAAAGCCCACTGCCTAGACTCAGAGTAATTGCATGTAAGTTCTTCACTCAGTCACCTCAATAATCTACATTCAGCTGTAGTTACTTACTAAATACCCATCTTCTTTGGAAGGTAAAGCCCTTCAAAATTGAACAGGTTAAATTTGGAAAAGCAATAAATTCTTCCTAATATTATGATGCTTTGACCAACCTCTTTATATTTCCCTGTAGACTTCCATTGTGTGATACGGAGCAAGACTATGAAACCCTCCCAGCTTGATAGATATTAAATTTGCATCAGGGATAAAGAATATTATTTGCTTTTATTCATACATTGACGTTGTTAAGCACTGTAAACTCGGCTGCCCGGGATTCAAACCCACCACCTTTGCTATTCCAGAGCAGATGTCTTGCCACTAGACCACCAAGATTGCCAGGTAACTTAGAGCCTCTGCTTCCGGGCAATCTTGGGGGTATAGAGGTAAGACATCTGCTCTAGAATGGCAAAGGTCATGGGTTCAAATCCCACCCAGGTAATACGCCTGTGGATTTTTTTTTTTTTTTCCACTTGACTCTGGAAAGTACTGAATAGGCAGTGCTTAACACACATCTGTGTATGAATAAAACCAAACAATATCCTTCCAGCTTGGCTTGGGTTTTTGGAAGTTGACTTAAAAAGAAAGGAAAAAATTGAAAGGAAAAAAGGAGGTATGGTTTAGGTGTAAAGAAGGCGTTTTTACTATGGATACCAATGACAAATAAATTATTTTACTTTCCCATCCTGATTGTTACAGTATAGTTATATCCTTTTGTTTTAACGGTAAGTTCATACTCTAGTAATGAAACCAGACAAAACAAATGCACAATTTCTTTCAGAATGCCTCCTTGGTATAAAGATGGTAATGGTAGTACGCATCCTGCGAGATTTTTATGTGAAGTTCCCCTCCCCACTGATTAGAAGTAAATGAAAATTTGTCAACAAGTTTGAATCTCCAAAACTCACCTCAAGGCCAGTTTGGAGATTCAAATTTCTATGGTGCCCGTTTGTGAATGCTGCGGCCAGAGATACGGTTAGTACCCGCTGTCACCTCGCTAAATGTGGATTGATTTTATGTTCTTGATGAAAATACAGTGACAGTTTTTTGGCTGTTTTTCTGTTTACCTTGACAAAAACCAATCTATGACCCTACCTTTGAAAGACTGCCACGGTTTGTTTGGTGCCATTTGCATACATGAGAATATACAACTCTTATTGTACTGACAACCCCAAACTGACTGTAAAGGAAAACTACATACTATTTAATATATCTGTTGTCGTTCTGTTATGTTACAGTACCCAAAGGGATCAAGGGTAAGACATGGGGACCAAGTTCGGTGCAGCAGAAGCAGAAAGATCGGCCTTTCAAAGCCTACTCCAAGTCCATGTCAGAAGCTACTGGCAAGAAATTTGCCACCTCCAGCGCCCCGAGTCTGGGCTACCCTTATGGTCATTGGTACCACACTAATGACACCTCTGATAATGGTATGTACATACTGTATGGTTTCTACGCCAAGAAAAGTCTGTTGCACTCTACCCACTGTACTTTCTCTCTGTTTTCGATGAAATACAGCATAGCATTTGACTGGAAGTAATTGCGTTATCGTCAAGCACTATCAGAAAATAAATATAGTCAAGTAGCTTCACTGAAGCAAAGCTCTCACAAGATACATTCTTTCAATTCATTTCTCCATGGCAACTAATTGCATACGCAATCGTCCCAAGTAGCTTGAATCCAAATCACCTGCGGAAAGGAGTCTCGCCTCAAGCTACAAATCTTGAGGCTATTGTGAACACTTAAAGTGTTGTTGTTGGTTTTGATTTTTGTACCTGTCTGTTATGAGAAGTTGAAAATAAAACGGTCCCAGGAATAATGAGATCACATGCATTTTAGATCATCATTTCAAGGATGGCATGGAGAGGAAGAGGGACATCTTGACGTCTGTAGTTTCTTTCTTTTCAGAAGCGGAATGGCCAACAGATCTTGGAATGCCCAAGGCACACTGGCGTAGTGTTGGTCCCAGCACAGAAGATGGTGAGTCTACAGATGACTCCAGGACATCCCCACGTAACTCACTCAAGAGAGAACGAAAGCGCACCCGCCATGGCCTGTACACTGTAGCAGCCATGGTGGCATCGGTGGCAGTTGGCTTTGACATACGAACCACCGGTCAGTTCCGGCAGGACGAGATGGACTACCATCGCAAGGGTTCCTCGGCGTCGGACGGCTACAGTCGCCAGGGGAGCCTGTCCTTCCAGCACGACCTAGAAGACTCCCCAACTATGTCAAGAGCTTCAACAGTGAGACTCATCAGTGTGACATCAACTGATGAGGACCACAAGCACTACCTCCGACAAGGGTCCTGGCAGGGCTTCAGCGACTCCTCGACCGTCTTAACCATCAAACAGAATCCAGCATTCAATGAGGACTCAAAAGCCCCTGCGTCATCAGATCAACCACAGGCTGCACCCAAGACGCACCGGCGAACAGCATCTGCCGACAATAGCCTGAGCTACTTGTCGCACAAACGGACACCTTCCGATGGGTCCTCACCCTCATATTCCTCTTTCACATCGACAGTCAAGTGGGATGGGACAGAGCCATGGAGCAGTCCTGACTCGGACGTGTCGAGATTACCAAACCCACCTCAAGCTCCTCCCCGGAGAATCAGTCTGGGTAAGCAACTCTAGCTCTCAAACTTACATCTGGTCAAGATGGATTACAAAGTTGTGGTTCAGTACTCAGATAAGATAAGATAATTATTTATTCAGTTAATTTTAAAAAGGTCAAAAACCATAACATCGGAAATTATTATGCACCTCGAGCTCTCTAAAAAATAAATAACCCTAAATAAACAAAGATCAATAAGAATACTTACAATGGAAGACATCAAAAACAAACTAGATCTCATTAAAAACACAAACTGCGTGGGGATAAAAAAATATCAGTAAACCGCTTAGGCACTTACTACCATAAACACGCTTGAAAGGTTGGTTGGATGGAAGGAACTTAAAACACTCTGCTGCTTGGTGAAACTCTTCCTTCATTAAAGATCTTCTGTGCTTACACAGTTTGTTATAACAAAACTAGATTTCTGATTTTCCTTTATCAAGGAACACCAAAAGTTAGGGGGAAAAAAAACCCAGTAATATTATGAATTATTTAGATGATATATACATGGTAAGTTAAAAGAGACTTTCCTGCTGGTGGGGGGAGAAAACTTCAGATGTGGCTTGGTGAGGTTAGAAAGTAACCCCCGATGAGGTGACAATAAAATGAGGAAATCCCTGTGTCATTATGACTAACATTACATCCATTTCATTGATGTATGTGTAGTGCTACCTTCAGACACACACCCAGAGCGGCCACGCACACTCGATATCTCCCCAAGGCCGAGACCACATTCCAGAATATATCTGACCCCTCAACCAGGCTCCCAGGACTCGCCGCTTGGTACGTAGCCACACATTCATCACCCAAGTCATCTGCATGTCAGCCCACCAACAAATGGAAAAAAACTGTATTGCCCTGATGGTGGGGGGGAAAAAAAAAATCAACAATTTGTTTGAATTTGTCGATTTAAAATCATTGATTTCTAAAGATCATGTGGCTTCTTTATATTTAAATGAAGGAAGGAAAGTTGAAAGTGATACCTAGAAATGTTTGGTCAGAGTTAGTGTTCACACACGTTTTTACTGGGGTGCTTTATTCTTGATTTAGTTGTTACTTTGAGTTGTATGAATGCCAACTTGTCTTAACTTTGGTACACAGGTACAGGACCTGCTTCAAGTAATGCGACTCCAAAACACAGTACCTACTCATCAGATGCATCCCAGAGCTCAGTGTCATCAAGCCCCGCCCACCACTACTCCCAACACCCCCACGCAGCCGCCGCAGCGGCAGCGGCAGCAGGGACAGACATGCAACGAGGTACGGTCACACCGAGTCCAGCTCACTACTACTCTCCACACCACCAGGCAGCGACGGATCTCTCCAAAAGTCCCGCTCATCACCTCTCACCTCATCACTCACAGCACCATCAATCTTCCCACCATCCCCATGGTGCCACACACACCCCGTCACATACCCCACAGCATTATGCCACCCCTCAACAACACACCCCTCAGCACTACCCCAACCCCAGGGGTACCCTGGAGCACCGTACCTCCCTTCTAGATGAGGATATGGAGGGGCAAAAGGCAGACGACACCATGCCGTTAGTGCAACAGAACAAACGAGGCTTACCAAGGAAGCCATCGGTCCTGGAGTTGGAGGAGGAGTTCTTATGATGTTAGCGTCAAGGTCCTGATAATCATGGTGGTATTGATTCTTTTACGGGTGTAGCCTCCTAGATCTTAAGTACTTCCTGTCGGTGTGTCTACATTCTCACTATGTGGGAATTATATTAATGTGCTTATAACCCCCTCTCTACCCCTATTGGTGTGGTTTCTTTTCTGTTTATTTGTTGTAGTTCTCTTTCAACCGGAACTTGCAACCACACTTTTGTACCTAACATGCCTGGATATAAATATTCCAATTCTGGTATCGACGACGCAAGAAAACCAACACAGGGAGAGGTGACCTGAATTCAGGAGATAAGTCACACCAACTGTATTCTTAAATTTAACAAATTAATAGGTAATTCTTTCATGTAGTTGGTGATGGCATGTTAATGTGTATCTTCAATCGCACAAATTGTATTCTTCAGAAAAAAATGAAATGCTGGTATAAGCTAAGGAATTAAATATCTAGTTAGGGTACCTTTAGTGTAACATTGGAGATAAGGGACTCTTCAACTGCCATTACATTATAATGCTGCCTGTTTTTGTGTTTGTTTGGGGGTTTTTTTTTTGGGGGGGGGGTGTTCTGTTCATTGTTTCAACCTTTAATGGCCAGTTCATACGTGACTAAAAGAAGGTTGCAATGCCAGATTTGAATTTGCTGGAAAATGTCTGCCCCGGTCGACATGTACTCAACTTAGGCAAGTCTGATTAAGCATGTATTCCCCTAGTGTGGATGTCCCAACTACTTCGCTTGCATACTCCCATGGAGGGGGAACCCGGCTTAAAGTTAGCATTCCACGATGTTGTTTTTGTTTTCAATTGTCCATGTTTTATAAGAACTAAGAATGGTTATCAGCTTGTACCCACTGCTTACTCGCTCCATGTTTAGGACCTCAGCCTAGTTTTTGCAAAGCTGGAGAGAGGAACTAAAGTTTTTTTTGTGGTCAAAATGGGTTATCTGCAAAAATGGTATGTATTTCACATTGTTATGACTGGTGCCTGGATATTTGTTTGCTTAGCAAGGAGATTTGCGTTGCGGTATTTTCTGCATGTTTTATGAAGTTGGTCCAAGTTCTTAAATCAACGTCTAGTCTGCACTGTGGGTAAAGTGTATCAAGACCTGAGCCATAATTCATAGAGCTGCTTAAGCACAAAAAGTGGCAAAGCACAACAAAATTATGCATACAAGAATAAGGTTACCAGCCAAAACACCATGCCACATGTACCACTTGTTACTGGTATTCTGCTCATTTCTGCTAAGCTGAAAATGTTTTAGCATAATTTTCTGCTTTAGCGGTTATCTTGAAGTGACTTTTTAGCTCAGTATTAAGATGGCAAGAGTTCTTTGCTTAAAGTTGATCCTGTCATTACCAGTGGGGTACAAAAACTCTTAATAAGGGGGTCGCGACATCTGTAGACAAATATTGAGTTTTCATTTCTGTACAGGTACTTCAACCAGAAACAGGTTTGTTATCAATTGTTTACAGAAGCAATTGTAACATTTCTACTGCAGTAACTTGCTGACCATGAGCTCATGTCAGATGCAGCAGCAGGCCTCGTTGGTAACCATTCTTGTCTTGAATAGTACTGCTAATAGTCTTCGCTACATTCCTATATTCAGACATCCTCCCTTCCCTCCCTCCATTACCTCCCCCCTACCCCCTCCATCCCCTCCACCTCCCTCCCAAATCATGTGTGCAATTGAAATTCATGTCAAGATTAGTTCATTGCCGAGAATTCCAGCAAGTCTTGGTTTCCTATTTGTCAACAGAGGGCACCCTGATAACCTGTTACATGTTTCATGACAAGTCTATCACTTGTCAAGAGATGGTTGTGGGATCAAGATTATAAATTGTATTCGGCACTCATAATCACCGATGTTAAATTGAAGTGACGCCATCACAACTTGATCTTAGAAAAAACGGGCAATGGAAATTTGGGAAGGGAAACTTTACTTGGTTTAAATTGTAGAGGAGCACTTCAGAATTATTATTTTTTTGTTTCCACTAGACGTTATTTTGAATCATTATTAGAGGGTTACTATTGTGTTCATGCTGGTCATGATCAGTGTACAGTTTTAGAGAGATTTGTTGTTGTTTTTTGTTATCAGTTATAATTGTAAATTTTTTAATTTGATTTGTATGATTTCTATTGTTTTGTTGGTTCTGATTCTGCTGGATGATCATGTTATTAAGTAACTCTGGATACTGACTGTTGACACTTGGGCCATCTTTGTTGGATTCCCTTTTCTGAACTGTGGTTACAGAGTCTATAAACATTGGGCAAGTAGCACCAGTCCAATTGCCTGCCTGCCTGGTCATGCATGGATGTAAAGTTTTGTTTAAAGTATTCAGTACATCGATGTGGTGCAGTACGGCCATTGATTCATGGTGCAGCACTTTTAATATTGGAAAAACATTATTTTGAACTGAACTATCTAAGCTAGAGAATTGGACCAAACATGCTTTTCTGATGACCATGTTTGTCTCTTCCCAACAATTTTGTCAACGTTTTCTGAGAAAAAGAAAAGGTGGAAACTGGGGGTGGGGTGTGGGGAACAGGGAGAAAACCATGCTGAAATTTTTACCAAGATTTCCTTGACTGTCTACTATCTCTGTTTCTCTTGTCTTGACTGTGGTTGGTACCCACGAAACAATATTTCCCTCAGAAATCTTAATTGAAGTGCCCTTCACTAACGGGAATGACGCCTTGCCTCAAGAATGGAGTTTCTGGCCTGTGCTTCTCTCCTTGGTTACTGATCATGATCATCTTGCAGGAATTCAATTGATTTGGTTTCAATATTTGTGGATGAAAAGAAGGTTTGGGCCCATGTTACAGCACAAAAGAACAAAACTCTCGTTGTATTTCTACGAGACAATTCCTGAGTTCAGTTTCACAAACCAGGACTAAGTCCCACTCAGTACTTTTGGATCTCTTTAAAACAGTGCTATTATGATATTTAAAATAAAAATCTAAATTAGGATTCAATGTTTTGGGAAATTATTTTTTTAATTGGTAGCAGTCCTTTTGAAAATCTGTGTCATTCAGAAATACAAAAATGTTGCGCGATTTTTTTTTTCCAGATACATGTAGATGTACATTTTGATCATTGTATAATAGAATAATAGGTCAGAGCCTATCTTCATGTTGCTGCTTACCACGGAATTCTGTCCCAACAGCCCATGGAATCACACACTCTTCAGGGTGCTGTAAGCGCAGAATGCTGTGGTAAGCAGAGCCATGAAATTAGGTCATGGTTTTTTTTCCAGTGAATAATTGACTGGTAATTGAGAGATTGTAATCAATAACTGTGGATCAATGGATTGAAATTGACTTTATTGGAACTTGGGCTCGGAATGGAGGGCATTTTTTTTATCAGGCGTGCAACTCTTCAATGGATGTGGTGATTCTTGCCTCTAAAGAAAGGATAGTCCAGCTCACTGTTCTAAGTAACAAGTATTGTTCTTTTTCATTCTAGCGAAATGTAAAGAAGTAATCAAGAACTAATTGAACTGCAAGTAAGCAAACTCATCATGTGATTGATGTTACTGAATCCCAGGTATATCACACTTTAGCCCTGGTAGGTCGTCAGTGTCCGTGTCACTACTACCGACACCATGTAAAGAAGACTGATGCCCAACAGGGGCTACTCACACTTCTGATGAACTTACGAACACCGAGTGTGTAATGTTCCTTGGTTTATTTTGATCCATTGGAGTGCACTGCATTCCTCCCCAGCCCTCTTTATTAATCAGTTGCGGGCTTGATGTAGTTCACATGAAGAAGAGAAAAACTTAAATTCAGAGGACGTTTAATAAAGACCTTCCTTTTCATCTACATCTATTTTGAACAAGGGTCGATGACATGGAGCTGCTCAGCACTAGGATTTTGCTTTAGAGGATGGGAAATGTCAAATTCAATTTTGTGATGTACTCACTTTCCAATAGATAGAGTCCTCATGTGAGTGGGGATAAAATTACCAGTCTCTAATCTCATGATAAAATGGTGTAAATTGCCATTGCATCCAATACCCTCCCAGTGCAAAATTTGTCAACATCCAAAACATCCGATGACATCATTCTGAGAACAGTGGGTCTGTACATTTTTGTAGGGGGATGTTTTGGTTCATTACTGACTTTTTCAGAGAGAAATTTGGAACATGACATCATTGGATTTAAATACTAATGGGTCTGTACATTCCAAGAAGGAATATTTTTTTCAGTCAAAATGTAAAAGCCATTTTTAATATTTGATTGAATATCATTGAAAGTCAGAATCCAAACATCCCTGTACAAAAATGTACAGACCCATTTTTCTCAGAATGAAGTCATCGGATGTTTTGGATGTTGACAAATTTTGCCTCGAAAGGTTATTGAATACAATGGCAATTTACACCATTTTAAATAGGGTAGAGACTTTTAATTTTTCCCCACTCACATGAGGACTTTATCTATTAGTACATTACAAAACTGATTTTGACATTTCCTTTGCTTTTTAACAGCAAAGAAGGGTTACCAGCCGTAATCAAATGCTCTATACATTACTTATGGTTGGTCCCCCATTAATTTGTTGCTGATCCAATAATGTTGTTCAGTAAAATCTTCTGCTTGATGGCTCATAGGTTGGTAGTGGTGGTAACTTTGAAAGTATTTATGATTTCAAGTATTCTAAGAGGTGACTTTATGAAAGTATGGAATATGTAAATTAATGTATGAATATGATATGGATGAATGGTTTTAGGGGGTTATTTTGTGTGTATATTTTGCATTATGGCTGAGCCAGTTGGTATACAAATTTATAAATGGAAATAGAGCGTGATTTAATATAAAGGAAGGGAGAAAGCTGAGGGATGATCGTGATTTGTTTAATTGTAATGTGTTTGGTGCCAAGCTACCCAGAAATGCTATTGTCATCATATAAAGGGCAAACATGCTGTAGGTTATTCACAACTGCTGCAGAATTGGAAATGACTTTTTGGAAGTGTTTAAATGACTCACACAGTGAGCCTTGTCGTTGACCAGTGGCATAACAAGTATCACCCAACCATGAAATGACAGTGGAAGACTTACTCTTCAATTGATGTAAATGTATAATGTTGTTGTTTTGTGGGGGGTTTTTTCCCCCTTTCGTTTTTCTTCTTTTTTGTATTTTTCTTAATGTGGTTTTCGGTTTCCAGGACGTGGGGTAACTCTTTCAAGATGTAGGTAAGCCTTTATGGGAAGTGTTGAAGATTCATTGGCAATGGACATGCCATAAACATGTGGTTTACTTGCGGTTTAGTTTCAATCAATTGGACGCTCTGGGCTTTCATGCAGTTGTGAATGAAACAAAACCAAACAAATAAATTTGAACCATTTCACGCATGACCTTGGTTCCTACAGGGAGGAAGTTCATAACCCAAAAATGATTAAGAAACACCATTATGTCATCAATTTAAAACTGAATAGACCCCCCCCCCTTTCCCAATGTGGATGCTCAACTTGGACAAGGTTCCCTTGTGGTGAAACTCTGTTTTGATATCACTTTTTTATGTAGCATTGACTTTGGCATCATGTATGGACCTGCCATCAGGTGGTGAACATTTTGTATTGTATGTACATCTAAAATTCTTCAGATCAGTCTGTACAGTGGGCTAAGCATAAAAAGTTGCTTGTTAAAAATGGGTTACCAGCTAAAATAGTATCTCGTACTGTACATTCTGACTGGTGCCCCACTAGTCTTTGCTCGGCAGTTAAATCTTCCAAATTAATGCTTATTATGGTGAAAGTAATGCGCACTGTTTGTTTCACTCGGCTCATTGAAAAACATAAAGAAAGCAAATCGAACTATTGTCTATATAAACCTAAAGGTACAATTGAAATTACAATCTACCTATAAATCATTGCCACTCCCATAAGGCTTCATGACTGTTTTGTATCAAAGAGGGCAGTATAAGACCCAACAAAATGGAAGGTTTCTTGCAGTTGAATATCATCCCAATGTCATTTCAATGCAGACTACATCACAGGCCAATGTCATAGAGCTGCGAAGTAAATATTCTTGCTCAGCACATCATTCACTTTGCTTAGCAAAAATAGGTTACCGGACGAAATTTGTAAGGTCAAGTGGGCTGTTTGTGACAGTATTCACAGTTGATTGTTATTAATCAACTGAATTTGTTGAGATCTGCTGCCTTTCAAACCAGCTGTATGCGAGAGGACCCCAGTGTGTGTGTGTGTGTGTGTGTGTTGGGAGAACAGGGAATGTCGGACCGTATCCGAATTAGCAGCTTTGGCTACAGCTACGGCTGTTGCTAAGGGAGTTGCTATGGACATCCTATACTTAACTCATGTTGACACGGCGATCCAGCCGTAGCCGTAGCCGCCTATTCAGACACAACCTCATTCTAAGCTTACCCAATGGTTACATATGCCCTAGACATCTAAAATAATATTTGAAATTGTAGAATGGTCATGCAAGAGTTTATAAACTGATAATTTAAGTTCTTTGTTTCTGTTTTCTGTAGAATTTTATAAAGTTGTTTGAAAATAGTTTTTGTTTTTTTCCTTCTCTCAGTTTGAGATATGATTTTGTATGTACATGTAGGTGGATTTTATAATTTAAGTTTCCCAAAGTTTAAAGAAAAATGGGGCCAAAAACTATTATTATTTAAAGCAACTCCCTCGGTAAGGATTTTGTTTGTATTTGAATCTAATGTTATTTTATGATCTGGGCCCAATGTCATGGCACTGCTTAGCGTTGAATTGTTGGCGTGTGGGGTGCCCAACTTAAGCATTTGATTCTATAGGTCGTAAGCGCAGAATTCCGTGGTTAACAATGCCATGAAATTGTACCCAGGAGTGTCTGAGAACTAATTCTGGTCAGACCAATAGTAAACTTTCACTAGCCATTGGGACAGTTCTCAAACCTACTTCTCTGATTTTGTATATTTTCCATGTAGATTGTGTCATTTATGACATGGTGTCGGGACATGAACTGTGTATTGACATCAAATACACTGGAGTTTGTCATTGTCCAGTATTTTGCTCAGGATATGGTGGCCAGTTTGCAAAAGTCGTAGACTGTTGCTAGTGAGCGGCCATCTTGGTTTGCAGTTTACAAACCAACGAGAATTAGAATGAGGCTGTAAGTGGCCGTTAGACAAGTACCCAGACTGTCTTAACCCAGTCTGCAGTTGTTTTACATGAAGAAACTGACCAAGATTTCGGTATAGAGCCTTCTCGCTGTCGTCACATTTTTATACCAGTGAGAGAGGTCTGCCATCCTGGAGTACTATGCACATGTACGGTACGTACGTGTAGGGCCATCCAGCATTGCGTTTCATAGCACACAGTCAAGCAGGTTTAAGTAAAGTGAGTGCGTGACGTGCGCATGTGAGTACTCTAGCATGGCCAGCGGTCAAATCATGACGTCATCTGAAAAGATTCTATTGTGGTAAAGCTTGGTGGTTTTTTTTCAGCATTGAGACTAACAAATGGTTTGTCCCCCGTCCCATTTTCAGGTAGAATTTATTTAAGCTTGTTCTGATCACTTTTATAGTTTGTTTCTCATTGATTCTGCACAGTCTCTTCCACAATGACTGATTTAAAGGAGAATCTACCATTCTGTGTATATTTAGCTTGAAAGTTGAAATTCACTCCTTTGAGAAATATGTCCCGATTCCGATGACTAAATTTTAAAGTAGATTCACATGGTGCAAAGTTGTTGTTTTTTTAAATTAATTTTTTGTTTTCTGTTGTGATTTGTTGTAAGTCAAAGGGAAGGTACAGCATCGGTAAGGAATCGATGGCAAAATGGCCGATTTGTGAGAGCTTATTTGTTGTTAAATGCTTTGTTACCAATCATCGAGGGAAATTGTAAAGTGTAAAATATTTGAAACAATTTTATTTTTTTGAGGAAAAGTGTAGTCGTCAAGTCTCCAAGTTTGTCTGTCTGGCTTGTAATGTCACAGTCACCCTGTGCAGTTGCCTTTTGCTGGCTTAAATATATGCCTAGCTCACTGTGCAGGTCTGGTCACTGAATTTACAATAATGGAAAATAAACAACTTCATCAGTGAGCATTGACTCAGCTAGTTTATTGCATATATTTGTTTCCGTTGATGTTACATTTGCGTGCTACCAGTGTGGTACCTTCCCTGACATAGCATTTTTATATATTGTATTCGGTCAGTATTGCCAGGGCTGTATTAAGGGGACTGGAGCCTGATTGCATCAAGCTGTTTACCGGTCAGCAAATTTATGAGCTTAAAAGAAAATGGTTTCGGTGTTAGCTATTTCATGAATGTACTAGTACATGAATTTGTTTACCTGTAAACAACTGTACGACATTTGGACCAGGTCACTGTTTTTTGTAAAGACTCTGGTTTTCTTCTTATAAAAAGTACTGTAGGGAAGTGACATCTATATGTTCAGCTCATGCTACCAATCACAAGGTAGCTTCTTTCTTGACATTCCAGGCATTGTGTAGTTTTATTAGGACTTGCCAACTGTCCTGTTTCGTGATTGGGTGAAGGAACAAAACAATGTACAAAGGGAGATCCGTTGTGTGGAAGCAAAATGGCTGTGGGTCATAATACAGAATATACAAAGGGAAAAGATTATTCAGAATTCTCCCAGTCTTTCTTAAAAAGGTAGAAGATAAATCTGTCTACAATGGAAAGGGATTGATGTTGCAAGTACAAGATAGTGCCATGACAGACTGAACAGTTTCCATGCCTTAATTTGATTCTTAGCTGAAAGTGTGAAGCCTCTCTCTCTCTATTGGGGGGAAAAGTAAAGCAACAATAGTGGTCTTCGGGACCTTGGATGACAGAAGACATACCAGGCTCAATCTTATAGAGCTGCTGAAGCAGAAACATTGCTAAGCAAAAATTAGCAGGATACCGGTCACAAACTGTACATGTGACATGGTATTTTGGCTGGTAGCCTAAATCTTGTAAGCATAATTGTTTTTGTGCTGAGCTACTTTTTGTGCTTGTGAGCAGCTCTATGAAATTGGGCCCTGGTCTTTTCTCATTGTTTACGTGATTCTGAGCATGGGAAAATTCAGAGAACAGTGGATGTTCCTGGTAGGTCTGGTATCACCTAGCATTCCTGAAAGTCTTACATTGGAACTGGGGCTTCTAAGCCAAGGGCACAGACTGGTTATATAGCAATTTATACCAGGAGGGGGGAGTGCAGGATTACTCATGTTGCATTGATGAGGCAAATCAGAACTCGTGTTTTGAACGATTTTTCTGACTTTATCTGTTGAGATTTTGTATTATCGATACTGTATGTCAACACATCAGGTCATGACAAATGGAGAATCATTCCATAAACTAGATTGCCGATTGCCTTGGTGAGTTTAATGTGAGTAATCCTGGAACTGCCTGAAGTGGCTTCTGACGCTAGCAGCACAAACATTCAGTCTTGTCACATACGTCAGTACTGCAAGGGTTACCTGTATTCATTTCATTGTAGAGCTACATTAATTACTTACGAGCTGTAGCAAGCAAACTAGCTTAGTCCTTTCCAGGCTACTGGCCAGTTGGAAGTTTCATGAATTACATTGTACTGTAATCCTACAGAACTCGGATGTGTACAAAAAGCTAAGAATATCAGAGTCTTCTGCCAACAGCGGTTTATGTGGAACTCAATATCAGCATAAAGATAACAATGTTCGCAAGTGGAGTGCATGGGTTTTTTTTCAAAATGGTGTGAAAAGTACTGCAATAAAATGACACAATTGTTGGTATTTGGGATTTCTGGCTGTGTAATAAGCATAGTGACTAAACCATCATCCTGTCATGTCCAGGGCCCAATAGTATAGAGCTGCTTCAAGGGAAGGTATACCTTTGCATACCTGTGGAATACTGAACTCCAGAAGTGGGGCAGATATTGGCGGTGTTATTTCTAAAATGCCATGTCACACAGGGCAATTTGTCAGGTAACTTGGAGGTAACCATTTGCACTGTATGCACAAGGAACACACTTTGGCAGTACAAGATCCATGTTTTAGCTGTAACTAACTATCCCCAAGAAAATAATGAGAAAACTGAGATGTGAATGAATTGGAGATTGCCTGGGAACTGGTTGCTTGTAAATTGCCTGGTGTGACATGACCTTAAAGGGTTCTTTACATCACATTTCTGTAGGGATACTTTCTTTTGTGGTTAACCGTAACTATTTGGTTGTGCTCTCGGTAAGTTGTCATGCTTTGTGGTGTCATGAAATTGAACTGGCACAGGTCTTTGCATTGTAGAGTAAAGGCCATGTCACCCTAGGCACTTTACAGGCAACCAGTTTCCAGGCAGTCTCCGATAAGAAAATCATTCACATTTAAGTTTTCTTGTGTTTTGGGGGGGATAGTGAGTTACAGCTAGAAGAATGTCTCTTGTGCTGCCGGAGAGTTCCTTGTGCAATCAGTGCAGTTGGTTGCCTTACAAGACCGCTGTGTGTGACATGGCCTTAACAGTTATGTTCAAAGGCATTGAGAGAGGTTTGGGCAGGGTAATGAAAGTAACACTGGCGATTGTTGTGTGCTTGACCAATTTCTATTGTGATGTGTTTTATTTATCCCTTTTTTGTTTTGGTTCAGTCATGTTCAGTCTCTATGATAGGACATGTTGCCTATGGTCTTAATGGTAATAGAATTGATCAAATTAGCAGTATGTTAATGTATCAAAGAATAAAGTATTGTACTATGGTGGTAGATCGATAAAATAAAGTTTATATACAGAGCTCCCTCAAAACTACTGTGCTAGTTAGAGATGTTTCTTTGTATGGATTTTTTTATATATATATATTTGTGTATATTTTATGTTGAACCTTGTAAATATAATGAAGTGGAGCTTAATGTCACATTTTATCAGTACGATGTTTGTATAGAAAAGGGGACGGTTTAAAATATGAGAAATAAAAAATGTGTACTCATGTCATTTTTTAAAAAGTTGTGACTGGGCTGTTTTGTGTGTTGTGGATTTTGTTTGATTTGGGTGGTCTTTGATTCCTTAGTTCTTATTCCTGGGTTACAAAACTCGAAACATTAAACCTAGCCGAATCCTAGAGTGTATCATGGCAGTAGTAGCTATGGGTGACTTTTTGAGACAATAGCGAGCGTTCCACTCACCAGTCCTTTTCCATCGTTGTCACTGAGAACTATCGAAAAGGACTGGTTAGTGGGATGCCTGCTATCATCTCGAAAGTCTCCTATTGACCCAATTTGCCTTGCATCATCATCGTTTATATAGCTTGTTGTTTCATAATTGGAGTCAGATTCCTACTGTTTTACTTTGCTGTGTTCATTTGAGGCGATGCATGCATAGCGAGATGCACACTATATCTTTACAAGCAATTTTTTTTACTAAAATGGCAGACCACTGGCAGACAGTAGCTGCATGCCAGTATATTAGAGTTGTGCTGTAACTTTAGAGACAGGGTACACTGGGTAATTGTCAAAGACCATTATCCTCACTTGGTGTATCCCAATGTATGCATAAAATAACAAACCTGTGAAAATTTGGGCTCAATTGCAAGAAAATAATGAAAGAAAAAACACCCTTGTTGCATAAAATAGTGTGCTTTCAGATGCTTGAGAAAGGCTTCATGATTCAAATTTTGGGGATGAAAATTACCTTCCTCTAAAACTACACTGCTTCAAAGTAAGTCTTTATGGTCATTAACTTGTAGAGTAATCGTCAATAGTGTACCCTGCCTTTGAAACTCCAGCAAAATAAACCATGCAACTAGATTCAGGGTAGTCAAGGTGGGTAATTAATTGAGGGGAAAAAAACCCACAAATTTCAAAAGGTTTATAACGAAACACAAACTCAATTACATAAAGACCTTTATAGACCTTTAGATTTCAGAGGAAGTTGGAAAGTTTATTTATATTAGAAACAAATATAAATTTGAATAATACATGTCTTTCGCTTTACAGTAATAGACTAATGTATCTCTCGAGAAACCAAACTGGACGGTGTTGTGCATAAAAAAAGCACCAAATATATCTGTTAAACACACATTTTCATTTACATTTCATTCATATTTTATCATATCCAAGCAGCGATACATTTGATTAGAATGTAAGTAATCAGTTCTCAATAATACCAAATTGGCCAATATCGTCAATAAGTCGGAAGAAATCAAAGACTCGCTGGACGGAAACTGCAAAATGACTCCATAGTAATTCTATTTAACATTATACAAAATACTATTTATAACCCTTAAAATGACCACAGATAATTAATAAATAAAAATTGGCAACAAGTACCAGACTGAGTAGACATGTACAAATCTGAAGCTTTTTTTTATGCAGAAATGAAGCTTTGCATTGGAGTAGTTGTCTTCCATTGGTCTCCTTGGCTACAGCAGACAAAATTGTTTCCATGGACGGATAAAGAGAATTTAACTAAATTATGAAAATTATACATATTGTATTTACAAGTCAAGCTTTGACCTTGAAACAAAGCACGGAGAGAAAATTATGCTAAGCATGGTTTGTCCTGAATGCTTTCATTGACTAGCCAGCAGAACCACTTAACTTGTCACTTCTCTTGTTTGCCAGCTTGTCACTGGTCCATAGTTCATCAGGGAATTTTGACTAGTACTTAAAGTGTTTCAACAAGCATTTTGCTACTATACGGACCACTGTTAAAGGTAGGGTCATAGATTTGTTTGGGTCAACATAGTGCTCATTTATAAGCCAATTATCAATAAAGATACAATAAAGGTCACCTGTGAAAGTTTCACCTGAATACAGTGTCTACTTGTTGAGAAAACAGCAAAAATCTGTCCACAGTATTTCCATCAAGAACTTCAAATTCATCCAGAAGGCAATGTTTGGAGATTCACATTTTCCGACATAACTGTACTGGATTCTAATTAACAGGGGAATTTTGCAGAATGCTTACTATTACCACCATTATAACAAGCAGGCTTTCAGATAAAAATATCAAAAACAAACTTCAGGATCATTTCCCCAGTATGACCCCACCTTTAAGGAAGAACGCTACTTAAAATCCTTAGTTGGTTCTTGAAACACACAAAAACACATGAAGATGTGCAGTATTGTTGAAACTTAGACAACATGATGTAAAGCCAACGGAGCAAAATTTCGTTATAAGCCGAATGTAATTGAACTATTCAATTATGTTTTTATAGTTTCAAATTTGCATCTCAGTACCAAAGCACCATTTCCCTTGACTCAATGCAAAGTCTATAAGGCCGCTAAAGGGTGATTGGGCAAATTTTTTTTAACACAGAATAATTCTTATAATCAAGGAAATAAATCAACCCAGGATTTGGGTTAAAGCTTAACTGAGATCATGGACACTGCTCTGGCTTTTGTCCTCTTGTGCTTCTGGAAATGTGTCCTTCATATTTCGAGCAAACCAGGAGAGGGAGTCAAACTAATCCACTTGCGGATTATTCCGGAAAAGATACTCGGCCTGTGGAGACAAAATATAAAACAATAACAAACCAAAGTTTAGTTATAAATGATGGAGAGCACAATAGAAAAAGCAAGATGAAAAAAATATTAAGTCAAGGTTTATGACAACATGCTAGCTTAAGTAGATCAATGAATTCTACATCTCAGAAATTACCATGGATATCATCCCCTTAAGGTAATCCCTGTGCTGCGCGCTTCCCAGGTTGTATCAAAAATTTGGGTGTGATCCCTGGCTATACAGTAGTTACAGGTTGCATGGCTTCAGACTGGCCTCCCCGAACAAAGATATTGACATAATAGGGAGAGACCACCAACATAGAGTAGAGTGCCTGCAGTTGGTATTACATTTCCTTGAAAGTATTGAATAAAAGCTCATAGTTTTGTCAATACCAGGGATGTGATTGGCTGTTGAAAAAAAACCTGAACTTTGAGTGCAAAGTACATGCTCTGTGATGCACTTTAGGGCTTCTTGTGGTATGTTTTGATCAATTTTGGGGGGTAATTCCTACATGTTTTTTTAAGTCAATTTTGTTTTCAAACATGATTGAGGCAGCATGAAATGAATGCCTAGCGTACAAAACTAGTATATAAATAAAGTCACATGTACATGTATATATGTAGTAAGCACATTCTTTGTTTCCCCGCAGGGTTCTCCAAAGGATATTTCAAAACTGTTGGGCATTTGTTTGCTTTTTGGGGTTTTTTTTTGGGGGGGGGGGGTTTTGGGGGGGGCAAAAAAAAAAGGATTTCCGGTTAAAAACAGAGAAATCACATCCCTGCAATACAAGTGCCCTTTGCAAAATAAATAAATGGCCTTGCCCTCTCAAAGAGGCACTTCCAGGCCTGAGCGACTTCAGGGGGGGGGGGGTCTTACCAGGTAGTCGATGGCATCATCAGGTCTGACTTTACAGCATTCTATCAAACCTTGGGTCAGTGAGGGCATGACGTGTTTCATCAGGTAGTTACGTAGTGGGATGGATTGATTCTCAAGAAGCTCAGTCTCTTGCCGTTTCACCTCATCAAGTCTCTCAGCCTGGACGGAACAAGGGAAGGAAAACAATGAACATCATGGTCTTTTCATCCATTGGTTTTCAGAAGAGGACATTAAATCCATTTATCAAATTTTCAAGAAAAGTACTGTGAGAAAAAAAACCTGAGAAATTGTTTGTACATGATGCAACATGTAGGGTAATAGATTGGTAAATGACTCTGAAAATTAATGAATGGTTAAAGCACTCCGGCTGTTGATAGTATAAACTACTTTGAGAAAAGATTCCCTTCAAAGTAATATGGTACGGATCATTTTTCACCCCAAAACACTTGAATTTGGGAGTCGATTCATGCATGAATCATTTCTCAGATTTCTGAGGGTTGGTGTCCATTCGCGAATGCTGTGGCCAGAGATGCGGTTGGTACCCGCTGTCACCTCGCTAAACGTGGATGGTTTTGGTAAGGGTAAAAAAAAAGGTTTAAAAAAAACAGACTAAAAAAATTCTCTTCTCACCCATTCCTTTTCCCGCTGCTCCCTGAGAGCCACCTCCTGTGCCTCTTGCCTCTCTTTCTCTTCCTTCTCATCCTGCTCTTTCTTTAGTCTCTTCTCTGTCTCAATGCGCTCCATCTCATCGACCTCCTCCGGGGTGGGGCCGTAGTTGCGAGGCTCCCCCATGGTCTTAATCATCTGCTCCACAATGGTGGCATTGTTGACATCTACCTCCTTAGTAACATCTGTGTGTGAGAAATTACTTGCCATTAATTTTTTTTATGACACTTGCTAGGCTCTATGCTGACATCAAATCTTTAGAGGGTATGGTTCTGATCAAATCACTGACCCTTCATCACTGCGTATGTTCGGTAGTCTAGTGGTAAGATATCTGCTCTGGAATGGGGGGAGGGGGATTGAAATGAGTACCTTGTGATGATGACGTCCGATGAATTGGGTCAAAAGGAGAATATGACTGAAGCATGATGCATGGTGTATACATACAGGGTCTGTGTGGATTCTTATTGCTCCAGACATTTTCTCTTGACTTACCCACATGCTCCGGATGAATTTCCAGCTCGTCAAAGTAATTCAGTACAGTTGTGTCTTCCTCGTTCACAGCCCGGAACTCTGTCAACCTCCGGATCAGGCCTTCCTCGTTGTTGTGGGTGCCGGCCACTAGGCCCTCGGGTAAGTTCATGACTCGCTTCTTGAGGAAGTCGTCCGGGGCCTCCAAGGAGATGACTACCTCTGGCATGGTCAGCTTGTCAAAGACGGGCACTTTGCTGCTATCATCTTGTTCTTCTTCATCATCAGCTCAAGTACAAGAGGTTAAAGGAAAAACAGGTTAACATGATTCTAGCTCAACACTAATATTACCAGGATACAAACAATGTTATGGGAAGGTGTTGAACTGGAAAGAGGATTAAAGAAAACTACATGTTAATAACCAAAGCAGTTTGAACTCTTCTAGTGCACCATTTGTATGTTACAGAATACAAAAGCTACCATAGCCAGTTTCTTGAATGGATAAACAGCTGTGCACAGTTTACAATGACTATGTGCCAAACAAATTACTGTTTGAATAACCAATTAATATGGTCCCAACTCAAACCAAAATGTTACAACATACGCCACTTCCAACGAATGCAGAACATCCAATGCAAAGATTCTGCCTTTTGATAGGTTTGGAATGTGTCACATGATACATTAAACTTTTACTAGAAAGCTGCGAAACTGTGCACCATACACGCAGCAAACAATGAACCCCTTAAGCAACCAATGTATAATACCCATAGCAACCAGTGTACTACACCCATAGCAACAGCAGCTTTTTGGTACATAGGCGTTTAGGCACAATTAATGTAAAACGTGCTATAAAACAAAGATTGAGTGCTTTCACTCATGCTATGATTAAAACTCTGACCCCATCGGTGTTTCTGAAGCGGTCTATTTTCCCTTGGCTTTGCCTTGGAAAAAAGAGCGTACTGGAGATCACCGCGGGAGTCGCAGTTTTAACCATAGCACTCGGAGCAGTCGTAATTTGTATACTATACCTCAAGTTGAGCTTTACTGTTTATGAGACCACTGTCTTACCTGCAAATAGATCCTTAGCCTGTTCCATGGTCTTAGGGAATCCATCTAAGACAAAGCCTTGGTTCTGGCATGGCATGGAGTGAAGCTTGTCCCGATAGAATCGAAGGATGTACTGATCTTCAATTCGACCTGAGAAACATACACAAAACAAATTGAAAGGTAAGCACAACAGGCATTCAATGAATCAAAGTTTATGATAGTTTTGAATTTTTGATTTTTGTTTCCAACATTTGTGACATATGAATTTGATTTCCCAAAATAGCCAGCCATGATTACCAGGAGACTAGAGTCTGCGGTCGCCTTATCCTCGGACTGCAATGGGAGTCCAGTCACCAAAATTACCACCACCACCACTGCTCCTCCAAGGTCCTACACACTTCAGCCATTCCACTTCATCACACTGGCTAACCAGTGCAAATTGTAGCGTGTTGTGGCCGAGCAGTCAAGGGCACCAGACTCAAGCTCTGGTGGTTTTTGATCAGCAGAGTGTGGGGTTTGAGTCTTAGTCATGACACTTGTGTCCTTCAGCAAGACACTTAACTATTATTGCTTGGTCCTGATGGGATGTTGAGCTGTTGGACCCATGTGTAGTGTAACAAACGTAAAAGAACCCATTACACCTATCATTAAGAAAAGGGGTTTGCAGAATGCCACAAATCCTTTATCCTTTTGGTGTACAAATTTTGCAAACAAGCATGGACAGGCTGCCACCATTGTTTGTCACTTTACCAGATGTTTCTTTTTGATGACCAACAACTCACTTAATTGAAAAGACTTACCATTATTTGACTCTTTACTCTCCATGATTGCTTCCAGTAATTCTTGATCTTCCTGTGCCTTGCCATCGTCGTCTTCATTCTCATCAGAGTCGGCTCTCGCTGCACTCTTTTCCTATAACACCATCATCAAGTCCATCTCAGTTTAAAAAGTTCCTTTTTTTCATCAAAATAGTATTTATTCTCTAGAGATACATTGTGTATTACCTAAGTTATAGAATCTATGACCCAAGAACCATGATAAAGGAAAGTAATCTATCCAAGACATGTCTTGGCCAACAGGTCCCCCACATCAAAACTCTTTCAGCTAAGTCACCGGAGTGTGGGTTCAAATCTTGTTTGTGACATTTGTATCCTTAAGCAAGATACTTAAATAAAAGTAAATAGAAACCTGCGAGAGTAGACACTGTTGATGTGAATGTTTAGCAATCTGGGGGACAATTTGGTTGCTGGTGTTGCATACTCCTAAAGAGCTGAAATGTTTTTTTAGGAACGAACAGAAGTAATAATATTGTAAGGTGCTTTGAGGAGCCTTCTCAGCTTAAGAAAGTGCATAATAAATCCACATTGTTATAAACTGATAAACATGACATGAACTTCATGATTCAAATCAAAGGTTGTTAGATTTTGCCGAGTGATGCACACTGTGGATAAGGAATGAACGTTCTCCTTACCAGGATCTCAACGGCTTCGTCAATGACGTCTTTAATCTTAATATGATGAAGCTTGTAATGTTTACACAGGGCTGCTGCTACACAGGTCTTCCCCACGGCAGGCGGGCCAAGAACACAACCTCGCATTGGCTGAAAGGCAAAAGAGGAAAGAGTTGAAGGGTTTCCTTTGATCGTTTGCTTCAATAGAATAAGGATAAAGTCTGCAGTTTTTCAAATGGGGATTTTAGCATTTCTGCATTAAATAGGAATGGAGCTTTGTAACTGTATCCAAGGCTGTGACTGATTTTGGGTATGGCTTTGGCTATACCTATGGCTGGATCGCTGTGTAATCATGCTTTGAAGTAAAGGACGTCCTTAGCAACACACATAGCAACAGTCATAGCCATAGACACAGCCGCCAATTTGGATACGGCCTAAGATTACGGAACGAAAAAATATTTTAACAATTGTAAATATTGAAACATGTCAAAAACATGTTGCAATTTGATGCTCCAGGGAAATATGGGTTATCGACAAATTTGAGAAAAACAGCTTTCGTTTGTAATAATGTGGAGAAAATAAAACCCAAATTATGCAAAACATGTAGTTGGTCATGGGAAAAATCTAAAAAGGTACAACTAAATACATTCAAGGTTATATACAAAATAGTCGCAGACAGTGTTCATGTTTTGTGTGATCAACCATATACATGAAATAACAAACCTGTGAAAGTTTGGTCTTAATCAGTTTTGTGTGTCATGGGGAAATCAAGTCAAACCATAAACAATTTTCAGCATGTAAACACATTGCCCTTAATTTGGGTTGTAACAACCCGAATCAGCTGTTGCGTTTTTTCAGATACAATTTTCAGGTACAATTTTCTCGAATATGACTTTATTTCAGAGACAAATATTTTACAGAAAAAATGGAACTTCATAATCAATAAGCTTTCAGACTAAAATGAAACAATGGTGTTTTTTTATTCTTACCAATCCTGTTTAAAACCTTTAATATCTTTTGGGGGAACTATAATAAAAACACAAATTAACTAAAACAGAAATAAAAGTACTGATAATGGATCCTTGACAGATGCGTAAATCTTGAAGAAGTCTAGAAGTTTTGAAATGATTCAACTTACCAGGAGTCCTCTGGTGGCTTTGAATTCTTGGATGATCTGAGTGATATTCTCAATAACTCCTCTCTCTGATACCCAGTGGATGTTCATGTTCTCCTTGGTGTACACTCCATCCATCCGCAGGTTAGTCAACAACATGTCAAAGTCTTGTTGCTGTACGGGTGAAAACAAAATCATTCTTTGGACAGCTTTCTCCACATAAACCCAATCCCCAAATCAACTGGAATCCATTAAATCCAAACCCGGAATTCTAGCGGATTTTGCTCTTTAGTTACAGAGCTGCCAATATTTGCATCTTGCAATAAGGGAGATTTTGTAAAGGAATCAGGGAGATATTTAGAATTACATTCAACATAATAAGGAAACAGTTTCCATAACCAGGGAGATTTTCAAACTTGTTCATCAGAACATGGAAAGATTGGTTTATTTTCTGGGAACTTTCTGCAGAATCAGGGAGTTGGCAGCTGGTTGTTCAAACCCAAGTATTTAAAAAAATTACCCAGTCAGTTTTTCTTGTGGTTTATTACTTGAAAAAAATAGAATCTATTGATCAAATTAGAGTGGTTCATAATACTGAATGCCTACTTGTTTAGGATTACTCTACAGTAACTTAGTGTGTTGTATTCTATTGAGTTATAAACTGTTACTTTATTTCACGCTCCAATTTTTAGAATCATCACCCATTTGCCTCTAAACAGTTGTCTTTATGACAGACTTGATATAATTTATATTTTGAGAAGTGTACTTTCATTGGAAAATCTTAAAAGTCTATGGGAAACTTTTGAAGGGGCATCAAGGCTAAGACCCCGGGCAACAGAGGCCATTTTGGGCCTCCATATAATTCTAGGCCTGTACTACACCACTCAGTCCTGATACTTGATCTCATTGCTTTGGTTGTCGGCTTATAAAGAATTGACAGTCTTAACTTACCGAGAGCCCTTTGCTTAGCAAGGCATCTTCCTTGGTGATGTGTTTCACTTTGCCTGTTCCCAGATTGGTGCTGATGCACTGGATAAAAAAAAACCCAAGCACTAGGTTTATTATTAGGATTACCAGAGTTTACAGAATAAAAAGCAGTTAACATTTAAGCAAAACTTACAAAAACAATATCGATATTTCCTAACAAACAGAACCTCTATAATTTTAAAACTCGGCTCCATCTCCAAATGCGCAAAACAAATACTGAAATAGAAGAACATCAGCAGAATAAAAAGATGGCAGCTTCTTTCAAAACATACATCTTGACAGCCGAAATTGGAAATTCAAAAACTGTACCCACTTTCTGAACTTCATTAAGATTAATTATTATACAAATATTACAGGCAAATGAGTGCATTGTCGAAGAATATAACCACAAGGTCAAATCTGGACCAATCCATTTTCATGAGGTGAAGCCGAGTGAAATGGGAAAGCCAGATTTAACCGATCGCTTATATTCTGCAACAATACAGGGACAAAATGCATTCAATATTCGTTTTATATAACTCACACATAGATCCTTATCAATTGTCCTCGTCATTTGAAACTTGTCCACCCTACATTCTGAAAACCCTTCCAAACACTGTGGACTACTCCATGTAGACTAAAAACCTTGTCAGCCGGAAGCAGCCTTGCCTCATTTGGACAAACGGGCGGGAAGCGTTTATTTTGGAAAAGATGCTGCAAAGCGATCCAAGCTTGCTATAACTATCCATATAGGACTCCTACATTAATTACGGAGCGTCATATAGGACTCCTACATTAATTACGGAGCGTCATATAGGACTCCTACATTAATTACGGAGCGTCATATAGGACTCCTACATTAATTACGGAGCGTCATATAGGACTCCTGCATTAATTACGGAGAGTCAAAGCAGCATACATAGCAAAGTAAAATATGACACGTGATGCGTGTTCTACCAATCAAATGACAAGGATGTGTGTGCGGTATATATAATTAAATATCATAGCACCGTGCAGACAAAAGTGCAGATAGAAACTCGACACAAATCTCTAGCTACCTTGACAATATCTTCCAATGAGTTCTGGGAGTCATCTACAGCTAACAGGTACCTGGTTTTGGGTCGAGCGTCTGCTATGTTCTGGATAACACTGTCAGAAAAACAGACCACAGCTACTGTTAGTATAATCTTCCATGGTAAAGCCTATAGCACGGTTCATATTTCACGCGAAAGCGAATGCGAGGCGAATTACATGATGCAAGCAATCATGTACACGCTGTTTTCCCAAGTGTAGCACAGGGCAACTCGCTTTGCTTTCAAAGTTTGCGTAAAGTATGAACTGAGCTTATGTTTCTTATGGTAGCTTGTTTGCATTTTGATTTCTGATTCTCATTTACTTTCACACAAGTCAATCTAGTAGAAGTTTCATCATCTTGCTCATAATTGACTTGTGTGCCCAAACACACTATACATTGGAAGTTCCTACAAATGACATCATCTTCCACTTGTTGGTCATTCATTGTATTTGTAAATCATTGAGTCACATGTGCGTATCTGCTGCTACTTCCAGCTCCACAGCTGGCAAACACTTGCATGTAATTTTACCCAAAAAACACCAATTTCATCATTCAAAAGCATTTCGAATGACAGAAACTGTTAACTCTGAGAAGACCTTGGTCTATGAAGAGCGTACATGTATGTAAAAGCCAAGTCCAATTTTTTAACTTTTCTTGCATAAATCATCAAAGAAAAACTTGTTCAATGCAACTCCTGTGGGTTTCTGGTAATCAGTAGGGCCAGTTTGTATGAAGTGGGCGTGGCTTAAAGTGGAATTATGTCACACTTAAAAACAGGCTTACCCAGCCAGATCTTTGACATGAATTGTGGGAAGGATATTCATTCCATTGCCAAAGCACTGAAGAGCTTCCACCTCACCATGCCAAGCAGCCTGCAACAAAGAATATAAACGGCATTTTGTTTCAGAAAGTGTTTTGCGGTGGGATCCCTTTGTTTTAGGGTCACCTTGCCAGCGGCAAAGCCGTAGGAGTAGAAATATGTTTATGTTTAGGCAAATATCTTCTTACTATTCCCATTGGTTAAAAATCCCTCAACGAGATACCTTTTTAAATAGCTGGTCCCAAACTTTGAAGAACTATTCCCATCAATATCAGGGACGGCCAATCTCTCTCTATTTTCAGAAAACGTCTTTAAAAAATGGCTCATTCATGACACCCCAGTGGTTTCTTTTCTATTGTACAGCGCTTTGATCTCTCTTGTAAAAGCGCTTTATAAATACAATCATTATAATTATTGTTATCTATTATGCTAAATTTGCATAGGGAATTAAAAATACTATTTTGTTTTGCCCTTACACTGATGTGTATTAACCCAGTGATATGCCTGTGATTTTTTTTCTCAGGAAAGTACTGAATAAACAGATCAGTGTAAGGGCAAAAACCAATTATTATTATTATTATAATAAGAGCTTACCTTGAACAAATAGTGGAAGATATTTTCACCACCACCGTATGTCAGACCAGATGCGACGACGTAGGTCACAAACTTAGCCTTGTTCTGAGGGGATAAAAGTTAGAGATCACAAACTTTAAAATCAAGCTCATCTCCTGAAGAGGATTCTAACAGACTAATGAAAACAATGAGTTTTCAGACTGAAGGTGTGTGGGTTTTTTCAGGATCATCACAATTCATTTAGAGAGATTCATTTTGATGTTTACCACAAGCTTTAGTTTCCAGATTGTTTCCCCACAGTACAACTGTTTAAATCCAGATGTATCAAACTCAATCTGCAGAGCTGAAACAGAACTTTTGTATTTTGAGACCTTTACAGTCCCAACTCCTCCTATCTCCAATTGCCAAAGTGGAGGATTCTGAAAGACTTGGGCCGGCAGGCCCATAATAACCACTGCTTATTACAGGGGCAGGCATTCCAATCTTATCCAAGTCTGAACAATTTGGTGTGGAGTGACATAGGAGAAGAGGAAATGGGAGGAATTGGGCCGCACTCTAGCTAAACTGCCCACTGCCCAGTCTGTAAAGCATTTAAAAAGTTAATTGACGTTTTGAAGCAAACACATCCCATGAGGGTGCAAGTACTAACAATAACAGAGCAGTTCTAAAACCGCTTACAACATATTGAGTACAACCCTTACACCTTAGGCCTTTCTTAGTTCACACACAGAGCAAGTAAATTGCAGCTTTTAATGCATGGCATTTACTCATAAGTTGTTGACTAATAATCAAACATCATGAAGTCAGTAACCAATTCCGTCTGAGAAGTCTCATGTTACTGTTTTAAGAACTTACCGTTTTGCCTAGTTTAATGACCAGCTTCTCAGCGCTAGTGTGAGCCTTGAAGTTGCTGTGTGGTTTCCGCCGTCTGTAATCTTCCTCAGTAAAAGGGATCTCAGGATCATCCTTGTGAAATAAAGAAGGAAATGAAGATAAAATGAAATAAATAAATAGTATTTATATAGCGCCAAAATCCACCTAAAAAAGATCCATCACTCATCAAAACACTTTTTGTTTAATGTGATGTTTGTTTGAAAGGGTTTATGATCATGTTCACTATGAATTTAAATCAGGTCAAGTGACATAAATTTGAATTTGACTGATCATTTTTGTTTTAATGTATTTTAAGTAATAATTGCATCTGGGATTAACTAATTAATGTTTTTCACAGTATAGAATTTGAAACGGCCTGTCGAAAACCGGGCATGCTCGGAGTCTAGTAAATCGAGACATCTGCTCTAGTCTGGGGGGTCGTGGGTCTGAAACCGAGCATGTGCCTGTTGATCTGTTTTTGCCACATGACTCAGGGAAAGCACTGAGTGTACATGAGTGCTTTTCACACATCAGTGTATGGTAAAACCAAAACCTAAGTATTTCATATAGTATTGTGGTGCAGTCCATATGTTAGTACAAAATGTAAAAACTGAGATTTTCCCACTTTTTCAAACATAATTTTACAAGATGCTACTATCTTTCAAATTACATGTTTTCTTATAGTAAGATATATGTATCATAATGTAGGCTGCAGATGGCATCTATCATTCAGAAACCACAGATGATATCAAATGGACAGACAGTTGGATGGTTAAGTAAAGTTTGAACTGTGCATTCACCAGTAGGATCATTTTTGTTTTAACTTTGCCAACAGAATTGTCTTGAGAAGATCTTGGCAAGAATGAAAGCTTACTGGATCTACAGGCTTGCTCTTGGCCCAAGTCATGACGTTGGAGATAAGCACGAACATCTTTGGAGATTCAAAACGATCCAGCTCTGCGTGTAATGCTGCATGTACGATAAGATAATTACAATGCCAGTGAGTTCTTTGTTATCAGAAAATTGGATTGACCTCAGGATACAGACAGTGAAAGTATCTATATCAGAAGGTATAAAACGAGCCTCGTCACTGAACAGGTTCCACTTTCAAAATGAATCCGAAAGAACCCAGATTAAAAAGGTGACAGGGGACAGTTTTTAAAGGCTACGTTGCCAAGAGAGGGATGGCATTTTTGTTTTTTATTGTTCACGGTATTAACCATTAATCAGTGGATGACCCAATAACAGGCTGAACTCTTATGCACTACACAACAGAGGTCTAACAAACTGGCAATGGTGTAAACTCAGAATGTGCACACCGTGGGCATTCCATTGGGTAGCACGCATGCACAGTGCATTCACTCAACATGCAACGCTTTGTTTCCCCAGTACAAAGAGGGACAGATGGAACTGGAATTCACCCTCCAAATCTCATTTTATTGCAGGGGTTATTGTGTAATCCCCGATTGTGCTTTTTGCTACAAGGAGAGGATTACAAGAGATTGAGAGGCTGTAACCATTGTATATTATTGTATTTGGCTCAATGGGAGGCAATTCCAAGTGAACCAACATTCCAGCCTAGATTCCAGCCAGGGGCCAATTATTGGCCGTTAGCCACAGCCAAGGTTTTGCAATTCATGCTAAATGAATCTCTGATTTTCTCAAAAGAGAGCAGTAAATCCCGATGCTTTTTGTGAGAACCCTTATTGTATGGCATTGTTTAGTCAGAGTTTCTTAGTGACAACGATACTCTCTAAAAGAAGTTAATCCGGCTACCAAAAAAAAAATAAATACCGCACAGAGACACGGTAAAGATTTTTCAATACCGAAGTGAAGCGGTTAAAAAGAATTGTTCATCTGCTCCACCTAGCATCTAAAAAGTCTCTCTGTACAGTTTGTTAGCCTGTGACCTTACCTGAAACAGCCCATGAGGCTTCGTCAATCTGACCAGGGTCCTCGTTGATGTCATACACAACAACGTCACACTCTGCAAGATGTTCCAACATCTGCTCCTTCTCAGGGAACTATAAGTGAACGAAAGCACAAAAATAAGAACTCTGAAGACGTGACTGTGGAACGTGAAACTTCCCCACCTGGGATGCTGAGATGCAATCTTTATTTTTAAATAAACCAATAACTGGATGAATAGGAGACTATGAAGAAATATTCAGTTTAAGATGTTTTGAAGAAAAACCAAAATGGCCAAAAAACATGCAATTGGGTAGGGACTTAAAAACCCAATCTATATTCACGAAGAATGGGATTCAAACTGGGGTCCACAGAGGTGCAAGGCAGGGAAAGGAACCACTGAGCCAACCTGGGCCCAATTGCATAGAGCTGCTTAAGCAGCAAACATTGCTTTAACATTTTCTGCTTGGCAAAAAATTGAGCAGGAAACCAGTCATAGGTGGTACATGTGACGCTATTTTGGCTGGTAATGTTATTCTGGTGAACGATTTTCTCTATGATTTGAAATTGTGCTCTGATCCTTTCCATGGGCAAAACAACAAGTTGCCAATCAGTTGCTGCACACTGTCACTCTCTCAGGAAAACAAGAACCTGTGCTCGCTGTCTCTTTGTTACTTGGCACTTTTGTGTGTCAGTTAATCAATCCACCTTTTATGCTGTTATGTCATGCTGATGAGCAACTTTAGTGGAAAGCAAAAGTATTTAGTACAACTTTTTTTTTTTAATTAGGCAAGACAAAATAATAAAGGTCATTTTTTAATTGCCTATTGTGGAACAATTCAAACATTTGAAGGTTTCTTTCTTAATTCAAAACAGCTTAAGCAAAAACATTAACAACAATTTTCTTCACAGATTAAGCAAAATATTGTCACTGGACATTATGGCAACATTTTATACAAAGTAACTGAACTCAAACTCACACTGACAATTTCTTGCACCCAAGCAGGTTTTGGCTTATTTGAATTCTTGAGAGATCCAATGATGTGATAGGTTCCTATCTTTGGGGGACCAACGACGTCGCTCTGTACCGAAGCATCATCTTCTTCTTCCTCTTCTATTTCCTCCAAAGACGCCCCAACGACACAATTGGATAGGTACTGCAGGCAAAAGAAGGTTAGTAAAATTGTGTAAAAGTGTATACCAGACCTGATACTTGAAAAAAAAAACTAGACATCTTTACTATGGATTGCAATATTCATCAACCTTTCTTGCGCACATCTACCATTGACCTTGGATCAATCTTTATTATTTTGAGCTTGTTTCTGCCCCATCCCACCCAGTCATTTGAATTTGATGTACAGGTTGGTCATAAAAATTGAATGGGTTCTGGGTAATCCAGTTAGTCAGAGTCATAGAATTAGATCCAGATCAAAAGTAAGTGTGGCCTGTGTGGGTGACTTTTTTCGTTTGGTATCGACTTTGTTGGTGGGTGTTTGTGTACGTGTGGGGGGGGGGGGACCTGACTGTCAACAAGGGGGGGCCTGCTGAGTGCTGGCATGGCAGAGGGGCAACTTTCACATTGCTATAAACATGATAAATTGCTAAATGCTAGGGAGCGAGAATATCGGCATTCACTAAATTTAATACTTGGTTTGGTAATAATAGTAAAACTAATACTGATAACGTTAATATTGAATGTTTTTTGTTAGAATTACATTTTTCCAGTTTTACCAGCTACATTTGCCTTTGGCCTTTTCCATTTTGTAAAATTAAAACAAGAACAAGATTGGTAAACCATGAAATTGAAACAAAAGTTGCGAACTTACTTTCCCAATATTTTTGCCATGATAGCGATCGACATGGTTGACAAAAATGCGCTTGCTCGTTGGCTTTGCGGTTGTCTCTGACTCGTCATCTGCCATTTTCGGTAAAAGGTGTGATTTACGTTGTCAGTCTGCTCTGCACTTCACTCCGAATTTTAGATGGAGAAGGACCAAGTTTTAGTTACTACGCGCGTGTGGTTGTACTTGTCGCTATGAAAGTCACGTGACATAACACCAGCTTATTGCTATTTCATCAAGAGAGGGCGCTATTTTAAATGGGAAGCAATTACAACGCCAGCAGGCGAGACACACATGCTGTCAGCTGCAATTATTGGCTTATTGTTTCAATCAATCAAAAATTCAAAATATAAAGAGGAGCCTTTCAACGATGAACTGATTATTTAATAGATTATCGTCTGCAAAACAAATCTCTGCAAAACTGTGGTGTAACCTGGGGGGAGGGTACTTGAACCCCCTTCTCCCTCAGAACCCTTACCCAAGAGATTAAAGAAAACTGTTGACCCTGTTCACTTAACGCCATCATCCCAATAATCTTGGTTGCGCCATTTTTTGAGTCAATGTCCATGGAGACCGAGGACAAAACAAAAAGGAAAAACAAAACTTCAAGGTCTCTCTAAGGGAAGTCGAAAGACAGGGGTGCTCCATGCGGGTTACGCACCTATTGTTCCGACACTCCTTGTAGTGTAATTTCCTAATCCTTAACCCTAACCGGAGCCCTAACTCTAGCGTGTATTAAAATCACGGGTGTTTTTTTTTTCGTCGAAACAGAGTTGTTCGGAATAGGCCTATAGAGCAGTCACCCGCCACGGGAATTGTATGTAAAGTGAATGGGGGATGTACAAGAACGAGGGAAAGAACAAAAGATGTCTCCATTTATACTTCGGTGGAGACTAAGAAAACAAAATAAACTAGAAATGAAAGTGTTCGTAAAAACGAACACATAGGGGTTTCGGCCGTTGGTGGAACAAAAAGAGAAAATATCATGATTTCATAGAGGAAATCACATGACATATTTTAACCCGACCAAACACATCAACAGTATCCAACAAGTATATTATTATTGAAAACAGTTTGATAATCAGACGTATCCTTTTGAGATATGGTGGTCTCAACTTTGGCCAGTTAAATAGTTATGTCATTAATAACCGAGTCAATAAATGTTCAGCTGTTTTTGTTTAATTTATGTTTAATTAATGACCTAAGCTTTGATATGGTACATAATATGTACTGATTGTTAAGTTTAAGGTTATCTGGCGGCCTTCATTCAGCGCTTCATTTCTATGATTTGACTATTTACTTGATCGCCGACGACAATACAATAACTCATCCAGGCAGCACGCGCTATCAATCCACGGGATGAGTGCCACTTCGACAATCTGCACAAAACAAGGGTGTTTTGTTTAGGATGGGCCAAAGAAAGCAGAAGTCCCCTCGTATGTTTTGTTCCGGGTACCGGTATAAAAATTAGCCGCTCTCCGTGGGGCAGCGGTAGTCTTGTTGCAAGACGCTCATTATCACTCGAGTATCGCGCCCTCTCTTTCTGCTCACTATCACGCATACAAGAACCATCGAGATAGTTGCGACGTGTATAGGCCGAGCCTAGTGTTGAGTGTTCATGGTTTGAGAAAAAAAGAAAAAAAGAATTAGCTGTTGCAAACTGCTTATACCAACCAAAAGGACATCAGTGGTATAGATGCAAAAAATAGTCAGTCGCCTGACGTTTCGATCCTAGCAGAGTCATTCTCGAGGCTAAAAGACAACACATCCCATGGTTTTTCTAACAACAACAAACGTTTTGCACCAAGACTAAGGTGGGCGGAGGTGGGGCTGGGGGGGGGGGGCCAGTCGCTCCCGACAGAGGGTTTTTAAAAAAAGGGGGGGGGCCTGCTTCCTATATCCAGCTGACCGTGGTAGTGTTAGTGAGGCCTAAAAGTCATAAAAAGCTTGATGGTCATGGCTCTATGCCCAACATAATGTATCTTTGACTATAGGAGCAAGACCAGCTAGATCACATTTGATCATGTTAATAATTAGTATCTACAAAAATATGTAAGAAGATAAATCCTCGAGTCATCATAATATCAGGCCCAGGGCAGCTCATTCGGTACCCTTCACACCATTGGCATCAAAAATTGGCTCCAACAAAAAATAGAGGTATTGCCATTGTCATGGAGGTAGAAAAAAAATGGCTTAAACATTGGCAACGAAAACATGGAGGTATTTCTAAATTTCATTGTCATGGAGGTAGAAACAGAAATTAAGTGATGACCTCATATGAAAAACAAAGAGCAACGCTTTCATCTACTTTGAAGTGCGGTTACAATTCTTCTCGAAATTTTCTTGCAGCGGTGCATTGGTTTGCAGTACTAAACAGAGGTCAGGTGATGCCACGTCGTTGGATGACGTCATCACCATCCAATGACTACACCCCCTGTTTAGCCATTTTATTTCTTCATCACAGGCAGCCATATTGGAACTTCCTGCACTCGATTACTAGCCATATTAGATACTTTAAATTGAAGCAGTTTGTTATAATTTTTCCGTCCACTGGTAAACGGAAAAGAGACATATAAATCTGGAGTTATACTTGCCATGTCCACAATGAATCCCGAATAGTAAGTATGGAGATACGTCGTGTAGAGATAGGGGTTTCTCGTGTGTGTTTTCTAATCCTATTCCTGGTTAGTTTATCGTTGATTATTTTTGTCATCACTGCCTGTGCAATTACAATGGCGTTTACCACGTACTGCGGTGTAAAGCAGCGGCCGGGGCCGGTAGTAGCCGGTAGTGCGTCATTATTGATAAAATGATTGTTTTCAATTCGTTTAATTAATATCAAATTTTTGGGAAACGGCGAATATATTTCATTTTGTTCATAATTAGTCACATGTATTTTAGCTAGAGTAGGGTTACTGCTGAAGAATTTAGTGTTGATTTAAGAGAATTCAATCTATCGATACATAACCTTTGGAAAAGATGCTGAATCCTTTTTTCACAGAATTTATGACCAGAAATTAATATTTTAATATTATTAATCTTATATAAAACCAAGTTAGATCGCGTTTTTGGTCATAGCAAGTGAAAGAGTGGTTTGGATTTGGCATCTTTCCCTTTCAATCAATTTTATGCGGTCCGGTGTTAGGTAACTTATGTCTTTTATGACTTGATTCCTTGATGGATTTTTTCGGTCATTTATCATTTGGTTGAGTTATAACAATGGAGGTTAGTAGTTTACCTCCATGTTATAACAAAGAGCAAGGGTTATAATTAGCATAATATTATTTTTTTGGTTGGCAGTCTTCCTTGTTCCGTCGTGTGCTCTATCAATCATCAGACCACAACTTATTTACTTGTTATGACCAAAAACACAATCTTATTTGGGCTTATAAGGAAGTCTGGTTATATGGATACAATGTATGAAACTGAAAACTTGGCAGTTGGATTTGACATTTTTCTAGGCACTCTGTATGATTAAAAGTACCAATGTCCTTGTCGGCTGTCTGGATTGTTTTCAGCTGTTCTGCCATTATAATACATGACTTTGTCTGTTGTGTTAGTAAATATAACATAAGCACCTTCATGGTACATATCATGCGCCATCTTGCTCAAGAGGCAGATTTGTTTACTTACAACATCATGCATGCGTTGCCTTCTGCGACACAGCATGCGAACTTCCATGTACCTTCCAGATTCATGTGTTAAGTTCGAACAACGCGTTGCAGGCGGCAATGTGTTCAAAATAAACAAATCTGCCCCTTGAACAATATGGGGTATATAACTGTGCTTATTATGACCCGAACAGTTCACCTATTCAAAACAAGTGACCCAACCCAATCCCTTCCATCTCTAATAGTACATGTAGCAATTTACCCACCTGATGAAGGTCAAGGTTCGGTATGTTGGTCTTTTTGTTCCCATGTGTGTGATGTATGTTACTTGCATTTAGTGAGGCTGAAAGTCCTGAATGTTTTGCCTATGACCGTTGCAGGTGGAGGGAGACAGATTTGCTTATTATTCAGGGTAGATTACAAAGAGACTTGTCACAAACTTAATCAAATCAGTAATCATAGGGGGACTGAAGAAACAAAACAAACAAACAACAAAAACAGTTGAACTTCCTATTTTAGAAAATCAGATTTTTTTCAAAGGACATTATATCCAAGTGTAGTACAACAAGGCACAAAGGTGGTAACCCTGTGGTCAGACTGTACTGAGCATACAGCAATAAGCAACCAAGTTACAGTCATTGTAGAGTGTGTTTTGCTTGGCAAGACATTGATTGAATACAACCTGTGTTGGGATCCTCAGACCAAATGCACATGACATCATGCGAGTAGTGTGCCCTCGGCTAGAAGTCAAAAGAAGGTTGCTCATTGGCCCATCCTGTGCGCTGCGCACACATAGAATACGATGTGTGTTTCTATTGTTTATCGTCATTTGATTTCTATGATAGCATCGTGATGACGTCAATACAAACGTCTGTTGCACTGGCAGGGATAGTTGGGGGGGGGGGGGCAGTGGCAGATAAACAAAACTTGTGCCCCAAACATCATGAAGTGGAAATTCAAATGCACCAAACCCTAGGATTGCCAGGGGTGAGTAAGGGGCCATCTGGAGATGGGTGCAAATACATGTAACCATGTGATAATACTAATAGGACTACATGAATTTATGTAAACATACTTCCATGGAAGGTTATGTTTAACGTAGAGCACATTCTTTGTTTTGCCTGACACAAGCCCTCCTCACTTTTGTAATGATTGCCATAGCTGTTTACACTTTTATGGAGTGTGAATACAATCACACTCTTCGGCACTCCTTAACCTTGTCTGAGTGGATTTTAAAGCTTTTTTGGGGGGGGGGGGCAGAAACTAGAATTGTATTTACAGTCAGTGACAGTAGGAAATGAGTTATCAATGTGGTGTTTATTTACTTGGATCCTGTAACACCAATCCAGTCATTCAATCCTGCACAATGTGCATACAGTAGGAATCAGCAGAGGTACTGTACTGTGCTTAAATTAAAGGCAAAGTATACCTTTGGTGTTTGCAACCATTTGATTGTTTTAATCCCATATAAAAGTAGATAAAACTAACCTGTGAAAATTTCATTTCAAGAGGTGGTCGGCGCACTTTGAGATATATCGCCGAAAATCCGGAGCAAATTTGTCCACGCATCAAGAATAGTCCCCAATTGGAATACACAATCTGAGATTCGTTACTGATAGTAGCGCTTCTCAGATTCAAATTTTTGGGGGATAAAAAGTGATATCTTTTGCAGTATTTCGAAGTAAAATATTTCTCAAACTGCATTATTAATACTATCCAAAGCTACTGTACTTCTTACCAAGTAAGTTTTTGTTGCCATTTATTTTCAGGGTCATTATCAAACGTATACAGACCCTTTAAACATCATGATTGGTCAGATTTGATAAATTCATGTTTTAATTCTACGTTTTAGATTAATGTGTGAAGTTTGGTTCTGAGGAGTGCAAAAAGCTCTCCTCAGGAAATAAAGGAAACCAGTATTTCTTGAATGAAATACTGCCTTCTTACAAAATATTGTCTTATTGTCTTGAAGGTGGGTAAGCAAAATTCATGGAATTCTTGATGGATGCATGACACTGTTACCTTTTTTCCTCGCCCACAAAATGATATTCTTACTCGAAGTTAAAGTATCTGGAACATGTGATCATCGAAGGCCACTGGCTGAGTAGTGGATTTGCTGGGTGGAAGTGCTCTTCAAATTTGCATACCATGGTGGTTGGTCACCAGCTGGTTCTGTCACTTTCATACATACATTGTACTTCTTACATGTATCATGTAGGTACATGTACACAGACTCTTTGTTTAATTGACTTGAAGCGCAGTAGAATATATAAAAATAGTTTCTGCGCTCTATAAATGATTTTATTATTATTATTATTTATTAATGGGTCACCAGCTAATAACATTGAAGTGAGGGGAAGGTATAGAGGGGGAAAACTCAAGCAAACAAGTGAAATGTACTGGTCATGCACACCAGACTCAATTATCTGGTGTTTCTGATCAGCTGAGAGTGGGTTTAAGTTCCAGTCTTGATTCTTGTGAAGTTGTGACCTTAAAGGTAGGGTCATAGATTGGTTTTTGTCAACGTAGTGTTGATTTATTGGTCAAAATTATTATCAAGAAAGAAGAAATAATTGTGCAGGATGCATACCACCATCACCATCTTGATTACACCTTCTTTTTTGTGTGGCCATTAACCAAAGTATAATTTACCTATAAGCAAGAAACTTAACCATTATTGCCTCGTCTTTCAGGTGGACGAGAAGCTGTAGGTCCAGTCCTGCGTGTTGGGTAACGCATATAGAAGAACCCAGTACACTTACATGTATCGTTTAGAAAAGAAGTTAGCCCTGGAGTTTCTTGCATGGTTTTCTGCATTATTTTTGCGCCACAGCACCTTGTAAGTACAGTTGCAAGGTGCTACATGTACATGTATGGGTCTTACTCCTATAATTCCAAACATAGAGCTCTGCATATCTGTAGAAAAAAATAATAAGGGCTTTGGGATGCCCTTTGGGTGTGAAAGAACTGCAAATCGTCCTGTCATTGCAAAAACATTGTACCATGATTTTGCTAAAATAACTTAACTCGCAGGAAAATGGTTTGTGCAAAAACATTGTATCTCGGTGCGTACTTGTTTTTTGCGTACATTTGAAGTGAGATATGATGATTTGACATCAAACTTGCGCACTGACACCACGATATTTTAAGTAGTAGTACATGTATTTTTACTCTGTACCATGCTAATTTATCTTGGCATGCATAGGCTTTAAGTTTCATGTACAGTACCTTCAGCCTTTTCTCATAGACCTAAAATGTGTTGTTATCAAAGTGACCCCCTGCAAAATGAAAATAGCCTTGCTTGAAAGTAAATTTTTATCAATAAGAATTAATGTTGGCAATGTTGACAAAGTGTAGGGCTTTTACATGGCTGCAATGGTGAACTAACTGCATTGAGAAAATGAGAAGTCATTTGATGCCACCGACATTACAGCAGTAAATTTCAACTGTATAGATTATCGTTCATAATTAGCAACGACTGCATAGATTTAGATCAATACATATTTATCAGTGCCTCGTTCTCTCCAGTCCTCGCACTGTGCCTGCATTATTCTAAGTGTTTGAAGTCAATTAATACAGAGCTCTTACATGTAAGTTACACCACGCTGCAATGTGGGAAAAGAGAGCTAGGAAAGATAAATTACCACTGGCAAAAGGAAATAACCAAATTGATTAATTAGAGCTAAAGGAAATTACATAAGGGCTCAGTCCACATGTTTTAAGTGTCAAATTTTTGAAAAAGTGATGTAAATCTAGTGCTTGTTGTTGGGTCTGGAATTTTACATTGGCTGAATGTCGTTGACTTCATGCATAGTAATTGAGGGAATAACAGAAATATAATATGTATAAGTTGCCCTTGGCATTGAGAGTCCTTGTATAGTCTTGTTTATGTAGTTTATTCATGCATAAGTAGCCACTATGGGTCTATTAAGAGCTGATGCTGACTGGTCAATAACTGTGTAACCCAAACACTGTGTGTCTTCCTGTCTGGCCCACTCTTCACCCAAATGTTTGGACTCTTTAGAAGGCCACACCTGGCCTGGCCACATGCTGGACAGGAGGATTTAAGAATTCACCCAAACCACCCTACTAAAACCATCAAGGGCCAATTTCGTTGAGTTGCATCAGCAGAATTTTTTTTACTGGTTGCTGCTAAGCAAAACTAAGCAGGAAACCAATCACAAACAGTACACATGACATGGTATTTTGGCTGGTACCCTTATTCTGTCCTTATTAAGCAGCTTTATGAAATTGACCCATGGATTTTGAAGGGTCAGGGCAGCCCTTCAAAATAAATTTGTAAGTACATGTAATTTATGATCCTGACCCACTACACTAGATTGACATGTCATGTTGGCTACAGTATGAGCATAATGGACACATTATGTAAAGGGATTTTGTTTAAAATGACCACAATGGAGAGAAGAAGGGTGGAAATATTTAATGGTATCAAGATTGAAGTTGTTGATCCATGTCAATTTCTTATCAACTATCACTGATACTAAAGTTGACCTGTTATGAATGGGAGATATTAGTCATACATAAAGTGATAGAGAATTGGGGATAGCAGGGTAGTTTCAATGTGCAGGGTACAACCAGTTGCAGTTTGTTCAGTACCTATTTTTAACCCTTTTGTCTTGATTACTCTGTGAAAGGTAATTATATCCAATCAATTTTGTGTTGTAGGGACAAAGATCAATACACATTACAGAATGAACTTGAAAACTCATCTTGGTTTGTTTTTTTGCTTACTGATAACAAGAAGTTGACATTAAGTTGTTTATGCCATTGGTAAAGATACCTTATTTGTAATTTTTTATCCAAAAGCGTCTAATATTGAAAGAAATAGGGCCGAAGTGTTTTTTCTCAATATTAGCGGGAAATCTGCACTGCACGTTGGTCCTGTATTCAAGTTAAACTGGGCAGTTTGTACAAGCTTCCTACCCTGAAATTGCAACAAGCATCATCACTGGTGTACAATGTATGTGTTAAAGCTGTGTACAGCATTGTCTTCGCTGGTACGCATGCGAAAGCTGCCGACAGCATGGTTGGCTGAGCACAGTTCTTCCGAAATTTAAGCTTGTTTTTGAAAAACTATATAAAGTGTGGATTTTTTAAAAACTAAAATGACAGCATTTAGGGTACCCTGGATGAACGAAAAGTATAATGTAAGATTTGTTTCTTCTTTTTTGTAATTTGTTTTTTGCTGGCTGATTTGAAGACGCAATGTTTTGATCATGTGCGCAGTCTTGTAAACTAGTATTTTTTAAAACTAGGGGCATGGAGGCAATTGCGTCCACGTTATATCAGGCCTGCTACTTTGTTTCATTGTCGAACAATTTCATCGTGACGTTGCATTCTGTCGCTTTAGATTAAACATTTCAAAGTCCATTACTCTAAGTTAGTAGATGATCAGAATCTTTAATTCCAGGGATCAAAATTATTTTGGCATGCCTTTATTAAAATCTTGATACACCTCTTGATTTCCCAAAGAGTTCAAATTGTGTGTGAAGCCTGACGCCCCCCCCCCCACTCCAGGGGATTATATTTCTTGGCTGTCTTGCAGACTGTGATGGTTTTCACTCATTCTGACTCGTTGTTTTCCATTACACTAGGTGAATCTGGCCTTCACTGCTTCCAATCCTGCCATTTATGGTCACTTTTTCAAAACAAATTTGCATTGACTGATTCACACAAGTGGAAGCTGTTTGTGTATATAAATGTATCTTTCACACAAATCTCTACCTTTGATGTTGTGAATCGGCTTTGCTTTGCATTTCGTTTGCATGAGTTATCAACTCAAATGGAACCTGGCTGTAAACCAAGGCTCCTCTGGCAGCTCTACAAGGAATCAGTGTCAAGTGCTTGATATTGCATGTCCCCACTCTACATTGAGACAACTTCAGTCAATGAGGCGATTTCTCCACTATGTACACCTGATACATGAAAGGTGTCATTTTAATTTAGATTGGGAGGGGGGATGCAATTGGAATGAAAGGCCAGGGATTGTTCATGCCTGGTAACACTTTGTGTGAATTCGCATTTTTGAATGCCTGGCTTGATGATCATTTCCCTACTTGTTTTAATGTGTACTGAACCTTGCAAGGAGCAAGTGTGTGATTTTCAACTGAATCAAATTGATGGGGCATTGCATGATGTAGAGCCTCTCGTGGGATAAACATGGATGGATTTTGTATCAAGATACATGCAATCCTGAGGGACCCAATAGAAACATGTTGTTGAGAATATAATTTTGTCTGTTGAGATCTTATTGATACTCTGATTCAAATTTTTCTCAATAACAAGGGAGACAACTTCACTTTATTGTTTGTAGCTTTTTGTAAACAACTTATAACTTACATTATTAGGTTGAATTGAAGTGCATTTCCAAATGTCTTTGAGCTTTTTCCTGTGGTGTTTGAGTTAAGTCAATAACTAACTCAAATGTCAGCATGACAAATTATGCACAGTTCGTAACCTGAAGGCCTAGTGTTTAAAATATAAAATAATTACAAAAAAATATGTACATGTATTAGGCATTGTCTCAACTTGTGGCTTTTGCTGTGGCTTTTGCTGTGGCTTTTGCTGTGGCTAGATTCTTCATTATGGCTGCCACAGCCATCAGTCGTAGCCAACGGCAGTATAGCTGAAGGGTATCTTTGCTCGATTAATTTGAGATTAATCCATATGAAGCTGTGGAGTGTTTGTTGCAGCCATTCAATGTACATGAACGGTGGCCCATTCTTTACTTTGTATTCAGTGGCCACATCGCTCACTCTGCCTAATAAAATATGGAAATTAAACATTGGTAAATTGTCATTTTAGTTTTGTGTAGCGCACAGAATCTTCACATGACAAACCCACATATTCTTTCATTAATGTATATTTTGTCTTTCCCTCTGCAGTGACTTCCTTTTCAAGCTCCTTCTGATTGGAGATTCCGGTGTGGGAAAGTCTTGCTTGCTTTTACGATTTGCGGTAAGTCTAAGCTCCTGGATATGATATTCGACCCTATTCTGTATATCATGGGATGATACAACTTGATGGTTTATCAGCACCTGAAGGCCTTAGAAATCAGTGAGATTTTGTACCTGTTTGTTCCTGGGCCCAATTTCATAGAGCTGCCTAAGCACAAAAAAATTGCTAAGCACAATAACATTTTGCTTACCAGAATAAGGTTACCAGCCAAACTACCATGTCACGTGTACAATTTGTGACTGGTATCCTGCCCATTTCTGCTTAGCAGGAAATTGTTAAGCATTATTTTCTGCTTAAGCAGCTCTATGAAATTGGGCCCTGATGGCAGACATGATTGGTCTGACTTGTGCAACCATAGCAGTCGACACGAGAGATATTGACCAAATGCAGCTGATGCCATCATCACAATCATCTTGGTTGGGCCATTTTTGTAGTGCGCATTTTAGGCGACGCAGTGTTTACGAGCTTACCGTTGACGCCCAAAATGGTGAGCATGAAGTCGCAATTGACGTTGGTACAAGGGGTCAATATGTGGAGCTGGGGAAAGGGGAGGGGGGTAAGCTTGTGTAGTGGATCAATACATGTTGAAATTATAATGTAATACATGTAGCTCCCTCAAATGAAATGTTCCAATTCGAATGAATACAAGTAATGATAATAAAAATGAACCTAGTTTCTGATGTGATTCGGAATGTGTGCTACCAGGCCTTGAACTTCGCTCTTGAACGGGCACGGCAGATTTCCTCAGGTAAGGGGCACTCTATGAGGAAAATGTAAATTTGTATTGGAACTTTGCAAAGGGCACCACAGCAAAAGCACAGGGCACCACGGCAATTGCTGTGGGTGCCATGGGATATTTTGAGGCCTGTGCTACTGCAACTGTCCATGCCCAAGAGGTTTCTCCAAGCGTAAGTAACCAATCTGACCTAACATCAGACCTTGCACATAATTAATACAACATACATTAGTCTGGGATTTCCTGTCCGTATCTTTTTTTGACAGCGTCGTTAATGCAGCTAATCATTCACTTCCTCCTTTCTCTTATTGTCCTCCTTACACAGGATGACACTTACACAGAGAGTTACATCAGCACAATCGGTGTCGACTTTGTAAGTTTGTTTTGTTTTTGATTTGAATGCTTTCATTGTCCTTTTTCCTGTTGGTTAGTTCAGACTAGAGAGTAGACCGTTCTCACGACCTCCTTCAACCCTGGAATAACAACACTATAATAAGCTGAATTCTGAAAGTCATTATACAGTTGGCCTTTAAACCAATTTAGGCATGAAGAAAAATACCATGACTGCCAACTTTAAACACTGCTGTATTTTCCTGCGTAGAAGATGCGGCTTATCCGACCTTGGCGGTACAAACAAAATTATTGCGTCTTATTTAACGGTGCGCCTTATCTACTCTGTAGGCATAGGTATTTACCAAGCTATGAAGAAAGTTACTGATGAACTGGTCATCGTTGACCATGCTGCTGTCCATAATAATAATAATAATAATAATAATAATAGTACCACGAGAATCAACGACTACCCGTGCTGTATGTATGTACATGGCTACAGCGAGCATGCCAGTGATAAACTAGTCTTTGAAGTAAAGTCGTTTACAAGCGTTTTGGTATGTTATCGCGTAGTGCACTATTAGATTTCGTCAACGGAGGTCGTATGCTCACATTCTCTTGCATTGTAAGAAAAATAGGTAGTACCAGCATCTTTTTTCATACACGACGTCAATAAATAGTTCAACCACAACCAGGTGTTTATTTTACCAGCATCTTGAGTACATGTAAATGTACAAGCCCAGGACATGGTGCTTATAAACAAAGATGTTAGTTTCCTATGCGAGTCATTTTTTATATTTGAAGTAAAATTATAAACAGTTGAGTTGAAACAATATTTGCCATTTTCAGAATATCTAACAATAATTCATGTGCACTTATAATGGAAGTAATATATAAATTAAAAAAAATTTGGGGGTAAAATAAAATAAATGTTAGGCATTTGTCGGACTTTTGATTTTATTCAGTTATCTTGTTTGCTTCACTTAGTCAATTTTGACCTTCTTTTGCATAATTTCTGTTTTGAATAAAAAAAAAAAACCACTCAATATTTGTGGTCTACAACGAGCAATTTTCCACATCTGTTGCTTATAAATTGTATTACTGTAACTTAACACATACATGTAACAGTAACTGTATACTGATATTTAGTAACTCGTAGCATTGTTTCTCAGGCATCATTTCAATAATGATCTACTCCCTAGGTTGTAAGGACTTGTGAGGACTTTTGGTAACACAGCCGCCGTAGGGGTCGATCACCGATACCATTTCATCAATTTTAAATTGCTGTCTGCAGGATTTGATTAATACACCTATTCAATTACCCTCGCAGGAAACTCGATAAATTGTGTCACTCCTGTTGAACTCTTCTTGGTTAAATATTAAACTGGAAGGAAAGTTCATTTCTTAAAAGGCTTCCAGTTATTAATTTGTTTAGTTTCTTGTGCAAAATCTTAGAAAGGTTTCTGTGGTTAACACTGTGTGGCTCGGCATCCAAATCCCAAGTTGAAGTCCCTTTTCTGTAGGGTCGGTCAGTCGACCAACAATCAATGAATTTTCATGTAACAGAAGGAGGGATAACGCCTCTTCATTTCTTAACCCTTAAGCACTTACGCACATGTAAACATTGAGTCACGTACTCGGCATGGAAAGGGAGAAGATTTTCTACTATACCAAGAAATTCTTAGATAACTTTCATTGTGATTATTTTTATGTATTACAAATTTGATATTTTGTAGGGGGTGAAATTAACTCTCCAATGATTTGCACCAGTGCTTTATTTCCTGTACCATATTGAAGCCTTGAGGGCAAAATCATAAGACAGATCAACTAAAAATAGGAAACAATTAGGAAATCGCATGTGTAAACTCAAGATACAACTTGCCAAACTTCTCTGTGTGGTTTGTTTGGGGTAAACAAATTGAGGATTTTGTAAAACATCTTATTACATTTTTCTTGTTAACAATTCTTTGTGTTTCTCCTTTCAGAAAATCAGAACAATTGAACTAGACGGTAAAACAATCAAACTTCAAATTGTAAGTAGCTGTTGATAATTATGAGCTATAAATCCAGTTTATCTAAACAAGTATGAACAAGTATGAACATTCTTAATGCAGAAATATATATATATTAATAAAATAAATAATAAAAATACAAATACTTTATTCTTTCATTAGGAGCTTAGTACCGAAACCATTATCCCAGGTTATTGATTAACATATCACAGAAAACACAATAAAGTGCAGTTTTTCCCAATGGTTTTAACTTTTGTATAAGTACCTGTTTCAATATGGGAATGGACACTGAAAATAATTTGAGTTGATTTGTATTATTAATTAGTATTATTTTTTAACTACTCTCAAATCTCATTCGGTAGTTTTTGCCAAATATATAATTTGTTGCTTGATATTAACCCTAAAGGGGCAAGTTACATGGTGGATTAGGCAGCTTCTTTTATGCTTCCAATCTTGAAAAATAATAATATTAGTGGCTCCTTACATAGCGCTTAAATCAGTCACTCAGTGATGCTCATGGCGCTCCAACATTTTTACCCCTGATCACTGGGTCATTTATTTCTTTTGTTGAACCATCTCAACTCTCTTGGGAGTACAATACAGCCTGTGCAGCCAAGTATGTAGCGCACCAAGGTTAATCAATCACGAGAACCACCCCTGGCCTCGCAGGTACCCATTTACCCCTCGGTGAAGAGAAGCAATTATAGCTAAGTGTTTTGTTTAAAACACAAGTGTCATGACTGGGAATCAAACCCACACCCTGATGACTTGGTCTCCAAAGCTTGAGTCCGATTCACTAAACCTCTCGTCCACGAAATGCCACATCTTCATTCATGCCATTGAAGACAAATCTCTGCGTTTGACAGGGTCCCATTTACTCTCTAATGTCAAGGGTTTGAACCTGCATTCTAAAGAGACATCTCCAGTGTTTAATTTCTTTGCACTTTCTTCTTTAATAGTGGGACACGGCAGGCCAAGAACGATTCCGAACCATCACATCTAGCTACTACAGAGGAGCTCATGGAATCATAGTCGTATACGATGTAACAGATCAGGTAAGTCATTAGTGCAATCTTAAAGCACATAACGTTTACAAGGATAAGTTTCATCTAGGGCTGTTAACATTACCTTAAAGGGACTAAAGGTTGTTGCCCTTGTGTTGTATTACAGGCCTGATGCTTCGTTTTTGAAATGGCACCAAGGCGTTTTCTCCTTGGTTAAGGGCACCTACATGAGGAAATTGTCATTATCTATGGGAGCATCTTAAGAGGCACTGAGACAACGACCAGGGGGCAATGGAGGCAATTACTTCCATTGCCTGCGTGAAGTATAGGGCTTGGTGTCATGCTCCTTTTCCTGGTAGTCGTTGTGCTTCATTAGGTCTGATGTTTCCAACTCTATCCTACTCTAAATTCAGGTTTTACTTGAACTTTGTTAATGATACTATACAAAGCCAAACTCATCGAGCTTTTGCTTTGGGTAGGCACTTTGAAAGATTCCATGAAAGTCTACAAGATTGAGAGTTAAGTTTACTGTAGTGTGTTGCAGGACGGGTCTTTGTCAATACATAGGGTCCCAGTTTTTATCTGGATATTGACACCATGCATGTGACACCATGTTCCCTGTGTGGTATTGTGCAGTGTGCATTAAGGCGACGCATGAGTGGTTAGACAGGCACCATATCTTTACAGGCAATTTTTCTTCAAAAATGGCAGACTGTAAGTAGACAGTCACTAGGTGTGACCTCAGTGCAAGGGGTCAAAAGTGCCCTACACAATTGATTATGCATCTACTGCTTTCTTATTTTATTGACTGTTTGTGCTTCATTTACAATGAAGATGGATTGATCTTATTTTCTTCATCAAATATCCTTTCTTATTTTGTGCAGGAATCATTCAACAATGTGAAACAATGGCTACAAGAGATTGACCGCTATGCTTCGGAGAATGTCAACAAACTACTCGTGGGAAACAAATGTGATTTAACAACTAAGAAGGTTGTGGACTACACAACGGCGAAGGTAAAACATCAAATTCACTGAAATTGCTTTCAGTGGTTTTTTTTATCTTCAAAGTCAAAGCGTGGTTTGGATTATATTGGATTGCTTTCTTGCTGACATTGAAAGTTCTATGGCTTATTTTTATGACATGTTGCTTGTCCTCTTCCAAAGGCAAGTGTTTGCTCAAATATAGAAAACTCTAGATTTGTACTTTTGGTTCTCCAAAGTATAGCTCAGACATTTATTTTGAAAATCCTATTGACAACTTGCCACTTATCTCTTTGTCTCCTCCCCCTTCAGGAATATGCAGACCAACTGGAGATCCCCTTCCTTGAAACAAGTGCCAAGAATGCCACGAATGTCGAGCAGGCTTTCATGACAATGGCCGCCGAGATCAAGAACCGCATGGGACCCGGGACTGTACCCTCAGACAGTAAACATGACAAAATCAACCCCAGCAGCACGCCCGTTAAACAAGGGGGAGGAGGGTGCTGCTCTTAATTGTAACAATAGGGGGCTTGTACTATTATAAATAGCCTGGTTTGTCTAATAAAAGCCTATTGTTTTTTTGTGAGCACTGGCTGGAATTGTGTCCTTGAATTGGGGGTTTGTCTATAACAATGCTACATGTAATGATATTGCGACAACACATTTTTTCCCCCTCCACTTTCAAAGCTGTATAAAATGAAGTATTTTCACGTGCAAATATATTTCTCGTTTATTTAACTTCTGTGTATCTTTGGATTGAACAGAGCGGTACTTATGTGCAAAAGCAAATTTACATTTGTTGGAAATGCTGAGATGTATGACAGGCTGGAAAATGCATTTTTCCTAAAGTGATGCAATACCGTATGTCTTGACTGCAAAAACACGCACAGAATCTTTAACAGAATAAATTCACAAGGTCACCAATTTAAAGGACACAATGCGCTTCAGTGGCACTTTTAAACAAGACTTCCAAGGGTCACCTGAGAAGGGGGTTGTATATTAATTTTTTTGTTTCATTATACTAAACTAAGGACGGGAATATGTAATTGTTTAAAACAGAAAACTGTGATGTTATCATTCCCAAATTCAGCTACCTATTCTACCGTGACGGCCAAGTGAGAGATGTCTGGGATTTGGGATGAAGTTTTTGATAGTGACATGGTGTTTTAGACTGTGTGAACATTTTGGAATTCCATGTATCGCAGAAGTTGTATTGTCTCTGCATGTAATACTGTGCATTTAATATAGCAATATTTATCACTGATTGTAAAAATTGGAAGCTTGTGACTGAGATGCAACCCTTGGGAGATTATCAATGGCTAAGCACAGGCACTTTGTTGTTGGAATGTATAAGGATGCGCAATTCTTCCATGTTCAGATGAAACATACATATTGCAAAGGTCAAACCATGCATTGGGGGAAGCTTCATGCTATGATCAGTAGATGGTGTCTGTTGAGGTGTTTTCTCAGTTCTAGCTGTGGTTTTCTAGCTGTGGTTTTCTGTCTCAGCTCAGTGTCCACTGCTGGGTGGGGGTTGGGTTGTATTGCCGAGTGCATTCCTCACTTTACCGAGAGTTTGAGAACTTGATTATCGTTTTTTCCTGACCCGATTTCAGCCAGGATGTGCGGCTTGCTGAAGTATTTGAATCAAGTAATTAGATGTTTTCTGAGGGCAGCATGGTAATTGTGCCATTTAGATTTGCGAGGCCAAAGTAATTGTACTGTAGTAGTGAGACCCATTTCCACATTGATGACTATGTTGCTCGCTTTGATTGACTCTGTTTATGGACATTTCAGACGTTATTGGGCAGTCGATCAACTTGCATGTCTCGGAACATTATGACTTCCCGGTGTCAAAACAATGTAGGAATGGCAGTAAGACCAGCTTTATTCTGAGCTGATTTCAACTGATTTCTACCATGGCAAACCGAAACCTTTTAATTTGAAGGTTTGTTGGCAGTTAAAGCTCAGGATAGTGAAAGGAAATTGAATGCAGTTTTTGTCACTTGGCATGTGCACAATGTAGTATTTGTACATTGCATCATGCAGGCATGCATTGTTCAGCTGAGATGATTTCCTCATATTTTGGTTTCTCAGCTCCACCATTGAAAAGAACGCAGTAAAAAGTGTTGCTGTGCCGCTTTCTAATTTTGTTGACAAACTGCAGTTGTATGCCTGCTCATGTCATACTATCATTAATTTCAACTGTCGTGACAAATTGTGTCGATCAGGGCGCAATTTCATAGAGCTGCTGAATTAAGCAGAAAATACTGCTTCAACAGTTTCTATGTAGCAAAAAATAAGCAGTATACCAGCCACAGGTAGTACATGCAAGATGGTATTTCGATTGGTAACCTTATTCTGGTAAGCATAATTTTGTAGTGCTGAGCTACTTTTTGTGCTTAAGCAGCTGTATAAAACTGGGCCCTGGCTTCAGGTGGTTTTGTAGCACACTTGCTTCCAGGAAAGTTTATGCGTGTAATTTTCTATCAGACAAATTTGAATAGTTCAGACAATGTTATCATGCGAGTAACCCATGCCCTTACAGGGGTAGATTTCATTGAATTACATTCTTATTTTTTAAATAGTTTCATCGAATCCTGGTCTTGGGGTTTCAAATGACCAACTCATGATTAAAAAAAAGCAAGGTTTGACATCCATGTGAACTGTGATCGGATATACGAACAATGAAAATGATATTTCCTTACACTTGGGTCTCACCGAGTTCCATATTATTTTTTCTCTTCAAATTCTCTGTTGATATTTTCAAATACAGAAATATTTTACTTTTACATTTTATTTCCTTTTTTTGAAGATGTTTGAAAATTATCCTGTTGATTGATAGGTGCACGTGTTTGTAATAAGTGATGATTAACGTTATTAAACCTCTATAATTAATTTATGTTTGTCTGTGGATGTCAAAGGTGATTTACGTCATTTACTATATTTAACCCTTACAGCTTTTGCTGAATTTCATTCATACAATACGTGTTACTTCAAATTTGCTGAAAGAGGGTTAAATAAATTCTTGTATTTGAGACCTCCAAGTGATATTTTTACACAAACATGTACATTCAATAATTCATGTTCCATGTTTTCAATGTAGCATTATTTTATGTTTGTTCACCTGTCGTTTTGGGTTTGGTGGAAGGGCAACTTGAAAAGAAACGCCTGCATCGTTGCTTTGCTTCTTTTGAGCTATTTTATACAATGCACATAATAATGAAAACACACTCAGAAATACAGTTCACAAAAGAACTTGTGGTTGTAGAAGTTTATGGCACAATGAAAACCAGGCTTTGATGAAGAAGATACTTAGTTGATTCATTGTACATTGATTGTCATGCTGAATGGAATGTGAACTTTAATAGCGTTTATTTTTTGGACTTTTAATTGTTGTAGTCATGATTAAGCATTGAAAGAAAGTGGAATTTTAAAGAAACTTCAGTAGAAGAATCAGTTATAATGGCAGATGGAACACTAGGATTCATATTATGAAAACATCCAAACATCATTCCTTACAGTGGTGCCATTTTAGAGAAACACATTTAAATCAAATGAAACCAGATTTGTGGTCTAGCAATCCTCTAAAATCCTTTCCCCTCCCCCTCTTCTCACTATTGTTTATTTTATTCTTTTTATTTTATTGGTTTCATGAACCTGTGAATAAACTCACTGTTCTCTTTTAATAGATTTTCTTTTGCATACCAAAGCTGTGTTTTCCCTTAAAGATCTTTCTTGATTCTTGATTTAATTAATAAACACCCATTGTTCATAGATGACTGTATCGATTGTGTAGTGTTCAACTCTAGTTGCAGGGATGTATTTACTGTATAATAATTACTTGCTGTTGCTTGAAGTTTGTTGTCGATCCTGGGAAGGCCTAAGATGCCCTGTTTTATCTTTTCGGTGGATTCAGTGTGTACCTTGTGTGCATTCATCTGCTGTATGCTGGGCTCCCTTAAATGTAGATAGTATTGTCTCCACAACTCTTAACATCATTTAGAGAAAATCATTTAATTTGTTCACACTAATCCAACAAATTCTACTCCAACCACAAAACAGTCAAGTTTGAAGAGTATGCTTGGGATTGTTTTTTTGTACAATCGCCTGAGTAGATTCTTTGGTTGGCAGATAAAATTTGTTGTTTTGAGTTCAGTTTGTTCATGGAGCTGTGGTGTCTGCGTATCTTGGTGCGGCCATCTTGCTTTTTCTGTTTGACCCAGCGTCACCAAGCTGAGGCTGGAATGAAAAGACAGTCTGGTCCCTTTTATGACATGAGAACCAGAACTGCCATTGTTACTGTTGTATGTAGGGTATCAGACACAGATACATGATGAAGGTCTATTGTAAAAACAAATGCACACTGAGTGAGTACCCACAGTGCAATATCTTACAATGTCTATTTAGCATTGTTGTTAAGAAGTTGCAGTGACCTACTGCTGCGAGATCAAGTTGTCCGATTTGTCAGTTCCAATTTTACACAAAACCTGTACAGAATCCTTTGCAACCATTTCGTATAGTGCACATAAATAGGCTGTTACTCTTATAACAAAACTGAACTTTTTTGTTGTAAATTTGATGAAAGTCTAGTTTGGTGTAGTTTCACCATGCACATCAGTCCAGGACTAGCCTGACTCCGTAGAATTGTCTTTTGAAGAAAAATGTTTTCCAGCATAAGAGTCACTCATCAAAAGTAGCTTCTATGTGGCCCAGTGAAGAAACAAATATTATTGTTCCAAGTTCCTGTGAAACGCTACTGTAATGTGTTCCCATTCCTGTAAGATAATTTCCATATTAGGCGTTGAATCTGCACTTTTATAAATGATAATAAATTGACAAGCCCTGTGCATATTTAGATGTTTTTGCTGTTCAGACCACAAACTTCTGGTAGTTGTAGAAATAATGAATCAAATCTTATCACAACCTATCCAAAGTCCATCAGATTGTTTAATTTATATTGTGGTTGATAACCAACCAGGTGACCAGGGGTGGATTTCACAAAGAGTTAAGACTAGTCTTATCTCAAGTTAGGACGAGTTACTCGTCCTAACTTAGGACTAGCCTTAAGTTTTTAATAACTCCTAGGACTAGTCCTAAGTTAGGACTATCTTTGTGAAATCGACCCCTGGTTGTTGTAATGCATATTATAAGTTTATATGATAACTATTACAGCTGTAGTTTTGCTTTTAGTACAATATTGTAATAAATGATATTTGGCTGCCATTGAGCGCCTGTCCTGCAGATACAAAAAAAAAAATAATAAAATGAGATAAAACAAAACACTTTGTAATTTGTAAATGTTTAGTGAAGAGCTTCGCCACTTTGGAAATAAATGATTGAACCAAATCTCTCCAAGAGTACTGAAGAGATGACAGGGAGATCAGACTGGATTCGGTATGTCTGTGTCTGGACTCTATAATTGATAAAAAATGAATGCTTGATAAGAAGAGTATTTTTGTGGTGATTGATATGTGGCATGGTGTAGGCCTACACAACCCCACCCCTCCAATTGTGCTTTAATTATGTTCTAGGAATCTCAGAATTATATATTTTTGAGGGAGGGGGGGGGGGGGTGGTACTTCTGTACAAGAAGGGAAGGTTGTGCCAGAGTATAAGATCATTAAGGGTAACTCGCTCATCTGCTGCATATCCAGCAGTGTTATCGTCTGGAAAGTCGAGCTTGCAATGTAGATAAACATCTGTAGAATTCCTTCCTCTCATGAGAATTCCAAAGCAAGTTCAACGAGAAGCTGTTTATACAAGTATTGGCCAATTGTGTTATTTACACGACCCATTTAACAGGACCAAATCAAGCAGAGTTGTAATGCACTTGACCAAAGTATGACAGCTTGTGTTGTAACCATATGGTTATAATGCACCTCTTTTGCAACCAAACCAAATCAATTATACAAAAGTAAACACATTTATTTTGAATAAAAATAATAGTATAGTAAAATAAAAACTAGCAAATAAGCTGAGCTTGGAAATCAGAAAATGTGTTCCTTGCAATTTATATCCAATGCAGTCTTTATGAGTTTCGAGAATTCCAAAAAAGAAAAAAAAAATTGAGGGGAAGACATTGCCCTTTTTCTTTCGCCAGTGCATTTTTCGTGTCATAGCGCCACCTTTCGAGAAACTTCTACTACCGCTTCCACTGGAGAGCACAAGTCTTGTTTTCCACGTTCACACAAAAATACCCAAGTAAAAGCAAACGGTAATGCCGTGACAGTGTAATACAGGCACCATGCTTAAAATAGGCTTGCGTGTTGTTTTGAGCACAGTGTGTGTGTACGTGTGTTGTGTGCGGTGCCGGTATTGTTCCTAATTCCACTGTATTTTCTGAAGGATTGGACTGCTTTCGGCAATTATTGTTAATGACGTCGGAGTTGTTTTTATCACAACAGTTATAGGCTCAGAAGGCTAGAGTTCAACACTTGTGAGAGATCGGTTTATTTCCTATAACATTGTGAGGAAAGTATAGTTCACAGCAACTTGGTTCACAGATAGGTGGGCACCGGAAAAACATAAATCTTTCAATCTGCTCCGAGTCCTTCCTCGGATGTCCTACCCATCCCCAGTGTGTGTGATCGATGATGCCGGCAAGAGCTTGAGAGTGGTGGCTCACGAAGTACACGTCACGCACGTACCTGTCATGCACGTGCACACTGCTCTAACCGTAGAGCTCTAAACTTATAAACAAGGGTACAGTACTGTACTACTGGTATTAGGTAACGTTTGTTTGAAGTTGATTTACAACATTGGCGAGCTGATGTCCTATGACAGGTCTGGAGCCCTTGTTTTGCCTTGATTGAAGTTGTGCTGCTACGCTCATTGACGCTGTCGCTAGTGCTCATGTTTGAAATCGCAACAATTAATTGATCATGTTTAACTTTAGGTCGTTGTTTTGGGGGATTTGCTTGTTGTGTTTACTAGACACAGCTCTGCTAAGCAATAAAGAACTCAACAAAAGTGGGGCTGCACACCGTTGTTTTTGCGAGGTGGGTATTTGTTATTTATATTAACTATATTTTATTTTTGAGTTATATTCCTTCCTCCGGGTCCATTGTTGTTGGTGTACTCATGAAGGAAATAAATGTTTACTCTAGTTCTACATCCTAGTAGTAGTACTACTGTAGAGGGGCATGTTTTTTCTTTTTGGCACATCCCCGCAATCCCGCATATGTCCCGGCTGCTTCTTCCCAAAAGTCGAGGGTCCCCAAGAGCCGGGACTACAACGATGTGCATTGATTGTATACAACTTACCGGAAAAAGTGGTCAATTCTTATTCTTGGGTTTTCTTTGTTGATTTGTTAACTTTGTTTTATTTACTAAATTTCACTTTCCTTAAGTTACTTAAAATACCATATAATTTTTATAGCCAACAACTTAAGTTTATGGTTATACAAACTACTCTGTTTCTTCAAAGACTTTAGTTTTTAACATAGATGTTAAACTAAAGTTTTGAAGAAACAAAATTGCGTACACCTAAAACTCAATTACAATTGGGACTAAAAAAACATCTGACAGATCTGCGGTCAAGCTAGTTATGACCGTAGGCGTCAAAACTTTTTTAAAAGGAGCGCCCCAGGTACTGGGTCTTTGTTGGGACTAGCTTGGTCCCAGCAGATCCAATACGCCAAGACTTGCATGGTCTACAATAAATGAACCACTTGTAAACATTTTGGAAGATAAGACAAAACACATAAAAGAATACTTAGACTTGGAGCTTAGCAATTAGCATGATAAAATGCTGATGTTCTGTCCCACCTTTAGCATTGTCCCACTACCATGTATGATGTAGTTGGGACTGGTCTCAACTTGAGTGTAACACTAGTTGGGACGGCCTAAACTACATGGGTATAGCTGGGATCCAGAGATCTGAAAAATTCTTCTATTTAACTCGATCTGCCAAAGGGACAAATTGGTCTTTTTACTTTTAATTAACTTGTGTTGCATTGCATTTAGCAGAATAAAGTTTTAAAAATTAAAACTCATGCAGTGGTCACTGTACAATTTAAAACTATTTGTTAAACAGGGGCTCCAAGGTCGTCAAAATCAGTTTTGTGGTCTACTCGTTTCTCCAATTAGTGTCCTTATGAAAATGGGAGAAGAATTACAAATCTCTCACCTCGGGTTAAAACGGTGTAAAATGCCAGTGCGTCTGCTAACCCTAACCCTAATACCCTTCAAGTGCAATTTTTGTCAAAATCAAACCAAATGTGATTTTGTCGCATTTCAATGTATAATAAATAATATAAGCCTAAATAGTAAACAATATTTATATAATGCAAAAATCTGCCTGAAAGACGCTCAAGGGGCTTTACAGAATGAAAGATGTAAAACAAGAAGCCAATAAAATCATGATATCAAGCCAATCAAAATCAGAACTGTAATCAAAGCCAAAATTAACAGTTAGAACAAACCAGAAACAGACGGAGCCTAAAAATATTTTTAAAATACAATTCCCTGATCCCCTTAAAACACAAGAACCTAAATGTACTAATTACTGAAAGTAGTTCTAAAACTCAGGGTAATATCAAAAGTACCGGTAACCAAACAGATTTACACTTCTAGCATACAGACAATGCATAATAAATAATATAGTCAGTCTGTACGTTTTTGTATAGAGAACTTTTAGTTCACTCCTGAATTTGTATGATATTCAATCAAAATGGCATTGAATTTGACCTTTTGACTCGCACAAAATTTCCTCTTTGGAATGTACAGACACCCATTTGTTTGTGATGTCTGCTGACGACATGTTTCAAAGTTCGTTCTGCAAGACTATCAAATGAAATTCGCAGTTTTAACGTGAGGTTAGAGACTTGTAATATTTCCCCCCATTTTCATGAGGACTCTAGGCCTATTTAATAAAAAACTAGTGCATCACAAAACTGAAATCGACCATGGCGTTCCTCTTTAACTCTGTGAAGCTATGAAGTACATTGAGAGGTAGTCGACCCCCATGCTTGATCCACATCATCGTATTAAACGGGAATCAAGGGCTTGTTTTGTTTTGTGAATTTAGTAATAAGAATTTACATAGTTAAAACACAGGGCTCTCCCTTAACACTTATCATGGTGTACATTGTCTATTAAAATGGGCTAGTGAACTGTTAAACACCACTTCTCAACTTGCCCTGTGGGTTACTAAAAACTGTGCAACCTACTTGTGTAACGCTCATACAGGTGTTTCTTCCTTTTCAGATGTGAATAATGTTTTTTTTTTAACGTTGTAATTTACGTGTGAATTTATATAATTTAACCACTAAACCGGCCGTGATCGCTACCATTAATTCATCAGAAAGACATGTTTAAAATCTGTGCTCACTATAACTTCCTGGGGGCAAGTAAAAAGCCCAGTCCATTTAGCCTGGTGGGTTACTTTATAAAAATCCTAGTTTAAATTCATTATTTTGAAAGCATTCAGACTCAGCAGATAAATATCATGTGATTGATCCATTAAGCCACAATACATAAGTAATGAGGTTTGTTTTTTTTTATTTCCAAATTCTGACAAGGTCTTCTCATGGAGCAAATGATCATGTCAAGCAAGTTTATTGGATCTAAAAATCCAATAAATCAAAACAACCCAAAAGTCTGTCTTTGTCAGATAAATAAACAGTCAGCTAGAAATAAAAGCCTGCTGTTTTTGAAACAAGACTCCGCAGTCATGTACAATGTAGAAGGCCCCACTACTCATGTGCTTTGTTAAAAATGTACACGAGAAGCTTTCGTTACATTTTTAACACTAGATGAATGTCAATTGATTTTTGTTTATTTGTTGTGTCAGTCAGATCTAATTACCCACATCCATATGATATTATTCTCACAATAATACTATAGATATTGAATATAACACTTAATACATAATGACTATGCTACTCATGTATGTTTAATTGCTATTAAAACTACCACAACTGGTAAAGATGAGAGTATTGTTATTCCAAAGTGATTATGAATGACTATAGATGTAATTTTTTCTTCCGACAAGGACACCTGTTTTTATTAGCGACCTAAAGCGTAAATTGAAAAACTAAATGGTTATTATGCCGATTAAATGTAAGCGGAAGGGACTGTTTGCTTGTCTTTAAACTTCAAAATTGTTTTTTTTTGACCCGCCATCTTGTAATTACAATACGAGTTAGAAACCAGCTTTTTATTTATTTTATTAGTGTACATAGGGGCCAGTATTTTTATGTGTTCAGATAATTTCAAAGTAATCTAACTAATTATGCTGTTAATGGTGTATTTGTACTAAACAAAATATGTTTTTTTTTAAAGCTTAGTACAATTTGAAAAGATTTACCAACAGTTTGAGATTAATTTGATGTAGTGTTCATTCAGTGACGTTCTATAGGATTATGGAAAATTGTCAAACAGCTTAAGTGATATTAAAAGTTGTTTTCGGAATGAATATTCGTTGCTCTCTTTTATAAACCAGTTATTTACATAATGTACATTAATTCAAAAACATGTATGTAAATGCTATTTTCTTGGAAGCCCAAGTTTTAGATTTATGACAATTCTTGAAAACTGCCTTTACATGTATATCATTCTAGTTTGGACTGGGGTACTTCTTAAAAAAACAAAAAAATATGGTGTACAGTTTATGTTAAGTGTTAGTTACATGTATAATAAGTTCAGCTTTTCTTTGTAAACTCCATAATTCAGAGAAGAAGTTGATTTGGTTTGAGTCATGACATGGTTTTTGATCAAACTTTTCCTCTTTGCCAAATGTTTGCTTAGCTTGACGGTCAAGTAGATGATTGCAATTGTAAAGTAGAATCCGTAGCCTCTTTCAACAACATCAGAATCGCACCAAGACTGAAATTCATTTTGACCAGAAACTTCTTCAAGTTTTTTAAGGTAAGTTCTTACTGTGAAATCTTTTCTGTAAAAATGCTTTGAAATTTAGGAATATTCATGCCTAGTACCTCTCTGCTTATAAAGTGTTCTTCTCAATCTATTTTCTCCCTTCTTTTTTTTATATTATTTTTTTAATTTTATATATATACTTCCCATTTGTAAAGAAACAAATATATTATTAAATTTTAAAGACAAATGGGATGTTTGGTAAATTATTGAATACAATTTACCAGTTTGCCTTTCCAATGAGCCATAAAAAAAACCTACAAAACATTCCACAAGCCACTGCTTCAAGCAACAGCAACATAATAACAAAAACACTCAAATTTGCTAACAACAAGAAGAAGCATCCCTCAACCCCTTGTTTTATATGCTTCTTAATTAATTTATTAATCAAAAGGTTATACATGTACAGGGAGATTTCTGAGGCTTAATTTAATTTGTTGAGAATTGCCAATATTAAGTGAGATGAATGGAGTGTGTATTGCCATAGGACTATAAATAAAGATGAAGACGGTATCAGACTCCAAATTTGGTTTATTCTTTTGGACTGAGGACTGCACTTAGTAAACTGATAATGCTTTACATGACATGGCTTACTTCAATAATCAGAGTTCAACAGTTTGGCTGCAGAGTGCTGAATTACTGTACCATATGGTGTTTGAGTTTGGTAGAGTGAGGAAGGATCCTCGCAAACCACTCTAGGAAGTTAAAGTGAAATTATTTCCCTTCTTTGTGTTTTTGCAAATGCGTTGAACTTAAATGATATTCCCATGATGCAAAAGTTTCAAATCACACTAGCATGGGGAAAAAACAGTAATTTTGTCATTCCAAATTTATCCCAGTCAATTCACGTTTTTCAGTTTCTGACTAGAGTCATATAAACTACTACATCCTTTAGTTTGTGGTCTACGTGCCTTTTGCTGAAACATTAAATCAACATGAACAGGAAGTCAGAAATGGCCCAAGGAGGAAATGTGGAACTAATATTTGAGTTTCTGCATTTTCCCCCTGATAAAGTAGTGAGGATGGTATTATCTGCTTCAACTGTACGAAATGAACTTTTAGCTTCATGCGGTTTTCTACAGTGCTGATTTTTTGTTAGGCCTAAATAAGATTTATAGGCCTATTTAGTTTCGATTAATTAATACCCATTCGTATGAATCAAAGCATACAAATAATAATAGCGAGTATTTATAAACTGCGCCATTCCATCTTAATGAGATGCTCATGGCCCCTAAAATGGCAGTCAAGTAGAAATACATGACAATGCAGAAGGCACATAAATGACAAATACAACATATTGGCAAGGAAGTGTTTTCAAGCCATTGGTAATTGTTGATCTGGCATGCAACTTCTCAGCTGATCAGCCCATTTTCATTGTGTTTCATTGTGTTTCTTTTAGTGGCATAGAAAACTAAAAGATACTGTATAAAGTTTTGGGTGAAATACAGTTTCCTCTTTTTTTTCTTTCACAATAACAACATTGCTTGTCAGACGGCACGTTGTAAAGCATCAGTTGACGAAAAATAATTTATTGGTTTTTTTCCTCTCATAAATTCTTATGACTTAACCAGATGTTTGATGACACATGGTAAATAAGGTCCAATGTGTTCTCATCATCTAGACTTATTGGTGTAGTGCCACTGCTATGTCCAGGCAATGGACAGTCAAGTGTGACTTTAAAATTAGGGTCGGAGAAATAGTGGCAAAATAGTAAACAACTCCAAAAGCTTTTACTTGACAGAAAACACCTTTTCAATGACCGTTAAAGGAGAATTTAAACTTTGTCTCGATATGGAGATGAAGACAAAAATAGAAGTAAAGCATAAAATACTTTAATAGTAATAGTTCCAGCGGCATTTGCACCAGGAGAATTGCCTCACTGCCCATAAAAGAGAATTTAAAGCTTGTCTCAATATGGGGAGAAAACAATAAGCACAGTTCTAAAAATTTATTTTAAAATGTATAGGGCCTACCATGAAAATTGTAAGTAAAATAAGAAATTACATCACCGTATAAAAATATGCTGAAATTAATCCCTCCACTCCTCAGTATGTAATTAAAATACTGAGGTGTACGATGTACAAGTAAATGTGATTCAACACTTCAATCAGGGCATTTGTAATTAAAATCTTGTCACTTCAAACCCTGTTTTTAATTTTATTTTTGATTCAATCTAAAAAAAGAGCGATGATTTAGTAACAAAACAGATTTTCTTAATTGCGCTCATCATTTTGTTCTCTGTTTTCATTAGTAGTTTTTTTGTGTGAAGTTGATAGTTTACAGAGTGTTTTTCTTCCAACAGGTGAATTTAGATAAAAAGTGTCCATTCTGGTCTGATGATAGTGTCTGCGCCTTACGTAGCTGTGCCGTCTGCCCGTGTACAGATGTAAGTTCTTGTCATAGTTACTTTTTTACTTATCAATTCTCGAACACCTCCTTTCTCATCTCCTCTACTCAAAGGTAGGGTTATACTTTGGTAATGACCCCCCAAAAAAAACCTTGTTATAAAGATGGTAATGGTAGTAAGTATCCTGCGAAATTATTTTGTCTGAAATGCCCCTGTTGACATGGTTGATTAGATATCAATAACAGTATGTGGACAAATTTGAATCTCCAACAAGGCAAGTTTTGGAGATTCAAAATTTCCGTGGTGTCCATGTGTGGATGCTGTGGCAAGAGATGTGGTTGGTACACGTTGTTACTTCGCTTAAAGGTGGACGGATTCGATGTTCTTGATGAAAATATCGTTGACAAAAACCAGTATATAACTCTACATGTACCTTTATACAGCTGTGCAAATTATGCTTTCAATAAGGATTTCTGATATTTGTCATAGTTTGTTGTCCGTTGGACAATTTTAAAAGTGAACTTGAAAGAAACAAAATCTAGCTGTTGCAAACCGGTAACCTACCAGAATTTCCTGTGGTCGGCTTAGTGTAAATGCAAACATTTAGAATGACCTTTCATTTTTTGACCCAAGCCGAGTCTGCCTTAAAGGTGGTCTTTAAGAAACACTACTGAGGAGGAAACTTGAGGCCATTAATATTTTTTGAAGATATTTCCTCATCTCAATCATAGTGTAATAGGGCTGTATCCCTCTGGGAAGCTATAAATTTGGGGTATGTATTAAACCAATACTCAACAATATGACCAAGTTGTGTTTAGAGGGACATGTTGCAATGTGGTTGAAATTGTGTGGTTTTCCTTCACACCGGGACTAACACGGTCAGCCATTTTGTAGAACACAATTTGTTGGTGTTAGTTCACTTGTCATAGTCAAAAAGCACCAAATCTGAAGGCAACGTGTCCCTTTACGATTGGCCTGTCTTCCCAAACTCGGGTTTCAGTTACCATCTGGTGACTGTGGTACAAATGATGCATCAATATAACATTTGACCAATCTTTACTGTTTGAGCTACTGATAATATGCGATGCAATGTAAAGCCCTTTCTGTCAGCCAAAATTGTGAAAAATTTGCAGGTAGTGTTATCATTTTGCAGCAGGTATCAGTGTTGGTAGGGCAGCCTGCTGCAACCCCAGACACCTCTTGTCTTGTCGTCGTGTTCGTCTTGTCTGGGTGTAAATAAATGTGTAGTCAACCAGGCGTGATCCAAGTAATTTAGCTGTCACAGTGTGGTATCACTGCAATGATTGCAATCTTGTTTTGTGACCTTTAAAGAGATCTATGAACATGTGATTACAATAACTCATGGTTTATTGAACATCATGAGAAATTACAACAAATATTTTTTAGGAATGGCTTTCAATATTGTACGTTCAACAAAATATATATAGTTTCATGAAAACAGTCTAACATGGCAGTAAGGTTCCTCTTTAATATATATCATTTTCAGGAGTTAATGAAAGGTGGTAATCTCATATAAAGGAACAATTAAGTTGGCTCAGTGGTTTCATCTCTGTGACCCTTGTTTAAATACCACAGCCTTGCTTGTGGATTGGGTTTTCAGTCCCTGCCTGATTTTTCGTTGATTATCTCTATTTGTTATATTAAGCAGTTGCTTCCTCCTTTTTTTTCTCATTACCAGAAAAGTAAAATAACAATAGCAATAACAGCTGTAAACATGCTCTGTGTAGCTCCAATTTCTGTTCCTAATTGAATTTTTAAACATGTTAAAGGAACACAGTACAAGTGGCTACCAAACCAAGGACCCCCCCCCCCCCCCGTATGTATTTACTATTCATCAATCCTTTCACAACGCCTTGTGTAATGAAGCCCTTTGTTGCTATGGTAATAACATTATTGAGTGGTTGCTAGGGAGTCGTTCTCAGGATAAAGAGGCTTATTGTTGAGATAGATAGGATCAGCTTGATCTTCGTTCCGGGAACAGAATGTACTTGTTTTACCTCTTGGGTAATCTCTAAGTCTTAGACCCTTAAATGCGTCATACGACTGGTAAATGTTGGGACTTCTTTTGATCGGTTTTTAATCTCAGAAAGTTTACTTTTTCAAAACTTGGTGCTCTCAATTTGTCGTTGCTATTTGCCAAGTCAAACTAAAGCAAGCATATTTCTTAAAATAAAATTCCATGTATTTATAAATTTAAAGCATTACATGATGCAAACAGGGTTTATTTTTCTGAATGGAACCTGATGTAATATCTCTCCAAATCCTGCTTAAATAAAAATACTCAGACATTTCAAAGAAATTGAGCAATAATAAAATTGCTGTTTGTTTGTTTGTTTGGGTTTTATTTTTTTTGATTGGGGTATATTGATTTGTTTTATCTTTTCATAGTTCTGATATTTTGCATCAATTGAAAGTACTATTGATTTGTTAGTTTTGTTTGGGGTTTTTTGTTATGTTTTTGTGAACATAATGAAAAATTACATGTGTTTTGTCAGAGTTTTTATTTGTTTATATCAGGCTTATTTCAGTGGTTGCAATCAGATAAGCAGCAGTGATTAGTATTTTTTTTAGATGCATTTATCTTGACTTTGACAGAAATATTTTTCTGAAACGCTGGTACTGCAGGAATTTGATATCAATCAGTTACCTTTCAGATTTAAACTAATCAACTTATTGCTGTGTTATTTATCAATCATCACCTTTGTCTTGAGTTTAATAGCAACGTACCTGAAATGTGTCTGATTATCCTACAAGTCATTCTTACTGCCAGAGTCTTAACAATACACTCTGTAATTATCAGCACATTGGCTCCCTAGTGCAGTTTGTATGGATTTCAGAAATTCGGTTTTTCATATTTTGGAGCTCCTGGTAAATGGAGTTATTGATCAAGAGTGGCCTCCAAAGTAATTGTGTGGCATAAAGAGATATTCATTGTCTAAGAAAAACATAATTATATGTGGATGTTAGTTGATGTTTTCAAATTTATATGTATTTTTCATTTAATGCCCTTCCAGTCATAACGAACATGAAATTGCAATTAAGGACCTCATTTGCTCTGAGCTGTCAAACTGACTCTTGACAGACCTGATTGACTGACAAATATATGTACATGCACTAATTGACTATGCAATATATCTTTATATAAGGTTTATAACGAGTTGGTTCTAATGGATCAAGCGCTGAGCCATCCCTGTCCCTAAGGCAACCCATATGGAAGCACTAGGACAATAATTATTTTTCAATTCATGTACATACTTATTCATTCATCCATTTATTTGTTGTCCACTTATTAAAAAGATAAAAAGGGAAATTGACATGTCTAAAATTGATTTAGGCTCCAGAACCGAATAGTACAATTTAAACACTTTGTTGCTTGCTTAACGGCCTGCAGTGTTTAGTTTTCATCTAAAAGAAGAGATGCCAGGTTGGAATATTGATTATTTTTGACTCTGAAAGTTAATCACTTATTACAGATATTGCATTGTGTGCACATATGTTTTGGGATGGCTGTTTCATTTTATGTCTTTTTTAATAACACATGTTTCATTATGAGAAAAACTATAAAGAAATTTTACTGGAACATAAAATTGTTAGCATAATGCCTGAGAGTATAATTGCATAATATTCAATGGCAATAGCAGTGAAGTAAATGTTCAATGAAATGGAACATAGTAGGAGGTTTTACTTAACTTTTTTGCTTATGGTAATTTTCCCCTGAAATGTACTTAAAATTTAGTTGTTGTACTTGATTTCAAACAGTGTAAGCACTTAGATTCAAGTTTGGCAAATCACCAACACTAGACCTTGCCTTCAGGGACAATAGACATTAATTTAAGCTTTTATAAATTTTCCTGCAGGAGCAAGTGCCTTGTGGTTTAAAAGAAGAGGAAGGAATAGCTCACGGAAAAGAAAAGGTTTGTGGGTCATAATGTTATTGAAATCACTCTTTAGCAATTAAAGTTGTTATACTGGATTGGTACGGATGAACACACAATTTTGTTTAATTTTAGTCTGAAAGCTCACTGATTAGGAAGTTCATACTAGAACTATTTTTTTCTGTGTAATATTTCTCTCTGAAATGAAGTCATATTTGAGAGACTATTTGAAATAAAAAACCAACCAAAAACAGCAGATTTTTGTTGTTACAACCCAATCTTAGGACAATGTGTTTAATAATAATAATAATAATAGTGGATACTTATATAGCGCACGTTCCGTCTTTCGACGCTCGTCTTTACAGGCTGAAAATGTGCATGGTTTTTTGCTGTTTTCTCCTGACTCACGAGATTGAGCCCAAATTTGTACAGGTTTGTTTCATGTATGTGGTTGATCACACCAATATGAACACTGTCTGCGACCATTTTGTCAGCTCTACCAATCCTGTATTTATAACACCACCAAGTGATGTTTTGAAAGAAAACAGAATGAAAATATTCTGGTAAAAAGGTGATCGGTCCTTCATTTTAAGAAATACAGGGAGAGCTATAGACTGCTCTATTCAATTTTTGAGGAGAGTTCTTTGCAATCATCAAAACCAAACTTCAAACAGTCTAAAAAGTTATTTGAGACGCATACCACATTGTAGGGTTTGATTGATGTTTTTTTTTTTTTACATAAAGCAAATAAATGCCACATTGGTGCTTAATTTCCAGCTGTGAATAAATTGTTTTGATAATTTTTTACTTTAAATTTTAAGGAGTGCTTATTTTCTTCTTTCTTGGGTAAGGTTAAGGAGTGCTGAGGAGAACATTTGCACTTGGCTCTCCTGAAAATTAAGATCTGGATTCAACTAGTATTGAAACGGGTCACATACAAAACTCAATACTGCACTAAGTTCCGTTTGGTTTTTTTCCTTTTGCAAATTTCATTAATCATGCAATAAACTTTTGCCTTTTGGCTGTCAAAGTAAACTGCCATGTGTTTTAGTGTTCCTGTTATGTTGTAGTAGAGAAGGAAATAAATGTTCTCTTGTTTTCCTGGTTGCATCACTGCTACACTGTGGAATAGCACTCCGCACTAATGACGCCACTTTTGCACAAGATATCCCGCTTGCGGGCAAACATTCCACCACTCACATGATCACTGCATCATTGGCGCGCCAGACTTCAGCTGTAGTAGTACAGTCATAACACACGAGTAAGCGTAAAGCTTGGACATGTACGCGTGCGTGCATTAGTCAAATTTGATACATTGTCTGAGATCCAGGTGCTGAGCTTCAATTTTTAGCATTGCTGCTTAGTAGTGTTCATAATGAGAACATTGGAGGGTCATACATAAGGAACTCAAAGAATGGCGACGAGGTCGTAACTGGCCGTTTAAAACTGACAGGGTTGTGGCCGATAGGCTCGGTCCTTTATCACACAGCCACAACCCTGCAAGGTTAACCACTAAGTCACCACTCTTTTTTTCCCATCAATAAACACCTTTCTGTTAAAAAAATTTCAAAAAGTAAAGACCAAATCAAAAATCAAAGTTCAGAACAAATCTGACCGTTTAGCCTCACCTCACCTTGAATTTCTATCCTAGAAGCAATTTAGACCCTCATGTTTTACAGGATGCCTTGTCACGTAACAAGGAAGTACGGTTTCAGTCAACAGTTTTCTGATATTGTAAAGAGTTCTCTTACTTCCATCTTCCCATCCCTCTAAATTACGCAGTATTATTCACAGACCGATGAGGGCCCATCCCCTGACAAGTCCTGTGACTCACGCACCACTGAAGAGATCCGACTGAGTGCCCTGGATACTACCATCAGCGAAGAGAACGAAGCTGCCTTCAGGACGTGGACTGAGCATGATGACATCTCTATCACTTTCTGTGAGCTGGATGGTAGGTTAAGACGAATGTTGTTTGGTTTTACCCACACACCGATGTGCGTAAAGTACTGTATACTCAGCACTTTCTGAGTCCTGTGAAAAAATATCAACGGGTATATTACCCGGGTTGGATTTAAACCCATGACCTTTGCCATTCTAGTTCAGATGTCTTACCACTAGACCACCAAGAATGCCCTGTAGCTAAAGGCAGAATCCTATATTTTAGCAGTGGGTACCGCAACAACTTGGTAGATGTTAAATTTGCATCAGGGATAACAATATTACTTGGTTCACCCAGATACACTGATGTGTGTAAAGCACTACACATGTATACTCAGTACTTTCCTGAGTAATGTGAAAAAACCCACAGGCATATTACTTGGGTGGGATTCAAACCCACGACCTTTGCCATTCTAGAGCAGATGTCTTACCACTAATATGCCTGTGGTTATTTTTACAGGACTGGGGGGTGGGGGGAGTGGGGGAAATACAGTGCTTTCAAACATCAGTATATGGGTAAAACCAAATCATATTTTTGTATCCCCGTTGTAGATTAAGACCAAATGCCAGGGCATAAAATATTATTTTATCAAATATTACATTTGTTTCACTACGCCTCATACAGTGAATGATATTTATGTGTGCCGCCATCTTTTCATGTGTTTGTAGCTGGGGCGATGTTCACGTGCTTACTACACCCGTGTGGTACATGTAGTTCCCATGTGCGACAGTCTACTACATACGTGCATTTACCCTGTACGTGAATACTTGCGCATGAGCTTGGTAAATGGAAACAGCATCTGCCATATGATGGTGAATTGGCCAGTGGGATTGGCTTTCGATCATGAATATGTATGAGGCAAGGTAGATCCTTTTTATTTGATTGGCGGATCACAGGTCACACTGCATTCATTAATTAAGCAACTACATGGCCTACGTCGTTTTAAGGTTGAATGGCTTCTGACTGGCACCCCTGAACAAAGATATGATAAAATAGGGAGACTGCCAACATCAGGGCTCAGTTGGTTGAGCGCCGGAAAGTTAATACGGGCGTCGCGGGTTCAGTTCTCGTTCTAGTAAAAAAAAAATTATTCCCCGAAATGTTGTTGATGTAAGGAGACAGATAGGCAATCTTTGATTTCTCTTTTCAGATGAGCAGTCCGTGGGTATGCAGTATGTAGACTTGACTTTAAACCCTGAGAGGTATACAGGCTACAAAGGCAAGTCAGCATGGAGGATATGGAACAGCATCTACAATGAGAACTGCTTCAAGTAAGTGGTTATGGTTTTTATGGTTCCCATCCATGAACATTGACACTTGCAACCAGTGAAGAGCTTCCAACTCTCCTTGATTTTGCAGAAAGTTCCCTGAAAAAAAACCCCAATCTTTCCATGTTCTGATGGATGGATATGAAAATCTCCCTGATCGTGGAAACTTTGTCCCCGTTAAGTGTATGTATTGTTGAATGTAATGCTAATCATCTCACTGATTGTTGTACATGTGCACAATTTTCCTGATTGCAAGCTGCAAATGTTGGGTTCTGACAGTGTTTCCTTGGTAGTGATACTGCTTCAGATGTAAGCGGCAATGTTTCTTGTGTTGTTCATCGTAAAAACTACTGAAGGTTTTAACCATAGAGCACAATGAACTATAAGCGGCAAGTTTTCCTGTAAAGTTCACTGTGAAAAAGGCTACAGGTATAAGCAGCAGTGTTTCCTGTACAATTTTCAATTTAAATTGCTATAGATATGAGCAGCAGTATTTCCCGTACAATTTTCAATAAAAATTGCTAAAGGTATGAGTTGCTAAAGGTATGAGCAGCAGTGTTTCCCGTACAATTTTCAATAAAAATTGCTAAAGGTATGAGCAGCAGTGTTTCCCGTACAATTTTCAATAAAAAATGCTATGGGTATAAGCAGCAGTGTTTTCTGTACAATTTTCAATGGCGGTGTATAGTGAAAACTAATTGATGTATGAATGAGCAGCAATGTTTCTTTTGTTAATGGACATTGAAAACCAATGAAGCAAGCATCCATCTTTATGTTAAAGTGAACAATGAATGCTTCTGCAAGTATAATATTGTTCATGAAAACTGTTGGGTTCCATAGGAGTCACAAATGTACTGCTAAGTACTCATGGCAAGGGCATGTTGGACATGGATGTACAGCTGGAACATGGATGTGAAATTAAGCAATGCGAAAAATGTGAATAAAATGAGTGTCAAAGTCTGACTCTAACTGCTAATTACTTCAGCCCAGGGCTCAATTTCATAAAGCTGGTTACCGGTAAGCAAGTTTTTGTGCTTTTTATAGCAGAAAAACTAGCATAAACAAAAGTGTATTTCATAAATGCTCAAAAAGATTTGACAGCACTCATCTTTGAGAAGATTTGACAGTGCGTGTTAACAATGGATTTGCATTGCTGCATCACTCATCTGCTAATAGTTAGTGTGCCTTTTGCTTTCATACGGTTAGCAGTGTTTTTATTAATAGAAATGCTGCTTATGGCCGCTCTGTAAGCAGAAAATCTTCTGCTTGCAGGCTTTATGAAATTGGGTTCAGCTCTTGGTGTCATTTGCGAGCATGGGAACCTCACCTTTGTGTTTTCTTACCACTGATCACATGTGACGACAGAATTGAGATTAATGAAATGAAAGTATTCACAAAGCACACAACCTGAGGTACCTTGCTTGTTAACGGGTAGGTGCTTGTAGTTGATGTTCTGCTTTATGTTAATCTGTCTCAAAAATATAACCATTTCACTTATCTTTTGTCATCAACAGACCGGAGCCCACTAATGCCAAAGGTTATAAGTCCTTGCTTTCAGAGAAGTCAGTTAAAGGTAATTTTGTGTTCAAATTTGTTGGCTAGTTTTTCTTCTTATCTTTTTTACATTTATTTGTCAATACTTATCGTTAACCACAATCGATTTTGTTCTTAAACACCCTGCTAAATGCATAAAAATGCAACACAGTTGAAATAAAAATTCATGCTACATGTAAATGCGGCCGAAATGCAACAGAGGATTCCGTTGCGTTGTGTTGTGAACTGGTTTACACCAGCCTTGGTACTGGACCCTGCTAAATGCACCAGTATGCATTGAAGTTTGCTGGGAACTCGGATTGCACATGGGCATGTCAAGGCCATGTAGAACCCTGCTAAATGCAGCACAGTGCAACAGAGTTTGGGATTTGAGTTGACTGCTAAATTCAAATGGCGGGGATAGGGTTTATAAGGGAAGTAGTCACCTTTCCTTTAATTTTTACCAATTAAAATATAACATGTTAACGAGGTCAGAGCATAGTTTAGGAAGAATTTCTCCCCATGCACCCTGGCAAACATGCATTTAGTTCTATGGAACTTTGCTGTATCTTACACTAAGTTGATGTACGATAAGAGAGATACCACCTTGTGTGAAACCCCAATGAATGTAAGAAGATCTGATCTTGTTATTAATGAAGCTCATGGACTCAGATGAAGGTAGGATACATCAGTAGTGTACAGCATCTTGCCAGAGAAACACAAATCACTGGTTGAGTGAACAGTAATAAGCTGTTAGTGTAAACGGCGAATACCAAATGAACTGTTCCATCAATAATGTAGTTTTGCCCAGTATGTCAGAGGTAGACCGTTCATCTTTACATTGGTTTGTTCATTAAGATTTAAATTTTGCATGGCCCAATTTTCGCAAAGAAGAAAATAATGTTTTCTCTGAATAATTTTTGACATTTGATACTGTGTCAAAATGAAAAACATACATAAACTTTCACGCCATGCACAATGTTAAAAATACATGTCACATGCAAAACTATTTGTACATAGCTAATGGGCGTGAGACAATGTTGGGATCCTGGCAGTAATTCAGATTTAGTTTTTAATTAGCACCACTTATCATGGGCGAATTTTTTTGTTCAATACCTTCAATGAAAGCTAAGTACTTTTTAAAATCTATTTAAATAGCTATTTGAAGTTTAAATGTAAATTTTTGAGTCAAATCGGCCAGAACTCGCCCTAGCATTTTTAATTTCCACCATTTTTTTCTCCTCTCATTCCTGCTTTTCCCCTTTTTTGTTTTTTTCAAACCCCTCGGAGATACACCATTTACGTTACAATATTAACTCATGACCTAACCAACCATACTTCTGTTTCACCCAAACCTGCTTACCACCCTCTGCAGTTTCCCAATACCTCAAAGGTAAACCGTTAAACCCCCAGACTGGCTGACGGAAAATGCCATAGTAGGAGGGTTCACTCTTCCAACATCTTTTCAGCATTGTTGAGTCTGATTCGAGAAACTTTGAAAGCGATGCAACCAGGCATGATATTCTTCCTACTGTAGTCTACTGTAGTCTGGTTTCCAATTTTTATGCCCTTGGAAAAATCAGAAAAACTGTGATTAAACAGCCTGAAAAGTCTATGTGAAGCCTACACCGTATGTACATGTAGGTCAGCCCTTGTACTCAATAAAGTTTCCTACTTTTTTCCCAAGGATCAAATATCATGCCTGTGCAACATCTTTTCTTTTTTTTTTTTTGAAAAAGAGTGAGCCCTCATTATTTTGACTGCATTGATAGTTGTTCTGTTCACTCTAGTTTGGTCAACCCGTTGTGTTAGTTCGATTCCTCTCTCCTGAGTCTGCCAGTTTTTAGAAGAATTGAATTTGTGTACCGATTGTTTGTACAACATATTTGGCATAGTTTGGCATTCCTGATTAATAGAAACATGTTTATGTGGTAAAACTAATGAACCAAACAACTTTGAGAGCTGCTTGAAAGTGTTTCCTCAAACCAGAAAGACTTTTCTAGTAATTCAATGCCCATAAAACACAGCGTTTGTTTATTTTCACCAAATGGAACTTACTCTTTCTGAATTTGTTAACTTTATTTGAATCATCAATGCCCAGAAAAAATAGTAAATTTAGTTTTAGTTTTGTGTGAAATTTGAACTTGGGTACAGTTTGGTCGGAAAAACAACACCACAGCAAAGCAATGACTGAGGCTCAAACATGATCCTTTGCCCTCAAACACTGAATGCAAGGACTCACTTCGCCTGCTTTCTCTTTGTTCTATGCACTTAATCTTTATCTTTTTAGCTGTGTAAAGTGTTTTTAGCAGTGCAATAGACAATAGAGTCTTGAAGGTTTGTCAACTTTGCATGGAATTGTGCCCCCTCCTATAGAGAGTTGGGAACAGTGAGATAGTTTTGTAGGCGCATCAGTAGTTGAGAGGCTGTTCCCTTTTCTTACAGCTTTGTTCCCTATATGTTGTTTTGTATTATTGTGATCGCTTGATACACCAAAGTCGCCAGTCAGTGCAACCATGGAGTGGCGCAATGGTGCATCATGGCCTGCATACATACAGTCTGCTCTGTGTACCGTTACAGTGTTTTATGTCTTAATTGTTCTGCATTAAATTTGGGGAAATCGTTAGAAAGACACTTGCCTTGTTACAGTTGTCATTATCATTGATTTCAACAAGTGTGTTGCACATACGTTGATATGACCACATTGCACTGATGAAACAATGTGAGGCACTTGTGTACAAGTATGTATGACCCGCAGAGTCCGTATCTGAATTGACAGCTACGGCTACGGCTACAGCTATGACTATTGCTAAGGATTTCCTATACTTCACTGCATGATGACATGGCAATCCAGCCGTAGCTGTAGCCATAGCTGTAGCCAAAGCCGCCAGTTCAGACACGGGCATATTTTGTAAATTTGCCATTTTGGCTGTGTTCCCTGAAGTCATGTCATTACGACATGAGTAGCTACGGCAAAGGGATCAGTCTACATCACTGAGCATCTTACTATATATACATTTCAGCTACATGTACATGACTGTCGATGTGATATGTTCCAAGGAAACAATAATTGAGATCTCATTATGATGATTGAAAATTAGTTCCATGTTAATTAAGTCCTTGGTAAATAAATATGTATGTCTTCTCTTGATAAATTACTTGTCTGGTTTCTAGTGTTTATTTGTTTCTTATAAAGAAGCTGTATTTTCTCAGAATTGTTATTTGTTTTTGTCACTTTTTCATGAACAGCCACTTTTGTCAAAACTTAGATTTTAAAGATTTGACATACTTTTAGATTTTTTAAATTGAGATTTAAAACTGCAAATCTGCATTACTAAAGCCACAGTTTGCATTTTAAGACCTTAAAAGTCTAACCTCTCTATTGACAAACTAATTTTTACAAATATATTGGCTAATTATCATATTCATTAATCAAATATATATGCTTCTTCGTGAAACCTAAAAAGTGAGATGACCTACTGATAGGTCCAACAGAATAATGAATTTGACATTAGTGGCTCTTCTGGAAACCTGAAAAACAATTTGACTGACATTTACGCTCTTCTGTTGTAATGCATCTTTGGGGGCTTGTAGCTCTTCGTGAAAACGCAAAATGCAATTAGCCTATTTAGATATAGGCCTCTTCCTGTACTAATCAATATTTTATAACTTTAAGATATTTGGCTCTTCGTGAAAACAGTGGCGAAATTTGGGCCCCGTGTTTGGTTGATAAGGATTTTGGAGAGTCAGTAGTAAGGAAGTCAGTGTAACCAGAAAGATGATACAAGTTGTTTGCTCTAATTACAGGAATGTGTCTGGAGAAGAGGGTTTTCTACAGACTGGTATCAGGTCTCCACAGCAGTATTAATATTCATCTATGTGCCCATTACTTATTATCAGGTACGTTAGTTTGTGTCTACAACCCTTACTCCTTGCAACTGAATTGTTTTTTGGTTACAATCAGTCGTGGTGTTATTTCTCAATGTTTGAATGATTTGGCAAGCGAATGAGTGGAAGAGCGTTTCAGGAGTGTTGTGGGTGTATGATGTCTTGTGTCTTAACCCCAACTCCCTGGCTGAAGAGGAGCTTACTAATATTCATCAAAGTATTCTACTCTGCACCCAATTTTGTGGACTATGATAGAAATGGTGTTTCCAAATAACCCTAACCCATTTTGGAGATGGTTAAATAATTTTCAAATCATTTTAGTGAAAGTACAATGTTTCAGGGGGACAAAGGAGACAAAGATTCAAGGCAAGAAATGTATGCCAAGGTTTAATTAACTTCTGAACCACTTTATCATCAGAAGACACATATACAAGCAAAACTTTTACAGCTACGCAAGTAGAAATCTGATAGACATGCTTATACAAAATGATGTTATTCTCAATGTTTGACAGATTTGGCAAGCAAATGAGTGGACAGAGGTTTCAGTAGTGTTGTGAGTGTATGATATCTTGTATCTTAACCCGTGGGTGTTGTGGCCGGTAGCTGTCCCATATACATCAGAGTGTACCGCTCTATGGTAACTCAGTACCCAATTGTATGGACTTTAATTCAATTTGAATCGATTCAACTCAACATTTATTTTCATATTATGAAATGAACAGACTTAGAAGAACTGATTGAAAAAAAAAAAAAAAAAAATGAAATGGATTAGGAGCAAACCAATATGGGGGCATCATTTACAGAAGCCAAAAGGAGGCTTTGTATTGAAATGTCCACTGACAGATACAAACCGACACAATTTACAGTAAAAGCAAAAGCAATAAACAAACAAATATTAACAGTTTTACAAAAACTTAACGGTAAGAGCGCGCAGTTTGGATGAACAGTACCAGATCCGTCAAATTCTAGAAAAAAAAACTGAGGGGATGGACTGTGTAGGATTTGAAATGGTCATGGTTAGAGTGTTGGCATAGATTTGCGTTCATCATGTTCTTGCCTCGTGTGTGTTCCCTCAGGGGGGATGTTTGGTGTTGAGACATTCGGCCCCAGCGTGGAGGAATTCCAGAAAAGATTTGATCCAGAAACAACAGATGGCGAAGGCCCCATACGACTGAAAAATCTATACTTTACTTATCTTGTAGTGCTCCGTGCACTAGCTAAGGCAGCCCCTCTACTTGGACAGGAATCATTCTATACAGGTTTGGTTCATTTTCTCTCTCTTTCTCTCTCTCATTCTCTCTCCGTTTGGAGACTTTTGTTTTAATCCTTACCTTGCCAAATACAACAAAATGCAACAAAATTGTCGAACTTGTTGTACTTTGTTGCAGTTCGCAATCAACTCAGATCCACTACGCTGTTGCACTGTGCTGCATTTAGCAGGGTTCTACATGGCCTTGACATGCCCATGTGCAATCCGAGTTCCCAGCAAACTTCAATGCATATTAGTGCATTTAGCAGAGTCCAGTGCCAAGGCTGGTGTAAACCAGTTCACAACACAAGGCAACGGAATCCTCTGTTGCATTTTGGCCGCATTTAGCATGATTTTTCATTTCAACCGTGTTGCATTTTAAAGCATTTAGCAGGGTGTCTAAGAAAACATCTGATGGTGCATAGGGTTCAACTGAATAAGCTGCGTCACATTTGTGGGCCTTATTCACAAAACTTTGCTTGCACTTAAGTTTTAACCACCCCGCCAACTTACGTTGGGTACATAACTTCTTATTCACATCTAAGTACCCCACTTACTTTAGCACACTTAGATCATTGTCTGACCATACTTGGATTTAAGATGTGAAAGAAAGTATTGCGCTTAGTCAGTAAGATTCGTCCAAGTTTGGTATTTGAGTGGGGTGTTTATTGTTTTTTTGACTTAATAGTTTTGTGAATACGGCCCAGGGCTACATTTAGTCTGCTGGTCAAGAGAGCTGCAGGCTAGTCAAACTTAGGTAGCCTGGGGCCAATTTCACAAAGAGCTAAGATTGATTTTAAGATGTGTATCAATCTTAATGGCTCAGCAAAGTGTGATGTCACAATAGAAATCACTATGGTAATACTGACAACTTATCTTAAGATGAATCTTAAGGCTTTGTGAAGTCGAGCCCAGGTTGGCTTGTAAAAAGTCAACAACCTGCGTGTGTATGTGTGATTCTAAACGACACAAAGTTTACCTACACGTAATACTGTCAGCCAAGTAAATGCATTCTACCGTGTAATCCCATAAACTATGTTTGTCTGATTTTATTTGTTGGGAGGTAATTTATATTTACAATGTTCTTCTTTCTCAGGTGAAGCTGCAGAGGACACAGAATTGAAAAATGAAATTACAGACATTTTGGAGGCGGTCAAACAATTTCCAAATCATTTTAATGAGAGTACAATGTTTCAGGGTGACAAGCTACAGGCTACAAGATTAAAGGTAAGAAACGTACTCCAAGGTTAGTTTACTTCTCAAAGGATCAATATTAAAGTTTACGCGAAAGGTTATACATGCTGGTTGTGTGGTACATGTCTTGATAAAAAGCAAGTAAGCTGATTTGTCTGTTAGTCCAGGCTCTTGGCGTCCGGTGTATTTACTGCGGCGTGTCATGGCCGAGTGGTCAAGCCCACCGGGCGCAAAATCTGTGTTTCTGACCAACAGAGTGTGGGCTCGAGTCCCACGTGTCCTTAAGCAAGAAACGTAACCACTCTGGTTTCATCCTTCAGGTGGGACATGTGTGTTGTGTGATGGACGTAAAAGAACCAAGTGCACTAATTGTTAGACAAGGGGCTCGCCCCCGTGTTTTCTGGTATGGTTGGCTGCAAATTGCGCAACAGCACCTTGTAAACCATTACATGGTGCTATGTGAATAAATATTTCAGTCACATAATAATACAATTCTTAAAACTTGTGTATTTGTTTTGCAGGAAGAATTTAGGAAACATTTTTTGAATATTTCCCGCATTATGGACTGTGTGGGATGCGACAAATGCAAACTATGGGGAAAATTACAGGTAGGTGGTCAAGGAATAGCCCAGTGAGTAATAGGGAACCTTCCAAATCTAATTTTTGTCTGTTTCTTAAAAATACTCTTTCCCCAAAGTTTTGCCCTGGACCCAATGCAATAAAGCTGTTTACTTGTTAGCAAAGTTTTGCGCTAACTATCTGACTATAGCTGAAAAATACATAAGTGTGTTTTCATAAACAGTCAAGAAGGATTCGACAGTGCCTGTGTGCATTCTCAATGAATTTGCATTCTTGTGTCACTGTCAACAAGTTAGTGTGCTTTTTACTTTACTGCTTAAAGAATGCAGCGTTTATGAAAATGATAGAAACTCTGATTAAGAGCCTTCTCGTAGCTCCACAAGCATAGGTTTGCTGTACAATATTCCCTGGAAAGGGATTTTACAAAGCATGATTTCCAGAAGCTGTTGTCCCTCTTTGTACTGGTGGAACAAAGCGTGTCATGGTAGGTGCCTGCCTGTGTGCATGCTACACACTGGAAAGTCTGGGTAGATATAAATGTCAACAGTCTGGTTGCCAGCAAAAAGTTGAGGAAAAACAAAGTTGTGGGGCATTAAAAAACGTACACCGTAATTTAGTCAAGACAAATTTGGCGGTTAATACACCATGACCGACATGCTGCAGAGGGGAGTCTCTTACCCCACAAGTGTTTCCATACCCCCACCCTGACCGAGAATCCTCTGAAGAATTCCTGAGATTCCCAGAACAAAGTGAAGACGCAAAAGGAGGGGGGGGGGGTACACCATGCCACATATTGAGCACCAAATAAATATCAAAAGACCAGCTTGTAAAAAAGATTTGTGGTCTAGTGTAATTTCCGAGTCATGTGGTCCAGTAATTATTTAAAATTCACCCTTTTCTTTTCTTTTGGAGATAATTTAAACCCAATACATCTTTCCATAATCTCATTGTACATTAACATCCAGATTCAAGGGCTTGGAACTGCTTTGAAGATTCTGTTTACGAGTCCAGATAAACTCAGTCTTGGTCGGCAGGAAATCATCTCCCTCTTTAATGGATTTGGAAGGTAGGTGTTGGGGGGGGGGGTGGGACTCTCGCGCATGTCTTGGTTGGAGAATTTGATTCCTGAATGTGTTCATGTTAGAGAGGACATTAAGTTCCTGTTCCATTCACTTTGCCATTTTCCCACTTTACTGTGAAGAAAGTTAATGTGTGCCAGACAGTATCAAGGCTCCGTAACACACGTGAAAAACACAACGTGCAGTACCAGTAGTGTTGACATGCATGGCATGTACACGATTGCATGTGCCCACAAACTGTACCGGTGCTTGCGCTCGTCCCCAATCTGGCACCTTATCCCAATGTAGACCACATTGGTGGGGACGAGGAAAGGGTAGAGGTTGTGACATGGCAGTAGGCTGCCTTCAACGACACCTTTACCAACAGCCTCAATCGCGCAATCGCCAGCACACAATGGGAAATGAACTTGTTTTTTATTTTGAAGATTGTTTTTCTTTTTCTTTTTTTCACTTTGGGCAAACAAATGCTACGTGGAGGGGGGAAAAAAGGGGGAAAGAAAACTCTAAAATACGGGGTGTACCGCTTCCTACAACCATGCATCACAAATGTCTTTTTTAAATATTGGTTTTTATATATATATAATTTCTTCACGTGTGTCCAGAAAGCCCAAAATTGAGAATAAGGAAATAGAAGTAGCTGTCGCAAACTGCTTAAAACCAAAAGGACCAACGGTATAAATGCAAAAAACTGTTAATGGCCTCATATTTTGAGCCAGTAGAGTTTTTCTCAAAGGCTAGAATTGAGAATCCTGAACACTTTATCTGTGCTATGTCCTTCATCAACCCAGTAAAGTTATTTGACTGCTTGCAAATTAAGGAGTATGCCATTAAATAATTTTCAATCGGTATACCTGAGATCAAGGGTAACCAACGGATGTATTCTACTCAGAAAGGTTAACAATATCATGAATATAATGGAAAGGGAAGCTTTTATCTGTCAATCCTTTCTCTAAGAATGTGGAAGGACAGAGGAGTTTTATATATGGCAAGAATAACATGATTGTAATGGAAATTTTTGAAGTCTTTGCGGTTCATCTTTGTGGCTGTAAGGTCAAATCAGAAATGTCAAATCTAAAGTGAGGCACTCATTTTTTAATGTAGATCATGAAAGTGGAAAGTAATCACAAGTCTCTAACCTAATACAGTTATTGACTGCCTCGAGTGCTATAGTTAAAAAATACTACGACTCCCAAGGTGATCTTCGGCGCGGTCAATCAAATAAACCGCTCCGTGCAGGGATCGCCGAGGGAGTCAAAGTTTCAGCCATAGCACTCATAAAAGCAGTCAATAATTTGTTTTATAACACCCGAAACTTATTTTGTGCCTAGCAGTGTAGATGACAATAAGCTACTGTTGTTATGGGTGTAGTACACTGGTTGCTATGGGTAAAGTACATCAGTTGCCATGGGTGTAGTACAATGTTTGCCATGTGTAAAGCGCATAGCGTTCACGTGGCTTTCTACTAAAAATAAGACATCATGTGACGTGCTCTAAACCAATTAAAAGGCAGAATCCTTGTAAGGGGTGTTATATTGTTAGATGTCGTCATATTTGATACTCTTTCTGAACGAAATTAGAAACATGACCTCATTGGATGTCAAGAACAACTGGGTCTTTACATTCCACACAGGACTTTTTCATGACCTCATTGGATGTCAAGAACAACTGGGTCTTTACATTCCACACAGGACTTTTTCATGACCTCATTGGATGTCAAGAACAACTGGGTCTTTACATTCCACACAGGACTTTTTCATGACCTCATTGGATGTCAAGAACAACTGGGTCTTTACATTCCACACAGGACTTTTTCTTGGTCAGAAGGTCAGGTTCAACCATTTTGAATGATATCCTTGCAATTCAGGAATTGTGACAACATACTTGAAAAGGGATGTCATTGGATGTTAACAAATGTTGCAAATGGTATCAAATACAACTGGGCATTTTACACCATTTTATTGTGAGGTTGGAGTTTTGTATTTGTGGTCATAAGGACTCTATCTCTTGAAAAATGAGTGTATCACAAAACTTGGTTTTTATAATTCCTTTTAATTTCCCAATCAAGAGTGGTCTGAGCCTTTTTGTCGAATTCTAAGATGTCAAATTCCTGAGGGGATGGTACTGTTTCCACCTGGGACTGCAGGTGACCAATCATCTGTGTATCTGAAGGTGTTATTGAGGACACGACCTCTGCTTTACATAACTGTGTTATTGAGTAGAAAAAAGTGCATTCTTCTGATTCCGCCATCTTGTATCTGTTATTTTTGTATTTTCTTTTGTGGTGTATATCTTCATATTTTTATATACCTCCGAACAAAGAATGATATCGACAAAATAGGGAGACTGCCAACATTAGGTCTAGATAGCTCAGTTGATGGAGTGCCGGTGTGGCAGGAGATTCTGTCCCCCCATACGGCAAACTGTTTACAAACTTTTTTCTGAGAGCGCCCTCTTTTGAATCAACATCCTCCAGCCCATGTTAATTTCCCATAATAGGGGACAGAATTTCCGGGGGACAGAATTTCCTGCAACACCGACACTCCATCAACTGAGCTATCTAGACCTAGGACGTGGGCACATTAATCTGGAGAGTGCAGGTTCAAGTCCCGCTCTTTTCAATTTTTCTTTGTTCAACCCAAATTATATAATGTTTTATCAAATTTACGGGAAATAAAATAGCACATTATCTAATGGACTGATTGTTTTGTTTGTTTTGTGTTTGTTTGTTAATGTTGTTGTTTTTCCGTTTGTATGCTGTTCTCTTTTGTTTTTGGTTGTTATTATAATAGTGTGAAAACCAATTAATAGTACTGAGCAAATTCTCCTGGGAGTGATGTTCACTGACAGAGAAAATTACTAGTCCTTGGTTCGTTAATGATAGAAACAATACACTGTTCTTATATTGCTCTTTTCACACCCTAAGGGCATCCCAAAGCACCTGTTATTTTTCTCTCGAAAGGCATGTAGAGCTATGTTTGAAATCATTGTACCCATTTTACATGTATTCATGTATTTATGCATGTTATATGTATAAATACATACCTTGTAACAGCCAACCATAACAGAAAACACAGAGGTTGGAGAACCCTTTCTCTGAACAGTAAGTGTACTGGGTTCTTTCACGTGCATTACACAAGACAAGGGACCTATGGCATTTTAGTCTCATCTGAGGGATGAAGGCAGAAGCAATAATGGTGAAGGGTTTGTTAGTAAAATTCTTTCTTTTTTTTCTACAACTATTTATGTGATCCAGCATTTTAAAAAAAGTCAAGATGTTCATACTTGGATTTGACATACCCTTCTTCTCTGAGTTGTGTAGTGTGTAAATCACCAGCAATACAAACTCAACGCAAGCATTTTATCCCTTGTAGCTTATTTCGATACTTTTCTCTTTAAATCTATCCCCAGGCTTTCTAGCAGCATCCACAACGTTCAGGAATTTCAAGCATTACTCGCTGAAGACACTTCCAGAAAAGTCAACAACCCTACAAAGTCTCCATTCCTATGACAGGCGTCTTCAATCACAAGCCCTCCTTCTTTGTAAGTTCCCCTGAGTTGAGTTTCATTGATCCTGGCCTGGAGTGAAAGAAAATAAGATTGTTAGTTTTTTTATTTTATTTTTTATTTATTCATTTGATGTTTTTTAAAATATAAATTGACAGTTCGAACCCTTCATAGACCATGCTTTTCTGTAAATATCTTGCAACAGACTTTTATATTTTGTTTTCAGAATTTATGACATGGCTATTTCTGTGACTGTATGGTTGAAAGGAACAATAAGAAATTTTTGTGGCTATTTTGCAGAAATATTCTGCGTAACTGGCTTGTGGTTACTGTGGTTTCTAAAGGGTTAAGATTAAGGTATTAGTGGTGCTGTTGACAAAATGAGGCTATGGTGGCGCTAATTTAGACTAAAAGGGCAAAAATAGACAAACATATTATGACAAATCCCAGTAAGGCACCCTTTTGATTATTGATTGTCAGACGGGTCGTTGAGTAGGTCTCGAAGATTGTACTGCTTCAATGGAAACAATGAATTACACACACTTACTTCATCCAGCAGGATAAAGGACCAATTACTCCTGTGTCAGTCAAATTCCTTTCCTTGAAGTTTTTATTTTTGTGTGTTTCCAGTTGAGTGTACAGATTGGACACCTCAAAATGAAATCATGATTGATGCATGCAGTACCTTTCAACTGGGATAAAGGCGTACCGAATAATAAATGTGTGTAAACTCGAAATTATTCCCATGATATTTCCTTGTGATCACCAACTAAGTAGCTTGGCAACAATGTATATATAATACATCACTGTTTTTTTTTAAAGAATGCATATGATCCACACTGGTAATAAACACACCATGCTGCCAACTTTACTTCTCAAATTTTGACTGATCAAGTAAAGGGGATTAAGATGCGGCAATTTGTTTTTCTTGTCTTTTCTTTGGCATATTTTCGAGTAAGCAAGAAAGGGAGATTAAGTTGCACACTTTTTGTCTTCGTTTTACTTTCTATTCATTTCGGCTTGGACAAAGAAACATGGACTAAAGTAGGATTTGAACCTGCAATCTCCGGATTGATGTGCCGGCGCTCTCTAGGCCTAATGTTGGTTGTCTCCCTATTTTGTTAATGTCTTTGTTCGGGGGTGCCAGTCTTTTTTCTGTCCATCCCAAAAAGTAAAAACCATGTTTGTGTTTGTACATTGTATATTTACAATAACTGTAAAGTATTGAAAACCTTTATTTCACGTTGAGAGTTATTAAGTATTTTAGTGTTGAATTGCTCATGAAGTATTACCTAAAACCTGAAGTTTCCATTAGGAAACATGCAACATGCAATAAACCTACGTTCTGATTTTTGTTTAAAGTTGCTATCTCATTGGGCTTTCTTGGACGAGTTGAAACATCAAAGTCAAGTGCATCATTATCTTTGACCCTTCATAGAACCATAGAGAAATGACCACTAGCCTGGTTGATAGTTAGCTCGGCAGTCAATAGCGTGCAAACCGGTAATCTGATTTTGCCATAATATAGGTAGAGTTATAAGCTTGAGAAACCTAGCTCTTGAATGACAAAAGTCTCCGTTTAGACCAACCATGGTAGGATCTGGGTTGAGACTTGGCCCATGTAGGACGCCAGTCTCTGTTGAGACTTAGCCCTGGTGGGACGCCCGTCTCTGTTGAGCCCTCATCCTTGTAGTTTTTTTACCTACTTTTTTCACCTGTCCACCCCCTTCGATTAGAACCGGCAAAGTGTTTGTGCAAATGATCCCATAATAACGACATTGTTTGCAAGAAGATGAGGTTCACTCCGGTCACTCGCATGGGCGCTACACAAAATTGCCTTCTGCTGATCCCCTCTACACAATCCATCATGTGACTTATTGCTACTTTATGCTCAAGGAAACATTTTCGGCACGGCACAAAATCCATGTTTATTTATTTGTCCTTCGTTGCAAAAGTTTGCAGCTTGGAAGTGGCAATTATTAGGAAATAAAAGTGGTCAAGGCGGCAATTTCCGCAAGAAGTCCTCCCACACTTTCTATATGGCAGAGTTGGCCAAGTTGGCGTCTAACAGTTGATCTGCATGGAGGTATGATAAATACTCGCCGATGTCGAGTGAAATTGGAAAAGAATCAACTGCCTTTGAAGGAAAATGTGCAGCACCGGCAATTTTGACCAACATGGATGTTGGATGGTTTCTCTTGCAATTGAGTGACGAACATTGTGGGAAAAACTAGACAATTTTAATTTTAAGTGTTGTTTTCTAAAAATGTTCAAGTTAATTCTCATGAGTCTCTTAATGGAAATAGTTCTTTGAAATCAGATCACTTCAGACTCATTTATTTTTTGAGAGTTTCTTAAAAAAAGTTATGGTATTAATAGCTTTAGCGTTATTGGATCAAATGTGAAAGAAATCGCCGCTGTTTTACTCCAGCATGATATACATTCACTCAATTCACTCATTCAGGTGTTTGTGTAAAGAATTTCGAAAATACTTCAAATGAAAAAATTTAAACTTTAAAGCATTTAAACTTTTGTAAACGATCCCCCAAAAGTGTAAATTGAGAACATGTTCGCTTACTTATTTAAAAATGAATTTGCTGCAAGTTTGTTGTCATTCTAGTTATTAATATCTTCAAATTTTGATTTATATTTCGATTTTCAAAGTGCAGTTCAGAGTGAGGTTGTTCAAAGCCTTGTATGGGGGAGAGATCAGTTCTCTCTCATCTCTCTTTGGGTTCTCTTTTTTACCCTGGTCCGCCCTCTTGTGATTTTGAATTCTTAACTATAATGAACCGTTCCTATGAAATATGCAAATTGCACACCGCGCGAGCGCACTTAACACTACTGGGCCCAATTTCGTAGAACTGCTTATTTATACCAGTAATTATTGCTGAGAAATTTTCTGCTAAGCGAAAATAAGCAGAATATTAGTCACAAATGTACACGTTCACTGTTTTGACTGTTAACCTTATTCTTAATTTGTATTTTGCTAAGCTACTTTTTGTACTTTAGCAGCTCTTGGCCTGGTTGGCAAAATGAGGGAACATCTCACCTTTTTGTATGGGGCTGATGGTGGAGTGTCGCATACGCGTTGGTGTGTCTTCCTAGTGCACAACTCTACGGCGTTTGCCAACCAATAGTGTGTGCACGTACACATGCGTGAATGCAATTGGCATATATCATGCCATGTGTTCGTTTTGAGAACATTATTTGTAATGAATTGTTTATAATAATGCAGAGCATTATTTGTTGATTGAATTAATTGAAAGAGAAAGTTGCGTTACTTTAAATCTAAGGGCAATGTCACAGGTCAATTTACAGACAACCAGTTCCAAGCAGTCTGCAAGAAGAAAAGGCATTTACATTAAATTGTCATAATTGTCTTAAGTATTGTGAGGCATCGTTAGAAAAATAACCCCTGTGCTACCAAGTGTTCCTTTTGCGTACAATTCCGTTGGTTGCCGCTAGGGTACCACTAAATTTCCCTGTATGACAAGGCCTTGGAATGATAGGCATATGCGTAATTTTGTATCTTCACATTTCAATTTAGTCTGTTCTTTATGTTTCTAGCCATGCACATGGGTGTAACACAAACAATATTCTTTGTCTTCGATGCGAAGTTTGCAATTAATTCTCACTGATGTTGGCAGAAGTATACCATTAAGATTTAAAAGAGAATTCGTTGTGAGTTTTCTCTTCAAAAGTAAATAACGAATAAATAAACAAAAAAAAAATCAAACAAATTAATAAGTTGCACAAAATATCTCTTTGTTTAATTAGCCCTGAATGAGGAGGGGGTTAATATGACAGTCTGTCGACTGGCTACGATGATTACGGGCTCTCCACAAGCATCAATTATAAGCTTACAACTTATATATTGACATTGTGTATTGTAAAGAAAAGTTCACTTCGTGGTTTTAAAGGTAGGGCCGTAGATTAGGTTTTGTGACTGTAATGCTGATTTATAGGCATAAAGAAAGATACAATAAAAGTCACATGTGCATGTTTCAGCTGAGTACAGTCTCTGCTGAAAAACGTTTTACAAATTTTTATTTTAAAACGAACGTCAAATCCATCCACGTTTAGCGAGGTGACAGGACACCAACCCACATAAATTTGAGAAACGATTTTTGCATGAATAGTTTCGCAGATTCAAATGTTTTGGGGTGAAAAATATCAAAACCAAGGGGAATCCTTTCTCAAAATAGTTTACACTCATCAACAGCTGCAGTGCGTCTCACCAAGAAAGTTTGTATGGTCATTAATTTAGTTAGAGATAGTTACCAATCGATGGCCTAACCTTTGAATTAATATTGTAAACAAACAAACAAACAAATCATTGGTTCAGTTCATGGTTTTTGGCGAGCTGCGAAGCAGAGTGAGCCTATGTAATGACAATTTCCGTCCGTCCGGACAGACAGACGGCCAGACAGACGCCCATGCTTAGAAGAGCTACATTGTGGGCTTTCCATAGGTGTTGTCTATGATCCCTTTTCTTTAATCTTTCTTGTAAAAAACATTGTGGGCACAGCCCCACAATGTAAAAAAAGCCCACAACTACACATCCTACCTAAAACTCACCCCACAATGTATCTCTCGTCCGCCCGGACGAGAGAGCATTACAGTCACAAAACGACGAGAGCATTACAGTCACAAAACCCAATGTGGCTTGATATTCAGACCTCCTTTTCCCAAAGAATTGAGTTGTGTCACGTTTTTTCCAAAGACTAACTGGGGCATGTGTAACCCTATCGGCTTCCTTATTTCCAAGTGTTTATCGCATTTTTTGCAGATGCATTCTTCCATGGCCTCCTTTTTTTTTAGCCGAATGTGTAAATTTTTGACTGAACGAATGGATGTTGGCAGATGATGCTGTTTCATAACGAAAAGCACACAAAAGCATTCTCATGTAACACGGACCCTGCGCAACGTACAAATGTATATGTAGCGTACATTTTGGCTGATGATTACGGAAGCGTATTGCCACCAAAATGCCGCATGAATAAAAAAAAAATATATCTCTTATCGTGTACGTACACGATAAATCCAAACTTATCGTGTACGTGCACGATAACTTGTCGTGTACGTACAATACACTTATCGTGTACGTACACGATAAGAGAGTGATTTTTTTATTCATGTGGCGGCAATACGTCCGTAGATGGTGGACGTCGGACGTGGTTTAATGACGGGATCCTGACAATATTTTTTTTCTTTTCTTTTTTTAAACTCTCTTCCTTTTTTTGGTGATATGCAAGGTAATCTTTTTGCATCGAAGATTAGGTTAATCGAAATTTAACCCAAAAATGCAATTTTTAACCGGGTAAAAATAGTGCGCAAAGCGCCCCTGAAATGTTCTAGATTGCACCATCTATAATGTAACAATTGTTTCTCTCTCCCGGGGCCCTGAAGCGGGCCCAGACCCCACGCCATGCGGCTTTGCGCTTCGCTCACTGGTTTGCCCCGTACGCACAAATGGCCCTCGCTATAAAATCTTTGCCTGACTGGAAAGTTGTTTTTATATAATATACACAGTAAGGGTGTGGAGTACAGATGCTTGAACCATAGAGAAAGGGGTCCTTTCTCTATGCTTGAACCACCACCCTCTCCAGTCATAAAGGACTGCGTTAATCGGTGTTACTGCACACTCATGCGTCGTTGTCCAGTCCGACAACGACCAAACTTGGTCTCGTAGGCCTATCGATCAAAACGTGGGTCTCAGCACGGACTAGCTGTGTTGGTCAACGTTTTAAAAAAAAAGTAGTTGTGCTCCCTTTATATAATTCCTGGATCCGCGACTGTTTATAGCGCGAATATAAACCGAAGAATCAGCATCCAAAAAAACATTGAATGAAGTTACTCATTCCCAAAACGAGTAAAGATAATTGAGTAAAGCCAACTTCAAGCAAGCAAGCATGCTGACGTAACAGTTTCTGTTTTGGTTCCCTAGAGAGGAAAAAATCGTTTCATGATGATCTTGTGAATTTGATGCCTAACATTATAACCAATAGGTTGGACTAACTACATTTCCCAGATCTTAATTTTCTAGCCTGATTGGGTGTACAAGGCCAAAGAACTCTAGAGCATTTGCAAAGCTCAACAAGCTTTGTTCAATTAAAATTTTGCATCAGGTTATAGCTGAGTCACCCTGCCCAAACTTTTGCACAGAAATGATAACATTTTAACCTATGCATCTGGTCAAAACTTGACGTCAAAGCGCACGTGTCTGTTGACCCACGGTGTATGACAACGCACGATATTTCAGGCCTTCACGTACATAAGTCGAACCTGTAGGCGTTACACTATTACAGCCGGCCACGAATACACGTGAAGTTAAAGTTAACATGTACAATACTGTATTGGGAACTGTGCATCTACATGTGCGATTACATTTGGCATCGCTCGCTGTTTTGTAATGCACACCCCAAATAATGATAGTCCGTGTGATATTTAAACAAATCATAACTCCCTAACCAAACATTGGATTTTTACAATCCATACGTCGTCTGAAAGTTCTTGATAAAGTAATCACGAGCTACACACAATTTGACCCGTTTAACCTCAACTTCCGGTACAAACCGGAAGTTGGATTTTTACAATCTATGCATCATTAGCACCGCGTTTTAAATTGATCCGGCAAGGGCGATCAAAGGAGGATCAGATCCTGCAAGGGCGATCAAAGGGCGATCAACAGCTAGTGTAAACGCAAGAGCGATCAGGATCGGATCCTCCTTTTTGATCCCCCTTTATTGCGGGATCAAAGGAGGATCTGATCCTGCAAGGTGGATCAAAAACAAGGTGTAAAAGCAAAGCAGGATCAGACCCCGCAATTTGACCCACCGACTTCCGGTCTAATCGATCGAACAGACTGGGGCACCGAGTTGAAGAAAAAAAACCGCCTGCGTGTGCGCACAATCAATGACCTTGCTCAGTTGACCTGTCACACGAGCAGTGTGGAACTGCCGTTGAACCATGGAAAGGTCCTTTCTCTATGGTTGAACCGAGGCCGGGCAAAGGGGGATCAATGCGCGATCAGACTCAAGTGTAAACGCGTTAGCGATCAGTTTGATCGTCCTTGCAGGATCTGATCCTCCTTTGATCGCCCTTGCAGGATCCAGTGTAAACGCGATGGAAGGTGTGTACCAAGTTAAAAAACGGTACACAGAATGTTACAAAATTTGACCATGACTTCCGGTTCAAACCGGAAGATCAAATCCAACACTTGAAATATTCATAACTCCTGAACCACACATTGGATATTAATCAACTACACGCAAAGTAATCCCCCTTTGGAGCCAATCAGCGTTATTTTTGCGCGTTACCATACTTGAGTGCGCGCGTAGAACGGATCGGCCTCAGGCCTAATTAAAATGTGCTAGATTCTAGCACGTTTTTAATGAACCAATTCCAGGGGTTATGATCGAGCAAAGCATGCTGGGAAAAAAATGGCGCGGCGAGATCGATCACCCCTGGGAACGAGGATGGCCGCACACCAACCTCAAGTTTGAAAACAAACGTTTCCACGATCGAAGTAGCACTGTTCTTGTGTGCAGCATCAGCGCGCGCGTGACCTACATTTTCACCGACAAACACGCATAATGGATGGTGCTTCGTGAAAATGGAAAATGTCTATTTTCGCAAATTTTTGACGCCACTAAGTAGCACGCATCTTTTTTACTTTATTGCTTATTTATTTAGGACGAAGCACTATATATGTAAACTCCAATGCATCAAGTCTCCACTGTAAGAAAACTAGTTGAAAATACCCTACAATATTGTAGAAAAGCTTGATTTGAAAAAAGACTTTAAACGCACTTTTCTCCAATTGTTACTTTTTACTGGTATCTAGAATTGTGCTACGTCATGGCTTAGCTGACGAACTCGTCTGATTAGTCAGGATGATAACTTGTATAAGAGAGTCACCGTGACAATTTGTCAACTACTGTGATTTAATTTATCTCTATGGTTACAGGAAATCACGTCGTCAACCAGAACCTTTGACCTTGAAAAAATCAGTGTGGTGGTACGTGCCAATTGTTAAAAAATAATCAGATTAACAAAATGTCATATTTTACTTATAATAACGCGCTCATAGATCCTTATTTTTGATTGGTGTAGTACGCGTCACGTGTCAGACTTTATTTTGCACTACTGCCGCGACAGATTCGCTTCCAAAATCGTTTCCCGCCCGTTTGTCCGAACGAGGCAATGTCGTCACGGCGGACAAGGTTGGTTTCTACGTGGAGTCGTCCACGTTGTTTAGGTTTTTTTAAAAGAATTTTCAGCGTGTGGGGTGGACGAGTTTCTGTGTCTAATTTGTGCTTGTTTTTAAAAATTGTTCCAATGACAAGGATCTAGGCTACTCCGGCAAATGGAATACTCTAGTCGTTATTATTTTCTGCGACATCCAATAATTGTGCAGTAATAATAACTTTGTACGCCTATGAATCGATAGTCCAAAATGATGATTCAGGCTTTATACCATCTTACTGTATGTAGACCTATTTTATTTTTTTCCCCCTGATCATCGTTTGAACATTTTAATCAAGATGCATAACAAATTCTACATTACATTACAGTAGGCCGCTACAGATTTAGGTCTTAATTTTGATTTTGTTGTTTGCAGATTGTATAGGCCACTATTTTTTGCTTTGTTTGCTTCGCATGGAGCCTGATTGGTTGAAAACCAAGGATAGACGGGTGTTGAAAACGCATGCGTCAAAGTGAAATGCCCAATCACGTCCTGACATAATACGGCTATTGCAAATGCAAGGTTCTTGGTTGGCTGTTTAAGATTCATTTTACTTGAGTGTTGTTTTCTAGAGAGCTGGCCATAAGGTTGTCTCGTGTACTTAGTGATAGACTCACGAAAAGATACTCTCTTCTCTGAACGTGCACCCGTGCTCAAGATACCGGTTGTTTTTATCAGTCGTTTTTCATGATGGAGCCTATCGTTGCTCTCCGTGTTATCAAGACTTTGGTTGGACTCATCGGGATATTTGGCAATGGACTCGTCTGCATTGTTATCTTCTTGGTCAAATCCATGCACACAACAACCAACATGTTCATCTTCAACCAGGCGGTCATGGATTTTCTCGGTTGTTTGTTGCTACTCCTCAGCAGCAACGTCCCCGTACCAGACCCCTTACCTCCCGGGTTGGCCGGTGCTGTCTTGTGCCACCTGTGGATCTCCGACTCCATCGTTTGGCTCCTGTACTCAGCGTCTACAACCAACCTGGTGATGCTGACATTCGAAAGGTACTTTGCTATCGTGTTTCCCTTCAAATATGGGCCACTCTTCTCCTATCGGAAGTCCGTGCCGGTGTGCATGATCATCTTCGCCTGGTTGATGGGTTTCTTGGTAGCGGTTTACGGTAGTGCCATCTTCGCCCCCGTAGACGGCCGCTGCGTCTCCGTGAACATCCCGGGCGGTAACGTACTTGGCATTCTCATCATTGGTATGTACTACTTCGTCCCTATTCTGTTCATGCTCTTCGCCTACATCCACATCAGCATTGAGCTGAAGCGGAGCTCAAATCGTGTCGTCCCCGTGATGGGGCGCAAGGCGACCGATGAAGCACACAGCAGCTGTGCGCCCACAGACCAGCAACACATCCGACAGGATGATCCCATCAAGCGCGCCCGAATCAACACATACAAGACCCTATTGATTGTCGTCGGGGCCTACATCGTATGTTGGACCCCGAATGAGATCATATTTTTCCTCTTCAATGTGGGCTGGATTTACCTGGATTTCTCCAGTGCCCTCTACATCGTATCCGTGGCTCTTGTAGCGATCAACTCCTGCATCAACCCGGTCATCTACGCATTTAAGTACAAGCAGTTTCAAACGGCCGTGATGCAATTATTTGCCAAACAAAGATCAACAGAGAGCTCAGTTGCAACCATGGAGACTGAACTTCGAGGCTAAGTTTAAAAAGTCGAGTTGACTCATTCTGCTATGATGTCATCACAACTGAACGTGAAACTTGACATTCCCTTTGCCATAATATCGGTTTTTGCAGCACCTCATAAAACTTCGTACGCACACATGTTCAAACAAAATTTGTTATTTAAAATGTGTTCAATTGTTTGCCCCATCTGCCTTTGTGCTTCATTTGCGTAATGCTTTATTATTCTCGTTCCTTTCGTCCTCACTGCATGATCAAAGCAGGCCTGCTTTGGCCGGCTGTGTGCATGGAATGACTATTTAAACTCTCACCCATCTTGCAGAGACGCGTAACCAGACTTTTTCATTTTGGGGTGCCGGATGGGGTAAAGATAGTTGGATCTCATTGAGCTGATGCCAGCAGGAATACGCAAAGTTACAATGCTGTTGTTAACAAACCACTACATCACCTAAAAACTGTCTTCAGAGGAACCACAAAATAGAGTTTGAGAATTGTTTGTTTTCTCAAATGTTGATCGGCCGACTTCGAGAGAGAGAGAGAGAGAGAGAGAGAGAGAGAGAGAGAGAGAGAGAGAGAGAGAGAGAGAGAGAGAGAGAGAGAGAGAGGGGAGAGAGAGAGAGAGAGAGAGGAGAGAGAGAGAGAGAGAGGGGGGAGAGGGGAGAGAGAGGGGGGGGGGGGAGAGAGAGAGAGAGAGAGTGAGAACGAGAAAAAATGGAAGAAAAAAGTAAGGAAAACAGATTAAAAAACGGGATTTTTTTCGATAATTATTATAACAATAATGGATATTTGTAGTGTGCCATTATGTCTGTCAGAAAAACAGTCCTGGCGCTAAAAAAAGAACTCTGCTGATCACAGTTATCTACATAATTGGATAATCACCACTCGCTTATGTATGCATTCGTCGATTATAATAATATAGCTGCGGTATTCAATTAGTGATCACGGGTCACCTGTTTAAAGAGTATACAGTTATAGACCATGTGACCTGTGACCTTACATGTTTACAAAAGAGCCACAAAGCATATACTTCCTGCAGGTACAATTACACGGCACAGTGCACTGCAGTGGTAGAAAACATACAATTGTTCATTTCATGGAATTGCACTCATCACTCAAAGCTCCATTAAAGAAAGAGGTTAAACTGGAACATCCTTTTCATCTGACAACTCACACCTGTTATCTCCACGTAATTCCTTTTCCAAACATTGGACTTGATCATGCACAAACCCACTGCTGACTGCCCATGACTGCTCATCCATTAAGTTTAATGACCTAAGTAATTCAATTTACATGTAAACACAGCCAATTAGTGAAAAGGATGTATATTTTCAGAGTTTTGGTGGCCAAACTCGGAAATTCTCTAATGGAGCTTTTCCGTAGTGCTGTCTGATTTTAAAGAAAAGGGGACCAAAACTGGTTAAATGTTTTTTTCATAACTATCGAGTAATAAACCACAATGGAAACTGACTGGGTAAATCTTAAATAATTTGGGTGTGAACAAAGACAATTTGACTGGAGCGGGACTTGAACCAACATCCTCCAGATTAACGACCGGCGCTATACCAACTAAGCTATCCAGCCCTATGTTGGCAGTCTCCCTATTTTTAATAGTCACACCTTGATAACTATTAAACTTATTTTTATGTGGAAATAATGACACGAAATGTAACATTTCCCATAAGACTAATGTAGAATCTTCTCTGCCAGAAAGGCCCTGGAATTTTGCGCTATTTTTTCCCAGCATGCCTTGCCTTATGAACATGTGGGAGGGGTTGCCTTGCCTAGTTCGCTCGTCCCCAGCGCCTTGCCTCCAAATCAAAGGCGCTGGGATGGGCAAACGTATCAAGCACGCTCATTGGTTAATGCTCAGTCCCATCATGCGTCACACTCACACTGCAAGCACTGCACGCATGACGTACTTCCTGAACAAGAATCTGTGCAAGCTGATTAGCCCATCCCAGCGGTCCTGGATAGGCCGCTGGGGCCGAGCGAACTTGCCTAGTAGCTACGAGCCAGCCTCGGTCCCAGGGGTGATCGATCTCGCCGCGCCATTTTTCCCAGCATGCATTGCTAGCTCTTAACCCCTGGAATTGATTCATTTAAAGGTGCTAGATTTAGCACCTTTTAATTAGGCCTGAGGCCGATCCACTCTACGCGCCTGCTCAAGTACGGTTACGCACAAAAGAGGCATCAAGTCAAAGAGCAACTGGTCCCCTCTCATTCTTCTTTGATCTTGTGACGTCTAACTGCATGCAGTTTAGGGTGACCACGTAAAAACATGATTAATTTGAAATGTATTGCGTCGAAATACGTGCATTTTTACACGCACAAGCGCCCGACAAGCGATCGAATGTTTTTAACAAGCAGTAACTTTTGGTTAGCCAGTCAGCGTTGATTTTTAGTGTTTCCCTTCCAGGGGTTAGCGACGAGAGGTATCGATACGGTGCGCTGCCCATGCTAGCGAGGCTGGCTTACAAGCAGGTTCGCATGCAAACTCGAGCAAGCTGCTATACATTTAGTAATACGCAGCCTCGCTACAATGGGCAGCGCGGCGAGATCGTACACCGTTGGGAACGAGGTTGAGTGACGAGAGGCATCGATACGGTGCGCTGCCCATGGTAGCGAGACTGCGTATTACTAAATGTAGCAGCTTGCTCGAGTTTGCATGCGTGAACGACAAGGATCGCGACGCTAGCCTTTTGTTGCATGTTTTTATGGTCAAACGTGAAGCGAGAAAAAAAAGGTCAACTTTATATTTAAAAAAAAAATCAAAGATTTGCGAAATACTGTTCACAATTGACAGTTACTAAATCAAGCCATTTTTTAATTCAAACATTATTCAATGGGTGAATGTACCACGACAGCACAATACAAGTTTTTTTAAAAGAAACTGCCACAATACACGCTGTAGCTGCTATTGGAGGTGGCCGGAAGTCCAGATTCTCGCAGAAGCTCGTACGTTCTCGAGGTCACTTACACTGTCAATAGTAAGTAAAGGTAGATGGAGAATTTGTTATTACACACATGTAAACCGTTCTGGCCCACCATGGGCACGAATTCAATCAAGCAGAGAAATTCCCCAACTCCCAGAATATCAATGTTCACCACAGACGATGTCGGGTATGTACATCTCTGTGCTGTCTGTCTTGTCTCCATGTTTGTAGTTTTTCTGTCTCGGCTTTCTTCTATGCAAGCCTTGGCTTAACGTGATCTGGCAGCCTCATACTCTCTTCTTCTTCTTCTTTGGTCTGCATAGATTAACTATTTCCCCTCCAATTTCTGTGCTTGTTATTTCGCTCATCTATGTAAGATTCTGTATATTTAAAGAAAAAAAGAAGAGTGTATTAAAGAAGAGTGGTATGTTGACTTGAATTAAACTGAAGCGGCTTAATTCGTGACTGGCTGGTTTGACATCAATTTAAGCTGCTGGGATTTAAGTGTAGGTACGAAGATGTATATCAAAAAGCTATCTCTTGTGTCAAAGTAAACATTGTAGTATTTCTTGTATCAAGCTTATAAAACAATTATTGTATCAAGCTTATTAAACAATTTGGGTATTTCTTGTATCAGGCCTTATTAAAGAATAGTGGTATTTCTTGTATCCAGCTAACAATTGCGGTATTTCTTGTATCAAACTTATTAAACAATTGTGGTATTTCGTGTATCAAGCTTATTAAACAATTGTCGTATTTCGTGTATCAAGCTTATTAATAACAATATTGTGGTATTTCGTGTATCAAGCTTATTGAACAATTGTGGGATTTCTTGTATCAAGGTACACAAGAGTAAGCCATTTTTTGTGTCAAACAAAGCAAGTGGAGTGCCTCCCACTGCCTTTTCTAGTTTGGCTCAGGTCCGCTTTTGACCGATCCAAACAATACAGGGCAGGGAAAAACATGTCCGAAATTATGGATTTTTAGATGGTCCTAAAAATACTAAGAAATGTACATGCAATTTTAAAACTGTTTATACACCAATGACAAACTTAATATTAACAGCGTTCAAAGGGCCCACCTCCACATGATATCATGAGATATTGACCCGGAGAACAAAGTGACTGGACAGAAAGAAAGATTATCTAAAGGAGCTTACCAGTTTACCGTTTACGTAAGTTGTGATGTAGAATCATACACAACAATGTTTTGACGGTTTTAGAAAACAAAACAAAAAAAGAAGCAATAAAATGTCACCTACACTTAATTAACAAGAAATATTCCGGGGAAAAATCACAAAAGCGGTCAAAGGTCACTGATACGCTTCACCAGCCGCTGCAAGTGTGTCAAACTATTTTACGTGAAATTGTTGCGCATTGTTGCACAATCAGACTGCTCTGTTTATTTAAATTATTGTAGCCATGGCGTGCAAAGATTTCCGAGAATTGAAACTTTGGTACAGAGCGGAATTGAAAAGCGAGGTGTATAGACTATAAACCTTAATGACAAAACGTACTTAGCGGTCTGGCTCCCGACCCCTCCCACATGTTCATAAGCCCAGCTAGCTAGCTAGTTGTTGCCGTGGGGTTTATGCTTCTCTAGCCCCAAGAGAGCACCGGCTGGCGGGATATATTGCCTCAGGGTTTATGTCTCGCTACCCCCACGCTGTGCACTGTGGAACACGCTTCCGCTGCACGGACGCTCAAAATTAATTGTTCATTAACTTTTATCCATAATCTGAATACATAGTCTCTCTTGTCAAATACTCATGAATAATAATTGAAAAACAAATTTTGTAAATTTTGTGAATTCGGTAAAGTAAATAACTATTTTTATGCTGGAAGTAAAACTAACTCGAAAGATTTGGTGATTTATCCGAACCAAAATGTGGTTCAGATAATCTTGATGGTTTCTTTATAAGGGATAGCCTTGTCCAAAATGAGGCTCTTTACGCAAGCACCCACCCCGCTTTGAATTCACCAGGGGCAGGTAGCACAACAATACTGGCACGGTACTGCAGTACTTGATATACAGTATACCGTGGGGTCGAAGCATGGTTTTTCAACCTTGTACCAAAAAACGCAAGGCTCTTTACGCAAGCACCCCGCTTTGAATTCACCAGGGGCAGGTAGCACAACAATACTGGCACGGTACTGCAGTACTTGATATACAGTATACCGTGGGGTCGAAGCATGGTTTTTCAACCTCGTACCAAAAAACGAAGCCGAAACAGAGCCTTGTTCCCACTGTAAACGGCAGCTTATGTTTTTCTTTATCATTGCGCGGGGATTCCAGCGCTAATTACGTATGCTGGAATCGGGTATTGAATATTCATTTCCTGTACTGGGCGGATTATCGTCCAATCATAAATTCTCGTAGTATTCACCTTGCCACTATACATTAACCAATGAGCATACACCTTCGGGAAATATTAGCATAAAGTAACTCCGCCCACAATCTGACCTTTTTACAGTGGGAACAAGGCTCTGTTTCGGCCTCGTTTTTTAGAACGAGGTTGAAAAACCATGCTTCGACCCCACAGTACACTGTGTATCAAGTACTGCAGTACCGTGCCAGTATTGTTATGCCAGTGATGCTACCTGGTGAATTCAAAGCGGGGTGCTTGCGTAAAGAGCCTTGGACAAGGCTATAAGGGACTGTCCTACACTACTCCTGGAAGACCTTAAGAATAATGTTTGGGTCTATTTTCTTAGCCGAAACAGCCCAAAAAAGCCGGTGTGTCCCTTAAAGTCTAAGGGAATCGTTATCTGGATTCGGTTCAATTCAGAACTCAAATCTATTTCCATATTATACCAAATTACATTTAAACAAAAACATAATCAGCGATATGAATCTCCCCTGTTGGAAAAGTCATTACGCCACACGTGCGCGCGCATCTAGTGCACGCACAAAGTTTTCCCTCATTCCAGCTTCAAAGCTGGCATAAGTCAACCTTGCACCCAGTGGTGTACGAACTCGTGGCGCCATTTTCCCCCAGAATGCCGTGCTCAATCGAGCGGTATCGATACGGCGCGCTGCCCATGGTGGGGAGGCTGGGTATATTACGTCTGTGTATACTTTGCCTAAATACACACATTTCTTCACGAAGGTATCTCTATATAACAGAAACGTATAATTCAGTGCAGACTTGTGTCGAAGAACGTAAAAGATAAACTATTTTTACATAAATCCTCCCACACAAAAAAATAGCTCAATGCAATTCCTATGGGCTTCTGGTAACCGTTGGAGCCAGATTATGTGAAATGGGCGTGGCTTACAGTCACAAACAGTACCCTTAACTCATGGTTTTAAAAAACAAGCTATTTCGCCTGGGCGGATTACTATTTCGCCCGGGCGGATTACTAATTCGCCCGGGCGGATTACTATTTCGCCCGGGCGGATTGCCTCAGAAAGCAGCCTTGCAGACAGAAAGCGAAATAGTAGTGCCCTCGGGCAAAATAGTAGTCCGTCAGGGCAAATTACTAATCCGCCCGAGTTAAATAGTAATCCGCCCGGGCGAAATATTAACCCACCCGGGCGAAATAGTATTCCACCCGGGCGAAATAGCTTCTTGTTTTAACATGGCCCTACTAAAGACACTTCCGTAGTAACGGTATACCAATGGTGAAAAGGATAAAAGACGACACGCGACTTCTTCCAAACAGTGAATGTAGGCCTGTTGATGTTGGACTGCGGTACCCTCTACTCAACAGATTTTTAACTGATGAAAGTTAAATAGTCAGGTAATTTGTCAATGGGTAGATGCATGAGTAGTTTTAAAAGATGGTCATGGTACAGAGAGTCATGGGCTCGAATCTTCATCCAACGTGCTTGTTCGCTCGGTCCCAGTGCCTTGTCCGATGTGCATTGGACGAAAGATTCAATCACCTTAAATTCACTGCAAATAGTTTGCCCCAAACTGAAACTACTATACAATTGCAACGTTCTTTTTACTTTGGTTTAATCAAAAGATCGTTTACATTACCATGGAGCCTCCATTATCTTGTGTTTACATGTTGTAATTGTACGCATTGGGCCGACTGCAGTACAGTTGTTCCCATCATGCCTAACTACATCCCGAGCAAGAATCTGTACAAGCTCATCAGTTCATCAGCGAGCGAAATGTGCTTGTTGATAAGTCCGCCCGCTTGACAAGTTGGGGTACACAGATTATGCAGAACATAGCAGTTAGTTTTTTCCTGATCATGCTCCGATGTACTCGGTAATTTAACCGTAAGCTCCCATTGCAAGATAGCCTTGATTGCACGGCGGTCGCGTGCAATCCATTTCACCCATTAGTACGGGCAGTGAGTCTGTAAATTTCAGGTACCCATTAGCCCTCGCACGGAGTCCGCAGGACGACACACGCACACGCACCCTGTCTGTACGCATGGTGTCCTTTAAGGCGACGGACGGAATCCGTCATGGTACTGCGTGTGTGTGGACAGTGCGTGGACGGACTCTGTGTGCGTGGACATAAGAGAAAGTCCTTGCAACAAGGCTGGTTGCAAGATGACGACTTACCGTTGTGTGACTCCGTACAGTATAGTGACATGGGGTGGGGGAAATGCACTTGCATACTCAGGTAATCGAAACCCAACTATTCAGTCCAAAATAGAAATAATTCAAGAGTCCCCCCTAATAAAACGTCCGCACGACTTGCAATAACATAGAAAACATGACAACTTTAAGCATTCTGGTGCTTGCTAATTATCTTAAGAATAATCTTAAGAATAAGCTAACCCCCGCGCCCCTCGTACACGATCGACTTCTTTGACAAGAGAAATTAACTAAACATGTTGAGATGGATGGATGTAGTGTGTATGAACCCGGTCTGGGTTAAACCGTTCCAGTGTAGGTCCTTAAGTATATAAAACAAATTAACAAAGTGTCATTCAGAACTTGACAGGTCTATTTTTGATGTAAATACTTTAGTCACTCGATTAAAAATTGGTGGACTGGTGATATCTACTCGCCGGTAGCCATAACTGACTCAGTACAAATACATTACAGTATAGAGTATGACTTGCTCTTGATATCTCAAAAAAAGGAGGGTCCCTTTGTTAACTACTCCAACAATAATGACCGTAACAACGTATTTGGAAAAGATTACACTCTGGAGAGTTGTTGATATTGCAAACTATTGTTAGAAACGACACCCTGAAGTAACAGTTTTAGAGAAAGAGGTAATTTTGTACCTCAAAATTTGAATATGAGAAAGGCTTGAGGCGCACGAAGCCTTTCTCAGGCATCTGAAAGCACATTATTGTATGCAACGATGTTTTTCTCGTGCATTATTTTCTTGCGAACTTCGATGACCAATGGAGCCCAATTTTTCACAGGTTTGTTATTTTTATGCATATGTATAGGGATAGGGATACACCAAGTGAGGTTATCTTTGACAATTACCAAAAGTTAGTATAACCTGCGTTTATGGCTGTGAACTTTTTGCGGTGTAAAGATTGGTTATCTGAGCTTACACTAATGACAGGTGGGCATTTAACTGAAGGCTTTATAGGTTGTTTGAGATTGATGTACTGAATCACGGTGTTTTCGACCGACTTTCACCTTAGATCATACCAAACTCTTCAACAGCCCTGACGAGTATGACAAACATGGTGGACTGTTTTTTCACACAATAGTCAACGGGTCAACAGTTACCAATCTACTATTGCCTCATGTTGTAATACAACAACTTTAACAAAAAAATACATTCGCAGTTTTAATGCGGTAAGTGTTCACACGGGAACAACAGAAGCACTCACATTTTTTCATCAAATTGCTACCGGGCACAGGGTACCGCAAAGTTGGAAATATACGTATAGGTCCAATCAGCGCGTCTAAAAATGTGTCCTCATATCCAACCAGCTTTTGTGTGCCCTTTTTCACGAGCAACAGTTTGGTGTCGCTTGGCTGGTTATAGTTTACATTACAACATCGCCCCCTCAGGGGTGAAAATAGCGTGAATAGCGTATTTTGAGCGTGATTTCTTAGGGTGTATTGTTGATCATAAAAACTGGAAACCCGCAAATTGGAAATACTCACAATAGAAACACCAAACAGAGGGTAGCAAACGGGTCAGGCTACACGGAGGGACCCAGCTACCGGAGTCGAGCTACTGAATACAGCTTTACATCGGCCCAACTTGAGCCAATGAGGTTTGCGTTGCCACTGCCTAATAGTCAAAACATCACTGTTGCAGCCACACATGGTTTCTTAAAATCTTAACAGCCACTGTTAATCCTTTCTCGTGAAGATCAACCACAAAATCAACTTCATAACCAGAGAGAGCATTGGCGTTTTTGTTTTTAAGGTAAGTTAACAATCTGTTAAGGCCCTTATTTCAAACAAAAACTACTAGCTGTATATGCATGGAAAAACGAAATAAATCATACTTATTTGCTTTTTACGCTTGACTAAGAATGCTTTTTTCGGAACCGTTGTGTCGTTTCCCAGCTCAGTTTATTTTCTAAGTCAGTGAACACTGAACACCTCCGAAATGTGGATCAGAATACACCTATAGTGGTCTCGTTTCGGTGGAAAAAAAAACCAACCGTTTACGTTTTAGTGATTTATACACCATCTTGTTATTATTTTGTGTAATGACACACCAAGGAAATCCCCAAAGAGCATTGCACTGTATGCCTGAAGATACCCGTGGGACAGAGGTGTTTCAACTTCGACAACGAAAGTAATTTCAGATACTTGATCTAGGATAAATATACAGGTTTTAAGTTGATAAAAAAAAGAAAACTTATCAAGAGTAAACACCAATCTGTATAACAGAGCGCTGAGGGTGACGTGTGGGGTAAAGGGTGTAATGTCCCATCAGGGGTGTGTGTTTCTTTTAGAAGGGAGCAAGTTGCTTGCCCTTTCTGGCTTCGTATTGTCATTGAGAAGTGAATGTACTTTCAAACTTTGGGTTTTCGAATTACAATCCAACTCAATATGCCTAGTTGTTTTCCCCTCTGTCTCCTCGCTCTTTTATAAATGGATAGAGAGTAATCAACTCGGCAGTGTTCATGTTTCCAATGATGTAAACATACAACTGTTTTGTACCATTACTAATACGCTAGACACGTACTTTATTTGATAATAAAATTATATTCCTAATGTAAAGAACAGTTTCTCAATTTTGTCGTTTATTTCTTTAGGAAATAATCCACACACACAAAAACACACGACAAAGATGGCTACTTCGAGTGACAGGAAAGCCGTGATTAAGAACGCCGATATGTCTGAAGATATGCAGGCAGATTCGATACAATGCGCACAGCAAGCCATGGAGAAATATAACATAGAGAAGGACATTGCGGCCTATATCAAGAAAGAGTTCGACAAGAAGTACAACACGACATGGCACTGCATCGTAGGGCGGAACTTCGGAAGCTACGTCACACACGAGACAAAAAACTTCATCTACTTCTACCTTGGACAGATGGCGGTGTTGCTCTTCAAATCGGGATAAACTTAACTGTCATGGACAGGGTATTGACCATTCACTCTTGACTTCTCTCGGCTTACTAATGCTTTGTTTCGCCCCGCAACTTTCACAAATGCACTTGGACGGTGAATCGGGACTATTTACTTGAAGGTATTAGGCAATGGTGGGTGAGCCACGTGGCAGGGAACGGAACCAAGACTATCAGTTTAAGGAACGAAGCTGTTAAAATTCACTGAACAATGAGAAATGAATGGAGGCTCCGATAGTATTGATGCTACATACAGAAAGTACAACACCACCACCACTCCACCAAAATAAATAATAAACAAATAAATATAAATAATAAGTAATGAAATTATGATAATAAAACAAAGCAAAACAAATAAATAAATAAATAAATAAAATTAAATTAAATAAAATTAAATATAGTTAAATAAAACTAAATAAAACCAAAATCAAGAAGATCAGCCCACAGTGGACTTGATCGAGAGATATTGTGTTTTGTCAAAGATTTAAAGACGCTAAATACTCTATGTGATTTCTCGATAAAAAATAAACATGTATTTATGATTTATAGTAGTGTAGATGTTTAAATAAAAGCTTTGCCTGCCGCAATTTTACTTGATATTTATGTAAGTGTAGCACCCCGATCAGTACAGGTTCACCAAAATGCATGTGGTCTATTATAGAAGTCAATGTTTTCGAATTACAATGAAAGCTCTAAAACCTCCCTGGTCAGATTTCGCACGAATTCCGGATCCCGTGGGTCCTGAACCATTTCCGGTTCAGTATGACCTGGAAGCTGTGTGAAAAATGACCCAGAAGCTGACGCAGAATCGGACTTAAAATCCCACTTTTTATCAAATTTCCTGGTCAGCCTGGCCAAGAGAAATAGGTATCTGGGTCAAATTGTGACCGGGAGGTTTTTTTTAGAGTGCATGATAAGTTCTGCTTAAAAACTGATGACATTTTCCTATCAACTTCGATTTATGAGTTGATGAAATTTTACCGGGTAGCCTACATTGATTAAAGCCCGGTGGTGGTTAATTATTGTTTTGCAGAGTGCCTATCACCAGGCTTTAGGGCTTAACCGATATTCCAACTGCTCACAGTGATTGAGATATTGTATTCTATAGCATTCAATCGAATGGTTAGACATTGAGTAAAACTCTCAGAGGAATAAACCACGCATAATAGAAACCCATTACAGAATCAAATCTCGACGTCAAACTTTGACATTACCAAAAGCTGGTTCGAGGGAAATAAAGAAAAACACTTGTCTTTGTTTAGAGACTTGATGTACAGGTTTGGTAAAAGTAAATGGCCTACGGGAAAAGGAATCCATGCTGACCTGCAATGTTTATTCGTCTTGCTCATGGCCTTGTTTTTACTTGGGTATAAGTCACGAAGGGAAAATTACGAGACTGTGACAATGGCCGCACAGTGTTGTAACATCGGATGGTATCAGTTTGTAAAAATGGAAAAAGTATGTTTTGCGTAAAATTTTTAATTCACGAATTGACAGGCGCCCTCGCCTTTGATTCAACTTCCTTCAGTATGGTGAGACACAAAAAACGTTGGACTACACTGGCTGCTGTGGTCTCTAGGACATCGGCCGTCAATAAAAAAAATCCTACATTAAACCACTGAGTCAATTATATTGAACTGCAGAGTGAAGACATTGTGGCTCAATTTTTGATAAATTATCGTCCAATTTCTGCACAATGGCGGTATTAACTTGCCGAAAATAATAATTAGGTCTAAACAGATTGGAAAGAATTTCCCTGAAACCCCCCTACCCGTCAACCATGAGCTTGCTAGACAATGAGCTTGCTAGACGTGCCGAGTTATTCATAAATACATACAAAATGACTGATTTGGCTGTAGTGCTCAAGCAATAACCCTATCAAAACAAGAATATTTGCCGATTTTGTTTTACCGTTACATTTTGCACATTGGTATCAGGAGACTTTATTGGTGAGGTGTGTAGGGAATTGGGGGGGGGGGTGTTGCTGTGTGCCAAGCCATGATTATTAATTTCGGCGATAGTCTTGCGAAGATGTGCCGGTGTCATAGTTTCTTTTACCCCCCTGTGTTTGTCCGATCTACGGTAATCGACATAGGCTTAATGAAGTTGAATCAAAAGAGGGCGCTGTCGGACGAAATTTCTACACATTCCACCGTAAGACGGGCACCGGGACAGAATCTCCTGCCACACCGGAAAAATCACAATGTACCGTTTCGATATAGCATCTTTCTTTGAGTTTATAATTTTTTCCCTTGCTCGCTCTGTAGGAATCTTTGTTGGTGCACAGAATAGGGCATTTGGTATATCAAGTGTGAAACTTGTTGCACAATATTTACAATTCCTGTGATTTTAGTGACTGAAAATAGTCCACCATAGTCAACCCACTAGAATCAATGAAAAAAAAAAGCGAATAAAAATAGGCGCATGTTTCGAGTTCACCAACGCCACAAGAGGGCGTCCGTACCGTTGCCAGCAAACTAGACTGGTCCCTTGTCTTTATCCTCAAGAATAAAGACAGGCACTGGTTTTACAGGCCCAATGATTTCGTTGGATACTATGATATCATTGGATAATGTGCCATGACGTGTAAGCTTTTCCATATCTGTGTTATGATTGGTCTGCACTGAAGCAAAGATACTATAAAAGGAAGATCGGACTCTGAGTGCGCAAACGTGAAACGCAAAATGGCGGGAGCATGGAAGTGCGCCCGCTATTGTCGAGCAAGTAAAACCAAAATCGTCTGCTCTGTGCTACATTCGCTCGGCCCCAGCGGCCTATCCAGGACCGCTGGGATGGGCTAATCAGCTTGCACAGATTCTTGTTCAGGAAGTACGTCTTGCGTGCAGCGCTTGCAGTGTAAGTGTGATGCATGATGGGACTGAGCATTAACCAATGAGCGTGCTTGATACGTTTGCCCATCCCAGCGCCTTTGGTTTTAAGTCAAGGCGCTGGGGACGAGCGAATGTGCTACACTGCACTTTGACTATGGAAAACTTACAACCAATAGGCGCCAACTCAGCAAATAACGGCGAGCACAGCAAACATGTCACTGTGGTGCTCTGCCGTAAATTGTGTGAACAACTCACAACGGAATTGTGATATTCACTTCTACCGATTTCCAAAGTGCAAAGAAAGGTAAGGCGAACTTTATGGCAGAACATTTTGATGGAATAATGACATTAACATCAACATTCCAGGCAGAAATTGGGTGGAGTTGTTTTCTGCAAAATGTTACACAGGCATGACACATGCAGACATGATACATTAGGCTACTCTACATTGTTTTTTCATAGGATCAGGAAACAAACATTCATGACCCCAGAGTGCAGAATGGAGTAGCTGTGTGTGTGAGGATCATGTAAAATAGGTGTATCCCTCCCTTTTACTCTTAAGAAAACAATTAAGCAGTGTTCCCTTTGTATTTATTCAAGCCATTTATGTTTTTATTTTGTAATTGACTTGGTCTTGGATACTGGGCAGTGAGTGGGTGTGTAGAGTTATGAATGATGATAGCCTTAACATTTATAAATTTGTGATGGAAGTCTTTAATAATTTATTTGTAATGATTTGATAAATCAGGTCCACCCAAATGACCCATCAAGATGGAGGTGTTTGTTTTTAATTTGGCCTATAGTACTTGTTTGGTCTGCACAGATCACATGGGTTTATTATGATGTTTTTGTTTATTTCATTTGTGGTATCACAGATCAGACCGATGGGTTCAATCAACAAGAAGAGAAGATCTCCGGAACAAGTCGTCAAAATACTTACACAATAATTGCAGAATCTGCTCAAAGCATTTTGAGCCATCCCAGATTTTGTGTACTGGTAGACTGGTTTGGAGTGCGGTCCGTACAATTTTCAACATACCAAATCCACCAAAGAAGGTGACTTTGAAGCGGAAACTACCCAGCAGACATGTCTCCATAAAAAGATCTAAGACAGGTATTGTTTTGTTGAACCTGCTTTGTTGATTTTTTTTAAATTTTTGTCTTTTCCAAATGTGTGAAATGCATGTAAAATTAAATTTACTTATGGGAAAAATTGATGTTGACAGAATTAAGATGAGTGGGAAATGAGTCTTAAGTCAGGGCTGTACTATGATTTGCAAAAGGACATCATTGAAGGAATGGAAGATTTTGGCTCTCTTGGCAAGTCCAAAAATGTGGCAACTCAAGCACTTGTATTCATAGTACGAGGCCTTGCATGTAAGTGGAAGCAACCAGTGGGTTATTTCTTGGCTAATGCAGCTACACCTGGCAGTAAACAAAAGGTTCTCTTACTTGAATGCATTAAGAAAATAGAAGATGCAGGCTTCACTGTAAAGGTAGTCATTGGGGATCAGGGATCAAACAAGCGAAAAATGGTTCGTATGATGGGTGTGAATGCAGACAAGCCATTCATTGAGAGAAAGACAAGTGAAGGTAATGTCCAGAAGGTATACTGCATGTTTGATCCACCTCATCTGTTGAAGAGTGTCCGCAACAACTTGAAACAGCACATTTTTGTAGTGGATGGACACGAAGTTCAAGTAAAAGAAGGGTCTACAGACAAAATTGCTTGCATTCAGGGATGGGTAACCACTATCACAGCTGTTGTCCAATTGTTTAATGAGTTGACCACTGGGGACCAGTTCTCATTTCTCCTGACAAACAGGCTTAACCCAAGATAGTCTGGAGAATCTATTCTCGATTCTCAGAAGCAGGGGAGGGCATAGAGATAACCCCACAGCAAATGAGTTTAGAGCAGCTTTGAAACAAGTAATGTGTAGTAAAATGATGGCCCCGCTGGGAAATCAAAGCTGCGAATCAGACAGAGTGATAGTTTTCTGGACTTGACAGCTTCTTTAAAATCACAGGGAAATTCTGGAACCTCTGAGGGGTCTACAAATGATGACCATTTCAACCATATCTGTGATAACTTGGATAAAATGATAGACCAACCTCAAAAAAATGTAATAGTGTATGTGGCTGGTTATCTAGCCAAGCAGATACTTGCAAAGCATCAAAATTGTGAGACTTGTAAAAATGCATTGTTGAAAAATGCTGTAGGGGGCATATTCATGGAAGATCCATCTGAATTACTATTACATTATAAGGCCTACTGTGTTGAGGAATCAGATTTTGGTGGTTTAACTGTTCCTAGTGACAATTTTTCTGACTTTGTTGTTGTATGTAAGAAAGTATTTGTCAAATGTTTTAATGATTATTTCCACATCAATGCTATCGGCAAAAGGATTGTAGAAAGAATCCATATTGGTTTAACTAATAATAATCTTCATCTTGATTTGTGCAGTAGTGAAACACCCTTTGAAATCCTTAAGAAACACCTTTTCAAATCCAAGAAACACCCTTTTAAATCCAAGAAACACCATTTTAAATTCTTAAGAAACACCCTTTTAAATCCTTAAGAAACACCATTTTAAATCCTTAAGAAACACCATTTTAAATTTTTAAGGATTTTTTTTCATATCATTCTAGTAAGTTGGATGGTTTCTCTTGCAATTGAGTGACGAACGTTGTGGGGAAAACTAGAAAATTTTAATTTTCAGTGTTGTTTTCTAAAAAAATCAAGTTAATTCTTATGAGTCTCTTAATGGAAAGAGTTCTTTGAAATCAGATCACTTCAGACTCATTTATTTTTTGAGAGTCTTGAGAAAGTTATGGTATTAATAGCTTTAGCGTTATTGGATCAAATGTGAAAGAAATCGCCGCTGTTTTACTCCAGCATGATATACATTCACTCAATTCACTCATTCAGGTGTTTGTGTAAAGAATTTCGAAAATACTTAAAATGAAAAAACTCAAACATTAAGGCATTCAAACTTTGTAAACGATCCCCAAAAGTGTAAATTGAGAACATGTTCGCTTACTTATTTAAAAATGAATTTGCTGCAAGTTTGTTGTCATTCTAGTTATTAATATCTTCAAAATTTGAATTATATTGCAATTTTCAAAGGGCAGTACGGAGTGAGGTTTTTCAAAGCCTTGGACGGGGGAGAGCCCAGTTCTCTCTCATCTCTCTTTGGATTCTCTTTTTTACCCTGGTCCGCCCTCTTGTGATTTTGAATTCTTAACTGTAATGGACCGTTCCTGTGAAATATGCAAATTGCACAACGCGGGTGCGCACAAACACTACTGGGCCCAATTTCGTAGAACTGCTTATTTATAGCAGTAAATCTTGCTGAGAAATTTTCTGCTAAGCAAAAATAAGCAGAATGTCACAAATGGTACACGTTCACTGTTTTGACTGGTAACCTTGTTTCATATTTTAGCTACTTTTTGTACTTAAGCAGCTCTACGAAATTGGCCTGGTTGGCAAAATGAGGGAACATCTCACCTTTTTGTATGGGGCTGATGGTGGAGTGTCGCATACGCGTTGGTGTGTCTTCCTAGTGCACAACTCTACGGCGTTTGCCAACCAATGGTGTACGCACGTACACATGCGTGAATGCAATTGACATATTTCATGCCATGTGTTCGTTTTGAGAACATTATTTGTAATGAATTGTTTATAATGATGCAGAGCAATATTTGTTGATTGAATTAATTGAAAGAGAAAATTGCGTTACTTTAAATCTAAGGGCAATGTCACAGGTCATTTTACAGGCAACCAATTCCCAGCAGTCTGCAAGAAAAAAAGGCATTCACATTCAATTGTCATAATTGTCTTAAGTATTGTGAGACATCGTTAGAAAAATAACCCCTGTGCTACCAAGTGTTCCTTTTGCGTACAGTTCAGTTGGTTGCCGCTAGGGTACCACTAAATTGCCCTGTATGACAAGGCCTTGGAATGATAGGCATATGCGTAATTTTGTATCTTCACATTTCAATTTAGTCTGTTCTTTATGTTTCTAGCCATGCACATGGGTGTAACACAAACAATATTCTTTGTCTTCGATGCGAAGTTTGCAATTAATTCTCACTGATGTTGACAGAAGTACCATTAAGTTTTAAAAGAGAATTCGTTGTGTGAGTTTACTCTTCAAAAGTAAATAACGAATAAATAAATAAACAAAGATCAAACAAATTAATGAGTTGCACAAAATATCTCTTTGTTTAATTAGCCCTGAATGAGGAGGGGGTTAATATGACAGTCTGTCGACTGGCTACGATGATTACGGGCTCTCCACAAGCATCAATATTAAGCTTACAACTTATATATTGACAATTGTGTATTGTAAAGAAAAGTTTTATTTATAGGCAAAATTATAAAGAAAGATACAGTTAAAGTCACATATGAACGTTTCAGCCGAGTATAGTCTCTGCTGAAAAACGGTCAAAAAAACCCTGTATTTTAAAACGAACGTCAAATCCATCCACGTTTAGCGAGGTGACGGGACACCAACCCACATAAATTTGAGAAACGATTCATGCATGAACAGTTTCGCAGATTTAAATGTTTTGGGGTGAAAAATATTATCAAAACCGTAATACTTCAAAGGGAATCCTTTCTCAAAATAGTTTACACTATCAACAGCTGCAGTGCGTCTCGCCAAGAAAGTTTGTATGGTCATTCATTTAGGTAGAGTAGTTACCAATCGATGGCCCAACCTTTGAATTGTAAACAAACAAACAAATCATTGGTTCAGTTCATGGTTTTTGGCGAGCTGCGAAGCAGAGTGAGCCTAAGTAATGACAATTTCCGTCTGTCCGTCCGTCTGTCTGTCCGTCTGGCTTACACGATAGACAATATGGGGGTGGATTTAAGGTATTGGAACTGTACGTTTGGTGTTTTTTTGTGTTTTTTTTTTTTTTTTTTGACATTGTGGGGTTAACCCCACAATGTTTTAACAGGAAAGATTAAAGAAAAGGGATCTTAGACAACACCTGGGGAAAGCCCAAATTGTCGCTCTCATAAAGATGTCTGTCCGGCCGTTCGCATTCAGTAGGCCCCTAGATGTTAAAGTCTAGCATCAAGCTGTCGTTTAGAGTTGTTTTATGGAATCTAAAAGCCCTATTAGTGAAATATTTATACAGTGACTGCCATATTTGTTAATGACCCCACCTCTTTGAGCATCAGTTGATCAAACATTTGGTTTTTCTACCTGAGTCATTGGTCTTCTATCAGGCGATCGGCAGCTCGCCATGGCAGCTTCGCTGTTCTAGTTTAGATCAGTGCGAATGACAGGCGTCCCTTTTTCATTGTAAGGCCTTTGCGGGATAGAGGCAGAGGTGTGACAGTGAAATTCCCGCTCCTGCGTCTTTGAGGGCTGAGTGAACTTGAGAAACCGTTCAATTAAAAGCAGGGTATATACTTTTGGTAATTGTCAAAGACCAGTATCCACACTTGGTGTATCCCAACATAATTATGCATAAAGTAACATACCTGGTACAATTTTGACTCAATTGGTCCTTGAAGTTTCTAGAAAGAAAGAAAGAAGAAAGAAAGAAAAAAAAACCACAAACAAACACTCGATGTCTCGTTCTTTAGCATTGTGTGCTTTCAGATGTCTGGGAAACTGGGTGAATACTCCCCTTAAAGAAAAGAAAAGACTTTTATTTTATCAACAACTCCCCAGTGCTCTTCACCAAGCAGGTCCGCGAGAACAAATTTTTGCAAAGGGGTGCTGGGTTTTTTTCAAAGACATTTGGCGTGAGCAGAGCGAAAGCCATTATGGCGTATTGTCCGGGCCCACTTAACGCTTAAGTTCCTAAATGCTCTTTCGTACAATCAGAAACATGATTTGGCACATAAATCTCTCCTTTTTTTTGGGGGGGGGGGCAGGATTATTATTAGTATAATTTGCAAAATGACTACCCCAAAATGATAATTTCATCCTTGTTAACATTTTACCAGTCAGGCAGGCCCGCGAGAATAAATTTGTGCAAAGGGGTGCTGGTTTTTTTTTCAAAGACAATTGGCGTATACGGCGTATGGTCCGGACCCGCTTAAGTTCTTAAAATGCTCTTTCGTACCATCAGAGACACGATTTGGCACATAAATCTCTCCTTGGGGGGGGGGGGGGGCAGGAATATTATTAGTGTAATTTGCAAAATGACTACCCCCAAATGACTTGTTTTCACGAGGTGATGTTGGGTGAAAAGATATTTCGTTTTTCGAGACTCGTGCAGTAAATTACTAGAATCGTGGCTCAAATCGAAAAATATTTCCAATGCTAGTTGTTTATCGTGCATTTATCGTCCTTTCGGAATATGTCAGGTTGAGATGTGATAAGACCCAAGGGAGCAATAAGTGCCTCTCGTTAATTTTTATAAGGATGAACACAATAGTTTTTGAAGGCTTATCCCTGGCATCAAATGCTCACTGATCAATTGCTTAGTCATACGTTTTTGACATAACCATGATGTTGAACGAAAAATTACATTAAAGCTATATAATTGCATCCTTATTGTAAACATTTTACCAGTCAGGGGGGAATTAATAATTAATAATGATTGCCATTGACTTGAACCATAGAGAAAGGACCATCCTTTCTCTATGCTTGAACAAAGCGTACTAATGGCTATTTAGTTTTATTTTGATTTGTTTTTTCTACAAGCATAAGCTGGTGAGAGTTTCCCACCGCATGTTACAGTGTATCGCTTTGGGCGACTAGGCTGTCCAGTGGCTAAAAGGTAGCCACTGGACCGCCCAGCCGCTCAAAGCGATAGAATTTTGAGCGGGGTTTCTTCATTTTTATAAATTTCCTGATTTTATTTTAATTTTACTTGGTTCAAATTTTAAAATATCTCCAAGGCTTAGTTGTTTACGTACAATCAACAACTTCCTTTCGTTAATATTGGCATTGAATAACGGAGTATGTCAGGTTCAGAAGTGATAAGTGCCAAGGGAACAATAAGTGCCTCTCGTTAACGGCTATACCTGTAGTTTTTATTGCACGGTTTAGGAGCTCCGCTTTCATGCTTGGAAAAATGTCAACGTTTAAATGGCAAACAGTGTCCGAAACAATGATTTCAAAAGTTGTTTAACTTCATACGCGATTATGTCCAAACATGAAAGTTTGGCTGTTGGGGCAAAATTGCCTCTTCGTGAAAACGGTGACGAATTGTTTCTCTCTCACGGGGCCCTGAAGCGGGCCCGGACCCCACGCCATGCGGCTCTGCGCTTCGCTCACTGGTTTGCCCCGTACGCACAAATGGCCCTCGCTAATAATCTTTGCCTGACTGAAAAGTTGTTTTTATATAATATACACAGTAAGGGTGTGGAGCACAGACGCTTGTGCGGCACCTAAACTTGTAGCCCGAGCCCTTAATGTCGCCCCGACCTAAATGTAGCCCCAAAGTTGTACCTAGATGTCGCCCCGACCTAAATGTAGCCCCAAAAGTTGTACCTAGATGTCGCCCCGACCTAAATGTAGCCCCAAAGTTGTACCTAGGTACAACTTTGGGGCTACATTTAGGTCGAGCGACATTAAGGGCTCGGGCTACATTTAGGTGCCGCACAGATGCTTGAACCACCACACTCTCCAGTCATAAAGGACTGCGTTAATCGGTGTTACTGCACACTCATGCGTCGTTGTCCAGCCCGACAACGACCAAACTTGGTCCCGTAGGCCTATCAATCAAAACGTGGGTCTCAGCACGGACCAGCTGTGTTGGTCAACGTTTTTTTTTAAAGTGGTTGTGCCCCCTTCATAAAATTCCTGGATCCGCGACTGTTTATAGCGCGAATATAAACCGAAGAATCAGAATCCAAAATAACATTGAATGAAGTTACTCATTCCCATACGAGCAGCGCGCGTGACCCACATTTTCACCGACAAACACGCATTGGATGGTGCTACTTCGTGAAAATGGAAAAATTTCTATTTTCGCAAATTTTCGACGCCACTAAGTAGCACGCATCTTTTTTACTTTATTGCTTATTTATTTAGGACGAAGCACTATATATGTAAACTTCAATGCATCAAGTCTCCACTGCAAGAAAACTAGTTGAAAATACCCTACAATTTTTTAGAAAAGCTTGATTTGAAAAAAGACTTTAAACGCACTTTTCTCCAATTGTTACTTTTTACTGGTATCTAGAATTGTGCTACGTCATGGCTTAGCTGACGAACTCGTCTGATTAGTCAGGATGATAACTTGTATAAGAGAGTCACCGTGACAATTTGTCAACTACTGTGATTTAATTTATCTCTATGGTTACAACCTACGGGAAATCACGTCGTCAACCTTGAAAAAATCAGTGTGGTGGTACGTGCCAATATTGTTAAAAAATAATCAGATTTACAAAATGTCATATTTTACTTAACGCGCTCATAGATCCTTATTTTTGATTGGTGTAGTACGCGTCACGTGTCATACTTTATTTTGCACTACTGCCGCGACAGATTCGCTTCCAAAATCGTTTCCCGCCCGTTTGTCCGAACGAGGCAATGTCGTCACGGCGGACAAGGTTGGTTTCTACGTGGAGCTCGGAGTCATCCACGTTGTTTAGGTTTTTAAAAAGAACTTTCAGAGTGTGGGGTGGACGAGTTTCTGTGTTTAATTTGTGCTTGTTTTGAAAAATTGTTCCAATGACAAGGATCTACTCCGGGAAATGGAATACTCCAGTCGTTTTTTTTCCTGCGACATCCAATAATTGTGCAGTAATAATAACTTTGTACGCCTATGAATCGATAGTCCAAAATGATGATTCAGGCTTTACCATCCTACTGTATAAAGACCTATTTGAATTGTGTCCCCCTGATCATCGTTTGAACGTTTTAACCAAAATGCATAACAAATTCTACATTACATGACAGTAGTCCGCGACAGATTTAGGTCTTAATTATATTTTTGTTGATTTTGTTGATTTTGTTGATATAAGATTATATAGGCCACTTTTTTTTGCTTTGTTTGCTTCGCATGGAGCCTTGGTTGAAAACCAAGGATAGACGGGTGTTGAAAACGCATGCGTCAAAGTGAAATGCCCAATCACGTCCTGACATAATACGGCTATACAAATGCAAGGTTCATTTTAGCTGTTGTTTTCTAGAGAGCTGGCCATAAGGTTGTCAGAGGAAGGCTTCTGTCATGTACTTAGTGATAGACTCACGAAAAGATACTCTCTTCTCTGAACGTGCACCCGTGCTCAAGATACCGGTTGTTTTTATCAGTCGTTTTTCATGATGGAGCATATCGTTGCTCTCCGTGTTATCAAGACTTTGGTTGGACTCATCGGGATATTTGGCAATGGACTCGTCTGCATTGTTATCTTCTTGGTCAAATCCATGCACACAACAACCAACATGTTCATCTTCAACCAGGCGGTCATGGATTTTCTCGGTTGTTTGTTGCTACTCCTCAGCAGCAACGTCCCCGTACCAGACCCCTTACCTCCCGGGTTGGCCGGTGCTGTCTTGTGCCACCTGTGGATCTCCGACTCCATCGTTTGGCTCCTGTACTCAGCGTCTACAACCAACCTGGTGATGCTGACATTCGAAAGGTACTTTGCTATCGTGTTTCCCTTCAAATATGGGCCACTCTTCTCCTATCGGAAGTCCGTGCCGGTGTGCATGATCATCTTCGCCTGGTTGATGGGTTTCTTGGTAGCGGTTTACGGTAGTGCCGTCTTCGCCCCCGTAGACGGCCGCTGCGTCTTCGTGGACGTCCCGGGCGGTAACGTACTTGGCATTCTCATCATTGGTATGTACTACTTCGTCCCTATTCTGTTCATGCTCTTCGCCTACATCCACATCAGCATTGAGCTGAAGCGGAGCTCAAATCGTGTCGTCCCCGTGATGGGGCGCAAGGCGACCGATGAAGCACACAGCAGCTGTGCGCCCACAGACCAGCAACACATCCGACAGGATGATCCCATCAAGCGCGCCCGAATCAACACATACAAGACTCTGTTGATTGTCGTCGGGGCCTACATCGTATGTTGGACCCCGAATGAGATCATACTTTTCCTCTTCAATGTGGGCTGGAATTACCTGGATTTCTCAAGTGTACTCTACATCGTATCCCCGGCTCTTGTAGCGATCAACTCCTGCATCAACCCGGTCATCTACGCATTTAAGTACAAGCAGTTTCAAACGGCCGTGATGCAATTATTTGCCAAACAAAGATCAACAGAGAACTCCGTTGCAACCATGGAGACTGAACTTCAAAGCTAAGTTTAAAAAGTCGAGTTGACTCATTCTGCTATGATGTCATCACAGCTGAACGTGAAACTTGACATTCCCTTTGCCATAGTATCGGTTTATGCAGCACCTCATAAAACTTCGTAAGCACACATGTTCAAACAAAATTGTTATTTAAAATGTGTCCAATTGTTTGTCCCCAGTCCATCTTGTGCTTCATTTGCGTAATGCTTTATTATTCCCGTTCCTTTCGTCTGCACTGCTAGCTGTGTGCATGGAATGATGAACTCTCACCCATCTTGCAGTGACGCGTAACCAGACTTTTTCATTTTGAGGTGCCGGATGGGGTAATAGTTGGATCTCATTGAGCTGATGCCAGCAGGAATACGCAAAGTTACAATGCTGCTGTTAACAAATCATTACATCACCTAAAAACTGTCTTCAGAGGAACTAACAGATGAAACAGAAAATAGAATTTGAGAATTGTTTGTTTTCTCAAATGTTGAATGGCCGACTTGAGAGAGAGAACGAGAAAAAAGAAGAAAAAAGAAAGGAGAACAGATTAAACAACGGGACATTTTTTCCAATAATCATAACAATAAAGGATCGGCAGCAAATTGCGCCACAGCACCTTGTAAAACATTACATGGTGCTATCAGAATTAGGTCTCATAATTCAAAAGTAGTCCCAAATCTTGCAGGAAATACTGTATGTTACAGCGCCAGGAGCGTCACTGAGTGACGGACATGTACGCTATATAAGAAGCCACTATTATTATTATTATTATTATATTTGTAGTGTGCCATTATATCTGTCAGAAAGACACCCCTGGCGCTAAAAAAAGAACTCTGCTGATCACAGTTATCTACATCATTGGATAATCACCACTCGCTTATGTATGCATTCGTCGATTTATATAGCTGCGGTATTCAATTAGTGATCACGGGTCACCTGTTTAAAGTGTATATTACAGTTATAGACCATGTGACCTGTGACCTCACATGTTTACAAAAGAGCCACAAAGCATATACTTCCTGCAGGTACAATTACACGGCACAGTGCACTGCAGTGGTAGAAAACTTGAACCAACGACCTCCAGATTAACGACCGGCGCTATACCAACTGAGCTATCCAGCCCTATGTTGGCGGTCTCCCTATTTTTAATAGTCATATCTATATAACTATTAAACTTATGTGAAAATAATGACACGAAATGTAACATTTCCCATAAGACTAATGTAGAATCTTCTCTGCCAGAAAGGCCCTGGAATTTTGCGCTCTTTTTCCCAGCATGCATTGCTCGCATGCCTTGCCTTATGAACATGTTGGAGGGGTTGCCTTGCCTAGTACGAGCCAGCCTCGGTCCCAGGGGTGATCGATCTCGCCGCGCCATTTTTCCCAGCATGCATTGCTTGCTCATAACCCCTGGAATTGGTTCATTTAAATGTGCAAGAATCTAGCACCTTTTAATTAGGCCTGAGGCCGATCCACTCTACGCGCCCGCTCAAGTACGGTTACGCACAAAATAGGCATCAAGTCAAAGAGCAACTGGTCCCCTCTCATTCTTCTTTGATCTTGTGATACGTCTAACTGTATGCAGTTTAGGGTGACCACGTTTTTAACAAGCAGTAACTTTTAGTTAGCCAGTCAGCGTTGATTTTTAGTGTTTCCCTTCCAGGGGTTAGCGACGAGAGGTATCGATACGGCGCGCTGCCCATGGTAGCGAGGCAGGTTCGCATGCAAACTCGAGCAAGCTGCTACTTTAATTACGCAGCCTCGCTACAATGGGCAGCGCGGCAAGATCGTACACCAGCGGGAACGAGGTTGAGTGACGAGAGGTATTGATACGATGCGCTGCCCATGGTAGCGAGACTGCGTATTACTAAATGTAGCAGCTTGCTCGAGTTTGCAAGCGTGAACGACAAGGATCGCGACGCTCGCCTTTTGTTGCATGTTTTATGGTCAAAAGTAAAGCGAGAAAAAATGGTCAACTTTATAAAAAAACTAGAAATAGAGATTGTGAACAAACTCACGGTGTTCGGTTGAACCATGGAGGAAGGAAATACTTCCTTCCTCCATGGTTGAACGTAAATTGATGACGTAATTCAAAAGAAGGTAAATTATATGTACAAGTTTTTGCTTTCCTCGTGCTTTGCTGTAGATGCAAATATTGTAGCTTTTGTTAATCCTCGTTTACAACTTTTTCAAATTTGAAACTTCAACTTCCGATTTTTACCGGAAGTAAGGTGAAATTTGGTCAAATGTTGTCAAAGACGAATGGCTTTCGTCGAATGGCTTTAAAATGATGTGATGATATTTATGTAGGGAACCCAAGTGCGCCCTCAGTGTTCACATCAATACTCCAACTTTTGTGATTTACATATTTACTGTAAACTTTTTAGGTAACTTTGGGGTCGCGACCTGGATACTCACTCTCTTTTCCAATTTAGCTATGAGCAAGAGAGAGCACATTTTATTTGAGTGGTATTTCTCTCTATTCAAAAACCATTTATCTGGGGAGGGGTAGAATTATAGAGCTATAATATGTAAGTATTACTTGGTATTTGACCATCCTTTTATGAGAGAATTGTTGTCATTGTTTTAGGGCTGATCGGATACTGTACTGTAAACTTGTAAACTTGTAATTTGTATGTTGTATGTAGCCAGCCTCGTGGTTGACCTTTTGCCCTTTACACAAGTGACTGACTGTGCTGTGCTATATTAATTGTGTATTGTGTGCTAGTGATATATCAAACATTGGAGGATTAAAATTAGTACAGGAGATTATTTTATATTTTACACGTCCTCTTATGGAATTTGTTGCTGTTATTGTATTCTGGTGAATCCTCGTCCTTTTTATCTAGAGGACCGGCCTCCTTCCCGTGTCTCTACAGAATAGCGTCGTAGACAGGATTGAGTATTTGCCATTAATTTGTTTACATTTTCCTGCATTTGTTCTGTCTACGCCGTGTCTCTACAAAATGGCGCCGTAGACAGGATTGAGCATTCCGCCAGTTTAAAAAAAAATTCAATTTTTTTTCCATTTTGGATTTGTCTACGCCCTTTCAACTTTTAGACGACGTGTTACTTGCCGCGGATTATATAAACCCGGACTTTAGTTTTTTCTCCGGAGGAGGATAGATGTAAACATTTTCGCGATCTATGGATGTGATGGTCACCATTTAGCTTTTTGCTTTCCCTGCATCGACCAAGGACTTCATCAACGGATTTATATTTTTTATTTACATTGTATGTGTGCAATTTGTATTGTAAAATTCTATCAAGTAGAATTGTATGTAATATTTGACATTCTTATCCAAGCTAATTTGCAGAGAATTAACATAGAAAACATGACAACTTTGTGGTCTATGCATTCTGGTGCTGCTAATTATCTTAAGAATAAGCCAACTCTCGCTCTCCTTGTACACGATTGACTTCTTTGACAAGAGAAATTAACTAAAATGTTGAGATGAATGGATGTTGTGAACCCGGTCAGGGTTAAACCGTTCCCAGTGTAGGTTCTTGAGCAAACACATTAGCAAAGTGTCATTCAGAACTTGACAGGTCTATTTTTTATGAAAAATACTTTTGTCACTCGATTAAAAATTGGTGGACTGGCGATATCTACTCGCCGGTAGCCATAACTGACTCAGTATAAATAAATAATAGTATAGAGTATGACTTGCTCTTATCTCTGTAAAAGGGAGGGTATAGGGCCTACCTTTGGTTGACTCCAAATGTGACCATAACAACGTATTTGGAAAAAGAGTACTGGAGAGCTGTTGTTATTACAATTGTTAGAAACGGCACCATTTGAAGTAATGTAGTTTTAGAGAAAGAGGTAATTTTGTACCCCAAACTTATGAGAAAGGCTTCAGGCGCATGAAGCCTTTCTCAGGCATCTGAAAGCACGTTATTCTATGCAACGATGTTTTTCTCGTTCATTATTTTCTTGTACGAACTTCGATGACCAATATTGAGCCCAACTTTTCACAGGTTTATTATTTTTATGCATATGTAGGGATACACCAATTGAGGTTATCTTTGACAATTTACCAAAAGTATAACCTGCCTTTAAGGCTGTGAATTTTTTGCGGTGTAAACATTGGTTATCTGAGCTTACACTAATGACAGGTGGGCATTTAACTGAAGGCTTTTAAGCAACCCATTAACAACAAATAGGTTGTTTGAGATTGATGTGCTGAATCACGGTGTTTTCGACCGATTTTCACCTTAGATTATACCAGACTCTTCAACAGCCCTGACGAGTATGACAGTTTGTGCAAACATGGTGGACTGTTTTCTCCCCACACAATTGTCAACGGGTCAACAGTTACCAATCTACTATTGCCTAATGTTGTAATACAACAACTTTAACCCCCCAAAAAAATACATTCGCAGTTTTAATGCGGTAAGTGTTCACACGGGAACAAAAGAAGCACTCACATATTTTCCTCAAATTGCTACCGGGCACAGGGTACCGCAAAATTGGAAATACGTAGGTCCAATCAGTGCGTCTAAAAATGTGTCCTCATAGCCAATCAGCTTTTGTGTGCCTTTTTTCACGAGTAACAGTTTTGTGTCGCTTGGCTGGTAGTTTACATACAACATCGCCCCCTCAGGGGTGAAAATAGCGTGAATAGCGTATTTTGAGCGTGATTTCTTAGGGTGTATTGTTGATCATAGAACTGGAAACCCGCAAATTGGAAATACTCACAATAGAAACACCAAAAAGAGGGTAGCAAACGGGTCAGGCTTCACGGAGGGACCAAGCTACCGGAGTCGAGCTACTGAATACAGCTTTACATCAGCCCAACTTGAGCCAATGAGGTTTGCGTTGCCACTGTCATAGTCAAAACATCACTGTTGCAGCCACACATGGTTTCTTAAAATCTTAACAACCACTGGTAATCTTTTCTCGTGAAGATCAACCACAAAATCAACTTCATAACCGGAGAGAGCATTGGCGTGTTTTTTTTTAAGGTAAGTTAACAATCTGTTAAGGCCCTTACACTATGTTTCAAACAAAATCTACTAGCTGCATGCATGGAAAAACGAAATAAATCATACTTATTTGCCCTTTTTCGCTTGACTAAGAATGCTTTTTTTGGAACCGTTGTGTCGTTTCCCAGCTCAGTTTATTTTCTAAGTCAGTGAACACAGAACGCAGTGGTCTCGTTTCGGTGGGAAAAAACAACCGTTTACGTTTTAGTGATTTATATACACCATCTTGTTATTATTTTGTGTAATGACACACCAAAGAAATCCCCCAAATTAAGAGCATTGCACTGTAGGCCTGAAGATACCCGTGGGACAGAGGTGTTTCAATTTCGACAACGAAAGTAATTGCAGATACTTGATCTAGGATAAATATACAGGTTTTAGGTTGATAAAAAAAGAAAACTTATCAAGAGTAAATACCAATGTGTATAACAGAGCGCTGAGGGTGACGTGCGGGGTGAAGGGTGTATGCCCCATCAGGGGTGTGTGTTTCTTTTAGAAGGGAGCAAGTTGCTTGTACTTTTTGGCTTCGTATTGTCATTGAGAACTGAGTGTACTTTTAAACTTTGGGTTTTCGAATTACAATCCAACTCAATATGCCTAGTTGTTTTCCCCTCTGTCTCCTCGTTCTTTTATAAATGGGTAGCATAATCAACTCGGCAGTGTTCATGTTTCCAATGATGTAAACATCCAACTCTTTTGTACCATTACTAATATGCTAGAGTTACACGTACTTTATCTGATTATAAAAGTATATTCCTGATGTAAAGAATAGTTTCTCAATTTTGCCGTTTATTTCTTTAGGGAAATAATCTATTAAAAAAACGCGACAAACACCATGGCGACTTCGAGTGACAGGAAAGCCGTGATTAAGAATGCCGATATGTCTGAGGATATGCAGGCGGATTCGATACAATGCGCACAGCAAGCCATGGAGAAATATAACATAGAGAAGGACATCGCGGCCTATATCAAGAAAGAGTTCGACAAGAAGTACAACACGACTTGGCACTGCATCGTAGGGCGGAACTTCGGAAGCTACGTCACACACGAGACAAAAAACTTCATCTACTTCTACCTTGGACAGATGGCGGTGTTGCTCTTCAAATCGGGATAAACTTAACTGTCATGGACAGGGTATTGACCATTCACTCTTGACTTCTCTCGGCTTACTAATGCTTTGTTTCGCCCCGCAACTTTCACAAATGCACTTGGACGGTGAATCGGGACTATTTACTTGAAGGTATTAGGCAATGGTGGGTGAGCCACGTGGCAGGGAACGGAACCAAGACTATCAGTTTAAGGAACGAAGCTGTTAAAATTCACTGAACAGTGAGAAATGAATGGAGGCTCCGATAGTGTTGATGCTACATACAGAAAGTACAACACCACCACCACTCCACCAAAATAAATAATAAACAAATAAATATAAATAATAAGTAATGAAATTATGATAATAAAACATAGCAAAACAAATAAATAAATAAATAAATAAAATAAAATTAAATAAAATTAAACAAAGTTAAATAAAACCAAAATCAAGAAAATCAGCCCACAGTGGACTTGATCGAGAGATATTGTGTTTTGTCAAAGATTTAAAGACGCTAAATACTCTATGTGATTTCTCGATAGAAAATAAACATGTATTTATGATTTATAGTAGTGTAGATGTTTAAATAAAAGCTTTGCCTGCCGCAATTTTACTTGATATTTATGTTAGTGTAGCACCCCGATCAGTACAGGTTTCAATGTTTAGAATTCAATGTTTTCGAATTACAATGAAAGCTCTAAAACCTCCCTGGTCAGATTTCGCACGAATTCCGGATCCCGTGGGTCCTGAACCATTTCCGGAAGCTGTGTGAAAAATGACCCAGAAGCTGACGCAGAATCGGACATAAAACCCCACTTTTTATCAAATTTCCTGGTCAGCCTGGCCAAGAAAAATAGGTATCTGGGTCAAATTGTGACCGGGAGTTTTTTTAGAGTGCATGATAAGTTCTGCTTTAAACTGATGACATTTTTCTATCAACTCCGATTTATGAGTTGATGAGATTTTATCGGTTAGCCTACATTGATTAAACCCGGTGGTGGTTAAAGTGTTCCTTCTGGTAGGGAATAAAGGAAGTTTAAGTTACAACTCTTGTGTGTGTGTAACATTTAATCGAGTCAACCCCGTCATCTGTCCCGCTGGGTGCGAGGAAGTGTATTAGGTGTGTAGGTTAGGGTGGAGCTTAGAGTGCCTGGTGGTAGACTGCCCCAAAACGGACCTGCCTCCGAGGTTCTATTCAACTGCCGCTCGTTGAGTCGACTGAGGGCAAGCCGGGTGTGCCGTCGAGAGGGAGACCGCCACAATAGTATAAAACATTGTAGGAAACGACTCCCTTTGAAGTAACAGAGTCTTTGAGAAAGAGGTAATTTCTCACTTAAATATTTGAATTTGAAAAAGACCTCAGGTCTGAAGTCCTTTTCAGGCATCAGAAAGCACACAAATGTGTGCACCAAGGGTGTTTTTTCTTTCATTATTTTCTTGCAACTTCGATGACCAAATGAGCCCAAATTTTCACAGGTTTGTTATTTTATGCATATGTTGGGAGACACCAAGTGAGAATAGCCTACTGGTCTTTGACAATTACCAAACGTGTCCAGTGCCTTTAATTTATTTATCTGGAACTCCTGGTCATAGCTTCTTATGTTGATTGAAATTGAAATGAAATTGTAAGTGTTTACAGAATATGCTCATTGCATTTCATGAACATAAGGGTTTCAAGCATCTTTGATGACAGGCTAGCCCTATAAATTCGCATGATAATCCCTCCACAGCTAAAAATCCTCTCATCAGGGGCACTGCTGGCTGGCACTAAGAGAACTTTTACAGCAATGGTATGAAGTGCGGGATACTTAACGGCTCCCTGTCCTCCCCTAAATACAGCTGCATCCTGTGAATCCTCATGCAAATACTTTGCAAGTTGAACCTGGGGAGTGTCTTTGCCACCACTTTTTGTTCTCCTTTTGGCTTTCTTGTACTTTCTTGCAGGCGTGGAATCTTCTGAGGTGGTGGACCGTCTTTATCTTCTTCACTGCTGCTTTGGTGTGCTACAGTGCCCAAACTGTTATCATCATCATGCCACGACCGCTCTGCCTCATTAATGACCATCTCTGTATGGGGAAAACAGAGTACATAAAACTGCTGTTTAATAAAAAATAAAAATAATAAAAATAACGAAGTGTAAAGTAATACCAAAGTTGTCCAGAAATACTATGATGAGGAAAATATGTAAGCCATGGCAAGTTACCTACCTGTCTTTGTGCACGCGCTGAAGGTGGCGAGTGAAGCTTGAAGTCGTCCCACTTGTTTCAGTGATTATCTGCGTGCTCCTACAAAACTTGCATTGGGCGGAATGTTTTTTTCCGTCCAGTTTTCGGACAACTGTATCCAAACATTATCACTCTGGAACCTGATGACATGTTTACTGATTGTTGTTTATAATATTTAAAAAAAGAAGAAGGCCAAAACGTGTAGAAGTTTCAACCACACAGTACATGCAGTATGTGCACCGACCCAAACAGCTTAAACATTACACACAACTACACCAGTGCTGAACTATACACACGCACGTGAATCCACAAGACCCCACTCATGCCGTAGTTACAACTCAAGTACATGTGATATAAACACAAGGGGATAAGTGTGCAAAAAACGAGGTTGAAGCAGACTGGGTCAATTTCGAACGACGACCATTTGTTCACTAGCGGCTGATATTAACTGGTACTCATGGTCAAAATTTGTGTATGGTTACCAGGCAGTATCGGTCTCTAGTAGCAAATGGTCCTTGTGCGAACTTGGCCGGCTAGCTGTATTGACGCGATGTTGCGCGATCGCGATACATACGACGGGGAAACCGGCAGTAATGGAAACGGGAAGTTCGACAAAAAAAATTTATTCGACGAATACAAGGGCACTATTGAAGGTCAAGTTACGTGGTTTTCCAGATTTTTGCCGGTCTCGAGCCGAGTCACGCCGAGTCCCATGAGTCCGAGTCACGGGTGCTCCGAGTCCGATTCCAAGTCTGAGACCACACACAAAATGGACTCGAGACCGGTCCCGAGTCCAGCCTCGAGACCTCCAGCACTGATGAACACAAGTAATAAAATGTTGGGGTCAAAAGCATTTTCCATTTTAGTTCTTACTGGAGCATTTGAATAAATATTAACCATTTATTTATTCCTTACTTTCACATTGGTTGCTCTAGGCCTCCGTAATTAGGGACTTTCCCAATGTGTGAAGTCCCGATTCTGTTGCGCAGACTATTAGACTTCGTTATGTAGTGTGTGAATGTGGGACTTGTGCTTTCGGTTATAGTCATTGAGAGGAGTCGGTATGTAGACTTGTGTTAAAAAAACATTATGGCAAAGGGTCTTTAGTCTTTCGTTTACACTGCACTTCACAGCACAGATTTCCACTGCATGAAGACAACAGGAAACTGTGTATGTAACGCACATAATAAATTCACGTATCTGTGCCATTACACACGCCAACTTACGGGGTATTTTTAACAATAGAACAATGCTACCCCACAAGGTTTTCTTTGTTCAATTGGTACCCCACAGAGGATTTCTTTAGAAAAGGGAATAATAGAACAACAATGGAAGTACCCCGTAACTGCGATATGTAAGGTTGTGTGCACATGTATGAACATGCAGTCTGGTGGTTGTGCGTCGCTCGAGTGAAATTTCCTTCTCGTTGAAAACTGATTGTGCCTCGTTTCTGATAGAATCATGGAATTTGTCGAGGTGAGTTTGTGATACTGAAATGTAAATCTATTATTTGATGTTCAAGCATTTAGAAATTCCACTCAAAGCAAGCATACTGGGTCGGCATGATGTGAATGTGTGGGAGTTGATTCAATGTTATCAGCGGGATTGCCCACCTTGTGTAGAGTCAAGTCTCATTATCGCGGAATTCTTATTACCGCGGCATCTCCAATTCCCTTAAATATCCCTGTCAATACACCGTAGGGGCTGAGCGAAAGGAGAAACCCGCGCAATGACCTAAAAACTTGCTCAGGAAAACGTTTGCAAATTATCAGTTTGGAATGTTTGCCGGTCCAATTATTGAAAGCAGAAAGTGCACAATATATGGTTCAATGCATCAAGAGACCCCCTGCCCCCCCCAACAAAAGAAGAAACAATATATAATAAAATCAGTAAATAAATAAATAAATAAATAAATAAATAATTAAATAAATAAATAAATAAATAAATAAACAAACAAACAAACAAACAAACACCCCAACACCCCAACAAACAAACAAACAAACAAACACCCCAATAAACAAACAAACAAACACCCCAACAAACAAACAAACACCCCAACAAACAAACAAACAAACAAACAAACAAACCAACAAACAAACAAACAAACAAACAAATAAATAAATAAATGAATAAATAGATAGATAAATAACAAAATAAATAAACAATGATTATAATAACAACAATTATAATGATAATAATATTAATTTTCCCTTTCGTTTAGGATAATTCTAATATTCTTGCCCACCTCATTTTGTAAGTGCGCTGTATGTGTTTTATTTTTATGTATGTGGGTGGGTTGGTGAGTGAGTGAGTGAGTAAATACATTAATACATAAATACATGAATACATAAATAAATAAATAAATATAAATTTATATATAAAAAAATACATAAATAAGTTAATAAATAATGATATTCATAATGATATTCATCCTCTCCGGCTCCATCCCCAAATGACAATGCTTTCAAGAAACGCTACTGATACTATGGTTTAAACCAGCTTTGATTTGCCAAATAAAATCTTCCATGCAAGTTCAACCTGTCTATAAGAGGCCACCACTCCTTAAATTTCAGAAATTGACCCAGTCCTCGGATGGTTCAGCCTCCAGCCTGTGTCCCAGCAGCAGTACTTCTACACAACACACGGAACTCAAATGTTCTGACTTTAGGTCAGCCAAGTACTATGATGATTGCGGCACTGTGGATCTGTTCCTCTTTAATCCTCTAGACTATCCAGATGAGAGCGAACGACATCGCCAATTTGACTATTTTGTAAAAAACATCGTGCCTTCAAAGTTTAACCGGTGAGATTTTATGGTCATGCAATTCAGTTTGTTATGCCAAATATTTCCCCCACTAAAGATTAAGGTTAACTTCAATTAAAGTAGTAAATTTTTTAGATCATAATTTTAAATAACAAGATTTAGAAACTAGACATTATAGAAATCATTGTATTTGTAATTCATAAATAACCCCCTCAAGAAAAACAGGCGTTCTTTTCAAATTATACTGTAGTTTGCCATTACATCGAAAAGCCGTGTTTTTGGAGCTTGATTTGGTATTTTTACATCGAAATAATTGTTTTTTGTGCTGTTTAGTGCTTGTATATGGTTAGTTTTTGTTATTGCTACTGAAATGGTTGCAGACACTTAATTCAGCAGCAGATGTTGAGCATCAGAAGCCTCACAAGCAACATTAATGAGCCCATTGAAAGGATGTTACTTAACTGTATCATAGTATCATTAAGGAGTGGGGCGGGGACAAGGGAAGCAAGTACATTGTTACAGCTGTAGTAAACCAATTATTCTAACTAGTTGATTTTTCCCCAGGCCTGAAAATGTCAAAGAGATAAGAGTTTTGTCGCCAAGCTATGTGGAAGACGAAGGTCTTGGGGATACGGAAAACCTGAGAGAAGATTGGATAGAACTGAAACTTACACCCAAGCGAGTAAACTTCCACACTATCAAAAAATTGGCATTAGCTCACAAGTAAGATGAATTCATTAATAAGGCAATATCTCCTCTAAAACATGATTTGAGAAAACCTGAAGCCGCTATGAATGAGTGGTCTGCAATATTGCTTTTACCTGTAATTACCAACTTTGAAGGACGTTGGTTTGACATGTCTTGTAACAAAAGACAATGCCAACTTGTTTGTGCCGGTGGAGTCTTGGGTAGCCGGTTGTTTGCAATCTCGTTTGACCTATCAGTGAGGGTTTAAAGTGAGGGCGCTGTTTCAAGCGTGATATTTACACCCCCACCAAAAACAAACAAAAACAACACCAAAAAACAATTTGCTTTAAGGTTTGTATACCTATGTCAAAATATTTTCGGTCAGTCTTTTGATGTCGTAAAGGGGACACCATTTCAGGACTTCACTTTCCCCTTTGTTCCTGCTTTGCCCCTGATCTTTCCTTTTGTCCTTGTTAAACTTCCACTAAAGTTAGCTGTTAAAAACATGAACGACAAAATAAAAAGGTCACGTGGAAAAATGCATTAAAAAGTTAGGATCTAAAAGAAGGAAAACGCTTAATATAATGAAAAGTACAAACCTTTTGTTTCGTTCCTCTCTTTCTTACCTTGAAGGTGTTTGAGGGGCATGTGGATTCTCATTTACAATCGGTGCGAAAGTGAAAAACGTGATGAGGATTGGGTGAAAATTGCCCAAGCAACAGCGGAGGAGAAGCTCGGTATGTTTGCTAAAGTGTCCGTTGATGAGTTGTACGGCAAATTTACTTTTGTCTACACCAATAATTTCACTAACGAGAAAGAGGTAATGGCTCTGGAAAGGAAGATTCGGGGTGTTGGTGTGAAGTCTCGGATGTCTTTCAAGCCCAGCGTCTACACCATACTAAACATTTATGCAAACAACAAATGGGACTTGAAAACGGGCATCTATACATCGCGGTGGGAGCCTGTCAAAAACAGTTCAGTGATACAAGACAAAACAAAGTAAAAGTTTTAAAGACAATGTCGACGAAACTATTGTCACAACTTTTAATAATTATGTACATAGCAAAAACGTATTTACAATAATATATGGGAAGCTATGTGATAGAAAAATGCTATTACAATATTTTTCTGAGCAACTTCTTTGTACATCAATTTGCGTTTGCTTCTGATTCTATTGCATGAGACACTTTTCTACTGTATGTAAGAAGCTTGTATGTTTCTAAACTATAGAACCCTCCAGCTTGTCAGTATCAGCGGTGACAATTCGTGTGACCCCGTAGTTTGTTCTCGGCAGATTGATCAATTCTTGCAATTTAAGCAGCTGTATGGAATTAGGACCTGATTTTGTTTGTTGTTATTTTTTTTCTTTCTATGAAGTGCTTTCTATTTATGCATACAATTATTAATGTTCCACAATCATTTTTTGCTAGGAGATTTGACATCACTGAAAAATTACTCGCAAGATGATATAAAAATGGTTGAATTTTTCCACGGCAGTGTATTTGTAATGATGTTTTTTGCATGAAGAGTTCTGGGGGAAGTCTTATAAGAGCTTTTATAGCTTTAATAGCTTTAACTTTAATAATAATAATAATAATAACGGACATTTATATTGCGCAATACCTATATGAATATACTCTACTGCGCATTACAAAGAACACTAACAGAAGGAATTAATCGTAAACAAATGGAATTTTAACTTGGATTTAAATACATTAAGTAAAGATGATTGTCTAATACAAAGAGGGAGATTAATGTTCCATAGTTTAGGAGCCGCGTACACAAATGCCCGATCATCTAGGGAAGCCTTTGATGTTCTTGAAGGGTAGGCCTAAGTTAACAGTGTTGTGGTCTTGCGAACTCCTAAGACGGTAAGATGTTTGAGAGAGTGATTTCATGGTTACGAGCTCCCGAATGTACATTGGTGCTAAACCATGAATGGCTTTATAAGTTATTAAAAGAACTTTAAATGCTATTCTTTGTCGAACTGGTAACCAGTGTAACTCGAGTAACAATGGACTACGTCGAGAGTATCTAGAGGAATTACAGATCAGTCTAGCACATGCATTCTGAACCCTTTGCAGTTTGTTAATCTGCGTGTCAGGCAAACCAAAAAATAAGCTGTTGCAATAATCTAACCTGCTTATTACAAAAGCATGAATAATTTTGTTTCTGTACAGTCACGAGTTAAGTATTTACGGATATGCCGGATGTTAAAAAGATAATAAAATGCATTCTTACAAACTTCGGCAATATACTTATCAAATGTCAAGTGTGAGCCAAACCGAACCCCAAATTCCTTACTGAGATGGAGGGTGATATATGTGACATAACAACCTTGATGCTCTCAATTTGTAGCTTTGACGTTTGCTTAGGAGTACCACATATTAACAATTCAGTTTTCTTATCATTCAGCAATAGATTATTCTGTAACAACCAAGTATAGACATGCATTATACATTCCTCTAACGCCAGCACATAATTGTTGTCATTATCTTGACCTGGTGAAAATGATGTATATAGTTGGGTGTCATCGGCATAGCAATGGCATGAAATTTCAGGGGATTTATGTTTGGATTTCTTGAAACAATTTACTGGTATACAAGGTAAGCAAAAGGGGTCCCAAGCAAGAGCCTTTGGGCACACCCCATGATACATTGAATTCCTGAGACTGAACATCATCTACTACAACCTTCTGCCTTCTACCGTTCAAGTAAGAGTCGAACCATAACAAAGCTCTAGTATCATCAGAGTGTGTTTGAAGAATGCTCAGGAGAATTTCATGTTGGAATGGAATCAAAGGCGGCGCCCATGTCAAGCAAAGTTAAAGGTGTGACCTGTTGCTTTAATCCATAGCCATGAGTAGAGCTTCTACCGCTCAAGTAAGAGTCGAACCATAACAAAGCTCTAGTATCATCAGAGTGTGTTTGAAGAATGCTCAGGAGAATTTCATGTTGGAATGGAATCAAAGGCGGCGCCCATGTCAAGCAAAGTTAAAGGTGTGACCTGTTGCTTTAATCCATAGCCATGAGTAGAGCATTCTTAAGTCCGGTGCCATGATGCTGCCTGTATGCTGATTGCATTGATGGTAATAAATCATTCAGTGAAAGGTGTTGGTGAATCTGATCTGCCACTGCACCTTCAACCAGCTTAGAAAACGTACTGCAAATTGCTGATCGGCCTACAATTTTCAAATTGCAATTCGATGCCAAGCTTTTTCAGAAGTGGCTTAGCCAATGCTAACTTCCAATCCGAGTGAAACATAATACTTCCAAGAGACAGATTGATTATTTTTGTGAGAACTGGCAATAAGATATCAAGACAATCAACGACAAACTTGGTTGGCATCGGATCCAAAGCGCAAGTCTTATTATTTAACTTCATTACCAAGTTTCTAACATCTTTTTCTGACAAAGATTTAAACTGACAAAAAGAGTGCTAAAGTCCTGCAATGGAATTGACACTTGGTACGCTACAAGTACTACCAAGACTTGACTGAATTCTGTCAAAAATTTTCATAATCTTCTGGTCAAAATAAGAACCTAATTCATTCACAAAGGTCTTTGTGTCTATGTGATGTGGCACTTCCACCGCAGGCTTCGTCATATTCAACATTGACTTTGTGAGATTAAACAACCTTTTTTGATCGGTGCAACTTTCATTAACACATAAACAGTATAATATTCTTGACGAGCATTATTCATCAGAAATAGGGTGGAGTTCCGAGCAGCCTTAAAACTATCATGATCACTTTATAGACCACTCTTAATTCACTTCTTTTCTGCTTTACGCCTCTTCCTTTTTTCTTGTCTTACTTCTTCAATGTACCAAGGTGCAGTTGGGCATATGTCAAAATCAATGGATCCAGTTTTACGGCAAGTGACTTTTTTTCATATTAACAGGTGGTTTCTGGGTCTTAAGTAAACACATTAGGCCTACTGACATATGGTCTGAAACAAACAAATCTGTCCAGGGCTTCCCCAAAACATTATCATCGGAGCTCCGACTAATAATAAGATCTGAAGTATGACCTTGGGTGTGAGTAATAATATCAACATGTTGGATGCAACCAACGGACTCAAGAAAATCTCTGAAAGCCTTTCCATCTGAATCATTAGCAACATCAACATGAACATTGAAATCACCGGTTATTATAACTGGTATTCTACACAATAAATGGGGTAGTATAAACTCACAGAATTTTGTAAGAAATACTATAAATGGAACCCGGTTGTTTACAGAATAAGGAGGTCTATAAACATTAATCAGTCTAAACTGTATTGACTTGAGAATGACAAGGTGCACGCTCAATTCAAAAGATTCCTTTGCCCCGTGTAAATCTTACGAATGACTTAAGTGTTCTTGTAGAGAAGTACAGTTCCACGCACCTACGAGCTAATCTAGGACAGTGATTGAATTTGTAACCTGTATACACGACGTCATTGATGACAGCAGAATCCTTGCTCGTTAGCCAAGTTTCTGTGAAAGCATACAAATCGGCTTTACTGTCACAAACATACGCGTACACAGTTGCTGACTTATTACGCAGTGAACGAACATTCAGGATGCAAAGTTTAAATGTACTTTTCGGGGAAAGTCCTTTAACCAGTTGTACCTTTATGAGGTTGTATAAATTCGAGCCGCCTTTTCACAGGACTGGAAGTTTCGATTTATAAGGTTTATGACTGGAATCGGATGAATGTCCAACTGTCCTTCAAGAGGGAAGTATGTGCCATTCACGGGAGAATGATGATGTACAGTCTTAGAATGATGGACGGTAGACACAGAAGTTTGATTCGGATCTTTGATTTTAGTAAACATACTTGTTATTTCAATTAGTGTCTTGAGGGGTACAACTTTAACTTGGAAAAATTACCTATTCCGTCCCTCCCCATTTGAGCAATATCTGGAGGTTAACCAGGCCCAAAGGAAATGGGAAAATATCGTGTGTACTCCTCCCCTTTACATATTTGGACGTTTTTGTTTGTTTGTGTTTTTTGAGTCCTGTCTGAATTTACGTTAAAGCTCCCCTCACCTCCAATCCACATGCCAACAACACCCATCCCATCCGACCCATGCATCCACCCCTCAAAACCCACTCTTCCCTCCCCACCAAAACAGAAGGAATTCTGGATCAGCGAGTCACTCAGGATTTTACCGTGAAATATCACGTTTAACACAAACAAAAATTAAGGTGTTTTAAATTACCTGCATTAATGGTGATATTACTGACGAATAAGCCCCAGAGCCTAGATTTGTTTTTTTTTACATACTGACGAATTGGGCACAAAAAGTGACGAATAAGCGCGTAAACGACAACAATATTTTTTACATACTGACGAATAGGTTTATGAGGTTATAATTGTTTATTCAGATCGTTTCATTTTGAAAAACATAAACAAATGTGAAGAAGAACTGCTTAAAAACATACCTTCTATTTGGCAAGTGATAAGGTAGGATAATAAGGTACGAAAGCAACGAATGAAAACATGTCCAACTTCAAAGTGAATTAACTCAAAATGCACTTTTTCCCGATTCGTCACTATGAGAAAAATGCGACGAATTCTTGTTTTGCAGAGTGCCTATCACCAGACTTTAGGGCTTAACCGATATTCCAACTGCTCACAGTGATTAAGATATTGTATTCTATAGTATTCAATCGAATGGTTAGACATTGAGTAAAACTCTCACGCATAATAGAAACCGATTACGGAATCAAATCTCGACGTCAAACTTTGACATTATCAAAAGTTGGTTCGAGGGAAATAAAGAAAAACATTTGTCTTTGTTTAGAGACTTGATGTACAGGTTTGGTAAAAGTAAATGGCCTACCTGCAATGTTTATTCGTCTTGCTCATGGCCTTGTTTTTACTTGGGTATAAGTCACGACGGGAAAATTACGAGACTGTGACAATGGCTGTGTGCTTTTCTTGTATAGACTATTTGCAACATAGCACAGTACGAGTCGATCGATAGGACTATAATCGAAACCAATTAATTTTTTTTGTTATGGAGTTGTCTGTCATTTTCCCCCGAGGAATTGCCCCCTACGGCTCATCCAATTCCATTTCAAAAACCAATCTTCCAACAATCAGCTTTCAATCGTACATTGCAGTTTTTCGCTTTCATTAATTCGCCGCAATTCGTTCAAAATATAAGATCTAGCCTTCGGAAAGACTCTGCTAGGGTCGAAACGTCAGGCCACTAACTGATTTTGTTTTGCAAAATATAAGATATTAACAAATGGTCGTTAAAACTGCCTGGCCCGATTTTTGTCGTAGACATTTCTTCTTATAATTTGTTTTTCTCGAAACGTATTTCGACAGCTGATGGGGTTTCAAAACGGGGGGGGGGGTGGAAATAGTTTTGTTGCATATGTCACGGGAGTTCACACACGTACTGTCACCGATGCCACAAACTGACAAACAGTGTACAAAACTGTTTCTATTTGTTATTGGTTTTTCAGTTTTATCAACGTTTATCGAGGCATACAATGTCATGAAGTTTCAACGCTTCAAGAGCTTTACCTCTCTCATTACGATAATTAAGCATTTCAACGTTTACACCGATAGTGACAATTTTCGTTTCCACGAACTGGCACCACGGTACAAAATTGTAACACATTGTGCGCACAAACCTCAAAGTGTGAAATCAAAATGTGGTATCAGTTCGTGAAAATGGAAAAAAGTATGTTTTGCGTTAATTTTTGAATTCACGAATTGACACGCGCCCTCTTTTGAATCAACTTCCTTCAGTATGGTGAGACACACACAACGTTGGACTGCACCGGCCGCTGTGGTCTCTAGGACATTTGCCGTCAATTAAAAAAAATTCTGTATTAAACCACTGAGTTAGTTATGATGAACTGCAGAGTGAAGACATTGTGGCTCAATTTTTGATAAATTATCACACGCCAACGTCCGATTTCTGCACAGCGGTATTAACTTGCCGAAAATAATAATTAGGTCTCAACAGATTGGAAAGAATTTCCCTGAACCCCCCTACCATGAACCATAGAGAAATGTCCTTTCTCTATGCATCAGCAATGAGCTTGCTAGACGGGCCGAGTTCTTCATAAATAAATGAACATATACTGATTTGGCTGTAGTGTTCAAGCAACCCTATCAAAACAGAATATTATTTTGCCGGGTTTGTCTTACTGTTACATTTTGCACATAATTGGTATCAGGAGATCTTATTGGTGAGTCGGGTGGAGAATGGGGAGAGGGTGTTGCTGATTGCCAAACCATGATTATTAATTTCGGTGATAGTCTTGCGATGGGGCAAAGCGAAGATGTGCCAGTGTCATAGTTTCTTTTATAACACCTCATACATATTTTCTGCGTTGTGATTGGTTTAGAGCGCGTCACATGATATGCCTTAGTTTTACTAGTGCCACGAACGCAACGCGAACTATTCAACGGAACTATTCAACGACAGCCTAGCGACCGATGTACTAGTGCATGGATACCCTGGTACCCAGACTACATTGACTTCAAACATTGATTTAAACGAGCTGCTTGACAACCTCGAACCCGGTGTAATGAACAGAATGTGTGCATTTTAAATACGGTTTAGAGAACGAACGTAATAGCAGTAGTCTGGTACCCTCTTATTTTGTCAAAACTCGGTATTTCAACGTAAGATTTTACAGTTCTTGTTTGACGATTGATTGCCACGTACGTAAAGTTGTTTGACGATTGATTCTACCAGAAAAATGGAGGAGGTGTTATAAAACAAATATTGACTGCTTTGTCTCGTGGCGTAGTTAAACTAGTCACTCTCGGTGATCCCCGGAGCCGCCTATCTTCCCGAGGCGAAGCCTCGGGAAGATAGGCGGCTCCGGGGATCACCTCGAGTGACTAGTTTTACTACGCCACTCGAAGCAGTCAATATTTGTATATTATCCCCCTGTGTTTGTCCGATATACAGTAATTGACGCAGTCTAATGAAGTTGAATCAAAGGAGGGCGCTGTCGGACGAAATTTCTACACATTCCACCGTGGGCGCACCACACTAAATAAACTCCTATATGAACCAATGCTAAATGACAAATATTTAAAAATAATCAACAAATCGTGTAAGTCTCTCAGCCTCTTGAAAACCAATCAGACATATTTTCGGACAATTAAACTTCAGAATTCTTTTCAATTTTTGGCAGGTCAGCCGTTTGGAATTTTTGCTAGCAACCCCAGAAAAAAACACCCCCGAAAATGAACTTTTTCCCAAACCGACTTGCTGCCAGTTTTCGTGAAGCACTTCTCCACTTGCCAAGTAAAATAGGGCCAACTTAAACGCCTAAATTAATCAAGTCTCCCCATAAGTTGAAACACAGAACCCCCAGGTTGTGCTAGACTTTTATAATTACACATTCTATTAATTGCACGACCCCCAAAACGTTATAATTAAAAAAATTCTGTGGGTATACAAATTATGATAATGAGCTTGGTGCATGAATATTTGTCCATTTAGTGTGGTGCACCCCCGTAAGACGGGGATCGGACATGACAGAAGCTCCTGCCACACCGGAAAAATCACAATGTACCGTTTCGATAAAGCATCTTTCTTTGAGTTTATATTTGTGTCCCTTATTCGCTCTGTGTGAAGCTTTGTTGGTGCACATAATGGATCATTTGGTCTTTCAAGTCTGAAACTTGTTGCACAATATTTACATTTCCTGTGATTTTAGTGAGCGAAAATAGTTAACCCACTAGAATCAATGATTGTTGAATAATAAAGACGCATGTTTCTAGTTCACCAACGCCACAAGAGGGTGTCCGTACCTTTATCAGCAAACTAGACTGGTCCCCTGTCTTTATCCGCAAGGATAAAGACAGGCACTGTTTTTACAGGCCCAATGATTTCATTGGATGCTATGATATCATTGGATAATGTGCTATGACGTATAAGCTTTTCCATGTCTGTGTTATGTGATGATTGGTCTGCACCCAAGTGACGTGTTTGTCAGCTACACCATCAGCAGGAACCATTCGATCGTTTTGCTGCTGTGCGCGTGTACACAATGTTTGTACATTGTATGTAATGTTGTTTTTTCACAATGTATTATGTGTGTGTGTGTTTACATGAACATGTCTACGCATTCAAACCGAGGACTTTAGCAATAGGGATCCGGGAAAATGACATATCGGGGACAGTCCTCGGTTTGTTTCGTGTACAAAACCAATGGGAACGTCGCTAAAAAAACTAAGTCCACAGCATGGGATGTCCTCGGTTTAATACTATTTACAAACTTTTGTGTGTGTGTGGACACGTATGTGTGTGTAGTCTACGAATCCGCCGTGTGAGAATGGATGCGAGGTCAAAGGTACATCTGGCGGGATTCCGCCAGGCGCTCAATGCTGGTATCTGGCGTTATTCACGAAACTCGTGACAAAGTGTGACGTCAGAAGTTCAGGCTACCAGCATACTGACTTTTTGCTATCCGAGACGGCGGGATACCGATAGTCAAAATTATAATTGAAAAAAAAAAAATATCCCAAATTATTGTAGTCTCAAAAATTATTTTAAAAATAAATAAAATAAATAGATAATGTGTAACCCATAGTTTGTGTACCTAACCCATACCGTCCTGTATTTGTTTGGCAACATATTTCCCCCCAAGAAAAACAGCTATCACTTATAAAATAAAATCTTTTATCTTCAAAAAATGTTGTGGCCCGTTTCAATATTTATTTGCTCGAACGAAAAGAAAAACAGTACAATGAAGACAATGAACAAGGAAATGAAATGCCAGGGAAAATATTTGTCTTTATTTTACAGCAGAAATATTTTCAAGAGTCGACAAAATAAAACCTTCACCGCAAGTGTTTCAACAAAAAAAACCTCAGTGTACCCTTGTCCATAGTGAACATTAACAATGTACAGAGATACTTGGTGTACGAAAATAGTTGTTTTTACTTGGAGCAAAATAACTATCAATAATATCATTTTCATTCATTGCACAGAGTTTTATTTTATTTACTGGATACCTTATTGAAACCATTCTGGGTTTGCAAGGGGTCAGGAACTGTCCCTGGCTGGGATTTTTTTTAACAAACTTGCCGTCTGCCTAAACTTCATTCAAAAAATAAAATTTTATAGCAACCTTAAATTCAATTTTCTCAAAAAGGTCTCTGTGCCATGGTCACATGATGACATGGTTTTTTGAAATGTGAAAGGAACCCCCAGCGAGGGGCAACTCACATAACCAGAAAAATAGGCAGGTGTAGGCAGATTCAAAAAGGACTACCCTTGGCATCTGGGCCTAATTTCAAAATATACTGCATAACAATTTTCTGCTAAGCAAACTTTAGTAGGATACCAGTCACACAGAAGGTGCATGTGACATGGCATTTCGACTGGTAACCTTAATCTATGCAAAAGTATGCATAATGTTATTATGCTTAGCTACTTTTTGTGCTTAAGCAGCTCTAAGAAATTGGGTCAGGGCCCAATTTCATAGAGCTGCTTAAGCAGGCAATTTTGCCTACATATTTTGTGCTTAGCAAAAGTTAGCAGGATACCAGTCAGAAATGGTACACATGACATGTTATTTTGGCTGATAACCTTATTCTGGTTAGCATGATTTTGTTGTGATTTTTGTGAAATTTAGTAGCTTTCACTTATTACGCGATGTCAGACTGGGAGTGAGGAATGGTCAGTATAGACCAGGAACTGGAATAGTAGTTCCGAGACGTTTGTTGTCACAATGAACCACACAGTCCAATTTATTGACAGGTTATTTAGCTTTTCAAATCAATAATTGCTTTCTCTTGTTTTGTACAACATGAACAAAGTGGAACAATAGCAAGCCTAGAACTGCACAGAGGCTGAGGCCTCGGTTACCCTGGTCTTGACCTTGGTGCCCCTTTAACATTTTCCCATAGACTATAAGATTTTCCAATGGAAGTTCCCTGTAAATGGCCTTGCCCTCTCGTAGAATTTAATTCCAGGCCTGCAATAGAATACTCAGTGATATTAAATGATTTGAAGGGTCACAATGTCTTTCACAGAGATCTGATGATGGGCAAACAATTTTTGTCTTTCCCTTCTAATTCTCTCTTGGTTTAACTTTTAGGGAGTATTTATGAAGACTGAAAATAAATGTTATTGATTCTATACTTGGCAAATCTCCTGTATGCTGACAATATCTATATTAAAGAAAAAGTGTCATGTTGTGTATCATAGCTGGATTTCCAATTTTTGCCAAAATAATGATAATTTTTCTGTATTGATAAAATCATTTTGTAGTCAAAACAAACCTTTAAATTTTGACAAATACATCAAATTAATGCGAAAATCACATATTTCAGCTTAGTGGATAATGCAATGTACATGGTACATTATACAAGGGCCATCTCTTAATAATGAAAAAATAAAATAAATAAAATAAAATAACATGAAAAACCACATGTCCTCAAATAACGATAAATTAAATTGTATACTACACTTACAGATCCTGTCATTTGATTGGTAGAATACACATCACATGTCATTCTTTTAAAACATTTTTTAAATGAGATATCACCTAACATCACAAGGCTGGACGGCCACTTCAAGGTGAGGGCTACACTTAACTGATTTGGGCTGAGGACCCAAATCAACTGGGGCTGAAACAGGGTTACCCCCTTCACAGTCCGTAAGGATGTAGGCATGGGTATCATCCACTAGGAGCCTGGCTGGTAGAGCAGAACACAATACCTTCTAAACTGTTTACGAAAGCATTTGTGGTTAACTGCCTTGCTCAAGGGCACAAGTGTCATGACAGGATTCGAACCCACACTCTGCTGCTGAAACCACCAGAGCCTGGGTCCGGTGAACCAAACCGCTTGATCACGACGCGGTAAACTGTTTTCATGTAAACTGTTCCAACACTTTTTAATAGGAGTCGGTCCTTTATTGATAAATACAGGATTCTTCCCAGCTAACCTTTGCATGTACCAATAGATTTTACACTGAGTACCGTATGTCTTATGCCAACAGTTCTTAAACAGCAGCTGCTCCAGCTATGCCTTTATCAGCCGTTTAATACCTTATTTCAAATAAATTATAGATTGTTCAAGACTTTGTACTATTTATTGTTGAAATAAATTATGAATTATCTGAAAAATATCAATTGATAAGGATCTATGTGTGAGGTATACAAAACAAATACAGGGTTCATTTTTATTCAAACAATGTAGCAGAATATAATCACTCGCTAAAATCCAGACTGTTCCATTTCATGCCGTAAAATTGAACAGTCCAGATATCAATCTGAAGAGATTATCTTCTGCTATGCCAGCTGTATGCATATGCATCCAAGATTTGTACAGTTTACGTAATGGGGGCTTTTGGGACGCTAGGTGGCAGCAGACTTACCAGGTAGACCCATTGTTCTTGGTAATGTGCGCTTGCTCAAAACTACGTAAACAAGGGAAATTTACCTGGTAAGTCTGCTGCCACCTAGCGCTCCAAAGTCTCCCATTGGTAATCGCTAGCACATCTTTAAAAATAATAATAATACATCATGTAGTTACAATTTAATTCACAAGTTTACAAACAAAATAACTCCAGGTGACATGTACAAGTTTTTATATCAATCACTAGTTTTATATTCATTAGTGTTACTCAGCAGTGACTATACTTCAACATTATTCTCTTTTTCAAATAAATAATGCAGAACAAATTAATGTACAAATATTGACCACACCTTGTTCTTACTTATTGCTCAGTCGTAGTTCAACAGCTCCGACTGGAAATAAGACTAGCGGAACACGTTGGCCATTTTGTGGAGTCAAACATCTCACTCCACAATATGGCGGACCATTTCTTGACATAAATTTATCAAAAACCACACATTTCTAAGGAATATTTGTGTGGATCATTACATTCTACTTTTAAAACATCTTTTTAACCATTATAAGAAATGCTTTTATAGCTCAAAGCACCCAGTCGGAAGGCAGTGTGTCCCTTAAAGTTTTACATTGGATTGTTTGTTGCCCTGATCCTTTATACATACATGTACATGTATGTACCTTAATCAGTAATGTGCACTTTCCAGCAACAATCACATCATTTTCAGGGAACTTTCAGCAGAATCAGGGAGAGTTGGCAGCTCTGCAATTTATGTTGACTTTTGGTTATTACACGAGTTTCAATTTTCCTCGCTAAATTTCACTAGGAATTCCCATCAGAGCTGGTGTTGACCTATATTTGAAGGTTACGAGGAGCTTTGCTTGAAAATCCACAAAAGCAACCAGAATATCCCTCATCTGTTTACCTTTATCTTTTTTGTGCATATATCTAGCAGCATGACTGCATGGTAAGGTAGTGTGAGTGACAGTAGTGGGACACAATTTAAACAGCGTCGTCACTCAATGTAGTAATTCAAGACAAAATTAGGACAGTTAGAGCGATGCGCGGCAATGTTGATGATCTAGCCTTTCACACAAGCCTTTTAACTATAGTACATTACATCTGGGCATCAATCAAATGGCGGGTCTCAAAGGCACGCTGTCATTTACATATTCATCAAACACAGCACAGATGAGGCTCTAAAATTGGTCTGTATGCTAGAAAAAAAAATTGAAAAATTCCCAATTGTGGCCTCGGACTGAAGTCAGAGTACCAGATAAGATAGGAAAGACTATTTTTAACATGTTTAAAGATGGAATAGCAATTGAGGAGACATTCCTGGTACCCAAAACACGACCTACAATTTATTTATTAGTCTTGGTTATGGCAGATACTGTGAAGACAGGGAGGAAAAAAACAGCAAAAAACATAAATTTACAAAAATCAACAACCTAATGTAGTACATTTTGAACACTTTTGACTAAAATCGGAACTTTTAGCACCAACAAATTATTTGGTTGTAATCACACAGTGCTGGAGCTCATTTAATATTTACACAGCAATTGTGTGTGTTCGACATTCTGTACAGTTTCATTCTCATACTAGCTGCAAAATATTTGAGTTTTCAAAATATAACTATTAAAGGATACATTACAGTTTAATGTCAACAAGTCCATTAAAAATGAGGTTACAGGTTGAAGATTGTCACTTTAGGGTAAAATACTTTAGATTTGGAATTAGATTTACCAACCATGTATCCAGAAAACTAAAGCAGTGAGAATGACCCAATGGCCAACACTGCAAATAATTGCCCACGTCGGTGTGTACAGGTTTCTTGGTCATTGAATCATTGAAACAACTGTCTTATAAGGCAAAATGAAGTCTGTTATTTATGGACAAGGATGCAGTTCATGTTTCTAACACTGTTGAAATTTCCTCATCAGAAGCGAATTCGTTTTTAGGACTATTTTATTCAATGTCTAGTTCGAGCCGGCTGTTATAGTTATTACATATCATCAGTTTATATACTGTATACACTGTTGAAAAGGTGTGGGTAATTTTTCTGTCTGAAATGTTGGGCCACTTCATTTACAAATATCATCACATGAACAAATTATTTCATGCTAAAATTGAAGTCAGCGGTAGCTGAATCCTCTCTAATTGACCAAAATATCCTCCATGATGGTAGATACAAGTTCAGTAATAGACACGTGTTCAAAGAGGCTGACAATAAACGTGTACACATGGGAAGAAAAAGAAGTACAAAATCAATATGGCCATCACCCAAACATGTTATGAGAAGATAAAATTTCAATTTTTTAAATACCATACCATATGAAGGAGCCCGGGCTTTAAAGATTCATCTTAAGACGAGTTGTCAGTGCTACTCTAATGATTTTAAATGTGACATCACACTTATAAATTAAGATTGATACACATCTTAAGATCAATCTTAAAGGGTCTGTATTCGTTTGGTAATCACTCTTAAAATCAATGGCAATAAAAAATGACTTGGTTAGAAGTACCGCAGCTTTTGGTAATATATAGCATTTTGAGAATCATTTCATTTCGAAGTAATGTGGTTATGGGAAAAGACACCAGTTTTTATCCCCCAAAACTTGAATTTTACAACATTACTGTCAGTAACGTTTCTTAGATTGTGTATTCCAATTACGAATTTTTCTTCATGGAAATAACCTCTCCGGAATTTCGGCGATATCTCAATAACGCTACCACCTTTTGAAATGACATTTTCACAGGTTAGTTTCGTTGTATATTTCTACATTTATATAGGATTAAAACAATCGAGTGGTTCCAAAAACCAAAGGTAAACGTTTCCTTTAACTCTTTGAAAAATCAAGCCCTGGCCTGCTTTGATCATGATGACACAGCTCATAATAAATAGATGTTTGCATGTTGTGCACTTCAAACAATAAATGGTTGGATTAGATTAGATCAGATTTAGAACAGAAAGCACAGACTTCTAGATCAATAGTCTAGATGCTAAGCAACCAGATCCAACATAGTTTCACAATTGTTGGATCTTGAACTTGACTGGGTTGAAGGTACTGCAGATCACTTGTCAAACTTCCAGCCAGTATCCTTTCAACGTGTTCAAGAAAAAGATGCACTGAAAATTATTCAATCACACTGACATAGGAACACATCCTGTGCTTTATGTGAGTAATTCAGTTGTGAAGAACTTGACAATGTTTCTAGTGGAGTTACTTCATTCTATTTATTGTACATCTTTTACTTTACATGTGTTTAATAACAAATTCAAGTTTTACGTACATGTACAATGCTGAGGCGATTTCACGAAACTTTACACAACTGCGTTAAGTCCACTTGCGCAACATTCATTGCTAAGTTGGGCCGCATGTGCAAAACAATATGGACTTAAGCAAATACATTTTGTTACATGTAAATGGTCTGCTGGCATGGGCCCAATTTCATGGCTCTGCTTACATGGCTTAGAACGAAATTCTGGGCTTAACGTCCCATAGAACTGTATGATTTACAGGGTGCCATAATATAGCCGTGAAATTGGACCCTGGATTTACACAGATGCCATGGCAGCCTGTTTCCTTGGTCTTGGCCTTGGTGCTCCTTCAAAAAGTTCCCATAGACTTAAAAGTGCCCTTTGCAAAATGAAAATGGCCTATCCCTGTCATAAGATAAAATTCCAGGCCAAACATCCACTTCTCATGTGTATGTGAATGTAAAGCACACCCTACATGTATCAAAAATGAAGATTCAACAAAAAGTCTGCAAACGCTAAAGTCATTTTACTCATACAAATCATTCACTGCAAACCTTGGGTATCAAATTTCCTTTAGCAAAGGGAATAATGGCTTCCAATCACACAATACAAAAATTCTTTGCAAGTAAGTATAGATAAAGATGTTTGCATCGTGCAAATTTCTACATAAACCTTGAAGTTGGTGCATTGTATGCATTAAAGGTGCAATATAACATTACATGTATTGGCAAATTTCATTATTTCCCAAATTTGTCCACAGGTTTTAAACCTCACCATTAAAAGAAAAATTCAAAGCTTCTATCATTCCGAAAGATACTGTCTTGTCTGTTGTATCTTATTTTGCGAGTGGATCAGCAGTACTTAGGGTCTACAGTGTTTAACCATTTCATGTCAGATGAAGATAACGTGTTTATCTGCATTTTTTTACAGACTTATGGCAGCATTTTTTAACAACTTCAGATTTTCCTCAATTTTTTGCTGACAGCCGGGCCGCTGACATTTATATCCACCTGGACTTTCCATTGTGTAGCATGCACAGGCAGGCACCTACCGTGAAACACTTCAGTTTAACCATACAAAGAGCAACAACAGGTTCTGGAAAACATGCCTTGTAAAATCCCTTTCCGGAGGTTGTTGTGTAACCTCCGATTCCAGAACCTTTGTTGTCTTTCCTTTGTCAAGTCAGGGTTTCATTGTGGCACAGTGTTTTCAAAGGACTACGATTACTCAAGAAGCTCCAAAAAGTTCTGGAAAAAAATAAGACCACGATTGGGCACGGAAATTTGTTAGAAATACCGACATGAAGTGGTTAAGTACACTTTTGTTGATCCAGTCGTTGCCATCAAATTACAGGTCTGTATAACATATTTACATGTATGTTCTGCACCAAGTACTAACATGGACTTGGCCATTTTAGGCTTTTGCCCCTGTCATCCCAGTCTTTCAGTCTCAGCCGAAGTGCCCCTAAAATTACAAATTTTCTCTCCCTTCTGAGAAAGAAGCCTTGCCCTGACATAAACAAACTACTGTCATTTCTTTCCAAAGTCAAAACCAGGCCTGGAGTTTCATCTTTGAGAGGGCAAGACCATTTTCATTTTGAAATATTACATTGGAAAATCTTCAATTCTAAGAGAAACCTTTGAAAGAGCACCAAGGCCAAGACTAGGGCAACAACAGAAATGGCCTCCATGTAAGTCCAGACCTGCAATACTGTGCATTCCCTTTTAAACAAATGGCTTGTAAACTGAACTGACCAACCATACATTGTATTCTACACACACACACACACACACGAGTGCTTTTTCTGGTAAGCTTCAAGTGACTAGACTTTGCCATATAAAACCAAACGCAATAATCTGATAGAAGCGAAGGCTGTAGTGTATGCCAACAATACCTTTGGAACTGCTGTTCATGCTGTACCGGGTAACAAATCTTTTTTTAAATCATATTGACAGGTATCTTCTCTTCACCTCCCCATTCATAACACAACAATAGTCAAGTGCATTTTCACCATAATTGTATGTGAGACAGAACTATAGGGTGCACAGGGAACAATGCCTCTGGACTGAAAGAGAGAAGGCACTATTTATATTGAGCAGCTCAGCATTTTAATTTCATTGTTGGCATTACTGTGCGCACTTTACATTATGTACATCTTCTCTCATTTGGTGCTCAATATGTGGCATGGTCTGATGGTGTACCCCCTCCTATTGTGTCTTCATTGTATTCTGGGAATCTCAGGTATTCTTTAGAGGATGTTTGGGGGGGGAGGATACTTCTGTACAAGAGGAAAAAAATGTGTTTAAGTATGGGAACATTTTTGGGGACACCCTCTGCCACATTTCGGCATGCTATATCTTCTTTATCGAGGTACTTTTAAATGATCTACTTTGTATTGGAAATCTGTCACTGAAAATAGCAAATACTTTTCAAGGCTAAGGCTGTGTCTGAATTAGCGGCTGCAGCTTGATCTTCGAATAGACATTGAAGCGTAGGATGCCCATAGCAACACCCTTAGCAACAGCCGCAGCCACCGATTCAGACAACGCTTAACTCTCATGAGATGTGATTAGACACGACTTAACTAGTACACTTTGCACACAAGTAGACTATAAGCTTTCAGATAACATGCGAAATGGGAAGTGCACGTGCTGAGTAAAAAGACTTGATGGATGAATGAGCTTTTTGTCAGTGCAATAACCTGTGGTCTTACTCACTATTTATTAACATGAAGAAGTGAAGATTTCTGAGTAGTTATTTTTGTTTACCTGCGAAATTTAAATTGCGGGTGGCCTATTCTGCAGAAGTAGTCTAAAACTATTCAACTTGATTTGCTTTAAGAAGTCCATAAACTCAACCATTAATGTGTAACCCCGCATTCCAGACCTTTGTCTTGTTGTTGTACAGGAGATTCCAACATACCATGGCAGATTTTCGGCAATGAGTTCTGCGAATCACAGGGAGTGCCTACTCAATTTTCTCATGCAACAACATCATATCCGGGTGTTAACTTTGAGAACCTTTGTTGTCTTTCCTTTGTCAAGTCAGGGTTTCATTGTGGCAACGATATTTTCAAAAGAAAACAAATACTCAAGAAGCTCCAAAAAGTTCCGACAAATAATACCGCAGGTGGGCACGGAAATGTTTTCAGAAAACAACCCAAAGTGATTAAAGTAGATGCACAACATTGGCAATTGTCAAAGACCAGTATCTGCACTCCATGCTTCCCAACATATACATGAAAAAAAGAAACCTGTTTTAAAGCTCAATCTGTCATGGGAGTCAAAAGAAAATAGTGAAAGAACAAAAACCCTGATGTTTCACTGTTTTCAAACATCGGGTTTTGGATTCACAAGATCAAAACTAATGTTTCACTCATTTCTCAAAAACTGTAGCATTTCAAACGAAAATATTTCAAAGGACCTTTTCCACCATGACCATGACCCTGTGAACATTTATAGTTTCACCCTTACCAATGATCTCCTCACTCTTCAAGTAGAGGTACAACATATTTATAACAAATCATAACAAAATTTCCTTAATGCTTTTCAAATCTTTTTGGAAAACCTTGATAAATAACAAATTAAAGACATTTATATCAGTAACACTTTATGTTTTATCAGAGACACCAGATTCTTAAAATGTGAAAATATACAACCTAACAAAGCGTTAGACATTAAGATATGCCTCAACAAATACCTTTATTGATACAACTGCTGTTGCGTTTCTACCTCAGCCACAGTTTGAGACGAAGGGCATCCACGCCATTGAGATAATATCGGAAAAGCCTTTTATCACGGACGAAACCAAGGTTCTCGTAGAGTCTAAGTGCTGGTTTGTTCGTAATCTCTGTTTCCAGGACCACCTTTGACATTAAAACGAAAAAGGATACATGTATATCAACAGAAACCCCTTCACACTGGCGTAACTAAGGGGAGGGGCAAAGGGGGCGTGTGCCCCCGTTCATTTAAAATCTGGACTTTTTAGATTAAAAATTACCTGAATAAAAAGTTACACTTCATGAGCTTTATATATAGTATTTGCAGAGTTTTAAAACTTGTTTTTTTCTATTTACACGCACGATGTAGTTTGCTTTTACCTTCAAGGAAGATTATCTAGCAAAAAATAGTGAATAACATAAAGAGAGCACTGAAGAAGGGCTTGTTTAGGAAAAATGCAAACAATTACTAGTTTTGTTGAGCCAGAAGTGCACCCCTACGAAAAATGGTGCACCCCTTGTGGCCCCCTAAAATGTCATCCTAGTTTCGGCGGTGCCTCCTTCATAATTTGTTTTCTCCAAAAGTCAATGAATCTTCATCTCTCATCCCAAATCAATCAAAAATCTAAAATATTCAGCTAATTAATGATGAAAAGGGAAAGTATGTCATTGTTTTGGGAAGAATATATGTATACCAATTCCTTCATCTAGTTTTCAATAAACCTGTGCCTGAGACAATTTTAAATTTGGTGGTTATCGGTTACTAAAAACAACATCACTATATTTTTAGTCAGAAATTTTGCATAAGTTTTATATAAGGAGTGATTTTGATTGTGGAAATTTATTTGAGCAACTGTGACTTGGCAGAATTTCAGGCAGAAACAATTTTAGCTCTTCATGAGTTTATGCACAGTATAATAATGCAGGTGGTAAACAATGAATTGATTTGTTGTAAGGTATGCTGGGCCCCAATGGAAACCAGTGGGCATCCCTGGTATAGATATGTAATTTTTTTTTTTAAATGAACAAATAAATGGGTCCATAAGGTAGCTTTTTTATTTGAACGCTGTGAATGATCACGAGCCTTATTCACATCAGCCAAATCAAGACATTATGTCTATTTTAACAGCTTTGGTGTTGACAAAAACAGAGTATACATCAGCCTAGAAGCAGGTCAAAGGAGATTTATTCAGCATGTTTTGTAGTGGAAATGGGATGAGATGCCTCCTTAAATACGTACAAATTCACAAAACATTACACAAACACAACAAAATCATATAAGTCCAAACAAAACTACGCAGCGCTAAATATCTGAATTGAAACAAAACAAAAACTAACTTTGTATTCATTGCAAACTGATTTTTTTTCCTGCCATGCTTGTTGTCAAAGAATTATGACAATTCAAGTTTTACCTTTCCTATAAAACTACATCAGAAACCTTGCCTTAAATAAAAGAGAACATGGATGCTAAAAGGCCATATGCATGTCCCACATGCGCATGATCGTCACAAAAAAGATTCTGGGTGAAGTTTGAGTGCAAAGCAACACCGGCAACCATCATGGCGTACTGATTTTGAAGCAGTGCGGTAAATAAAAACATGGCACAGTTACGTGTCAGCGTCAATCTTGGCAGCTTTATTTATTTTTTTAGCCATACTCAGCTTCCCAAGATGCATCTCGGTATATTTTCAAGATGGCGCTTGTGCATATGGGGACCATGAGCTATTGGTTTGGTGGCTTATTGATACAAAAGCACACACACAGCATCACATCAAAATGGAAAACAAGAAAGACAAACTATATCAAAACCTTGTACAGGACTAAGACACTTAACTAAAGTGACACAAATCAGCAGCTGATCATCTGCAGCTCTCTGTTAAAAATAACATTCCTAAAATACAATAATTACATGAACCGACAGGTGTGATAACAGAAATACAGGAAGTGGTAACAAAATAACAGGTTAAGCCACTTATGAGATTCCTGGGACCGGGCAGGTGTGTTCATATAGCTTTCCAAAATGTTTAGTGCTTTCATGTAGTCTAACCCATCCAAAAAGTACACACAGAAAAACACACCTGAAGAAGATTCCAGAAAATTGATTTTATATAATTATGATTAGTAATTAACAAGAAGTGTCTTTCTTATGCCAGAAATAGTATGTGGGATTCATCCTTGCAAAAGTGGGACCCCGACTGACCTAGGAATGTACTTTGGGTGAGCAATGAGACGTGGCTCCACCAATCGTCGTCCCCTGTCATGCCTGTAACATTTACTTCCACCTGGGAAATTAAGTATTTCCCCCGTACTTCTGGTTGGCAGTTGTGGTCCTCACGGTATCACTATCATGGCAAGCCTGGCATTATAGCGGGCCATCCTCTTGACGTGCCCATCAGATGTCGCCTCTTGAACATTCATTGGGACAAATCTTGTGCTTGCCAGTAACTATCCAGCTCAAGCCATAAGATCATGCGATCCAACAGCAAGTTCAGTAACCTAGTTCTGGCCCTTCCTACATCCCTACCCTTTCCAAATGCCCTTTAGACCTCTTGCAATGAGGTCATACGCAGCTACAATCTGTCCATGGTCTGCCATTTTGGGAGTCGAAATGCATGTGGTGCATGTCTCACACCGTACGGCATCTAAAATGCACACTAAACAGTTAAGGTATGGAGAATGTGACACCCCTAAAGGATGTAAGGCTTATAATTCATGTGTCCCCCATGCGCTGTGTGTAATGCGTAGTGCGCGAACATTAAAAATGGAAATACACACCAAGAAATGCACATCTTTTAAACGGATAACACAGTACGCAATAAAGATACAAGGAATTGTGTGCATTGCTTGACATGTATTTTCGTTTTTACGCATTGTGCCTTACACATTAAGCCCGGTTCATACTTCACGCGAATGGCGAGAGGGTGAGTTTCCCTGCGACACAATTGGAAAACAGCACCTACTCGCGTCATATAATTCGCTTCGCATTTGCTTTTGCAAGTTTGAGTATGAACCGGTCTTCACGAACACTGCATGACCGACATATGAATTTCCAGCCTAACCAAGATTTATCATTCATGAGTGACTTCTTATATGCAGGCTTAAAGGACAAAACTGTTCCTTAAGCCCTAATGAAAATGTCCAAATTCTGGCCAACAGTGTACCCAGACCCTGCCTTGGCAATGAGTTCTACATGCACTTTCTGCACTTTCTGCAAAAACGAATGCATGGCAGATGAACAACAGGTACATTCCATTAAAACAAAATATAAAAGTTGACTGAAGATTCATGTGCAAGAAGCAGAGATTATGATATGAAGCAATTTACCTCGTCACACTCTCCCCTCACCATGGCACGGATGGCTTTCTTCACCAGACTTGAGCCTTCAGAAAGAATCACACCAGAACATTTGTCAGTTAATAGATGTTAAACATGCATCAGAATAAGGATTATCTGTAAGTTGTCAGTTAATTCTACCGGTGGTTATTTCCTTCACTGTGTCACTGAGGTACACCAAGATTGAAGAATTACTTCATTGGGGCTTGAATTTGCGATGAAATTCCAAAAGAATGCAGGGCTTGGACTATGTAGCTCAAAGTTTTTACAGGAACAGAATTTATTTTATTAGACCAGAATTGAAATGAGAGAGAACTTACTACAAAATTTAACATGTAAACTATTTTCATTTGAATAATCACAGACAGTGAAGATTTATCTCATTTGTCTTATGGGTAAGTGTACTTTGATGCTCAACACAGAAAAGACAGATTTTACCAGACTCAAACTCAAAGTCAACATTTTAACATCATTTATTTAAATTAAAGATATTGCACGGTGAGGTATTATTATTCAACTGCACAACACAACTTCAAGGCAGCCAGACTTGTTTGGTCCTCAGTTTACTGGCCTGATGCTAAAATCACTGGCCTCGGGCCTACGGTGTAGTGTAAAACTTTTACTGGACCATCGTGACCAAATTCTTTCTTTTTAAAACAAGACATCCAGGATTTCTTTCTACTTTTATTTGCATAACTAGCAAATCTTTAAACAAAGAATGAGATTTTAAAAATACTAGAATGCAGGATACGTAGGATTTGAAACTTTAAAAAAGGTTTGGATATATAAATTACAGTCTCATAGGGTTGGTGGTAACACCATGGAAATAATCTGTCTCTCTTGAGTTGTGGTGGTTCGTGGAAGGAACTGGTGGTTACCAGGAGTCTTGTCCAGTTGTCAGGTTGTAGGATTACTGGCCTCCTGCTGAAATTACAGGGGGAGGAAAAGGGGGCACAAACGTAGGTTAATAGGTCAAACTCGATCCAAGATTTGCAGTCAACAACCCTTGTAAGGAGGTGTCAGGAACCAATGGCTCAGAGGTAGCAGGAGGTGGGGAGGGGGGCATGATCCTAGGTTTAATAGGTCAAACTCGATCCAAGACTTGCAGTCAGCAACCCTTAGGTGAACCCTCTGACTATCAGACACTGCTGATGGATCCCATTAGCCATTAAGATATCTCACCAATTTGAAGCTTCCTGTAGTTTTCATCGACAGCCAGCATAGCTATGTAGCCACGGCGGACCATCTTCTTGTGGACGTCCAGTTTACAGACTATAGCACCCACACACTTGTCTTGATGCATCGCCTGGGGGAAGATCAGATGACTTAGTGTGTCAATTGATTGTTTTATCATCTAGAAGACAACAAATCCAAAATGTATATGTGCCAGATATACTCCCAAGTGAGCACACAACACCTGGGTGTTGAACTCGACACAATTTATCATTGCCTTGGTCCCACACAAAATGTTCCTAACTACAGACAGTGATTTTTTTGTATTTAAATCAAACACAAAATACAATCAGTTCCTTTTTCAACCGGCAGGAGTTGAGATTAATTCCACATTTTGAAATACTGATGACGATTGGGATTGTTTCAGCTTTTATTTAGGTCAGTTACGATTGGCTGATGACGATTGGGTTTACGTACATAAACAACTTAAAGGTCCATAAAAATGCAATTGAACTGTGTTTGCCCACGTTTTATTTTTTTGGGGAAGAAGGGGGAATGGGGGGAAGGGGAGTACTAGTAGGAGGGTTAATAAAAAATCAGGGCTCGAACGTTACACTGGACCATAGGCCCGAGGCCAGTGATTACCTACATGTATAGTGTCGGGTCTGTAAACTCTTGACTAGACAAGTCCTTATAGTCTAGTGTTTTGTTGAAATTTGGACTTGCAGTCTGAAAAATCTCATTCAGTCCTGCTGAGTATTGAAGAATTCTTACAAATAATACAATTGAGATCAATGTTCTCCAAGTGCTTGTCCAAATTAAAACAGTCAAATGCTAAGCTGTGATACTTTTTTCTCATTTCAATTCTGGTCTTGTAAAAAAAAGACTGGAAAGGGAAAAGACAAATGTTACTCCTCTTAAGATTGTTACGAATTGAGTAACTGACCTAAACAAAAGCTGAAACAATCTCAAGTTGAGCCTTATGACAAGTTAGGCCTCACTTCCATCTGGGTCTAGATGTATGTAGTTGGAACAATACTCACGCTTAAACACAACATTCATTGCTGGTCAGCACACAGTTTAGGATGGTATAGAAGTACCATGGCCTTGCTTGCTTTTATGATCAGATTTCATCAGAGCGCATTCAGTTTAAATTTAAATAATTCAGGCTCGGCAGTTTGGCTGGAGTGAGGCCCAAATTCTCTTCTCCTATGGCATTCCACACCAAATTGTTTGGACTTCAACTAGATTAGAATGCCTGACCCTGTGATAAGCATTAGATACATATAAAAATGTATACAATGGTATATGGGCCACACGGCCCAAAATCCTTCTAAATCCTTCACTTGGGCAATTGAATATTTAAGAGGAATTGGGACTGGGCCCTGCAAGGGTTAATTTCCATCAGTAAAACAGGAACCCATATAATTTCCTTGAAATATGAACTTGTTGCATCCAAACTTGGTGATTATCCCAATCATCTACAATCTTATGGTCCAACAATCCTCATTACATGTATTAGCTTAGGCAGTTGAAATTAAGTCTGGCCTGAAGTTAATGGAGGCCATGGAGGCCATGGCCATTATTACCCTGGTCGTGCCCCTTCAAAAGTTTCCCATAGACTCAAAAATTTTCCAGGCTTTTATAAACAGCCGTTGATTGAATCCACTGTACATGATCTACCGCTCACCGCGGTAGGCTGGTAGGCAGGGCACCCGACTTGCCAGGTATATGAGAGATGGCTGTGTCGGGGGACGGATGATCTACAACAATTCGCTGGGGCGCTAGTACGACCGAAGATGTCAAAATTTCGAAAAAAAGGAGTACAGCACCCCAATTACTGGGTCTGCGTCTAGGTCTAGGCCATGTACTGCATCTCTTTGGAAATCCTTGCCTGGTGCATCATTTCCTCCATCCTACAATCTAGTGTTTTAAGACTGAGGAATATCAATATCATCCTAAGTATTTTCTTGATGTAGCCCTTACCAGGAGTGGCATTTAGCCTTGCTTGGGGCAAACATGCAAATTGTTTTTTGAAAGGGCTTCCGTGTGACTCCAGGCCTGAAGTCATGTAAAACCTTTTTCACCTCATGAATCTCAATGAGGTGTTAAATACCACAGCCGGACAAATACTTACCAAGAAACAAAGCTGTGGCCAATTATGAATGAAGTACCGATAAGTATAAATTGAGTATGGTTCCGACAAGTCTTTTGTTATAAGCCTCATAATGTCAGGCATTTGGACCTCTGACTTATACGGCACAAGAACTATCGGATGCTCCTCCTTCTCAATGTGGATAGTGTTGATATCACTGTCGTTTGGGGGACAAGGGGGCACTGCATATTGGTTATCATGGCAACCAAGCACAAAGTCCGACAGTGATGCTGGGAGTTCTTCTAAATCTGCATCGCCAAGATCGGCACCAGCCGGTCCAATAACACCGAAGGAGTGATCCATCCCTGCAAGTAGATCACTACTGTTTGCAGCTTGTGTGTCGCATGGCACAGTTTCTTTAGAGGGCACATGCTTTAATTTGTCCGTTGATGATGAGAACTGAAGGTCCCGAGAGGCTTCTCCACTACCCAAACAGACATTCTCGACCATCTTGGTGAGATCCAGTAAGGGTTCGTTTATCATGTTTATGTGTGAATTGCAAGACGACTTTGCTAATTCCTTTAAAGGTTTAGGCATTGAAGTACCTTGGGTTTTTGATTCAGGTAAGTTATGATTAACATTCCTAATGAGGTTTCCTTGCTCGTCAACATTCAGCGCTGTTAATGTGTCTTTCCTGTCACAGGTACAACAGCCGTTTGTCAACCCTTGGTCAGGGACAGCTCCAGATACTTTTGTCTTCAGCTTTTTTGACGAGTCTGTCTCCGCAACATCCATTGCATGCGCGTTAACATTAGAAATACCTACACCGAAGTTACTGTTGTTGTGGCCCTCATTGTTTTTGCATGGACAAGTCAGGTCACTGATTTGTGTGACCTCGACACAATCATGACATTCATTGGCTGTCGACAATATGGAGGGTTCAGCATCAGCATACAGTGGATTTTTAAGCATATGATTCTCTATACCTTTTCTGGTGACTATATCATCTGTGTCACTTTGTTGTTGTTGCTTGCAATGTTGCATTGTTTCTGGGCCGTTCATAGTGTTAAACTTCCCTGCCGGCAGCTGTGCCGTTGTTCCGCTATCCATCCCGTGCAAATGATGCTTGATATTCAAATGCAGTTCGGCAGAGTCGTGAGCTCGGTACTCACCTTCGGCGGCCGCAGGTACCCTCTGCACTGTCTACTGACACCCCAGTGAGTGGCCCAGACGTTTTCATACCGACAATAGCTGCGCCGACAGCTTAACTCGAAATTGTGTTTACAAAATTACAAAAACTGTCCAGGTTTGTTGCAGTTTTCTTTGCCTCAATTCAATAGCAGGAATCCTCTGGATGCGACGGCTAAAGTTGGGCAATGCCAATGGTGTTCTACGTGCATGCAGATTGCGGACCACCAACACACAAACCCCCACCACACACACACACACAGCCTTCTGATTTTCTACGCATGTCTAGTGTTGCAAGCATATCCCAGCTAACAATGGACATCAGTTATCGCTTCCGGGTTAAGTGTCACACACAAATTTACAAACTATTTCACAACTCTACATGTACACTGCTGGAGGCATTTGGAAAAAAGATGATCTGCATCTAATGAATTATGCAGTAGAATGGTGGGCGGCCTCATCGTTCATCTGAATTGCTCGGCTCTAAATCGGTATTATTAGTTAATTCTCTAAAAGAAAGGGAAAAAAATAAATGTTATATTTTTTTACATGGTCTGATGAAAGGTGAATTATGACTAATTTCATACAAATTTTGTATGAATTTCATCATAATTTACCTTTAACAGAACATACCAATCCTCCACACTTCAGAGAAACATTTTCGTCCAATCTCTATAGTCCAAGATGGTCCAATCACTAATCAGTCAAAAAATAGTGTCAACAAAAAGATTGTTTACAACCCTCAATTTCCAAGTGATTGTTGCTCATCATTTCGACTGTACATGTTATTTGTCACTTACTCACAATTGTCAGTCAGTACTGTATTTGATTATTTTATTGCAACAATTACATTGAGATTTTTTATTTTTAATATATTTTTTATCACCATCATTTAAATCATTTCATTTTGTTTTAGAAGGGGAAAAAATCATCAGAGAAGATTTGACAAACTGCTGCAGACACTTTTATTTTTAAATATTTTTATTTTTGTTACGCCCAGTTTTCTGACGTTTGCATAATAATTATGCAAATAACACTTGTAGGGGGGTTGTTGAATAACAGTGGACGGGACCACCGATCTCTATATACTGATATAGAGATCGGTGGACGGGACGGACTCGTCCGTGCTGCTGGGTATCCATTCTGTTCGATCCCAAGCATGCTCTCTGCAATGGTGCTGTTCCGTTGTCCCAACTATAGTTGGGACGTCCCAACTATAGTTGGGGTCGCCCGGAGGACACCGTGATCGATCATGCGTGGATTACTCTGTATGTGACCATGGAGGTAGGACTACTGCTAGCTGCAGGGGACGCACAAGCTGATGCGATCGGCGTAGCCGTTAGTTAACAATATTCTTTGTTTCAAACCTGGGTCTCGGCTCTACAAACTCATGTCAAAACTGATGATGGAGCTTGTTAGAGCCTGTCGCGAGCCGGTGCCCAGGACGAGGTTTGGAATGATAGTAATATATCGCTCATAATGGACCGCTACTCGGTGAAAATAGTGTTTTTCATAGATGGTGCTGACAGCGGCCTCTCATCCATGCCGGGTGACGCTTTCAGTCTCAAAGTAGGCCTACGCATTTAGTTTCCCTTCTTTTGGAAAACAAAATTCTAATTAATCTCAAATATTCTCAAGGGAAAGTGGTCTTAAAAACTTCATACTATAATACTCGCTATTATAACAGCGTTTTGCGTTTTTAGTTGATTCATGGGGGTGCTTTGTGTTTACTGCGATCCCAACTATAGTTGGGACGTCCCAACTATAGTTGGGACAATTGTCAGGTTGGGACGGAACGGCGTTACTAGCTATCTGTGTCTGGGCCCGGGGGACGTGTGTGGTGTGCGATCAAGCGATTTACAAAGTTATCAGAGCTAGCCGCCAGAGAGAGACACGGTTGTGACTGTGACTGAGTGTGACGGGGTTGTGTACTGTGTGAGGAGATAATTCAATTACAATATTGTAAGTATTCTAACCTAAAAACTATGTTACCAGCTGCATTGTTAATACTTGTTGTTTCTTCTTCATGTTCTTTCAAACTGCATAGGGGAAACGTAGTAAGTAACTAACTATAAACTAGTACAACACAAACTTTACTCAATTGGAAAAAAATCTCCTGCGTTACTTTAGCTCAATTAATTATGATTACATAACAGTTAACCGCGAATGTGATAGGTTAACTGTGATATATATCGCTACTCATGAATGCAAGTGTAGTACATGTATGTAGTACCATATACTGTATACTGTAGACACTTGCATGTACATGTACATGTACATTTATCATGATGTACGTAGTAAAAGTAGTACTACGCACTTAACCATGTGATCGAATGATTGATACTGAATGATCATCATGGAGTAAAGCGTAATTTCATTCGTGCTTACTTTTTAGTGCTATATAAGTATAATCTGTTTTTATTAATTAAACTTTAAAGAGAAAAAATTTGTTTATCACTGCCATTTTTCACTTATTATTGGAATTATTGGAACTAGTATGAAATTTATAATCATTGTCATGATTGAGCTTTCACATTAAAACTATTTTTTATTTTTTTGGTGATAAATACCAATCCAGTACTTTGGCTCCGTGAATGCTAAACAAATTGTCATGTCAGATTGGGCCTACAAATAGGCACGTTCTTCTTGTGACCCAAGGAAATGTGCATCACTTTTGCTTGGGGGATGCACGTTCTGTTAACGTCCAGGTGCGACCAAGCAAGTTTCTGACCACCACATACTCTTGGTTAGGTTTCCCTGGTCAAACTGAAATGGCTGATAGTGATAGTAATAAAGTGTGGTTCATTTGTTTTAGAATAATCATGGCCGACAAACCAGCATTCCCAAATGCCGAGTCCAGAAAGCAGTGTTGGGCTGCGAGGGACAACCTCTTCAAGTGTTTGGATAACAACGGCAACGATATGTCTAAATGTACAGAGACAAGACAGGCATTTGATGAGCACTGTTCAAAGACGTGGGTAAGTCTGTTTCTTATTTGGCGGCTGCTGCTTTGGCTGTTGCTAGGGACGGCTTGTACTGAGTAGCATATCTAATGCATGTTGGTGATCCAGCCATAGCCCTAGCCTCTAAGTTGGACACAGCTTAAGGTTTCCCACAAAGTTGAAGCAGAAACCGTGTAGAATAGAAGGACTGATGACGCCCTGCCTAAAATATGGATCACCAGTGGTGATGGGGAGGCAGTTTACTTGCCCCTGCTCACCCCCTCTCTCTGCTGAATCCCCTAAGTATAGCTTTCAATCTGCAGTAACTTCATTTCTTAAAGTTGTCACTGCTGTTCTCCATCAGGGCTTGAATTTGGTGGGAAAATCCACAAGACCACTGAGCTTGCTACTGACAAAGTTTTACGGGACCCATTTTTTACAAGAAAAGAATCAAAATGTGAAAAAAACTCACCACACAGTTTAATATGTAAACTGTTTTTTAAACAGAAGAATTGTCTCATTGTCTTTTGGGTAAGTATCCTTCAATACTAAGTATCCCTCAATTCTCTACAGTATTGAGAGGTACTAGTGAGTTTACTGGCCCGACACTAAATTCACTGGCCTCGGGCCTGCAGTCCAATGTAGATTTCAAGCCCTGTCCATGTATGCATACATGTGTGTATATTCCTTTGATGCTTTTAAAACATGCAGCCACAGGACAAATCCATTCAAAAAAGCTGTCTAATGTTTTCTAAAACCTCTCTGCCAAACACTTGTGAAAATGAACTTATCTAATAATAAACCACAAGAAATTAACTTAATTTATATTACCAGTATCCTCATTTCTGCCTTAATCTTTTTCTCCTTTGCCCAGGTGAAATACTTTCTGAGGAGAAGGGACTTCTTAAAATATAAAGAGACTGTTGAAAAGGACGGGTTTGTTCCAGGAGAGGAGGAAGAGAAGACCTAACAACGGAAAAGAACAATAGGGTTTTCTTCCAATGAACAATGGAGAGAAGGTGTAACAATGGAATAGAACAATTGGGGCTTCTTCCAACGAACACTGGAGAACAGTTTAGTGAGTTTACATACAGGAAGTGATGGTTTTGTTCTTCGTTTGTCATAATGTCACTGCCAAGAAGATTGCGTGCTTCCCAGCAGACCTTGATGAGTTATTTTTTAACACTGGGGTGTCCTCAGTTACATCTATGCAACAATGTCTTTGTTGTCACAGATCTGTTTTTAAAAAAAGAAGCGTTATTGACCTGTGTAATTGAAGATGGTTAAAGGCAGGATATACTTTTGGTAATTGTCAAAGACCAGTATCCTCACTTGGTGTATCCCAACATATGCATAAAATAACAAACCTGTCAAAATTAGGACTCAATTGGTCATCAAAGTTGCAAGAAAATAATGGAAGAAAAAGCACCCTTGTTGCATTGATTTGATACCCGAGAAAGACTCCATGCCTGAAGTCTTTCTCAGATTAAACATTTGTTTTGAAAAATTACCTCTTTCTCTGAAACTGTTTTACTTCAAGGGTGCTGTTTCTAACAATGTTGTATAATATCAACAGCTCTCCAGTGCTCTTCACCTAAAGTTTGTATGGTCATTATTTTTTGAGTAATTGCCAAAAGTACACCCACCTTTAAGCTGGTACACAAAATTTGACACATTTATTAATCATTATACTATGAGTGAGATATATGTTATAGTAACTTTACCATCTAACAGGTTGCTCATGAAAGTAAATAATATGTACACAGTTTTACTACAAAGAATTTGATCAATCAGTAATTATAATGACTCCATTGGTAAAATTCTTGTTTTTGTTTTGTGCAACCTGGTACAGTGAGCTTGGCGAAGAATGCAGCCTGGTTAGTTAATTTTCAACCACCACGGGTCAACCTGACCATGGAGGCAGGAATTTAATCCTTGTCTCATCGCATCGACTAGAATTAAAGTTATAACAGTTTGCTAGTTTTCGCCGGCTGTTTTTTTTCTGGGGGTGGGGTTTAAGGAGGGGGAGGGGGTTCGAGCGAGTGTTTACTGGGATTTGACTGTTACACATTATGGACTGAGTAAATATTTAAGTATGTGAGGCAACTATGAAGGAAATACAAAATGTCACAGAAACATTCCTTTCGAACTGCAAGCGCGTTGTGTAGTGGTTATTTCGTGGCGTATGAAATCACACAACAGCTGTCTGTCGTCGCTTGAGGGCGACATTGATAAACTCTGTGAAATGGGAAAAACACCACCTTATAGGTTTTTCATGGCACATGCCCTGATCGTCTACAGTTTAAATGTCATAGAGAAGGTGTTTATTTTATTTGGAGAGGACATAAGACAGTTATTCATTGCATTCGGTCATTCACGACCGTGATGACTTGACTAGTTGTGCCCATCTGACTTTATGGTCCGCTCAAGACTCCTGTCAGTCTCGACGGAAGACATAAGACGTAAACAAAAGAGCAGAGTGAAATTTAATTTTAATTACATTGGTCTCATGAGTTTAAAAAAGCTTCAAAAGCGTGTGCTATTCCAAACTTTAAATCCAATTTCCCATTGTTTTGCCCTTTTATCAGCACCATAGTGAAGTCTTTCCTCCATGCTACTAGGTTATAGTCCTTGTATATACTCCATTCAATTTTCCGACTCGGTGCTTGCAATGGCCAATAATATCACGCCGATGCATACAGACAGAACAAGATGAAAACACACACAGTTTATTGACCAACATTCATCTTTTTTATACATCGCATGGAAGAACGTGATAAATACCCATTGGTGAAGATGACGAGTTAGTGTGATGAGCAACCGGCGTCATAGGGTTTTTGTACCCATCACCCCCCCCCCTATTTTTACGGGCTGCTGAAGGAAGTTGATTAAAAAGAGGGCGCTATACAGTTTGACGTTTGGGGGTGCACCAAGCTAAATAAACTCCCATAGCAACCAATGTCAAATGCTAAATATTTAAAAATAGTAAAAAATATTTAAAGTCTCTCAGCCTCTTGAAAACTAATAAAACATATTCTCGGACAACTAAACTTCAGATTTCTTATCAATTTTTGGCTGGCCAGCCGTTTGGAATTTTTGCTAATTACCCCCAAAAGAACCACCCCCGAAAATGTGCTTTTTCCCAAACCGACTTGCTACCAGTTTTCATGAGGAACTCCCAAACCAAATAGGATCAACTTTAACGCCCAAATATGTCAAATATTTTCAAAAGTTATAGCACAGAGGCCCCAGGTTTGGATAAATTGTTATATTTACACAATCTATTAATTGCCTGACCCCCCAAAAACGTTATTATTAAAAAGTAACTGTGGGTTTACAAAAAAATGATATTAGTTTGGCGCATGAATTTTGGCTTATTTAGAGTGGCGCACCCTATAAGGACAGAAATTCCGGGGTGCAGAACCGTATGCCTCCACACCGGCAGTCTCATTCTACTCTAGGAACGACGTGACCAGTAAGTTCACCATGAAACGGGTGGCTATTGACGTCCAAAATACGACTGAATAGACAGTCGTGCGCTCCCGGTAAAGAGAGTCTCCCGACTGCAAACACAACCCCGTTATCTTCCCTACTTTTCTCACCAGACGATCAATCCCTTTTCAAAGTAATCGGATCACTTTAAATTACAGTGTTGATTACTGACCCTAACAGCATTCATTTTACGGAGACAATACATGCTTGAGTTCAGCTTTTTCATTTCGTAATCATAGTGATTACACCAATCCATCATTGAACATAACCCAAAGGTATTTATAATGTAGGCCCTATTTACCCTTTCAACGCAGTTGTTGTTAATTGCAATATAACCAGGCTCCAGCTTACTTTTACGAAAATCGATGACAAGGCCTTTACACTTGACCACAGTGAGTATAAGATAATATCTTCACAGTACTCAACAAAACGATCAATTTCAGCTTCAATTTATATAATGACTATCATCGATGTTTAATAAGACCTACCAAAGCGGTATCATCGGCGAGTTTAATAACTGGAACAGTCAGCGTGGATGATCGAAAGTCAGATATAATACACAGTGAAAATTTAAAGGAAACGTGCTAACATTGTATCCTCTCGCCTGTGGAGTATGTGTTGATGATAAAGCACACACGGGCGATTGACTGCGATTTGTTTGAAAATCAAGGATTTAAGTCTACCCAGCTGATGGGAAATGTCTCAATAACTTACGGATGGTGAGATGAGAATGCATTGTTGAATGCAGACGACAAACCATTGCACATCATCCGAACAGAGTTACCATTTCTAGAACCCCCCCTAATTGAGAATACAACGTGTCTAACTTGATACAAATGCATCTTCACTGTTGTGGTTGCTTATGTAAATTGCAGTGGGTGAACAATAGTGACAAGAGGCTTTAATTTGATGGTTCGTCAGAATTTTCTCAGAAGGCATGAAGCCTTCTATTTTCAGGCATCTAAAAGCACTTTATTCGGTCCAACAAGGGTGTTTTTTCTTTCATTATTTTCTTGCAATTTCGATGACCAACTGAGTCTAAATGTTGCTATTTAATACATATGTTGGGATACACAAAGTGAATATACTGGTCTTTGACAATTACTACAAAATATACCCTGCCTTTAAATATACTTACAAAACCCCATGATATGATGTAAAATTTATAAAGCTGCTTTCTTTTCTTTTCTTTTCTTTTTTTCAAATGATTTTAATGTGAACAAAATATGACGACACGATACATACTATTTTAAGCCTATGATAAGAAACCAGTTAGGATCAATTGGCCTCCCTTAGGGGGTGGGTGTTGATCAGTTTATGCCTAGTCTACAGGAAAACCCACCTGGAACTTGACGTAATTATACAACTCGTATTTGTGGAGGACAATAATATAATTATATGTTGAGCCAGTAGACATTTTCCTACCAGGTTTTGTTCTGTGCAATGACAAAGTGCAGGATTGGTGTTTTTGCAACATCGAAAAAAAACATATACTTATAACATATTGTATCAGTCTGAAGACTCATTGATAATAAAGTGCATACCAGTATCAATCACCCCGGGAAACCATTCTGTCTGATAAACCGTTAAAGCTATTACGCCTGATTTATGAGCGTTCACTAATAAGTTCCTGGTAATAGCGTGAACCGTTTTTCGTTTGTTTTCACGCAAACGTGACCACCACATTATGTGCCTTTTTGTCAATAGGTTGGTTTTTCATTGACCAGAAGATTGTAATTACATTGCTCCTACCAAAACAAAAAATGTGTGTGTTTGATTATTATAGGCTTATTATTCTCTATACTAAAAATACCCATAAAAAAGACATCAAGTTTTGCATTTACTATAATTATATGAATGCTCGACGTCATTATTAACGGGTCGTGTAAATTTATAGAACCGATATGAACCACTCCATTCTGTTTGGTATTTCCAAAGGACTTGGTTACAGTAGGTTAATTGGTTGAATCACTCGATACTATTGTAAAACGTGTAAAACATCGACTGTAATAGGGGTATATGTAGGCCCTATGCTACATGCATTCAACAGGCACATTTACTATTAAAAAAGTAGGGCATTCAGGCGTTTTATTAGATTATTTATTTAACCAGACCTCGATGTAAATCCACTCCAAATGTGTTAGAAGCATAAACATTTACTATCCATGTTCGACCAGTGTATCACTAAATAATACCGGTATGTATTGCGACGGAAAGTGAACTGGTGTATATTGTGATCATATGTAACAAACGATGTGATCAAACATGGCAACGTGGATAGCCACGCCCCAGACAGTGTTACGGGCTCTTCTGATCTTAGGCTGTACAGGTAAGATCTCAAATATAAATTTATTCAAGGGAGGGCGCTCAATGTCTTAAAAGTAAGGGTGTTAAGCAGCGGTGTTTCCAGACGTTTACATTTGGGTTGGGGTGGGTGGGTTGGTGGGGGCAAAGACATAATATGGAGGTGGGTTATTTCATGTATCGACCCGTTTATTCTTGCATTTTTGAAAATCTCATTTGGGGGGGGGGCAACGGTTCTGAGTGTGTGTGTGTGTGTGTGTTGGGGGCTACCATAGGGGCAAGGACATCATTCATGTATTGAACTATTCATTTTTGCATAATGTTTATTTAAACCTTATTCGGGGGCAAGATGGGGGAGGGGCAATGGTTTTGAATGGGTGAGCTATACGTGTCCGTGTCCCCCCCCCCCCACTCTTGTTACACCACTGGTGTCACGATTTGTTTACTGAGTAGACTGTTATGTAATTCAATTTGACTTTTAAATCAAAGTTTCTGTTGAAATTGTCGGAAAGCAATTGCAGCTCGTGTTTCTGACTAACATGATGTGATTCATAGATTGAAAGACGTATGATTATAAACGTATAATGACGTTTGATTATTAAATTAAAATGTCTTGATCTCAAAATAATAAAATGATGCGTTTCGAAAAACACTTTTGTCTGTGGTCAGATAAAACACGTTTTCATTGACTGGTTATATTAAGATGTCACTTTACTCACATTATACTTGGGCTACTTTAATAATGGGTGCTGAAGTTCACATTATGTTTTTTTACAAATCTCGCAGTTTTCAAGAAATATCCAGGAAACTGAGTCAATTAGGGTTTTTTGCAATTTCGCATCCCTGAGTTTTTCATTGAATTATCGTAAAATTACCTATGTTGAAATTTCACGTTAAAAATGAGAGTGATTCTGTAATATGTTGAATTCTTAAACAACAAAAAAATAGAAGCGTATTTCTTTGAGAAAACTGTTTGTGATGGTTTCGTGAAGTGATAATGTATCATTTAGGTTGCCGTCGAATCCCCATTGATTAGAATTAGAAATCTTTACATCATTTTAGGTGAAAATTAGTTTTCCAAATTCTATATTCCAAAGCGTTGCATGCTGTAAATCAAAATAATATGAATGTAAAAAAATATATTAAAAAAAAACACGAATAAACAGAACTGTGTGTGTCGTTGTGCCTAATGACAAATTTTGCAACAGCTCTTGAACTTGTTAATTTGCACTTCATGAAAACAGCTGCTTCGAGATACGATGGAGATACGGTGTCCCATAAAGGCCATATCTTTACGGGAATTTCTTCGTTGCAAATAATAATATGTAAAGCTCCCATCTGAGCATAAGTCCAATGCCGTAGGGAGCGGTTTTTGGGGTGTGTTTTTTTGTTTTGTTTTGTTTCCTTTTCCTTTTTACCTGTTCCCCCTAATTTTTTATCCGAAGAAAAAATACGTAAGGAAAGTAAAATAGTCCGTCCGTCCGTCCGTCCGTCCGTCCGTCCGTCCGTCCGTCCGTCCGTCCGTCCGTCCGTCCGTCCGTCCGTCCGTCCGTCCGTCCGTCCGTCCGTCCGTCCGTCCGTCGGTCCGTCGGTCCGTCCGTCCGTCCGTCCGTCCGTCCGTCCGTCCGTCCGTCTGTCTGTCTGTCTGTGAACTAAATCTCTCAAACTAAAGGTTACTGAGAAGGTCATCATCGACCTAAGCATGTCTGTCTGTCTGTCTGTCTGTTTGTTGGGGCGTTGGGGTGTTGGGGTGTTGGGGGTATTGGGGTGTTTGTTTTTTTGTTTGTTTGTTCGTTCGTCCGTCCGTCCATCCAATCGTTCGTCCGTCCGTCCGTCCGTCGTTTTTACAAGAAAAGAATCAAAATGTGAAAAAACTCACCACACAGTTTAATATGTAAATTGTTTTTAAACAGAAGAATTGTCTCATTGTCTTTTGGCTAAGTATCCTTCAATACTAAGTATCTCTCAATTCTCTACAGTATTGAAAGGTACTAGTGAGCTTACTGGCCCGACACTAAATTCACTGGCCTCGGGCCTGCAGTCCAATGTAGATTTCAAGCCATGTCCATATATATATGCATACATTTCATGTGTGTATATTCCTTTGATGCTTTTAAAACATGCAGCCACATGACAAATCTATTCAAAAAGCTGTCCAATGATTTCTAAATAAAACCTCTCTCCCAAACACTCATGAAAATAAACTTATCTAATAATAAACCACAAGAAAATTAACTTAATTTATATTATCCTCATTTCTGCCTTAATCTTTTTCTCTTTTGCCCAGGTGAAATACTTTCTTAGGAGAAGGGACTTCTTAAAATATAAAGAGACTGTTGAAAAGGACGGGTTTGTTCCAGGAGAGGAGGAAGAGAAGACGTAACAACGGAAAAGAACAATAGGGTTTTCTTCCAATGAACAATGGAGAGAAGGTGTAACAATGGAATAGAACAATTGGGGCTTCTTCCAACGAACACTGGAGAACAGTTTAGTGAGTTTACATACAGGAAGTGATGGTTTTGTTCTTCGTTTGTCATAATGTCACTGCCAAGAAGATTGCGTGCTTCCCAGCAGACCTTGATGAGTTATTTTTTAACACTGGGGTGTCCTCAGTTACATCTATGCAACAATGTCTTTGTTGTCACAGATCTGTTTTTAAAAAAAGAAGCGTTATTGACCTGTGTAATTGAAGATGGTTAAAGGCAGGATATACTTTTGGTAATTGTCAAAGACCAGTATCCTCACTTGGTGTATCCCAACATATGCATAAAATAACAAACCTGTCAAAATTAGGACTCAATTGGTCATCAAAGTTGCAAGAAAATAATGGAAGAAAAAGCACCCTTGTTGCATTGATTTGATACCCGAGAAAGACTCCATGCCTGAAGTCTTTCTCAGATTAAACATTTGTTTTGAAAAATTACCTCTTTCTCTGAAACTGTTTTACTTCAAGGGTGCTGTTTCTAACAATGTTGTATAATATCAACAGCTCTCCAGTGCTCTTCACCTAAAGTTTGTATGGTCATTATTTTTTGAGTAATTGCCAAAAGTACACCCACCTTTAAGCTTGAACACAAAATTTGACACATTTATTAATCATTATACTATGAGTGAGATATATTATAGTAACTTTACCATCTAACAGGTTGCTCATGAAAGTAAATAATATGTACACAGTTTTACTACAAAGAATTTGATCAATCAGTAATTATAATGACTCCATTGGTAAAATTCTTGTTTTTGTTTTGTGCAACCTGGTACAGTGAGCTTGGCGAAGAATGCAGCCTGGTTAGTTAATTTTCAACCACCACGGGTCAACCTGACCATGGAGGCAGGAATTTAATCCTTGTCTCATCGCATCGACTAGAATTGAAGTTATAACAGTTTGCTAGTTTTCGCCGGCTGTTTTTTTTTCTGGGGGTGGGGTTTAAGGAGGGGGAGGGGGTTCGAGCGAGTGTTTACTGGGATTTGACTGTTACACATTATGGACTGAGTAAATATTTAAGTATGTGAGGCAACTATGAAGGAAATACAAAATGTCACAGAAACATTCCTTTCGAACTGCAAGCGCGTTGTGTAGTGGTTATTTCGTGGCGTCTGAAATCACACAACAGCTGTCTGTCGTCGCTTGAGGGCGACATTGATAAACTCTGTGAAATGGGAAAAACACCACCTTATAGGTTTTTCATGGCACATGCCCTGATCGTCTACAGTTTAAATGTCATAGAGAAGGTGTTTATTTTATTTGGAGAGGACATAAGACAGTTATTCATTGCATTCGGTCATTCACGACCGTGATGACTTGACTAGTTGTGCCCATCTGACTTTATGGTCCGCTCAAGACTCCTGTCAGTGTCGACGGAAGACATAAGACGTAAACAAAAGAGCAGAGTGAAATTTAATTTTAATTACATTGGTCTCATGAGTTTAAAAAAGCTTCAAAAGCGTGTGCTATTCCAAACTTTAAATCCAATTTCCCATTGTTTTGCCCTTTTATCAGCACCATAGTGAAGTCTTTACTACTAGGTTATAGTCCTTGTATATACTCCATTCAATTTTCCGACTCGGTGCTTGCAATGGCCAATAATATCACGCCGATGCATACAGACAGAACAAGATGAAAACACACACAGTTTATTGACCAACATTCATCTTTTTTATACATCGCATGGAAGAACGTGATAAATACCCATTGGTGAAGATGACGAGTTAGTGTGATGAGCAACCGGCGTCATAGGGTTTTTGTCCCCATCACCCCCCCCCCTTTTTTTACGGGCTGCTGAAGGAAGTTGATTAAAAAGAGGGCGCTATACAGTTTGACGTTTGGGGGTGCACCAAGCTAAATAAACTCCCATAGCAACCAATGTCAAATGCTAAATATTTAAAAATAGTAAAAAATATTTAAAGTCTCTCAGCCTCTTGAAAACTAATAAAACATATTCTCGGACAACTAAACTTCAGATTTCTTATCAATTTTTGGCTGGCCAGCCGTTTGGAATTTTTGCTAATTACCCCCAAAAGAACCACCCCCGAAAATGTGCTTTTTCCCAAACCGACTTGCTACCAGTTTTCATGAGGAACTCCCAAACCAAATAGGATCAACTTTAACGCCCAAATATGTCAAATATTTTCAAAAGTTATAGCACAGAGGCCCCAGGTTTGGATAAATTGTTATATTTACACAATCTATTAATTGCCTGACCCCCCAAAAACGTTATTATTAAAAAGTAACTGTGGGTTTACAAAAAAATGATATTAGTTTGGCGCATGAATTTTGGCTTATTTAGAGTGGCGCACCCTATAAGGACAGAAATTCCGGGGTGCAGAACCGTATGCCTCCACACCGGCAGTCTCATTCTACTCTAGGAACGACGTGACCAGTAAGTTCACCATGAAACGGGTGGCTATTGACGTCCAAAATACGACTGAATAGACAGTCGTGCGCTCCCGGTAAAGAGAGTCTCCCGACTGCAAACACAACCCCGTTATCTTCCCTACTTTTCTCACCAGACGATCAATCCCTTTTCAAAGTAATCGGATCACTTTAAATTACAGTGTTGATTACTGACCCTAACAGCATTCATTTTACGGAGACAATACATGCTTGAGTTCAGCTTTTTCATTTCGTAATCATAGTGATTACACCAATCCATCATTGAACATAACCCAAAGGTATTTATAATGTAGGCCCTATTTACCCTTTCAACGCAGTTGTTGTTAATTGCAATATAACCAGGCTCCAGCTTACTTTTACGAAAATCGATGACAAGGCCTTTACACTTGACCACAGTGAGTATAAGATAATATCTTCACAGTACTCAACAAAACGATCAATTTCAGCTTCAATTTATATAATGACTATCATCGATGTTTAATAAGACCTACCAAAGCGGTATCATCGGCGAGTTTAATAACTGGAACAGTCAGCGTGGATGATCGAAAGTCAGATATAATACACAGTGAAAATTTAAAGGAAACGTGCTAACATTGTATCCTCTCGCCTGTGGAGTATGTGTTGATGATAAAGCACACACGGGCGATTGACTGCGATTTGTTTGAAAATCAAGGATTTAAGTCTACCCAGCTGATGGGAAATGTCTCAATAACTTACGGATGGTGAGATGAGAATGCATTGTTGAATGCAGACGACAAACCATTGCACATCATCCGAACAGAGTTACCATTTCTAGAACCCCCCCTAATTGAGAATACAACGTGTCTAACTTGATACAAATGCATCTTCACTGTTGTGGTTGCTTATGTAAATTGCAGTGGGTGAACAATAGTGACAAGAGGCTTTAATTTGATGGTTCGTCAGAATTTTCTCAGAAGGCATGAAGCCTTCTATTTTCAGGCATCTAAAAGCACTTTATTCGGTCCAACAAGGGTGTTTTTTCTTTCATTATTTTCTTGCAATTTCGATGACCAACTGAGTCTAAATGTTGCTATTTAATACATATGTTGGGATACACAAAGTGAATATACTGGTCTTTGACAATTACTACAAAATATACCCTGCCTTTAAATATACTTACAAAACCCCATGATATGATGTAAAATTTATAAAGCTGCTTTCTTTTCTTTTCTTTTCTTTTTTCAAATGATTTTAATGTGAACAAAATATGACGACACGATACATACTATTTTAAGCCTATGATAAGAAACCAGTTAGGATCAATTGGCCTCCCTTAGGGGGTGGGTGTTGATCAGTTTATGCCTAGTCTACAGGAAAACCCACCTGGAACTTGACGTAATTATACAACTCGTATTTGTGGAGGACAATAATATAATTATATGTTGAGCCAGTAGACATTTTCCTACCAGGTTTTGTTCTGTGCAATGACAAAGTGCAGGATTGGTGTTTTTGCAACATCGAAACAAAACATATACTTATAACATATTGTATCAGTCTGAAGACTCATTGATAATAAAGTGCATACCAGTATCAATCACCCCGGGAAACCATTCTGTCTGATAAACCGTTAAAGCTATATTACGCCCGATTTATGAGCGTTCACTAATAAGTTCCTGGTAATAGCGTGAACCGTTTTTCGTTTGTTTTCACGCAAACGTGACCACCACATTATGTGCCTTTTTGTCAATAGGTTGGTTTTTCATTGACCAGAAGATTGTAATTACATTGCTCCTACCAAAACAAAAAATGTGTGTGTTTGATTATTATAGGCTTATTATTCTCTATACTAAAAATACCCATAAAAAAGACATCAAGTTTTGCATTTACTATAATTATATGAATGCTCGACGTCATTATTAACGGGTCGTGTAAATTTATAGAACCGATATGAACCACTCCATTCTGTTTGGTATTTCCAAAGGACTTGGTTACAGTAGGTTAATTGGTTGAATCACTCGATACTATTGTAAAACGTGTAAAACATCGACTGTAATAGGGGTATATGTAGGCCCTATGCTACATGCATTCAAACAGGCACATTTACTATTAAAAAAGTAGGGCATTCAGGCGTTTTATTAGATTATTTATTTAACCAGACCTCGATGTAAATCCACTCCAAATGTGTTAGAAGCATAAACATTTACTATCCATGTTCGACCAGTGTATCACTAAATAATACCGGTATGTATTGCGACGGAAAGTGAACTGGTGTATATTGTGATCATATGTAACAAACGATGTGATCAAACATGGCAACGTGGATAGCCACGCCCCAGACAGTGTTACGGGCTCTTCTGATCTTAGGCTGTACAGGTAAGATCTCAAATATAAATTTCTTCAATGGAGGGCGCTCAATGTCTTAAAAGTAAGGGTGTTAAGCAGCGGTGTTTCCAGACGTTTACATTTGGGTTGGGGTGGGTGGGTTGGTGGGGGCAAAGACATAATATGGAGGTGGGTTATTTCATGTATCGACCCGTTTATTCTTGCATTTTTGAAAATCTCATTTGGGGGGGGGGGGGCAACGGTTCTGAGTGTGTGTGTGTGTGTTGGGGGCTACCATAGGGGCAAGGACATCATTCATGTATTGAACTATTCATTTTTGCATAATGTTTATTTAAACCTTATTCGGGGGCAAGATGGGGGGAGGGGCAATGGTTTTGAATGGGTGAGCTATACGTGTCCGTGTCCCCCCCCCCCACTCTTGTTACACCACTGGTGTCACGATTTGTTTACTGAGTAGACTGTTATGTAATTCAATTTGACTTTTAAATCAAAGTTTCTGTTGAAATTGTCGGAAAGCAATTGCAGCTCGTGTTTCTGACTAACATGATGTGATTCATAGATTGAAAGACGTATGATTATAAACGTATAATGACGTTTGATTATTAAATTAAAATGTCTTGATCTCAAAATAATAAAATGATGCGTTTCGAAAAACACTTTTGTCTGTGGTCAGATAAAACACGTTTTCATTGACTGGTTATATTAAGATGTCACTTTACTCACATTATACTTGGGCTACTTTAATAATGGGTGCTGAAGTTCACATTATGTTTTTTTACAAATCTCGCAGTTTTCAAGAAATATCCAGGAAACTGAGTCAATTAGGGTTTTTTGCAATTTCGCATCCCTGAGTTTTTCATTGAATTATCGTAAAATTACCTATGTTGAAATTTCACGTTAAAAATGAGAGTGTAATATGTTGAATTCTTAAAAAAAAAAAATAGAAGCGTATTTCTTTGAGAAAACTGTTTGTGATGGTTTTGTGAAGTGATAATGTATCATTTAGGTTGCCGTCGAATCCCCATTGATTAGAATTAGAAATCTTTACATCATTTTAGGTGAAAATTAGTTTTCCAAATTCTATATTCCAAAGCGTTGCATGCTGTAAATCAAAATAATATGAATGTAAAATAATATATTTAAAAAAACACGAATAAACAGAACTGTGTGTGTCGTTGTGCCTAATGACAAATTTTGCAACAGCTCTTGAACTTGTTAATTTGCACTTCATGAAAACAGCTGCTTCGAGATACGATGGAGATACGGTGTCCCATAAAGGCCATATCTTTACGGGAATTTCTTCGTTGCAAATAATAATATGTAAAGCTCCCATCTGAGCATAAGTCCAATGCCGTAGGAAGCGGTTTTTGGGGTGTGTTTTTTTGTTTTGTTTTGTTTCCTTTTCCTTTTTACCTGTTCCCCCTAATTTTTTATCCGAAGAAAAAATACATAAGGAAAATAAAATAGTGGGTAACATTTTGTAGCGATATAGAGATTTGTCAAACATTTCAAACGGTCTTTGGCCTTTGTATAGCCCTTCATCTCTGTGTGCCCTTTGACCTATAAAGAGAGAGTTTGATGTATGTGTGAAATAAAGCGACTGTGTGCATCAATAGTAGCGTAGAAGGGAGAGCCCTGATTGTTAGGTGATACCTGACCCTTTATCAATGGAAATGAACATAGATTCATTCAAGCAACTGTAAAACAACAACCTCTGCAGCTGGGTAGAAAATGCTCAAGGGTCGATCCTCTCACTCGGCTGGGCGCCTCATTTCGGGATCTCGACCTTGAACATCATCTTCTATATAATCAACTCTGCAAGAGATGGTATCAGTCTAGAAAGCTGAAAGACAACATGTTGCACCGGTCTGGGATTGTATAGACCCAAAATGGTTCTTGTGGCCTAAAGTGGTCCAAAAGCCCCTTTTCTATACAATTTTCAAAATATCCGCCTTAAAAATGTGGCGCTGCTAACCGCGGAACTTTGAGCTTATCGGTCCACAGAAACACGATTTAGGGCGAAGTAGACGCACAATTTATTGTAATCATTGCCATGAAATTGGCCACTGGTCAATATACTGTTGATGAGACGGTTATTGTCGCAAGATGTGTAATAGCGCCACAAGATACGGCACCATTTACTAACGGAGCCCGTTTTTGCTCGTTCTGTCGTAATCTTATTTCGTTCCCCTGAAATATTATTTCATGAAAAAGTATACCATTTTGAGGGAACGAAATGGTATTTTGAGGGTTCTAAATATTTTGAAGGCACACAAACATATTTTGAGGGAATGAAATAATATTTCAGACGGTAATAACAAAATCTTGTCTCTTTACAACCTCCGTATCATGCTGAACTAAATCTCTCAAACTAAAGGTTACTGAGAAGGTCATCATCGACCATCAAAATGTATCACTGTCCCTTTTCTTTTCTTCACCAAGGGACACAAGTTATTGGGAATGAACAGGCTAAAAATCTCACCAAGGATCTGCTGAGCAAGTATGGGTCGAAGGATGTGATACCAGTGTTGAACTTTTCGCAACCGCTGAGCGTCCAATTGCGTGTACTGATAGCGAAAATCGTAGAATTTGTGAGTCAATTCTGATGCATTGATAATATAATTATGCTGTGCTAGAAGAGTAACGAACAAATATGAATGCATAATCAGGTACTGACACGCATGCAATTTTTTTAAATTCATTTTTAGATTTATTATTTGACTAAACAATAACACGACAGTAGTAAACCAAAAAAACCAAACCCTGTGTTTTGATGAGTGGGCCTACTACTTTTTTGAAGGAGAGTGAGAACTTAAAAGTGTAGTTCTTTCTGTACGACTTCGTTGGAAAATTTTGAACTATACTCCTAACCGTAAGTTAATTGATGATTGGTTTCACATCCATGCGTATTGGGCAACATTTGCTAATTGTGCATCAATTAATATTTTCATTAAAAATACATGGAGAAAGATGAACCAGAAACTTGTTTATGTCTCAAGATCAATTTTTGGTGTTTTACAGGATGAACCTCGACAGCAGTTGACATTGGACATTTGGCGAAAGTTGGTAAGTAAAGTCTTCTTCTTTCGGAATATTTGGGATGAACACATTGTTTTCATTGTCCGTCTATCAGGGACTGATTACATAACGATGCTTAACAGTAACCAAATTTTAGTGCTAGCTCTAGCAAGAGTTTGATTAAGCATAAGCGTATTTCACAGGTTAGCATATACTTCCTTTCTGGGAATGCGGATGCGAAGCGAATTTGACGTCACAACTCTGTTTCCGCTGATCACTTATTGTCTCAATTTATTTAAAAGAGGGTCTTTTTGTTTGTTTGTTTGTTTGTCTGTCTGTCGGGCTGTCTGTCTGTCGGGCTGTCTTTCTGTCGGGCTGTCTCTCCTAAGCATGTCTGTCTGTTTGTTGGGGCGTTGGGGTGTTGGGGTGTTGGGGGTATTGGGGTGGGGTTTTTTTTGTCCGTCCGTCCGTCCGTCCGTCCGTCCGTCCGTCCGTCCGTCCGTCGGTCCGTCCGTCCGTCCGTCCGTCCGTCGGGCTGTCTGTCTGTCTGTCTGTCTGTCTGTTTGTTTGTTTGTTTGTTTGTTTGTTTGACTGTGGGTGTACAGTCCCACCTTTATAACATTTTTTTCAATCAACATAATCTATCCAGACTTGTTAAAAACCAGTTAGGCCTACATCAACATGGAGTAATTGATGCATGATTCCAACAAGGTTATCTCAATTTGTAATTTATAGACAGTAGCCGTGTGAGAGTAAGTCTCCAATAGTAGTAGCTAGCTCAGTGTAGCTCAATATTATTCCCTAATGTTATTACCAGGCTATTACACAAACAGTATCCTTTCAAGGATAGTATTACACAATTATTGGGTGCATTTGAGTGCATTTTTGCAGAACATAATCGCGAGACACAGTCTGGACTATTCCATTTTGCGAGGCGAAGCCTCGCGAAATGGAAAAAGCCATGCCGATTTCACCAAATGATTCTATTCTGCGATAATGCACGAACAAATTGCATTTAATAAATCACACTTGATCCTTGTCATTTGATTTTTTTTCCCCCCACAACATAGACACGGGAGCATGACCACACACATGCTTAAAATTTATTTTAAAAAACATACAACGTGGACGACTCCATGCAGACATACCAGCCTTGTTCCCCGTGACACTACCCTGCCTCCTTGGGACAAACGGGCGGAAATAATTATTTTGGAAACGATGCTGCGACCCCAATTCACGACTCGAAGCGCACTTACACGTGCCTATCCTATAATAATAATAAAATAATAAAAATAATAAAAATGTATTCTTGATATAGCGTTTTACATAAAATCTCAAAACGCTGTACTGGAAATCACAACAAAATTTACAGTAAACAAATAAATCAGTAAACAAGTAACTAATTAGTTGTATACCATAGAGTAAGAGCACACAATAAAGACGGAACAACCAACAATCACAAAAAACCATTGCAAACATGAAAATTGCATTTGTAAAAGTATAAAGACAACAGTTTAAAAACATTGTTTAAAATCAAATGATTTGTTAAGAAATTTGTATATTATTGATTTATAACTATCCGCTAGTTTGGGATTTAAAATGTACTTAACCTCGTTCCCATGGGTGATTGATCTTGATGCGCAATTTTCGTCCATATACGCCTATGCGTCACGCCACCTACAAGGAGTGGCGTGACCTTCATTTTTTACAACCGGTAGTGTCAGTGCGCACGCGCAATGTGCAGTTTTTTTAAATCCATGTAGGAGTCCTATAACGATAACTTTTGGAGCGTGGCTTATGACTATATATATGACAAAATAAAGGATGCAACGTGAGGCGTGTTCGACCACCAATCTATTAATTGATTCTGTGCTGCATGTGAGATGAGAGCACTCAATATAAGTTAATGTCATTTACTTGTCAGTGGTGTGATTAACCGTCGGAGACAAACAGCATGCTTGTTTTGGAGTTAATAAAAGCCATCTGCAAAATATTTCCACAGAAACAAAACAGACACTCCAGCAGTCTTTGTGGATACTAGGCAAATGAACTTTAGCGGGGGATCTTGATGATTTGTATAACAATCCTTTCCCAGTAATTTTATATTCTTCTGGATAGGCTTTTTCTAGTTATAGGGCTGGATAGCTCATGGCGCCGGTACGTTAATCCGGAGGTCGTGGTTCAAGTCCCGCTCCAGTCAGTTTTTCTTTGTTCTAACCCAAATTATAAAAAAAATTACCCAGTCAGTTTCCCTTGTGGTTTATTACTTGATATTTATGATTAAAAAGTCGCATCCCCTTAAGGTGATCCCGTGGCTGCCGCTTCCCAGGTTGTATCGTAAACTTGGGTGTGATCCCTGGCTACACGGCAGTTAACGGTTGTTTGGCTTCTGACTGGCACCCCCGAACAAAGATATTGCTAAATAGGGAGACCACCAACATAGGGCTGGATAGCTCAGTTGGTAGAGCGCCGGTACGTTAATCCGGAGGTCGTTGGTTCAAGTACCGCTCCAGTCAATTGTTCTTTGTTCAAACCCAAAAGATTAAATTTGCAAAACATTTTATTAGTTAATCTTATTGTGCCTAAAAAATAATATATTGTGATGCTTTGTTTATTTATTTGATGTTTTTATTATTATTATTATTATTTTAATAATTCGAGACAATTACGAAGACATTAAATTTACAAACAATTAAATATTTCAATCCGATTCAATTCCCTATTAATTTCCATTTTGGATAGAACGATTATTTAAATTAAAGACCTGATTTAAATAAATTAATCAACAAATATTTAAATGGATTAGGAGCAAACCAACATGGAGGCATTGTATTTAAATGCCCACTGACTAATTCAAACCGACACAAATTACAGCACAAACTAAGGGAAACAAAAACTCTGACACCCAACAAACAAACATCCCAACACCCAAACATACATTTTACAAACAAACAAACAAACAAACAAAACAAAATGTTAACAATTAAAGCTTAAAGAGTAACCCGAGGATAACCCCAAAACAAACTCAATTACTATAGAAACGGGGCTCACTCCAGACAACCAAAACCCATCAAAGAATAATGGCCGTTTTCACGGCTTGTATCTTCGGCTTTGGAATGTAAGCACTGTCCGCCTGTTTAAAGTCTTGTACTTACTGACGTTTTCAAAATTACCGACGGAGCCCAACCAGCTGGAGCCTACAATGCAGAAGCCATTGTTTCGAAAAGACCTGTGAACTTAACTGCTATAATAGCCAATCGTTTTTACGTCGCATTTCAATTGTTTTGTATATTATGTAAAATGGTACCATATGGTTACGACAAGGTTGCGGCACATTTTATTTTGTGTTTTCGAAATCTGATAAAAATTCTTAAAAGTCTTGTTGTTGAAGAGTTTTTATTTCGTATGGTCCCGAAAAAAGGAATGCAACGCAAAAAAACAACCCCCCCCCCAAAAAAAAAAAAAAAAAAAAAAAAAAAAAAAAAAAACCAACAACAACAGCACGCAAACAAACACACACACAAAACGGCGCAAAAAAAAATCGACGCTATAAAAACAAATACGACGGGAAAAAATGCGCCTCAAAAAAACCCAACTCGATGCGACAATTTGTTTTAAAGGTGGCACATAGGCATAAAGGGAAACACCATAAATAACACAATGCGTAAAATTGCAATAAACAACTTCAAATGACACTTGGTGATCAGTGCAACAAAACAAATGACAGGGTACGTCTAAAAATAGGATATCTTGATATACCATCCATGATATGCCATTTGGATTTAATATGATCCGTCCTGTAATGTAATAATATAAATTTAATACCACAATGCATAAAACAGGATTATGTTGTTTTTACAGTCATGGAAAGACGAATATCTGGTCTGGAATCCTGACGACTACAATGGACTGCAGGAGATATTTGTAGTACCGTCAGATATTTGGAGTCCATTTCTCGTTCTGACTGAAAAGTAAGTATTACTGGTTGGCCTACATACGTACATGTCATGTTGCTATACCATAAATTGAGTTGCCCATATAAAAAATACTATTGTCTTTATGAATAGAAATGATATATAAAGCTAACGGCATTTATTTAGAGGATTTCTCTAAGTAAATGACATTAGCCGCAAGGCCTGTCTACGGAGCCAGACGGACATTATCTTAGTTTCTTTTTGTCCCCTCAAAATATTATTTCGTTCGTTCCCTAGTGATATTATTTTGTCTCCTCAAAATATTTTTTTAGGGTGTATTCGAGGGAGCGAAATATTATAGATGTATGCATTATAGATCTAGTATGTCTACACAGTCTGTCAGAATAAATTGATTCCAATGATGGCAGGCTAGTCAAAAGTACCGGTACTGAACGAACAACAAATTTCAACTTCTAGATCACTGGCAGACACACGACCAAACCAAACCAAACAATAATGGATGAACAAAGGATGCTTTCAACTATAGCCCGATAATAATGAACTAAAATACACTGACGAACACCAAATGAGTTCAATTTCTGTTCGGTAGTTGGGCTAACAAGAGCAGCGTGGTGAGTGTTTTTTATGAGGTGTATTTTAGGTGTGCTTTTTTATCTGTGGTTTGGTTTCTACCCACAAGAAAGATTAAAGTATAAAAGAGCAGTAGAGCTATATTTAAAAACTGCAGCTCTAATCAAGATGTCACCCTACTGTCAGAGTAACACATGATGGACGCCGCTCCATGATGAAATATGGAAGGTTGGCTACTCATTAAAATATACATTCGTTGACGTAGTGTTTGTTGATCAATTCATGTTGTTCTTTTTTTTATCAGAATATAATATTAGTATTGTCTTGACATCCTTTATAGTGTAAGGTTTGAGTTTTCAGGCGTGAAGACAGTTGAAGTGAGTGTTCAATCCAGTGGTTATACAACCTGGTATACACCTATGATGGTCAAAACAGCGTGTAAAGTCAACGTGTTAAAGTTCCCTTTCGACACCCAAGAGTGCAATCTGACTTTCATGTCCTGGACCTACGACATTTCCAACCTCGATTTGTTTGTTATTAACGATTCCGACTCCCGCCAAGATGTCTTCAGCAGCAATGGAGTTTGGCACCTCGTTCGAGCCGACGCCAATCGTTATGAGCAGAAGTTCAATTGCTGTGTATACCCCTACGCGCAGGTTGTCTACACGCTGACATTAAAGCGGGCTTCTGACTTCTACATCTTGAGCATTATCATACCTTCTGTTTTACTCACGATGATCACTATTATGATCTTCTGTATGCCACCCGAGTCTGGAGAGAAGATCTCACTGGGAATGTCCAACCTTCTGGCTTTCATACTCTTTCAACAGCTCATCGCGGGCAACATGGCGCCACAGGGCGATGAAACGCCAATACTCAGTAAGTATGTTTCCTTTTTGTAAAACACCAACATCGAACAAAAGACAAACAAAATCGAAGCCATGTGTAAAGTCACTTGAAATCTCGGAGCCGAAGGTTTACCCCTTCCCTGCAAGACTGCTGTTCAGGGAGTGGTGTAGCTGTTTCTCTCCAGTGGTATCTCTACAACCTCGAACCTTGTATAATTAAATGGCTGGTGCTAGATTACAGTTTGAATGAGAGATCTTGTAAAACACTCTGTTCTGCTCTCATACAATGTCGTTTTGATTAGTGTTGTTCCTCCTGGTTCTCTGCGTTGTCGGTTAAATTGGAAAAAGGGCTGCAAGTTACACACAAAAAATTAGTAAGATTTATTTTAAGTATGGTACTAGATCACAAAATTGGCCAAACAGAATTAAACAAACTGGGCAAGTTAAGCGTGAATGACCGTGTCACACAATTCAAACAGAACCATGCCATGGCACCAGACTACCTCTATCAAAAATTGAGGTTTCAGACATTTACAATTATTCAACAATTTTATTGTTCCAAGAATAAAAGGGACAGAGTGCAATACTTTTTACTGTACTGGGATTCATGAATGGAATCTTCTCCCTAATACCATCAAATGTTCTAATAATTATTATCAATTTAAAAGGGCAGTAAAACAAAAGCTCACAGGCGACAATGACTTCAGCAATGGCGTAATTACCTAGCTTATTGTGATGATGACGTCATAGAAATTGGTACATTAGGACTGTTGTGCGCAAAGGGGCACCTGACATAGTTGAATTCACTTCGGGAACCCATGTACTTCTTATGTATACCTTGTTTTCTGCATGTATAGATTTTCTAATTATACCAAGTGAAATCGGTGAATAATTTGTTTTTTGTTATCTACACTCTATAAACTCCCGGATCAGAACTGACCTGGATTCTGGGTTCCAGGGGGCCTGACCAATTTCCGGGTTTAGACTGAAAGTGGTTAAAAATTGGATTTTAACTTGGATTCTGGGTCAGTTCGACCCATTTCTGTGTCATTTTGAAACAGATTCCGGGCCATACTGAATAAAAAAAGGGTCAGGCCCCCGGGGACCCAAATCTAGGTCAAGCCTGACCCAGACGTATTAAGAGTGCACCCAATCTACAGCAGACCATCTCTCTTTGTATTTCAGATATCTATATTTTCTGCATGGTGGTCTTGGGTTGTGTTTCTATCTTTTTATCGGTCTACGTGCTCAGATTGTTCCACAGATCAACCGACAAACCCATACCGCCATTGGTCGTCAAGGTCATGACGTACATCAGTCGTCCGAAAAGTGATGTCACGTGGAAGTCAATCGCACGGATGACTGACAGCGTCTTGTTCTATTCGTTTCTGGTGGCATCTGTTATTTTTATTATGGTTACGTTCGCGATGCTACGGAGCCCCTAAAGGGACGGGTAAAAAAAAAAAAAAAAAAAAAAAAAGTGTCGTAACCTCGAAATATTATTTCCTTCCCTCAAAATGTTTTTCCCTCGATATATAACATTTCGAGGGAACTGTAACATTTCGAGGGAACGAAATAACATTTAGAGGTAACGAAATAGTATTTCGAGGGAACAAAATAATCATTCGAGGGAACGAAATAGTTTTTCGAGGGAACTGAATAATATTTCGAGGAAACGAAATATATATATATTTTTTTTACATTTTCAATTTTTTTTTCGGGCCTGAAGTTAATGTTAACATTTTTGTGTGTACATTTTCTACGCATTAAAGGGGCTCATCTTCATGATCAAAGCAAGCCTGTGGCTTTACATGGAACTACTAATACTATGGACTCTCACTTGCACGCGCGCACCCTCCACTTGATCATGACGACACAACCCCCTTTAAAAGAGCAAACCTGTTTACCGTTTACGTAATTTAGTGATGTAGAATCGTAGATGGTTTTATATGGTTTCTGTGCAAAAAAATCATCCAAATGTCATGTTATTCACGAGAAATGTTCAAATAAGAAAAGAAGAAGAAGAAAAGGGATCCAGTCTGCATATTCATCCAGCAGAAAGTCCTGTGAAAACAACCGACATACAAAACCCAAAAGATGGTAAAACAAAAGGTAAAAAGTCGAACAAGCACGATTAATCTTGAGGCGATTAGCGTGCTATTTCTAAATAGAAGTAATGCCAAACTTTGTTGTGATAATCGTAACCCCATCCACCCCATCCTCTAGTTTGTGTTTAATGTAAAAAAAAAAAAACATTTTAAATGACAAGGATCTATGTGAGAGTAATATATATAAAACAAAATACTGAATGCGTTTTGTTCATACATTGTCGCAAAAAATAATCACTTAAAGAAATCTAGCTTTTTCATTTCACTCGGCCATGCCTCTTGAAATGGAATAGTCCAGATTTCACCTCGTTATCTGCGAACTTACGCTGCCGATATTATATTTAAGGGTCTGTTGCAGTTGCTGGTGCGACTTGTCGCGGTAGCATATTTGTTATATGCTGATGTACATATTGCCTATTTGCTGGTCTTTGGTGACCAAATTACTGCCACTGCACTGTCAACAAAATTTAGTCAAGGTACGAAGAAAATATAGTCCGTCACTTTTGTAAGACCACGACGAAATGTTTGGGTGGACCAGATAAAATTCGTCATGGAAATGCAATTTCTTAGTCATACTTCCGAAATTCACGCGAGCACGTTGCTTGACGAACATTTGTATGTTCCTATATGGAGCAGTTGTGAATAATATTTCACAGAAAAATTGGTTTTAGGTGAACTTCATAAAATAGTAATAAGCTTTCAGACTGAAACTAAGTCATGGATTTTTTTTAAATCCTTGTCAATCCTGTATGTCATCTTTAAATTACTTTAAACAGTGCCAGTTTATTTGTGATACAAATGATTTAAATGTACACAAACAGTGCAGTATCAAACAATCCTGTATGTCATCTTTAAATTACTCTAAACAGTGCCAGTTTATTTGTGAAACAAATGATTTAAATGTACACAAACAGTGCAGTATTAACTGCCCCTTTCTTTCCTTTTCGTTGGTACATGTTGCAAAAAAGGCTTTTTATCGTATTAGAAACTGGTATGGTCTGATCAAAATACTTGCAAATCAGCCTCTGCCTTCATAAGAGTCCCATATACATGTACTTGTACTGGGTTAAATAATTCCTACGGTTTGATTTTGTGAAACATTTAGTCCCAAGATAAAAATAAAAAAATAAAAAATTGTGAATGTTAAAAGTGTATTTATTGTTCTCTTCTTTTCCGAGTTAAGGATCTCTGTCAGCATGGAAAGGCTGCTTCAAAATTTTTAACGGAAATGCTATCAGCTTTCTTATATAATGTGTTTGCTTATCATTTCATTCTAAATTTTGATATTTTTACATTTCTGAATTTTTCGTATGTTATCGATCAAATGTTAACGGGAATGCTAACGGGAAAAAAATCAACGTAAAGGCTATTTAAACTTTGATGTTGGTTATCACTTAATTGTAATTTTAATATTTTACACCTCTGTTTTGTTCCTGATTATCGATGAAAATATAAGCCCCCAACTTCAAGGTTTTGAAAAACTAGCTACACTTCTGCCGCTGACGGCGTGCGTCAAAATGACAAAACTTTGATGTCATCTCTGGGATGTTGCTTTGTTATTGGAACAATGCAGCTATACAAAACTGAGCTCCAACAAATGACGTAACATAAGTAATGACGTCACGGGGCTTTTTGTAAATCTTTCTGAAAACCACCAGAGACGGGTATTCCAATGACATTATTTTTTTGTTCAATTAAAATCTGTTTACTCTTATGTGAATTCAATTTCCTTATTGATTGAACACATTTAAGTGAATTTCAGCAAAGATCACTTGTTGCTGTTTTCGTTCAAGCTGGTCTTAATGATGTGTGCCCCACTCCGGTACTTTCCCGTATGCCATGCATTGTAATTAATCTATAATGCATCAGCTGAAATGCACCTGCTATAATTATCCCCTGTATATATTTTGTAAGCTGTATTTCATTTAAAATAATGCGGTCTTAATGCAATTTCTTAGTCATACTTCCGAAATTCACGCGAGCACGTTGCTTGACGAACATTTTGTATGTTCCTGTATGGAGCAGTTGTGAATAATATTTCACAGAAAAATTGGTTTTAGGTGAACTTCATAAAATAGTAATAAGCTTTCAGACTGAAACTAAGTCATTGATTTTTTTTTAATCCTTGTCAATCCTGTATGTCATCTTTAAATTACTTTAAACAGTGCCAGTTTATTTGTGATACAAATGATTTAAATGTACACAAACAGTGCAGTATTAACTGCCCCTTTCTTTAAATGACATTATTTTTTTGTTCAATTAAAATCTGTTTACTCTTATGTGAATTCAATTTCCTTATTGATTGAACACATTTAAGTGAATTTCAGCAAAGATCACTTGTTGCTGTTTTCGTTCAAGTTGGTCTTAATGATGTGTGCCCCACTCCGGTACTTTCCCGTATGCCATGTATTGTAATTAATCAATAATGCATCAGCTGAAATGCACCTGCTATAATTATACCCTGTTTATATTTTGTAAGCTGTATTTCATTTAAAATAATGCGGTCTCCTGGAACGCCCACAAAAAAAACAGCCTTGCATTAAGATGTAATACATGTGACGTCCCTGGTGGAGCGACAATGTTAAAAATCGCCTGTGCTATATAACACAACGGTACGTGACTGTATGGTTAGCACTATACAATTCAGACGTTTTTGGTAACGTTCCTTGCTCCACCAGTGACGTCACATGTATTACATCATGTGTTTCCAGAGAGCAGTATTTTAAATGAAATAAATTGGATCTAAAGCTAAGGCCATCTCCCCTACTAATTTTGTACATATATATATATATGTATATAAAGGGGATGGTTACAGGGAATTTTTTTGAGCTGGTTCTTTATTTATTAATTAGAAACTTTTACATGGCGTATGGACAAGGTAAGTACGGCACACATCCGTCAAATAAAAAAGTGGGTGGCGGTACGTCCGCCGTGCAAACCAACCAAAGTCTTTTACAGAAAAAAAAATTACATGTCCACCGACCAAATCATTGAGTCTGATAATAACATTTTTATTGTAAACTTCAGAAGCAGCCAAGTTTCTTTAACTCACATGTGGCAAAGTTCATTAGGTAGCATACCAATAGTGAGACGAAGGACGAACATGGGAAATCCGACCATGTTAAAAGGCAAACCAACCCAAGACAACTAGTCTTCGTGCAAGACGTTGTTGTTCATTATCGCGACGAGTATGTCGTGTTGAGCGTGCATGGATTAGTTTTTCACTAAGACTAACAATACATACGTAAAGGTACAGAGTGAAAACGCATGACTTAACGGCAATTTTAGATTGATTTGGAAATTGGCAAGTAGCACTGGTTGTGCATTCTTCAACGGAGAAATTTGTGACAACTCCGACGCCCAACATCCCTGACGGAGCAATTGACAACCACGACGGAGTATATGGCGAGCCAAATTGGCATTTATTAGCTTCTTTAAAATGTTTCGATGCCATCGAAGTTTACTTCAATGTATTCAAAGATATCTTTAAATGATTTAAAGACATCTTTAAGCCATTTAGAGGTACCTCTAAATTGTGTTAAAGACGTTGCTAAACTAATAAATGTTACTTTGGCTCGCCATAACGGAGGCAGTCCTCTATATTGACCACCATAGGTCACTAATGGTCAGTGTGTGAAAATGTTTTAATATGTAGAGCGTCTGTTTCAAGAAAATTATTCGATCCTCCAAGATACCTGGAGTGGATTTAAATTGTTGTCTTATTTCCTCTAAGTTACGACTTTATGTGTACGATAGTAGCACCGTGGGTTTGTATCGTTAAGGATCTACAATTTTTGGTTAAATAAACTTTTAGATAATAATAAAAGTTGCCAATTGACTGTGCAAGTCTCGCGCGTGAAAACGAAAAAAAAACACTCGAACGAATTTTTCTGTGACATCAAATCTTCTGTTTAGTATAAAAATTAAACACCATTGTTTTACTGGGCAAAAATCAGAGTTAGCAGGCATTGCAAAGTGAGAGCCTGATAACAATATGTAGGATCTTGCGGCGTTGTGTGGACTTTTAATGCACCATGTCCACACAATGCCTTTAGGTTTTCCCGCCCAATTTAAAAGGGAAACCCATTCAAGTTAGCGTTAGCTTATTCAATTTCGTTCATCTTTCAATTTCAAAAGTGTTACCTTTCACACAACGCAAACTTTTTTCATCTTTTGAGGTCGCACACAAAAAAGACTGAGAGTATTTCATATACACTCTGAAAACTATACATTGTTAAATTCAACACTTTAAAGGATGCGGTGAGTGACAACTCTTTGCAAAGTTAAATTCATCTTTTTAAAAAATGAGTTACAACATTATAGTACGTTAGATCTAACTTTGACAATGTTAATTTGACTTGTTCATGTTGTTAAATCTGACTATTATAGAGTTGTCACCGACCACACTTAAAGTGTGAAGTCAACACTAGGCCTTTAGTTTTAGGAGTGCACGATACACTGTTGCATGTGATGTGGTCTTATGAGCCATTCAGAATCGACAATGTTAATAAATGTCGATCTTTTTTCGGCATTGTGGGTGGGTGGGTAAAAAGAAACAACTGAAAATTGAAATTCAATGTTTACTTCATTTAATAGGGAAACAAATTTAAAACATTAACAATACCCAGCGGCCTATCTTCTCTGAACCGTGTGCTAGCATTTTGTCAAGGTAGACGTCAACGGTCAACCTTGCTCCAATGTCGACCTTCTCGCCCGATTTGAGTGATTACGTAAGGGACTCTTCGGACGTAATGAGAACGAGGTTGGCAGATTCATACATGCCGCGTACCCTATCAAATGGGGATCAGACTATGACAAATGACAAAACGAAGGGAGAACAAAAGGAAACAACAACAACAACAACAACAACATCAACAACAACGACGATGACGACAACAGCAACAACTACAAAAAAACTGCGAAACTAGAGCAGTTTTGCACTTTAGTCCTTTTTGTGCTCGCACAATAATTCAAACTCGCTGCCTTTATGAAAGAACTCTGGTTAGCCCTTAAGACACACTTCAAGCGAGTGGTGTTATTAAAATCTTAACGTTTAAGGTCCGTGACGTCATCTGATTGATGCAATTTTTCACAATTTACCACCGCACAGAGTGTTGTGAAAATTCAATTTTCACATTTCAAATGTTGAGATAAATGGGTCTATATTTTCAATATATTTACAAGTGTCATGATGATGAATCCTTCTGGCATGCAAGGCATTAATCCGGTGACACTGTCTGCCAGAATTCAATCACTTTATTTGTTTTCTGTTCTCGAACGGACCATGCTGTCCGTTAGGGCTACTATCATTCTGTCACTTTTGCTTGGGTAGATAGAAGGAGCGGCAACGGGGACGTGAGCGGCAGGATTTCCCATCCGATATTTCCTTCATGGCGTGATCCAGCAAGCACCGAGGGGTAAGGCGGTCGCCGGGGCCGGTCTGTTTGCAGAACACCGGGGTTTGGTCGACAGGGAGCTCACATACCGCGTAATTATCATCTGAGCACTGTCGATCGTGCCATTTGCCACTTGGATACCACAATATGGCACAATCTACCGAGTCATCATAAGTGCCACTGGGTTGGTTATCCTTCCAGTTCTCATACGAGTCGGTTTCTCCTCTTAACGGACAGTGCTGCCACTTTCCCTCCTTCTCGATGTCATTGCAACCGATCCAGATATGGGTTGATGAATTCCCACCAAACGCATCCAGGAACAGTTCCAAAATGTGAGCCTGCTCGGATGGCGAGTTTGGGACAGCGAGGTTTGCTCGCGACTCGGCACAGGTGCGATTTGCTTCATACCAGTCCACCATGTACTTTACGATGAAGTAACACGAGTCGTTGTATTGGTGCCAATCAGGAGGGCAGACATCATCCACAATGCATCCGCAACCAACACCCACAACAACAAGCAAAATATTTAAATGAATCATGTTTAAATGGGAAAGGAGAAAATTGTCCACTTTTTCTTCCCAAAACAAGATGGATCAAGTCCCCAATTTCAGGTCTCTTCTGGTGGACTGCCGTAAAATAACTGCTGCTTGTTTGATGAAAGGGGAATGTCGTGAGAGTAGCATGAACCGTTACTTGGCAACCAACTGACACGAGATGAAAACACGATATTAAAATCAACGACACGAATAACTGAACAGACCCACGGATGATCGACTCTTATAAGCCTTCATAATTCCATAGGTTAAAAACACGTCACGTACTCATTTTAACAGACCTTTTATTTTGTGTTTTCATATTTCATAAAACCTGTAGGTACAGAAACTGGTTACCAGCCAAAATTCCATAAAAGGTACATCGTTATGATTGGTGCCCCACTCATTTTTATTTTTTTAGCATAGAAAATTGCTAAACAGTATTTTCTGCTTAACAGCTTTATGAATTTGGGCCCTGCGTGGCCCTGCTTACCGCCGAATTCTGCGCTTATGGTCACCATTCTCCGCTTACTTTGCAAGTGCCGAAATTCTGCGCTAGCTGTGTAAGCAAAGAATGCCTAGTATAACGTGGAGTACGCACGCGCAGAAGCGAAAAATTCCCTGCTGACATATTGACTTTCCATCATCACTAGGTACACACGGACGGAGATACATAAACATTATACACACGCCGCAGCAGACATTGAAAGTGCAAGAGCAAGATATAGTATAGTCATATAGCTGATAAACTACATCACCTCGGAAAAATCATTATAACACAGATGGAAAGTTTACGTCGCTGCACGTCTATCCAATGAAACCATTGAGTTTGTAAGACCGGTGCCTGTCTTTATCCTTGCGGTATAAGACAAGGGACCTGTCTATAATAAGTGACGCTTGATAACGTAAATAGAGGGCGGGTTTCATACCGGATTCTCTCCTCGACTGACGATATCTCTGCTATTATGCTCTGTGTTGATTAGAGTGAAGGCCCCCCCCCCCGAAATAGTTGGTCTGCAACAATGATTGGCAGCAGGGTTGTTGATGTCGATGTCCCGTCGCCGATGGTAGGAGGGGGTAGGGGAGGGTGGACTTCTTGTTTGAGGGGACGGGTGGATGGGCGATTATTGTCCGACAGATGATCATTGACCTCTCTAAGGAGTCCAATGATATGGAAACTAAGGAACACAGACTTGACGTTAATTTATTGAAGGGTCGGAGATGAACGAGGAATTGACTTTAAATATTTTAATGGCAACCTTAATTAAACAGTAATATAAATCAGCCTTTGAAACGTTTCCTTAAATTTCACCGGGAGAACTGTGCTTATTTATTCATCAACACTTCAACATCAATATTCACAACTATTAATTAATCCACTTGAATTAGGGAAATCTGTGGGTGCTGCTGTGCTCTAATAAATTGCCTAATGGCTAAAATACTGTGTGCTCTGCTCTAGCTTGCTGTATGTGTTACCGAATGCACTGAATATCTTGAATCTATTTTAACTCTGCTCGTTCAGCTAGATGACAATCTTTATCAGCAACCAACAGTGTTTTCTCGGCTCCAGGCATAGCTCCTCTACAACCTTGCACTCCTGCTGCACTGGTCACCACTGCTCAGCTCGGACCCCCGGCCCACAGGGTTCTATAATTTTGGAGACGAACAGCGACGAAACGCACTTGCAGTTCGCCTTTTGTCAACTTTTTGGGCGTATACTTGCAAACTATGGGGCAACCCTATGACCTTATGCATTATGGCGTCATTTGAGTACGGTGCCCTCGCCTAGAGGTCTAAATAAGGAGGTTGTTCATTGGCTAATCGTGTGGGCTGCGCGTACACATTATTCTGTGTGTTTTCATTGTTTCGTTTCAGTTTACCTCTCAGCAGATGGTGGTTCGATGACGTCAATGCACAAGGCTACGGCCACTCCGCTCTCCGCAAAGTAAAAACTCTACATGACAATAGACAGTGAAAGTCTCACAGGTATCGGAACGAGAAAACACGTCAAACAAAGATCATATTTTTTTCTGAAACCAAATCTTTGTTTTAAATAGTATCTATGAACAAATCGAAACAACAAAAATATTCATTACAATTTTTATAAAATGAGTTTTAGCTATTATAATAAGTACACAAATAATTTGAGTTAGGGAATAACAGTGTGGGGAGCCGGTCTTCACTGCGTGGTATTGACCGGTGGCTGGACACTGTTATATGGACCGGGCCGAGGTCCATAACAGCGGTCAGTTACCAACCAAGGTCATCACCACGCAGTGAAGACCGGCTCCCCACACTGTTATTACCAAAATAAATACCTCTAACGGAGAAAAAACGGTAATAATCATCAGCAACTTTAGAAATGTTCCACTCATGTTCAAGGGCCATTAATTAGGCTGTTCAACTTTTGCGTGGCACCTAGTCTGTTACACACATAGAGTTATATATAACTCTATGGTTACACACCATTAACTATTTGTGCATTATTTGAAGAACCAGACTATGCGAATTAAACGTAACAGCACTATAAATAGAAACACTTTGGTTGGTGTTCGGCTTTATGCTTTGCATTACCTTGGTTTTATGCTCGTACCCAGCTACCTTAAATTGGTACATTGTCTGCGCGTTTACGCATACGCGTGGTATGCGCGTGCACGCGGCACCATCTGTCCTCGTCAAGATAACAAAAAACAATACGTGCAAAGAAAAAAATATTTTGATAGTTTCCGCACAAGTAAAGTACCGTGCAAACATAACTTTTACACAGCAATGTGCTTGTTTAGGGGCCATTTATTCTAGTTTACAGAGCCGGTCTTTTTATCACGTACATGTTAATACACCTCCACGTGACCAGTCTTCGACTAATCAGAACGCATAAGCTCTCCGAGGTATTTAATTAGGGAATAACAGTGTGGGGAGCCGGTACGGTCTTCACTGCGTGGTAAAGGCCGGGTTGGTGGCTGGCCGCTGTTAATGGACCGATCCGAATGCTTCGACCAATCAGAATGCATAAACTCTCCGAGGTATTATTATTATTAAAACAATATTAATACTCTCGGACAAGGACGCTTATTTGATCTTAACTTTTTAGAAACCCTTTTGGGATCCACAGGCTGCCTGGACACAATTTCATGGAGTTGGTTAAGCAGAAAGTATTGTTTAAAAACATTCTGCTGAGCAAAAATAAGCAGGATACCAGTCACACATGGCACATGTGACATGGTATTTTGGCCGGCAACCGTATTGTGGTTGGTACACAAAACGTGTTTGTACTTTTTTTGTGCTGAAGCAGCTCTATGAAATTGGGCCCAGCTTTGATCATGACGTCACAGCCTCCTTAATGCGTACAAAGTACTCTCATCATAACATCAACATCATGCCCGAAGTAGGACGAACGTTACCATAATAAAAATAACAGATGCTACCAGAAACGAATAGAACAATGTGCTGTCAATCGTCTGTGCGATTGACTTCCACGTGACATCACTTTTCGGACGACTGATGTATGTCATGACCTTGACGACCAGTGGCGGAATGGGTTTGTCGGTTGATCTGTGGAACAATCTGAGCACGTAGACCGATAAAAAGATAGAAACACAACCCAAGACCACCATGCAGAAAATATATATATCTGAAATTCAAAGAGAGATGGTATGCTGCTGTAAGTTGCTTGGATAACAAAATGGCTGACAGAACAGTACTAGCTAGGTCACAAATTATCACATTATTCACACCAATTTCACTCAAAAATGTTTTATTTAGAAAATCTATACATGCGGGAAAACAAAATAGGTACGTGTAAAAAAAGGGCATTGTTCCCGAAGTGAGTTGAAAATAATGTAAAGCCGCGCCCAGTACGACCAGTTTTTGCATGCAATGCCAATGAACCAAGCAGGACATTACGCTCGGCATGAAGCAGGTCACTATGAGAATCCGTGTGAATGTCGTGGCAAAAGCATCACCCCGACAAAATCATACTAATGTCACCCATGTACACTCATGAACTGCACAGCGGAAGAGTCCTGTTAAGGGCTTCCATGAACAGTGATCAAAGGTGGTCACATGTTTTTAATTTTGGCAAGTAACCAAAAGCTAATTAAGGTCAAGTTTAATTCCCGGGTTTCTTCGTTATATTGTTGAATTGATTTTACTTTCATATATTTTGCAAACATTTTGTAAAATAAGTGAAACATACCTCGCCCACGTAAAACTCCATATTATGGTTGGGACCACAATGGTCCCGGAAGTTCGAATACGCGCAAGACTTGCAAAGTCTATATACATTTTATTGAACCCTCGCCCTCACTAAAGGCAAAAAAGCATTGGACGATAGCTGGGGTGCCTTCCACTTGCGCAAACGCTGGCAATGTTTGCGCACGTTTGTTGCCAACAATTTTGAGTGGAACGAGTTGTGGAACGAGTTGTGCGCCGCCAACGTTTGCGAACGTTAGCAACCATATAGGCGAACGTAATATCTGAGGTGTTGGTTAGTGATTTTTAAAATGGCGGATGAATATCAAATAAATTTTATCCAGTTCACCATCCGTTTAAGTTCTTTATCCTTGTTTCTTTGGGTGTTGATTTTGTTTGTCTGCTGTTTGATGCTGGTGCTTTACACACAGGAAACGTACTTACTAAGTATTGGTGTTTCATCGCCCTGTGGCGCCTTCCACTTGCGCAAACGCTGGCAATGTTTGCGCACGTTTGTTGCCAACAATTTTGAGTGGAACGAGTTGTGGAACGAGTTGTGCGCCGCCAACGTTTGCGAACGTTAGCAACCATATAGGCGAACGTAATATCTGAGGTGTTGGTTAGTGATTTTTAAAATGGCGGATGAATATCAAATAAATTTTATCCAGTTCACCATCCGTTTAAGTTCTTTATCCTTGTTTCTTTGGGTGTTGATTTTGTTTGTCTGCTGTTTGATGCTGGTGTTTTACACACAGGAAACGTACTTACTAAGTATTGGTGTTTCATCGCCCTGTGGCGCCATGTTGCCCGCGATGAGCTGTTGAAAGAGTATGAAAGCCAGAAGGTTGGACATTCCCAGTGAGATCTTCTCTCCAGACTCGGGTGGCATACAGAAGACCATAATAGTGATCATCGTGAGTAAAACAGAAGGTATGATAATACTCAAGATGTAGAAGTCAGAAGCCCGCTTTAATGTCAGCGTGTAGACAACCTGCGCGTAGGGATACGCACAGCAATTGTATTTGTGCTCATAACGATTGGCGTCGGCTCGAACGAGGTGCCAAACTCCATTGCTGCTGAAGACATCTTGGCGGGATTCGGAATCGTTAGTAGTAAGCAAATCGAGGTGGGAAATGTCGTAGGTCCAGGACATGAAAGTCAGATTGCACTCTTGGGTGTCGAAAGGGAACTTCAACACGTTGACTTTACACGCTGCTTTGACCATCATAGGTGTATACCAGCTTATGTATCCACTGGATTGGACACTCACTTCAACAGTCTTCACGCTTGAAAACTCAAACTTTACACTATAAAAGATGTCAAGACAATACTAATAGTATATTCGGATGAAAGAGAATCCGAAAACAGAAACATGAATTTGCATGATCTTTTTTTTGCATGATCTTATTTACGAAATAATGTATTTCGATCTTCATTTTCATGAGTAGCCAAGCCTCTAGATTTCATCTTAGAGAGGTGTACAACATGAGTTGTGAGAGTAGAGTGACATATTGAGTATAAAGCGACATTTATTGATTTTTCCATTGGTTTTTTTTATTTATTTTTTTATTGTTACTGTTTCTTTTATGTTGTTGTTGTGTGCACTAACTTTGCCTACAATGTAAACACAACCACACACACTAAAAGTACAGTTCATAAAAACAACATACACCATTAGTATAGCTCTCGTTAGTGCAACACTGAACAATTTGAACAATAACAGCATTTGGTAATCACTTTATGGATTTATAATTGTGGGTCGTAGTGATTTACTGGGTCTGCTCGAGGACGTTTTGTACTATGGGCCAATTAACATAATTTTTAGTCTATGCTTTTACGTTGCTTGAAAATGAAACGTGCTGTGTATAGTACGGAACCCGTGAGTGGAACAAGATTTGTTGTTATTATTATTATTATTATTTTATTACTACCATTTTATTTTATTCCCCTGAAATTTTGTTTTGTTCCCTCGAAATACTGAATACTTGAACGAAATAACATACCATTTCCGTGGGATCTAAATACTATTTCGAGGATTGAAATAATAACCCCCAAAACACCTTGTCCCTTTACGGTCTCTGTAGTACATACAGGCCTATAGAGGCTGTACTGTCATCTTCATATAAAAATCCACTCAATTAATCAATGTAGTTTTAATTATAATTTCTTTACATAACAAAAATGTGTTTTTCTTATGGGCAGCTGATTTCCTCGCATATAGCAATATGACATTTGTGCACCACTAAACTTACTTTTCAACTAGAACGAGACGTGGACTCCAAATATCCGACGGTATAATAAATATCTCCTTCAGTCCATTGTAGTCGTCAGGATTCCAGACCAGATACTCGTCTTTCCACGACTGTTAAAACAACAAAAATTGTATTCAGTTCATTGTGGTATTAAATTCCACCAACTCATTATTACATTACAGGACGGGTCATATTAAATCCAAATGCGTCTGTGTGAGTGAGCAAGGCGTGAAGAACACAAATTGCTCGGCAAAAAAATGAACACATCACCCCTGGGAACGACGTTGAGTATATTTTGACTCCCAAAATGGCGGATAGGATAGGCATGTGTGCGCAGGGAATCGTGAAATGGGTTCGCAGCGTTGACGGTTTCCAAAATAGTCGTTCCCGCCCGTTCGTCCCAACGAGGCAAGGTCGTGTCCGGAGGACAAGGTTGGTATGTCTGCATGGAGTCGTGCACTCTGTTTAAAATACTTTTTAAAAAGAAGTTTATGTGTGTGTGGTCATGTTTTCGTGTCTATGTTGTGAAAAAAAATCGAATGACAAGGATCAAATGTGAGTTATATAAAATAAATACATGTAGTGAATGCATTTTGTTCGTACATTGCCGCAGATCATTTGGTGAAATCTGAATGGCTTTTTCCATTTCATTCGGCTTCGCCTCGTGAAATGGTATAGTCCAGTTTAGTCCCAATAATTGTATAACGATATCCGTGAAAAGATACCCTTTGTGTAACAGTCTGGTAATAACATTAGGGAATACTATTAGTAACATAATTGAAGTATTACAATACATCAATGCTCAAGTTGCCCCCCCCCCCCCCATTGAGCTACGTTGTGCGAGCTACTACCATTGGAGACTTACGTATACTCTAACACGGCTATGTCTATAAATGACAAATTGAGATAACCTTGTTGGAAGCATGCATCAATTACTCCCTGAAGTCCCATACAACATTGTCTGGATGGATTATGTTAATATCCTTAAAAACGAATAAAATTATACAGGTGGGACTGTATAACCATTGTTGTCGTACAAAAATAACATGACAGACAAAGAATCAAACAAACACCCCAACACCCCAACAGACAAACAAACACAAACAGAGAGCAAGGGGTCAGTAGAGTAAATTGTCGATTTATGCCAAATAATTGAGTAGAATTCAATCAAGTTCACATATTACTTGTTGCACCAGACGCTAATGCAAATCAGACTCACACAAACTCATTCTAGTCACTTCAACCATTACATTCTTAGTCAAAGCTTTTCTAGGCTTCAGTGAAGGTAAGTCAATCATTAGACCAGAATGTTCATCATTTGCCTGAATATAAATAAAAACAAAAAATTGTAAAGCCCCAGAAATAAAAAGCATCAGAGTATATTGAACGTATGAATCAATCGGAAATCTGCAAACATGTTTTGAAATTACCGATTAGGAAGTACTTCTGAATGAAACAAGAACCATTACTGCGGCTACGGACGTAGTACACGAATATGTAAACTTCTGTAAGGATCTACTATGCAAGTAAAGACCGTTAAACTGTACCAAAACAATAAGCCCTGGCTCTCAAATGAACTCAAAGTTATTCTCGCTGTGAAGAAAAAGGCTTTTCAAGTGAAAGACCAAAATAATTTGCAATAGACCTTATGCACATGACGTCATTTCAGTAGGGCGCCCTCACCTAGAGGTCAAAAGGAGGTTGTTCATTGGCCAATCCTGTGCGCCGCGCGTACAAATCTGTGCGATTCGATTGTTTCGTCACCGTTTTACCTCTAAGATGGCGGTTGGTAACGTCAATGCATAAGGTCTATTCAATTCAATGAAACATTTATCTCCGTACTCACAATAAGAAAAGACAGAATCATATGGACCAAAAATAGTAGTACTATACAAGCAAAGATTAAACATGACTAATGATAACGATACAATTTTTTATATATAATAGAAGCGGTGAGTAAGGAGGATGTTCAAATAAGCCAAGGCTTGTGGGGAACAGCCCTAGACAAAATACAAAACAGTAAGCAAGACAACATTAACAAAAAAACGGACAGGAGAGAATGCAAAATGTACCAGTAATTAGCTAATTATACAGGTAATGCCCAAGAATGACAAAATTACGACCTGCTAGAAGCATAAAAAAGAGAGAGAGCTGAAGACGAGCAGTGGAGTCAGGAGAGAAAGCTAAGTTACATAATGAGCGAGTAGTGCTCTTTTGAACGAGGCTTTAAAATGCCCTACAGAAGGCTGATCTTTAATTTGGTCGTCAATGACGTTCCACAGACGAGGACCATAAAAGCGAAGTGTGTGCATAGAATAAGAGGTTCGTACGAACGGGATATAAAGATTACGGCAGGATCTGGTAGAGTAGTCATGGACGGCTTCAGTAGAGATGAAATAGGAAGAAAAGGCTGTGGGAAGAAGATTGTGAGAGTGTTTGTACATGAATATGCCAGTATGAACTTTGTTGATATCAGAAATAGTGAGAGTATGTAATTGTGCAAACAGGGGACCAGTGTGCTCACGAGGGTGCGAGGAGGTGCACATTCTGATAGCACGTTTTTGAATAACAGATAAAGAGTAAAGCTTACTGTTATTAGAGTTGGCCCAGACTATGTTGCAATAATTAAGATAAGGAAGAATAAGTGTGTTGTATAGTAAGACCAGAGCAGTAGGAGGAAGAAAATAACGTAACTTGGAAAGAACCCCAGTATCCGTGAGGTAATTTTGATAATAGAGGAAATGTGCTCAGTCCAAGAAAGTTTATAGTCAACAATTACTCCAAGAAACTTTGTAGAGAACACTCTATTGATGGGAATAGTGTTGATTTTCACAGGAGGCAATTGGACGGTGACTGGAGAAGTAGATTTACTGAAGAAGATGAAATTTGTCTTGGTGTGGTTTAAAAAGCTTGTTTGCTCTAAACCAGAAGGATACCTGAAGAAGTTCGGAGTTCAAGGAATCGATAAGAGTGTCGCAGTTCGGACTTGTGTGAAGAATAGTTGTATCGTCAGCAAATAAAGTAAAAGATAGCAGTGAAGAGGAACAGTGGAGGTCATTGATATAATAGTAGGAAGAGAAGCGGACCAAGAATAGAACCTTGTGGGACTCCGCAGAGAATAGAAAAACGATCTGAGTCAAAGTTCATCGCTGATGTTAATTGCTGCCTGTTATGAAGGTAATCTTTGAACCACTGAAGAGCAACTCCTCTTAGGCCGTAATGTTCAAGCTTGGAAAGAAGTAACGAATGGTTGATAGTGTCAAAAGCTTTTGATAGATCAATAAACACACCAATGACATGAAGTTTCTTGCAGAGCGCATTAGTAACATTATCATTGAATTGAATGAGTGCCATGTCAGTAGAATGTTCACAGCGAAATCCATATTGATTATCATAAAGAAGATGAAAATGAGAAGTAAATTTGAAGAGGCGATTGTTGACCAGTCTCTCTAGAATTTTTGAGAAGCACGGAAGAATAGAAATAGGTCTGTAGTTGCTGATGTTATGAGCGTCACCCGATTTGAATACGGGAATAACTTTAGCAATTTTCAGATTAGAAGGAACACAGCCTGTGGAAAAGGAAAGATTAAAGATGTGAGAAAGAGGTTCGGGAATAAAGGGAATAACCGATTTTATAACAGTCGAACTAATGCCATCAAATCCACAACTAGCGCTGGTTTTAAGTTCCTTGCCAACGCAGATAATTTCTTGAGAACAAGTAGGAGTAAGGAAAAAAGAAGAAGAGTTTGGATTGTGTAAAATAGTGTGAAGAGTGGGTGTCGGTGGGTGGGATGCTGTTAGCTAAGGAAGATTCTAAATGAGTAAAGTGCTCCAGTCAAAACGGTCATCAGCAGACAAGGAAGCCAAAGAAAACTTCACAGACAAAAAATCCTTTAAGACAAATAATCAACGAGAGACCTAGCAGGGTCTACGAAAATTAACAGGCTTTTCTAATAAGAAGACGCATGACTCATTTACCAATATAAAAAAAACCTCGTCTGCAGAAAATGAACAAAATGCATTCTGCAGTCGCTTTGACACCAACTGTTCCAGAGACCAGATCCCCTTGCAATGCTCCTCTCCCTCTCTACACCGATACGAAAAGCCAGTGTATTGTCACAGAAGTCAAAAACTATTCAACAATTTCAATCCCCGCAAAGCAGCTGTTCCGGATAAGATTTCTGAAAGGGTTATTAAAGTATGTGTGACAATCAAACTTGCCCTTCCCTATCTCAGTTCTTTTCCAGCAGTCAACAGACCCGCAGTTAATTCCATTTTGCTGGAAATCTGCTTCCATTGTTCCAATACCCAACTCGCCTAGACCGTCCGACTTAAGCGATTATCTTCCAATTGCATTAACCTCCCTGACAATGTCTAGAGAGAATCATCATGAGATTGCTTCTACAGCCGCTGCCAAATTGTATTGATAATTTCCAATTCGCTTGCTAACTAAACAAATCTGTAGACGACTCAACATCCAGCAACATATCGACAAGGCTGGTTGTCATGCGTGGGCCAGTTTCATCGAATTTTCATCTGCATTTAACTCAAATCAATTTCATCGACTTCTATATAGAGAAGCTACAAAACCTGAATGTCAATCCATCTCTCATTCTATATGGATAAGCGATTTCTTGAAAAGGATTGGACTCATTATGTACAATATTTTATCTGGACAAATAACAATAAAAGCTGGTGCCTCGCAAGGGTGTGTTCTTTCACCGTTGTTTTATATTCTGTGCACAAAATAATGATTGCATCAATCACTCTAACAATATTAGTATGTTTAAATATGCAGATGACACTGTGATTGTTGGCTTTCTCAAAGACAGTGAACTATATTATAGAAATACCATTTATAACTTTGTTACATGGTCTGGCAAAACCTTTCTGAAGTCGAAAGCTGCAAAGACAAACGAGATGAAATTTGACTTTAGGAAGTTCAAACCTCATTTAAATTGTATTACAATCAACACTGATGATTTGATATACTATATTCATGCAAATATTTAGGAACAGTCGGTGATGGCGCTCTATAATGGTCTGACCATTGTAAATCACTTGTCACCGAAGGACAACGGCGATTATACTTTCTAAGGCAACTGAAAGCTTTAAAGGCAGGGTATATTTTTGGTAATTGTCAAAGACCATGGTATCTCCACTTGCTGTATCCCAACATTATGCATAAAATAACAAAACACTAGTTCAAAACACCTTAATTTTTGCATAAAAGTGTTTGTCTTCAGTTGCCTCATGCGAAGCTTTGTCCAATTTATTGTTTCTTCTTTATCTTTTTATCTCGGTAAGTGTGTGTGGGGGGGTTTGGGGGGGTGGTAAAAATGACCTATTTCTCAGTACTTTAAAAGGTGTCGTTTCTATGCCAAATATTCCAAAAGAAGAAGACTTTACTTACCAACTTTTGCCAAGTGTCCAATGTCAACTGCTGCCGAGGTTCATCCTGTAAAACAAAATTTATCTCGAGACATAAACAAGTTGCCTGTTCGTGTTTTCCCAGGTATCTTCAATGAAAATCTCCATTTAAGGTACACATAGCAAAGCTTATTCAATACGAATTGATGTACGTGAAACCAATCATCAATTAATTTAAACGTGGTTAGTAGTCGTCCAAACTTTCAACATTTTTCAACGAGGACGTCCAGAAAGAACGATTGTTTTAATCCCCCTCTCTCCACCAAAAGTAGTAGGCCTACTCATCAAAATAAAGTTGTGCGTGTCGATGTTTAAATAACGTACCCTTACAGACCTTTTGAATCCCACCCGAATGATTTGCCCGTGGGTTTTTCACAGAACTCTGAAAAGTACCGAGTATAAAGTGCTAAATACACATCGAGGGTAAAAACAAATGATATCTATTAATTCTTAAGAAATTATCTGAGTATGCATTCATATTTAAATGTGAATACATATGGCAACATCCCCATATCCCTCCAACACATCATGATCAACATGATTACTTGCTAGATTTGAAAGTAATTATTTTCCCAACATTTGTTTTGTTTCCTCTATTAAATTCCATGAGCGTGTCAACATTTTGTACCGCCTTCTAAAGCCATACAAAGTCTCTGACCCCGGCCTGCCCATGGCATACACTTTGTGTGAATGTGTAGTATTTTGAAATCTTTGGACGACACTTTGACAACATCATACTGGCTCTCAAGCCTGTTTACACTTTGTAGCTGTTTCCCAGGAAATAAAACCCAAGGGGATTCCTGGGAAATGTATAGAAGACAAAATTGGTTATATGCATCAGAATTGACTCACAAATTCTACGATTTTCGCTATCAGTACACGCAATTGGACGCTCAGCGGTTGCGAAAAGTTCAACACTGGTATCACATCCTTCGACCCATACTTGCTCAGCAGATCCTTGGTGAGATTTTTAGCTTGTTCATTTCCAATAACTTGTGGCCCTTGGTGGAGAAAAGAAATAGTTTGAAACATTTGAGCAGACAAATTCTGATGGGACAGTGATACATATTGACAGCCGATGATGACCTTTACAAGTAACCTTATAGTTTGAGAGATTTAGTCAGTGCATGAGTGCATGGGTACGGAGGCCTTAAATTGGACAATGTGTTTTATTGTCGTCTGAAATATTATTTCGTTCCTTCAGAATAGTATTGTGTGCCCTCGAAATAGTATTTTGTTCCTTCGAAATAATATTTCGTTCCCTCAAAATGTTATTTCGAGGAAGCGAAAATGTATACTTTTTCGTAGGGACGAAATACTATTTCGAGAGAACGATAATGTTTCGAGGAATGTTATTTTGAGGGAACGATAATATTTCAAGGGAACATTTATGTTGACCAGCGCCCAACTGCTGACCACAATTGTTTTCGCTTACATCGCCCTATGTCGGGATTCTGTGGGCCGTAGAGGCTCAAAGTTCCGCGGTAAGCAGTGCCACATTTGGGTCCGGACATTTTGAAATGGGAAGTGAGTATAGGCTAGTGACTGACAAACACGGCAAAAAACTAAAACATTTTGGAAAGACACTCAATAGCACTTAAACATAAACTTTCAAGGAAAATAAAGGGAGCTTTCTCCACAAACCGGATCCGTACGGCTGTGTGTCCGTACCGGCCATACCGCTTCCTACGGCCTTGGACTGATGCTCAGCTGGGAGCTTTACATATAATTAATTGCAACGAAGAATTTCCCGTAAAGATAAAGCCTTTATCAGACGCCGTATCTACAGTCTTCGGACTCGAAGCAGCCATATTAATGAAGGGCAGATCAAAAAAACTTCAAGAGCTGTTGCTTCTAGGCAATGATACACAGTTCTTTTTATTCTTTGTGTGTTTTTTAAATATTTATTTTGTTTTATTTATTTATTTATAGCATGCGACGCTTTTGAATAGTGTTTTAAAGTCATGTTCACCTAACATGCTGTAACTTTGGATTGAGATGTAATTTTACAAAACTAGCTCATTCCTTCAAAGTTGCAATGATCCAACGGAAAAAATTATTTCACAACATTTCTTAAAACCATTTTAGAAACTACTTTGTTAAACGATGTGTTAAACTGCCTGTCAAAGCTTAAGCTGCCAAATTGGGACGATGACAAAAATTATTCAGGCCTATTTATAAATTTCTTTTTAAGAATGCAACATTTTCAGCATCACTCTCGCAGAGTGTATGTACCATTTTTAACAAAGAAATGTCCACAATGGGTTAACTTTATGGTCATTTTAATGGAAAATTCAAGGACTCGAGCGGATGTACATGATGAACCATCAAAACAAAAACTAATTAATTAGCCTTAATAAAAAAAAATAACTCAGCAACAAATTACAACATAAACACATCCAATGTTTTAATTGCGACTTCGTCCTTCGGGTGTTTGATCTTTGACTTGATATCAATTCAGGAGGCAGATACAAAACACAACGTTCATGTTAAATATACAATCTTATGGGTGGAGTCAGAGTGACCGGGGGAACACAAGAAACTAAAGGGTGGTGTTCCTTTAAAAAAAATCAACAAATTATCTTCGAAAGTCAAACACTCAGTCACAGTGGCTCGTATAATAAATAAATATCAAAACATAAAGGAGAGAATAAAGTATCTAAAAGTTGACATGAAATATCTAATAGAACTCAGTATAAAGTTGTTTCACGGTATAGTGGAAAATCAATGATGTCGTTGTCAACAAATCTCGTCATCCTTGAAAAACCTTTGTGTGAATCTAACGCTATTTTGTCTTGCCTTCATGGCCAACCAAGATAGTCAAAGTAGGCTATACCTCACAGAATAACAACACAGAAATTACAGAAATTAAGAATAATGTATCCGGCCATTGTCATGGAAACATGAGCACATTATGGTTTCAATGAAAATTTGCAGAAAAAAAATTCACTTAGTTTCCTTCGTTTTTTTCCTGATAACTGCGGGATTCGTAAAAGTCATAATAAGAACTACCCATTAAAATAGCCCAAGTATATTGTGAATCAAGGTCTATCTTAATATAAACAGTGAAAACCATAGAACAAAATTTTTGGAGCACATTTTAATTTCATAGTAATACGTCGTTGAAAGACGAGCTGAAAATAATCGTACGGTTAATTGCTATGCAGGAATCGGATTATGTTATCCAAAACACGAGTTGCAAGCCTTCCGACAAATTCAACACAAATTTTGTTTAAAAGTCAAATTGAATGTTCCTTACATAACAGCACTCAGTTAACAAATCTTATAACACCAGTGGCATAACCAGAGGGAGGAAGCAGGGGGCGGTAGCTCCCCATTCAGAACCCTTGCCCCTCCCCCATCTTGCCCCTCCCCCATCTTGCCCCTCCCCCATCTTGCACCCGAATGAGATTTAAATAAATGCAAAAATGAATGGTTCGATAAATGAAATAGCCCGCCTCTAAATGATGTCCTTAACAGTGTGGTAGCACTCACTCAGAAACCCTTACCCCAAACAGCCCCCCCCCCCCGCTAAAAAAAGAATTACATTTAAAACATATAGAAATGAATGGTTCGATACACGAAAAAGCCCCCACCTCAAATCATGCCGTTGCGACTGTGGTCCCTCCCCCCCCCCACCGATCAATCAAGCAATTAATCAACCATTCAATAAAAATGAGATTTTAAATAAAAAATATGAGATTTTAAAAAGTGCACGAATGAATGGCTCAATAAATGAGCCCACCTCCATTATTATGTCTCTGCTCGCCCCCACCTCCCCCATAGCCGCCCCCACATATGAAAATGTCTAGTGACGCCAATGCGTTCCCCCTTGAAGAAATTTATATTTGAGATCTTACCTGTACATCCTAAGATCAGAAGAGCCCGTAACACTGTCTGGGGCGTGGCTATCCACGTTGCCATGTTTGATCACATCGTTTGTTGATCACAATACACGCCAGTTCACTTCTCGTCGCAGTACATGCTACCGGTATATTTAGCGATGCACTGTCTCACGGATAGTAAATTTGTATGCTTCTATTACATTTGGAGTGGATTTACACCAAGGTCTTGTTAAATAAATAACCTAATAAAATACATGTATTTTTCTTAGCAACACTAAGTGCCGGTTTCCGTACCTTTTGACTGTGCATACCCTTATTACAGTCCTTGCTCGTATCGAGTGATTCACCCCGCATTTTAACTAAATCCTTTGAAAATACCAAACAGAATGGAGTGGTTCATATCGGTTCTATAAATACACACGACCCATTAATAATGACGTTGGGCATTCATTTATAATAACTGAGAAACTTTATGTCTTTTGTAATGGGTATTTTTATCAAGAGAACAATATAGGCCTGTAGTCAACATTCGCATTTTTAAGGGGCAATGTAACTATGCATTCTTCTAGTTTTTAATGAACAATCAACCTATTGAAAAAAGGCATATAACGCGGTGGTCACGTTTGCGTGAAAACAAACGAAAAACGGTTCATGCTATTTCCAGGAAGTAATAGTGAATGCTCATAAATTGGGCTTATAGCTTTAACAGTCTATCAGACAGAAGGATTTATCGGGATGATTGATACTGGTATGTACTTTATTATCAGTGAGTATTCAGACTGATACTAATTTTTTTATATGTATATTGTTTTGTTTCGATTCTAAAAAAAAACTAGACATTCAGTTTTTGTTTACTACAAAAACAAGGTGTTCGTGATCGATGTTATCAAATTATGATTGAACAATATTTTATTTTATCAACCCGATTTGTGGTTCAGTAGTAAGATTTTGTTTCAATATAAATCTTCAATTTCCGGTTTTGTACCAAAACTTAGGTCAAATGAGGTCATACTGTGTAGCGCTAGGTAAGTCCCTTTGTAATGCCGTGTAGTTGATAAAAATCCAATGTTTGGTTCGGGAGTTATGACTGTTTCAAGTGTTGAATTTGATCACCCGGTTTGAACTGGAAGTCAAGGTCAAATTGGGTCACATTCTGTGTGTCAATTCTTAAGTTGATAAATACTCTCCCAATGATGTAAAGATTGTTTGAAAAAAATGGAATTTATGGTTTTTTTTAAACATTAATGTTTAGCTTCCAGTTTGAAACGGAGGTTCGGGTTAAATGAGGTTACACTGTGTACCGTTTGTTAAGTCTTAGGAGCTTTATCTGAGGACGTATATTTGATAAAAATATTACACGAACTATTATTAATGGGTGTGCAATACACAATGAAACAGCAAGCGACGCCAACTGTATTCCTACTTGCAGTGTATGTGACTTAAAATAACGGAATTGTTGATGTAATATAAAACAAATCTTATATTGTCACTTTAGTTTTTGTTGTATCGAGCGTTAAGGACACATACACTAGGACTTTGACCCTTCAACCATCCAACTATCCAAGTAATTCCTGACCATGATTTTAACAAAGCTTCTGGAATAAAAGTATATACATTTCTGAAAAAACAAGTAGTAAACATTTTTTTACTTGAAATTTGCAACTGACCTTCTAAATTTAATCTTTTGTTCCACAATTAATTAATTATTCAGACCATCATCCCTTTTAAATTATATCCTTTGTTCTCCAAGTACCCCAAATCGTCTAAACAAATGTGTTTAGGCCACCAATCCTTCAGTTTGAAAAATTCCCCAAAGAACCCAACAAAACAATTGGTAACAGTGGCCGCACACTTTGTTTACAAGTACATCCGAGTATGGACAGTGGATGAGTGTGACGTTTTGCGGTTGACCAATCAGCGATCAGGAAATCCATAAGGGGCCATGGCGGCATATTCACCAACAGACGTTAACGTTACATTGTGAAAAGTGTTGGCAAAACGAGCGCCCTGACTCATCTAAATGAAATCAAATGTAAAATGTACAGCATTTAAATAGAATATAACCTTATCTATTCGGCCAGCCCAACGATACGCTGTGGTAACTTTGAAAATTAGTAGTAAGTACCATGTTTTACGAGGCAAACTGTTTCGTTTTGAAACAAAATGTTTGAGTCAATTTTAGAACTAGTAATTGACAACAAAATCATTAAATTGTACAACTGGATTGAAGGTCAGTTATTCATCTCTATAAATCTGTAAATATTTTTGCAGAAAATTACTTTGATCACAAGAAATTGATATAATTCCTGAGACTACACCACGCTAATTAAATATTCATGGAGAGGTCAAGCTCCGAAACTAGTGCATACGTTGCAGATAAAAGGAACGGATATTGTGTGCAGGGCGGACTGACTGCATAATAACAGTACTCAATACTTCACGTGCAGTGCACAAGTGGCTGTATAGGTTAGGCGTACATTGTATTGGCGTGTAGGTCTACATTATCGTGTTGTCTTACAACGTGGTTCAACAGACTCGTTCGCTTTGACGTCCAGTTTCGACCCGATGCAAAGATTAAAATGTTATCATCTCTGTGCAAAAGTTTGAGCAGGATTACTCATCTATAGCGTGATGCAAAATTTATGTTAAAATATAACGTAGTTTTTTAGATCAGAATTTTTACAATTTTTCAACTTCCGGTTTGAACCGGAAGTCAAGGTCAAATGGGGTCACGTTCTGTGCAGCATTTGTTGATCTTTTATCGACCTGTCCGATGATATGTAGATTGTCAAAATCCAACATGTGGTTCATGAGTGATGATCTTTTTTAAAATAATAAACTTTGATTTATTGTAATTCAATACCCAATGACATCATCATGACATCATCAAGTTTGTGTGGTCTTGATAATGAGGTTCAGATGTCTGATGAGTTTCAATGTTTAATTTAATTTCAATCTTGAGTTATGACAAAAAATTAAATTTTTAACGAAAAAACACAATGGCACACTTTGACCTTTCGGTACGACCGGAAGTAAAGGTCATACGATTTTGACGTTAACTTTTCAAATGTTGCCGAAGTATTGATCTATCAGATGCCCAATTATGAGCATCATAGCTTAAAAATTCACGAAGATACAGCGAATAGCAAATGGTCAGTTTTCAACTTTAAAAACCTTGTAATTCGACACCTGATGACGTCATAATGACGTCATCAATTCTGTGCCGTCTTTGTATTAAGGTTCAATTGTCTGATAAGTTTAAAGGTTCAATTCAGTTTCAATCTTGAGTTATGCTGTAGAGAAGAGTTCCGTGGAAGAAGAAGAAGAAGAAGATGGAGAAGAAACTAGACATAGAATTTTTGTTTATTACAAAAATACGGTGTTCGGTGGAACGTTACATGATGACGTAGTTCAAAAACATTGAACATAAAAAGATGAATTTTTATACAATGTGTTGTTTTGTATAGTTAAACTTGTACCACACTTTGTAACAACTCCCGTTTCTTGACAAATGTTTGTTTGTGTTACATTGGCATCAGGTTTTTGGTTTTATTTTGCACCTCAAAACCCTTTAAAAATGTCGCCCATCTGGCACGGGATATTAGACATACAGATTTTGCAATGCCAGTTGTATTATATTATTTCAATTAATTATTTGTATTTTCCTGTTTAACCGGAAGTCAAGGTTAAATGGTTAAGTTGAATGTTGTGTATGTCGTTTCTTAAGTTTCTTAAGTTATTACTATCAATGAATAAAAATTCAAATGTGTTGTTGAGAAATTATTTTTCTTGTGTACCGCGTGTTTAATTTATCAATACCGTTCATACGACGTATGGATTGTAACAATCCATTGTGTGGTTAAGGAGTTATGAATTTTTCAAATATTACACGGACTACCATTATTTGGATGTGCAATATACAATGAATACAATGAAATAGCGAGCGACGCCAAAAGTATTCCTATATGTGGCTTTACAGTTTCAATCAAAGATCGTATAGCGCCGTAGGCGGTAACGATCTTTGGTTTCAATACAGACATGTTAACTTAAACTACGCGCGCAATGTACATGTGGCTGTATGGACGTGTAGCGAGACCTTGACTACACGTGCTCGTACACGTGCGTGGCTGGTACAGGTTTGACATACATTGTATTTACGTGTAGGCCTACACTACCGTGCGTTGTCGTACAAGGTCGTTCAACAGACACTTGCGCTTTGACGCCCAGTTTTGACCAGATGCAAAGATTAAAATGCTATAATCTTTGTGCAAAACTTTCGGCAGAATAACTCATCTATATCCTGATGCAAAATTCATGTTAAAATATGACGTAGTTTTTGAGTTTTGAATTTTTTGAAATTTTCAACTTCCGGTTTGAACCGGAAGTCAAGGTCAAATGGGGTCATGTTGTGTGTAACACTTGTTGACCTTTTAACGAACAATCCGATGATGTGTAGATTGTAAAAATCCGACATGTGGTTCATGAGTTATGATTTTTTACAAATATTAAACATTGATTTAATGTAATTCAATACCCGATGACGTCATCATGACATCATCATGTTTGTGGCGTCTTGATGATATTGTTCACATCTCTTATGAGTTTCAATGTTCAAATCAATCTCAATCTTGAGTTATGCTGTAGAAAAGCCAAAAACATGACTTTTTGAAGGAAAATCAACGAAGGCAAACTTCGACCCAGGGTAACGACCCGGAAGTTAAGGTCATACGATTTTGACGTTAACTTTTCAAATGTTGTCCAAGTCTTTATCTATTTGATGCCTCAGTATGAACATCATAGCTTTTATATTCGTCGAGATACAGCAACAAGCAAATGGTCATTTTTCAACATTAAAAACCTTGTCATGACGTCATCAATGTCGTCATCATTCCAAAAAAGTGGCGGTTTCATCTACTCACTATTGCCTATGTACACAGTAAGTTTTAAGTTTGTACAAGCTTTACTTTTGTTTAAAATTGCTGGAGAAGGTTCAGAGGGAAAGAAGAACGCGAGGAAAAAAAAACTAGACTTAGAATTTTTGTTTATTACAAAAATACGGTGTTCGGTGGTACGTTACATGATGACGGAGTTCAAAAAACATTGAACATAAAAAGATGAATTTTTATACAATGTGTTGTTTTTAGGTGTTCGGCTAACAGCCGAACAACTATTGTTACTGTTATGTTTTTTTTTTTTTTCCTCGCGTTCTTCTTTCCCTCTGAACCTTCTCCAGCAATTTTAAACAAAAGTAAAGCTTGTACAAACTTAAAACTTACTGTGTACATAGGCAATAGTGGGTAGATGAAACCGCCACTTTTTTGGAATGATGACGACATTGATGACGTCATGACAAGGTTTTTAATGTTGAAAAATGACCATTTACTTGTTGCTGTATCTCGACGAATATAAAAGCTATGATGTTCATACTGAGGCATCAAATAGATAAAGACTTGGACAACATTTGAAAAGTTAACGTCAAAATCGTATGACCTTAACTTCCGGGTCGTTACCCTGGGTCGAAGTTTGCCTTCGTTGATTTTCCTTCAAAAAGTCATGTTTTTGGCTTTTCTACAGCATAACTCAAGATTGAGATTGATTTGAACATTGAAACTCATAAGAGATGTGAACAATATCATCAAGACGCCACAAACATGATGATGTCATGATGACGTCATCGGGTATTGAATTACATTAAATCAATGTTTAATATTTGTAAAAAATCATAACTCATGAACCACATGTCGGATTTTTACAATCTACACATCATCGGATTGTTCGTTAAAAGGTCAACAAATGCTACACACAACATGACCCCATTTGACCTTGACTTCCGGTTCAAACCGGAAGTTGAAAATTTCACAAAATTAATATCTCAAAAACTACGTCATATTTTAACATGAATTTTGCATCAGGTTATAGATGAGTTATTATGCCGAAACTTTTGCACAAAGATTATAGCATTTTAATCTTTGCATCTGGTCAAAACTGGGCGTCAAAGCGCAAGTGTCTGTTGAACGACCTTGTACGACAACGCACGGTAGTGTAGGCCTACTACACGTAAATACAATGTATGTCAAACCTGTACCAGCCACGCACGTGTACGAGCACGTGTAGTCAAGGTCTCGCTACACGTCCATACAGCCACATGTACATTGCGCGCGTAGTGTTAGTTAACATGTCTGTATTGAAACCAAAGATCGTTACCGCCTACGGCGCTATACGATCTTTGATTGAAACTGTAAAGCCACCTATAGGAATACATTTGGCGTCGCTCGCTATTTCATTGTATTCATTGTATATTGCACTTCCAAATAATGGTAGTCCGTGTAATATTTGACAAATTCATAACTCCTTAACCACACAATGGATTGTTACAATCCATACGTCGTCTGAACGGTATTGATAAATTAAACACGCGGTACACAAGAAAAAGAATTTCTCAACAACACATTTGAATTGTTATTTATTGATAGTAATAACTTAAGAAACTTAAGAAACGACATACACAACATTCAACTTAACCATTTAACCTTGACTTCTGGTTATACAGGAAAATACAAATAATTACTTGAAATAATATAATACAACTGGCATTGCAAAATCTGTATGTACGATATCCCGTGCCAGATGGGCGAAATTTTTAAAGGGCTATGAGGTGCAAAATACAACCAAAAAACCTGATGCCAATGTAACACAAACATAAACATTTGTCAAGAAACGGGAGTTGTTACAAAGTGTGGTACAAGATTAACTATAAAAAACAACACATTGTATAAAAATTCATCTTTTTATGTTCAATGTTTTTGAACTACGTCATCATGTAACGTTCCACCGAACACCGTATTTTTGTAATAAACAAAAATTCTAAGTCTAGTTTATAGTTAAACTTGTACCACACTTTGTAACAACTCCCGTTTCTTGAGAAATGTTTATGTTTGTGTTACATTGGCATCAGGTTTTTTGGTTTTATTTTGCACCTCAAAGCCCTTTAAAAATTTGGCCCATCTGGCACGGGATATTGTACATACAGATTTTGCAATGCCAGTTGTATTATATTATTTCAATTAATTATTTGTATATTCCTGTTTAACCGGAAGTCAAGGTTAAATGGTTAAGTTGAATATTGTGTATGTCGTTTCTTAAGTTTCTTAAGTTATTATTATCAATAAATACAAATTCAAATGTGTTGTTGAGAAATTATTTTTCTTGTGTACCGCGTGTTTAGTTTATCAATACCGTTCAGACGACGTATGGATTGTAACAATCCATTGTGTGGTTAAGGAGTTATGAATTTTTCAAATATTACACGGACTACCATTATTTGGATGTGCAATATACAATGAATACAATGAAATAGCGAGCGACGCCAAAAGTATTCCTATAGGTGGCTTTACAGTTTCAATCAAAGATCGTATAGCGCCGTAGGCGGTAACGATCTTTGGTTTCAATACAGACATGTTAACTTAAACTACGCGCGCAATGTACATGTGGCTGTATGGACGTGTAGCGAGACCTTGACTACACGTGCTCGTACACGTGCGTGGCTGGTACAGGTTTGACATACATTGTATTTACGTGTAGGCCTACACTACCGTGCATTGTCGTACAAGGTCGTTCAACAGACACTTGCGCTTTGACGCCCAGTTTTGACCAGATGCAAAGATTAAAATGCTATAATCTCTGTGCAAAAGTTTCGGCAGAATAACTCATCTATAACCTGATGCAAAATTCATGTTAAAATATGACGTAGTTTTTGAGATATGAATTTTGTGAAATTTTCAATTTCCTGTTTGAACCGGAAGTCAAGGTCAAATGGGGTCATGTTGTGTGTAGCATTTGTTAACCTTTTAACGACCAATCCGATGATGTGTAGATTGTAAAAATCCGACATGTGGTTCATGAGTTATGATTTTTTACAAATATTAAACATTGATTTAATGTAATTCAATACCCGATGACGTCATCATGACATCATCATGTTTGTGGCGTGTTGATGTTAATGTTTAATTGCCTTATAAGTTTCAATGTTCAAATCAATTTCAATTTTGAGTTGACAAAAAGTTGATTTTTTGACGAAAAAACACAAAGGCAGACTTTGACCTTCCGTTAAGACCGGAAGTGAAGGTCATGCGATTTTTGCGTTAACTTTTCAAATGTTGCCCCAATCTTGATGTATCAGATGCCCAATTATGAGTTGCATAGCTGTCAAATTCACGAAGATACAGCATTTAGAAAATTGTCATTTTTAACTTTAAAAACCTTGTCATGACGTCATCAATGTCGTCATCATTCCAACAAAGTGGTGGTTTCATCTACTCACTTTTGCCTATGTATACAGTAAGTTTTAAGTTTGTACAAGCTTTACTTTTGTTTAAAATTGCTGGAGAAGGTTCGGAGGGAAAGAAGAACACGAGGAAAAAAAAAACTAGACTTAGAATTTTTGTTTATTACAAAAATACGGTGTTCGGTGGAACGTTACATGATGACGTAGTTCAAAAACATTGAACATAAAAAGATGAATTTTTATTCAATGTGTTGTTTTGTATAGTTAAACTTGTACCACACTTTGTAACAATTCCCGTTTCTTGACAAATGTTTATGTTTGTATTACATTGGCATCAGGTTTTTTGGTTTTATTTTGCACCTCAAAGCCCTTGAAAAATTTCGCCCATCTGGCACGGGATATTGTACATACAGATTGTGCAATGCCAGTTGTATTATATTATTTCAATTAATTATTTGTATTTTCCTGTTTAACCGGAAGTCAAGGTTAAATGGTTAAGTTGAATGTTGTGTATGTCGTTTCTTAAGTTTCTTAAGTTATTACCATCAATAAATAAAAATTCAAATGTGTTGTTGAGAAATTATTTTTCTTGTGTACTGCGTGTTTAATTTTTCAATACCGTTCAGACGACGTATGGATTGTAACAATCCATTGTGTGGTTAAGGAGTTATGAATTTTTCAAATATTACACGGACTACCATTATTTGGATGTGCAATATACCATGAAATAGCGAGCGACGCCAAATGTATTCCTATAGATGGCTTTACAGTTTCAATCAAAGATCGTATAGCGACGGCGCTAACAATCTTTGGTTTCAATACAGACATGTTAACTTAAAAACCACGCGCACAATGTACATGTGGCTGTATGGACGTGTAGTAGCGAGACCTTGACTACACGTGCTCGTACACGTGCGTGGCTGGTAGACACTTGCGCTTTGATGTCAAGTTTGAACCAAATGCAAAGATTAAAATGTTATTATTTCTGTGCAAAATTTACGGCAGGATAACTCATCTATATCCTGATGCAAAATTCAGGTTAAAAGGTTGAATAGTTTTTGAGATATGAATTTTTCAAACTTTCAACTTCCAATTTTATTCGGAAGTCAAGGTCAAATGGGGTCATGTTGTGTGTAGCATTTGTTGACCTTTTAACGACCAATCCGATGATGTGTAGATTGTAAAAATCCAACATGTGGTTCATGAGTTATGATTTTTTTACAAATAATAAACTTTGATTTAATGTAATTCAATACCTGATGACGTCATCATGACATCATTAAGCTTGTGTCGTCTTGATACTAAGGTTCAACTGTCAGTTACTTGTAGCTTTTGTTAATCTTTATGCAAGATCATAGCATGAAGGTTTTTCATATGAAACTTCAACTTCCGGTTTTGACAGGAGCTAAAGGTCAACTGGGGTCACACTCTGTAGAAGATATCTAGAATTGCCCAAAAGCTTTGAAATGGTGTAAGGCCATGAGAATGAAAATGATAGATTTGCGTCCACCGCCCGCTTGCTCTGAAAGCTACCGCCGAAAAATTTCATTATTTTCAAAAAATTTCATTTTTTTCACAAAAAGGACTCTGCATCAAAACTTTTCAAGTTTCAAATCATCAAACAACGGTAAAAGGTTATATTTACGCATTTTATTAGTAGTATACAAGCAGGGTTCTCCACAGGGTGGACAATGTACAATAATAACATCTCTCATGATAGCGCGGGGTCGACTTAATTATTGAGTCTTTGAGACAAGGTTCCGTTCATCGACTAAAAATGTAGTCAGGATGCCCTGCGACACAGAGAAAAATGCACGCGAAATGCCGTTACGAAATAGCCGACCTCTGGGTACCCGTCGCTGCACACTATTAACGGTGGATTGTGCATGTGTACATGTACGTCGGGATTCTGTTGCCCGGGCGCTCGACGATTTTGTCCTGGCGCTACATTTTTTGAACGGGCGCATTTGGTATTTTGAGAATTTTGAACGGACGTTTTTTTGTTAGTACGCATGGTATGTGAGACAGATGTAGGGAAATCTCAGGAGTTTGTGTACCCAATATAGCAAGATCACTAGCATTAATAACTACATACACACTTGTTATTATTATTGCAATTACATCGTTGAAGAAGCTTACTACGGGAAAATAAGGAGTAATGAAAAATGAAAAAAAAGCCTCATGTCATTTCAAAAATGCCCGGACGCAAATCTATAACTTTCATTCTCATGGCCTAATGATTATTAATGTACCACGTTTCATAAATAAGATACACATTTTTGTATGTGCAAACTTATACTTCCGGTTTGGACCGGAAGTGAAGGTCAAATGGGGTCACACATTGTAAACATTTGTAGAATCGTCTAAGGGTTTTAAAATCACGTAATTATATTAACAAAAACATTTAAGTAAATGAGATACAATTTTTTATTTACAAAATTTCAACTTCCGGTTTCGACCGGAAGTAAAGGTCAAATGGGGTCACACTGTGTGTAAGAAGTGTTTAATACCTCAAGAGCTTTTATATGGCACAATTATCATGTATGTAGCATATATGGTTTTTGAGATATGATTATTTTAACATAAAACTTCAATTTAACGTAATGACGTCATCGATGACGTCATCATTCCAAAAATTGTTTTTTGTCATGTACACACTGTGTTCTAGGTAATTGGTAAGTTTCAAATCGGTACAAGCTTTAGTTTTGGAGATAGCAAAATTTAAAAAAATTCGACCTCGTCTACGATTTTCGTTGTGACGTAGCTATGACGTCACGTAATATATTTCTAGAATGCTCGTGAGCTAAACAAAATGTTATTCATTGAAAGTTTTTTCATATTTTGCTTCACTTAGGCTCCAGAGCCCCAAATAACATAATTTGTACCTTTAACTTCCGATTTCAACCGGAAGTCAAGGTCAAATGGGGTCATGTTGTGTGTAGCATTTGTTGACCTTTTAACGACCAATCCGATGTTGTGTAGATTGTAAAAATCCAACATGTGGTTCATGAGTTATGATTTTTTACAAATATTAAACTTTGATTTAATGTAATTCAATACCCGATGACGTCATCATGACATCATCATGTTTGTGGCCTCTTGATGATAATGTCCAATTGCCTTATGAGTTTCAATGTTCAAATCAATTTCAATTTTGAGTTATGACAAAAATTTGAATTTTGTTACGAAAAAACACAAAGGCAGACTTTGACCTTCCGTTAAGACCGGAAGTGAAGGTTATACGATTTTTGCGTTAACTTTTCAAATGTTTTCCTAATCTTGATCTATCATATGCCCAATTTTGAGTTTCATAGCTTTCAAATTCACGAAGATACAGCACAAAGCAAATGGTCTGTTTTCAACATTAAAAACGTTGTCATGACGTCATCAATGTCGTCATCATTCCAAAAAAGTGGCGGTTTCATCTACTCACTATTGCCTATGTACACAGTAAGTTTTAAGTTTGTACAAGCTTTACTTTTGTTTAAAATTGCTGGAGAAGGTTCGGAGGGAAAGAAGAACACGAGGAAAACTAGACATAGAATTTTTGTTTATTACAAAAATACGGTGTTCGGTGGAACGTTACATAATGACGTAGTTCAAAAACATTGAACATAAAAAGATGAATTTTTATACAATGTGTTGTTTTTTATAGTTAAACTTGTACCACACTTTGTAACAACTCCCGTTTCTTGACAAATGTTTATGTTTGTGTTACATTGGCATCAGGTTTTTTGGTTTTATTTTGCACCTCAAAGCCCTTTAAAAAATTCGCCCATCTGGCACGGGATATTGTACATACAGATTGTGCAAAGCCAGTTGTATTATATTATTTCAATTAATTATTTGTATTTTCCTGTTTAACCGGAAGTCAAGGTTAAATGGTTAAGTTGAATGTTGTGTATGTCGTTTCTTAAGTTTCTTAAGTTATTACTATCAATAAATAACAATTCAAATGTGTTGTTGAGAAATTATTTTTCTTGTGTACCGCGTGTTGAATTTTTCAATACCGTTCAGACGACGTATGGATTGTAACAATCCATTGTGTGGTTAAGGAGTTATGAATTTTTCAAATATTACACGGACTACCATTATTTGGATGTGCAATATACCATGAAATAGCGAGCGACGCCAAATGTATTCCTATAGGTGGCTTTACAGTTTCAATCAAAGATCGTATAGCGACGGCGCTAACAATCTTTGGTTTCAATACAGACATGTTAACTTAAAAACCACGCGCACAATGTACATGTGGCTGTATGGACGTGTAGAAGGGAGACCTTGACTACACGTGCTCGTACACGTGCGTGGCTGGTAGACACTTGCGCTTTGATGTCAAGTTTGAACCAAATGCAAAGATTAAAATGTTATTATTTCTGTGCAAAATTTACGGCAGGATAACTCATCTATATCCTGATGCAAAATTCAGGTTAAAAGGTTGAATAGTTTTTGAGATGAATTTTTCAAACTTTCAACTTCCAATTTTAACCGGAAGTCAAGGTCAAATGGGGTCATGTTGTGTGTAGCATTTGTTGACCTTTTAACGACCAATCCGATGATGTGTAGATTGTAAAAATCCAACATGTGGTTCACGAATTATGATTTTTTACAAATAATAAACTTTGATTTAATGTAATTCAATACCCGAAGACGTCATCATGACATCATTAAGCTTGTGTCGTCTTGATACTAAGGTTCAACTGTCTGGTGAGTTTCAACTATCAGTTACTTGTAGCTTTTGTTAATCTTTATGCAAGATGATAGCATGAAGGTTTGTCATATGAAACTTCAACTTCCGGTTTTGACAGGAACTAAAGGTCAACTGGGGTCACACTCTGTAGAAGATATCTAGAATTGCCCAAAAGCTTTGAAATGGTGTAATGCCATGAGAATGAAAATGATAGATTTGCGTCCACCGCCCGCTTGCTCTGAAAGGTACCGCCGAAAAATTTCATTATTTTCAAAAAATTTCATTTTTTTCACAAAAAGGACTCTGCATCACAACTTTTCAAGTTTCAAATCATCAAACAACGGTAAAAGGTTATATTTACGCATTTTATTAGTAGTATACAAGCAGGGTTCTTCACAGGGTGGACAATGTACAATAATAACATCTCTCATGATAGCGCGGGGTCGACTTAATTATTGAGTCTTTGAGACAAGGTTCCGTTCATCGACTAAAATGTAGTCAGGATGCCCTGCGACAAGGAGAAAAATGCACGCGAAATGCCGTTACGAAATAGCCGACCTCTGGGTACCAGTCGCTGCACACTAATAACGGTGGCTTGTGCATGTGTACATGTACGTCGTGATTCTGTTGCCCGGGCGCTCGACGATTTTGTCCCGGCGCTACATTTTTGAACGGGCGCATTTGGTATTTTGAGAATTTTGGACGGACGCTTTTTTTTTTAGTACGCATGGTATGTGAGACAGATGTAGGGAAATCTAAGGAGTTTGTGTACCCAATATAGCAAGATCACTAGCATTAATAACTACATACACACTTGTTATATTGCAATTACATCGTTGAAGAAGCTTACTACGAGAAAATAATGAGTAATGAAAAATGAAAAAGCCTCATGTCATTTCAAAAATGCCCGGACGCAAATCTATAACTTTCATTCTCATGGCCTAATGATTATTCGTGTACCACGTTTCATTTATAAGATACACATTTTTGTATGTGCAAACTTATACTTCCGGTTTGGACCGGAAGTGAAGGTCAAATGGGGTCACACATTGTAAACAGTTGTAGAATCGTCTAAGGGTTTTAAAATCACGTAATTATATTAACAAAAACATTTAAGTAAATGAAATAGGATTTTTTATTTACAAAATTTCAACTTCCGGTTTCGACCGGAAGCAAAGGTCAAATGGAGTCACTTTGTGTGTAAGAAGTGTTTAATACCTCAAGAGCTTTTATATGGTACAATTATCATGTATGTAGCATATATGGTTCTTGAGATATGATTATTTTAACGTAAAACGTCAATTTAATGTAATGACGTCATCGATAACGTCATCATTCTAAAAATTGTTTTTTGTCATGTACACACTGTGGTCTAGGTAATTGGTAAGTTTCAAGTCGGTACAAGCTTTAGTTTTGGAGATAGCAAAATAATTTTTTTTTCGACCTCGTCTACGATTTTCGTTGTGACGTAGCTATGACGTCACGTATTATATTTCTAGAATGCTCGTGAGCTAAACAAAATATTATTCATTGAAAGTTTTTTTCATATTTTGCTTCACTTAGGCTCCAGAGCCCCAAATAACATAATTTGTACCTTTAACTTCCGATTTCAACCGGAAGTCAAGGTCAAATGGGGTCATGTTGTGTGTAGCATTTGTTGACCTTTTAACGACCAATCCGATGATGTATAGATTGTAAAAATCCAACATGTGGTTCATGAGTTATGATTTTTTACAAATATTAAACATTGATTTAATGTAATTCAATACCCGATGACGTCATCATGACATCATCATGTTTGTGGCGTGTTGATGTTAATGTTTAATTGCCTTATGAGTTTCAATGTTCAAATCAATTACAATTTTGAGTTATGACAAAAACTTGATTTCTTTTACGAAAAAACACAAAGGCAGACTTTGACCTTCCGTTAAGACCGGAAGTGAAGGTCATGCGATTTTTGCGTTAACTTTTCAAATGTTGCCCCAATCTTGATGTATCAGATGCCCAATTATGAGTTGCATAGCTTTCAAATTCACGAAGATACAGCAATTAGCAAATGGTCATTTTTCAACATTAAAAACCTTGTCATGACGTCATCAATGTCGTCATCATTCCAAAAAAGTGGCGGTTTCATCTACTCACTATTGCCTATGCACACAGTAAGTTTTAAATTTGTACAAGCTTTACTTTTGTTTAAAATTGCTGGAGAAGGTTCAGAGGGAAAGAAGAACGCGAGGAAAAAAAAAACACTAGACCTAGAATTTTTGTTTATTACAAAAATACGGTGTTCGGTGGTACGTTACATGATGACGTAGTTCAAAAAACATTGAACATAAAAAGATGAATTTTTATACAATGTGTTGTTTTTTATAGTTAAACTTGTACCACACTTTGTAACAACTCCCGTTTCTTGACAAATGTTTATGTTTGTGTTACATTGGCATCAGGTTTTTTGGTTTTATTTTGCACCTCAAAGCCCTTTAAAAATTTCGCCCATCTGGCGCGGGATATTGTACATACAGATTTTGCAATGCCAGTTGTATTATATTATTTCAATTAATTATTTGTATATTCCTGTTTAACCGGAAGTCAAGGTTAAATGGTTAAGTTGAATATTGTGTATGTCGTTTCTTAAGTTTCTTAAGTTATTACTATCAATAAATACAAATTCAAATGTGTTGTTGAGAAATTATTTATCTTGTGTACCGCGTGTTTAGTTTATTAATACCGTTCAGACGACGTATGGATTGTAACAATCCATTGTGTGGTTAAGGAGTTATGAATTTTTCAAATATTACACGGACTACCATTATTTGGATGTGCAATATACAATGAATACAATGAAATAGCGAGCGACGCCAAAAGTATTCCTATAGGTGGCTTTACAGTTTCAATCAAAGATCGTATAGCGCCGTAGGCGGTAACGATCTTTGGTTTCAATACAGACATGTTAACTTAAACTACGCGCGCAATGTACATGTGGCTGTATGGACGTGTAGCGAGACCTTGACTACACGTGCTCGTACACGTGCGTGGCTGGTACAGGTTTGACATACATTGTATTTACGTGTAGGCCTACACTACCGTGCATTGTCGTACAAGGTCGTTCAACAGACACTTGCGCTTTGACGCCCAGTTTTGACCAGATGCAAAGATTAAAATGCTATAATCTCTGTGCAAAAGTTTCGGCAGAATAACTCATCTATAACCTGATGCAAAATTCATGTTAAAATATGACGTAGTTTTTGAGATATGAATTTTGTGAAATTTTCAACTTCCGGTTTGAACCGGAAGTCAAGGTCAAATGGGGTCATGTTGTGTGTAGCATTTGTTAACCTTTTAACGACCAATCCGATGATGTGTAGATTGTAAAAATCCGACATGTGGTTCATGAGTTATGATTTTTTACAAATATTAAACATTGATTTAATGTAATTCAATACCCGATGACGTCATCATGACATCATCATGTTTGTGGCGTGTTGATGTTAATGTTTAATTGCTTTATGAGTTTCAATGTTCAAATCAATTACAATTTTGAGTTATGACAAAAACTTGATTTCTTTTACGAAAAAACACAAAGGCAGACTTTGACCTTCCGTTAAGACCGGAAGTGAAGGTCATGCGATTTTTGCGTTAACTTTTCAAATGTTGCCCCAATCTTGATGTATCAGATGCCCAATTATGAGTTGCATAGCTGTCAAATTCACGAAGATACAGCATTTAGAAAATTCTCATTTTTAACTTTAAAAACCTTGTCATGACGTCATCAATGTCGTCATCATTCCAACAAAGTGGTGGTTTCATCTACTCAATATTGCCTATGTACACAGTAAGTTTTAAGTTTGTACAAGCTTTACTTTTGTTTAAAATTGCTGGAGAAGGTTCGGAGGGAAAGAAGAACACGAGGAAAAAAAAAAAAAAAACTAGACCTAGAATTTTTGTTTATTACAAAAATACGGTGTTCGGTGGTACGTTACATGATGACGTAGTTCAAAAACATTGAACATAAAAAGATGAATTTTTATACAATGTGTTGTTTTTTATACAGGGTGGACAATGTACAATAATAACATCTCTCATGATAGCGCGGGGTCGACTTAATTATTGAGTCTTTGAGACAAGGTTCCGTTCATCGACTAAAAATGTAGTCAGGATGCCCTGCGACACAGAGAAAAATGCACGCGAACTGCCGTTACGAAATAGCCGACCTCTGGGTACCCGTCGCTGCACACTATTAACGGTGGATTGTGCATGTGTACATGTACGTCGGGATTCTGTTGCCCGGGCGCTCGACGATTTTGTCCTGTCGCTACATTTTTTGAACGGGCGCATTTGGTATTTTGAGAATTTTGAACGGACGTTTTTTTTTAGTACGCATGGTATGTGAGACAGATGTAGGGAAATCTCAGGAGTTTGTGTACCCAATATAGCAAGATCACTAGCATTAATAACTACATACACACTTGTTATTATTATTGCAATTACATCGTTGAAGAAGCTTACTACGAGAAAATAATGAGTAATGAAAAATGAAAAAAAGCCTCATGTCATTTCAAAAATGCCCGGACGCAAATCTATAACTTTCATTCTCATGGCCTAATGATTATTAATGTACCACGTTTCATTAATAAGATACACATTTTTGTATGTGCAAACTTATACTTCCGGTTTGGACCGGAAGTGAAGGTCAAATGGGGTCACACATTGTAAACATTTGTAGAATCGTCTAAGGGTTTTAAAATCACGTCATTATATTAACAAAAACATTTAAGTAAATGAGATACGATTTTTTATTTACAAAATTTCAACTTCCGGTTTCGACCGGAAGTAAAGGTCAAATGGGGTCACACTGTGTGTAAGAAGTGTTTAATACCTCAAGAGCTTTTATATGGCACAATTATCATGTATGTAGCATATATGGTTTTTGAGATATGATTATTTTAACATAAAACTTCAATTTAACGTAATGACGTCATCGATGACGTCATCATTCCAAAAATTGTTTTTTGTCATGTACACACTGTGTTCTAGGTAATTGGTAAGTTTCAAGTCGGTACAAGCTTTAGTTTTGGAGATAGCAAAATAAAATAAAATTCGTCCTCGTCTACGATTTTCGTTGTGATGTAGCTATGACGTCACGTATTATATTTCTAGAATGCTCGTGAGCTAAACAAAATATTATTCATTGAAAGTTTTTTCATATTTTGCTTCACTTAGGCTCCAGAGCCCCAAATAACATAATTTGTACCTTTAACTTCCGATTTCAACCGGAAGTCAAGGTCAAATGGGGTCATGTTGTGTGTAGCATTTGTTGACCTTTTAACGACCAATCCGATGTTGTGTAGATTGTAAAAATCCAACATGTGGTTCATGAGTTATGATTTTTTACAAATATTAAACTTTGATTTAATGTAATTCAATACCCGATGACGTCATCATGACATCATCATGTTTGTGGCGTTTTGATGATAATGTTCAATTGCCTTATGAGTTTCAATGTTCAAATCAATTTCAATTTTGAGTTATGACAAAAATTTGAATTTTTTTACGAAAAAACACAAAGGCAGACTTTGACCTTCCGTTAAGACCGGAAGTGAAGGTCATACGATTTTGGCGTTAACTTTTCAAATGTTGCCCCAATCTTGATCTATCATATGCCCAATTATGAGTTTCATAGCTTTCAAATTCACGAAGATACAGCACAAAGCAAATGGTCTGTTTTCAACATTAACAACCTTGTCATGACGTCATCAATGTCGTCATCATTCCAAAAAAGTGGCGGTTTCATCTACTCACTATTGCCTATGTACACAGTAAGTTTTAAGTTTGTACGAGCTTTACTTTTGTTTAAAATTGCTGGAGAAGGTTCGGAGGGAAAGAAGAACACGAGGAAAAACTAGACTTAGAATTTTTGTTTATTACAAAAATACGGTGTTCGGTGGTACGTTACATGATGACGTAGTTCAAAAAACATTGAACATAAAAAGATGAATTTTTATACAATGTGTTGTTTTTTATAGTTAAACTTGTACCACACTTTGTAACAACTCCCGTTTCTTGACAAATGTTTATGTTTGTGTTACATTGGCATCAGGTTTTTTGGTTTTATTTTGCACCTCAAAGCCCTTTAAAAATTTCGCCCATCTGGCACGGGATATTGTACATACAGATTTTGCAATGCCAGTTGTATTATATTATTTCAACTAATTATTTGTATATTCCTGTTTAACCGGAAGTCAAGGTTAAATGGTTAAGTTGAATATTGTGTATGTCGTTTCTTAAGTTTCTTAAGTTATTACTATCAATAAATACAAATTCAAATGTGTTGTTGAGAAATTATTTTTCTTGTGTACCGCGTGTTTAATTTATCAATACCGTTCAGACGACGTATGGATTGTAACAATCCATTGTGTGTTTAAGGAGTTATGAATTTTTCAAATATTACACGGACTACCATTATTTGGATGTGCAATATACAATGAATACAATGAAATAGCGAGCGACGCCAAAAGTATTCCTATAGGTGGCTTTACAGTTTCAATCAAAGATCGTATAGCGCCGTAGGCGGTAACGATCTTTGGTTTCAATACAGACATGTTAACTTAAACTACGCGCGCAATGTACATGTGGCTGTATGGACGTGTAGCGAGACCTTGACTACACGTGCTCGTACACGTGCGTTGCTGGTACAGGTTTGACATATATTGTATTTACGTGTAGGCCTACACTACCGTGCGTTGTCGTACAAGGTCGTTCAACAGACACTTGCGCTTTGACTCCCAGTTTTGACCAGATGCAAAGATTAAAATGCTATAATCTCTGTGCAAAAGTTTCGGCAGAATAACTCATCTATAACCTGATGCAAAATTCATGTTAAAATATGACGTAGTTTTTGAGATATGAATTTTGTGAGATTTTCAACTTCCGGTTTGAACCGGAAGTCAAGGTCAATTGGGGTCATGTTGTGTGTAGCATTTGTTAACCTTTTAACGACCAATCCGATGATGTGTAGATTGTAAATATCCGACATGTGGTTCATGAGTTATGATTTTTTTACAAATATTAAACATTGATTGAATGTAATTCAATACCCGATGACGTCATCATGACATCATCATGTTTGTGGCGTCTTGATGATATTGTTCACATCTCTTATGAGTTTCAATGTTCAAATCAATCTCAATCTTGAGTTATGACAAAAAGTTGATTTTTTTGACGAAAAAACACAAAGGCAGACTTTGACCTTCCGTTAAGACCGGAAGTGAAGGTCATGCGATTTTTGCGTTAAATTTTCAAATGTTGCCTCAATCTTGATGTATCAGATGCCCAAAGATGAATTGCATAGCTGTCAAATTCACGAAGATACAGCAATTAGAAAATGGTCATTTTTCAACATTAAAAACCTTGTCATGACGTCATCAATGTCGTCATCATTCCAACAAAGTGGCGGTTTCATCTACTCACTATTGCCTATGTACACAGTAAGTTTTAAGTTTGTACAAGCTTTACTTTTGTTTAAAATTGCTGGAGAAGGTTCGGAGGGAAAGAAGAACACGAGGAAAAAAAAAAAAAAAAAAAAAAAAAACTAGACTTAGAATTTTTGTTTATTACAAAAATACGGTGTTCGGTTGAACGTTACATGATGACGTAGTTCAAAAACATTGAACATAAAAAGATGAATTTTTATACAATGTGTTGTTTTGTATAGTTAAACTTGTACCACACTTTGTAACAACTCCCGTTTCTTGACAAATGTTTATTTGTGTTACATTGGCATCAGGTTTTTGGTTTTATTTTGCACCTCAAAGCCCTTTAAAAATTTCGCCCATCTGGCACGGGATATTGTACATACAGATTTTGCAATGCCAGTTGTATTATGTTATTTCAATTAATTATTTGTATTTTCCTGTTTAACCGGAAGTCAAGGTTAAATGGTTAAGTTGAATGTTGTGTATGTCGTTTCTTAAGTTTCTTAAGTTATTACTATCAATAAATAAAAATTCAAATGTGTTGTTGAGAAATTATTTTTCTTGTGTACCGCGGGTTTATTTATCAATACCGTTCAGACGACGTATGGATTGTAACAATCCATTGTGTGGTTAAGGAGTTATGAATTTTTCAAATATTACACGGACTACCATTATTTGGATGTGCAATATACAATGAAATAGCGAGCGACGCCAAAAGTATTCCTATAGGTGGCTTTACAGTTTCAATCAAAGATCGTATAGCGCCGTAGGCGGTAACGATCTTTGGTTTCAATACAGACATGTTAACTTAAACTACGCGCGCAATGTACATGTGGCTGTATGGACGTGTAGCAAGACCTTGACTACACGTGCTCGTGCACGTGCGTGGCTGGTACAGGTTTGACATACATTGTATTTACGTGTAGGCCTACGCTACCGTGCGTTGTCGTACAAGGTCGTTCAACAGACACTTGAGCTTTGACGCCCAGTTTTGACCGGATGCAAAGATTAAATAGCTATAATCTCTGTGCAAAAGTTTCGGCAGAATTACTCATCTATAAGCCTGATGCAAAATTCATGTTAAAATATGACGTAGTTTTTTAGATATGAATTTTGTGAAATTTTCAACTTCCGGTTTGAACCGGAAGTCAAGGTCAAATGGGGTCATATTGTGTGTACCGTTTTTTTGACCTTTTAACGATCAATCCGATGATGTGTAGATTGTAAAAATCCGACATGTGGTTCATGAGTTATGATTTTTTACAAATATTAAACATTGATTTAATGTAATTCAATACCCGATGACGTCATCATGACATCATCATATTTGTGGCCTCTTGATGATAATGTCCAATTGCCTTATGAGTTTCAATGTTCAAATCAATTTCAATTTTGAGTTATGACAAAAATTTGATTTTTTTGACGAAAAAACACAAAGGCAGACTTTGACCTTCCGTTAAGACCAGAAGTGAAGGTCATGCGATTTTTGCGTTAACTTTTCAAATGTTGCCCCAATCTTGATGTATCAGATACCCAACTATGAGTTGCATAGCTGTCAAATTCACGAAGATACAGCAATTAGAAAATTGTCATTTTTAACTTTAAAAACCTTGTCATGACGTCATCAATGTCGTCATCATTCCAACAAAGTGGCGGTTTCATCTACTCACTATTGCCTATGTACACAGTAAGTTTTAAGTTTGTACAAGCTTTACTTTTGTTTAAAATTGCTGGAGAAGGTTCGGAGGGAAAGAAGAACACGAGGAAAAAAAAAAAAAAAAAAAAAAAAACATAACAATAACAATAGTTGTTCGGCTGTTAGCCGAACACCTAAAAAAAAACAGAACAATAACAATAGTTGTTCGGCTGTTAGCCGAACACCTAAAAAACATAACAGTAACAATAGTTGTTCGGCTGTTAGCCGAACACCTAAAAAAAAACCAGAACAATAACAATAGTTGTTCGGCTGTTAGCCGAACACCTAAAAAACATAACAGTAACAATAGTTGTTCGGCTGTTAGCCGAACACCTAATAAAAAAAACAGAACAATAACAAGAGGTGTTCGTGCACATGTTGCACGAACACCTAAAAAAAAAAAAACAATCCTGCACTTTGTCTTCTCATAGAATTAAAAATGGTACAATGACAAAAAATGGCCCTCAAACTGGGTTAAGATTGTAGCCTGTACACATATGGGATAGTGAATAGTTACGAATAGTTACGAGAGCTAATCGGGTGGATTTTCCTAAGGACTGGGTATAACCTGATCAACAATTTATCCTCATTAGTTATTTTGTTATAATATAAGCAGGACAGCTTCAATTAGTTTTATAATCAGTAAATGTTTTTCTTGTTTCCCCTCATTAAAATAATTTGAAAAAGCAAGAAAGAAAGCCGCTATACAAAGTTTCCATCATCGCTAGGTAATTATACACTCAATTAAATAATATTAAATTGATCAAAGACAAACTGATGAGAGCGGAATTTGAACCGCCAACTTCAAGATTAACGTGCATGAGGCGCGCTACCCAGTTGGCTATATTAGCCCTATGTGGGCGATCTTCCTATTTTGTCAATAGCTTTGTTCAGGTTGCCAGTCAGACGCCATTACAACCTGTACGTACAGACAGGGATCACAGCCAAATGTACCATACAACAGGGGAAGCAGCGGGAGAGAGACCACCTTAGGGGGGGGGGGCGACGTTTTTATTTCAAATTATTCAAATAACAAGTAATAAACCATAAAGGAAGCTGACTATGTTAGTTTAAATAATTTTGGGTTGAGCAATCGAACAAAAACAAGACAAAAAAGGGAAACCGCCAGACAGCTCAATTACTCCACGGGCACATTAATCCGGAGGTCGCAGGTTCCAATCCCGCTCCAGTAAAATTTTCTTTTGTTCTACCCCAAATTACTAAAAGTTTACCCAGTCAGCTTCCTTTGTGGTTGTTTATTACTTGAATTATAAACAGTTCAATGTAATTTATTTGTAGGCATTGATGATAGAAGCCAAGAATGCTAAGCAGACTGACATTGAATTATGATCCAGGAAATTGAGGCCCAATCCCCAGACGATGGTTATTAGTTGTGACTTCAACCACTATACACGGTCATAAAAGTAACTACTATTGTCAAGTCACTTGCCATAGGCCTACCCGTCAACAATTCATGAACCTTGCTACAAAACCGTGACAGATTATATACGTTTCGACTCAATTATTGTCCAATCTTCGAAGCGCAGATCATGACTTTGGTTCATAGCTCAACGCCAAAAACATAGGAAAATAACAGTTCGGGAATGGACTAATGAGAATATTGAATGTTTAATGGGGGCATTTGAAAGTACTGAATGGAACGTTTTCATAGATACTTCGGATGGGGTTAAGGAGCTTACTGAGATTGTTTGTGGTTCTATAAGTTTTGTAAAGATGTGATCGTTCTACATCAGAAAGTCGTAAGCGTTTATGCTATTATAATAAGCCATGGATTAGTGTCCGAATCAGACCTCGGTTAAGAATACTGCACCCTTGGCTTAGAACCTTCTTTAATGTTAAAACAAATCAAGGATTTCAGGAATAGTACATACAATCGCATTTGCTCAAATAACTTCCTAAACATTCAGTATTTAACGAAACCATGGTGTACATATAGTATTCTAATCGAAACGAGCCAAATACCAAGGTCCTTTAATAAAAATACATACAAATCAGAAAGCGGCTCCCTACATCGGAGCCGAGAGCCCTGCCCTACAATATTGACAGCGCTAAAACCGAGAAACATTTGGGCTGGTTCGTCACCTATATGCTTCACGTGAATGTGTTTTTAATAATTATGTTGTCCATTCACATTGTTGGTTATCAACAATGTGCCATTCCTTGTCAAAGGTTTAAGAGCCCCTGAAATTTGCAAAGGGTTTTTTTCTTCTTATTCTTTTGAATTTATGTTGTTAATGTAGAGACACGGGAAGGGGCCGGTCCTCTATTTAAAAAGAACGATTATTTACCAAATACAACAAAGCAGAATCCTTATGATGACGTCAAAAACATAAAACAATTTCCTGTATTGATTTGAATCCTCCAAAACTATAGCGCTCAGTATACAAAACAGCATTTTACACATGCGCATTAAGATCGAAAAGTCAACACGAGGCTGGCCCGACACAAGTTAACAACATTCCGACTCAATCAGCCCTAGAAATGACAGTATTTCTCGGTTAAAAAGAGGATTAAAGATATAGACCCCTTGCATTGGCCATTTATAAAAACAATGACGTCATGTGCAATCTAGACTGGTAATGATAAAGACGGATACTGGTCTTACAGGCCCAATGGTTTCGTTGGATACCATGATTTCATAGGATAAACGTCCAGTGACGTAAGCTTTCCATATCTGTGTTATGGTTGGTCCAAGGTGATTTGTCAGCTGGCACTTTCGAACGTCTGCATGCAGCGTGTGCATAATGTTGTCTACATCATGTAGTCTTGTTTTATTCACTACGTAATAAATGTGTACGTGACTGCGAATCTCCGTGTGAAATGAATGCGAGGTCAAAGGTACGTCTGTGCTCGATTTCACACGGAGTTAAGATTGCTCGTAAGTGCAAATTCATCTTAATTGCTAAGCAAAGTGTGATGTCACAATACAAATCACTATGGTAATACTGACTAATGTGACCTAAGATCTTCCCTAAAAGAAACCGGGACTGGTTGCAGCAAAGTGTTACAACGTTCACTTTACTGCAACATAGTCACGTCAAAATGTTCACAAATGCAGTGAATGTGAGTTGTACGGAAAATATTGAATTTTAATTTTAAAAGCAGACGACAGTACATTGCCCAACACATACTGCGTCATGATTGGTCCGACAGATTGAAGCGCAAACGTTCGCGCTATCGAAACGCACAGTTCCCCAGTGTGTTGCCGTTTGTAAAATTATTTATTTGATTATTTATTCATTTATTTATTTATTTATTTCAAAATACAATCTAAAGCGCAAGCACCAATAATGTTGAATAAGAAACGAGAAGAAATGTTCAGATTTGACTAAGAAGGGGAAAACCCTCGCATTGGTTTGGACTAAATAAAAAAACAATCCACATGCAAGGCCCTAGTCTGAAGTGGGTTATGAACCGGGGTCAACAAAGGTAAAGGGCAGAGAAAGAAACAACAGAGCCAACCTGACATAAATTAATAGAGTGGATAACAAACCGTAATATTGAATACATTATTTTAAGAATATTCCAAAAAGTAATAATGACTGTATTTTGCATGACGACAAAAAAAATCAGACACAAAAATGTGTAAAATTGTTTTCAGTAAATTCACAATTGACAGCAAAAAGAAAGAGGGTGGTTTTTATTGTCGAATGGGCAATAACACATTGAAAACTGAACCATGTTCGAAGTTTATTGACCCAAAAGAAGGAGGCCTGTGACCACTATGATAGTAAACGATACCAGTACAAAGGACCAGAACAAAAGGTTGTCCACAATTTTGGCAAATTCTTGCCATGTAATGGCGTCCTTCCGACGGCAGATGCGCGTCATGAACCAGACGACTCTTTCCGGTAAGGGCTTGTCGGCTGATGTGTGGAACAGCCGGAGTACGTAGACTGATGCGAAGATAGACGTGGCTCCAACCGCTACCATGCAGAACAGGTATGTGACTACAACCAATAAACACATTACAAACAGTTTCAGCTTTAAAACAAAATTCAGTCGTATAAGTCGACGGGAATTGGGCTGAATAAGCCTGCAATAGTTGGATTGCAATAACGTCACGAATTTCCTACAGTCATCTCCGCATTTATTTGAATTTGCCATTTTCGAGGCACAACAACGACGTTGAAATAGAATATTAGATATTAAAATCACCAAAGATGGCGAACGTTAGCCATTCAGAGGGGATTGTGGGATATGTGACGTCATGTGCTACCCCTTGCATTACGGCGTAACAAGCTTCCATCAACTGAGACAAAGGAAGTATCTCATCGGCGATGGCGGCTTGTGCAAGGATTCCGTTGTACCCATAGACATAAGGTTATAGATTTATATTTAAACAACTTTTGATACTTCCACAATTTTTCCATTGAAAATCAATCGTTATCGTTTAAAGGTTGCACAAACAAAACCGCACACCCCAAATGGAAAGTAATGTTTTCGAGGCTCTTGCTGGCGTCAGAATTGTGTGTAAACCACAGGTTTTCAGATCGAGTAAAATGATAAAGCTCATCATAGACCTTTCTATTGCATCGTCACAGCCCGAGTTTTTCCGAAAACAAGGGTGAAAAAACTATAGGAAGCCATAAATGCAAAGCAAAAACAAAAAGCTACCGTTGTAACAATTTTACACAAAAATATTCAAAAAATAGTGTTTAATTTGTTGGAAACGAAGCAACCAATCATGGGATTTCTATTTCTAAATTGAAAGTTTGCAGAAATGTTGAGTGTGGTCACAACATTCTGTTATAACACGATTGAATATTTTGCTAACATTCGGCCGTCCATTCCAACCAGCGCGAAATAGAAAGATCTTTACCCTTCAACTCTTCAACAAAAATAATGATTTTTAGGGTATACGCTATCAACTTACCGACTATGGGTACATCGGTGCCCTGTGGGGGCATTGCACCCGCTATGAGCTGCTGGAAGAGTATGAACGCTAAGAGGTTAGTCATACCAAGAGAGATCTTCTCCCCAGTCTCAGGTGGCATACAAAATACCAGCAATGTAATCGTCGTAAGAAGGACTGATGGAATCAACATACTGAAGACATAGAACATGGAAGCCCTCTGCAATATCAAAGTGTATACCACACGGGAGAAAGGAGCCTCACAACACAGGTACTTGATGAGTTCACGAGTCGACTCGACCTTATTAAGATGCCACACCCCATTATTGCTGAAGATGTATTGGTTGGAGTCTTCATCGTCAAAATAGGAGAGATTCAGTTTATCGGAGGCATAAATCCAGGACAAGAAAGTGGCGTTACATTGCTGAACATCGAACGGAAACTTCCTGACCTGAACATTGCATGATACTCTAAACATTATGGGTGCGTACCACTGAACGGTTCCATCCGAGGTAACACATAGCTCCACGTCATCCGTTCTTAGGAACTCGAAGTCGACACTGGAAGTGAAATTTATAAAGTGTCTCTTGATTATGCAAGTAGAGAAAGTATTAGGCTGACAGATTCATTGAAATTTACGCCAAGAGTTGCTGACCAAAAAACCACAGCATTAAATTTTATAAGACAACAAGTGAAAGAAGTAAAACAAAGCACAATAAAAACAACCATACCCTTTGCAAATTTTACAAGCTGAACTTTTGCTTACTTTTCTAGTAACTTGAGTTTGGGTATCCAGATGTCCGAGTCTGATACGTAAATCATATCTAGTCCGTTGTAGTCGTCAGGGTTCCAGATCAGGAATTCGTCCTTCCATGTCTGTACACAGTCGGATAAATAACAACGGTGGATAAGGTCATCTTATTGAGAGCATCATAAAATGACTTTATGATAATTAATGCAAATATTAAGGTCGACATCGGTGCTCCACCCTTCCCCTGCCTGGTGAACGACTTCTTGTTATTTTCTAACTTACCATTTTTTGCCAGGCGTTCACGGTCAACTGCTGTCTGGGCTCATCCTGCAAAAAGGAAAATGCAAAAATAGGCAAAACAAGGTGACTGCGCGATAAGACGACAATGGATCACATATTCATGTTGTGTTTTTCAGAGTGTGTGAACATTTACGGTTCGTGTAACGAGCGATGTATGGTGGCTATGGCTACGGCTACGGCTACGGCTGGATCACTCCCGTCATCATGTATTGAGGTATATGACGTCCGTAGCAACACCCCTAGCAACAGCCGTAGCCGCAAACTCGGAAACGGCTTTACAAAATGTGTCATGGTCCAGAAGTGGAATGTCCAAAACTACGTGCACTTGAAAAAGTGGCAAATAAGTAACTCTTGGTTCGCTTCAAAATTGAAAAAAACAAACATATTGTGAAATTACTTACAAACTCAACAATTTGAGCGATCAGGACACGGATAGTTACATGGACTGACTGTGAAGAGTTTGTCAAAGGTCTGGTGTTCCGAGGGCCATATTTGCCGAGAAGGTCAACCACGATGCTTTTTTCTGATGCGGAGACAAGTGTTACTACAAAAAAGGAGGTTTCAATCAGCAGTGAAAAAAGGCAAACATTCAACCACCAATTTCTCTTTGAATCTTTGTAGGTTTCCCCGATTATTTTCAGCAAATAAACGGCCTATTTAAATGTTGCGTTATTCTTTTTGTTTCCATTGAAAGCTCCTCAAAACAGTCATTCAATTTCACCTAAAGTAGAGTACTTTGGTCTTGACCCCGAAAAATTGTGTTAGGCCTATTTCTTTCTGAAAGCATCTTTGTTTTAAAGATGGTAATCATAGTAGCATCCTGTGAAACTATTTTGTCTGAAATGCCCCGTTGATTAGAAATCTAATAAAAGTATATCGAACAATGTGAATCTCCAAAACTCTATCCAGGCGAGTTTTGGAGAATAAAAGTTCCGTGGTGTCCGTTTACGAATGCTGCGGCCGGAGATGCGGTCGGTCACCGTGTCCCTTCCCTAACGGGGATGGGTTAAACGTTCTTGATGTAAAAACAGTGACAGCTTTTTTCTTTTTTTTATCAGCATACCCTGCAATATGAAATCACATCAAGCTAGGTTTGATTACAACACTGTAGTTAATTTACTCAATATCATGTGTGGAATTCAGCCTTTTTGCCCGACTGTGTAGAAAATCACTTCACGGGCGGCACCAATGGCGGTATTCTAGAAGACACTGTATATTCAACTGAAACTTTCACAGGTGACTTTCATATTATCTTTCTTGATAATTTCGCATAAAAAATCAAAATTATCGGTGACAAAAAACATGGAATGACTCTACCTGTAACCGCATCTGAACCGGAGGCGCAATAAGCCCCTACCATAATTTTACCCATAATTTGTTGACAATGTATCCCATCTCCTACAAATATTCGGATTTTCTTGATACTATGTTCATATTGTAAAACAATATTTGTTACCGGAGGTCACCTGTTACCGTCGCAATCGTTTGTTTGACCCTGGGTCAAAGGGTTTTTTTTAATAGTGATTTTTGTGGCTTTAATTTCAACAAATTTTCCATTTGTTTTAAAAAAGAAAAATTCCCCAAGAAAGTAGTGCGTCATGTTAGTGTTTGTGTTAAATGTATTTTGGTATTTCAAACTGGCCGCCATATTTGGCGGTCATCTTGGATTTTGTGTATTTAGCCTCGTAATTAAGGGTTCATAAAAAATAATACTTTGAGTTACTCAGGCCTCATCATTGCACCCTCGACCCCAAAAGTCTGCGGGAATATCGATTTTTATTTTAGGGGGAAACTAAAAAATACACTTTTCCACAAACGATTACACATCCCGTACGGTGAAAACAATTTTTTGCAAAGTTGTATAGCATTTGGACATGAAACTATGGAAATTATGAGAAAAATACGGTTTTTTACCATAAATGCACCTAGGCACTTTTTGGCAGCGGACACTTTTTGGCACGACACCGACAGAAAAGACCAACAAGAAGAGAGTTTTGCCTCACACCGCCTTGTAATCGTGTTTCGTGTTTCGTATAAGGAATAAAATCTACTTGCCTATTATATAAACATCCTTTAATAAAAATAGAAAAAGATGAAACCTTAATTCTTCTCTGTTTACTGCTCTCGTATAACTCACCTGCCATGTAGCTGTAAGCCAGTATGATCATGGAGATGCTAAACTTATTCCATCTGGCCATGATGGGTATTAGTTCCTTGTTTGTATGAGTTCGCTGCTTATAAAACAATAAAGTGCAGTAACTGAGTTGATGCTATTTTACAGTGCATTGTCAGTGCTCGTAATACGTTGATGTTCATCCATGCGTCAGGGTATTTCATTCTAAAAGCACATGGTCGAATGATTAGTTGACAAGTTACGTGTAACCTGTCTAAACACAAAGTACAGTTTGCTTTCATTATACTCTACGCATTTACACAAGAAGCATTTCTGTTTATCTGTTTTTCTTTATTGTGGAACATCAAATTCAACTACCAGCAAGTTATCACCTCTCCAAGGTCGAGAGGCATCATCCCTGATTTATGCACGATGCAAGCACAAGTTGTAGTCAATCGATGATGGTGATGACGCTATCGCGTTTATTCCAATAACGAATCGTGAGTTTGTGAGTCTCATAGTTCATGTTTCTCAACCCTGACAGCATTTCAGAAAGACATAATTCTCATACTGCGCAGAAACGTATAATCATCGAGATTTCATAATAATTGAAACTGAAGTGTTTGCTTATTACTATAGCCCACAAATCATGTTGTCCTCAAATCAGCTGTTAATCTACTCATCGGAATGCTCATAGACTTTAAGTTTGAACCATTAGCAGTCAAGGTCATTTTTCTCGCTCGGTAAAACAAAACTGAAAAGGTAAAACAAAAATACTGAAATTGTTTCGTCCCCTCAAAATATTACCTCTTTCACTCAAAATATTATTTCGATACCTCGAAGGAAACGAAATCAGGGGACGAAATAATATTTCGTAATAGTATTTCGAGGTAACGAAACGTTATTTCGAGCAAAATATTATTTCGAGGAAACGAAATAATTTTGCCATTTTTGTTTATACCTTTAAAAGAAATTACCTGTCCCTTCAGGGGCTCCTTAATATTGGCTAATGAGAGACTTTGATACATACCAGGCCCAATTTCATAGCTCTGCTAAAGCAGAACATTATTGCCAATTAGTTTGCTGCTAAGCAAAACTGAGCAACATACCAGTCACAGGTGAAACATGCGACCTGACATCATTAGCTGTTAACCTTATTCTGGTAAACATCAATGTTTTTACGCTAGCTGTTTTTTGTGCTGAAGCAGCAGCTCTTTGAAATCGGGCCCTGGTAATTTTCAATCAATTATTGAGTACATGACTTTGGGCATGCGTATACCTTCTTGCCAGAATTTAGATATTGTTGACGTTATTCTGAGTGCTCTTTGAGATATTCCAGGTAAGGAGGGGGTAATCTGGACAAGTCTTGTAATTACATAATAAATACTGAACTCATCATGGCTTCAGTGACATAGATTTAGAAATCGATGACCTTTATTCCTTTTTCATCATAACAGAAATCAAATCGCCTGACCCAGAGTTAACTATCGTAAACCACTACTAAGTTTAGTCGTTGAAAGTGGTACCCTGGTTCTATTGAACATGACAGTGTCTATAATGGCAAGATAAGAATCTTCATGGGGTTATGTTGATGGCTGAGGCTTTGCCTATGGCTATTGAAATCGAGAGCGCATTTGTGGACATTGTTTTGTTTTTCCTGGGGGTACACTCGCCAAACCATTGGTTGTGTGCAATTTTACCATAAATAGACATATTCCCTTGTAATACTGCCTAGAAAACTGCCAACTTTAACGAAAAACTTTACGATTATAGCATAAAACGTGTGAAAAGCGAGTCAAGAAGTTAAGAGTACTGCGTGGATACAAAAAGAAAAACTAACTAAATGTCTTAGCCCCATCAGGACCGGGCTGTTTTTTGGACTCCTTATTTTCTTAAAGTTATGGCAGCGATGATTATGAAACCTTTTTGCAAGTTTTCATTTCACCTTAGCAATGCTACATGATGACGTTCAAAAATAAATCATTTTTGTGTACTTGTTTACCCATTTTTGGTTAAAATCGTAATTTTACAGTAATTGTTTTGTTCAAATACCATACAACTTTGCCATTTTGTTTACCTTGGCATGGTCCTGATAGGGATCAACCGTTTTAAACGCAAAATTAAAGATTTTGTTGCCATACAATTAACCGCTTTAATACACTGTGCAAGTCATGCAAGTAGTCCAGCGTTGGGTTCATTTGCGCAAGAGTGAGATTTTGTTTCCCCCAAATGTTCCAAAATGCGCGGGCTTTTTTACAGTCTTTTACCAATGACGATGATCAAAACCAAGCAAGCGCAACCAACTTGGATAGGGTCTCAATAATAGTATGTGCGTCCACTTGGTTATCCGGCTTGGGGTTTTTGTTTTTCGTTGTCTGCATGCTGCCTGGTATAAGTGATTGTCGTGATAGTGCTCATTTTCATACTTCTGTCTCTTCGGCGTAAACGAAAATAAAAACAAAGAAAAAAACAAACGATGCTTACATTCAATACATTGGCAGAGAAGTTCACAGGTACGGCAGTCAGCAGTTAGTCGTTGTGATTGTGAAATTAAGCCACAACCACCTTTACCTCTTAATATTAGATTAGCTAATTTACGTTATATTAAAGCCAATAATAATAATAATAATAACAATAATAATAATAGCGCACATTATAATGTGGAGGTTTCAATCGATCGTAGTTGCGTCAAACCACGGTGTTCTCTCCCAGGTCGTCTCAGCTTTCACTGTGCAGCAGGCTACTGTGAAAGACAAAAAATAAAATGTATTAAGGAAATGTATTGCTCTAAAACTATGGACATCCTTAAATCTCACGGATCAAAGGTAATCCAAAATCCGGGTCCGACGGTTCAATATTCTAATCACAGGAGCACACGGACACACATTGACCCGAATTTAATATCATTATAATAGGTTCTTAATATAGAACGGATCACCACATGTGCCAGTTAGTCGAGTCCTTGTTGTCCGAGTCAGAGTCCAAGTCCAAGTTCCTGTTGTCTGAGTCCACAAAAAATGGACTCGAGACCGGTCTGGGGAGTCCGAGACCGGACTCGAGTCCGAGTCCTCCAGCAATGCCACTTGCAAACGCCGAGATGTTTAAATTGTTTAACTGTTACGGTTTGCTATATAATTATTTACACCAACTAATTTGCAACAACAAACATTACATTTACCTCCGTTTTACACTTCAGAACCGACGACATGTCTAAGCAACCTCTCATAGGGGCGTGAAGCTCAAAATCGGGTTCTGGGTTATCCCCCTTGTCAAGTTTATAGCAGACGTACGCCTTGTCCCCATCGCAACCACCCATTCCGCTCAGAACCGCTTGACCCTTTACTAACAAATTGCCTCCAGTCAGCGGTTTGCTACTCTGTTCCAGTGACAAACTTTGTTCGATATCTGGCGCTCCGGATGCATCATTTGATTGTCTGGCGGAGAGTGAGAGCTTCCACATGTCGGTACCGTTCAGGTTCTGCAAGGAGTCTTTAGCAGCCGACCACGTGGTTGCGCTGACCCAGAATTGAACCGTAATATTTTTCACCCCTGGAGCTATCCCCCACGATGTGCCGTATTTGGCACGGTGAAAGGAAACCTCTGATGAGGCTGAAACATGAAGTTAAACATTAGTCAGTATGGTGATCGTCAAGATTAGTTTTAGGGGAATAAAATTCTTTGAAAGAAGTTGGAAAGATTGCTAAAATTGTGTATTTATCAATATTTAAAAAGTTTTTTAGAAATAGCTGTTCAACTACAGAGGTAAATGTTTTTTCGTTCCACGTTATTGGTATTTTAATTGCCTTGTTAACATTCACATTTATCGCGCAACAAATAAACGATTCAACAACTACTTGACATTATAACTGCATGCGTTAGACAAAAGGCCAGGCTTCGAAACAGTTCCCAAAATATCCCAAAATCTTTATATTGATCAATGTGCAAGGTAATAATTCTATGCATAAAAGGAAATAATTGAACCAAATGTCATACATGCGACCATCTTGCTTTGCTACCATTTGGATCGTTCGCCCTTTTCGAAACTTGGGTTTGGGCTTCGACTGAGGGACAGTCCGCCTCTTTGAAGTGCCATACCGAACATACCGAACAAAATACAAAAGCAGCTAAAGAATAACATAAATGAATACACAGGATTCACATCTGGGCTTAAGAATAAAGCGCAAAAACCAACAGTAACATCCATGTCCACAAGTGCAAAAGAAGAATTCCCACCCTGCATAGAGCTGCCTCACGGCCGATTTTGTGTTTGCTGTGCGAGATTCCATTTCATAGCGCTGCTAACCGCAAGCACACGAAAAGACATGCTATGCTTACTGTATGGAAATGAATGACATAACAATAGACTGTGCAAGTCTCGCGCGTATTCGAACATTGGGATCCGTTAAAGCGCGTGAGTTTGTTTCTTTCACGAGTTAAAGCAATGTACGTGGGACCACAGTGGTCCCAAAAATGTTCGAATACGCACGAGACTTGCACGGTCTATACAAATCCATGGTGAACGCGCATTCTCTCCGCCTAAACTTCTTGCCATTCTGAAAATTTAAAACGCAAACACTTAAACTTTTCTGCTATAGTTAGCACGAAAATTTGCCTACTGTTTAAAGCAGCGCTATTAAATTGGCCCTTGTGCCGACTCAAGCTGAGCTGTATGGAAATGCCTCAACCGACGTTTAAGACTGAGTCAACACTCTTTTATTCCCATTCATAAACACCTTGCCGTTAACATCCCACAACCTTTACAATTTAAGAAAATAGAACAATTTGAGACAGTTTAGCCTCAGCCCGCCTCGACTCTGCTTTGAATTTGTGCCGTATCGATACCTCTCGTCTTTTGCGTGTGTAGGGTGCTTGTGTGGCGCTTAGTACATGAAAGTCAAGTATTTTGACGAAATCAAATCATTCAATTACCCCCTTTGACATAGGCCTAGGCCTACTCTTTATGCCAAATTCCATGCTCGTATCATCAATGGCAAACTCCCGCCACCTACTTGTCGTACTGAATAGGGTTTTTGCCTTTTCGTGATTGTGACGAGAGTTACAATACAGTTGTTTCTGTTTTTGGAGTAAACCCACTCAGCCAAGGTTAGGGGAGGTCTTGTTTGGAATTCGCCCATGCCGTCCAGTCCAGTGATTTGACCAAGTGATTTTACCAAGGTAAGGGTTTAATACAAAATACAGTAACAGAAAAGGCTTACCGTCTCCGTTGACCATGTCAGCGTACACCACAAGCAAGACTCCGGCCGTCAGGAGCAACGTCAAGGGTGAGGTTATTCGTGCCATTGTCCAGTTATCTTCTCGGTAAACTACAAGAAGGACTGAAAAGTTTCTAAACGTTTTGCCGGATGGTCGATTCTGCAACAAATGGAGACTGTTGTGTGGGGGATGTTTTTATGAGTGTTTTTTTTTTATTTATTTTTTTATTACAACCTAATTAGGCTCTAATCAGGTCGATGAACGAGTGCTTTTAACGTAAATAGAGCACCTGATACGTTTAAGGAGCTTTGCACCTGACAAGGTAAAACAACCTTCAAAAATTGTTCATGACAATCATTAGTGATTTAGCCTACATACGGTCTCAGACATCATTCGGGAACTACATTGCGTCTCCCTCCCACATGTTTTATTTTTTACATTCAAGGTCCCTAATGGTGACAAGTTTTCACCATAAGCTACGCCCACGTTACATAGTTTGGCTTCATCGGTTCCAGATGCTGTTCACCACTCACATTCAATTCAATTCAATTCAATTATTTATTCATAATCATGCCAGCATGAAAATCGTTTCCTCGGTTTGCACATATAAAAATATTAAAATATAAAAATACACAATATATTTAAACGAGACAATAAAATTAAAAAAACACACACACACAAAACAAAACAAAAAAACAAAACAAAAAAACACATTTAGTTACGTTAGGCCCGCGCTAAACGTCGCACTTTTGCCGTGTCGAACTCAAATGATTTTCGCACGGCAAAAGTGCGACGTTTAGCGCAGGCCTTAGAGGCACCACCGCATAGCCTGGACTTCCTGCGTGGGCACAATTTGTACACAGCTCGAAGAAAGAAAACAAAATCTTATTACCCTATTGAGATTGTGATCATGACACTTGTGTCGTTGAGCAAGGCACTCAACCATAATTGCTTCGTAAAAAGTTGGGAAGGATGTACATTAATCTCTACCAGCCAGGCTCCTAGTGGATAATACCCATGCCTACACCCTTACGAACTGTGAAGGAGGTATCCCTGTTCCAGCCCAAGTAGTAGGTGGCAACAAGCCCCTGTGACTGGTGATTTGGGTCGATAGCCAACATCAGTTAGGTGTAGCCCTTACTTTGAAGTGGTCATCCGTGGTCTTGTGGTGTTGAGCAATCTCCCATGAAAATTCACTTTTAAAAACAAACAAACAAACAAACAGATTTTCGATGCTTATTGTTGTTTTGAGGGTACAGTAAATCAACTTTCAAGTGCATCCGTGCATACAATGTTGACAACCATCATGTTGACATCAACACTAACAAAACGTGCCTGAGGTTAAAACTTGGTAATGATTTATTACAATTTATAATGTGACCTTTTTCTTGGTTGTGAATTGGTTTAATTTGATTTTGTTTTATGATATTTTTATCTCTCCAGTGTAAAAGAAAGACTACCTTGTACTTATCAAATCGCTTTTGTCTACCTCATCGCTTTTGTCTACCTCGAAGTGGCTGCACTTCCCCTAATCCCTCTTATTTGGGTTAAGCAGCGGATTCTAGCAGCAGTCTAAACTTTTAATGTCACCAGCTTTATTATAGTGTCCCCTCCACCCACTTATCAATCACCCTGCATTAGCTTGGGGTCTAGAATTGTGGTTTCGATGTCGTGATAGCCGTATCCTCAAAATGTTGATTTATTAAATTTAATTTACAGTATTTATATGATTAGCGATACTCCTTTACTTATTGTGTAATTCATGATATTCTCTCCCAGAAATGTGTAGTATCATGTCATTGAATTCACAATACTGAGCGCCACCAGGAGTTTGATCCGGAGAAGCGTGGTCGCACGAGGGCACCTGATTTACTCGTCCCCATCAGTTTGTCTGATTAAATACCGCTCGTAGGTAAAGATTATGTAAGAGCAACACCATGACAGGAAAATCAATTTGCACAATATTGTCCTGTGGTTCAGAAAACAAGTTAAAGTTTTTTAAAAAGTATGCTGGTCTCTGCTCGACTTCAGGAGAAGTCTTAGAAGAAGCAGTGCACTTTTACCATAACATTGTAAGGTAGAATTGTTATTTTCTTTAAACCAATTCGTTATTTTCATCTTTAAACCGCACGAATTTGTTATCATTCAATCAATTAAGTTTGGTATCTGCAAATATTGATTACAATGTTGTGTGGGCTTTTGAAGAAAAAAAATAACTGGATTGGTATAAATTCGCCCCTGGTAAAACATCCCCTGTTCATTATACAATTATAAGCATTTATTAAACCCATTTGCAGTGTGGCTTTTTGCACTGGTTACATTCAATCGCCTCTTGGAATATTGATTTGAATTAATTAAATTCTTTGAATATTCATTTGAATTAATTTGAGCTTATGGTTATTTTCATCTCCTCTAGGGCAAATTAAAAGCATAACCTTACTAATGTGTGAAAGGGTTTAACAATGAAACACATTTCGAATGCCTTACACTCCCGTTGGAGAGAAATCGAGGGAAATGGTTGATGTCACTTTCTCTTTTAATTTCAGATACGCAAATGAATCAATATAAATTCAGCCCCCACATGAATAACACAGAAATGGCTGTTTTGGGGGTCAAGTATTGTGGCTTATATATCGTGGTGGCCGTGTCCCTGACGCCTGCTGTCATAGTGCAGTATTTTAGGGGGAAATCGGTTGGCTATAAGGGGCCACACGAGTGTAGCCGATCGATTTTCCACTAAGAATTTAACCCGAAAAAGGCAATTAAAGCAGTTAAACTAGGTAAAAACAATGTGTGAAACGATTTTGAATTGTCCTATAGAGCACCTAATGTTAAAAAGTAAAGTCTTTGTGCTTCGCTCACTGGTTCTTCTCGTAGAAATACCCCGTCGTCACGGTAAAGGGGTGTGACGCACGATTGTAACACTGACGGCGTAGGCAACTAGAAGGACTTAAAAGTTTCTACACGTTTTGCCGGATGATCGATTCTGCAACAAATGGAGACTGTTGTGTGGGGGATGTTTTTACGATTTTGTTGTATTGATTTTTTTTATTACAACCTAATTAGGCTCTAATCAGGTCGATGAACGAGTGCTTTTAACGTAAATAGAGCACCTGATACGTTTAAGGAGCTTTGCACCTGACAAGGTAAAACAACCTTCAAAAATCGTTCATGACAATCATTAGTGATTTAGCCTACATACGGTCTCAGACATCATTCGGGAACAACATTGCGTCTCCCTCCCCCATGTTTAATTTTTTACATTCAAGGTCACTTATGGTGACAAGTTTTCACCATAAGCTACGCCAACGTTACATAGTTTGGCTTCATCGGTTCCAGATGCTATTTACCACTCACATCGTTACGTTAGAGGCGCCACCGCAGAGCCTGGACTTTCTGCGTGGGCACAATTTGTACACAGCTCAACGAAAGAAAACAAAATCTTATTACCCTTTTGAGATTGTGATCATGACACTTGTGTCGTTGAGCAAGGCACTCAACCATAATTGCTTCGTAAAAAGTTGGGAAGGTTGTATATGCTCTACCAGCCAGGCTCCTAGCCAACATCAGTTGGGTATAGTCCTTACTTTGAAGTGGTCACCCGTGGCCTTGTGGTGTTGAGAAATCTCCCGTGAAAATTCACTTTTAAAAACAAACAAACAAACACCCCAACACACCAACAAACAAATAGATTTTTCGGTGCTTATTGTTGTTTTGGGGGTACAGTATAAATCAACTATCAAGTGCATCCGTGCATACAATGTTGACAACCATCATGTTGACATCAACACTAACAAAACGTGCCTGAGGTTAAAACTTGGTAATGATTTATTACAATTTATAATTAGACCTTTTTGCGTCGGACACAAATACTCTTGGTTGTGAATTGGTTTAATTTCATTTTGTTTTATTGATAGTTTTATCTCTCCAGTGTAAAAATGGGTAAAAAAAAGGTAACCTTTTGTACTTATAAAATCGCTTTTTTTCTACCTCAATCGGCTGCATTTTCTTTAATCCCTCTCCTTTGGGGTAAGCATAGCGGATTTTAGGTCGTGATGGTCGTGTTCCAGGTGTTCGCTGTCAAAATTGCAGTCAGAAGTTTTAATGTCACCAGCTTTATTGTAGTGTCCCCTCCACCCACCTATCAATCACCCTGCATTAGCTTGGGGTCTAAAATTGTGGTTTCGATGTCGTGATAGCCGTATCCCCAAAATGTTGATTTATTAGATTTAATTTACAGTATTATGATTAGCGATACTCCTTTACTTATTGTGTAATTCATGATATTCTCTCCCAGAAATGTGTAGTATCATGTCATTGAATTGACAATACAGAGCGCCACCAGGAGTTTGATCCGGAGAAGCGTGGTCGCACGAGGGCACCTGATTTACTCGTCCCCATCAGTTTGTCTGATTAAATACCGCTTGTAGGTAAAGATTATGTAAGAGCAACAGCCTGACAAGAAAATCAATTTGCACAATATTGTCTTGTGGTTATCTTCAGAAAACATGTAAAAGTTTTTAAAAAGTATGCTGGTCTCTTCTCGACTTCAGGAGAAGTCTCTTAGAAGAAGCAGTGCACTTCTACCGTAATATTGTAAGGTATAGTATTGTTGTTTTCTTTAAACCAATTCGTTATTTGCATTTTAAACCGCACGAATCTGTTATCATTCAATCAATTATGTTTGGTATCTTCAAATATTGGTTACAATGTCGTGTGAGCTTTGAAAAAAATAACTGGATTGGTATAAATTCGCCCCTGGTAAAACATCCCCCGCTACTCATTATACATGTACAATTATAAGCATTTATTAAACCCATTTGCAGTGTGGATCTTTGCACTGGTTACGATCAATCGCCTCTTGGAATATTGATTTGAATTAATTAAATTTTTGGAATATTCCTTTGAATTTATTTGAGTTTATGGTTATTTTCATCTTTTCTATAGGGCAATTTAAAAGCAATACCCTTACTAATGTGTGAAAGGGTTTAACAGTGAAACACATTTCGAACGCCTCACACTCCCGTTGGAGAGAAATCGAGGGAAATGGTCGATGTCACTTTCTCTTTTAATTTCAGATACGCAAATGAATCAATATAAATTCAGCCCCCACATGAATAACACAGAAATGGCTGTTTTGGGGTCAAGTATTGTGGCTTATATATCGTGGTGGCCGTGTCCCTGACGCCTGCTGTCATAGTGCAGTATTTTAGGGGGGAAAAGGCAATTAAAGCAGTTAAACTAGGTAAAAACAATGTGTGAAACGATTTTGAATTGTCCTATAGAGCACCTAATGTTAAAAAGTAAAGTCTTTGTGCTTCGCTCACTGGTTCTTCTCGTAGAAATACCCCGTCGTCACGGTAAAGGGGTGTGACGCACGATTGTAACACTGACGGCGTAGGCAACTAGAAGGACTTAAAAGTTTCTACACGTTTTGCCGGATGATCGATTCTGCAACAAATGGAGACTGTTGTGTGGGGGATGTTTTTACGATTTTGTTGTATTGATTTTTTTTTATTACAACCTAATTAGGCTCTAATCAGGTCGATGAACGAGTGCTTTTAACGTAAATAGAGCACCTGATACGTTTAAGGAGCTTTGCACCTGACAAGGTAAAACAACCTTCAAAAATCGTTCATGACAATCATTAGTGATTTAGCCTACATACGGTCTCAGACATCATTCGGGAACAACATTGCGTCTCCCTCCCCCATGTTTTATTTTTTACATTCAAGGTCACTTATGGTGACAAGTTTTCACCATAAGCTACGCCAACGTTACATAGTTTGGCTTCATCGGTTCCAGATGCTATTTACCACTCACATCGTTACGTTAGAGGCGCCACCGCAGAGCCTGGACTTTCTGCGTGGGCACAATTTGTACACAGCTCAACGAAAGAAAACAAAATCTTATTACCCTTTTGAGATTGTGATCATGACACTTGTGTCGTTGAGCAAGGCACTCAACCATAATTGCTTCGTAAAAAGTTGGGAAGGTTGTATATGCTCTACCAGCCAGGCTCCTAGCCAACATCAGTTGGGTATAGTCCTTACTTTGAAGTGGTCACCCGTGGCCTTGTGGTGTTGAGAAATCTCCCGTGAAAATTCACTTTTAAAAACAAACAAACAAACACCCCAACAAACAAACAAACAAATAGATTTTTCGGTGCTTATTGTTGTTTTGGGGGTACAGTATAAATCAACTATCAAGTGCATCCGTGCATACAATGTTGACAACCATCATGTTGACATCAACACTAACAAAACGTGCCTGAGGTTAAAACTTGGTAATGATTTATTACAATTTATAATTAGACCTTTTTGCGTCGGACACAAATACTCTTGGTTGTGAATTGGTTTAATTTCATTTTGTTTTATTGATAGTTTTATCTCTCCAGTGTAAAAATGGGTAAAAAAAAAGGTAACCTTTTGTACTTAAAAAATCGCTTTTTTTTTCTACCTCAATCGGCTGCATTTTCTTTAATCCCTCTCCTTTGGGGTAAGCATAGCGGATTTTAGGTCGTGATGGTCGTGTCCCAGGTGTTCGCTGTCAAAATTGCAGTCAGAAGTTTTAATGTCACCAGCTTTATTGTAGTGTCCCCTCCACCCACCTATCAATCACCCTGCATTAGCTTGGGGTCTAAAATTGTGGTTTCGATGTCGTGATAGCCGTGTGCCCAAAATGTTGATTTATTAGATTTAATTTACAGTATTATGATTAGCGATACTCCTTTACTTATTGTGTAATTCATGATATTCTCTCCCAGAAATGTGTAGTATCATGTCATTGAATTGACAATACAGAGCGCCACCAGGAGTTTGATCCGGAGAAGCGTGGTCGCACGAGGGCACCTGATTTACTCGTCCCCATCAGTTTGTCTGATTAAATACCGCTTGTAGGTAAAGATTATGTAAGAGCAACAGCCTGACAAGAAAATCAATTTGCACAATATTGTCTTGTGGTTATCTTCAGAAAACATGTAAAAGTTTTTAAAAAGTATGCTGGTCTCTTCTCGACTTCAGGAGAAGTCTCTTAGAAGAAGCAGTGCACTTCTACCGTAATATTGTAAGGTATAGTATTGTTGTTTTCTTTAAACCAATTCGTTATTTGCATTTTAAACCGCACGAATCTGTTATCATTCAATCAATTATGTTTGGTATCTTCAAATATTGGTTACAATGTCGTGTGAGCTTTGAAAAAAATAACTGGATTGGTATAAATTCGCCCCTGGTAAAACATCCCCCGCTACTCATTATACATGTACAATTATAAGCATTTATTAAACCCATTTGCAGTGTGGATCTTTGCACTGGTTACGATCAATCGCCTCTTGGAATATTGATTTGAATTAATTAAATTTTTGGAATATTCCTTTGAATTTATTTGAGTTTATGGTTATTTTCATCTTTTCTATAGGGCAATTTAAAAGCAATACCCTTACTAATGTGTGAAAGGGTTTAACAGTGAAACACATTTCGAACGCCTCACACTCCCGTTGGAGAGAAATCGAGGGAAATGGTCGATGTCACTTTCTCTTTTAATTTCAGATACGCAAATGAATCAATATAAATTCAGCCCCCACATGAATAACACAGAAATGGCTGTTTTGGGGTCAAGTATTGTGGCTTATATATCGTGGTGGCCGTGTCCCTGACGCCTGCTGTCATAGTGCAGTATTTTAGGGGGAAATCGGTTGGCTATAAGGGGCCACACGAGTGTAGCCGATCGTTTTTCCCCTAAGAATTTAACCCGAAAAAGGCAATTAAAGCAGTTAAACTAGGTAAAAACAATGTGTGAAACGATTTTGAATTGTCCTATAGAGCACCTAATGTTAAAAAGTAAAGTCTTTGTGCTTCGCTCACTGGTTCTTCTCGTAGAAATACCCCGTCGTCACGGTAAAGGGGTGTGACGCACGATTGTAATACTGACGGCGTAGGCAACTAGAAGGACTTAAAAGTTTCTACACGTTTTGCCGGATGATCGATTCTGCAACAAATGGAGACTGTTGTGTGGGGGATGTTTTTACGATTTTGATGTATTGATTTTTTTTATTACAACCTAATTAGGCTCTAATCAGGTCGATGAACGAGTGCTTTTAACGTAAATAGAGCACCTGATACGTTTAAGGAGCTTCGCACCTGACAAGGTAAAACAACCTTCAAAAATCGTTCATGACAATCATTAGTGATTTAGCCTACATACGGTCTCAGACATCATTCGGGAACTACATTGCGTCTCCTCCCCCATGTTTTATATTTTACATTCAAGGTCCCTAATGGTGACAAGTTTCCACCATAAGCTACGCCAACGTTACATAGTTTGGCTTCATCGGTTCCAGATGCTATTTACCACTCACATCGTTACGTTAGAGGCGCCACCGCAGAGCCTGGACTTCCTGCGTGGGCACAATTTGTACACAGCTCAACGAAAGAAAACAAAATCTTATTACCCTTTTGAGATTGCGATCATGACACTTGTGTCGTTGAGCAAGGCACTCAACCATAATTGCTTCGTAAACAGTTGGGAAGGTTGTACATGCTCTACCAGCCAGGCTCCTAGCCAACATCAGTTAGGTATAGTCCTTACTTTGAAGCAGTGTTGTATGACTCGAGTCCAGGACTCGGACTCGAGTCCGTCTCGAGTCCCAATTTCGGTCGGACACAAATACTCTTGGTTGTGAATTGGTTTAATTTCATTTTGTTTTATTGATAGTTTTATCTCTCCAGTGTAAAAATGGGTTTAAAAAAAGGTAACCTTTTGTACTTATAAAATCGCTTTTTTCTACCTCAATCGGCTGCATTTTCTTTAATCCCTCTTATTTGGGGTAAGCATAGCGGATTTTAGGTCGTGATGGTCGTGTCCCAGGTGTTCGCTGTCAAAATTGCAGTCAGAAGTTTTAATGTCACCAGCTTTATTGTAGTGTCCCCTCCACCCACCTATCAATCACCCTGCATTAGCTTAGGGTCTATTGTGGTTTCGATGTCGTGATAGCCGTATCCCCAAAATGTTGATTTATTAAATTTAATTTACAGTATTATGATTAGCGATACTCCTTTACTTATTGTGTAATTCATGATATTCTCTCCCAGAAATGTGTAGTATCATGTCATTGAATTCACAATACAGAGCGCCACCAGGAGTTTGATCCGGAGAAGCGTGGTCGCACGAGGGCACCTGATTGACTCGTCCCCATCAGTTTGTCTGATTAAATACCGCTTGTAGGTAAAGATTATGTAAGAGCAACAGCCTGACAAGAAAATCAAGTATTGTGGCTTATATATCGTGGTGGCCGTGTCCCTGACGCCTGCTGTCATAGTGCAGTATTTTAGGGGGAAATCGGTTGGCTTTAAGGGGCCACACGAGTGGAGCCGATCGATTTCCCCCTAAGAATTTAACCCCAAAAAGGCAATTAAAGCAGTTAAACTAGGTAAAAACAATGTGTGAAACGATTTTGAATTGTCCTATAGAGCACCTAATGTTAAAAAGTAAAGTCTTTGTGCTTCTCTCACTGGTTCTTCTCGTAGAAATACCCCCACCTTCACGGTAAAGGGGTGTGACGCACGATTGTAATACTGACGGTGTATCAACTGCCAAACGTAGACTTCATGGAGTTCAAAGTTTTTTTGTTGGTTTTTTTTGGCGGGAAAGAAGGGTGGTTTTTTTTCTTCCTCTTTCTTTTTAGTCTCAATACTGTCCTGAATCAGTCAACAAAGTGCATGCACTGCAGCAGTCAGAAGTATACTGTTCTCAAATCACGCGCTATGCGCGCGGGTACCAGCGCAGTGGGTAGATAGCACTGTCTGACGTATGATGATCACCAGTGTAGCATGAAAGGAAAGCGTGGATATTTTGACATGTGCGAGTCGATAAAAGAAGGTCGAAAGTCAGTGCAGTAATTGAACTTGCCAAGTGTTTTATTTGGCTAAAAGCAACAAACCTAAACATAACGTTTAGGGGCTTATATGAGTTGTGATGTAAAGCAATGTTTTTCGCCCATTTTCAATAAAGAAGCGAAGTTGCGACGTTTTTGTAGCTGTAAAAAAAAATTAAGAACAGAAAAAGTCTTGCAACGATTGTAACGACAACTGAGCCGGTTAAATACCGGCAAAATTCAATATATCTGTGAACCAAAGGGAGGCGACATTTAATAAATGGTTTGTTTGAATATAGTTGTTTGCCATGACATTAATGCATTTTTATTTATTTTTTTATTATTACACGGCTATAATAACTGCAACGACCTGCAAATAATGGCACACTGCCCTACCAAACTTAAACGATGGTGTTTAGCAACCCTTTCGTATACTGAATACCTTCTAAACGCTTCCTAAGTACATTCTAAACACTATGTAAACGGCTGACGCGTCAAACGTTTACAGTTTTTACAGTGAACCTGGAACCTGTGCCCCATTTCTTTATCGGTGCAACAATACCCTTGTCATAGTTTATGTAACGAACATACCCATTAGTCTAGTAAAAGTGTTGGTGTTGTACCTTTAATTTATCCAACATCCTTAAGAGGGTCAATTTGTGCCAACTCACTCATTTCTGTGATACCAGAGGCCACCCATACATCGTGGTGGTCTGAGTAAAGCAAAATGTCGTTAGCAACTTCAGCAATTACTCAATTCGTTGTCCGTTTTGATTTTAGTGTAAGTAATTGACCTAATTCACCAATAATTCACACAATAATTGGCTGCGCCACTCCCGCGTGTGCTGTTGTTTGACGTTGGTAAAAGGGGTCAAGAGGCCTAATACAATTCAGATCATGCTCTCTATTGTGGTGCAGCCTAAAAGAGCTGAGTATAATGACAATAACCATCATCACCGATGCTAGCACAACTGCACCACAGCAAACCATTAACAGCAACAATGGAGTAACCAGGTATTTTCAATGGGGGGAGCAGGGGCATAATATAATTATGTATCAAGCCATTCTTTGTGCGTTTTTACGAGCACATCGGGGGGAGTGTTCTGAGCGGTGCAAATTGTCTCCCCTACCCCCACCACCACCACCACCACCCCCCACCCCCCGCTTAATACGCCACTGCTAAAAACAATATACCAAATGAAAAATAGTATTAGCTGTTGCAAACTGCTTACCAACCAAAAGGACCTATGGTATATATGAAAACAAATAGTGGCCAGACGTTTCGACCCTACTAGCAAAGTCTTTCTTTGAGAAAGACTCTGCTAGTCAAAACATCAGGCCACTAAATACATGTAATGTTTTTTTATATTTTAATGTGCACAGTTTTTAAACGTTTCATCAGTAGGCCCTATTTTTGAATACTCTCATTATAGAGCCATTGCATTGACATTGCGGTTACTGTCTGTCTATGGTCGGCCATTTTAGGAGTCAAATTGCAAGTAAAGATAATAGTGGGCGTTTTACCGCGCGCACGTCAACTTAAATGCGCAGTGCACATGCGCACTGCATAATAAGACCATCTCCAAATAGACCCCCTTACAAATGACATGACACTCTCAAAAAGCGCCCTCACTGAGGCCAAAAAGCGCCCTCACTGAGGCAAAATGAGGCAAATCATTGGACGATAGCTGTAGTGCGTAAAACGTGGGCGTGACCTCAGCGTACCTGCAGCGTTTCGCGTTATGTAAGGGGTCTATTGGTGGGTGTGGCTGCAGCTGTTGCTAAGGGTGTTGGCAGCTTATGTCTCAAGGCGGACGGAGCCTAGGCCTAAGCCTTAGCCGTGGCCGAAGCCAAATATTCCGAAAATAGCCATAGGCTAATCTGAATGCCAAATTGGCGCAACCAAGAGTTATTATCATGGGTGATGACGTCCGGATATTGAGTCTTCGTTCCAGCCACAGTTTGGTTTACATTGGTGTGGAAAGGGATGAAAACAAGATGGCCTCAGAACAGTAAAACGTTCACTTTAATATACAATTTTACAACATTTAATATATACTTATACATTTCAAAGGTTCCGAGGCCCTTTCTTTAAGACTACATGTTTTTCTAGCTATTTTGTTTATATTGTCATTATTAGGCCTATAGTTAAAATCATTTTTTTAATCAGCTAGTTCTTACACCGAGTTTACGTATCTCATTAGGAATTGGTCACAGTCGGCTTACAGCCAAGCAGTTCGAACCGAAGAGCTATGGTGTCGTGCCACTCGAAGGGGATAATGCGCACCAATGTCGCTAGAATGGGCTCGTCAAAGCGGCTTTCCGCGATGCCAGTCGAGTTAACGTTGCCATCAAAAACCTGAGTTAAGTAAAAACAATAATTTAAAGAAAACCTAGACATTAGGTGTTTGTGAACAAACACAAAGCTGTTCTGAGTAGTTTTGCTTTGATTAAACGCTCCAAGACTTTAAATTTGGTCTAACTGAGAGGTAGAAGACCATTCACCTTTGACATGCCTTTAGTTTGAATTTAAAGGTGCCTATCATCTTCTACTACCATCTTCAAGAAAAACCTCAAAACTACTTTTTCAGTCAGCCTCGTCATTAATCCTTTGTTGTCTTGTGTGTGTTTTTTTCTTGTTTCTTTGCATTGGTCTTGTTTAATTGTTCAGCGCTTTGATATTTGTTAAAGGCGCTATATAAATACCATATTATTATTATTATTATTATCAAAACCTAAACCAAAATGAAACTTCATTCTGATACTGACTCTAAAACTGAACAGGTCTCACAAGTTAATACATAGAGCAAAGTACCCCTTATATCGAGTAACAGTTCTCACAAGTTAGCATATAAAGTGAACTAACCCTCATATCAAGGACATGGTATCACAAATTAAGCGAATTACCCCTCATATCAAGAAAAAGGTATCATAAGTTAGTACGTAAAGTGTACGTATAGTGCCCTACCCGTCATATCAAGGAACGGGTATCACAAGTTAGTCTGTAAAGCTAACTACCGCTCATATGAACGAGCAGGTCACACAAGTTAGTGCAAAGCAAAATAACCCTCATATCAAGGAATTAACAGGTTTAAAGTTAGTATGTTAAGCGAACATAAGCCTTTATATCGAGGAACAGGACTCACAACAGGACTCGTAAAGCGTAATAATCCTGTTTTTCAAGGAAGAGGTCTCATAGGTTAGTATGTAAAGTGTACATATAGTGAACTACTCTTCATATCAAAGAACCGATCTTACAATTGATTCTTTAAGCGAACCACCCCTCATATCAAGGATTAGGACTCAAAAACTAGTACGTAAAGCGAAATAATCTTGTGTATCAAGGAACAGTATTCATAATTTAGTACGTAAAGCAATCAAATCACAGGTCTCACAAGTTAGTACGTAAAGCAAAATCCCCTCATATCGTGGAATTTACAAGATTTAAAGTTTGTATGTAAAGCGAACATAAGCCCTTATATCGAGAAACAGGTCTCTTAAGTTAGCAAGTAAAGATGTGTCCATGCTGTTGTATTAAAATCGTAGTTGTAAAATTTTTCGTGTCTTTTTAATACCGAGTATGTTATTTTTGTTGGGATAAAATAGTAAATGCGGTATAAGTTACTAAGTTAGTACGTAAAGCAAACTACCGCTCATTCAAGGAATTGTGAACTCGAACCAAATTATTAATTCAAAACAAATTATTAATCCGTTTCTACGCCTGCTTTCCGTCGATAACATCTCAGTGCATGCAAGGCCCGCGAGTACACATTTTTGCAAAGGGGTGCTGTTTTTTTCAAGGACAATTATTGACGTGAGCAGAGCGCAAAGCCATTACGGTGATGGTACAGGTCCACTTAAATGCTCTGTCGTACAAGCACAGACACAATTTGGCACACAAATCTCTCTTTTGTTTGGGGGGCAGGATTATTATTAGTGTAATTTGCAAAATGATTACCCCAAAATTACTTGTTTTTACGAGGCGAAGGTGAGTGAAAAGATATTTAGTTTTCGAGACTCTTGCAGTAAATTACTAGAATCGCGGTTCAAACTGATAAATATTTCCAAGGCTAGTTGTTCACGTACATTTATCGTTCTTTTCATTAATATTGTCATTGAATAACAAAATATGTGAGGTTTAGAAGTGATAAGTCCCAAGGGAACAATAAGTGCCTCTCGTTGATTATTTTTTTATAAGGATGAACACAATAGTTTTTGAAGGCTTATCCCTGACATCAAATGCTCACTGATCAATTGCTTAGTCATACGTTTTTGACATTACCTTGATGATGAACGAAAATTAAACTGAAGCTACATAATTTTATCCATTGTCATTGACTTGACCAACGCATACCAATGAATATTTTATATTTTGATGCCATGTTTATTCTACAAGCATAAGCTGGTAAGAGTTTCCCACCGCGTGTTACAGTGTATCGCTTTGGGCGACTAGGTTGTCCAGTGGCTAAAAGGTAGCCACTGGACCGCCCAGCCGCCCAAAGTGATAGGATGTTGTACAGGGTTTCTTTATTTTTGTTAGTTTCCTGATTTTATTTTAATTTTACTTATTAAATCGTTAGTTTAAAATGTAGCCATTCCACCAAAATGTTTTTGGTGTGGAAACAAGTGATGTAACAAAAATAAAAATCACCTAAAATTGCACCTATACTTTAATCTCCAGTAAGCTGATTGCTCAAAGGTGCCCGGAAGCTCAATGGTGACCTTATCGTTGCCAGACTTGCACCTTCTTTTTTTACGTGGCCACAGGGTACCTACTACACAGTCTACCTATAGCTTACTCCATTATGATCCGAAGACCTTCGTGATATTTTTGACCCCATTCCTATCGCTTGAGCCGTTTTTTTTTTTTTTTTTGCTGAAAAGATGTTTAGTTTTCGAGACTCGTGCAGTAAATTACTAGAATCGCGATTTAAATTGATAAATATTTCCAAGGCTAGTTGTTTAGCCTACATACAATCATTGTCCCTTTCGTTAATATTGGCATTGATTAACATAATGAGTCAGGTTCAGAAGTGATAAGACCCAAGGGAACAATAAGTACCTCTCGTTAACGGCTACCGGTAATGTTTATGTTGATTATATTTTTATAAGCATTAACAAAATATTTGTAAAGGCTTTGATAGATCATTATTAATTTCCCCCTTCACAGTTGACTTGTAAAATGCTAACAACCATTTATTTATTTATTTTCATTGTAAACTTATTTCATCATAATGACAATGTCAAAAACTTATCAATTAATCAGTGAGCATTTGATGCCAGGTAAAAGCGTTCGAAGACTATTGTGTTATTGGTATGTTTAATTCCGAGGTTGGTATGTTTCTGAAATATTCGTTTATTTCTGAGTTGTTCGTTTAATTCTGAGTTGTTTGTTTATTTCGCTATGGCGCGCGCAGTGGAGGTACACACAGGGCATATTACAGTATCACAATGCTGGCCGTCCGAGCACACTATAGTGCTGAATATGATTTTTTGTAATAATTTTTTAAAACATGTTACACGTATATTATTTAAATTGTTAACCTTTTCAAGATGTCCGTTCACGAAACATTATTTACTTAAGGTAGGGGTGCTTTCAGTGCAGAGTCGAGTCATGTTGTCCGAGTCCGAGCCCTCCCAACCGAGTCCAAGTCCTCTTCGGTCCAAGTCCGAGTCCACAAAAAAATGGACTCGAGACCGGGCTCAAGTCCCTCAGCCTTTGGTGCTTTAGTACATTCCAGCTCCGGGTGCTTTAGTATATTCCAGCACCCCCATTTGTTGTGTCTTTTTAATAATGAATATGTTCTTTTGGGGCTAAAATAGTAAATATGGGAGATGACTATGGGCTTATGTTAATTTTGGCTCTTCACCTCAATGGAAAATGTAATTTGTCTTTTCTACACCTTTCCCCATTCAGCTCTATAGCAACCCCCACCAAATGTTTTGTTTAAAGAAATCCATTGTTAAAAATACCCCGTAAGTTGGCATGTGTAAGGGCATACACACACACACAATCACAACCCGGAAGGCGCCGCGTAAAAAAAAAAGTCGCCGCCAAAAAAAAAAGGTTGCCGCCAAAAAAAAAGTCGCTCCGTAAAAATAAATGGTCGCCGCGTAAAACAAAAAACAAAAACGCCGCGTAAAGAAAAAAGTCGCTGCCCCCAAAGAAGTCGCCGCCCCAAAAAAAAGTCGCTGCGTAAAAAAAAAGTCACCGCGTAAAAAAGAAAGTCGCCGCCAAAAGAAAAAAGTCGACGCGTCAAAGAAAAGTCGCCGCCAAAAAAAAAAGTCGCCGCCAAAAAAGAAAAGGCACCGCGTGAAAAAAAAGCGCCGCCAAAAAAAAAAGGGGGCGCCGCGTAAAAAAAAGCGCCGTTTGAGTGTCCATTATAGAACACCTATTGTGTTTACAATATATCTAATTTTACGCTGTACCTATTCCGTGAAATTTGCCTTGGAATCAAAGATTGTAATATATAAATTGTTTTATAAAAAAAAAATCTGCAATCTAGGACAGGTAGTTTTAGCTTAATCAATATTTCATTCGAGTTCAATCCGATTCGGTTAAGTTTTAAGAGCGTTCAGACACCGAATGAGTTAAAACCGACTTTACTACTGTGTGAACCGAATTGGGTTGAACTCGAATGAGTTAAATCTGTCGGCGAGGGTGGTTTAACGGTAAACCACTTCGGTTTTATCTTTTAAGCACTGCGTGTGGACAGAATAAAAATGACCACATCTGTTTTAACTCACAACAGATGACCACTGACCTGTGTAAGGTCGCTAAGTAAATAATATGCCTACACCTCAACGTGCGCCTAAGCAGGGCCGTGCGCGTGCTTTTGTGAATAAACCGGATGTTGTTGCGTTGGGTCACGGTGCTGTTTGACCTCTTATAGGTCGTTCAGACACAGTAATAAAGTCGGTTTAACTCAAGGTTCAACCCAATCGAGTTCAACTCTGTGTGTCTGAACGGTTCTAAAGTTAGACCGTCGAGCTGGGGGGTTTATCTTTAGACCGCTTCGGGTTTATATCTTTTAACACTGTGTGTGGACAGAATAAAAAAAAGACCACATCCGGTTTAACTCACAACAGCGCGCTGGTATACGATCAGCAGGCACTCGGCAGCAGTATCTCGGCGCGCGGTTTCTGTGAATAAACCGGATGTTAGAGTAATGGGATCGTGTCCGCTTCGACCTCTTAAAACCGAAGATAAACCGTACCCGGTGCTGTCTGAACGCAAGGGGAACACATTTTTTACGACCGCAACCCGCTGCTCGTAAAGGTTAGACCGGTTCGGGTCTAACTTTAGTATGCTGTCTGAACAGGAAGTCAGTCTCCGCAGCACTGCCACTGGGTGCCACGTAGCTGTATTACCGCTACGTGGCACTCCTTTGAAAGGAGACTGGCGTCCGACCAGTAGTCCAGGGGTCGATTTCACAAAAAGCTAAGATTGATCTTGCCCTTTTCACACGAGAAAAAAAACAACATTCCTTGCGACGAATTTAACGAGCACTGAAGTCATCCCACGCCTGACCGCTTTCGCAAGCTTTTACACGACACCAAGTAAAAATGTGACCACGTTCCATGAGACGAGAGTACAGACTTAGCTGGTTACCACTGAACTATAGAGTTTTTGTTCTTAAACAGCGCTAGTACCAGTTAAATGATGACGTATGTCGCGTGTGCACAGTGTGTCGCGGTCGGTAAAAAATAAACCATGTAAACATTCTTCAAAATGGCTGACACTCACGAAGACGTTGGGGAGTCCATTCATAATACTATGCCCGTAATATCCTCCAAAAACGACCGGCGAAGACATCAACCAAAGATAAGAGTAAGAAGGCCAAGAAATCTTGGTGCTACGAGGAAACGATTGCCTTGATAAACATTATGGAGAAGGAAACCACCCAATCTAAAATGGATGGTTTAACCCAAAACGGCCATGTTTGGCGGGAAATCGCGGACGAGGTGGCAAATGGTCGCAACGGTGACCAGTGCCCGGTAACGGTGTGTAAACACACAAAGGTCGGCTCCCGAAGGTTCTTCACGCATGCGTGTTAATACTGCTTTCGCGAGGATTGTCGGTCAATAAACAACGGATCGTTTCACACGAAGGTTTGACTAGATTCCTTGCGAAAAATTACGCTAGCGTAAGATTTTGTCGGAGGTCGGGACCTACTACAAAATTTCGCAAGGTTTGCGAAAATTTCGCAAGGAATGTAGGCGATGTAAAATATTACTGTCCTTTCACACGAAGCCCAAATTGTAATTTTTTTACAAAAAAATTGTAACATTTCGCAAAGAATGTTCGTTTTTTCCGTCGTGTGAAAAGGGCTTTAAGATCGAGAGCGCACGAGTTGTCGCAAGAATCTGGACTTCCGGGCACCTCAAAAAGCAGCTGCAGCGTGTATTGTGGTAGTTATTTCATTCAGTGAATAATTATGGTTTGAAAAAAAAGGCTTAAGTTAGAAATTGTAAATTGTAAACAATTTCTTAACTCTTCGAAAAATGTGTTCTTAAGCTGCCTGAAAGAGATTTTGCGCTTTTGAGCTATAAAAGTGTTTGTTTTTAAATTAATAGGTTGGAAAGATGTTTTAAAATAGAATATAAAACGATTCGCACAAAATATCCCTCAAAATTGTGTAGTTTTCCTTTTACTTCGTGAACTAACACTGTCCGCCATTTTTGTGTAGTCAAAAATTGTGATATTTTTGCACATACGATGGTCGTCATCCCTGATATCTCAAGATTTCAAAAAAGTTGAATGGCAGTATCAGAGCTCCGTATTGATAAAGATACCGCATTCTTGGTGGTCTACTAGTGGTAAGACATTCGCTCTAGAAAGGCAAAGGTCGTGGGTTCGAATTCCACCCGAGTAATAAGCATGTGGGTTTATGTTTTCTTTTCTTTTTTCTTTTCTTCTTTTTTCTTTTTTTCTCTAGGGAAAGTACCGAGTATACAGTGATCTACACACATCGTAAATAATATCCTTTATCCCCGATGGAGATTGAACATCTATTAAATATACTCCCACTAGATGGCTGTTCTCACCTTGGACGCTCCAAATTCATCTTTCACATCAAAGAGGACTGATGTCGATGGCGGTGTGTACTGAACTTTGTATTTGGTCACCCATTGGTTCCACTGATCCTCGCGTCCCTGCATGAGAACGCCAGTGACGTAGGTTGGGACGCCCAAATCCACCTGTATCCACTGGTCGGTGTTCGCCACACGGGGGTGCCACGCACCTATGATATCTACGTGTGCGGGAACTTTGTTGAGACGGCCATCAGCGGGAGTGCTGACGTCATTGTATCCTCCCTCGCGATTCCAGCTGCTTGAAGCAGTGATGCTGTAGTCAGGGATGGAGCCATCTTCCAGACCAAGTTTGCTAGCGCAAGGATCTAAAATGAGAAGGAGCTTAGGGTCACGTTTCTTTGTGCAAAAAATGCTCCACTCGTGAAAAAAAATTGTTCTTGGACAAGATATTGACCCAAAGTTACTGAGACCTCAAAAGAGACTTTGTTTCTTTTCTTTTTTATTATAAATTAATTACAACAATTTAAAATACAACTCTGGTAAAAAGGAAACAGACATTGAATTTTGTTCCCTCCAAAATATTATGTCGTTCCCTCAAAAATGAGTTCCCTCGGAATATTATTTTGAGGGAACGAAATGTATTTAATAATAGTCTGTAGTTTTTGTTTTTTGTTGTTGCTATTGTTGTTTTTGTTTTGTTTAGTTTTGGGGGGTTTTGAGGGGGTGGGGGTTACCTGTTTTATTTTCTGTTCTTTTTTTGTTCTTTTCATTTTTACCTTTCTCTTCATTGTTTTTTTTACCAAAACAAGTTTTTAAGAAATAGAGGGTCAATGAATTTTTCAACAATTAAATTAATTTGTTGTTCTTTACAACACTGGATAATCGGATGTCTTACTATGGGTGTATTGGATACAACAATGGACTACAAACAAGCCAGCGGTTGTGTAACCGTCTCGAAAGAAGAAATCGACTTTACTTTGAAATTCCTCATATCTATGCCAATTGAACATTATTGCATTGTATTCTGCATGACTAGTCCTTCAACATTTCATCAAAGGAGTTTTTATCAGATTTTGAAAAATATTGTTTGCACAGAGTGAAAATAAAACAACATACCTGTAGGTGTTCCCACTGTACACTCTTGCAATGTGGTAGGCGCAATGCTTGTTGATTCCTTGGGCGCGGTTTTGGCGTCGAACTGTACCAAAACGAAAAATAAATGACGAGATTTGTGAAGTCGGTTCATTATTCACTATTCATTGGTGTTTCCATGTGAAAAGTGAAACCAGCTCCTATTTGATGTGTCGCTATAACAAGGTAAATAAGTAATCAGTTCCTGATTCAATCATGTTTTGCATATTAGCTTTCTTTCACAGGCAAGCAGTATAAAACACTTCTTCTTCTTCTTCTTCTCCTCCGAGTATTTCACTCCTACGCTCACCAAACTCATGTCGTGTGCTTGGCGGGGCTTATAGTTGCAAATAAAAATGTGAGCCTTTAACGAACACACATTCTATTTATTGTCAAAGGAGGGCAAATTAATTGGAGGTAAATCTTTTTAAAAATGGGGAATTTGTTGGCAATTGATTAGAATTTGCGTTTATCGAAAATGATCGGATTTTAACTAACTCGTCCCAAAAACTAATTACACATCAATCCCTTTACATAAGAATTAGTCATTAAAAGCATCCACCTGTTGGGATCCTGTTTCGATTACGGAGGTTGAGATGTTCTTTAATGCATAATACGAGTAACCATCTTGGTGACAGAATCCAGCGGTTCGCTTTCTCGAGGCGTTGTTCAGCTGACAGACTCGATTGGTGCGATCGTAGTTGAAAGAGACACACCGCTGATGAAGGAGACACCGGGCTGAACACCTAATGGCAGAGATGCCCGAGATATTCATGAAAGACTGGCCTAGAAGAGCTCGATGCTCAGGCTCGAAAACCGCCTCTCGTTTCAGATTATTGCTGCTACCAAGTTTTAATTCCATGGTTCCTGCGAGAAACACTCCAAGCAAACTTATAATAAATGTCTGGTCCAACATTTCTCCTTTAGTTTTGAATCCTTTTTCTTGCGATCCACTCTTGTATCAAATCACGCTTGTTTGACTCCTCAGCGAAATACGTACCTTTGCATGTTTCCCTCATCAATGACCGCTATTTTGTGTGGTCTGCAGTTTTTGTCACAGATGAAATGGGGGGGGGGGGGTTACAAAAAAAAGTATGCCTATAGGAGCCACACCTACGCACCGTTGAATTGGAGCTCATGAAGATTTCTAGCATTTTTCGGGTAGAGTCTTCTGATCTAAGTGTTAGTATTTTTACCTAGGCCTATTGTGTTTTTTAATTAAGAAATTCAATTTATCACTTTGCACTGATAGCTGCCGTAGTTTGCAAGCCACTTATAGGCTAATTAGCAAAAGGTTGTCCTACAGCCTTGACGTTGTTGAGATTCGTGTCACTAGTTTCCTACAATCATAAAACACAATTATAATCAGTATTGGTTAATTCATCGTTTTTATAGCGGTACGTACGTCAAAACAGAATATATTTTATGGTAACTAAACAATAGGACTATTTATAGGCTTACCAACTAGTTATTGAGGCCAGTTGAATAGGTTAAATACGCTAGGTTTAATGCTATTCGGCGTAGGCTCCTAGCTTTTTATAGGGCCATAATAGTGGCGTAACCAGACATTATCGTTGGGGGCAAAGACATAATTTGTAGCTATTTAGCCTCGTATCGAACTTTCATTTTGTACAACTCTCGCTCGTTTGAGGGGGACAAAGGGGGTGCTCACCGATTGGGTGCGACGATTATTCCCCTCGGCGCTAGACTTGATGACAAGTCGTTAGTCAGTGTCTATTTGTCTGCCAGCGCTGCCTATTACAAACACACATCCCGCCGTTCATGCAACAGTCACAGTGCGATTATACATTCATGCAACGGTCGTAGGTAGCGCACATATTGGGATCGAGGATGTGTGTACCGTCCCCGCAACTAGACCGCACAACAATTACCGACTTGATTTCAAGACTACCTCGGCGCCCTGCGGCGGGCGTGAGTAGTGAAGGGTGCACCATACTTAATAGGCCAAGTATGTTTATCATAATGTGTAACCCCACAAAATCTTTTGAATTATAACGTCTTGGGGCCATGCAATTTATAGATTGTGTAATTATAAGAATCTATCACAATCTGTGGGTTCCGTGTTTCAACTTCTGAGGAGATTTTATAAAGTTAGGCTTTAAAGTTGGTCCTATTTGGCTTGGGAATGGGAAGAGTGCCTCATGAAAACTGGCACTGGCAGCAAGTCGGTTTGGGAATATAAACACTTTTTCGGGGGGGGGTTCTGGGCTAATTAGCAGAAATTCCAAACGGCTGATCTGAAGTTTAGTTGTCTGGAAATATATCTTGTTGGTTTTCAAGAGGCTGAGAGACTTCAAATATTCTTTGAGTACTTTTGAATTTAGCATTTAGCATTAGTTGCTATGGGAGTAGTAGTGTGGTTCACACCCTGCTGAAACAGCAACTCAAATAAAATAGCGCCCTCAAGAGTTGAAAGTTATTTGCCGTTGTTGATTCCTTGTACTTTTTTTTTGTAGTGTACACGTTTTGTTGAAAGAGCTCATATACGTTTCGTCTGCTGTCTGCTTACCCATAAAAATACCCAGCCTGTTTATTAATTATAATCCGTTATGGCAGGAAAGGTGGGTAACTTTTACATATGTAGTCCGTTTACATATGTAGTCCCCTCCTTTATTTTCATGCAATATATTTATGCAATATATTTATGTTTCTACGCACTTTGTTATGTATTGTTAAGATGATGCCATGCCATGGGCGAACTTTACCTGATTTCTAGCACTGGTGGGCCGGACGTCAGTGTCTTTTGCACTTTGTATGTGTTCCGTGGGACCAGTCCCAACTATACTTGGGACGATTGTCAAGTTGGGACGGAACATATGCAACGGGAGGAGTCCAACCTGGGCTACCTGATTTCTAGCCAGACATGGACTTGGGAGTGGGTGTACTGTCTGACTGTAAACACTAAATACAGTCAGCGGTCAGACAGTAACCCACTCCAAGTAACTGGGGTGCAGCTGCACTAAAAAAATACCTACTAGTACTAATTAATACAGCATACGCAATGTACCGGCAGTACGGGTGCATAGGCTTTTTACAGGAATTTTTGCTTTGGTGGGATTTCTTACAATAGTCGGACATTACTAAAATATGTTTCTCAGATGACACTGACTGACCTAATGTCAGACAATAGAAGGACAACCCACTATAAGAGATATCCAATATCAGAAGACACGATAAACCATTACCATGATTACTGTGCTTGTGGTAATGTCTTACAATACTACTAGGGCATCCCACTATTTGAAGAACTCACTTTTAAAACCAATGCAAACTCATCCCATCCACGGCAGCCATGCTTGCTAATCTTTAAACATTCAATCCCGTTGTCATGCAGTTGACATGCCGCGTGCAAAACATGTGCAAGCGATCTCCAAAAATACCCAAGTTACTGGTAATTATTATAAATCCTAAAATAAGTAAAATGTACCTAAAAATATGAAAAGCAAAATACTCATTTTACCTCCTGAAATTTTAAACAAAATGTTCCTATATTCTATGGGAGTTTCAATAGAAAACAAGAAACTGTAAAAATTATTATTATCCCAACCTGAAGTAAGTACCTGCCAAGATCACCCTGGGGGGTCTTTTCACGCTGAACACGATAACGCTATTCACAACACGCTAAACTGGATCATTTTGGCCGAAGGGCTTGCCAAATAAATATTGTCTCAGTATTGTAAGATTTTACCACTACGAGAGGGCAATGATTTCTGATCATAATAAGAAATCCTACTATTGAAGGACTGGTAAGGATGTCTGGTAAAAAATCGATGCACCCGTACTGACCGGTGGCTACTCAAAAATCAGCATATTCTATGGTCATTGAAGACTGCACTGCATTAATAGTGTTAATACTATAATAGTATTTTTAGCATTTAGTGTTCATTGTGCACATAAGATGTTCAGTGTAGACTTTAAATATTTTGCTGTTCAAAACTGCTGGATGGACGTCAGTATATGTTGCAATGGAGGAGTCCAACCTGGGCTAGATGAATATGTTCCCTGTTGTATCCGATTTCTTGTAAGTTGTATACATTACAACAACTAATCAGGATACAAAAATTACAACTGTCAGTGTCAGTGGCATGCTTTTTCTTTGAAGCAATGGTCAGGATGGATACTCAAAATGTAACGGTTGGTATAGTCCATTAGTAGCTTAGACTACAAGTGTACTCCTTGTCAACGTACATGACACAACATTTAGGCCTGGCAATGAAACCCAGGATACCTTATATTATAAGTGAAGTGAATCACTGTAGCTCGCAAGCATGAAGAAACCTGTAAAACAAGGGTGCTTGTTATATGTGAACCAGAAACACCTGGGTTAACCCCTACTCTTCCACGATAAGTGGTCTGGTTTCTTTTACGTGCACTGCCAATCCTAGTACACAGAACCTATGGCTTAATGTCCCATCTGAAGGGCAAAGCATGTATGGTAAAGTATCTTGCTCAAGGACACAAGTGCTATGATGTGACCATGACTCGAACCCACACTCTGCCGATCAGAAACAACAGAAGAACTCAGCAACTCTCCATTTCTCAAAATACAAACATACAAATAGTCTCTTTGTGCATGACAAAAGAAAGGGGGACGGCCCGTATCAGGTTGGGCAAGATTCTAGAAATTTATATGGACCATCCCTTTTTTAGGGTGGGGGTGGTGGGGAGGTTAGGGGGGATGATTGTGCAATGGAAAAGATTCAAACCTGGATCAGCCGATATCATGGGAATTCAATTTCAATACAATGTATATTATTATCTTTTTCTGGCGGTTAATTGATAGAGGAAGAACATTGTTCACGTTTTGTTTAACCCTTATGGCATTCCACTAAATTAGCTAGTATGTGGGTGCTAACTATAATAAACATTTTTAGCTCTATAAGTACTGCAAAAGCATTTTCAGTTGCCTATTGTTTCCTTTTGTTTTAAATTGTCAATAGTGTCCAATTGACGTGAGTTCAAAGTGAGTTCTTGTTGCTTCTTTTTAAAACATTAAAATCTGTTTCAATTTCAGCCCATTTTGTATTCTTACCATCGAAGCTCCTGCTCTTGGCGAGTGAGGATAGGTAAGTGGATGGTTTACCCTAGTAGGTTATAACAAATGTTTCCTGTGAATTATTCTGCTTTGCAGTTTGTTTTGTATCAAACACAGAAAATCTCTTTTCAAGAAATGTGGTTATTATGGTTGATGTTGGCTGTGTACCAAAAATGACGACTGCATGTCATTACTTCATTGCTTAGAATAATTGTAACTTTTCTGTTACTTTAATTATTATTGCATATAATGTTCTGTGTATTTTATTCTTGTTTTCATGCCATTGAAAGGCCAAACAACTTCCCCTGGTGGGGCAATACAGTTTTATCTTTCTTTTTATCTGTCCATCTATCTATTAAGTTTCATTTTGGTTGCGGAATTATTGAAACAATAAATTACCAAAATCAAATGCTTTTTTTAAATTTTGACTTGTTTTCATGAATCATACCTTTCCTTACTCTCAGCTTTGGCATTGAAAGGTATCGACTATGAATATTCAGCGGTGAATCTGTTAAAATCAGAACAACTCGGAGAGAAATATTTGTCTGTGAACCCAACGGGTCAGGTGCCAGCCTTGCAGATAGACAGCATGGTGCTCACCCAGTCAGTAAGTGATGATCAATACTGATGAAACATGTGATATGGCAGGCCTGGAATTACACGGAGGCCAAGGCCTCTTTTGCCCCTGGTACTGGCCTCAGTGCCCCTTCAAAAGTTTTCCAAAGACTTTAAGATTTTTCCACTGGAAGTGCCCCTTGCAAAATGAAAATGGCCTTGCCCTCTCAAAATATGAAATTCCAGGTCTCATATAGGAAATATTATTTAAGTGAAGTGAATCATTTTTCTTTCATGGTTCCTTATTACATGAGTGAGAGGAGTGAAGCATTGTCAGGAGAACTTTGCTCTCAAAGAGAATAACATGATTTGATTATCAACAAAAAGAATTCTTTGCTGACAGTTTATTTAAGTTCACTGTGCTTTTCCCCTTTTCATGTTGTTTGTACAGTCCTTGATGGTTTGATGGCCGTTATGTGAGACTAAAGTTGAATGAGACGGAATACTGTGTCCATTTACTTCATTTCTGTCACAATTGAAGTTGTCGCAAACTGTAGATTTATTAAAATTTTAAATCTCGAGATTATTGAAATTTACCTCTTTTAACATGCCTCCGGTTTTGTTGTCCATCTCTCTAAAGTGTTTAAAAGTCTGTCATTTATTTTACTGTGTAGTGTATTGTTTGGTTGTCTGTAATTGATGTTTGAAACATTGTGTGCATCATCATGTTACACCTTGGATGATGATTAAATAATCATGGGGTAAATTCTGTAACCTTTAAAAAATGGATGAAATAATGCAGGACAGTGAGAATAAAGTTACTCTGAATTTATTTCATTATGTGCTACCACTGCCATTTCATCCAGTATAAAACAATGTGAAAACCACACACTCTCACTACTGTGGTGTTGCTGGGCACTGCAGGTTGGTGGAAAGCTAGGCTGTTGAAAGTTAGGGGGTGAAAAGCTAGGCCAATGAAATTTTTGGGTTTGGAATTTTAACAACAAAATTTTACACAAGCTCTTCAAGGTCCCTACATTCATGTCAAATCACTTATGATATTTTAATAACTTTACATCACAAGTTGGATTTATATTAGATGTATCATGCTAATTCCTTTGTTAAAAAGCTTGTGATAATCAGTTATGAAATGAGTATCTCTCCTTTCAGAACGCAATAATAGAGTACCTTGACGAGACGAGGGATGCACCATCTTTGCTTCCTAAAGACCCAAAGAAACGCTTCCTTGTAAGTAATGTAAATCTAATTTGGTTTTACCCTTACACCGGTGTTTTAAGCACTGTATACTCAGTGCTCTCCAGAGCTCTGTGAAAAAAAGGATTCAAACCCACTCTAGCCATCAGGCTAGCTCGGTGGTCTAGTGGTGAGACACCTGCTCTAGCAATGCAAGGTTTGTGGGTTCGAATCCCACCCAAGAGAATCAGGCTCCGTTGATTAATTAAAACACCTTGGAGAGTTAGTTCAGAGTTAAGTCAAGAATCCATATACAAAACGTGCGCTTATTGTGCAATTACAATTATGTTCTTGTGAAATTGTATGCCGCCCCAATGCAAGTTCTTTGCCCATTCCATGAAAGTGGCCCCAGTAACTTCTATTGGTTTGACATAATTGATATTTTACAAATTTCCACTTTTTATTGCGATTCAGGTTCGTGAGCTGTCACAAGTAATTTGTTGCGGAATCCAACCAGTTCAGGTGAGCAACAAAGTTAAATGAGTAATTTTTTCATTCTCAAAACATGTCAGGAAAACAAATATATTCTGGAATCTATCAAGGTGGCAACAATGCAGGAGCAGAGGCAATGGCCTTCAGTCTCTCTGTAAAGTACACAAGGTCTCAAAATTAACACTGGACCGCAGGTCCAAGGTCTGTGATTTGGCATTGGGAGAGTAAATTCATGACTGGACAAGTTCAGCTATCTTTGTGGAGTTTTTTTATTGAATGATAATACCTCAACTCTTGGGGAGCAAAGCAAGTAGGCCTCAGAGGTTAAGCAAGACCAACTCCCTCTCTTCCCATATTACTATTGACATACCTAGATGAAAAACACATGTTGTGAATTAGTTATTGTTAGTTTTTATTTATTTATTTCTTTTTTCTTTCTTTCTTTTTTCTTTTTTTAAATATACATATATATACATGAATATTTCTTTTATATCATCATTTCCTGTAATCAGCAGCTGATCCACTGATAGTTTGGTCAGTAAATGGGATGCAAAAGAAATAAACAGTGTGATGAATTTAGTCTGATGCATTTGAAAGCTGTGCCATCATGCCTCTGTTGCAAAATGTTTCATTTTTGTATCCATAGGATGTATTTTACTCTGTCATCTTATAGACTTCTTGCATGTGACGCCACAAGCCCTAAACAGCGCCCTCACTGAGGTCAATAAAGTTCTATCATTGGCTGTGCAGTGCGTACATGCATGCACGTTTCCATTTTTTACCTAAGTGATGACGGCCAATACATTCAGTTGATACATCATGTTACTTTTATTTTTCTGAATCATTTTGACCCCAGAATTTGAAAATTCTGCGTTTAGTAGGAGACGAGAAGAAAGCGGAATGGGGTCATAGGGCAATCAAAGAAGGATTTGAAGCCCTTGAGAAGCTTTTAGAACAGACTGCTGGCAAATACTGTGTAGATGATGAAATTACTATGGCTGATCTTTGCTTAGTACCACAAGTGTATAACGCCAAAAGGTAAGAAGAATTTGATTATTGTTGTTTTTTTTACAATATGCATTATTTTATCCAGCCCAAAAATTTCCAGTGTTCAGTCAAATTACATTGAAAGGGCCTACCAAAACAATGATACTGCTTCCTGTAACATGCTGAGGAAAAAGGAGAGTCAGCAAGTCAAGAGGATAACTTAATTTAAGAAAAGAATTGACAAGTGCACACCGAGAAATAAAGTGAAAAACAAGCAGGATTGGAATATGAATTGGATTCTGACATTTTGAAGAAGTACATCAGTTAAGTCTTGAATTCTGGTGGTATAATAGTAGTGAAGCGTGCAGCCAGTCAGGACACTTTTCAAAGGATTGATAACGTTGTTAACGGTTGGCAGGTTTTGTGTACGGATCTGTTCGGTTACAGGAAACAAAACAACATGGGTTAGGAATGTCGTTGTATCCGCTCTGTGCGCAGAGATTGTTGCCCTGAAGGAGAAAGTGAGTTATGGGGTACATTCATCTTTTGTATTTCAGACAGAAATTATTTTCTCTGGAGAATTAGCACTGGGATCAAGTTGTAAGAACTAAGCTTTCAGATTAACCGGTTTGATCATTGTTATCGTCACTAATCATACCTATTAAGTGCAACATCCAGATCCAGTAACCTCAGGTGGATTAATGCAATATACTCACATTGTTTATTTTTGGTGATGGATTTTTAGATTTAAAGTGGACATGTCCAAGTTCCCCTTGATTTCAAGAATCGATGCTGCCTTGGTGGAACTGGACAGCTTTAAAGGCTCTCACCCTAGCAAACAGCCAGACTGTCCTGAAGATTTGAGGCAGTGAACGTCAAAACGAGCAGCTTCCAAGAGGAGAGAGTGTCGTATATGCATTGGTAAAAGGGTCGATCATGTTAAGAAATCATTTTGAAAGTCTCTTTTTGAAATATCACTGACTGTACAGTGACTACAAGTTCCGATTATCTTCAAAAACATTTGTTTAGGAATTAACCTTGTGGAAAGAAAAACTGCAAGTCTCAAAAGTTTGAAATGACAACTAAGACAATTGTATTCTCAGGTTAATTGTATACCAATACCTATTTCTTAACTAAGTATAGCAGTTATATATTTACAGATGACAGTTGACTGATAGGTATCTATCCCTTTAACTGTTTTTCAATGTTATGTGGTACTTGGAGGTTGGTTTGTTTTGATAGAGGTTTGGGTTCGATTTCACAAAGAGCTAAGATTGATCTTAAGTCCGAATCAATCTTAACTGCTAAGCAAAGTGTGGTGTCACAATACATATCATTATGGTAGTACTGACAACTCATCTTAAGGTGAATCTTAGTGCTTTGTAAAACCGAGTTCTGGTTTCTTAAAGTGAAACAAAACAGCATACTCTTCTGGGGGTAAGCTGTAAGTGTGGTAATTAAGCATAGTGTTAATATGAGCAAAGCTTACTTATTAGGTAAATCTTTTTTAAAGACTCGCTCATGTTTATATAAAGCAAAGGTGATCATTTAGTTTCCCTTGTTATGGTGTGTGCATAGAAAGTAGAGATTCATTGTTAGGAGTAAAATTTACACTGCAGTTCTGAAAACTGATTTTGTTAATGGGTCAATGGTGAAATGGGTCAATAGTGAAAAAGGGTCAATGTCAATGGGTTAATGGTGAAAAAGAATGTGGCAAAGAAGATAGAGTTCACTGCTGATAAATTTTATAAAGAGCAATTTGAAAGTGTAGATCCAGTTTGATGTGGAAATATTACTAGACATACCTCATACCTGATAAGGTAACCTTAAAAGAAAGGGTCATAGATTGGTTTTTGTCAACGTAATGCTGATTTACAGGTTCAATTGTGCAAACAGATACAATAAGTCACCGGTGAAAGTGTCAGTTGAATACAGTGTCTACTTCTTGAGAAAACAGCAAAAATTGTCGCGGTATTTTCAGCAAGAGCGTCAAACCCATCCACGTTTGGCGGGTTCTAGCCGTGTTGAGGGCAGCATTCAAACGCCACGAACATTTCTAAAAGCCGCCTACGGGTGGTCCTTGGAGATTCAGATTTGTCAAAATACTTGTATTAACTTCTTCATAGGGGGAACTTCAGACTCAGTAATTTCGCAAGAAGCCATCTTTATAATAAGTGGGCTTTTGGATAAAAGTTACACAATGTCTTTTTGAGGTCATAACCAAAGTATAACCCTACCATTAATGGATTGGTCCTGGTAAACAAAATAAAAAATCTCCGTGAGTAAAGAGGTTTCCCCCCCCCCCCCGAAACAGTCAAAATTATGCCAGACGAAGCAAAATATTTTTCTGATTCGTCGTATCTCTCATAACATCACTCACAGCCGCTCTTAAAAACAAATATTGAAGAGATGAGTTGGTCTGTGTTTGAAGACATTACTACCCAGCAGACACTATTATTTAATGTAGAAGCGAAAATTGTGTACATGAGATGATTTGTATGCTCACCTGTTTCCAATTTACTTGTCCAGAATCCATTTATTTCTGTTCGACTCTGTGAACACCTGTATAACGACTGCTCATTGTTTGAGTTGTGGTTGTACATGAGCAAACAAAGTTCATTATCCAATAGATCTTCCCATCTCCTCCGGCTTCAGCTAACTGTCACAACTAGATTACTGAGTCTTTAACCTGATTAAGGCCTGAATAGATTGTTTTCTCTGTTCGAATCGCAGGAAAGTTGGTTGTGAATAGTCAAGTGTACTAGTCATCGCATTGCTAATGGGTCAAGGGGTGCATTTGGACACCTCGAAGCCCACCATTGGGTGTTTACCCACATGGAGGGAGGTTGCATGGTCAGCCCAGTCGGTCTAATTGGCAGTCAAACCACAACACAACCAGACGAGGTAATGTCCTCAAAAGGCACCCAGATGCCCAAACAAATGCAATAGTTTAGGGTGTCTGGAAAGCTTGTGTTTGCAAACCTTAATTGGTTTGTATGGGAGTGGATCGCAGATTTTGGCAGGTTTGGGGAGGTTGTCAAAACTTTAATTGAATTTTCTGTATGCTGAACGGGTTAGTTCTTTAAGCCACTTAACGTCTACCTCGTCTGTCTCACAGTGGATAATTTTTTAGACCGCCCAATGCTCTTCGTTCGCACTCAATTTTGAAACCCTGTATTTTGAGTTTAGGCCCTGTTTCATTTGAAACATTTTTCATGACGTTATTAGGATTGCTTACCAAATATATATTGTTTTAACTGCGAATTGTACTAAGAATGATCATTATTTTGAAACGAAGTTATCACTTCAAATGTGTTTTTTATGTGAGAGCTAAGTTAAGTTTTAACTTGTGTTCTGGTGTCCTGCGTCTTGATACTGCTTTATTATACATGGAGCATTAAATCAATCATTGAGTTTTAGTTAAAGATGTTTTGATACTTTGTTTTTATTCTACGACAAAGTCGTTTCTTGTTGTCATGTCGTAGTGGTAACCGTGGAAACATGTTTACGCGGCTATCGCCTGTTAACCAAACGGGGCATGAAAGATGGCACTTACGTTCGAATCGATGATTGTCTGATCATAGGATACAAATACTTTGTCAATTGCGTCATTCATCAAAAGAATATGGCTGAAGAAAATTGCTATACGCCAATTGAAATCAGAATAAGCTTTGCAAGGTCATTGTACCGTGTAAGATTTGCTTTATGTTTTGAGTGCCGGTTGTGCCTAACCATTCTACCTCCATGGCCTAACATTGACAAGTTAGTGGGACCTCCCCCCCCCCCATTACAGGTTCCGCCCATTTTTTTAAGGCGGCTGCATACGCACTGTTGAAGACACTTGGTTCATTGTCCATAATATACGCCTGCCGAGTAAATTCCCTAACAATGCACTTGATGGTCATTTGCGAAAAGAGGCCCCCTGATACACCGTATGTTTTCGTGGAAATGTTTTAGCAGAATGGGCACGTTCCAAGGGGCTGGAATCCGTCACATTATCCGATCCCATCCGCAAATAGTTATAAGTGCATATATGTGTTTTAGTTTCAGTAAATGTTTTAATTTTAAGACAACAATCGTCAGTTCGTTCAACTATTTTCATAAGGTACCCTATGGTATGTATGTTTGTTAACCACATTTGCTTAAGTGCTGTAATTTGGTCCTGCATTTCCGACAGTTGTGTAGCTGCAGAGACGCAATGGTTTCCCATTCTTCAGTGCAGTGTGGTAAATAAACTTACGTTATCAGAACCAAAGTCTATTATAATTATGGCGGCACCCAGATATACACAATGCATAATTGTGATCTATCTGTGTGGAAGAATACTGCAGGATTGATCTGAAATTAACTTCACTGTCGTTTGGGAGGGGGTGGGGTTTCATTATAAGAATTGAATACATTGTAATTTGTTAATTACAACATATTAAAAGTAGAATTGAAATCCTTTCGACTACAAATGTAATCTTACTGGGCTGGGAAGGAGGCAAAATGAGTCAAATAGGCTAATGAGCACACCGATGCATGATTTTAAACAAATTAAACACGCCATAAACACAACTTTTGTTTCAATTGTTATACGGTAATAATTTATGGTAATATTGACTCTCTTTACATAAGAAATATGTACATAATGCTTGTCTGTTACTACTACATACAGCTGTGTAGCTCAGAGCTACTCATCATAAAATAGGGCCTATGGTATGGTTTTACAATAAATTATTTACAAAAGAGGTAGTGAAAACACAGCGCTGGTGATAAACAGAAAATAACTTCTGAGATTGGCTTGATGGGTGATGAGATAGACCTTTATCAGGTGCCGCCATATTGTTTCTCTCCAAACAAACCATTGTGACCAAACTGGGGCTGGAAGGAAAAATAGTCTTGCACCCTTTGGTGGAATGAGAATTAGAACTAGTTTTGCCATTTGGTATTCAGGAAACCTGACCAAGACTGCAGCAGAGTGATAGAAGTCTAAAGACCGTTATCATGATGGGGTCATCTGTGTCATGTACCCTGCGTACAGCTACGACAATTGTAGCTCTAATTCTCATAAAATTACGGGGGGACCAGACTGCCTTTCCTTTCAGCCTCGGGTTGGTTGCATCGAGTCAAATAGAAGAAAGGCAAGATGGCCCCATCATGATAAAGGTCAGTTGCAGAGAGCGCCTGTTCTTTATACAATGTACACAGAATTGATGGACGAAATATTAGTTTCTCGACGGACTCGGTGTTGTGATGTGTATTTTGGTACGAGAAAAACAGCCTGATAAAAATCTACACGGATAACGAACCATTTAGCTTGTTATAACAAGTTTCGGGAAAGTGAGTTGGCAAGTGATTTTCCATTTTGAATCTCGAAAAATTAAATCAAATTGCAAGCTCACATTGTGTATGAAAAATGGTGGTATTTATAAATTTAAAAGCTTAATAAAATTGAAAACGTTGTTTGATAAACCTCGTAGTTTTTCTCTCTCCATAGGTCATATCAACATTATATAAATCAAATTTCTGTCAATCGAAATGGTGCTTTCTTTCCATTTAGTAAAATATCGCGACTTTAACATCTCATTTTGAATGAAATATTATATATGTATATACGAATAATAATGTATGTCCAGGTGTGTACTAGGCCGTACACTCGCATTCATCAACAATCATATTGGGTATCTCCTCTACTTCGAGTTCACTGACTCCGCCCCTCTCAATCAAATACATCATGGGTAGAGAGGAGAATCTAGCCACACCGCATGTCTGGTAACTACCGGGTCTCAGTCCGAAAATGTCCCGTAAGGTTCGGCGTGAATGCTGACTTCGTTGGCAAGGCCCAGCGCAGCCGTAGGACTCGAAGCCGGCGGGTTCTATTATCCAACGGTTGGTCCATGAGGTGCGTCTGAAGTCCACGTATTTGGGTATCCGACAGCAGCGGTCTGCGTCTGAGCCGTCTGCGGAGCAGTCTACGGGGTCATCACTGAGGAGGGGGGGGGGGGGAACAAAAGAACGGCAAATTAGTAACCAGTATTCATGCGGAGGGATTCGGATGAAAGTGATGGAGTAATTGAGATGGGGAAAAGAATGGGATCATAAACTAAACCGATTTCATTGATTAATTATTTGTTCGCGGAAGAAATATTGTCACCATGTCAGTTGTCATTATCGTTCCTCGAACATACACTACGTGGGGGGGGGAGTGCCTGCTGGGAATGTGCTGGGTGTGCCAGTGAATAATTCATAATAAAAAGAAGGTTTTGGGTTTTTTTTTATCCGAAATCATTTTGAAATCATTTTGATGAAATAGTCGCATCAAGGCTGTTTTGTACTCGACCCATTTTTAAGATAAGATCAACCTTTTAGAGTAAGTCGCAATCAAGAAAATGTGCTAATACTTACATCGGAGCGTATTTCACCGTGTAGACGATGAGCATCGGCACACCTCTCTCCTCGTGGTCCGGTTCTTCTTCCGGACTGAAGTGCACACGATCGGCAACCCTCCTGGCGTAAGACCCGGATCTCATTGGGTCCACGTGCAGTTCCAGACCCAAGTTGGTCGAAGGGGTCTCCATCCATTGCGTCACGGGGGTTGTTGCGTCAAAATTCTTCCAACCGAACGAGTCCAAGTTCATTACTCTGTTAGGACAGAAACAATTTACACAATTAGAGAACAATTTAATACACTAGAGATAATGTGTAACTTGTAAGCAGTCAAACTACCTATTTCTGCATCCAAAGCAACAATTTGCGAACAATTACGGTTTGATGTATTGATAGAATAAAGAAAGTTTTATTTGAAATAGCCTATTTCAACTTGGAAGAAAATTGATTATGTGAACGTCATGGAAAATTTGCAAAATCAACAGGCTGAAATAAACTACTATCTTTTTGTAAGTGTAATGAAAATATATACTTTGAAAACATTTCTCTGAAATACTAACCTTTCATCAACTTTGAGTAGTGTATTGGAGCTATCGCCTTCTCCTTGCGAGTTGTTGGTAGTCACTTGATGGAGAGAGACAAGACCTCCAGTCACTCCATGTCGATGGGTAGAATTCGGCTTATGTATTGAATGATTCGGTAGTTCCTTGTAGACCCGGAGTTCAGCCATCATGACCTCGCTACCTGTCGGCAGTGATGACATGTCGAACGAGTAGACATGACGAGACTGAGAGGCGGAGACAACTCGACCGCGGATACCTTGATTAGATTAAACAGATTGCAATAATTAGGTTATGGTTTTTGAAACTCAACTTGATTATTTACAAGTTCGATTTTTGTTTTGGATTTCCAAAACGTGTATGTAATATTTAGGCTAGACATGCAACTTTGTTTTTGAAGAAAGGAGGAAATCTTCACACCAACTTTGTGTGCGATATTTTTCAAATTTCTATGGCATTGAAAATGAAGGAACAAAGTGGAAAACATCTGATCAGCTGAAATAATGTGAATTTTAGAATGTTCATGGTTTGCATAATGGTATCGAAATTAGAAAGTAATTTAAACATATCAGTCATATTAAAATGTTCACTTGTTTCCCTAATAAAATGAAAAGTGACCGTTGATTATAATAAAATCAGAATTATCAAATGAAAACATGAAGAAATTAAATATATTATGTTTGTTTGCTTACCAGGGTTCTCGCGGACTCCTTGTGTGATAGTCTTTCTTCGGATACGGTGATGTTTCAGAAGCGACGAATATTTGGCATAAATATGATCCGGGATGACTATGTCCTTTCTGTCGATGCTGGGTGCGGCTGAAGGGTCCTTTACACCGAGTCTCTCCATCAAATCCATCTCAAACGGGTCTTCCTCAGAGTCCATCCCCTGGAACGGGTCTGACTGAAAGGGAGCTCCAAGGCAGAGCAGTACCTCGGAAACAACGATAATAATCCAGAAAGAGAAAAGCCGAGCTTCCATGATGATAACTCCAGAAAATTCCAAGACTTGTGGATACGGTTTGACAGGGTAGAGCGAGAGGGTACAATGTAACAGCAAGAGGTAGTGAGATGACACTGAATTTGTAAACTGGTTGTTCCAGCTTTTTATGATTGCCGTTGGGCTGAACAAGTCCAGACGGTTCATCCAGTATCGTGAATGACCAGGTTAACACAATCGGCGTAATCCATTGATACCCCCGCTAGGTGATTACACAGGCTGACGATGGGCTCAATTATGCCGTCTGGTCTATGGTACAAACACAAAGCAGGATCCGCTGGACTTGGCATTTGGAGGAAGTTGAGGGGGCAGACTTTTTCGGGGAGGCAGACCTTTGCAGCATCTCAGGGCTTGACTGTCTTGAGTCAATTTTACTCGCGTGGTGATAATTATAGAAGAATACCTCCTTACGACCGGCATAATTGGTAAAAGAATAGTGTACTTCTTGCGTGGTGTGTGTTTGTAAACATGGCCGACTAGACGTACTAATACAAAATCTGCTATCTTGAAATTGATCTACTGTGTTGCGTTTGCATTGTTAGTTTTGAGGTATCAAAACACAGAGAAAGGACACACAGTGGGTCCTTTTTCTTGATATCCAAACATACAATCAAATCCGTCATGAGTCAATGAACAAAAACTCAACAGTTACGCACAATATATCTTCAAAAATGTCAAGACCGAACACAATTATTTGTTTTCGCGAAAACTGTTGAACGGTGTTTATCGCTAATTGCATCTAAAGTTAGTCAAGTCATTCATCCATGGTTAAGTACACTGACATTTATTCCCCATGTTGATCATGATGTTTTAGATTTAAAGTCATTTGCCTTAATTACAATCCTTCCACTTCAGACATATCTTTAAGTATTTAAATTAGGTCAATTATATCATTTTAAAAAGTCTTTTGATAATTAAATCGGTAAAAAACGTTGCGGCAATTACTCTGGAGGGTTGGCACTGGTATAAACTTGATATTCAGTAAGCTTTCAGATGAAAACTAATATTTTTTGTTGTTCTTACATTTTCTTAAGATAACTAACAATCTTACACTTTGTCTTGGATGTCCGTAATAATGGTGAAGAAACAGCAGGAAATAGATCTGGATCACATTTCTGTTTTGTTTCTTTAGTCAACATAATATCATACAGCCATTAACTCATGTGTCAACATTCTTACAAATTCATAACACATTGGTTGACGTGACTGGATGCACTCATGCGCACAAGCGATATCATTGCAGACTGTCACTTCGTGAATGTGTGAACTGGTCCATTAAGGGCGTGACAAACATCTTTGTGCACCCATTTGAGATGGGGGTTGTCGTGATACAACCGAATCAACAAGTCTGAACAAGTTGCAATCGCCTGAAAATGTCTTAAGAAATCGTTTCCTAACAATTGGGGCAAACAATGTCGCTATAAACTTGAGTGGTTCTCTTTACTCTATTGGATATCAGAACTGTCCACATAAGTGTGGAAGATGGTCCTCGTCCAAAGTTACTACATGTATATAGGGGATTTGCTATAAGCGATTTGGGGTATGTTTTTTGTTGTTGTTGGTTTGGTTTTTTGGTTTTTGTTTTTTGTTTTTGGGTTTTTGTTTAATGCTTTGCGTAATGGTCGGATAGATTGTTTTCAATTTGCCATCTTACAATGTATTTTAAAAATTAACACTAGGCTAAAGTACCTATAATTAATTAGTTATTTTTTACTTCTTTTCGTTAATTCAAATAATAGGTTGACACTCTCAGCAGCAGACAGTTTATACGAATTGCTTCCACTGCTGATGAAAACTATGCAATATAAACAACCTATATGTGTTTATTAACTATCATTTACCAGTGCAACTTCTTTTATATGAACCGCTGTCAACAACTTTCAGTCTTATGTAAGGATACTACAAAATGAGTAAGTTAAAACCATTAGCAGGCATGCTATTTGGCACTTAGAGAAAAGTACAGGACTCAAAAAATGAGTACAAAAGCTGACCTACATGAAGAATGGCAGAGGCTTTTACAGACTTCTCAGGGCAGCTATTTTAACAACAACTTGACAGACTTTTCTAAGGAAGGAAAAATTAGCACTTACTTAAGAATAACACTGAAATCCTATCCGAAAATGTCATCACCGTGGAACAGATTAATTTCCATTGACTCCTCTTTTCTTGACACTAACTTTGTTCTGTTGTTTACCTGCAACTTTGTTTTGAGGTGTGATGTTTTCTTTGCTGAAACATCTCTCTTGATCGGTGTCTGTGGTACCTCTTGTTCTGGTACGTAAAACAAATCAAGAACTTATACTTTTATTTCAACTGTTGAAAGAAGAAAAGTCATAATCTCGTTGCAAAAAAAATCAGTTTCCTATTTGCAATTTCTGGTGCAACAATCATAGTGTTTCAAAACTAAAGGACACAAGGAGCATTATCTCAAGGATGAGGGGGCGCGTGCCCATGCCAAGAAATCTGTAAGACACTAGGTACAGCTAGACACCCTAATTTTCAAACATCTGTCCTTTTTTTCTGTCTGTTTTTATTTTCAAATAAGTTTTATAGTGAATTGTGGGAGCAAATTTGTTCAACTCTATTCCAAACTGCAAACACTACATATCCCATAGGACTCACTGATCACCCCCCCCCCCATAGATTGACTTTTGTGACCTCAGGAAGAGCCCTCTTTGCCTAAAATGTGTTTTGAAAAGTATAAGCTGTGACATATTTGTTTTTCCGTAGGCATATTTTGGCAACTAAGACTTACTTATTTTTCATCCGAGGAAAAATGGTGTAAATATTGTACCTGGTGTCGCTGGTCGCTGTGATGTACTACATGGCGTGAATTGAGCCTGAAGAGAAATTTGTGAAGGTCGTTGAACATGTCCAGATGTTGGAGTTTGAGGAACATCTTGACCTACCAAAATAGATAGCAAACGTGTGTTAATTCACATAAGGTAAGCGAGACAGCACAAAACAGAGCAGGGGATGACAGAACTGCAGTGTATAATATGAATTGAACTCAGCCTTTTTGATACAGACTCGGGCATTGTTTTTGAAAAGAGGTTGGAAAGCTAGGAGGCCAATAGACTCATGTGAAAACACAGAGGGGAGTGAACACATGGTGATGTTGCAGACTTTGGGAGAGGTAGGTGATGTGGACCTGCCCACTTCAACCCCCCCCCCCCCACCCCGGTCTAATCCTGAAGTCTTTTTGAGAACTCCAGAATGATAACCAGCGGAGGCGGATAACACCACCACCCCTCCGAACCCTTGCACACCACCCCACCCCCCAACATGAGGTTTTAAAAAAAATGCACAAATGAACGGTTCGACATGTATCAAATAGGAATATGTCTAGTTTACGCCATATTGATACTTCCTTCCCGTTTCACAACCCCAATCCCACCCCAAAATGTATACTTGGCTAATTATCTATGATGATTTCAAGTGTCGTTTTTAAAGAAACACTAAAGATAATGAAGTATAAATCAAATATTATTGGAGGAAATTTTTTACCCGCAATGGACTTTGGACTGTCAGCCACAAATGATGGATTTATCTCTCCAATATCTGGTACAGCTCTTTGGGCTGGAGACCCAGTTGAGAGTGCTGTCCCCACAAAGGGTGAGCATGGAACATGATGAAATGGTGAGCTGTCAAACAAAGTTGTGGGTATTGTTGTCATGGTCACCCAGACGATTTGCCTCCCGACTCATCTGTGAACAAAATTAATGTGGGGGCACAAGTACATTTATGTACAGTACAATAATATTTAAAACACAATCCACGGACCACAGAAGAAAAAACAACAATTTGCACAAACCACAATTTCAGTACTGGTAATTAGTAAAATAATAGTCACTGTAAAACTAAAAGTAAAACTGTCAACATTAGCCAGGGTTTGGGGCCTATCTAAAGTGTGGCACTATTATTGTAATAATACTAATGCATCATTAAATAGCCCCGGTACTACTACACTGGAGTAGACGGTAATGAAACAAAATGTAATACAAACTTTCACATAGCTAGTTGTGGTTTGCTTTGGGAGAAAATATGAATTGTATGACATGACTCTGTTAGTGTTACAAAGTTCTCGACTCGATCATTCACACAACGCAACTATACTCACCACACAGTCGCCAGTCACACACAAGCTGACAAGTGGTACTTCCGTCTGCACAAGCCCACCAAGTTGAAGTCGTATTTTCACTCCTTTTCTATATTTAAGAATCATGTATAAAAGCAAAAACTGTTCATAAAAACCTCTTAGATTTACAGCAGGAAACAAAAGCACTGTCTTGCCAAGATTCTCGTTATTCTTATGACTGAAGCTAGCCCCAAAACACAGTCAAAATGTTTCACGTGAGCAGACGACAACATCGATTTTCGCGGTTATGTGTGTTGCAAATGGTATTTGGGCCATTGGATTTTACAGAAGGTTATAGTACAGGGAACCCCCATAAAAATTGTAAGTTTTTCCGGAAAGTAAATTTATCAAATAAACCGTATATTTGAATTTTGTTTTGAATTTTGTTTGCACTTAAATAAATTTTAGTTTTGTACAGTAAGGATTTTGTCTGTGCTGCATTTTTTTTTATTACATGCATTTATCAAAAACTTTGCCACCCCTCCAGGTAACAGGTCTTGTTCCTGCACTGTTTGCGTTCATAATCAGTATATATTTAATCGTTTCTGGATGAACTAATTGTTTACATAGCTCAGCGTGGTGGTGTGCTACATTAGTCTGTACTTAAATTTTGTGAAATCGATCCACAAGAGTCCGGAGTTTTTCCAAAAATGGTGCAGAAAATAGTTGATTCTTTATTATATATTTTATGGATTACTTGTAAAGATTGAAATATCATCTGAAAGTTAAAGTTCAGTGGGTAAGTACGATTTGACTTTGTATTATTTTTTTAGCAGTCTTATCTTGTTAATAGGTGAACAACCAATGCAGAAAAAACGTCTGAAATTGTGATTTGTATTGTTATCAACAGCGAAAAGGGCCCAGTTTTGCAGGTCATTTTTTTTTTTACTTGCAATCGTTACTTCACGACTAGTGTTTTAGAATCACTTTAAAGTTTAAGATACTTACAACAAGATTGTTTGACCGTCTGAGAAAGATGATGTCAGTACCTTATTTGAAGGATATGAATTAATGTCAATAGTATTGATAAGTGTTTTTTTGCTAAATTGGCCTAGTAAAAGTCATGAAAGTGTTTGGCTTTTAAAATTTGTGACCTTGATTTTTAAAGGTAGGGTCATACTTTTGTATTGACCCCCCAACAAATTTGGTAATGTCTATCCGGCTTACTTCATGTACTTGTTATAAAGATGGTAATGGTGGTACTGGTAAGCATCCAGCGAAATTAATTTGTCTGAAATACCCAAATATTGATTAGAAACCAAAAAGTATGTCAAAAAATTTGAATCTCTGAAACTCGAGGTGAGATTTGAAAATTTCAAAATTTGATGGTCAGGTGGTGCCCGTGTTTGATTGCTGCAATGCAGAAATGCAGTTGGTACCTGCATCACCTCGTTAAATGTGCTTGTTGATCTGGATGAAAATACATTAACAGGTTTTTTTCTCTGTTTTCTCAACAAGTAGACACTGTAATCAGCTGAAACTTTCAAAAGTGACTTATATTGTATAATCTATTGACAGTTTGGCCTATAAATCAGCATAAGGCCTACTTTGACAAAAACAATCTATGAGCCTACCTAAATAGGTATAGACCAAAATCATTTATTCTTATCTTACAACGTTTAATGTTACTCAGTTTATTTTTACTTCTTTTTTATAGATCTTCTTATGCAGTTGATGGACAAAACAAAAGTCAGAGGCTCTTAAACCATGACAGACTCGCCGTTCTCTAAAAAGAGGAGTGTCTTTGTGAAGACGTATTCCAAAGTCCGACCACTTCAGACCTTCAGACCTGATTTCCCACCATCAAAAAACACTGGAAATGTATCACCAGCTATTCAGTCAAGTACAGCTAAATATGTCAACTTGTATATATTCAAACTAGCAAGTGACTTTTAAAACTTGTAATTTGTTTTTTTCCACAGAAGTTTGAATAGAATGTCATGAATATTGCCATTTTGTAACTTTTTATTCTTAAATTTATAGTTTCTAAAACTTGTTGAAATTAAAACAAAAACATTGTACTTGGAGATTTATTTTAGAGCAATCATAAACAGATTGAAAGTGTTTTATGACATCTCACATATTTTTCCAAGAACCTCAAATGAATTTGAATAGCATTTGAATACTTACTGATGCAGTTATATTCAAAGTTTACATGTCAAAGTTTATAAGTGAACAATGAAGGCACCAATTATTTAAAAATTTGTCCAAACCCGTGGCTGTAACCATGGGATACTCTGCTTTTTGAAGGTAAAAATTGTTATCTATTTATTTATTTTTGCTCTAATTGGGCTCTGCCTCAGTTAGGTTGCACTTTTTAATTGTTGTGATACAATTGTCTTACTTATTATTTCTCTTCAAGCTTCACCATTCCGTTGTGTGTTACCACCAAGTATCGCACCAACCTTGGCACCTGCTAACTCACCGTCATCAGATGCTTCCAGTTCAGAACATCTGGACATTGAAATGATTCCAAGCGAAGTGGATAAATCTGCTACCGAGGAAGAAGATGAGAAAACGTTTGTTACACTTACTCCTGGAGCCAAGAAATCTAAGTAGGTTTGGGGTTTCGCGCATAACATTAGTGTGGTATAGATAACAAGGAAACTAATTTAGTATTGTGTGCCAAAGCTACACTGAAAAGAGAGGATAACTCAGTTCCAAAGTCAATGTGGCAATTCACCATCTACTCCAACTGATTCCCAAGGGTATGGCTCAAGCATGCAAATTTATTCTTTTGAAGAACTAAAGTTACTTTTCAGGGGACAACAAGTTTGTAAGGATCATAGACATGCTGGATACTTTGTTCTTTTAAGGGCAAGGCAGTTTTTAATTGGAACCTCTGTGAGGGAAATTTAAATTTCTACTGGAACTTCTCAAGGTGGTTGCCTCTGTTGCCTCCATATGAAGTACCAGGGCTTGATATCACAAAGCACTAAGATTCATCTTAAGATGAGTTGTCAGAACTACCGTAGTGATTTGTATTGTGACATCACTTTTTGCTTAGCAGTTAAGTTTGATTTGCATTAAGATCAATCTTAACTCTTTGTGAAATCAAGCCCAGGCTTGTCGAGACCTGGGCAACACTTGCTATGGACTTGTTTCTATTCCACACCTGACTTATGTTTACTGGCACTTTTTTTCTCCACATATATGGCGTGTGATGTTGATTTCTGGTGTGCACTCTTATATGCCATGTATAGTGCTGGTTAACTAAAAAGCTGTCAGATTTATATACATTTTAAACAGTTAAATCCAGAAAAAGAAACAAACATTATGTGATTATAAGATTTAATAAAAGTTTTAACTACTGAACAAGTTTACATTTATGAGTTTCGACTACTTTGTATTTTCATTTATGTTTCACAAACTACAGGAAGAATGGCGCTAAGAAGAAGACTTCTACCCCATTGCAGAACATCAGTAACTTCATCAGTGAAAGGCATTCCAACAAGATTGTACCTAAGCGGACAGGAGCTCCCTTCATGTGGTTGAGTAAGTTGTACAAAATAATAACTCGTTATTTTGGCTCTTCCCTTCAACATAAAGCTTGTGGAATGGGAACAATTTCCTTGATGAGTTCAACATTCCACCTGCTCCCAAACTAGCCTTTGTTGGTGCGATGTTGGGCAAATTTGTTTTCCACTATTGCCAATTTTTGTATAACCATCATGATTAATTACAGGCACCAAGAGCAGACCACGTGCTCAGCTAGACTCAATACAAGAGTCGGACCTGGAATCTTCTTCCGGTGATGAGTCTGAATGTGGGACTGATACCAGAGGCAAACAGAAAGCGGCTGATTCCAAAAGGTATGTAGACTAGCTTGTATGTAGACACTGACGGTGTCAAGCTCCCAGTTCCTAAACTACACTGAGTCATACTGAACAGAAAATAATGCACTCAAATACGTTCTCTTTTTGTGTGTGTTGTTACATGGTGATTGCTGTTTTGTCATCTTCTTTGCTTTTATATTGCCTTAAGAAACAATGTCAATGACATATGTCCATCTTCACATTTTATTGTCTAAACAGGAAGACTGACGTGAAAAATGCTGCTCAAGACCCAAAGGATGTTGAGATGGAGGATTGTCAGGAGAGAAGAGTTGGAGTGAAGAAAAACCGCCAGCTCAATCAGGTTCCAAAAACATTTCTCTTCAAGGTTGTGATTTGTGGGGACTTTTCCTGATTTTCTTAAAATACATTAAATATGTACCGTTAGGGGAAAAAGTTCCTTGCCTATATTCCGTCCATACCTACATGTATATGTTTCATATGTTTTGCCCAATTTCATAGAGCTGCATTTAAGCACAAAAAGTAGCTAAGCAAAAATTGAAATTATGCTTACCAGAATAAGGTCACCCGCCAAACCACTGTGTGACATGCACTACCTGGGACTGGTATCCTGCTGATTTTCATGTAGCTGAAAATTGTCAAGCAATATTTTCCGCTTAAGCAGCTCTATGAAATTAGACCAGGGTGCTCTAAAGAGTCTGTAAGTTTTCTGATTACGTAACTCTTGAAGGCAGGGTTTCATCTTTAGAAGATCATTGCACATTTTCACATTTTCTATAAGACAGCAACTCCATTTTGTGTTGGTCGTGGCCGAGCTAATAAAAGCACTGGTCTTGAACTCTAATGTTTCTGACCAGAAGAGTGTGGTTTCAAGTTCAGGTCGTGGCACTTGTGTTCTTGAGCAAGATACTTTACCATAATTGCACTGTCCTTCGGATAGGACACTAAGCTGTAGGTCCGGTGTACTAGGATTGGTAGTGCACTTAAAAGAACCTTCATGGAATAGTAGGTTTTAACCAAAGTGTTTCTGGTTCACATAGCGAGCACCCTTGTTCACAGGATTCTTCAGGCTTGCGAGCTCCATAACAGTGATTAAGTTCACTTATGAGACATTCTTGGTCTCATTTCCAGATATAATAATAATATTTGTTGGTTTTGATGTTACTGTACAGTAGTTTAGTTTCTGCATTGGTGTAATCTTTTTGTTTTTGTCTGTTTAGTTTTTGCAGCCAAGAGGCAAGCTGCACCTACCAATCTTTGTACAAGGCAGAGGAGTTTTCTCAAGTCCACATTGCAGAGGAGGCAAAGAGCAACGTTCCTCCCAGCTCATGGGATCTACTGCGTCTTATACTGATAGCTGCAGTACTGGTGCATACACTGGGGAAAATGGTGAGGAACTTATCACAGAAAGATTCTTCAAACAAGTATTCCATATAACTAGATAATACTAGATATTCAAAAAAACAAGAACAAAAACAAAAGTTACTATTGGAACATTTCAAGGGGCAACAAGGAAAGGACCAGGGGCAACGTTGGCAACTGCCTTTGTTGCCTCCATGAAGCATCAGGCCTGCCTTTATTCAATGATGTTAAACCATTACTACTATTGTGATCACCAGTGTTGCAGGGGTGTACTATTTGTGGCGCTACCACTTTGGTTTATAACTTATACATCTTGCTATCATAACAGCTTTCTCTGGGTAAGCATTCTCTACATTTTGACAAGCTTGAAGAAGTATTTGACTTAGTTAACCTCAGCTACCTTTTCAGCAATAAAAAGTGTTTCCCCTCTTACTTAATTTAGTACCCAATATTCTCTGAAGCAAACTGGAGCATGTCACTGCTAGTACTTTTCAAATTAATACAATTTGCAGCTTCTTTTTTTCAAAATGTTGCTTCAAACCTACCTTAAAACTGACAACTATTTTGATGATTTTCTGTACAATATGATGCAATCGCAATTAGAGGTAACATCTGATGACTCTACCCTGATGATGACTGATGACACAGGAAGTAGATACTCCACCACAGAAGACACCCTGATGGAGGAAGACTACTCCGACATTGAAATACTGAGAGATGTTCCAGGTTTGTGCACCAGTTTTTTTCATGTCATGTTGTGCTCTGGGTTAATTTGTCTTTCCCACTTAAAAGGGGGGGGTAACATTTAAGTGAGCACAGCAGAATAGTGTTGGGGAAAACTTGTTCCACTTCAGCTCCATGAAATCAACCTGAATAGAAGCCCAAGTTTGGGGTTTAAACATTTGTAGGGGGAAATCTGAATGGACCTGAACAGGTTTGGAATTTCATCTCTGAGAGGGCAGGATCATTTTCATTTTGCAAAGGGCACTTCCATTGGAAAATCTTAAAGTCTATGAGAACTATTGAAGGAGCACCAAGGCCAAGACCAGGGCATCGGAGGTCATGGCCTCTATGTAATTCCAGGCCTGCTTTAAACTAGAAACAATGCTCAATTTAATCAAAGCAGTCAGTTTAAATCCAGTGCAAGGTCTGATAAAGAATTGAAAATGGGAGTATATTTTTAAAAGTATAATATCATCTATATAACACTCACAAACTGGACAGTAAATAATCTTTAAAGTGAAATCATGGTTTCCAAGCTATAAATTTCAACAACCACCTTGTTTTGTTTCTTTACATGTGGAATTGATTTGATTCTTTATACAGACCCAGCAGTGAGGGTCATGAAGCAGCTGACTCCTAAGGTGGCCCACTTGTTCTTACCCAATTCATCCATGGCTACACAAAGAAAGAATGCTGTCAATACAACTAAAGGTACTAAGACACGGGAGAGGAGTGGTGTGAAAAAAATGATGTGTAAATTTTCATCTATGTTTAATTACAAATATTTTTATTAGGTATAAGGGATTAACCTTGTGAAAAAACGACAATTAAACAATGAGTTGGGCCAGGGCCCAATTTCACAGCTGCACTAAAAAATAATTTACTTTTCTGCTAAGCAAAACTAGCCAGGCCAAGCCAATGGACAGTATGTGTGTTGTGGTATTTTGGCTGGTATTCTTATTCTGGTAAGCAAAAGTGTTTTGTACTTGGCAACTTTTGGTGTTTAAGTAGCGCCATGAAACTGGGCCCTGGTATGAATTTCATTGGCTACAGCTATTGCTATTGTCTATGGTAATTCTCAAGTATGAGCTGAAGTAGATATCTAGCCAAGCTGCGTTAATTTGGGCAGGGTCGTACGTAGTCACTGAAATACTCATCATGGAACCTTTTCATACATTTTGTTACAGCTATGCCAAGAAAAGTGTCCTCAGCATGGCTCAACAAAAAGTCTGTCACAGGTCGGAAGAACTCCACCTTGGCAGAAGATGTGTCTGCGTTGAACATCCAGGACTATGACGCCATCCAGGAATTATCAGCAATAAAAGGTATGAAATAAGAAAACTCTGTGGAGGATTTTGTGGTATGTGACGTTTGAACTTTGCATGGTTTGGATAAAGTAACTATTACTAGTAAACTTGCTTGTACAACCAAGTGTAAATTTCTTATTTAAAGGGAGGATTGTTGGCTCTGAAAAGAGCCGTAGGTATGTCTCATATATTTTTTACAATTAATCTGATTAACAGAACTAATGGATTATAGTTTAATAAGCAAAAAACAGCTTGGTGGCTTGTTATTTGTGGTTTTCAACTTGCAAACTGCTTATAAAGGATAATATAATGATTTCTTTGGGGTTCTCTGGGAAACAAGGGGATTACTGTAGCTTTATGTTTCACAAATCTACCCTTGCAATAAATAAGGCACAAAGAGTATACAAAGATAGATGAAAAGTAAATCTGTATTAGAAAAAGAAAACTGAAGTTTTGTGCACCTTGTACAATATTTTTATTCATGAGGCTTTTGGCTGATTTCCATGCAGTTTTCAACAGTTTGATTACAGCAAAGTGCATTTTTTCCATTTCTTGGTCTCTAGAAGACAATGCCAGGGCTAATTTTGCATCCAGCAAGATAACATCAACTCCAACAAGCAAAGGCAGGAACACAGTGATTCACCACAGGTTCACTCCTGATGCATCATCAATTGATGGTAGGATTACATCTATCCAACTATTCTTCTCTTATTTTAGGAAACGAGCACCTTAAATTACCAATCATACTTTTTATGCCCTGCGGTTGGCCAAGCCACTGGGTGGGTGTGCCCTCATACATGCCAACTTATGGCATGACAATGGAACAATGCTACTCCAAAAGGTTTTCTTTGTTCTAGTGTTACCCCAGAGAAGAGTTCTTCAGGAAAGGGAATAATAGAACAACAATAGAAGTACCCCGCTAAACTGCCATGGTGTGTGTGCGTGCGTGCGTTTGTGGATGTAATCATTGACAATAACTCAAGAAAAACTTGACATTTCAACTCAAAACTTAGTGTTTGAATAGACACAATTGGCAACTGCAGTCACATGACCCATAGTGGGTATAAAATGTAAACAAACCAAGCAAGCAACACGCAGCGTGAATGGAAACGCATGGCTGCTTCCGAGCGCTTCTGCCATAAGGTGGGAAGCAGCCATCGCTTTTCCATGCTCACTGTGCATTGCTAGCTTGGTTTGTTTACATTGTATACCCACTATGAGTCACGTGACTCCGGTCGCCGATTGTGTCTATTGGTCTTGGGATCCCTCAGAAGCCTAATGTTTTGGACCCCTAGGTCAAGTTGTAAGGTCATTATGGCTAAAACAAAAGAAACGTTGTCCGAGTGATAACTCAAGAAGGACTTGGCATATATCAACTCCAAACTTGTTGTGTCGATTGGTCTTGGGATCTCCAAGAAGCCTATTGTTTTTGGTTCGCCTAAGTCAAATGTCAAGAACGGACAGGCATGCAAGGCATTAAGTTTAACAAACTTGACTTTTCATGTTTATTTCATTCATGGGGCACATTTAAAGTAAGACTAGAAGCTATATACAACGTTGGGAGTGAGTAAAGTGTAAGATTTGCTGTAACGCCCTGTACATTGGACATTCTTTTAAATGGTATTGGCTCTGTAAAATCCTACAAGCTCTTCTGAATTCTCACTATCCAGAAGTGTACCACGCACCTGGTGTTACTGGAAATCTTACACTTTATCACGGGGCACATGTTTCTGAATGACTCTCTTTAAATCCCTGTTAGGTGATGCTTGCGCACTACCAACCATTGAAGCTATGCCGTCACTGAGTTCATCCTTATTCAGTGAGTCATGTAAGGCACCATCAAGTAATCAGAGGCCAGGTGTTAAGACTAGCGTGGGCCCTGCCGAAAAGTCTGCTCAGAAGCCTGCCTCTACTCCAAGATCAGTCAAACTCTCATCTACTTCAAGAAGTAGTAAATATTTGTTTCCTTTTTTATGCATTCCATATAAATCGTTTAATATTAGTTTACATAAGATCGTTTTTTAATAGTAGTTTTTTATTGTTTCATGTATCAAATTTGTTAAATATTTTTAATAGTAATATTTGAGGTAATTTGTATTACTACAGTGAGCACACCACTTGGCATTCAGGGGAAGAAAGCTCAAACACTGGAGAGATCATCCCCCATGATGTCTTCAAGGATCTCCTTCAGGCAATACCCCAAGTCAGCATCAAGCAGTGTCAGAAAAAACACAGCAATGGTCTCAACTGTGAGTTATAACCAATGTTACATAGAATCTTTCCTAAAACAAAAATATATGAAGTTTCTAAGTATTTTAATATTTAGAAAATTCATATAGATTGTGGTTTGTTGCTTGATTTATAACAAATTTACCAAGTTAGTTTCCCTTGTGGTTTATTGCTTGATATTTGAAATAAAAAGTGGCATCCCCTGAAGGTGATCCCTGTGCTGTAATTACCCAGGTTGTTTGTAAACTTGGGTGAGATCCCTGGCTGTAGCGCAGTTACAGGTTGCATGGTTTCTGACTGGCACCCTCGAACAAAGATGTTGACAAAATAGGAAGACTGTCAACATTAGGGCTAGATAGCTCAGTTGGTAGAACACCGGCACATTAATCCAGAGGTCGCATGTTCAAATCCTGTTCTATTCAATTTTTCTTAGCTCATCCCAAAATTGAATTTCCAAAATGGAATTATTCATTATTTAATTTTTTTTTTCCTTACTAGGGAAGTGTGTCTAGAAACAGTAGCAGCAGCAAGCAAGTGAAGTTTCTACTTTCCACCAAAGTCAGAGAAATTTTCAGCGAGCCTGACTCGGTCGTACCTTGTGCAGTGATACATATACCGGAATTGTGTCCATCACCAAGCATCCTTAAGAAGGTAATAAAATATCTCCTTGATAGAACATTTTCAAAAAGAGTAAAATAGAAGATGAAATGGATACAAAAATACTTCTTGGTTTTTTATAATTTTCTTTTTTTTTCTTTTTTTTTCCCCTTCTTTTTTCTCTGAACAAATTCTTGACAGATAATGCTGTTTCAAATTTTTAAAAATACAAAACCATTCATATATGCCACGGACAGAGCACAAATTACATAACATACAAAATTGTTTTCACGTGGCTGATGGACAAGAATTAATGTCCTGATTCTGACGTTTTGGTTTTTCTTTCGTTTTTTGCAATACCTGAAATGAAAGCTTGTAACATTCTTGAATCTATACAAATAGCTAACAACTATTTGTAGCAAAGAATATAAAATAATGAAGTTATTAAGTTTGTATGAATCTTGTCAAATTTGTTTCTAGACACAATCATTTGAAACATCAAAGAACCAAGACACTTTAAGATCATCAACAAGTAAAGAGAGCAGAGGAGTCGGAGCAAGGTTGACCAGCACACCTCAGAAGCCAGCAAGAAAAACCAAGGGAGCTCATATGCTGGAATTATCTGTGAGTAGTGGTGACTCGGTAGCTGAGTATGTTCAAGTGCTTAGTCTGAGATTTCATTGTTTTGCTTGATCTAAAACAGAGAAGCTTTCACAATGTTTGAGTTGTCATTATAATCAACATAAAGTGGCGTAGATTCTGTCTAGTTGTGTGAAGAAAATGTAACAGAAAAATAATTTGTCTTTATTCAAACCCAAATTATTTCAAATTTACCCCGTCAGTTTCCCATGTGGTTTATTACTTAATATTTAATATTAAAAAGTCACATTCCCTTATAAGGTGATCCCCTGGCTGCTGCTTCCCAGGTTGTATCGTAAACTTGGATGTGATCCCTGGCTACAGGGCAGCTAAAGGTTGTATGGCTTCTGACTGGCACCCCCGAACAAAGATATTGACTAGTATGGAGACCACCAACATAGGGCTGGATAGCTCAGTTGGTAGAGCGCCGGTACGTCAATCCGGAGGTCGTTGGTTCAAGTCCCGCTCCAGTCAATTTTTCTTTATTCAAACCCAAATTATAGAAAAGAATTAGAGTAAAGGTGACCAAATGGATCTGGGCAAAACATAAGATGTATTTATTGTTTAACTTTTCTTTCTTGATAGTTTGATGTGTCTGCTGTAGATCTCCCATCATGCAGTGATGATGACTTGGTTATTAACGTACCAAAGCAACCAAAAGTCAAGACTACATCCAATGTGACCCACCAGGAAGAGGAGGCACCATCCACACTGGCAGCGGGGCACAGTACACAAGAACTCCTAGATTTTGATGTAACACAATTTGAAATTCCTCTCAATGATGATGATTTCATTCGAAATGACATTTTGGTTTCATGCACAGGTTTCAAAATTAATCGCCTAAATATTTTAAAGTGTGCATAGTTTTGTGAATTTAGTCCGATTTTAATTAAAATTTTAAGGCATTGGTGTTTACACATTGGGTTTTTTCTGTTCATGAAATAATTAAAACTGGTTTAAAGCAACTCTCTCCATTATTCTCTCCAGCCTGAACCCATTCAAGTTTCCACTTCAATGACCAACGAGACCCTTAAGCCAACCACAAGCACCCCAGACGAGGTGCAGCAAGGTACCCAGCACCCAGTCCATGCAACCCCAAGGGGGCAGCTGAAGAGAAGCAGCCCAAGCAGTGGGCTTCCTGGAAAGCCAAACAAGAAGAGAATTCTGGACAAATGGAAGCTGGAAGTCAGTAATCAGCAGACACCAGTGGTAAGGTAGTGCTAAACAATTTTAGACATTGTGTCATTAAAGAAGTCAAATTATGGAAAAGAAGTTAACGACATGTTTATGTACATATCGGGTTCATTGTCGATCGCTTCACATTTTAATGCACTCCCATGTCACAGACCAAACCATTGACGCTTTCAAGAAATGTCTCAAAACACACCTCATGTCAACTGCCTTTTTTATCAGTTTGATGTACTTGTCTGTTATACAGTACCTACTTGACGGTTTTCTTGTACTATTCTTGTAGTATTTATTATGTATATATATTGTTCTCTTGTTCGGCACCTTGAGCACCTTTTTTTGGAGGAGATAAATCCTCATTAATAGTTATTATTATCTTCTTGCAAAATGGTATCATGTCAATTCAGAGATGTTATTTTTGTAAAACTTCATCTTCCTAGTTATTATTTTTTGTAATGTTTGAGGCAGCAGGAACAAAAACTAAAACTGCCTCAGTTTCAAATACAGTCAAAGTGAATCATTAGTGTTAATGAGAAAAGAGGCTAAAAGTAATTGTCTTCTTTTTCAAATGGGTAAGCAAGAAGATATTATTGTCTATGAGTTAACGCGCTGCTAAGCACAATGTAGAGTCCAGTCATTCCCATTAACGGAATGGATTACTTCCCCAACAAAATCAAGAACTTGAACTGCCTTGATGAACTCATTAAGGACCATGGTCCCACTACCATGAGATTCTCCAGTCACCTGCCCCTTGTAAATTTTTTTAAAATTTTGTAATTAGTTAGTTTTGTGTTCTACTACTACCATTTTTACCCTGTATAATTGAAACAGGGTTTGTGATATTTGGATCTACCAAACTACGAAATTAATAAACACCTGATACAGCATGCCAGATTTGACAGGTTTAGAGCTCGTGTTACAATGTGAAAACTCTGTTTACCAAGGTATTGTTTGTTTTCCAGGTGTCCCCTCCACAAACCTGCGACCGAGCCACGCAGAAAAACCTTCCTAGCCAGAAGAAGAGACTCGAGTTTGCGGACAAAGCAGTCGGCCTCCCAGAATGCATCATCTCCAGGCTGGGACCAACGCCCCTGAAGCCGGCCAAATTCTGGCAGTACGTCAGCAATGATGTCAAAGACTACGAGAAGATAAAGAACATGCCGCAAGGTCACTGCCCTTAAAGTTCACAAACTTCAAAAGCACAAAATAAAGGGAGATTAACAGACTTGACACAAGTGTTGAGTAACTCGGTATGGAAAATGTATCAGGTTATCAGTAAAGAATAGCTGTCAGTTATTACATTTTCCTAAGAGTTTGAAACAAAAATTGCTGTTATTGGTCCACAGTGTACAGTAATGGCTTTTTCTTTTCCTCTCTTTTCCCCACAGATATAATGGAGACAATCCCAGATGCAGTGTTTTCATAATGTGATGTATGCAGAATATGTGATGACTGACGTCTTTCCAGTCAGTAATATCTACCACTGCTATCTGGGCCTGTTTACTTATGATCCAGCTGTGATTTCAGAATGCCACTTCTAAACATCATGGGTCGTAGAGAACAGTACCCTTCCCTGCTCAGGTTTGGGATTTTATTCCAGACACAAAGATAATACAGAAGAATGAAATTGTTTGATTTCCAGATTTGTCCAATTTAAATGGTTTGGCAGCTTGTGTTGCATTAAAAAAAAAAATTAAACAAACATTGTATTATATTGTACATGGAACATATTTATTGATTACAAATGTTCAAAGCTTAATATAAAAGTTTTTATTTAAACCTACCCAAGAATTTTGCAAGAATTGTGTAAATATCACTTCTTTAGTTTCTCAATGACTGATACTGTGTTTTGATTCGCACTAATCAGCAACTGAAAACAAGAATGACTTTTCAGTATTGATGCCTACGGTGTCCTGTTGATATCCCATCAGTTTAACAAGATCGAAACTTGGTTTCTGAAATGTGTTTGTCTTCTCTTTAAAACTTGATTTGGTTCCATGCAACAAGGTTGTTTTCCGTGGCACTGGCCTAGTGCTTGATCTTATAATTTTTTTAGAACAGTCTTTGAATATGTTGCAAGATACAGTTAAACAAATGCAATAAAAGTCGTATATTGAGGCAAAATGTAGTATACTGTAATTTGACAAGATGTTTACAATTCTTGTCTGAAAATGACCATGATGTTTGGTATGAACTATAAAATGAAATTTATACTTTTGTTGTTTCTAAAAAAAAATTCACAATTCTCCTATAAACTTCTTCCTTAATATAACTTAACCTGTTTTGATTTCTGAAATAAGAAATTAACAAAGTTAGCTAAATAGGTTTTTCAAATTGTATGAAGAACAAAAAAAGACTTTTGATGTTTATTTATCGATATTTAATGTTAAGATGCTCTATTTATATACTATAATTTTTTTTTTAATGTATTGAGTGCATTGTGGCAGAATATAATTACGGGGTGAAATCTGGACTTTTCCATCTGAAAAGCCACATATCCCTGAGTAATTTTATTCTGCGACAAGGCATTTACGCAATGCATTCATTGATCTCTGTCATTTAAACACAAAATAAACATTGAAACATGTCCACCCCACACTCTGTAGTCACTAACCTTGTCTGCCATGACATAAACTTGCCCCGTTTGGACAAACCAGCGAGGAATTATTATTTTGGCAACGGCACTGCAAAGCATCCAACAATTATCCATATCGGACTCTTATATTACATTTTGGAGCGTCGTGGTAGTATACATGACAAAAAAGGATGAGATGTGACACGTGTTCCACTAATCAAATGACAAGGATCTGTGTGTGGTATATGTATATAATGTAATAAACAAATGTTGCCAAGATAAGAGATAAACTGAGAATGGATTTTTGTTGAATCAAAGTAGAGCATTTAGAGATAGTAGAACTTCTTTTGTTGTTAATTAATTTACTGTCGACTGATATTTTAGGTTTGCAATTAGGAATTTCAATTAACTGAGAGCAATTTGGAAATGTTCAAAAGCTGGAAAGGTCTTCCCGACGGATAACTGGGATACTGAATTAATGCATCTATTAATTAAAGTTTGGAAGCATCATAAACGTTCCGAGATTAACAACCACAAGAAATACTCATAAAATGATTTTCAAAATTGCTTATGCGATATCAACTTCCAATTCAAAGAACATTAAAACCATTTAAAAATTATTAGCTGTTCCAACCTGTCAGGTATTGTTTTCGTCAAGATAATTTTTATTATTCTTTGTTTTGCCAAAACCCTATTGACTTAACACATGACTTTTCTAGGCGGCAAATGTCCTTCATGGCATTAACAGAAAGAGACAAATGATATGCCATACTGAAGCTTATAACTTAACTTAGTCTCTAACTTATGCCATCATGACGTCATCAGGTATCAAGTTACACTAAATCAAAGATTATTGTTTAAAAAGTTTGCAACTTCATTACTCCTGAACTAAAATAGATCTTTGTCTTCAGGCAGACACGCAGAGTAACAATATAAAACAAATTAAAATACATAAAAGTTGATGTTTTAAAATTTAAAAATTAAGAACTTACAAACTTTCAATCCCTACCCCCCCCCCCTCAACTCTGAAACTGTCATAGACAAGGAAAGGAAAGTTGACAGAGTTGACCATCGGCCCATGATCTCCCAGAACAGTACACACATTCTTTGACATGTACAACATATTTCATGTGCTGTCGTCTTCTTAACCAATGAGAATTTTGAGAATGCAATTTTCTAACTAAGTTTCAATGGGAGACTTTGGAACGCTAGGTGGCAGCAGACTTACCAGGTAAATTTCCATTGTTTATGTAGTTCAGAGCATGCCACATTTCCAAGAACAATGTATTTACCTGGTAAGTCTGCTGCCACCTAGCGTCCCAAAACTCCCCCATGAGTTTTCAGTTATCATATGTTGACTGTGTGCACATTTGAATACTTCACTCATATTTGTCATAACAGTTGGCATGCACAACTAAATGTATTTTGCACATTTAAGCTGTGAAAAACAAAGTGAAGTTTTTCCAATGAATTATTTCTGGGCTCTTGATGGAGTTTCATCTGATAGTCCAGTACTTCCAAGGCCCTCGAGATAACTTTTATTCTTGACAATGGCAGCTGGCACACTTCAAATTACACTGTGATGTGGTTAAATTTGAGCAATTTCTGGGCTGGCAGAACATGGTACATGTAACTGTTACAAGTAAACTCAATGTCGGCAGTCAACGCATTAAATTTTGTCTCTTTGTTTTAAATTGACACACTTTGCAGAGATCAGTCACTTTCCAGCTTCTGTAGGATCTAGGGTGAAGAAATGATGTATTGTTGTTCTACTTTCCTTTTGACTTCTTCCCTTTGCTTGGTTTTGCCAGCAGGCTCGGGTCAATCAATTCCGGTTTGACACCCTTCACTAAGAACAATCTCTCTGCCCTCTGCTGTAAGGTACCACCACACTTCATTCTGAGAGCCATGAGGGCTGATTTCAGGCTGTCTAACCCGAGAGATTCCAACTCCGCTACTGACGAGAACTTATCCAAATCCAATGGTCCATTCTCCTGCAAACATTCAAAAAAATGATCATAAATTCTGAGAATTTTTTTGGGGGGGACCAGGACCTAGACATTCAAAACAATCCACAAACTTTATATCGAATGAAATAAAGAGTTGCAAAAGAGGAATACTGAAAAAAGCTGAAAGAAAATCTGGAATCACAGCAAAGATAAAACATTAACATATTAGGATGAGAAGATATCTCTTTTACCACAAGGGAAACTGACTGGGTACTCTTTAAATAAATTGGGTTGAACAAAGAAAAATTTACTAGAGCTGGACGTCTGCAACCTCCAAATTATTGTGCCAGCACTCAACCAACTGAGCTATCTAGCCCTATGCTGGCAGTCTCCCTATGTTGTCAATATCTTTGTTCGGGGTGTCAGTCAGAAGTTGTTCAACCTGTAACTGCCGATAACCTGGGATCTCACCCAAGTTTACAATAAAACTTGAGCAGAGTGATCACCTTAAGGGGATGATGTTTTTATTTCAAATATCAAGTAATAAAACCAAAGGGAAACTGACTGGGTAAATCTTAAATAACTGGGTTGTTCAACACAAATTTGTCTTATCATGAAGTAGACAATCTTTCCTTTGAAATTCTGTTATAAAATTTACATCTGCAAAATGCTTCTGGAAAATTCTTCACTTGTGTAGCAAACCAAATTTTCTTCCATTTGTCCTGTGAAACAATCCCATCCCTGTACCGAAAGTCAGACGTATTTGAATAGCTAGAACCACATTAAAAACTGAATGCTCAAAATTAATTACTTTGTCCATTACCCATGACTACCCACAGCAATGTCAATAGTTTCTGGCAGTCTGATTGCTGCAATGAGCATTGACAATATTGTAAAAAAAAAATGCACTCACAATATCTGTTGACTTGTTATTACTGTCGCCTCCACTTCCACTGCTATCTTCCCCTGGAATGGGAAGAGCAGCCAATAAAGGATGCTTAGCTTCTGTGGAACTACTTCCTTTGCAGTCCTCTGATGCCTGAACATCTATCCTATTTGACTGAGGGTCGGGTTGTGCCTCTTGGTCTGAGGTAGTAGATGGGCTGTCTCTCTCGCAACTACCTGTTGATACGTTGCTTTGGTCTGAAGAAGCCTCCCCCGCTCTCTCCTCGTCTTCGCTTCCTTCACTCTCGCTTCCTTCTATTCCCATCCTGAAAAAAAATTAATACAGACACAAAAAAAAACAATTGGGGAGGGTTTCAACGAATGCAAGAAAAAGTGAAGCATGACAACATCTTGCTGATGTCTCCATTGTGCATTGAATTGGTGTAAAGTCCAGTTTAAACGAAGGTTTAAAAGATGCTCACCAAAACTGGAAGAGACGCATGTCAAATTTGACAAAAATATTACTTACGCACTCTCTTCAGTCTCCTGGCAAAGACTAGAGCAGGCTTATTCTTTTTTGATTTAGAGACCAAATTTACTACCCTGAGCTCCTTGAATTTCAGTCATGTCTAAAGAAACGTTTTAGGACAAGCTTTTTTAAAGTGCAATGATAATGTTGTGTTTCTCGCTAATATTGCCCCTGTATAATGCTATTTTGTTTTCAACTGACTGTAATTGGTTTATGTTTACATTTATTGTTTTTGTTTGATCTTAGAGCTTTTGGTAAACTTTTGAATGTAAACCAAACCCATATCGATCCACCATCCTGCACAGCCTCAAAAAGGTGAAGTGTTTACTGTTGCCTTATTACAACCAACCCACACACTAACCATAAGGTAGTAGACCTCTTGCTGCTTCTAGTGGAAGTTTGTGCTTTCCTCTTGGTAGCCCTTGTTCCTGATGTTGAGGCACCGGTGTCGACAGAGGCCGAAGCTTGGATCCCTAAATATGAAATTACAAAAATCTTCTAAATACTCCATTTTATACACTTCAAAGGGTTTAATCACTACATGGCATAATTTCACAAAGAGGCAATTTCTGGCCAATTATCACAAAAGCTAACTTTTTAAAAGAAAAGTCATTGGTAACCTTCCAGGACAGCTAAATAGCAATTTATGCTCTGCTTAAATGATTTGTACAATCTGAAATTATGATATCAATGCATTTACAGACATCTCATCATTGGCACTAATTTTTCAGGTGAATGCTTTTATTTCTTTTTCAAATGTGGATTTCTTCTTTACAGATTTTGGGTAGGGGAAGTCTGGTACGTCAAAAGTTACAAGCTCCATTGAGCACTTACACCATCTTACCTTGTGATATGGCATCATCCAGGTTCTCCACCACCTCTTTCTTCTGCTGATCGTACTTAGGGTCAACGAAGATGTGTCTGGGTTGGTGTCTCAGTCTCTCTAACTTCTCTTGTCGTTTTTGCTCTTTCTCTTGTTCCATCTCAGCCTTCTTGCCAATCCAGTCACTCAACCTGTTAAGAAAATCAGAACCATTGTTGAATAATAATAGTAATAGTACGCAGTTCTTACAAAGCGCTTTATCACACAAGGTATGCGAAGCTATGATTGTAATATAAGGCCCGTTTATTCACATAGCACCATGTAACGGTTTACAAGGTGCTGAGGACCAACCACACCAGAAAACACCGGGGCGAACTCCTTTTCTTAATAATAAGTGTATTGGGTTCTTTTATACGCATTACAGTACACAACACACAGGACCAACGGCTTTCTGTCCCCTCTGAAGGATAAAGCAATATTAGTTAAGTGCCTTGCTTAAGGACACAAGTGTCAAGACCAGTACTTGAACCCACACTCTGCTGGTCAGAAAGACGAGAGCTTGAGTCCAGTGTGCTTGATAGGCCACATGAATATAAGAATGTTTTGGTGTTTACATTAATCGGTGATGGAAACACTAATCAGGACACACAGTAATGAATCATCCAATGTCTCAGGACCTTTATTATTCCATTTTATCTTGGCCTTTGGTAACCACAATTTTCTGCACATGACAAACCTATGCCTGGGAGCAAAGAACCTACAATAAATGTCCCACGGTCGCCCTTGAATGGCAGTGAAGTACAAACACATTCTTACATTTGACTTCCCCTGTGCTGCCTCACTCGGCATCCACAAAATAGGTGTTCCCTTCCTGCCCAATTTCTTTTTCGCGTTGAACTAACTATTGACATTTGACTGATTGGAATACACTAGCATGGTCCGCTAGCCAAAGGCCTGGTAAAACACATGAGGACCAGTCAAAATTCACTCCAAGTGGTCCGGCTAGCTAATTCAATGTTAAAAAGCATCCCTCTTTTATTTGAAATATGGATTTGTGAAAAGCTGACAGACTAGTAAAATGATAAGCTAACTGGTCCTGCTGGCTAGTCCCTGAAATTATTAAGGGCAAACCCTGTACACTCACTTCTTTTCATTGTTCACATCCCTCATTCTCCGCCCACTGAGATCCCGACATGCGTCGTGGTTGGTCGTCTTATCGATCTGTGCTCCAATCATTCGCAACATGGATCCAAACCCTGAAACATCAAATCAAATTCTTTAGCTCTCAAACAACTCCATAGACCCCATTGCATATGACCTCACCAGCTCAAACAGCGCCCTCACTCCGGTCAAAGGAGACCTATCATTGGTTGAGAGTTGTGAGTAATAATTCGGTGTCTCACAAAATATTTTGCAACAAAAATAGAATCACAGACTCTCAACAACAATACAGAAAGTACTAATTCATAAAGAACATCTCTGACCAAGAAATGCAGATTTCTCAGTTTTCACAGTGAGATAAGTTGATAAACCAATTTGCCATGGTCTATGGTATGGTGCCTTCTTGGGGTAGTTCCTGGCCAAAATGTTTGGAGAAAGGATAAAGGGATAAATGTGAGGAAAATAAAGGCTCAACAGAAATACTGAGTGTCATAGATCTTACCTCCTTTGCCACCTTTGAGACATAGCAGTGCTTGATAGTTTTCTCCTGGTACAATAATGTCATCACTGCATACTCTTTGCCCATGATGATAGAGATGCAAGAAAGGAGAAGGGATTCCCTACAAAAAGGAAAATGAAACAAAATATTTGTTAAATTCATAATAAGGCAATCTCAAAATTAATGGGAAAAGTAGTTTTTGCCTTTGTTTTCAAGAGAAAGTCTGATTGATGATCATTCATTGACAGTGATTTTCAGGTCATATCACAATCACGATAAAGTGAAGCTAACATTATGACCATCATGGATTTCACTTGGTTTTTTTTCTAATATTGCGGTAAATACTCTACTGTAGTTTGTGTGAATGGAAAATGTCCTTGAGCACATTGCACATTAATAAATTTTAAAAATAATAATTTTTGACTACAAAAGTACAAGACTTGATCACGGTGGGCGTTGTTCACGAAGTAGAAACATGGTCCTCTGGGTAGGCTTACCTCTAGGCTATCAGGATGTGGATGGTAAATTATGGTAATTTAAAATAAATGTCAGTTACAATACTAGTACCACTTTATTAACATTTTTTATTTGAAGTATTCTTAATTTGCGCAAAACGTGTACTGTAGTTATGGATTGCACAACAAATCACAAAAAAAACACCCCCAAAAATGCAAGTGCCACTCTCAATCAGGAGTAAGTCTCAGTCCCACTATATTCATTGTACACTACTACTAGTACTAGACTAGTGACTAGTCACTACACTACAGTACAGTAATCCATTTCAATTATTTTTCTTTACATATTTAATCTAGTGTTACTCATTACCGCAAGTGCAAGAATCTTAATCAAGGCACATAAAAATAGTGTGACCTCTAAACTAAGTCTAAATCATAAATGAACTGCCTTTTCAACAGTAATATGAAGTAACAACACCACAATTTTTTTAATTTGAAGTATTTTTAATTTGCGCAAAGTTTGACTTAGAGCTGCACATGTAGTACCAGTTGCGCAAAACATCACATCGAAATACATACATTGGTGACCATGAACTGCCACCGTCACTACGTTTTGTACATTACCTCTAATTCACTTATTTTTCTTTTCAGATTTTCTCCACTGCTACTGCAAGCATCTGGATCAAGGCACAGAGTGTGACCTCTAAATGTTCTCACAAACACAGACATAATTCATGAACTGCCTCTTCAACAGCAATCCGAAGTAATTGGAGAGTAAAAAAACGCAAAATGATGAACCCCGTTTTCTAGAACGTTTTTACTTTTGTTGCACTTGTAGAGATGGCGCCCTCAAGCGCTCAAATACGGCCAGTCGGTGCTAGGGACGCCACTCATCAATGATCAACACTCAAGACTCAAAAGAGGTGCAGTGTGAGGAGTGGGGAAGGGCTGTGTACACACACAGACAGCCAGCGAGCCTCGACTGTGAAAGCGATTACTGACAATATCCTACAAAGATGGACAATGCTGATTTGGAAAAGTTGTCTATAAAACCGGGAGTGCTGAGCCCTAAATTCCATGTTAACACAACAGAATACGGGGTAACCCTCCCTTGTGATGTGGAGAAGTTGACGGTCAACTGTTTAACAAGTGACAGTAATGCATCTTATCAAATTTTGGTAAGACTAAGACTTGGTTCTTTCTTCCATGCTTGGACCATGCCTGAACCTAGGCCCAATAACTGGGGCGTTGTACCCCTCTTTTTGAAATGTTGAATTTGAAGGTGACACTTTCTTACTTCTTAGCGTCAAAGTCAAATTTTAAAAAGAGGAGTCACTCTTTCTTTCCTCCTACCTAGGTCCTTGCTTACACTTACACGTTACACCTACACTAAAGTTAAGAAACACAACCACTGCTTAAAAGTTATTTCTTTTCTTAAGTTGCCTGTATTTGCTTGTCGTTGGGGAAAACTGAAGAAAACAAACTTGAAGGCTTAACATTATTTGACCTGTCTGATCAATTAGCATAGTCCCGACTAAAAAAGATGTGCCTAGGAATTCAAGGATATAGTCACATTTCCAGGACTTAGATAATACCATGTAACCTTTGTTTTAAAAGAGGGTGACCTTGTACATTCCAGGGCCTTTCTGGCAGGCAAGACAGTACAGTGCACTGTCACTGGTCATATGGGAAATTTTACATTTTCCACATAAATTTGATAGTTCATATTTTTTATTTTTATCTAAATTTCAAAATTTTGTACGTATAAATAAATTAATATTATTATAGTTAAAAGGAACAGCTAAACAAGTTTGAGATGTGCCACCTTTCTTCATTCCAATAGTCATTAATTCCCGTGTAAGATTTAATGTTTTCTTCCATTGAGCTGTGTACAAATCGTGCTTGCAGTAAGTCCAGGCTCTGTGGCTATTTTGTAAAGGTGATGTCACGGGTCACATGGTCTATATAGCAGGGGATGGGATGGTTATGTGGCTTCTGACAAATAAAGTTAATCAATTAGTCTTAGTAGAGAAGTCTTGTCAGAAGTTAGTTTTGATTCAATGAGGGTCCTCCCTGAAAGTCATTGACAGAGATTTTTTGTCTTCATAATTTTAAAAAGAACTCTTGAGCACATATTGAAGTTGAGTCAGTCTGACAGCGATACTGTTGTCCATGATTTGAACCAAATAAACATAAATCTGCAATGTTCTTGTTTTCTTAATTTAAAGGAATTAAACCAACAAATTTGTTTGTTGTAAAGTAGACCCAGTAACTGGGGCACTGTACTCCTTTTTAAAAATTTTGACTTTGACAGTCGTAAGTCAACATTTCAAAAAAGGAGTAGAGTGATCCAGTTACTGATGGGTCTATTTTAAAAGTGACATACTCTTTTTTTTAATTCAATTCAAAACTCACATTTTATTTCCATACTTCATGACAAATTATAAACAATACTCAACAAATGAAGTTAAGAAGTAACCATTAATCCAGTTTTAAACGAGACACAAATCGTGTGATAGTTATTCACCAACAGGTTTATTAAAAATAAGTTTACAAGATTTGATTACTAATTTTGAACAGGGAAGTGGTGGAGAGAGGACTCTACCACTTAAAGAGGGGGATGTCACTGCCATCAAGATTGAGGTGTCGGCTGAAGATGGTACTACCAAACTCTACCAGATAAACGCTAAGAGGCTTTCAGCTCGTGACGCTTCTTTGACAGGAATCAAAGTATCCAGTGGTACCTTACAGCCTGAGTTTAGCTGCGACGTTTTGGAATATATCTGTAAGTGGGAAAACTTAATTTTTCAAATGTGTAGGTACGGTCATTCCTGAAATAGAAATGAATATCTGTGGTAAAAAAGTTGCATTTCTATCCTGAATTTTTTGGAATATTATGCAACTAGAATGTTTCATCAGCTTGTTACATTGTATCCTATATTGAGGAGATTAACAAGAGTGTTAAGGGGGTTTTGAGTACAAATTCTTGGATCCCTATTCGGTGGCAAATATTAATAAAATGTCAGGTGGAACAATTTTGTTTCAGTTAAGTTTATTTAGGGGATAAAGTATCATGAGCCTATGGGGACATTAATTCTTTCAGCTTCTTTCATATTTGATAGATTGATTTCAGTTCAGCTGTGCGGATTCTTCCTTGCCTTTCATCTTTGTAGACCCCGGTTTGAATCCCCGGCAGGAGCCTTGGCGATTCGGTTTTCAGTCCCAACCTGATTGTGTGGGTTTTTTCCCTATTTGGGGTTTTCTCGCCACAAACTGACGTTTCTTCTTCGTCTTCTCTACACAGGAGTCTTCAGACCTACGGGTCACAGAACTAGTCGCTTTTGAGGACCCTTTGTTTTTAATTACTAAAAAGATGTACTTGAAAATATTTGCCAGTTGTATCATTGTAACAAGTCCGAATGAAGATTACAGACTATGTCACACGTTCAATCATGGAAAAACTTCTAAAAACTTGCAATGACATTTTGCCCAAAAAAGTATCTTTTGATAAACTTCCCTAATAAATCATTGTGTGTTTATTTTCGAAATGTCTATTTAATGTCCTAAAGGTGCAGTTCCAAGCTCCACTCCTACTATTACTGTGACCCCTATTGTTCCTGATAAGAAGACAGGGGTCAAAGTATGTGGGTCAGAGCCAGGGTCAGAGGTTAGCCTCAGCATTGGGCAGACAGAGGCCAGCATTGAGGTCACTTCAGTTGATGGGTCAAATAAGCAGGTCAGCATGAAACAATTTGTCAATTTGATTTCATTTAAGTCTCATTTTTCTTCTTAACAATCCCAAATTGTTACGGCACATTGTAATCATTGGTTGTGCTTTTTTTTGAGAATTGTATTTGACATTTCAAATAATCACTGCCAACTTGCAACAGTACAATATGACAATGTACAGGGTACGGTAATACACCGCTGCATTATGATACATTGTGGAATTGCATCTACCTAGTACACAGATAGTCCTGTGCACAGTTGTTGTACAATACACAATCCATGCAGTTTTGGTCAACGTACTGGAATATAATACAGAACAACATAATTATGAGGATTTCAGACAGTTTGATGATGTGGTGTGATCCTATTCCAGGTCTACTCAGTCAGTGTCATCAGAAACTGGTTCAGCCAAGCAGTAACCTTTGTTGATCCAAACCAAGCCTTGAAATTTGAATGTCCCATCACCTTGGCCCCCCTCTACCGTCCCGTAAGCATATCTGGCTCGGATCCTAAGCATGTCTTCAGCGAACCCATCATAGATGAACTCACCAAGACCTCAAAGCAGGATCCCTTGGATGCCACTCCCCTTGACCCTGAGTGGAAGGTCACAGAGAGGGCGCTAGATAAGGAGATCTCCGGAGCCATTGTTAAATGCCCGTACAGCTTTCTAGGTAAGCGGATGTTGAAAAACTTGCTAAAGATAAATTGAAAAAAGTAGTTAATGGCCTGACATTTCGACCCTAGTAGAGTCTTTCTCAAAGGCTAAAATGACAACATAATACACGTAACAGGTATACTGGTGTTACAGAAGCAGTCAAGTGGAAAGAAATGAAATGGGAGAGTGGCAGCAAGCACACAGAAAAAGCTAAGGATGAACAAGGGATACAGAAAAAGCACACAAATAAATTTAGTGAATGAAATCTTGTTAAAAATTACATGAAGATTTTCTATAACAAACCATTTTATTTGATGTAATTATTGCATCAGGGATAACAAATATGAATTTGTTGTTGTTTTCCCCTTACACGGATGTGCAGGGGTTGTTGGTTAAAATCCCACCCGAGAAGTCCATAGAATTTTGTATGCAGGACTTTTATCACACATCGGTAAAACATGGGTAAAACAAAAATAATAATAAACGATAATATAGCAATCAAATTAACTATTTGTTCACATTTACTCACTGGTTAAACCTAAGCATTGCAAACAAAAATTTAGGTTAACAAATTTCATCAGAACTGTTGTTTTTTATTTTTGTTACAGGATGCGAGTCACAAATCAAATTTTCTGAACTTGGCAGCCATGTGAAAAGTTGCACCCACAAACCAAAGACTGATACAGAAGTCCCTGTAAGTATATGCCATAATACTTCACAAAAGTGTGTGCCACCATCTTGGTCATGTTCTTTGTATTCAACAACAGTAATGGATGCCAAAATTCATCGTACAAAAAGGAACCAGACGGTTTCTCCTTCCAGCCTCAGTTTGGTTACATTGATTTGAATGGGAGAAACTTAAGATGGTCGCACCATGATCAAGATCTATTGGTTATGCTCATTTCACCCAAGCTCACCTTAACTTTCATAACTTGACAAATGGGCAACTAAGATTTTTTCCGGATTTTGTTGTTATATTTCTGTTGATACGAATGAATCCACAAACAGTTCTAGGTCCAAAATCTTCAATTGTTTTATGGATTAATATTTTCTTTGCTACATTGCACAATAATAAACAGAAGGAAATTTGCAGTGACGCCTTGTAGATAGATCTCTTTTGAGTGATGGTGGTTCTGAGAGGGCTCGGTTCCAAGGAACCAAGGGAACCCTCGGTTCTTCTCAGAACCACCATCACTCAAAAGAGATCTATCTACATGGTGTCACTGCAAATTTTCCTTGTTTTTAATTGTCTTGCCACCATGCAAACCTTCAAGACTTATTGCACAACAACTTCTTTTTTTTTCAACATAGTGACATCTGAATATAGTACAAAAGCAATGTAAGAATTTGGTTGTACTGTTTTACACTTCATTTGTGTTCATTCATTCCTAATAGCAATAGCTGTCCTGGTCGTAATTGTGACATAATTCCACTGTAAGCCACGCCCACTTCACACAGTCTGGTTCCACTGATTACCAGAAGCCAACAGGAATTCAATTGAGCTAGTTTTTGTATAAGGATTTATGCAAAAAAAGTTAAATAAATTGACTTGGCTTTTACATACGTTCGTCAAAGACTCGGGGTCTTCTCAGAATTATAAATTTCTGTCATAAGAGATGCCTTTGAACAATGAAAATAGGTGATTTGGGGTAAAAATTACACACAAACATGCTATGGAGCCGGAAGTAGCAAAAGTTTTGGGCTTCAGCAGATACGCGCAATAACTTACCAACAGGATTGAGGTCTAATACAACTTTTTCTGTTGCTATTAAGAGAGTATATTATTGTGGTAGTTAAACAATTTCAAATGAACTTTTAGGGAGAAGCGGATACGTGTGGAGATTGCAGCAGGAAGGTTTTGAAGGGTGAAAGTGACTGGCATAAAGCCAACTTGTGTACCAGTAAGCACCCAGATAGAGACATCAAGCACTCAATTAAGGTAAAACCCCTAAACGTTTTCTCTAATTTGATTATTTGTTTTTCATAAATACCCCAGACAGTTTATCCATTCTGATTGGTTGAGAGGAGATCACAAGGCCATGTTTAAACATGTAGTATAGACATGGTAAAAAGTGTTTTAACATACATTTGTTGGCGCTACTTTACACGTAACGCAATCAATACATACTGGTACTCAATCTAAAATCTAATACCACGCACTCTTATGCATGACCGTTGAGCACCGCATGTAGTTTGATTCTTCGCGATACGAAGCCTGAGGACATGACAGGAATAAAAAATTTACAAAGAATGATTTTTTAGATTTTCCAAAATAATTACGTTTTTTAACAAAAAGGGCATTTATGAATGAGAATGTAAGAGAGGTGACTAGCCATTTAAAACTTTGCGCGATCATTGCCATGCAATAAAGGATGTTGCCTTCGGCTTGGATCTTATTTAAAACAGGTTTTTGAGATTTTTGTATCATGAGACTGACATATATAGCACCATCTAAGGGTTTACAACGCGTCGTGAAACATTCAGCAGCCACTGCCAGAAACACCGGAGCAAACCCCTTCTCTTAGCAATAAGTGTAACTCGGTTGTTTTACATGCATTCCACAAAACACGGGACCTACGGCTTTACGCCCCATCCAAAAAAGCAATAGTGGATAAGTTTCTTGCTTAAGGACACAAGTGTCAAAACCAGACTCGAACCCACACTCCACTGATCAGAAACAACGGAGCTTGAGTTCAGTGTGTTTGACCGCTCGGCCATGCTGCGTAAAACTCTTGTATAAAATGAGTGTCTTAACGTGAGTGATTGTCTAAACTGTTTGAAGTTTCTCATATTTGTAGAATCCCTGAAGATCAGTTCATGCGTTTTGTTTGTGTGTCTCAGGATCACTCTTGGGAGAAGAGACTTCATCAGACTGGAGGATCTGGCAGCGAGGAAGAAGCTAAGAAGCAGATTGAACTCTACAGGAAGAGTCTGCCAAAACAAGGTAAATAAGTAAAGATGCTTTCATCTCCGAGATGTAAGAGCAAGCTCTCAGCATCATTCTGTTTTGTAACAAAAGGATTTACTCGATGAATGCTGTGTGTTTTTCACCGCTGGTAGGGTTTTCCCTTAATTCTTCAGTGACTAGCCAGCCAGTCCCATTTCGCTTGTCATTTCACCAGTCCTCCAGATTTTCACTAGTCCATATTAAATAGGGATGCTTTTCAACATTGAACTAGCCAGCCGGACTACTTGGAGAGAACTTTGGCTGGTGCTCAGGTGTTTTAATGGCATTTGGCCAGCGGACCACTGTTAAGGGAGAATGCTGGGTGGCTCCCTGGAGGAGGGTGTTTGATCAGTATGTGCTGCCAATAATGACATATGGGGCAGAAAAATTGACAACAGCAAAACATGCAACACAAAGAGCAATAGAGAGACAAATGCTTCGTTTCTCAATAAGAGATTTGGTCAGATGTACGGAAATATGAAAGAAAACGGATTTAGAGAAATCATAAGGGCAATAAACCAATCTGAATAGAGATGGGCTTTACACAGTGCCCAAAGAACAGACGATCGATGACAACGAGACTAATGGAGTGGCAATCGGAGACAGGGAAAAGGAGAAAAGGCAGACGAAAAAGGTGGAGGGATGACATAAGATCAAATGCAGGAACATTTAAGGACGAGAACAGCAAGGAATATATGATATTAAATGGTCAGACAGTAGGAGGGTTAGTGAACAACATGTAGCAGCATTTTAGTCAATCATAATGGATATACTCAACTGGAGCTGTGTTATATAAACTTTGTTCTTTGTTTTCTTTTATCAGGCCAGGCAGGCAGGATCCAAGGAGGGAAATCCCCGTTGGATTATCTGCAAGTAGCTGCCGTCAATCTAGCTCTAGCCATGAAACAGAGTCCTAAGCAGGCCAGTCATCATTTCCAGTTAGGACTCGTGTTAGAGGAGCATTATTATGCACAGGATATGTTTGGCTACAAGACTGAGGTACGTGCAGCAGTATTTGAACCCCGTTAAAAAAAAAATGAAATGTAGGACATTTTAACTGAGAAAGTTTAAGGTTACAACATGGAAAGTATGAAGGAATAATGTGAAGGTCTTCATAACATAACATAACATAACAATTAAAATTTATAAGGCACTATTCTATACCTTTTGTTGTAAACTTGTATTATTTTTTTATCAAGATTTTACAATTTTCATATTTTGAGTGGTTCAATGGGAACAAAAGGTCTGTATAATTTTCGTAGCTAAGTGTTTTTTTGAAAACTAGATATTGTAAGCTCTTGGAATTTTAAGATTATTATCACCTCTAACCTTCTCTGTAAAGGCTGGTATCAAATTTAATATACCGACATACCGTGTTGGAGACTCGTGGCTACCTAACATACAACCAATAGTATAGATTGTTTTCAATTGAAGCCATCTTTACAGGAAACTTGGGTTTTGGCGTTGAGCTGTGACAAGCGTTCAAATTGTTCTATGCAGACAAGTGGTTCAGCGACTAATAATGCTAGGAATTTGATAAAATGATATGTACTGGATGTGGTATTTATGCATAATGCATTTATGCTTTCAAATCTGGTCATCATTGCTCATGTTCCACTGTGTGATGTCAAGTGGGAACCACTACTTGCAAAATCCACAAGTAGTTTATGGGCCAATCATGGAAAACTATGCAGGTGTTAGAATCCCTAGGCACAAATAATCAACCAATCACAAATACTTTTTTTATGTTTTATTAACATAATCATGACGATAACTAGAGCAGGCTAGTTGAAACTTTGAGACCAATTAATAACTCACTCTGCCCCAGTGAAGTTAATAACAAGAAATCCACTAAGCAAAAGTAATCTCGATCAATTTTCTACCTCCCCAGGTAGTACTTAATAAGCAGGACAGTTCTTTTCAGAACTAAGCTGTCTACCTAAATCTACTCCTCGGCAGTAGAATAAATAGCATGACAATTTCCTAAGTACAATCTACACAGCAAAGTAGGTATATATGAATATGATGTTACCGCAAACTGAATATACATTGATACCCCGCCATGCAATGCCTTAAAACCCATATTAATAAGAATCATATTCAAATACTGTTTGTAGGAAGAGGATGCTGGCTTGGGAATGGCTTCCCTTAGCCTGGATGCCAAAGAGAGCAGCAAAGAGGATGACATCCAGGCTATCTGCCTACAACGAGGGGCAGGATCCAATGCTCCTCTGGCTCGTCAACTACAAGCTATCGATGAAGAGTACAAGTTTCTCTTGGATTCTGGGCAGTCGGGGAAATCTGATTACGTCCAGGGGCTGTATATCTGGAAGTCTAAACAAGCTCTTCAGGTAAAGCTAGGGGGTCATCTTTGTTGGGTTCCCTGTATCTCCATTGGGTGATCAGCAGTACTTATGAGTTATTGAAAAGGCACCAGTTTATTTGCATTGCAACCTCAGTTTCATCACATTCGTTTGTAAAAAGGAAAACATGTAAATTCTCCTCTTTTTTTTCTCTATGCAGGATGGTCGGGCAGCTCAGGCAGCCTCTGATCAAGAGACGCCCCTTGGGCAAGCTTACCTGAAATACCTAGATGCCCTGTCCCTTGACCAGAACAATGCCGTCTACAATGTCCACGTGGGTCGCCTACTTCTCCTGCAAGGCAAACCTGATGAGGCCTTGATAAGACTGCAGCTAGCAGTGGGGTTGAAACCCAATCTAACTATTGCAAGGTTGGTTGTTGGGGCTCAATAAAAACTTGTCTTTCCCTTCTTTTTGCGCTCTTGATTTAATTTGCATGTTTAAGTTTAGCCCCTTTGCTACATTTGATAATGCAGTCATTTTTCTTAATCTGCTTAATGTTTAGATTTTAATCAGAGTATCAAGTAATAAACTTAGGGTTGAACAAAGAAGGGTACTAAGATTGACATTCAAGTTCCAGAAGCTTGTCATAGCACCATGGAAATAACACTATAAAGTTTCGCATTTTAATGTGTATATCCAGGTGGAGAGTATGCGATGCTAATAAAATAATGCATTGAAGGATCAATTCAATCAGGCATAAGGCAGGTGGGGACCTCTTACCCAGAGCCTTGTTGAAAATGAAGAGGTAGCTATAAGCACAACAAAATTATGGTTACCAGAAAAAGTTACTAACCAAATTACCATTACGCACGTACCATCTGTGACTGGTATCCTGCTCATTTGCGCTCAGCAGAAAATGTTAAAGCACTGCTTTTTGCTTTCTGCTTAAGCAGCTCTATGACGTTGGGCCCAGGTGCAGTCATTAGGAGAACCTAAGGGTCTTGTCACACAGGAACATTTTTCCAGGCATATTAAAGAGACATACTCTGACTGTAATATTAACAATGTGGCTGAGCAGTAAAGTGCACCGGTCTCGAGCTCTGGTGTTTCTGATCAACAGGGTGTGGGTTTGAGTCCCGGTCTTGACGTATGTGTCCTTTAGCAAGACTTCATCCTTTGGATGGGACATAGATCTATTGGTCCCCTTTCGTGTTGTGCTGTGCTCGGAAAAGAACCCAGTACACCTACTGTTAAGAGAAAGGGGCTTGCCCCCGGTGTTTCCTGGCATGATTGGATGCAGAATGTGCCGCATCACCTTGTACACCCTTACAAAGTAGTCCCCTCCAATGCACCTTACGTTATCATTATCCCTGTAACTCACTACCCCAAAGAAACTTAAGGTGAAAATTCTAACATATATGCTTGGAACTGGTTGCCTGTTAATTGCCTGATATGACATGACAAGGGGTGGGAGACATGACGATGACTTTTGCATCTTAATTTCTGAGCCAGTATGAGGTCTTATTAAAGAAGGTGTAAACAAAGTACGATAAATTCTCCATCCCTGTTTTGTTCACGTAGGTTTTACCTCGGCCTTGCCCTGGCTCAGCAAAAAGGAGGAGTCGGAACTCGGGCTAAAGAAGCCGTCACCTATCTCCACGATGGCTTGATGTATCTCCTGCAGGGTGTGGCAGTAAGGGCGGAGTCTGATTCAGATAGGTAGGTGTGGTCACTTAACTCTAAAAAAATTAATTCTACACCATTGTATTATTATATCAGTTCACTTCTTTCAAACTGTTTATTGTACAGAGTGGAGCTGTTAAATGTTGTCACTAAGAACAAAACCCAGCATACTGGGGTGCCATTGGAGCTGTTACAACAGCTGCTTCCAAATCTAAAGGCTTGCGTAACACCAGAAGACATCATGATCAGCCCACAATTATTAAAATGTCAATCATGTCAATATCAAGAGGCAGTGTTTTAATTCACAGCTTTGGCAGAGGCTATGGCCGGAACATGAAAAGGTCCATTCTTGAATGTTTTTGTTGTAGCCAAAAGCCGCCACAAATGTTGCTTGGTTTTGGATGTGACATTTGTTTCAGATGCCATTTGAAAATTTAAGGGTGGGAGTAACCCCAGGAATTACACACATGCGGGAAGGTTACACTAGTTACTGGCCCCCAGTAAGCTGAATTGTTTGATTGGCAGTGGGAGGGGTTTTAGAAACCTAGATCACAGGCTGTCAGCAAGACATCTGAAAGCCTGCTACAACAAGATGGCTTCACTTATGAGAAGGTTCAGATCTGGGTAGGTCTCTATGTCTGTTCAATTGTGTGCACAAAGTATATGAGTGAAAACAAAATTTCAGCCCCTCAAAAAAACCTACACACAACTCTGGGACCTGACCCCTCTTATATATGTGGAGCAGTCCAGTCTGGGATATCAAGGACTTTGACTCCACGGGACATTGCACATTGGAGAAAACAGTGACAAAAGTAATATGTGCCCTGATTCAGTCCAGGCCTTACTTTTTAAGGGTTTTAAGAGAGGTGTTGTACACTGACTCAAGTAAATGGAAATGAGTGCATAGCAATACTTTCCCCAGACTAAATGAGATCTTTTTTGATATTCACACAGTGTTGTTGACATTCCTCTGCATTCTGAGGATCTATGGCGATCCACCAACATCCAACTCTATCGCGGCTGTGTCACACTAGGAGGACTTCTTAAGAAATCACAACTGCCAAAGAAAATGGCAGCACAGAATGTGTTCCACAGGTATGTACATAAAATGCTTCTTTTCAGAAACAATGTTAAGCAAAGCTGACCCTTTTGTGGGGACAATTTTATTGAATTTTTCAGCAGAGTATAAATTTTCTGTGCATCTGCGTATCATCACACTTCAAGTATGGATGTGTTTGAAATATTTACAAGGATTGAATAGTTTATGGCAGTGGGTACCGCAACCATTTAATAGATGTTAATTTTGCATTGGATTCGAACAGCTTCTAGCCACCGGGCAAGCTGGGTGGTCTATCTCACCTGTGTGATATGCCTGTGGATTGTTTTTTCACAGAACACGGGAAAGTACTGAGTATACAGTGCTTTATACACATCAATGTAAGGGCAAAAAACTAATAATATTATCTATTGTTGGTTTAGTTTTTGGTGTCCATGTTTTTGCATTATTTTTGTGTTTTTGGAGCAAAACTGTACCATCTTAAGGACAGCAATTCTTGCTTCAAAGTGTCTTGTTCGAGGACTCAAATACCATTTATGTATTTCTCAATTAAAGTGGGTAAACCATTCAGTAGGAGGGCAAAAGACAATTTATATCCAGAATACAGAAAAACACAAAACATACATTAATAAAAGCACCAGGCAAAAGAGACAGAAACATAAAAAGATTTCAAGGGCAAAGAGTTATAAGAGGGAGAGAATTGACCCTCAGTTAAAAGAACCAATACAGTTGGTTAAAACAGGTAGCCATGTTAAAAGTGTATTAGTAATGTGAAATAAAAAAGAACTAAAATAGACGGCCAGGGTACAATTTCATAGAGATGCTTCAGCAGAGAATATTGCTTGACAAACTTCTGCTTAGCGCAATTCTGCAGTAAACCATTCACAAGTTGTACATGTGAAATAGTATTTTGGCTGGTAACCTATTTCTGGTAACCAAAATTGTTTTGTGCTTAGCTTCTTTTTGTGCTCTATGACATTGGGCCAAAGTCTGAACTCTAGCAAACATTCTGCAGACAGCTAGTATAGACTGCATGGAAACGGCATCATTGTTATTTACAATTGGGTGGATTTTTGTTTTGCTCTTCATTTGTTGTGTGTTTCATTTAATTGCCACTACAGTACAGCATTACTTGCGTCTCAAAACCTGTGCTCTCTGGTGTCCCGAGGTGACACTTATCAATCGCTGGAGTGGATCCTCTTGGATTGTCACTCCAATCTCCTTGAGATGCTACAAGAAACCAATCCAGGGAATACGTCTTGGATTGCCCAACGATGCCAACAAGTCACTGCTCTCATAAGATGTTCATCACTACCCCAAACCATTGAAATACTCAAGTTGCAGGAGAAGGTACCATATATTGAATGATAAAAACAATAATAGTACGCATTTCTTTAGTGGGCTTTATCACTTCTGAGGATTTCTCAAAGCGCTCATTATTTTTTCTACAAGTTATGCAGAGCTATGTTTAAAATGTAAGACCCATTTATTTTCATAGCACCATGTAACGGTTTACAAGGTGCTGTGGTGCAATCTGCAGCCAACCATACCAGAAAGCACCGGGGCGAACCCCTTTTCTATTCTGGGTTATTTTACATGCATTACACAACACAGGGGGCATACGGCTTTACGTCCCATCCGAAGGACGAAGCAATAATGGTTAAGTGCATGACAAGAAACACCAGAACTTGAGTTCAGTGTGATTGACCGCTCGGCCACAACACACCACACGACACGACTACACATACCTTTTGGGTTTTGTTTTTTTTAGTATGGCAGTTTTTTGTTTTTGCAATGTTCACAAATACATTTATGTAGTAATTGCATCAGGGTTTTACTCTTAGCATTTGATGTGTAATAAGCCATGTACTCGGTTCTTTCTGTTCTCGGTTCTTTCTTAAAAAACTCCCAAGGCTACTTGGTTGGGACTGGAACCCTGGACCCCCACATTCTAGAGCAATTGTCTTCACCTCTAGACCTCCAAGTGTGCCCGGTGATGAAAGGCCTATTTCAATCCTGTAATGAGCAGTGGGTATCGCAAAAAAATTATAATTTTTGTATTAATTTCATCAGTGATAAAGAATATTATTTTGGTTATTTGTCAGTTGAGTACTGAAATACAAAACCTTACAGAACAAAAGACCAGGGTATTTTAATGATCAAATAGGGCGTTACAAAAATCAAAATCCACAAATCAATGTATTACTTAGAAAATGAATGTTTCCTTTTGCTAAACAATTTGCTTTGGAGACCACTCTTGATCAATAAAATCCATTTACCAAGAGCTCCAAAATATGCCGAATCAATTTAATTAAATCCATACAAACTGCTCTAACAACCATATAGTCCTGAGCTGAAGAGTTGTTGGCTTCGCAGCAGTTTATAAATTTTCAAACAAATTTAGGATAGGGCCATTTCGCCATTCGATAACTCTTCAAATTTGTGTATATAGTAATAATTTTAATTAAGTTATTTATGACTATGAGTACAGAAAGAAGAACATTTTGTTGTTTTGGGGTTTTTTTTTGTACAGACCTGTCAAAAGGGTGTGATAGCCCAGCCTACATCCAGCCAGACTCTGTGTCAACTTGGCAACTCACAGCTTGCTATGTATGATAACGACCCAGCAGCAGAGACTGGCAAGAAGGCACTGGTTGACGCTAGACTGTCATATCGAGCTAGTATAGCACAGGAGGGAAAAGCCATCACTGGTGGAGACATCCCGGAACAACTCAAGGGTGAGGTCAACTGATTTCTTTAAAAAATGTAAATAAAATGATTCATAAATACTCAGGACAGTTTATCCATTCTGATTGGTCGAGAGGAGATCACATGGCCAAGTTTAAACATGTGATTTAAATATGCTGAGTAATATTTATACATATACGCGTGGCAGGCAAGCTTACACGGGCGTTAATTCACGCGTAAAGCAATCAGTACATACCATTACTCAATGTAAAATCAGTTAGTAAGCGCACATATGCACAACCCTTGAGTGTCGCATGTTTATTGACCCTTCGGGAAACAGACAATTAAAAGAGAAGTTTCCAAATTTGTCCACATTATAACACTTTATAACAAAAAGGGCATTTATAAATGGGAATAAAAGAGAAGCGACCCGATCTTAAATGGCCATTATAAACCTTGCAGTTTCAAACAGCTGTTGACGAATCTTTTATTCCCTTATTATTGTTCTTCTACTATAAACATCTTGCTACTGCATCACAGAACACGCTAGCAAATCACTTTTTGTAATTTCTTCCTGAAAAAAAACACAATACAGTCTAAGTACTGACCTGTCATCAGGTGGTTCAGAAGCTGGAAAAATTATTAGTTCTTCTTACTATTTTCAAAAGTTTGGTGATTACTTCTTGTTAGTCCGAGTAACGATCCCTTTCTTTTGAATTCATGATTATTATTTCATGAAAAACAAACAACTGTATGAAAAGATTAAAAAGAAATTGGCATCTTAAATTTAAATTTAAAGATCCTAAATTTAAAGATGATTTCCTAAAAAGAGAACTTGTCTGGCATTGATTGCAGAGCAAGCTTGGTGGCAGAAGAAACTCAAAGAAGAGGAAGCCAAGAAAGCAGCAGCTGAGAAAACCAAAACACCTGCAGCAGGGGCGACTAAGGCACCAGCGGGTAGAGCACCCGCAGCAAGAGGGAGGGGGGCCAGCACTGCACCCACAAGGGGTGCACCTGCCAGAGGAGGAGCAACTACAAGGGGTGCGGCAGCAAGGGGGGCATCCAGAGGGGCAGGTTAGGTTTTTTTTGTTTGTTTAGATGATCTTCCCGACAAGGGAACTCGGGAAAGCTGCCACAAGGGATAAACGCCAAGCTGGCAACAGCCAATCTCTCTCATACAAACATACTGCAATCTAATCACTGGACCACTTTGCATGTAAGTTGCTGTTCCAGCTGATATGTTAGTGCTTATCACACATTGATGTAGCATATAAATCAAAATATTAGCTTGCATCTCCGATGCAGTTATTTACATACTATTAAATTGCTTCTATTAATGACAGGATTGGAATTGGTCTTTTGTCTCTAAGTGTGCATGCTCAGTGGTCTAGTGGTAAGATGTCTGATCTTCAATGGCTAGGGTTGTGGGTTGGAATCCCACCGAGTAGTATGCCTATGGATTTACTTTGGCAGGACTCAGTGGGGAAAGCACCAAGTATACAGTGCTTGTCAAACATCGCTGTAGGGTACCAAAATAAAAGATACAATTCGTTATCCTCCGATGCAATAATCTATTGAGTTGTTATGTGAAATCATAATTGGGCATGTTTGTGTTAAATTAAACATTCTCACATTACAGTGGCAAGAATTCTGTTTTTCTGAGGCTCAATTTGTTGAAATCTGTAATGGATTTTTTTTTAATGTGAGAATTCTGACTACTGTTTTTAGTGTCAATTGAGTAACCATGAAAATTGCATAATTATTAAGGGAGACGGGAAGGGCCAGAGTTTGACTTTGTTTACTTATAAGTCTTAATGTATTTTAAACTCATCACGTCTGAATCTTATCCACCCAGCACGAGGGGCCGTCACACCCAAAGGATCTTCCACTGCAGCAAGAGGGGGTGCAGCAGCTCGTGCAGGTGCAGCTGCCAAGACTCCAGCTAAGGCAGCCCCTAAAGTATCCCCATCAAACAGTGCAACCAAAGTGGCAACCCCTGCAAAAGCAAATGGAACAGCCAAGACACCAGAAGTCAAGCCAGCTGATACAGGTATGGATAGTGCATGCAGTCAATCGTTCTTTTTATTATAATAATAATACAAATAATACAAACTTATAAAGTGCACTTTCCAATAAAAGATTATTCAAGGTGCTAATGAAAAAAATACTACAAAAGTAGCGAGCTCTCTACAGAAAAATACACCAAAACAGGAATGTTAATAACTTGCGGTTAACAAGGAGAAGGAGAAATGTGAACTTTATAAATGGTAGGCTTTCAGATTGGCGCTTATAATTTTCAATAATTATCAATCCGGTATTCTGCCTTTTTGATTTTGCAACATCATAAACTAATCCTTTGTATTTTTATCATGATCTACTCATAATACAACCAGCCAAGCAGGCAGCACCTGTTCCAAGCAATGCTCCATTGAATCGCATCACGCACCCAGCACGGCTTGGACTCGCAAGGGCCCTTGCCAAAGAGGCAGACAATACTACTGAAGCTCAGATGCTGTATAACGATGTCATTGTAATGGCTCCTCAGGTTAGTCAAATCAAAAGTATACAGGCTTGGAATTACACAATTTTTTGAGCATTGCCACTTTGGCCTTGGAGCAAGCCAAATTTTTGAGGGCACCAAAGCCAGTAGATAGGGCACCGAGGCTATAAATGTGAAAATAGAAAAGGCCTGAAGAGAGAACTGACAAGAGAACTGAAAAGCAAAATAAAAACCAATGCCGCACCATATGCTGATTTTGTTTGTAGCATACACATATGGACTGGCAATGAGGTCACTAGTGCACATCTATGCACCCCTCCGAGGGACTGTTAGTGACCAATGGCTGATTTCACAAAAAGCTAAAGATTGATCTTAAAGAGGAAGGGAAATGACCTGCTCAATTTTGTGATGTACTCATTTTCCAACAGAGGCAGTCCTCAAGTTTCTAACCTGATGTAAATTGCCATTGTATTTGATACCCTCCCAGTGCAAAGTTTGTCAACATCCAAAACATCTGATGACATCATTCTGAGAACAATGGGTCTCCACATTTTAGTACTGAGATGTTTTGTTTCATAATTGACTTTCGATAATATTTAATCAAAATGGTCTTGAATGTGACCTTTTAACTGACAAAGAATTCCTCATTGGAATGTAAAGATCCAGTACCTGTTGAATTCAAATGACTTTATGTTTCAGATTCAGCTCTGAAAAAGTTAACAAGTTAACGCTGGAAGTTCAGAGTCTCATCCCCAGACAGAGAGGGCACTGCTTTAGAGCTACTAATTTTTCAGGTTTAAGTATTTTTGTATGATCTCATCCCTGTTAAAAACTTCCCCAAACTGCCGGTCTCTGTCAAGGTCCACGACGCTTACATTGAGCTGGCTGATCTTGTGGTCAAGGCGGAACCCTTAAAAGCGGTAGATGTTTACGACCGATTCCCGTTTCCTGAGGAGTCTTCATTTGACGATGCGTATCTACACGGCGAGGTTGTCCGGCTTCTCATGAAGCATGAACAGTTTGACGATTCCAGGCTTGAAAAACACATGATATCCTGGGGAAGGGTCATGGGAATCGGTAAGAATTCACAAACTGCAGACTTTCCATGATTTGTAAAAAAGAGCGTGCAAGTCCCACACATTATTCAAACATTGTTGTCCCTCTTACATTGTATCTAGTGATGGTAACAAAATTGTGCACTGCAACCCTTTAGAGACCATTCATTTTTGTATCACCAAACGCCCAGACAAGTTTTTATTTTATTTTATTGACCACTAACTATTTTTTTGCTCTTGGAAAAGTGTCTGGAAAAAAATATTATAAAACAGAATTTTGGTGTTGTTTTAGAAACATAGATACCAAGTTATCATGGGAAACATTGGTAGATGTTGATTCAGGTCATGACCTTTACTTTGACCTTTTTGGTTGAGTGGAAGTTGCTCAGATCTCGCAGCCGTTTGCAGCCGCCATGGGTATTTTGGTACAAGCCGTTTCCGGCTGCTATGGTTTCTAAAGCGTTAACAGGGCGTTCAAAGATGCACAAGACTCAGTCTATAAAGGAAGAAAATGGCATGTCTGCGGCATTGTCAAATCTAAATGAGTCAGTTATTACCAATAAAACTTGGTAATTTATGCATAAACTGATCATGTATCAGTAAAGGAACTCATTGCCAGTTGTCAAAACCGGACAGGATCTTGCACTTCAAAAACCAAACCATGCTTTGAAAAAAGTAATGCTCCTGTCATAGACAAACTCCCTACCAAACATATTTCCAACAATATCAACATCTTGTTTTAAAAAAAGTCACATTTACTTTGGTATGTTCAGCAAAGATTATCCATCCTTCAACATGGGCCCAATTTCATACTCTTTAAGCAGAAAAGTTGGTTAATAACTTTCTTCCTGGAAAAACTATACAGGAAACCAGTCAAAGACAGTATTTGTTATTTTGATATTCTGGTTGGTAACCTTCTTATGGAAAGCAAACTTGTTGTGTGCTTAGCGATTTGGTTGTTTTTATTTTAAGCAGCATTATGTTGGCCCAATTTCCTAGAGCTGCTTAAACAGACAATTTTGCTTACAAATTCTGTGCTTAGCGAAAATTAGCAGGATACCGGTCAGAAATTGTGTATGTGACATGGTATTTCAGCTGGTAACCTTATTCAGGTAAGGGAAATTTTGTTGTGCTGAGCTACTTTTGGTGCTCATAATCATGCAGTGAAAGCTTACTTTGTGCTCATATTGTTATTATTCACTAACTATACATACAATTTATTGTTCTTCATATTATAAGTTCTTTTGGAAAATAAATGTTTTCTTTCCTTCCCCCCCCCCCCCAGGATGTCTGGAGAAGTATGTTGAGATCCTGGATGCTAAATTCAAGTCCAAGCTCTTGATGAATGTCTATGCTGGAGTGAATCGGAAGACGGTGGAGGATCCGGATATGCAGGCATTTTTCAAGTTCAAGATGTGGCTTTGAGGAGCAGTATGCTCCCCAATGAGAAAAAGGCACATTGTGAAGATTTCACTTAAAACACATTCAAGAGTGTCATGGCCGAGCGGTCTAATGCAACGAACTCAAGTTCTGGTGTGTGGGTTCGGTTCCCAATCAAGACACCTTGAGTGAGAGACTTAACTGTAATACCTTCTCTTCCCACCCAGGAGTGAATGGCTATTTGTGAGGGCAGAGATGGTTCTTGTGATTGATTTAGCTTGGTGCATTACATACTTGGCAGCACAGGCAGTATACTCCCAAGGGAGCTTGAGATGGTTTAAGGAATGAAAGCAATGGCCCAGTGGCCAGGGTAATAACGTTCAAGCACAGTGAGCCTCAAAACTGGCAGATAGCAATGCTAGATCATTATAACTTCTAGTTTGCAAGAAAAACAAAACTGCAAGCAAGTCTTAATATTTTGTGCCATATTCTGTCTTTTTTGTCAATATGACAGGATACAAGTGTTAATTTTGAAATAAGTTTTAATAACAATGCCGATTCATCCATTTACTTGTTTTAAAAACTTTCTAGCGACGAAACGCTTTCTTTCTAAATACATCTTGCTAGTTGGTCAGACGGCCACAAGTTCTTTTAATAAATGAAGGATTTTTGCCAAGAACTTGTCATTTTATAGACAGTGGGACAGAACTTTAGAGTAAAAATATTTGTGGGGGACTTAACTATTATCAGACATAACTTAAGTAAATTAAACATTCCGTCCAAACGTAATATAAGAATACTTTGAGCTGTTGTCATGTTACAAATACAAAGTTTATTAATTATATGTACATATTGAGTTTTATCCAAGATTCATTTGTTTAAAACAATGATACATTGTTATACAATAGCAATACAATTTTATACAAAACAGAGGAAGCCAGAGGGTTTGTTTTGTTGTTGTTGAAATATATTAAACACTTTAAAAATGTCTTTTAAAAAAGCATGACTCCACCTCTAAAGCAGCTTTAACACTTGAAACAAGGAGCTGTAAGAGAGGGGCTTCTCTTGACTCTGGATGAAGTTGGTGATAACTTTTACCAAAGGTTTAAAGGCTACTGGATTTATTTGCTGTTGGAAAAAAAAACTTTAAACTGATAACTAATATGTGTATCTGTTTGGTTTGTACTTTTGAAAATAAAATTTATTGCAGTGTGTGAAATTTTGAATAAAGTTTGCGGTGCTCGAAAAACCTCGGAACCATTTTCTGGTTTTTGTGTTATGATTTGATGTCGATTTATCAAAATTAGAAACTAATATGGATTTCTGTATCCTTACATTGTGTGGCTGAATGAATCTTCCTAGTTGACATGTTACAATAATATGTTCATGTACTGTCTGTTGGAATAGCTGATTTTATAGTAAATATAAATTTATGTAACTTTAAAACCTATTCTGCATGAAACCTGAAAAGGCAGATAGAATCTCACTAAATATCCACAAGTTTGTTTCCTTACAAACAAAGGTTATGAAAGGTATTTCTCCAGGGTGCTGGAGTTTTGCAAATTCTCTGATATTTCTCATTTGGAAAATATTTACCCTTAATACCTGATCCATTGTTGATAAATTTCATACACAGTACTTGTATAGATACACAAAACTATTAAATTGTTCAAGTAAAGTCAACCCTTGATATAAAGAGCATCGTTATTAAGAGGTTCTGCTTATAAAAGGGTACATTCTAAAGTTCCAAATCTCATTTCTATTTTTTGTTTCTTTGTTTTGCCGTCCTCTAACAACAATGTTCCTGTTATGAAGAGGTAATTTGGCCAGTCCCAGCAGGGTTGACTGTATTAGGAGAACGAAACAAAACAAATTACCAAAGGGAGACATGAACCATGGTCCTCCAGGTTGGTGTTTTCCTTATTCCAATTGATCCCTCTAGCTATACATTTTTAGTCTCTCTGTCTTAACTTGATTTTATTCTTGGGGCACCAACCAGAAATCATCATCCCAAAAGCCAGGGATTATGGCAAAGTTATGAAACGACAAAGGAAGTTGCAGGACGAGGTTCAAGATTGTAATATTTTATTGACAATGCTATTCTATTTACAATCTTTTCCAATTTCACAATTAAGTTATCAAAAGTTGGAGCTTAAATGGGGGCAAAACAAAAGGATTCTTGTAGAGACTGAAAACCTAAATCACTTGTCCGGCTCTGGCCAAAGTCAGGATTTGAACCTTGGACCAGTATTCCAACCTGCATCCATACATGGCAGAGGTTTAGTTTCAATAATGCTGAATCTTTTTAATCCTGCTTCAAATCCTGAGTATCTGGGCTGTAGACCGTGCAGTGACTCCACGGCCTTGAGTGGGCTCCTTAGAAGGTGCGATGACAATCTTGGCATAAGTCCCTCCGACTTGACCCCTCGTCAAGCGACCTGGGTTGATACTGAGACATCCGCATGCCTCCTGTTGAGGAAGAGGAGAGAAAAGTTTTTCAATGGCTAAGTTAGAGGAGAGTTAAGGGGTGGGGAGAGAAGTAATCGATATCGGGCCTGGAATATCATCTTTGAGAGGGCAAAATCATTTTCACTTTGCACAGGGCACTTCCATCGGAACATTAACAATGAGTAACTTTTGAAGGAGGCACCAATGCCAAGGGCAAGGGCAACGGAGGCCATGGCATCCGTGTAATTCCAGACCTGCAAGATTATAAGAGAAATGTGATCTTTATATATGATGCAGTGACTTTTGTTTACTTGAAAAATAGGCTTCTTGAGCAACCTTAAATAAATTTTTTAATGTTAAACGCTTTGTTAACTTACTTGTTCATTGAATTAAGTAAAAACAGTACACAAAGAATAAGAATCCATAATTATTGAGAAAGTTTTACATGGCACAAACCTCTCCAGATTATACTTGATTGATAAATGATGGCGCTGTCCAATTCAGAGACACTCCACAACTGTTAACTTGAAAACCATAAAACCATTGTGGTTGTTTCTACTTGTTTATGGGTAAGATCTGTGTCCGGATAATTTCTATCAAATTGACTGGGGTTATTGGTGAACATAAAGTGACCAAAGGAACTAACATGACCATTGAGTCACTGATTTGAACTGATTGTCATGAGACTGCGGATTGTTTTGTCAGATCCTTGAGTAGGAAACCCAACTCTGATTCCCTCACCTTAATGAACCACCTGAGGTCTGAGGGACTGATGAAGACGTCGGGAGTCACCTCCATGTGACAATAATGCTCAAAGTGCTCATAGTCAACAGGCATACTCTCTGGTGGCGGGTACAGTGGGTAGTAACTTTGCTGGGTTAGGATGTGCTTGGTCAGACGGCCTAGTCGATCGGACGAACCTGGCGGACTGAGGAGGGGAAAGAAATGAGTTATAACTGTGGTGTCCCATTAAAGAGGTTTAGCTACAGCTGCGACCCAGCCAAAGCCCACAAGTCTGTCAAATTGGTAGCTTATTCCATTACGTTAATTTTCCGAAAAGAGACACCGCCTCAGACCGGATATTTGTGGGTGGTTTTCGGATTTCAGTGTCACAAAAACCTGAGAAAGAAGAGGAAGTCAGCTGATCCATTGTTTTGAAGTAAACAAAATAATAATGATACACTGTATGCATAATAGGACCTGTACACTTTGGTAATGTGCCTTGATTTTTAATTTTAAGTTAGTGATTTGGTTCACTGACCTACAGCTTTTCTTCGGCAGTTACAGATTGTATAGCTTCTAACTGGCATCCCAGAAAAAGATATTGAAAAAATAGGGAGACCGCCAACATTAGGCGTTGGTAGAGCACCGGCACGTTAATCCGGAGGTCTCAGGTTCAAGTCCTGCTCGAGTCAATTTTTCCTAGTTCAACCCACAACTAGAATAAAAATGTTCCGCCATTAGTTTTGACCCGAGTGATTGTGTTTCTATTTATCCTTTAGGACAAAAATGAGAGTTGGAAACAAATATTAAAGCGAACCAACTTCAGCATTCCCCAAACATGTTAAGACTTACTGGGATATTTCTTCACTCCCTAAATGAAACAGAATGTCACTTGATGTCAATCCAAACACGATACCATTGATGACAAGTGTACAGGGGTCAGGTACCAGATGTACTCTCTGTGTGAGGAAAAACAACATAACCCTTTGAGTTAAAAAACATCCGACAAGCTGCCATTTTGGTTTTCCCTGATTCAACTAGGTGAAAACTAAATGGAGGCTTGTGTCATTATAGACTGGTGCCTTTGTTTGGGGGACTTTTATATTGAAAATCAGAATACTACGATTAATTCTCTCTGTTGCATATATATTAAATCAAGGTTGTCAATAATTTTAGGATTTCTTTAGCAAGCCCAAGAATGTTGACACATTAACATATATTGTCAACATTGTCGATGTTGTTAAAAAATTTTGTTGGAAGTTTCTTTCATTTTAAAGCAAACAGTGTAGTCATTGGATTTTGGGTGAATTGAAATGACAGTTTTGCAATCTGGACCTCAGAGGGTAAAAAATAAATTATAATCTGGGCCCAATTTTATGGCACTGCTTTCTGCAGAATTCTTCGTTTTACAGGACCTCGTAAGCAGAAACAGTTCTGCCAGAAAAAGATACCAGCCCAATGTGATTTCAGATGTGACTGGATTCCTGCTCAAATGCGCTAAGCAGAATTTGTTAAACAATATTTCCAGCTTAAACAGTGAACTTGAGCCCCAACTGGCAATTTAAAGCTCAAAGCAAATGCTGCATTATATGAAGGGTTAACGTTACTCACATGTTTGTCTTGGAAATTATCTGGTGTTGGAAATGGAGGCTGTGGATAGATGAATTCATGATGAATATCACGTAGAGACGGCACAAAAACCAAGTGGGTTCCGGCTCTATAACGGGGGAGGAAAAAAAGGCAACATTGTAATCTCAAGAATAACATCAAATAATATCAGAGCAGCCACTAACATTTGCATCTTGCAATCTGGGAGATTTTGTCCGACAATCTGGGAGATATTTAGAAATACATTCGACATAGTAGGGGAAAAGTTTCAATAATCAGCGACGGAAATTTTCAAGATTGTTCATCAGAACATGGAGCGATTGATTTTATTTACAGGGAACTTTCTGCTGAATCAGGGAGGGTTGACAGCTCTGTGATGTTTTGTTTTCGTTTTTTGTCTTGTGTTAACTGTACTTGAGTGTTTGGTGTCTTTTCATTCAATATACACTTGAACTATACCACTGTTTTTTTGTGTATGAAGACGTATTCTCTGTTATTAATTATGTGTATGGACATTGTGGCCTGCACAAAAACTTCTAATTGTTGGGGGCTTGCACCAGACAACCAAACCCCCTCCACATCACTCGTTCATCATCGGTCACTTTTCTTATGTAGATGTGATGTATGACACAATTTCACCATAATCTACTGTGAATCGTTCTTTCTTTGCATTACTCCAACTATATCAATATGTGCTTAGAGTGGGCAAGGGCACCTCTATGAGGAAAGTTTTAATTTCTACTGGAACATTTTAAAGGGCATCAAGGAAATGACCAAAGGGCATTAAGTTAATTGCTCCGTTACCACTGAAAGGAAATCAGCCCTGTGATATATTTGAAAGAATGTGCTTCTTAGTGGGTTAGGGGCAAGGCAATCTGTCTTCAGCATTGTCCCTTAACAGAGGTTGGCTGGCCAAATGCCAGTTAAAACACCTGAGAGCCAGTCAAAATGTTGTCCAAGTTGTCCGGCTGGCTAGCTCAGAGTTGAAAAGCATCCCTATTTCATATGAATTATGGACTTGAGGAAAAAATGGTGGACCAGTGAAATGACAAGCTAACTGGTGCCGCTGTATTGTCGACTGAAATGGCTTCACAAGGAGAACCATCATGGCTGCAAGATTTAGAAAATTCAGAAGAATTGTAAACTTCATAAAAACAATCTCCAACATACTTCCTTGTGGCTTCCACTAGTTTTGTCATCTGCTTCTTGAACAGATCTTCGGGATCTTGTGCATAATCCTAGAGAAAGAAAAAAACAAATCATGAGGGATTTCTATCATCAGTAAAATTATCACTAATTAAATACCTTGTCTCAATGGACCAAAAGACATGTGGCTGACCAGTCGCTTATCCTCTCTGGGATTGACTGCGGAAATGTGCTGCTTTTTGGTGCCAATGAAGGTGACTTAACTCATCTGCAACGACTACAAAACAGGGCCACCAGACTAAATTTTCTCGTCGGTCATGACTATCAAAGTGCTCCATTATTAAATTTGCCTCCATTCATTCCAAGAAGTAAATTCCAAGAAGTAAATAACGATTAAGTGCCTTGCTCAAGGTCACAAGAGTGGCGACTGACCAGGCCAGGATTCAAACCCACATTCTGTACATTACAGAACTTGAGTCCATCGCCCTAGACCACCCGGCCATGACAATCCACTCTTTGTGGGGCGCTATAAAAATGACTGTGTGTATGTTAATAAATTCAACTCTTAGCGATAGCCCTTTTGCTGTGGATGAAGTACAATTTACAAAGTCTTCTTACTAAATAAGAATATTAAGTAAATTAAAAGTTTCTTTTTGATTGAAAATTGATACAAATGGTTTTATTAAGAGCAACGAAAAGAAGATGGGGTGTGAAATAATTACAACAATAACCTACCTTAATTTCTGCATGATTTGCATCCACAAAAGGCCCAAACTATATAGAGAAATCACAGAATAAAAACACTGGATGGTTTATGTCTTGCATCTGAACAATTTTCAGTTAATTAGTGTTTTGGTTTACTTGTTTAACAAAAGTTGCCAAACTGTTCAACGTGTTGACAGGGTACATAACCAGCGGAACATATGGTCCACCTTTTTGTGGAGTCAAAAAATTTGGTTCTACAAAATAGTGGACTGTGTTCTGTCATGAAATGACACAAAAAACACACAATTTCAATGGATATGCAATTCATCATATTCTAGTTTTAAAACATCTTTCCAACCCTATTAATTTCATAACAAATGCTTTTTGTAGCCAAAAGCTCCCAATCCGAAGGCATTGTGCCCCTTTCAAGGCAGCCTGTTTGAACAACTGAACCAACATATCCAGATATTACAATCACATAATTAATCTCAGAGGTTTCAAATAAGTATTTTTGGCTTTTGTAGCCTAAAATCCTGCAACAAATTTCAGCATCCATAACAAGCTTTTGAATCCTTGGGCGAGACACTTGTACTAGGGCCCCCATGGAGAACAGTTCTTTGATAACTGATGGGGCTACCCTGGTTAAACAAGACGAAATAAATAAATAAATAAATATAAATACTACATGCTCATCACATTCCATTGTACCACCATTGACACCAACTGCATGTTTCGAGTTAAGTTTATTTGGCTCAAAGGCAAGGTACAGGATTGGTACAGATTAAAAACCAAAACCAAAAAACAAATAGTTTCAATCTGTAAGCTCACTCATTAGAAAGGTCATACCAGTACAAACCCTCCAGAGAAATATTTGTCTGAACAGCCATCAAAGAAAACAGCGTTTGAAGACCCAACACATAGCCATTGCTAATTTCAATTCCTCTATTGATATAGGCCAAACATGAACGTGCATAAAATACCTGATAAAACATACACCACTAGCTGTCGTGTTCACTAAAAACTGTGGCCAACAAATTCCATGAAATGTTCATTGGTTGGTTGTCAGGTGTGTTTATTGGAGATTAGAGAATGAATATTAAGCTACTCTTCCAAAAACAATAATTTACTTTCACTTGAAGTGGCAGGCCTGGAATTACACGATGCCCATGGAGCCCATGGCCTCCATTGCCCTGGTCTTGGCTTTGGTGCCCCTTCAAAAAGATTTCCATAGACTTTAAGATTTTTAAATTGAAGTGCCCTTTGTAAAAAGAAATTGGCCTTGCCCTATCAAAGATGAAATTCCAGGCATGAAGTGGTCCCCAACCGCTCGCTTTTTTCTTCTTCTTTTTTCTCTCTTTTTTTTCAAGAAAAACACAGGTAAATTTGCAAAGAGCCACTCACAAGAATACAGACATCCGGTGTGTCTTGAAGTAGTACTCGGACTAGATCGCTCATTGGCTCATAACTCAGAGTATCCGCCGTTGTGTATGGTCCACCAGCAACCATTACATGTAATGAACCATAGTCTAGAAGTGAGTTATCCTCAGACTCGCACAGAGGCAGAGGAACACTCTATGGAAGAGAAGAAAGAGAGGGTTGATGTTTATGATGAAGCTTTGGTGATTGTCAGAAAGACATTGAAGTTTAACCTGAAAGCTAACTTTGTTATGAACCTAATGCACATGATGTCACTTGAGTAGGGCACCCTCACAAGGAGCTGCTCATTGGCCACAAATCTGAGCATTTCCATCTGTACTCAAATACCCATAGAGTGGTATAACCTACTTCTGAAGGTTCAAAGGCCAGAAATCAGAAATACCCAGTCAGTTTCCCTTGTGGTTTATTTTTTGATATCTGAAATAAAAAGATGCATCCCCTTAAGGTGATCCCCTGGCTGCAGATTCCTAGGTTGTATCGCTAACTTGGGTGCGATCCCTGGCTATACGGCAGTTAACGGATGTATGGCTTCTGACTGGCACCCACGAACAAAGATATTGACAAAATAGGGAGACTGGCCAACATAGGGCTCGATAGCTCAGTTTGTAGAGCGCCAGCATGTTAATCCGAAGGTCGTTGGTTCAAATCCCGCTCTATTCAATTCGTCTTTGTTCAACCCAAAATTATTTCAAATTTACCCAGTCAGTTTCCCTTTGACTTTTGTAAAAATGTTTGAGATATGAGTTGAGATATTTACAAACCTCATAGATTTTTGAAGCCACCAGTTTGACACCTTTAGTGTTGATTCCTTCCATGGCAATAATCTGACCGGGGAACAGGGAATATTCCTTGATCTCCGACAAGTTCAACATGACCTGCTTGCCCGCTGAAGACTCCACTGATCCCTCGAGGATCACAGACTGGGAATTAAGACGGCCACTGCTGGTATCGCAACAGACTCGACCTATGACCGTCACTGGTTCCTTGGAATAGTAAACGATTAAAAACTAAATGAATTTTCACAAAGTAAAATGGTCCTACTTTCAATCGGTGTGACTCAACAGCCATTTCAAGAGTGTGGGATCCCCGTTTTGCTACCTTTTCGTTCTGGGGGGTGGTGGGAGGGAGGGCGGTTGGGCACTCAAACTATTGTTTATAACACTACTATATTGTTCAAGATTTGGAGAAATGCAATTCAAAGAAAAGTCTCTTTCACAAAATTGTTTTTTTATTTTTATGTAATTTTGGTTAATCACCACAGTTGCTGTTACCACAAAATTTTAGTTCATCAAGGCCTGACATTCTGTTCTTTTCGGGGCAAAGGATTTTTCCTTAGTAAAGGGAACATTTCAAGGAGCACCAAGGTAATGACTAGGGGCAAGGAGGCCTTCAATTGCCTCTATCGCCTCATTGAAGTATCAGGCCTGTTCATCAGTTGTTTTACTTTTCTTTCTTAGGAGCTCAATACAATATTTAGTCTAAATTTTGGACAAACTTTTAAAAATCCTAAGAATGTTCTGTCCTATTCCATCAGTAAATCAATTACCTTGATGGCGACATTTTAATTAAGACATCCCTTTTGTGGTAAGAAATACCCAGTAGATATGACCTCCCTACCTGGATCGGAAGAGCTAGGTGAGAGAAGCTTTCTATGTTGAATTTGTCTTGAATTTGCTGTCCCATACTCTCAAGCATATCATTCAATACTGAAAACAAAATAGTCACCAAAGTTAACAAAGAATCCTGAAACAAGAATTGTTTCAAGATTGATTCTGTTCTGACGCGACACAAATTGAAGATCTCATCAGGAATCAATTTATTTTTGTATCCTCAATCACCATAAAAAGTATGTACAATCATTTAGATAAAAATACACCATCTATAACAAATTAACTTAAAAAAAACATTCCTCTAGAAAACACAAAATTTGGCAGCCTTTTGTCTCCTGAAGATGAGTATGAGTATTCTCTTCGAAACACCGAGACCAGACTGGCTCTTTTCAGAGCCAACACTCCTCCCAAAAAAGGTTTACACAAGGTTGTACCCGCAAGTTTACTAGTCATAGTTACTTCTTCCACACCATGCAAAGCTTCAAACATCACTAACTGTTTTTCTTTCTTTTTTTAAACTATGAACCCCAAATGACATCAAAAAATATTGCTGTTTTTTGACAATGAAGGACTGATCTACTTTCAAATCTTGATGATCCCAACTTTTATTTAGTTTTGATTGTTTTGAGGGTTCGTTTATTTATTGAACAACGTACCGCTGGCTTTGTCGGCAAATTTCTGGAACATGTACTTGTACTTCTGCTTGAGAGTGCCTTCTGGATCATAATATTGCACTGAACACGTCGCTGCATTGGTACCCTTCCATGTCGTCCCTTCTGTTGAACCAAATTTTGCGACTACCTCACGTTTATTGGTCCGACTGCCATACTTTTGTGACGGTGTTGCACTAATTGTTTACAGAAAAAACAAGTATTTGAAACAGTTTTATAATATTTGTAATAATTGATTTACTCCATGATTTTACTCTACTATCCTATTGTTGTTATGCCTTTACTTGTTTGTATTCTCCTTATACACAGGGAAGCCAAATTTCATGCTTTTTATCATGACAATAAAATATTCTGAATTTGAATTTGACTTTTGAATAAAAAATGGTATTAATTCTTATTGTAGACCGTTTTCCTAAGAAAACGAGGTCCTTTTAAAACTTCAACTGGTTACTTTGATGATATGTTTCCTGATACTTACAATGATAAAATAATAATCATAATAATAATTTGGGAGGCTAATCATCCTTACTCCCAGCTGAGAAGCTGAATTGCGAAGAATGCGACTGCAACACGTTCGAGCCGCAGGCATGTAAAGGCGCCTTTTGGCAGCCAGCCACATCGACCAATATATGACCACAGAGCACAGCCAGAGGGCCCAGAGGAAAAAACTTTGAGGCACAGGAGAGAACCAACGCACAACTCTACTTACATATGGCCCTAGCCGGGAAGAGAACCAGGGCCACAGTGGTGAGCGGCGAGCACTTTAGCCACTAGCCACTCATGCCACCCATGCCACCTATAATTCATGGCTTGGATTGAATGTACTCATGATGGACCAGCATTTGAAACAACCAAGGTATTGGATATTAAGAGTTTCAACGCTGGACACATTTGACTTACACTGTTGGTGAGAAACTCGCCGGTGAAAACGTCACACTGTTTTGACCCAATAGTCTCTTGTTGGTCGGATTTTCCGGCGTCGTATGAAGACGCTTGTGTTTATTCTGTGCAGCAGGGAAGCAATTTTGAACATTTGAGAAAATTACCGTTCATTTTATATTTTAAGCCTCAGAGAGCTAGGGAGAGAAATGGAGTTAAGCAAATGAACCAGTAAATCAGTTGGCACACAAGTAGTTTTTCATTCAAAATAGCAATATATTTATCAGTCTGAAAGTCAACAATTTAACACAAGACCCCTCGACTTGTCCGGTCATGAGTTTACCGGCCCGATGCTGAAATCACTAGCCTCGGGCCTGCGGTCCAGTGTCAAATTGAAGCCCTGTGGTCCAAATGAATGTGTACTCTCCCATCCCTACATGAGGCTGCACTTTAGTTGCCTTTACCTTTCCAGCGTGAGGGGTGTATGCGTTCATCAGATCATCTGATTCATCAATCAGCGACTCCGAAGGGAAGAGGGCCGGACTAGGCTCAGTACGAGATGACACCTTGGTAGCTTTCCTCTTCTTACTTATTCGCTGGAAGTGAGTAATGAGTGAAATTCAATGAAGTATGGCAGGATGAGAGAGTCAGTGTCGGACTGGTATCCTGACAAAGGAGCATCAACTATTCCAATGTTAGTAATCCAGAAATTGATTCACCATTCAATCAAGTACATTCCTTGATTTGAAGAAATATAAGCTACATCATCCCGACGATGATATTTAAATATTATAGGAGAAAATAATGGAAGTGATAGCATTTATAACCTAATCCCTACCAACTGGCCACAAAAAAGTAAAATAAAAACACAAATTGAGGCTTGGCTTGTCTTGTGTTCAGAACAGCCATAAGACATAAGACATAATGATTCACTGACTGCAAAAGCGATTTTTACTTGATTTTAAAGAATCACAGACTATTGAATGAAACAATGTGCCAAAATAAACTTCAAGTGCAGTAATTTAGGTGTCCATCAGACCCCCTGGTTTGCTGCCCTCCAGTGGAGGGCAATGATGAATGACCGCGAGGAGTGGTCAGAAGGTACCCACATGGAAAACAGCTTCACAAGGAGTTGTTACTTTTCTTCCAAAGCAAATTGACACATTTGATTTTTTGCCCCAAACCAACCTCTTGTTCCAATTCTTCCAGGTTTTCTGTCGTAATCTTCAAGTTGCTTCGACTTATTGAAAATGCCACCCATTCTGATACAATGCTGGAGGAGTCCAACCTGTACACCATGCACAGTTCCTTCACTGTAAAGTGAATCAAATGCAAAAAAAAAGTTGCGGGCAAAATTCCATTTATCAAGATATAAACTAACAAGGAACATTCATGTTTTGCCTCGGAAGAACAATTCCATAGTAAAAATCATTCCTTAAAAATTTACCCGAATTATTACTATGATTTTATTAAATTTATAGACCCCACCCACTCAGCTACGGCTATATTATTCATTTATAGGGGTCTATATTCATTTTCTATCCAATTGTAGACTGTGAAGGGTTATGACTAGCCCAGGTAGGACGTCAGTGTTGCACTACACTGACGTCCTGGTTATAAAGCTTCTCTGCCATGCGAACAAAATTTAGACTAATTTTTTCATATTTTTACCTGATTTAAAAATCTGAAATTTTGTTCATATCTTCATGGCCATTACTACACTTTTAAGGCATCCAAAAATAACAAATTTATCCACGGATGATATTAATCCAGAAAATAAATCGCAGATCCACGCTAACGTATTAAACATCATGTACCAATTGACGAGTGAGCACGTGTGCGCATGTGCAAAATGCATCTAGCAACTCCATCGACTTCCAGGTCAACGCGCCTTGTAGCACGAACGAATGTAGTCTTGATGCAAGATTTTGTTTTCATTTGCCACAATATTTCCCAACAAGATGGCACTATCATTTGCAGACGGTTTGTGGATGATAGCGCCCTCTCCCGGGGAAACTATGAAAAATCTAAACGAGAGGAATCTTGCACCAGACTAGAACAAGTGTGACGAACTTGCTATGGGCGCACTTGAGTGCGAGTATTTATAAATGGAGTAAGAACAGAAAGTTACAGAGGAGACGTCAATTTCCATTTTATTTTCCAAATAATGTCACCCAAGGCTAAAATTAACAATTCTGAACCGAGCAGGCCGAGAGTTCTAGACAAAAGGAATACGTGTATGAAGTTTCAGCTTCCTCCATCAGGTATAATTATTAAAAATGGTTGTTATTAATTTGTTCGCAATGGTAGTACAGAACCTTTATACCGTGGACTCTGTCACATTGTACGCAACGGAGGAGTCCAACCTGGGCTAAAGTGTACCCACAATCATGACAATTGCTACATGTCAACAGTTTTTAGTTTTTCAAAACATCCCAAAAATAACACATGGTCATGGTAGCTCAATTTATTATCGCATTATGATGTTACCTTTTGTCATTGTTCCGTCCCAACTTGACAATTGTCCCAACTATAGTTGGGACTGGTCCCAACTTGAGTGTTAAAGTTGGGAAGTCCCAACTATAGTTGGGATCGCCCATATAGTTCAACAGGACACTGTGATCGATCATGCGTGGATTAGACAGTACTCCAAGCTGATGCGATCGGCGTTAAATTAACAAGATTCTTATTTCAAACACGGGTCTCGGCTCTGTACAAACTCATGTCAAAACTGATGATGGAGCTAAAGCCGGTTGCGGGCCGTTGACCAGGACGATGTTTGGAATGATAGTGTATCGCTCATAATGGACCGCTAAAACTAACTCGGTGTAAATATTATTTTTATAGTGTTCTTAGTCTTTAGAGGGTTCTGACAGCGGCCTCATGCTCATCATGCCGGGTGACGCTTCAGTCTCAAGTAGGCCTTCTCTCGGAAAAGCAAAATACTGATTAATCTAAAATATTCTCAAGGGAAAGTGGTCTTAAGAACTTCACAGTATGATACTTACAGGTTTTTAGTTTATTCATGGGCGTGATTTGCGTTTACTTTATACTGCGATCCCAACTATATTTATTTGGGGCGCCCCAACTTTAACAATCAAGTTGGGACCAGTCCCAACTATAGTTGGGACAATTGTCAAGTTGGGACGGAACATCATTATAGCCTATACGACAGTCAACACCAGACACAGAGAGGTATGTCTGCAGTGTGTAATGTAACAAATAGTCGTTGCAATGGTATACATAACAACAGTCAACAGTGCAGTGATACTGCAATGTATCAGTGACATTGTTCTGTCCCAACTTGACTATCGTCCCAACTATAGTTGGAACTGGTCCCAACTTGAGCGTTAAAGCTGGGGCTTCCCAACTATAGTTGGGATCGCAGTAAACACAAATCACCCCCATGAATAAACTAAAAACATGTAACTTGTAAGTATCATTCATAGTATGTAGTTTTTAAGACCACTTCCCTTGAAAATATTTTAGATTAATTAGAATTTTGGTTTTTCGAGAGAAGGGAAACAAATGCATAGGCCTACTTTAAGACTGAAAGCATGAGGCCGCTGTCACAACCCTCTAGTCTAAAAACACTATTTACACCGAGTTAGCTTAGCCATGGAGGAACCCATGGTTTAGCGGTCCATTATTTTATGAGCGATACACTAATAACTATATCACAAAATCAGTATCATTCCAAACGTCGTCCTGGGCAACGGCCCGCGACCAGCTCTAGCTCCATCATCAGTTTTGACATAAGTTTGTACAGGGACGAGACCCGGGTTTGAAATAAGAATCTTGTTAATTAACGCCAATCGCATCAGCTGCAGTAGTGTCACACAGTAATCCATGCATGATCGATCACGGTGTCCTGTTGCACTCTTCTTAGTCTATGGGCGATCCCAACTACAGTTGGGATGTCCCAACTTTACTCAAGTTGGGACCAGTCCCAACTATAGTCGGGACAATTGTCAAGTTGGGACGAAACAACTGTAGTAACTGTGCTGTCTGGTGTTTACTAAACAGTTTACTGACATGAGTAATGACTATTGACTGTGGATATTATAAATACATCTGTGTTATTGATATTAAAATATTGATACTGCAGTGATAGAGTATGATAGTGCATACTTACGTTTTTCCACCACGTCAGGATCTGAAAGTTCAATATCAAAATCTTCGAACTCTTGTACCAGTTCGTCTTCGGTTATCATAGATGTCGCCATCATTTTGCCTCTTTCTTTGTTCGTCTATTTTGTTGGATTAAACCGATAAATTGTGTACTAAAACTGAATGGCTGTGTAGTCGGAACTCGCGCCAAACTTAACGAACAGTGAACTATAGAGGGCGCCTTTCAGGCCTTCACGAAAACAACTTCGCACCTCGTACTCACTGATCTCTATACTGTATAAAAGAGATCAGTGCTCGTACTTGCACTTGCTGATGGCATGGCACCTTCGCTAATTTTAGGCCTACGGTAATAACAGACGTGCATCTTTTATCATTAGTTTGGACATTATTTCGAGTATGTACCGTAGGCTTCTAGATTAGACCATTAAAGGAATTAACTACAAGCAGGAAAGGCCCTATCGCTTCAAAACAACGCACATTTATGGTGGCACTAGCAGTCATCAAAGTGAAACTTTAATCTTCAACTTGTCTGATGTTCCAGATATTACAGCGAAAATAGCATATTTTAAGGGCAACAATGTGTTAGCCCTATATCCTGAATATGATAAAATCTCTGACAATCAATAGAAACGTAGAATCTTGATGCAATCTCCAATGGTAGACTACAGGCCTAGTTAACACGGTGTGTTTAAAATTGGCAGAGATACCATTATTAAATTAAATTACTCTAACAAAGAAACAAACAAATAAACAAACTTTAAAAAACAAACAAAAACCAACAACGAAAATGATGTAGAGACCCTAAGGCTTAAAAAGAAACAATATGGTTTCTCCGTATAAAAGCCGCGCGTATTTAAAAAAACATAATGACTTTGATGGCCTAGGCCTGTAATTTTTATTATTATCTTCTTTTCTTTCTTTTTTCTTTTTTTAATCGCCGTCTTCGCCGTGAAAGTTGCTTCAGGTGATTGCAAGGGTGGAGGTAGCCACCAAAATGTCTGCAACTCTTTTACTAGTCATGATGTATACTTACATTGGTCAGTGGCATTGCTAACCGTTTCGATTTCATTCCCTCTATTTTAGGGGGGGCGGGCAAGCAGGGCTTTTGATGTACCGACCCATCCATTTGTGTATTTTTTTCGATATCTTTTGAGAAGGGGAAAATTAAGGGTTCTGAGCAGATGGGGGGGGGGGGGGGGTCATAGGGAACTCTGTCGCCGGAGATTCTGTCCCCGGAAAATAATGGGATGATTATAACATAGTGCTGAAGGAGGAGGATTCAAAAGAGGGCGCTATCCGAAGAAGTCTGTACACAGTTTGCCTTTTATGGGGGATACAATCTTTGGGGGACACACCACCACTCCCACCACCTATTAGTAACTTAATCGCCTTATATAATAATACTTTTCACAAGGATACGCAGTGCCATGTACGCGACACAATTAGGACCTTCCATATCCTGAGATCTATCATGTTCATAGCCGTAATGACGATGTTGTTTACACCATGGTGGTAGAAATTTAATTTAATTTCTACCTCCATGTTTACACTAAACAGCTACCTCCTGATGTTTACAGCAAGCGATTGGATGGTCCTGTCTCGGTGTCTTTGTACACCGCAGCCATAGCTGTTTTACGGGAGCTAGCAAACAGGGCAACATACAATATTTAAAAAAAATTGTCAGGACCCACGTCAGGAGAAACAAGTTTTTAAAATCTTATTGCGATCGCCATGCATGGCATGTCACACTTTTTATATACATGTAGGCCCAAGAATTATTGCAAAAGACCCAGATTATTTGATGGTGTGGAGGCGATCACGTGAGTGCCTTGGCAGGAGAGGTTCAGTCGAAACACCTAATTCAGGCGAGGTTCACAAGCGAAACTATGGCCATCTCTTGGCAAAAAAATAGCATAATTCTCCCCTCAAACTTTCTTTGGCCTAGTAAGTCACAGATTATTACTCCGCAATTTCCCCCAAAGAAGTCCCGAATTAGGTCCATGTTCTTTCCTGTACATTTCAGAAGGCCCTTATCTTTTACAGACACTGTTCTTGGTGTATTTTCGATAACCTATTAAATTATTGTCAGGGCGTTCCTTTGTGGTCTGTCGTGATGGCGCATGTTTAAAGTTTTAAAAAGTTGATATTGCAGGGAGAGTGTGGAAAGGGGGGGGTCAGGACACCTGAACATTTCCCTTGATGAATCTGCGCCTTCCTGTATTTATCTCTCTATTTTTGTCTTACTAATTTCATACACATTCCTCATTCTAAGGATTAACCCCAATCTTTGGCACATCACATTTACTGGAAGTCACAAAGTGGTGAAGGAAAACAAAACCCACCCAGTAGAGGGGGCCTATAAATAGGAAACAACTCGCGAAATAAAACACACACAATAAAATCACTGAATTAATTTTGCCGCAGTTTTAATTCAAATAAAAACTTCCCCGCGCGACAAATTATTGTTTGGAACAAAACAATTCAAATTGGAATTAATAAATTTGATTTAGTTGACCGATTGTACTGGGTTTATGGGAGTAAATAAATAAGGTCAATTACATATTTTGTTGTTTACAAATGTCCCTATTAGTCACATTCATCTGAGCACTGTTTTCTAAACTACAAACCCTCATTCTATCTGAAATCAAATTAAACGTATACAACGTGTGTGAGTTAGTTACATCGATATTTTAAAACAATTTGTTTAAATGATTAATTACCTCATTTCAAAAACCTTCAAGTGAGGGCTGGTAACACCAGTCCTTGATGTCCTAGACTGGACCATTCCACATAACTCTGGGACCATTATCGTAAAACTAGTGGAACCTTCCGGAATTTACGTAATTCCTGGGGTAACTCCCTCACTTAAAGGTTTAACATCTACAAAGAAGGTAAATTTTGCTGATTGATACCGTTAACACCATTATAACAAGGTAATAACAAGATTACACTTTTTTATTGTATGGGTTTTAAATTACAAAACTTAAATTTAAAATTACATTTGACTGTTTCATTATAATATGGAAGCGATGGAACAACATTGACATTTGAGCCCAAAAACAGGTTTTAGAAAAAACTAATCATCATTATTTCGAAGGAAACTAAAGCCCAATGTTTGAATACACCCAGTTGCGCAGCCTATAGGCCCATGGAAAAACTAGTATCAGAAAAAATTTGGAATATATAACCATGTGGGGTAAGTTAAAGTTAACAATGATATACCATTCCTTTATTAGTTTATGTAAGTATTTTAAAGTCTCTAGAAGTTGGTGCAAAAGTCTTCTTTAGTGAACAACTATTGTGTAAGCATCAAAGACTCACCACAACTTGACTGTACACGCCACTTTATTACACAATAGGACATGCTTTCCTACACTTTTCCCATACTTTTTTGAAGTAATCAGGTATTCATATAACCCTTTTCAGGACACAAAGTAGTAACTTTAAAACTCTTCTCAGCACCATCATAAATTCCCACACCCACCCCCGCCCCCCCCAAAAAAAGACCTTCCCAAACATACACACCCACACCCCTAAAAAAAAAAAAAATGGTAACACCGGCGACAACATATTTTACCATCGAGCAAAGCTTGCAAACTTTCACTTAATTCTCTGCAGTAGCACTTCAAGCAATGCACTCTTTACCCAAAACTCTGAAGTGCCTCATTAAAATATAATTAAAATTTAGCAATAATCTTGAAAAGCAAAACTCAAATGTTCTTTACACGAATACATTAAAACTATAAAGTTCTTCTGCTAAATACATTACAGGTGATCTGTCAAAAGCATTTTATCATAATATTAAATGTAACACCCTTTCCATTAATAACTCCACGACCACGACCTTTTGTCAACAAAGCGAACTGAAGAGGTACCAAATTGCGCAGCATCGCAATACAGGCACCATCTGAACTTTCATAAGTTACAAAAGAATGTCAGTTGAAAAGAGGAAGGAAGGATTTCTTACTGAACTCAATAAAATGATTTCAAACCAGTTATGAAAGTATCCAATAGACCTTATATACATGAAGTACAAGTAAGCAGGGGTGAGAGTCATTGCTGACAACAAAAAGTCCGAAACTAGGATCAAAATTTTAGACAGTTATGTTGAAATGTTAGCAATTCAAGCCTTTGAGTTAGCCTTTGGGGTTTAAGACTTAGGAACAGTGTCCTCAACACTAGAGAAGTAGATCAAGGAACAGGATTTTTTTATACGTGGACAAAATAACAGCTGATTTTCAGCACCACGCTGACTTAAAAAGTCTGAATTCGGATAAAAGTCTGAAATTTCTCATCCCTGAGTAGGGCGCCCTTGCCTATAGAGCAAAAGGAGGCTGTTCATTGGCCAATTGCTGTGTGCTGTGTATAATGTGTGCATTTTCAAGGTTTCATCATAGGTTTACCTCTAAGATGATGACGTTAATCCACAAGGTCTATTTAGGCCTTTCAGCACCACAGTCAACACATGTATTGTTTTGTACAGCTACTTTACTACTCAAGGCAAGCTTTGCGCAAGTGCTGAACGTGCAATTGACATCTAGAACCTGGGCCCACTTTCATAGAGCTGCTTAAGCACACAATATCACTAAAAAACACTTCTTGCTAAGCATACTTTCTTGCTGATGAGCATAATTTTCTTGTGCTCAGCTACTTTTTCCGCTTAAGCAGCTCTATGAAAGAGAGATGCTTAAACAGAAAAAATTGCCAAACAGTTTTCTGCTCAGCAAAAATAAGCAGGATACCAGTCACAGATGGTACTTGCGGCATGGTGTTTTGGCTGGTAATCTTATTTTGGTAACAAGTTTTGTTGTGCTTGGGTTACTTTTTGAGCTTACGCACCTCAATGAAACAGGGCCCAATTTTACATAGTCAGTAGTAAACACAGAAATTTATTGCTCACTAAAAGCAGGAGACCAGCCAACATGCCATAAGATTTATATCATTGTGACTGGCGCCCTTCTTGTTTACGCAGCAAATAAATCTACAAAATTTTCCTGAAACTACACATCACAGTTTTACACATAGTGAAAACATGACTCGCTAGACCCGCACTTACTTAACAGGCAGATTTGCACTTCCAAACGCCTCAACTGTATTTTCTGAGAACGTTTATGTTCTCCTACCTACTTAATATACAAACACTAGTAATACAGTCCTATTTCAAGTCATTTGTTCTGTTTCTATTTTCTGAACACAAACCTGCAAAACAGCAATTTTCATTCAATTATGTCACACCAGTGGCCATGGCTACACTCAAGTAAAAAATGCTTACTGGAGAAGAGATCTGTATCAAGCAAACATTATTCCAGATTAATGGACTAGCCCAGTCCTGAGCCAGTCGATGTTGCGCCCTCTAACAGTGACTAATGCAAAAACTCTAGCGTCACCAATCAAGACTATTTCTGCAACAGCTGTTTGACACAGACTTTGTTGGTCAACGACAGTGAAATTACAGCCACTTCTACATGTATGAGCCCATTACGCCTCATTTGTTTTGAATATTTATACAGTTTATACAGGTTTTTAAAAATCCTGATAAACTTGGTAATGTATATTCCACAGATGAATCACACTCTTGATGTTTGATCAGTAGAATCCTTATGACATGATTCTAATGGAAATATGAAAAGAATTGATACACAACTAGGTCCCAGAAAATGACTTCACTGTATTCAGTTAGGCCTTTAATTTAGGCAAATTAATTATCAAGTAATGTATTTACATTTTTACACATGGCTCTTCCCTTTTTCACTGTCATCAAACAAAATAGACAGTTCCCACTTGATGCAACACTGTGCAAAGTCAACCATCTTTACGTGCAATGATAAATCATTTTTCAAACGTGCAGCTAGGCGTTCTGCATAAACGCCACATGCGGAATCATGCCAGGAGTTTCATCGCATATATTTTGCCGTAATTGGTTGGTGGGAAACTGGGCTGCATATAGAAAACATACAACACCTTATAAAGCTCAACGCCAAAACCAAAATAGCCTGTAAAGATGGCATCTATCGGGAACTTCCTATTCACAAATAATACATACATTGTATACAAAATTCCATCCCGTTGCATACTTGCCACAGAATTCTGCGCTTACAGCACGTTCCATGTTCAAAGCGCATAACTGAGTCCAGAATACCCACACTATTGTCCTTGTATCTTAATATCTGTGTACATACAGTCAGATGCTGTATTCATGTACAGCATCAATTGTCCATCCCTTGATAGGTCACACGGTCGCTCTCCTTCAAAGTTTATGAGGTCTTTATCCGCTCCGCTCTGCAATAATAACATAATGATGGCCTTCAGGCCACGTCCTACTGCCAAGTGTAAGGGTGTGCACTGGTCAAAGGTCAAAGCATTTGCGTCGGCACCCAAGCTCGCAATGAGGAACTGACACAGAACAAAGTTGCCCGCCTCTACAGCATAATGGAGAATGGTCCTTCCGCTCTTTCCATCTGGGGCATTGATGTTGCCACCTAATTGCACAAGATATGCCAACTGCTCGACACTACAAGCGAATCCTGCAATATGGATGCATGTATAGCCTGCAACACATAAGGGTAGAATGCAAGAGAAGAAGAAAAAAACGATATTAAAACGACCACTTGTCTCAATTTGTGTAGTCTGTGAAAACAATAAACAGCATGGAGGGACGGCATACATGTATCTCTGCATTGGTATTGTTCTCTTTTATCATTAATAACACAAAGAACATGGACCTATAAAAAGCTAGCAAATTCTTAATAATCAATGCAACTCATCTTCCCAACTATAAATTCATATTATCCTATCTTGGAGAGATGACACCCTGTTTCATGCATGTCGAGTGTTTTCTTATGTTGACAAAAGTTGTGTTGCCGTTTGCAAAACTATTTATTTATGTACTTCCTTATGGGCTTCCTTGGAGCCTAGAAAATATAAGCCATGTTCCTGATGAGTGATGATGTTTGCGAACACTCCTTTCTGAATAAGAGGACAGTCTGTGTATGCCAGGTAGTCTAAAGGGTATTCCCCACATGCAAATTTGAGCAGACCTATTCACTATTGACCTTCGACCAAACTTGCCAAACAAGATCCTGAATGGGCGCAGTGCGCTAGGCCATCCAACCATGGAGCAATAAACTAGTTTATTGCTCCATGATCCAACCATGTGCACTGAACCTTCATCAACAATACCCAAGCAATTGATGGGGGTTCCACTCAACCATGGGATTTCCAAGGGGATTTTAAAATCTTTTTTTCCTTCAACATCTAGATATAATCTTTTGTGTATTGTTTTTCTTCCCAGGGTCTTCATAACAAGTTACAAAACAAGCCTTGGGGGGGGGGGGGGGGGGGGATATTTTATAACAATTTAAATCTGGAGCCACAGATAATAAAACTGTATCCTGAATGTGATAAGGATTAGTGATAAGTTGATAACAATAACATATTTACAGGCCACAATTTCCACTGGACACTGGACTTCTGGCCAGAGTTCGCGTAACCATGAAGTTCTACCTCAATAGTGTAACAGTCCAAAGATCTTGTGCCCTGTCTTCCATGTTATTTGACTCTTATTGACTATTGTATTAGCAACTAGGCAGACTTATTTTGAGATGAGGCTCCAATCCAAATCTCAATCCCCTGTCCAATTAGGGAAGCAAAGGAAAGAAAACCGTTCGAAGAAAAACAATATTTGCATCCGATTTCCGGGACAACACAACAAAGCCTTGTGGACTTGTTTGTTTAAATTGTTGTTTTCCTCTTAAATTCATCTTATTCGTCAGCTCCATTCACAACATAGTAAAAATTAAAGTTTCTAAACCTTGGATTCATGAATATTCTGTGGCCTGTCGTGCATGAAGCAAGCCCAACCCAAAATAGTAATTCAAAAGAATAAATAAATAAATAAAAATGCCTGAATAGGGGGAAAACTGATTTGACACTCTTTGCACTTAGCAAACAGTGTCAATTAATATCATTTGTTAAATTGTAAGGTGCACAATTTACAAAAGCTAGAAAATGAATCCTTTTTCAAAAAAGGGATTCAATACCTGACAAAGAAATTCTTGATACAGCCTCCAAAATTAACTGTGTACGTGTACTGCGTCAACACATCATGAATCTCTTTCCAATGTCAGGGAATTTCCAGCAATGAGAAACTCAAAAAAAAATTCCCAGGGACATCCCACAAGTCAGAAAATTTGTATTGCTGGGTTTAGGAAATTTCCCAGGTCAGGCACACCATCCTATGTTTGTTGAGTTGAGCATGATTTGAGGTGTAGTGTACACAACAACAGGTAGGGTCTATACTTCAGCTGGATGCTTTGCAACTGGTTTCAGAACTCCCTGTACTTTTTGTTCTGGGCCAATGTTTCCTGTATGCAAAGCAACTGATTGTGATTTCATTCAACTGGATTTTCCAGATGCATTGTCATGCAACTCTCTGATCAAAAGATAAGGCTGCAAACACAACAGGCAGTAGTTTTTTTGCCCTAAGGCTATCGATTTTGACAGCGGGGAGACTAAGCTTCTATTGCACATAAAATACATCAAAGGTAATGAGTGGGGTGTGATTCTGTGTGAAGTTTCATCAAACCACCTTTGAATGAAAGACCGAGATCAGAGTTCTGTCCTGTACAAAGTGTATGACGAAACTTAACATGTTGAAATGGACTGGCTCAACGAACCATTTCAACAGGATCACTGGTCACTGGACCAGGTCAACATTAGCATAAAACAACCAACTTGCATACATTATCATTGATTTTACCAAAGCAGTACAACTAACTAACGAGCTGAACCTTGAACAAATTAAGTTTCAATGTGTGACTTCTGATTTTGGATAACAAACATTCTACTTTGATGACAAAGATTTTTCTGTATTATTTCTTGAGCTTACCTTCAAAGTTTCTGAGTTCAAGATTCTGTGGTAGTTGCTGTACCTCCAACGATCTGTTCAGTGGAACGAGCCCTCTCTGATACTCCAGTGGGGATATTCGTTCAGTAAGAACTCTGATGCAGTCCTCATCATTCAGTCTGCATGCAATGTGCAGAGGAGTGTCGCCATTTCGGTCAATGCAGTCAATTTGGGCATTGGCCAAGACGAGAGCACGACAGATCTCTGGTTGCCTCGTTAATACACTAAGGTGTAAAGGTGTCTGTTTGAGAATAAATTCAATACAAAATTAGAAAAATACATACTTGGCAAGAAATCAGACTGTTTAAGTTTTATTTAAAGCTTTGAATAATGGATAAGAAGTAAAAACTTATAGATAGATTGTCGGTACAACCTATCATCTTCTGTAAACAAGTTATTGACGCTCTGCATGTTGAAAATTAACAATTTAGGTAACATATAAACATGTGGGCTTTGAAAGTAATGCAGCAAGCCAGCAATTGTGTTTTGAGCCCACTCACACTCACAGCTTCCTTATGAAGCCTGTAGTGACTCAGTCAAAAATATTCCCCAAGTGAAGAACAACAGGGAAACTGATGTTGGTTCTGACAGTCTGGCTATGAATTATCAATGCAGCTGTACTCATTGACTTAGTAAGCAAGACACATGTAATTATTGAGCCATCATTCACATCACATTTAAAGTTCTTGTTAGTTTTTCAATACCTAAATTTCCCGAAAATTAGTTTCCATGGTGTCTGTTTGTGAATGCTGCTGCCAGATCTCTGGCATCTCCTGCTGGTACGCTGCTGTTACCTCACCAACTCTGGATGGATTTGACGTTCTCAACAGGTAGACACTGTATTCAGCTGAAACTTTCGCAGTTGACTTTTGTTGTATCTTTATTGATAATTTGGCCTATACGTCACCATCACGTTAACAAAAGCTAACCTAAGACCCTACCTTTAACTTATTAAAGTCTTCAAAAACTGGGATCAAATCAAGTCAAAATTGTTCTACAAGCCAACATTGCACCTTCCTTTCACGTATTCTGTCAAAAATTTTGAAACAAATCACCTGATAAGATACAAAGTTTGTAACAATTTGTACCTGCATACGATCATTGCTGATGTTGAGTAGTTCAGGATCTTCAACATAGTTGATGAATTTCTCTGCAATGTCCACTTTCTTATGAATAATAGCAAGATGGAGGGGCCTGCAGGTTGTAAAATTTGAGAGAAACAAATTGAAAATAAAAGAGCACTAACATTCTAAATATTAATTAACACTTTCCTTAAAAAAGATCCATCTAAAGCCCAGTTCATACTTCACACGAAAGCAAGTGCAAAGTGATTTTTGATGAGGCAATAATAGTTATGCCCCGTTTTTTCAAAATGTTGGTGACGTGAGAAAATTTTCCTCGCTTTTGCATAAAGTATGAACCAGGCTTTAAAGAGAAAACTTTCATAATACCCCTTTAAAAAAAGGGGGGGTCAGGAAACAGTGGTATGATCAATTTCAATCAGTTCCTTTGCAAGTTCAAACAAAACGGTGACTCAATAATGAGACTTTGAATCAATGAATCATGCCATTTCCAAAAAACTCTTTGTCTCGGTTCTTTTGTGTGTATTTGTTTTTCTTTAAACTCAGTTGCTCTGTTCCCCATTGGCTTCCCTTTATAGATTTATTTTCTGAACAAACTTTTGTGTAAGTTTTGTAAATTGGCTGAAGAGTTTCAAGGTAGACTCCGAACTGGTTATAACAAGAAGTGGAACATTTACTATCAACAGAAATTTCAAATCGATGCTCTTTAAACAAACCATCTTGTAGACATCCACACACTCATAGACCGTCACAAATTGGTTGTTTGATTGTTAGATGATCAAAGGTTTTAAAACAAAATAGCACTCTTACGGCTCCATTCTTCATGGCTCCACCAGGGCCCAATGTCATGGCACTGCTTATCAAGCGCTTTACCGGCCACCGTAAAGACAGAATTTGTGGTAAGCGGTGCCATAAAATTGGGCCATGGTTGTAAATCAACAGGTTTGAAACCATCCAAAAATAACTTCCCAGTGAAATTAGCGTTCCTTGCCTTGTATACTGTTGGGTTTTTCCATTATCGAACTGCAAGGGGACTTTCCCAGAAACTTTCCGAAAGGTTTAAATCAAAACCATTTTTCAAGTAAAGTCTCACTTTCAACCAACAGCGCCTTTCAATAATCCCAGATGATTATAAGGCGTTCCTCTTTCAGATTCAGCCAGCATGTCCAGGGTACGATATGGACTATAGTTATATCCTGTAAAGCTGTAGCCACGAATTTTAATGTAATGTGCATTTAGCTAACCAGGTTACAAAATCATGTGCTCTTAAAAAATTGTAAAGACAGTTTAGGGAAATTACACAATTCTCAGAAATTGAAGCATTGTCACCACGGAAAAAAAAACGTAAATCACATGGTTGACTGCACTCTGTGAATGTAAATCATTACCTAACTGTGCAATGCGCACCACATTATAATCAATCAAACTGTCTGGCTTTGTATGTGCTACACGGGGGAATTCCCTGGGAAATTTTTTCGATGTGCAATAATCAATACTTCAGCTGTTCCAATGAACTTTGAGGAATTTTGAAGTGCTTTCCACCAACGGGAAATTTTAAGGCTAGTGTAACTGTAAAAATTTGTATTTTGCTCTTTTTCATCCAAAACTTATATCTGAGATGGATTTTAGTTCAAATCAATTACAGTACACTGTCCGTCTCTTCAATCCTATTGCACTGTACTTTTAGAAACTCAGTTTTTCATTAAAATGTCACAGACTTCAAATGTTAAAAATATGTAATAACAATTATTTAACAATTTATTTATCGAAGCATTAATAGGAAACAAGTATGTGAATAGAGATAATTCAATTACTTAAATGAATCTTATTTGTTACTACGACATGTACTTTTCAGAAATGTGATAATTTAATAAAGAAGATTTAAGGTTGAAGACAGAACAAGTGTTCTAAATCAAAGTGTTTAAGCTAATGATTTTAAGAAGCATATTTTGTTGATCTGGAATTTTGTTAAAATTTACAATCCAAGGCTGACTTACGTATCTCCCTCCTGGTCTTGGTCGAAGGCATCGTCTGTTAGTCGTCCCGTGCATCTTTTCTGATATTCCACACTCCCCGCTGTTTCTTCCAAAGTGTCGAGTGTTGGGGACAAGGTACATTTATCATCTACAACACAAGCTTCGTCGTCGTCTTCTACTGCCGTTTCAGTCTTATGGGATTCTGTTCTTGTTTCTTTGTTTTCTCTGGTCTGTTCTCGTGAAAGATGGAGCTGTTGAAGGTGTGATGTAAGAGACGTTTTTTCATTTATCGAAGCGAGGCTGGATTCTCGTTCGACGCTTATGCAGTAAGCTGAATCGACGGAACGTAACGAGTCAATTCCCGAGTCGAACCTCTCGTCTTGAGTGCCACCGGGAAATTTAGATTGTAGTTTCCTCATGTTCAATGGACTTTCTGCTGGAGGACCATCCATGGCGCAGTCAGTTTCAACATCGCTAGGTAAAGACATTTTGCCTTAGATTTGTTCTCAGGACTACACAAATGTTACCGTTTGTTGTGCAATGACGTGTGTTGTTTCAGTTGCTGGTCACACAACTCGTTTACCGCTAAATAATACGTTACCTATTTAGTACTGAAGTTTTTCACAGGTTTTGTGGATCTAAATTAGTACCAAAGGGAGCACAACATACAGAAACAGAAGAAATTTAAAATCTACTGCAAGAAATGTCTTCCTTCTCGGTTAAGGTATATTTGTCAAGTGTCGATTTTGTTCACGAAGCTGCCGGTCGTGGGTCGTGAAGGGGATTCCCCTTTTGGGGTTTTCATACAGCTGATTGGCTACACTAATCATGTGATATCTACAGCCAATCAGGGTGCTTTATTGTGGGGAATCCCACATTAGAACCGTCTGCAAAATCGAACAATAGGACGCAAAAGAGCTACAACAAACAACTCATGATTTATGGTTTAAAGCGTTAACCGAAATCTGTGCAAGCATGTTGCAATCAATAACTCTGCCAAGATAAACCATTTGTTTTGGGTTTTTTGTTTAAGTGTAGGCCTGCCTATACACATGTAAGTGAAGTCAATTGTTTAGGTTGTATACAGTGCTTAAAACACATCGGTGTGTAAGGGTAAAACAAATTACATTGTTTAGTTTAGTCTAGTTCAGTTTTATAGTGTTTGTGTGGGGTTTTTTTTGTAGTTAATGGTGTTGTTTTTTGTTGTTTGTTTGTCGGGGTATTTGTTTGTTTGTTGTTGTTTTCTGGGAAGTTGCATCAATACTAATACTTGATAGTCTTTGCAGAACGAGAACACAATATATAAATTCAAACGATGACATTTTTATATTTAGGATAAAGAATGCTATTTTGTTCCAAAGGTGAATTATATGGCATGGTGCCAATAAATCACGGAGCTTTAAAGGAAAAAGGGTTGCGGGTGTTAGCCCACACTGAAGTTGTCAAAAGTGTGTGAAGAAATATTGTTCTTTGAAATGCAACAACAGAGCCTATAGGGGCCTTGAATCCACAATTCTTATTTGTTATAAGTCTTTATAGAAACTTGTTTGAAATTCTTCACTGGCACAAAAGACTCATGGAGGGCGCGAGGGGAAGGTTCAAGGCTGGCCAGAGATGGAATGACGCACGGACATGAGTACACTGCCAAACTCTGACGCATTACCTTTACGTAAAATGATCATGTAGCACACGTAGCTTTGGCGCTACCTTTATGTATTGTACAATGTATGTATCCCGAATAAAACTTTTCTGCCATAACTCAATTAATATAGGAAGCGGAGGGTGACGTATTTATAGCCCAACCCGTTATTGAAGTTTTCCCAAAGAATGCGCCTAGGCCTATAGTAAACTTTTTTCTTTCAGCAAACTATATTTTACCTTTTTTTAACGGGAAAAAAGGATAACTCCTAATAAAAGAGGCCCAATTGTGATATTGTTAAAAATTTCAAAGGAACATTCTAATTAAAAACTGTAGTAATTTGCGATGAAAACCATGATCTTAACTCCTGCAAATGCAACCTTTTCAGTCTTTGTGAAAGCATAAATGTATAATCCAAGCTCATAAGAAACTTGTTTTTGAATGAGAGATATACAATGTTGTTGTCAACGTGGTGCTAATATATAGGACAGTTTATCAATAAAGATACAATAAAAGTCACATGGGAAGTTACAGCTGAGTAGTGTATACTTGTTAACAACAACAAAAACTGTCTCTGTTACAACAGATAAAAAAGTGACAAGGTATTTTCATCAAGAATGTCGAACCCATTCACGTTTATAAGGCGACAGCGGGTCACCAGCCGCATCTCTGGTGGCAGCATACACCAAGGAAGTTTGAATGTCATGTAGTCGCTTGAATGCGATCTTTTGAGATAAAAAATGTTCGGCTTATACTTTTATTGGCTAATAATCAACGGTGCCGCTTGAGAAGAAATAGTTTCGCATGATGCTTACTACCATTACCATCTACATAATAGGTTGGCTTTCGGATAAAAGTTACCCCACAATAATATCATTTGATGTGTATACTGATTTTCTCTCGAGGCATTGTACAATAAAGCGGACATCCATGTAAGCTACCCAACTCTGAACCAAAAACGTTTGTGTTACATAACATGCACCCCTTCCCAATAAATAATTATACACGAATGATTTTGATTTAAACAAATAAATATTATTAATATAATACAAATGAATAAGCACAGGCTGTGATAGCCAATGCAGACCACGTCTGTATTTTCCTTTCAAGGTAATTAAACCACCAGATCAGGTTTTCCCCCCTCATGTAAAATTTCTAGCCTGCTTCTTATCAGTAAATCGTGAGATGGGTTCGTAAGGAAATACACCTCAGCTCCCGACTGAGCATGCATGCAGGATCGAAATGACGCCAATGTTTTGTTTTTGGCATCTGTACACAGATGTAGTTGTGTATAGTTGCCAAATAACGATTGAATCTACATGAACATCTATAGTTGAAAATGCTACTTTTTACCGGAGGTTTAATTTAGGTATCTTCCCGCCATTTTTAAACAAATGTTTGTTTAAGGAAACTTTAATTTAACGGGCGTTAGGCGTGGTGCCATTACAATAGCATTGCACATTCGGCAAAAATCCCAGGGATTTTCCAGAAGCCTGTCATGCGCACTCATCCTTGTTTTTCATTGATTGAACAATAATGTATGCGGTGGACTGACAGAAAAGGGAAGTATCGGTTGGGGTGAGATTTGTACGAATGCCCATTAGTGCCAGCACCAAAAAAAAAAAAATTCAAATCCGTTATTTCGGATTCAAGTATGTTATAACGGATACACAATCCATTATGCGAATCCGTAATAACAGTTTTGATTTTTTTTTTTTTTTTTTTTTTTTTTGCTGGCACTAATGGGCTTTCGTAAATTTTGTTCAAGAAGCCCATGTTAGTAATGAATTATGACAGTAAAACAACGAGAAGCAACGTTAAGTAATATGTTGGAAGAGTGAAACTGCAACTAAAATCATAACATTGTTTGAATTGTAGGCCTAGTAGCACAGGGGATAAAGAAAATAGTTTCTTTTGGGAATAAAAAGTTACACTAAAGTGTTTTGAAAGTACTGTGGGGGAAAACAAAATCTTAAACGTGTTTGTTGTTTGCGCTTTTCATTTGGACCAAATTTCATACAGCAGTTTAGCAGAAAATTCTGCTTAGCAAATGTCTTTTTGCTATTAGGAAAACAAATGAGTGAGGCACCAGTTGCAGCAGTGTAAACTTTATGGAATGTTGGCTGGTAAGCAAGATTTTCCTGTGCTTAGCAAGTTTTTGTGCTTACAAGCTTTTATCACATTGGACCCTGGTTCACGGGCCCAACGGTTTTATAATTTGTTTCGCTTTATGCAGGTATCAAAAATTAAATTCAATTTCAATTAGGCCAACTCTCTTGAAACATCAACATATTTATAGCAGGAACAGACTTCCTACAAATTAAACCTTTACTTTGAAAATTACATTAACTTTGATTTACAAAATCATCAAAATGACCACTGTCACAATTATCCCCGGGGAATAAGAAAGGGAAAAGGTCTTGGCATGTTACGTTGTATCCATGTGAAGTGAGACCTCCCATTTTTGTAAAGTAGACCATAATTCGTTCTTTCCATAAAGGAAACACTCTCCCTGCGTATAGTTCTAACTTGGAAGGTAAACTGCACACAACGGCATAATTCTCAACTCGTCCTGACCTCACATTATTTGGTGCGGGATCATTATTCATTTATGTATACGAGCGAGACGATATTCAGGGAGCAGCTATACAGAAGCGTTAAAGGGACATTGTGAAAAAGAAAAAGTAACAATTATGACTTTTATGAAATATATCTCCTAAGTATTGCTTGTATAATGTCAGAAATATGACTTTGACTACGTCATAATTATGATAATTCATAAATATGACATCATAAGTCATAGTTATGACTTACAATAATGACTTTCTTTCTTCGCTTCCGTTCATGTCGCCAGCAAGGGAACAAATGTGAAAACGCAGTGATCATTATTAGAAAAACTAATTTACTTCTCATTATGATACTTTATCAGTTGATTGATTGAAAAGAAAATCAAGGATTTGGGGGTTAATTCGAGAGATTAACTACTAGTAGAAGAAGAGTACGTTAAAGGGGCATTCAGAAAAGAAAGAACGTCGTACCGTACGTTATAAATACGACTTATTTCTCGTTATGAATTATAGCATAATTCTTATAGTTATGACTTGAATACAATAAGTCAGTTCTGAGATACAACTCATAATTTTGACTTGCACTACGTCATAATTATGAGATATAACTCACAATTATGGCCTGTTCAACCTGCGGTTAAGTCACATATTCGTCGGCTCAGTGCTATAAGGCCTTTAATTGCAATTCCATATTCGTAAATGATCAAAAGGTCATTTAATAAAAAATGCTCCATAAGTATGCAAAAGCAACTTGATGAAATCCATACGATCAATCAATCAATCAATCAATCAATCAATCATCATCAGGCATTTGTAGAGCGCCTTCATGCTAGTTGCCTATTCCAAGACACTTAGCAAAGTGAATGAAAAATTGAAGACAAAAGAGTTCACAGAATTTCATGTAGAGATGACAAGTTCAATGGACTAAATGTAAGCAGATTCGAAGGGATGAGTCTTATGAAGATCTGTAAGGAATCAAGTGTATGAAGTTGATGGAGGAGATCATTCCACAGCTATGGTGCTCATGAAACGAAAGCTTCCATCACCTGATGAAGAATGAGATCTAGGAATGTTCAACGGTAGTTTGTTTGATGATCTCAGATTGGGTCGAGGATGGTATGTACACAACATGTCTCTTATAGATACTGGGGCTAGCCATGAAGTGCTTTCCAAGTCAACACTAGTATTTGATAGTTAATGTATTTAATACAAATTGAACTAATGATTTTATAGTCCTGATGAGCAGACGTTTTATGACTTTTTTCCCTTTTTTCTTTTCCAATGTCACTTTAACACTGCCGTACTCCAGGTGCAAGACAGATCAAGGTCCTTTTTTTTTGTTACAGGAAACATGGCCAAAAAGCATACTGTATCATCATGACCCGTTATATAATTTCACAGAATTTGCAGGTAGGTTTCGGCTGTGATTTTTTTGTATTATCATCAACTTGGTGCAGTAAGTGTTGGGGACAGCAGCTCTTCCCCGCCCCATCACAGAGCATGCAAGTACCTGCCTGGGGGTATACATGAGTAAAATCCTTTAGGGGTGTTTTTTAGGGACTTTGGGGTAGGTACCCTGGGGAGAAAAAAAAATCTCATTCACCTCCAAAAGAAAGTATTTTGCTGCACTATTTATTGTGGACTATTTTCATAGAAAATGATAACATAATTATGATCATTTGATTTCCCATAAGCCTGCATTGGGAATTTTAATATCCTGACAACATCCTTTTGCTCAACTTTAGTTTCACAGAAGTCGTTTTATATCCAATACACATTTCCCTTGCAGGCAGAGGGTAACAACCACAGTTAGATTTATTTTGGACAGTCCTTAGTTGAGATACTGTGAAATTGAAATCATATCACATATACAAGTACTTAAATTTTCAAAATGCAATCTGATTTAAAACATCTAAACTATAATTTTTATAAACACAGAATTATACAACACCATTAACACAAAACAACATAACTATGTTAAATAAAATAACCACATGGAATACTTTTTGACAGTGTATCAATAATTTTGTGTTTCTTTTAAACATGAAAAGGTTTGTATCTTTCTTGAAACGCTACTGCATCCATGCAACCCTGCGTGATACTATCGCTCACTTATTGAGTAACAGTTTTTAATTACAAATTAGATACTCCGCCATTTTTTTTTCTTCAAAAAATCTAAACACTCCCAAGTTCTGCGACTACACTCTTATTACCATCGGGGTTTGTATTCCATTAACACAATCCAACAATGACCCGCTCTCCAGGAATTCCCATAGGAATTGTACAGCAATTACTCAGCCTTGCTAAGTTGGGTAAACAAAGGGCGTTATTCCAAGAAATGGTTGATTGAGCAGAAAGAGACACATGTGGGCTCATCTCGAAATACAATTTTGCTTGAATTGATTTGATTTTGTCCAAAGGGTCTATATCTAATGCTCTGGTTGATTTAAAAGTGATTGGGTTCTTCACAAAAAATGTATTACACGCTACAATCAAATTGTTACTCAAGGCAGGGTGAAATATTGTGATTTTTTTTAATGGTGTCACGCAGGGTTTAACAAACAATCAAAAACCACAATGAAACCTTCAATGCAATAAACCAATTGGCAAAACTACAAGAACATTTTATCCCAAACTGATTTTCTTACTAATATTTTGCGGCATTTATTTCATCATCTATAAGAAGTCCATCAGGGGAAAAACATGAAGAATAATTACTTATGAAAATAGTGTCAAAATAAACATACAAAACTTGTCTTTCAGTTCTAATCTGTCTAATTATCAAGCCAAGGCTGCCAGTGGATTTGGTTGAAACCCTTGCCGTCATACGCACAGATTCACTGAAAAACCATTAAAAACCCCACAATATCCTTTATCTCTTTTGAATCTTCTTCAGAGGCTCATCGTCATCTTCAAATTCTGGTCCGCTCGACTCAGGAAGCTCAAGGTCCTGTGTTGGGAATAAAGGAATTATGTTCTTAACATAATTTTCTAAAAATGCGAATTTTAAGCCTAAATTAACTTTTCTTTTTTAGGGGAACAAGTAAACAAACAAAATTGACATTAGTTTTTACATCTGTCATTAAAAGTTGTTCACTTAGTGTACTCCAAGTTCTGAGCAAAAAAGCAATAATCCACACGGTGAATCCAGTTCATAACCTTTAAAAACACAGATTTTGAAGATGTTTTGTCTGAAAGATAGCATCATAAAACATATTCTCTTTACAAACTATAAAATGTGTGAGAAAATTTCCCTCAATATTCTTTGTTTGTTAATTATTTGTCCAAACCGTATGAAAAATCTCATAAAAAACATAAACCAGTAGTCTGGTAGTTCCCTTTAGAAAACATGAAGAAAAAAAAATAAAAATACAGGAAAGGAATTTGTTACAATCGTCCAAAAAACATGATTTTATGAGTTTTTGATTGCTATCAACTAGGTACAAACTCCCTGTACCCAAAACACCTTGTGGTTGTTGTATGGTTGGTTTGTTTTGAGACTGTTCATGAACTAGGGTGCAATGGTAGAGAACTACAAACCTTTAAAATATCTATCAGAGAGTCAACTGTTGGTCTGTCAGGTGGTGTTTTACTGCAATGTACTAATACAGTGTTACCGTGACAATCCAGAACAAGATTTCCGCCCATCTGTCCAAAAGAAGAAAACACAGAACTATGTCACCACAAACCTCAAGCGAGACATGGAAAAAAGACAGAGGCTGGCTACAGACATACGGTGGGAAAGAGGTTGGAACGTTGATCCCAACCCTTCCTCAACCAGAAGGTTTCAGAGGAAAAAGAAACTTCAGTATGACCAACCTGAAGGGGATCATCCTGGATGTTTTCTGCTGCTGATGGAAGGACCCTACCCATCGCCTTCATGTCAGCATAGTACATCAAGGTGGCTATGCTCCATACTTTAGCTATGGAGATGCCAAGACCCATTGCGGTATAGATCTACATTTGACATGGGACATTAGAGACAAATCATTAAGGGAAGGTTGGAAAAACATTTTGGAAAACCATATAGTTATATTCGATTCGCAACAAACAAAGCACAGGTCTTAAGATGGTTTGTTAAAGATAGGGTCATAGATTGGTTTTTGTTAAGGTAATGCTGATTTGTAGGCAACTATATAAAGAAAGATACAATAAAAGTCATATGTGTCTACTTACTGAGAAAATAGCCAAAAACTGTCCCGATATTTCACACAAACATCAAATCTATCCACGCTTTATAGCGAGGTGACAGCGGCTACCAACCGCATCTCTGGACGCAGCATTCGCAAGCGGACACCAACCCTCAGAAATCTGAGAAATGATTCACGCATGAATCGTTTCTCAGATTCAAATGTTTTTGGTGGGTGAAAAATTATCCAAACCACATTCCTTCGAAGGGACTCCTTTCTCAAAATAGTTTATACTATCAACAGCTGCAGTGCTTCCCACCGAGCAAGTTTTTATGGTCATTAATTTTTGGAGTACTTATATCAATCTATGACCACTCTGAACCACTATCGAGTGTACTTTGTTTATAGTCATGATTTCACTGAACTGAACTGAATTTTCTTCTCAACTTGTTTTTTTCAGATGTAAAATTTCTTCAGGGCCAAGTGAGCCTGATGAATATGAAATGTAGATTGAGGATATCAACATTGTACCCTTATAAACACAGAAATCCCACCTGGCGATCTTCATCCAGAAACATGTCAAATGTACACCCCGTTTGATCCAACCAGTTCATGGCGCCCTCTTGTGAGCCGAAAGAGATAACCATGATGTGACCTCCGTACCTGGACACCTCCTGAGCACGCTTCTGGAGATCGGCCACGTGATCACGTCACGGTAGTCAGGCAAAGTGTCGTAGAAGGACAAAAATTAGATGGCCCTTACTTAGGAAGTTTCCCAAACGCGTTAAACTGTTTTTAAAAAATTCAAAATAAAAAAACTCACATCCAGGAAATTCTGATAAAGTCATTTTCAAGGCTTGGCTAACCCAAGAATTAAGACCTTCACTTAACTTTAGCTTTAGGAAATCCCCATGCTTATTCTAAATGCACATTATTGTTAAGGGAAATAATGAAACGTTATTTTAAACATCATGTATGTGACATCCAATCTTGTGTTATTTCCTCATTGGCTAAGACAAAATTAGTTCAATGGATTACTGTACATGAATTGATTTGATTATAATTATGACCATTCCTGCATGACTGCTTTCATCTCATGGTTAATGTAGAGGGTGTTTTCTTTAAACTATTCATAAATCCTGAAATCAAATATATCCGACCCAATTGTACCATCGTTACCCGTCAAAGAAAATGTGTTCAGAGAGATGTTTGTATATTTATTTTATTTATTTATTTATCTATTTTATTACACATCCAACAGCATAACTAGTGTCAATAACAGAATGAATATGAAACAAGAAGTGTTCCGGTTTAGATGTGGGAGGAAAAAAACCCAATGGGAAAACCCATGCAATCAGGTGAGGACTGGAAATACAATCCACATGCAAGGCTCGGGTCCAAGGTGGGTTTCGAAATGGGTTCCACAGAGGTGAAAGGCAGGGAAAGAAACCGCTGAGCCAACCTGATCCCCTGATAAAAAAATGAGGTATAAATTCAAACCACTTACCAGCCAGTTCTTGCATCTTTAATTTCAATGTCACATGGTCCCGGTGAGCCTATATGAAGCTTAGATTGGGATTTATCCTTAGCAAGTTGGGAGTCTGTTTTTTTAAGGAAGACATTCCAGTCTGTCTGCAAAAAAATATTGTGGCAAAGTTTCAACAGATGGCACCTAACAAAATGAAATCAGTGAAATACTACTGGGAAAATGTTGGGATCAATGTTGCCTAGCTGTTGGAATCATTATATAAGCTCCAAGATTTAATGTCATATGCAGACAAGGAAGGAAAACATCTCTGAAAGGGTTATATGACATAAAAACATGTACTTCCTGCTAACACTCTAAATCAGCACTCCGTGAACTGGTAGGCCGGTGACCTACTTAAAATATTCAGGCACTCGACCACGACCAACCTGCCGATGGCCAGCTGATTGAACCCCCCCCCCAGCTCCAGAGGTAGTTTCCTAAAAAGCAGGCATTTCTTAATCTTAACACAACTAAATTATTTAATGAACTAGTTTGTTTATATTTTATATATTTATGGGTAATCGTATTAATCTTATCATATAAGTTGGAAAAAGCATTATGTTTTTGATGATGGATCAATTGTGAGGCAATTGTGTTGCTGACGAAACGATACGATCAAAAGTGTTGCGATAAATTTCAGTGCTTCTGACAAAGTTTTGCGACCCACCTGAATTTTTTAGCGACCCACGCATTTCTGTAAATGACCTCCAGGGTTGAAATGCCCACATTAGAGTCACCAGGAGGTCATTCACATCTCATTGTGATTTAGTGTAAGTCCTTGCCTCTTCTTTTCAGATACGCAACCTTGATATTTTAAAACAAGAGGGAAAGCCTTGTCCACAATTGTTTTTCAGTTTTACAGTTGGCAGTCAGAGGCAAAAACAAAAACAGAGAGCGGAAATCAGCAGATTGTCAGAGAAGTGCCTGCCTTAAAAAACCAAAAAAAAAAACCAAACTTTTTTATCAAGTAATAAACCACAAGGGAAACTGACGGGGTAAATTTGTAAATAATTTTGGATTGAACAAAGAAAAATGACTAGAGCCGGACTTGAACCTGTGACTGCGAGATTAAAGTGCCGGCGCTCTACTGAGTTATCTTTCTTTTTTCCGCTTTTAGAGAACATGTGTGACTAAATTTTTGAAGTTCAATCACTCTCAGAATAGGTTTTCCTCACCTCCAATTCATCAAGTTCATGCACAGCATTCTGTACTTCTTGGTTGTTAAGGTGGTAGCGAAGAACAAAATCAAAAGCCTTTCGTGTTGTGACACCCAACCTGCAAGTGTAAAAAGTGGAGCAGTTTTCTTTCTTTCACGCTGTAAAAATGTTGAATTATTAAAAAATAATTGCTCACTTTTTCAGTGAAATGTAGTTCAGTATATTTACCTTAAAAATGCATCTGCATATATGCCAATGCTTGCTCCAAACGCGTTTATGTCAGTTTGTGCAAACTGTTGTACTGAATCTATTCAGAAAAAAATAATATGGTTATAGGAAATGTACTTTTTGGGGTTCCTGGCAGAGTAAACACATTCTCCCAACCCCAGCTTTCAATAAAAATAAATATAAAAAAACCAAAACTTGTGAACTTTTCATCAAAATCAGTGGTCATGCTTTAGTGAAAACAACACAAATTGGTTCATATTTGTCAGGGATTTCAGTCAGTTCACATCACCAGGTAATTTAGTGGGATCTTCAAAAGTATTTTTTCTGGTATTTCAGATGATAATTTCTCTGGAGGACTGGTATGAACATTTTAACCCTCCTAAACACCGGAACCACAGACTTCCCCCCAAAGTACGGTGTACCTTCCAGGCTAGCATTGGGTGCATGAGTTTCTATTGTTTGTAGAGTTGGTATTATGTGGAAACTCAATCATCATGGCTTTTGTGCTGTGGACTTAGTCTCCACACAGTCGAGATCTCCTGTGGAATTTTGGGCAGGAGCCAAGTTGGGCAGGAGAGTCAGATTGAAACAAATTAATTTCTCCCATGACAATTACCAATACTTTTGTCTTTACCACAAAAGTAATATAGGGAGGTGCAGTAGGATTTTGTTGAGCTGTGCAGGGCTTGAATTTGGTGTGAAAATCCACAAGAGACCGCTGGGCTTGTAGCTAAAACTTTTAATAGACCATTTTTTACAAGACCAGAATCAAAATGCGAAAAAAAAAAATTCACACAGTTTAATATGTAAACTGTATACTTGTGAAGAGAAAATTTTGTATTTTGTATCCTTTGATACACAACAGCATTTAATGATATGTAACGATTCAAAGTCAACATTGAACATCACTTGTCTATTTTAAAAGATATTTTATACACAGTGGGGTATAACTATTCCATTGAAAAACACAAGACTGCTGGAATTGTCCAATAGTGAGTTTACTGGCCCGACACTAAATTCACTGGCCTCGGGCCTGCGGTCCAGTGTAAACTTTGAGCCCTGCAGCATGTGATAACAGCTCTTAGGGTTTGGTTTGTCGTTCCAGCTTGAGGCTGTGAGCTGTGAAGATTATCACATGTTGTAGGCCCCTACTAGTTAGATCTAGTCAAATCCAGGTGGTAACTCGCTCTAGACTATACACCTCTCCTCTCTCTTTCACCTAGTTTTACATTGGTTTACAACATTGTTAGTCATAAGAATGTTGTGTCTAAATGTGACAGAAGAATGTCATAAATTTGTCATGGATGGAAACATTTGAAAGTTTCAGGCATGTACTAGACCTGTTCCAAAGCTCAGAGCAGCAAGGTTTGAACAGACAGTCAAATACAATTTAACTAATTTAGTTATGATTTGGAAACTTTACTCTACTTTTTTTTAAAAGAATTTTAATTTGGTGTAAAAAAAAAAAAATCCCAAACCTTATCATCTTGATTACCTGTAACAGCACTCAACTCATCATGATATTCCCCTTTCCATGCAGCAATTGTGATATGTCATTTATATTTTTAGGTGAAATGTTTGACTTAAGTATGAGGTACAGTATGCAGAACATTCCCATCCCATGTGAGTAATCAGCCCAGTGACGCAATTTATAAATGACTCCCGTTTACAACTTGTTTCGTACTTTGGATCTTTTGTTTGGATGTTGAACTTTACCATGTTTGCTATTAAAATACATTTATCATATTTTTATCAAACCATAGTACCAAAAATCTAGTTCAAGTAAATTGAACCCCAAATTAATCGCTTTCTTGCCGATTAGACATTTCCTAGAGACATGGCGGCTCCCTGCTAGGGGTTTGCTGTGATGCAATTGCCATATATTGAATTTCCGGGGACAAAGTATTGGATTACAGTACTTATCACCTTTTTTTAGTACATGTACTTCTAGTATTAGTCACTGTAAGTACTGTATAATGTTGACAATGTACATGTAGGTCTCAAGACCTGGGGTGGATTTCACAAAGAGTTAAGACTAGTCTTATCTCGAGTTAGGACGAGTTACTCGTCCTAACTTAGGACTAGCCTTAAGTTTTTAATAACTCCTAGGACTAGTCCTAAGTTAGGACTATCTTTGTGAAATCGACCCCTGGTCTCGGTTTCGAGACCATCTCAAGACCTTTTTGGTGTCTCCGTTTTCGGTCTCAGTCTCAGCCTGCAAAAGTCTCCGTCCTTGGAAGGGCTGGTCTCGGTCTCGGGAGGACTGGTCTCGGTCTCGGTCTTTGTCTCGGATGTCAAGGTCTCAGTCTGGGTCTCGGTCTCAGACTTCCAGGTCTTGATTGCAACACTGATGGCAATGTGATCAGTTGTAACTATAACTATTCAGCTCTTTCTAGATGAACTTCAGCTAGCCATTAGAAAGATCATAAAGTATCAACTTGCATCAACTTGCATCAACCATTCAAGTCCAAAGATTCAAAGGGTAAAAGATTCTCTTGATATTCAATTTACAGTCGACTCTCGTTATAACAAGATAACCAGGACTGGCCAAATTACCTCTTTATAACAGGAATACTGTCATAAGAGGACAGCAAAACAAACACGAAGTGGACAAAAAAACACAAAGTAGAAATGAGATTAACTTCAGAACATACTATTTATAACCAGAACCTCTTTAAAGAGTGCTCTTTACAAAAAGGATCGACTGTATTTAAAGGAATAGTTTATAGAACAATCGTGATTAATTTCAAACTATTACCCCATCATCAATGATGCAAACTTGGAGCATTTTATGTGAAAAATATTCACTGTTTCATTTCATGTATTAATTCTGTTTGGGCAGCCAACAGCTCTCAGAAAAGCAAACTTAATCACTATTAATTTTAGCAAAGAACCCCATAGAGAGAAGATAAAGAAGGAAGTCTCTGAAAATATTCCAGGTAAAACCTGGTAAAATCATTCCACTGATTCCAAACAGGGTCAAACCAGGTTCCAACCAGCCATCCATTTGACGCCAACCTAGCTAACTACATTCTGCAATTCATGGAGGTCTACCTCCATGCAGCAATGTAGGCCTACTTTGCAAACGTGATAGCCAGTGGGCATGGGGGTAGGGTATGGGTAGACTGGCTCCGATATAGTTGCTGCAATACTGCGATAGATGGAGTGTGCCAACTAGCTGTAACATTCAAGTTGGGTTCCAGTCCCAACTATAGCTGGGGCGAATGTCAAGTTGGGATGGAACATTGACATGGCCAAGGTGAATCCTTGGCCACATAATCGAGTGGGGCTAACTTAGCTACCTCCATCCATCATGTCCACGTATATAATGAATGAGCTAACTAAACTAGTGCAGTAGTTTACTTTACTACGGTACCTAGTTTAGTTGACTCGGACTAGTACTCAGGTACTACTTAAACTTTAAGTGGACTCATCAGTGAAGTGCAACATACACCGACCGTCTGACGTCCTACCAGGGCTACCTGCTCAACTGCTAGAGCTAGTCCTACTCTACTTTAGTACTAAAACTAGTCACCTACCTACATAAATGTAGTACTACTGACACTGTGACAGTTAGAGTAGCAGGCTATAAATCGCAGCCCTCTAATCCTCCCGACATACAGTCATTAATTTATGGTACAATGAATAGTAATCGTATCGTAGCACTTGAGGATCGAGGGTTACGATTCGTAGTATCAGTCATATTCTTAATCTCATGATCTTAAAGATAATGTCATATTAATAAATGGATGAACAAATAATAATAAATATTATATTATTATTTTAATATCGATATGATTATATGAAGAATAGACCTTGTGCTCGCTGTTTTCCTGTGTTGAGAAGACCCGTGACTTTTTCAGTAACATCGCTCAAAGCACACAGTACTTGAGCTTTGTCAACATTTGAAAACATTTCTGTCATTTTCGTCGACGGTTATAACATGGAGGTCTAATTCTACCTCCATGGATATGACATGCAATCATCGTGATTGCATGTCATCATGTGCCTCCCCCCTACATGCTTCCTTAAACAAAAAAACTCGATGGTGTACTAAAGAGGGCGCTACATCTGATTTATGGTCATCATAATGGGTGCGCCACATGTTCAATACATGAATAAACTCCCGTAGAAACCAATGCTAAATGCTAAATACTAAAAAATACTAAAACAATATTTAAAGTCTCTCAGCCTCTTGAAAACCAATCAAACATATTTCCAGACAACTAAACTTCAGATTTCTTTCCACTTTTTGACAGCTCAGCCGTTTGGAATTTTTGCTAATTAGCCTAGAAAAAAAATAATAAAATGTCCCAAACCGACTTGCTGCCAGTTTTCATGAGGCACTCCTCCCATTCCCAAGACAAATTGGACCAACTTTAAAGCCTAAATTTATAAAATCTCCTCAAAAGTTGAAGCACAGAGCCCCCAGATTGTGATAGATTCTAATTGACTGACCCCCAAAACGTTATAACTCAAAAGATTTTGTGGGCGTTACAAATTATGATAATCAGCTTGGCGCACGAATTTTGGCCTATTTAGTGTGGCGCACACAATAAAATATCGGCACACAGGTCACACAGACAGGTACAAGTTTTAGTCATGTCTGTGGATAGGGCAGACGTTGGGTGGACTAGACAGAATATTTTGTGAACAGGGTAAACTAGTTGTGACACCGAAAAGTGTAACGGTGCACCTAAGGGTGGCTGTTTGTTTCTCCCACCCCAAAGGGGCCTGGCCAAGAAATTAGATACAAGTGTAAAGGGAGAAAAATATACCCCAAAAGTGATCAAGAAAGCCAAGAAAGAGGATGGGAAATTTTTGGCACACCCACAAACCTTTTGGTCTGTATAAATAAGTAGTTGCACCTTTTTAAAGCAATTTGTTTCTTAGCCCCAACCAATGACAATGTTCTGGGTGCACCAATGGGTAGTTTGGATGAATAACTGCTCTAGCCTCTTTATGAGCAAATAAACATTATAATGAGGTCAAATTCTTGTTCACTTCAAATTGAGTATTTCCTTTTAATTATATATACTAGAATAAACAAAATGTACGTTAATAAACAACAAATTGTTTCTAGCTTTCATAGCACCATGATACTTTTTTATTCATTCATAGAAGTTTTATGAGAACAAAATAAAACAGGTCATATCATTGTCATCGGTGTAAGGGCAAAACCAAATTATATTCTTTATTCCCGATGCAAAATTAATATCTATTAAAGTCATATTCTTATCACACACAAAAAAAGTGTTTGCATGTTAAATGCATTCATTTTCAGGATTAGTAAAATGTACACGAAAGTGGTTTTCTACCAAAGTGGTTTTCCACCAAAGATTGCTCACAGCAGAAGTAGAATTGGCAGCAGATGTTGAATGTTTGGCGGCAGCTTGCGCAACAGAACTTTGCAAACCCTTACAAAAAGTCCTATTAACTGGGCTCGATTTCACAAAGAGATAAGACTAGTCTTATCTGAAGTTAGGACCAGTAACTGGTCTTAACTTAGGACCAGTCCTATCTCCTAGCATTGCCTAGGACTAGTCCTAAGTTAGGAAGGGTTTTGTGAAATCGACCCCTGGGGTGGATTTCACAAAGAGATGAGACTAGTCTTATCTTAAGTTAGGACCAGTAACTGGTCTTAACTTAGGACTATTCCTATCTCCTAACATTGCCTAGGACTAGTCCTAAGTTAGGAAGGGTTTTGTGAAATCGACCCCTGGTCTCATAATTCAAACTTAGCATACCTATCGTTCATAAGAGCTTTGAGACATCCATAGATAAAGTGCTATATAAAAAATTGAGTACTATCAGAAGTGTATAAAAGTACAAATTATACAAAAATACTAGTACTATTTCTGTTAACTAATTTAACTGTAGCCCCAAGTAATCTTTTTCCCAAAACCAACAGCTAAAGTAGTGCGTACTAGGGTAAAATTTTAGGGGGGAACAAGGGTGTTTTACTATTTTTTTTATAGGAGGTGCTTCTGGCCAATTAAAACCGTAGTTTCCATTTGCATTTTTTTTTTTTAACAAGCATTCATTGCTCTTGTTATGTCATTTACTTTTTCTTATAAGATCATCTGTCGTGGCAGTAACAGCAAATGTATTATCTGCATGTAAAAGAAAAATTGTTTTAAAAACACTGAAATTACTACATAAAAGCTATTAAAATGTAGCTTTTTATTCAGACAATTTTTGATAAGCAAAAATGTGCAGCCAGATACCAATAAAAGTTGTTACATTACAAGGTATTTGGGCTGGTATGAATAATGTTGCGTTTTGTGCTTAGGCAGCTCTGTGAAATTGGGCCCTGAGATCTAAGAATACATCAATCCTAAGAATATTCACAGGCAGTGCAGGTTAGTTGAATACTGACTGTAGATACTACAGAATCCACTCTGTCAAAGTTTTAGCCTTTTGATCAGATGGAGATGTTTTGTTACAGCTCACTCCTGTAGAGTGGTGGCGCATTCATATCCACAGCTGTAAATGACATGTGGCCAATAATGGGATACTTGGCTTTATATGTCTCCTTGAAAACCCTCTCAAGACTCTCCAGCTCTTCTTTGGAAAGACCATCCTGGGCAATAAAGAAAAGAGAGAGAGAAAAAAGAAGAAAAACAGGATAAAGACACAAATATAATAATAGCTTTATTTTGCAGCCACAAACTCATTCACACAGCTAACACTTTTGCCTACAAAGGGCTGAGTCCAAATTCATAGGGCTGCAAAAAGGTAGATTTTGTTGTTGTTGTCAAAGTAATGCTGATTTATTATAGCCCACATTGTCAATAAAGATACAATATTAAGTCACCTGCAAAAGTTTCAGCTGAGAACAGTGTCTACTTGTTGAGGAAACAACAAAAAACTTTCACAGTCAAGAATGTCGAACCCATTCACGTTTAGTGATGTGACGTGGGTACCAACTCATCATCACGAATGGACACCAATGAAATTTGAATCTCAAAAACTCATCTGAGGAGAGTTTTGTCACAGTATTTTCACAAGAATGTCAAATTCATCCACGTTTAGCAAGGGGGCACCAGGCACCAACCACATCTCTGGACGCAGCATTTATGAACGGACACCAACCCTCAGAAATCTGAGAAACGATTCGTGCATGAATCATTTCTCAGATTCAAATTTTTTTTTATTGATTTCTAATTAACAAGAGCTTTTTATACAAAATAATTTTTGCAGAATGTTTACTACCATTACCATCTTTACAACGAGTAAGCTATTAGATAGAAGTTAAACAATTTTCTTTGTCAGGCTCATTACCAAAGTATGACCCTACCTTTTCAGATTTTGTTTATGTGCACAACTTTGTTTTTCCATCACAATCAATACACCCTTTTACTGAAAGGTTTCCCCTTTGATAAATAAGAAATAAATAAACTAAATAAATATGTTACATCAAACCCAAGGTTCCCAAAAATGTTTGAACCTGCATGAGACTTGCAGGGTATATTGTTAAAGGCAGAATGTACTTTTGGAAATTACTCCACAAGTTAATGATCATAAAAACTTACTTGGTGGAGAGCACTGGCGAGCTGTTAATATTATAAAGCATTGGTAGAAAGGACCCCTTTTGAAGTAATGTAGTTTCAGAGAAAAGAGGTAATTTTTCACCCATATATTTGAATCTGAGAAAGGCTTCAGGCATGAGGCTTTTCTCAGGCATCTGAAAGCAAACAATCCTATGCAACAACGGTATTTTTTTCTTTCATTATTTTCTTGCAACTTCAATGACCATTGAGCACAATGTTTCACAGGTTTGTTATTTTATGCATATGGTGGGATACACCAAGTGAGGATACTGGTCTTTGACAATTACCAAAAGTATACCCTGCCTTCAAAAAAATAACAATACAACTCACAACATCAGAGGTTAGGTCATATGGATCCAGTGACATCTTGGCTACTGCTCTCGTGCAGTCCTTGCCAGCCAGAGCATTGTAGGCAGCCCCTTTGCCGTAATAGTCTGAAAAGACAACCAACAGTGAGAGTCAAACTTTAAAATTTGTCAACGACTACTTTAGGCAATGGGTGAGCCACACCAAATACCGTCTGCACCTAATGTTAATCAGTCACATTAAAAGATTCACAAGTTACATCTTTCAAATATCAATGTCAATAGAAAAATTGATATTTTGAATTTTTAATTACAAATTTCACGGTAAATGCAAATTAAGTTTTCACACAGGTGAAGAAAAACAAAAGGTTAAAAACAGTTGAGAGAATGAAGAAAAAAACAATCATACATACCTTTACCTGACGTTACATCAAACACAACTCCTTTTATTGCCAAATAAATTGGACGACCCGGCTACAATAAGAAAAAGTAGGGAAATTTGTTATTTTGTTATGACATGTCAACTCACCATGCTCACCTAGGGGTTGACTGTGACAGACTCAGATTTTTTTCAAAGTTTTTTTATAAACACAAAAGCATTTTTCCGACCAAATCTTAACTGATTTTAAGATACCACCCCTTAAATCGGTCCTACTACTTGCCGTCAACTCGCCGACTTGCCGTCAACTCATTTTCGTGCCGTCAACTCATTAAATATACATCAAAAATTTATAAATGGGGCATGGAAGTGTTAAGTCTGGGCTAAACTACATATTTCTTATGGTTTTCGGTACAATTTCATTTACAAAAACGATTTTCTATTGATAAATAAATAGTATAAACGCAGTGTTAGCTGTTTCAAGCTATGGATGGACAACAGAGGGCGCTATATTGCAGATGGCTGCGGGTGGATGGTGCACTCTGGATATCAGATTGAGAATATTGCTGCGTTTATACTATTTATTTATCAACACAAAATCGTTTTTGTAAATGAAATTGTACCGAAAACCATATAAAATATGTAGTTTAGCCCAGACTTAACACTTCCATGCCCCATTTATAAATTTTTGATGTATATTTAATGAGTTGACGGCACAAAAATCAGTTGACGGCGAGTTGACGGCAAGTTGGCGAGTTGACAGCAAGTAGTAGGACCCCCTTAAATAATGTGTAGCCCTGCTAGTACGACCGAAGATGTCAAAAGTGTTTAAAAAAGGAGAAGCCCCACCATAAAATAGGGCAAATCCACTTCGTATCCTTGAGTTGAAGTGGGTTGGCCCTATTTAGTATTGATGCCTGGGGCTAAAAAAGGAGTTGACATCTTTTGTTTGGGTCGTACTTACCAGCTTACTAGAGTACTAGACTACTCTTGTCTTGCTTGTGCGTACGACCGAAGCTATCAAAATGTTTTTAAAATGAGTACAGCGACCTAGTTACTTGGTCTATATTGTAACATATATTAACATCCCTGTACAGTACCGTCCATCACGATTGACCTCTGTCAGTGTCATGCTGTGGTTGATAATTAAAAGGCCAAATAAAACTTAAAAATAAGTGGTGCATGATTAATTTCACCATGATTTCACACATACAACAGATCCATCGAAAACTGCAAGTTGCTCATCGGTAAAAACACGCATGGGCTTCTGTTTAAATTTCACATCAGCGCTACGAGAAGAGTCTTGTTCTTCCACTTGATCTTGCTCTAGTGCACATACTGAATTGAATAATATTAAAAACCCTAAAGAATATGACACTGACAGAAACAATAGAATACCACAGCTTAACTCCATGGCTGGGTTTTGTCGTGTAATAACTGATTTCGAATGTTGTGATTGTAAATACTGTAGACTGATGCTCAGCTTGTTTATAGCTATAGTAATCGTTCAAGGTTGCTGGATACCATACATGTGTCCGGCAACCTCGTTTCTATCGACCAAAACGTCATACAAATATTGTCAGAGTTCACAAAACCTGGGGTAAAGGTTTCAGCTCAAAGCCGGAAGAAGAAGAGAGGCTAGCTAGTAGCGGCCGGCCAGAGAGGCGGTGTCTATCCAGGAGTCTGTAGCGCTAGCTGGGGAGGGATTTTCTCTAAATCCTCAATCTTCAAGCATCCATCATGGATAGTCAAGGGAAAAAAGTCGTAGTTTGTGATAACGGTACAGGAGTAAGTATTCTTTATTTCCATAGGTCAATTTTTATGGAAACTTCAATCGCAAATAAATATTTTAGAGGCAAAATTAGTCTAGATGATCCCCCAAAATTAATGAAATCAAACAGGAAGTAAACTGCTTGTAATCTCCAGGTTGTGGCTCATTTTGTACTTTAAAAATCTAAATATGCACATGTTTATGAAATGGCACTTATATTGAACAAACTGCATTATGAAGAAGATAATGAAGAGTTCATTCGTGATAAATTCATGCCCAACATTTCGTAAATCAGACCACTTTACTGAATTGGCTTCAAGTTGTAAACGTTGTTCATCATGATCTCTCTTTCTTTTCAATAAAACCATTTATTGGCATACTTAACAAAGTCCATAAAGATCCAGCAGCTTCATGTAGGAATGTTGTGGTTCATAATTATAGAGTAAGTAGTATTGTAGTGTCCTTTTGCATTCAATTCTCTCTCAATTTATAATAATGCGAAGGCTTGTGTCTGAGACTTGAGGGGGTTGAGAGAATGGTCCTTGTAAGTTATTAACATTTGTTTGTCTTGTATTGTAGGTAGATCATCATGTAATATCTGTGGAACCTGGTCTAAAATGTTTACTGTCATTCAGTTTTATTAGTCCAGAGAATATACCATTCTGGATCATAACAAGTGATACTTAAGTTAAGATTAACTTTGTACAGCTACTGTTTTTTTTACTGGTAGTGGTAGTGGTGGTAAGCTAAAAGTGACGGGCAAGTACTGCTGGGGGAAAAATTTCTGTATCCTGCCACCACTTTTTCACTCATTTTTACCCAAAGGAATATCTCATTTGAGAATATTAGATACTATTTTATTTCATAACGAATGAAAAAGTAGTGGCTGGATATTGAAATTTTTCCCTGCTGGGTTACGTAGTATTACATGTATACTAATACTAAACTAGTTGGCCTAAATATAAATTTTTTTAGTACCAAAATTCAAAAGTCACTAGTTATTTTAACAATCAATAAGTGATTAGCAAGACATTTGGGAAATTGGCTGAGAAAGTGGTTTGAAGACACTCTGCTTTGTAAATGACATCCCTGTTGGATTAATTTGATTGATGATATTTCACCCATTTCCTTGTAACAGGTTCAAAATCTTGAACTTAATTAGCTATTTTAGGTCGTTATTCTGAAGAAGAAAAAAATTGTGCCCACCCACGGTATTTTTTTCCAGAACTTTTTGGAGCTGCTCTCTGGAATAATAGTTTTTGTTCGAAAATACCGATGCCACAATGAAATTACTGGCAGAGGAAAGACAACAAAGGTTCTTATACTAAAAAAAAGTTATGTCGATTAAGCTTAGGGGTTTGATTGAAAAATGTATCTAACTGAGTCTTTTTTTCCTGTTGTAGTTTGTGAAATGTGGCTATGCAGGATCCAATTTCCCTGCTCACATTTTCCCGTCGCTCATTGGACGACCCATCATCAGATCAACAGCCAAAGTTGGAGATATAGAAATAAAGGTAGAGTATTTGTGTACTGAGTGGACCAAATATTTGCGAAGACCTCGTATAAACCAAATTAATGCAAAGACACATATTTTTTTACCGACTGCCTTCAGTTCATCAGAGTCCTTGCCTTTGCGATCCTTGGAATGTTTCAATAAGAACTTGTAATTTTCTCCCAATAGATCTATCCCATTCCTCGCTCATTCAGCAACAAGTTTAAACACTTTTGAAGGGTCAGTTAGTGTGTTAAAAATTTGGCAAATAAAGTGGATGTCTTCTCATACATGTAGCTGATGTACATGTCATTTCCAAATTAAGATACTTCCCTACCAAACTTTAAGTATTGACACATTTTTTATTTGAATGCACCAAATTATTTATCTAATCCTGACACCTGTTTTTAAAAGCACAATAAACTATTAATCACAAGGTTGGTGGTTCATATTTTTATTCTCTTTCACAAGTTATGTTATTTTATTCTTTTGCATGATCACTGGTACTAGTAAAGCAAATCTACAGCTTTTATAACAATTTCTTAGCCGAGACTTGCTTAGCTTAATGCTCTAAGGTAGATGATTAGTCTCGTCTTTGGCACCTACATGTGAGTAGACTTTGGGTCAAAGGGTGCTAAGCTAAATAGGGACTGACTCCGACTAATCCAGAAGTTATTAAAGTAGAATTATGCAAAGTAAGCACATAACATGTTTAAGCCTATAGAGGCCATTTGTTTTAGTGGATAACCATCACTGTGCCCAGACATGGCTAATGTTGTTGAGTTTTTGACAAACAAGTTTCTTGTGAAAGTGTCTGAAAAACAATAAGAAACATCAGAAATACAGTTTTGTTTTTGAGACATAGATACTTTGTTAACATGGAAGACAATGGAAAATGTCAATTCAGGACATTAGCTTTACTTTGACCTTTTTGGTTGAGTGGCAGTAGGCCAAATCTTGCAGCTGTTGGCGGCTGCATGAGCTTTTTGTTGCGAGCTGTTTCCGGCCGCTATGGCATATATTGGTACGAGCCGTCTTCAGCTGCTATGGTCTCTAAAGGGTTAAACAGCTTCAAGACTTGTTAAGTGATTTTGTTCATAATTCAGACTCATCCCTGGCAAACTAACTTTGCCCATTCTGTACAGTAATATTTATGCACATATTTGCAATTAATTCTTCCTCCTCTTGTGCTATTTTTTTCTTCTTCTCTTCTATCTATTGTAACATCTTTGCAGCTTCAGGTAGGCGTTTTGATCAATTTCTTTCTGTGTGTTTCATTCATTCATTGTCGGTGTTGACATAAATTGTGATGACTTTATCAACTAATAACCAAGATGGTCCGTGTTTGCAGGCAGGTCACACTGACAAATTCATCACGTTGCCAATTGATATTACTGAGTAACTGTATTGTTCAGTAGAGGTTTACCAAGAATTGAGAAATCATCTTTTTGGTGGATTAGCCCATATATATATATATGCATGTTCCATTGCCCATGATCAACCGGCAAAGGATTCTAGTGAAATCCAAGTACAATCAACACCGGCAACCATCGTGGCGTGCTGATTTTGAGCAATGCGGTACAATAACTGGCATAGTTGTATGTAAACTACAGCATGGTATCTGTATTGGTAGTTTGATTTATTTTGAACTGTACTCGGGTTCCTAAGATGCATTGCGGTGTATTTTTAAGACGGCGCTTGTGCATACGGTCTATTGGGGCTGTTAAAAATTTTAGAGCATAATATGTGAGCTGTGGTACATGTAAGTGTTCCCAATACATCCTCAATTTTAATCAGTAAAATTCTGATCAAATATGATTTTAAAATTTACCAAAGGTACAACATAGATTTTGATAGACCAAGTCTTGCATAATTCATTTCTCAGAGAAGTTTGAAACCCCCTGCTAGATTGTTCTCGCAAATCCTGAATAAGTAACCATTATCTGCCTGTTTGACAAGGGCTACCTCTGTGGTAGTCTCATCGTAATTGTCTCACGAATCCTGAATAAAGCCCTTTTCACACGACGGAAAAAACGAACATTCTTTGCGAAATTTTACAATTGTTTGTAAAAAATTACAATTTGGGCTTCGTGTGAAAGAACAGTAATATTTTACATCGCCTACATTCCTTGCGAAATTTTCGCAAACCTTGCGAAATTTTGTAGTAGGTCCCGACCTCCGACAAAATCTTACGCTAGCGTAATTTTTCGCAAGGAATCTAGTCAAACCTTCGTGTGAAACGATCCGTTGTTTATTGACCGACAATCCTCGCGAAAGCAGTATTAACACGCATGCGTGAAGAACCTTCGGGAGCCGACCTTTGTGTGTTTACACACCGTTACCGGGCACTGGTCACCGTTGCGACCATTTGCCACCTCGTCCGCGATTTCCCGCCAAACATGGCCGTTTTGGGTCAAACCATCCATTTTAGATTGGGTGGTTTCCTTCTCCATAATGTTTATCAAGGCAATCGTTTCCTCGTAGCACCAAGATTTATTGGCCTTCTTACTCTTATCTTTGGTTGATGTCTTTGCCGGTCGTTTTTTGGAGGATATTACGGGCATAGTATTATGAATGGACTCCCCAACGTCTTCGTGAGTGTCAGCCATTTTGAAGAATGTTTACATGGTTTATTTTTTACCGACCACGACACACTGTGCACACGCGACATACGTCATCATTTAACTGGTATAGCGCTGTTTAAGAACAAAAACTCTATAGTTCAGTGGTAACCAGCTAAGTCTGTACTCTCGTCTCATGGAACGTGGTCACATTTTTACTTGGTGTCGTGTGAAAGCTTGCGAAAGCGGTCAGGCGTGGGATGACTTCAGCGCTCGTTAAATTCGTCGCAAGGAATGTTGGTTCTTTTTTTCTCGTGTGAAAAGGGCTTTAGTAACCAGTATCTGCCTGCATTCATGGTCCATCATCTTCCTCCATTCCTTTGCATCGGGAAACATGTCAACTAATAAGTGTTTGCTCAATCACTCACTCTAGAATAGGTTTTGAAACACATTCTCTGCATTTTTTTCACTTTCTGTTCACAATTGTTGAGGTGATTTTATGTTTGTATTTTAATGTTTAAAGGTGTATCTTCAGTTGCCTTTACATCTGGATGAGAAAAACACCAAAGATATCAAAATCTCACAAAGTGTTTTGTCAGTAATACGATTTAGTATTCTACAGTTCATGTATTTTACCAACAGTGCCTCAAACAAAATTGCTGGAATATCTCAGGTGAAATGTGGAAGAAAATGCTAGTGGTACATCTACAATTTTGTAAGATTAAAAGTTGCTCTACATGTATGTTACTGTGTCCTCATTAGATGTATTTGCATGCAAGTGTTCCAGTGCACATCAAGTCTCTGACTCAAATAACATTTCCCCGTCCCTTGCACAACATGATTGTTTGTATCCACCTGTTTAGCAATGTTATCCACTCGTTGCTGTTTTGTTCTGTTGTTCGTCAGACTACAAAATCAGTGTAAATGATTTGACAGGGTGATACGCTTACTGTCGGCAGTAGATCTTTACGACCATTAAAGGACAATTTATCAATAGACCCAGCATTGATTGTCATAAAAGCAGCTACTTTCTACCACCGCCGTGATGTACCTCTAGGCCCCTTACAATGGTGACACCTCCTCCAAGATCTGATATACTATGGGGATGCCCTTTTTAAAAGGATGAGACGCGCCTGCTCTCATTGACCAGTCATTTAGATTTTTAAGGAAGTTTTACTAGGCACTGTTTGATTCCAACATGTCACTCGACCAGTAATCTGAAAATGCAACTTCCTTTTGTGGGAACGTTGAGGTTACAAACAACTTTATTGGCAACACTTTACAAATATGTCCCTCGACATTTGCTGCCAAGTCCTGATCTACTACTGCGCTTGTTTCTCATAGACTGGAATTTAGATATCCCTCCAAAGATTCAGTCTCAGATTGTCTTGTCTAAAGTTGGTTGGACTTCACAACTTCTTGCTCTCATTGTTCATTTCCACCAAATTGCTGGAACAAATGATCTCAGTAAGCAAAACTGTGAAGAGAGTAAGTCACAAAAAGTATGCAACTATGCATCACATTGTACTGAGACTTGAAGCCTGAGCCCAATTTCATGGCACTGCTGACCACAGAATTTTTTGCTAAAGGCTGATAAAATCACGGGCTTAACAGTGTGCCAGTCACACAGAATTCCTTTGTAAGCAGTGCTGTGTATTTTGCCTTGTTTCTGCACGGGAACTTGCATACGAGAAGTAAATCTGTGTGGTTACTGCCTGGCCTTTTTATGATACCAGCCATGTTTATAAACTGATCTACTTAGCACATGTGACTGGCTGCCATCAGTGCTGTACAGTAGAGCGGAGATTAATTGATGCAGAATCAAAAAGCTTGTACTGCAAGACAATATTGAATCTGACCAGCTGACTTGACTATCCCAAGTTTGTCTCACTCTCATAATCAAGCACTGGAGTAAATCAAAAATCTTCAAACTCCATAAGAGAGGAACGTCAGTGCAGTATTTTTAATTTGATGAAATACTTCTCAACTCCTGCAGGATCTGATGGTGGGTGAGGAAGCCAGCCAGCTCCGCTCTATGCTAGAGGTGAACTACCCCATGGAGAATGGTATAGTCCGTAACTGGGACGAGATGAAACACATATGGGACTATACATTCGGCGAGGGGCGGATGAACATCAACCCGAAAGACTCAAAGATCCTCTTGACCGAACCGCCCATGAACCCACATCGGAACAGGGAAAAGATGGTGGAGGTATAAACGAAACTCCTGCTGTTAATTTGCATATATATATCAATATGTTAACTTCTTTTATGAACTCGTTGTTGACCCTTGCCGTATATAGGAAGTGTAAATAAGAGGATACTGATTTGTAAATGTGTACAGCAACAGTCGTTGGCGGATAATTGTAACAATTGTAAAAAAATAAAAAAAATTGCTATAATCCAGGTACAATTTGTTTATCTTAAAATTAATTTGTTTCAATAATCCCTGTCTGACCATCGAATATCATCAGCATGATCTTGAACAATGCTTTATGCAGTCTACAATAATACCATGTGCTTAATGCATCTGCACAGTACGCAGACAGTTCTATATTGCAAACATACAGAGAATAGAAGGGTTTTAGAATCGCCTAAAATTATAAGTTGGGTGACAAAAACAACCATTTAATTTGTTAAAGCTGAACAGTCTAGGCACTATCAGTAAAGCCATCATTTTGTCATTAAGGAGATTTTTAAATGGAAGCTTTAAAAGCCACAATGATGACTAAATCCAATCCTATTTTAAAGATGAAGATTATCCTAGTTAATCCTCTAAGAAGTTCTGAGTGGCATTATCTTAATATCATTGTTTTGTGATGACTTTGCCTTAATGGAATGTTGGATTCCATGTATTGAATGCCTTTTGAATGTGCCCTAATCGCCTGAAATTTGTCACCATTTTTTCCTCCAGGTTATGTTTGAGCAGTACCAGTTTGCCGGTCTTTACATTGCAATACAAGCCGTCTTAACGTTGTATGCCCAAGGTAAGCTGTTGAGAGCATTGGCTGTGTTGGGCGTTCAATTTCACAGTTAAAAGAGAAAGTAGAATGCAGACATCATCTGCTAAACACATTGGTCAGCTCGTGTGCAATTTGCACTATTTGTGACCGTGCAAGGGCGTGTGTGATCCAAATTTATGTGAAGCAAATCAAGTAAAACTAACTTTTTGTTTCATTGTTATTATTATTATCTATTTGGCCATTGATACAAGGTTAACAACATACAGGCAGTCAAAATTAGATAAAACTGTAAATGTGGTGCAAGAAATTCACCTTAAATGCGCCCTCATTTGGTCAAAAATACGGTCAATAGGCGTGCCTATGAATTGGATCTCACGACAACTCAGTTGATCCCACTTTAACAGTAGCTCCTTTGGTATGAAGCTGCCGCAGAAAATTGTCCTAAATTCTCTCAAAGAACTCCACTCTATGACTTTTTTTGAAACCATGGCCACATGTATGCTTGCCTGTTTGAAAGTCCCATAGCGAAAGTGTACATTTTCAAAATTACTGGTGGAGCCCAAGCTGGGGCCTAAGTTCAAGTGGTTTTGTAAAGGGCCTTTGGCAACTGAACACCCAATGGTTGCTCTGATGAGGTTGGTCTTTCTGGCCTTCTTTAAATGTGTCCACACACAAGCCAAACACAGCTGGCCAAAACTGAACGCATTGCTTAGAATTTTCATTAAAAATTGCAAGGTCTTCAGCTTTGCATGGCTGCATCAGTCAAGGGCAGCTCAGCAAATGTTCCACGGTTTGTGGTTCAGTACCACATGGCCTCATGCTAAAAGATTGTGATTTAGAAGCGCAGCACCAAATCCAGCAAATTATGCAATGGATTTTGGAGAGTTGATGGTGGTTATGATACACTCATTTGAGTCATGCCTGAGCATCATGTTTGTTTGAATCCTTGGAACTGCAGGTCTATTAACAGGAGTAGTGGTAGATTCTGGTGACGGAGTGACACATATCTGCCCGGTATATGAAGGCTTCTCCTTACCCCATCTAACTCGACGTTTAGACATTGCTGGACGAGATATCACCCAGTATCTCATCAAGGTAAATTAATTACTCATCACTCATGGTAAATCACTTAAAGGAATTGTTAAAAGGGCACATTGAAAAGGTCTGATGCACCTGTTTTGGATACAAACACATGTGTAGTTACTGTAAAGGGAAATAGTGAAATATATTTATGCAGTTTTATTTGACCAAATTCAGGTAACTTTTCAGAAAGCCACAAGGATGAATAAATGAATATCAGCCGATTCAATCGTGAGGATCCACTATTTATCCTCTAAGAAGTTCTGAGTGGCGTTTTATAACACAGTATTTGGAGATTTACTACATTTTTATATACAAAAATCATTCCAAAAATAAATAATTGTTCAAATTCTTGCCCCTCACCAAGGGGTGCCTCCTAGCCTGTTGGGTCTCTGGGGGAAAATCCACAAGACCGCGGAGCTTGTAGCTCAAAAGCTTTTTGGGCCAGAATTGTTTTTACAAGACCAGAGTTAAGATCTCAACTTTTTGGTGAGAGGGTCTGATCGTCTGGAGGAGCACAGCATATTTAGTTGAGAGTTATTTAACCACAAGGTCCATCCAGATCCATCTCCTGACTCTTTCCATCATGTATTTATTTTGGGTTGTAGCTTCTGCTCCTCAGGGGGTATGCCTTCAACCACTCTGCAGATTTTGAGACGGTTCGAATCATGAAGGAGAACCTGTGCTATGTGGGGTGAGTGCTCACTTAATATCAGGTCCCGTCCCCCACCCCCTCCCTCCAATTTTCATGGGTTATTTCTTTGGTATAAAAGTTTGAGATTCCAATTGAGATCGAGTTGCAATTTTTATGAAAAGGCAAACTATACTCCCAAATATTGGTTTCTTTGAAAGTTTAGAAATTGAGTAAGCAAGTGGTGCCGGGCTTCATCAAAGCTTCCATGTAAACTTCTCAGCTAGAAATTTGCAATTTAGGAGAATCGGATCTTTTGCTACATTCTGTTGTAGTTGTACAAAGAAGCATTCAGAAAGATGTTTGGCCACAATGTCGCCGGGGAATATTTAGCAATGGTGTATAATAGCCACAAGGATGACTGAAATGAATCTGATTCTCAACTGAGGAAGTATCCTATTTATCCTCTAAGAAGTTCTGAGTGGCTTTGCACATGGCGTATCGTAGAAATTACTGTCTGACCATTCAGTATCATCCTCTGTGGTTGTGAATGATGGATAAACTTCCCCTGTCTGCAATATGATATTATGTGGTGAATTCATGTACACAGTACATGCATATACACAGTTTTGTTGGTTTGTCTGTTTGGGTTTGTTTAGATGATCTTCCCAACAAGGGAACTCGGCAAACTCCCACAAGGGATAAACGCCAAGCTGGCAACAGCCAATCTCTCTCATACAAACATGGGTTAATGTCTATGATTATGGATATATTAAGCATTACAGCATGTGTGAAAAACAAACCCAAGCAAGTCACAGCTAGATGCTGCTTCCTCGAAATTTGTGAGCACTTTAGTACAATTTTCATCGGTTGTTTCTTTGGTATTTCTTTGACGGGATGTCCTCTTTTGAGAACTAAGATGGCATTTCTCTGCTGTGTGTTTCAGGTATGATATTGAACAAGAGCAGAAACTGGCAAACGAAACAACAGTACTGGTGGAGAACTATACAGTAAGTACACATGCCTGTCTACCGTTCGACCGTTTTCTGCTGTGGTCCCATGTTCATATTCTATAGGTTTTCTCTGTGATAAGTTTCCCTCCATTTTTAGAATGGAATACTCTTTATTGTCAGCTGTTCGGCTGTTAAGCTGAACGCTGAGGTAGTAGTTAGTCCCTGTACTGAAGATACATTATCACCAAACTACAGTGTTTATTATTATCCAAAAGCTGGGCATGTCAATTTACATTAAAGACTTTTGTCATTACTCAGCAACAGCAACCCTTGTTATTGTTTGGCAACGCTGAGAATCTGCAGATTAGTTCCTAGGCATTCTGCTCTGTGCCTACAGGATGCAGTACCTTGGACACTTTTTTTAAAAGATACAAATAAATACATCTATGAAAGGCTTGAACTTCTGATCAGAACTCTAAGATATTTGATCGAATCTCGGAGGTATTTCAAGATCCTTGTTTATCCTGCTCTTTAGTTACCAGATGGTCGCGTGATCAAGGTCGGCGGTGAACGTTTCGGAGCCCCAGAGGCCCTCTTCCAGCCTCATCTGATTAACATAGAGGGCGTAGGCATCGCTGAGCTCCTCTTCAACACCATCCAGGCGGCCGATATCGACACAAGGCCAGAGTTCTACAAACACATCGTCTTGTCCGGCGGCTCCACCATGTACCCTGGGCTTCCCTCACGTCTGGAGCGTGAGATCAAGCAGCTCTACCTGGAGAGGGTACTCAAAGGAGAAACCTCCAAGCTGGGTGTAAGTTTTGCCACGTTGTTCTTAGGCACGATTCTGTAATAGAAGACTTAAGCACATCCTATCAGTGTTTTAAAAAAAGTTTCCATGCCCAAGCGGAATTATTTTTCTGAACATTTGGGAGCTTTTTGAGTAATTGTTAGAAAATATTGTTGCTACAATGAAAACCCTGGCTTGACAAAGGAAAGACAACAAAGGTTCTCATAAAGGGATATTACGAGGCATGTTTGACAGTAACTTGTGTCCCTCTTTGTTTGGGTGAAATGAAGGGTAGCATGGTAGCATAGTGTATGTCTGTGCACACTATACAATGGAATGTCTGGGTGGGTATTCATATTATTCGTCTGGCTGCCAGCAATAAATTGAGGGCATTCCACAGTTTTGATGGTCCTAACAAACTGTCCGCCAGTTGAGAAAAATTTGGCTGATGCACATGTCGTGCGATGTGAAGTGGTCAAAAGAGATGTTTACTGTTGGTAAAACGCCTGCAGATGAATCCAGACACATCCTAATAATAGATTCCAATTGAGATCAAGTTGCAATTTTTAAGAAAAGGCAAACTATACTCCCAAATATTTTTTTTTTTGTTGACAGTTTAGAAATACAATTAGCAAGTGGTGCCGGGCTTCATCAAAGCTTCGATGTAAACTTCTCAGTTAGAAATTTGCAATTTAGGAGAAATCCAATCTTTTGCTACTTTCTGTTGTAGTTGTTCAAAGAAGCATTCAGAAAGATGTATGTCCGCAATTTCGCCGGGGAATATTTAGCAATGGTGTATTATAGCCACAAGGATGACTGAAATGAATCTGATTCTAAACTGAGGAAGTATCCTATTTATCCTCTAAGAAGTTCTGAGTGGCTTTGCACATGGCGTATCGTAGAAATTACTGTCTGACCATTTAGTATCATCCTTTGTGATTTTGAATGATGGATAAACTTCCCCTGTCTGCAGTATGATATTATGTGGTGAATTCATGTACACAGTACATGCAAGTACACAGTTTTGTTGGTTTGTCTGTTTGGGTTTGTTTAGATGATCTTCCCAACAAGGGAACTCGGCAAACTCCCACAAGGGATAAACACCAAGCTGGCAACAGCCAATCTCTCTCATACAAATATTGGTTATTGTCTATGATTATGAATTGCATAAACCAATAAATTGTGATTCCGTAACTAGACGACAATAGTTATTCTAGTCATTGTGAAATCAGCAGTTAGCTTTAGAACCCGCCGGATCAGAACCCGCAACCTTGTGACTGCAAGTCCTGTAGTTTAACCACTTGTTAATGGTGACCCTTCTCTGCACAGTGGTGCCACCATACACAGCACTTGCAGTTGGATGGTTTCAAATGGATGGTCAGCTTGCTTGAAAATGTTACCAAAAGGAGAAGGTTAAATAATATAATGATGCACTAACCTGTTTTATATTTTCATCAAGAGCTTGGTCAGTGATCATTTGTAGCCAGGAAGAGCGTTTGATTTTATTAGAAATATGTAACTTTTTAGGAAGCCTGTTACTGAATTTAATTAAAGCAGAACCATTTACCATCTGTAAGTAGGTGACAGTACATGTTTTTGGAATGGAAAAATCAGGTGTCGGTTATTATTTAACAAACAGATTTTCTCTTATCAATTTAATATGCTAACATATCGGAGTGAAACATTTATGTTTAAGTTCTTCCCATATGTTATAATGATACACCGACCGGCTTTTTTTTCATCAAGAGATTGGTCCCATAGATACTTGTGTAGCATTTATTTTCACAAATTATCCAGCTAATCCGAGTTTGTCCGTTCATCTTCAGAAATTCAAGATACGCATCGAGGACCCCCCTCGTCGTAAGCACATGGTGTTCCTCGGGGGCGCTGTTCTCGCGGACATCATGAAGGACCGTGAGGATTTCTGGATCTCCAGACAAGAGTATGAAGAGAAGGGATTGCGGTGCCTTGAGAAGCTTGGAGTCAGTGTAAAGTAAAATCATAAGATATGGCTGGAGAGGGAAGTCGTCGCAAGTGATCTTGGATGGAGAGAGTATTTAGTCATCATTTAAATGAATTAGGGATAATGCCCCATTTTATTTTTCCTTTGCACAGAATACCAGAATTCCATATCTGGAATTTTCTTTTTGGCGAAATATTTCGGTGGCGAAATGAAAGGCACACAATGATGGCCAGTTTTGTCAGGAAGTTTTGTTGATAATTTAGATTAAACTGGTCTTGCTCCAGTTGAACATTTATTTATTTAATTTTTATCTCTTCCATTCTCTGACTCAGTGTGAGACCAGCAGAAACGCTGATTCGCTTTTTTCATCTTAAGGTTTTGTCGTTAAGGGACCATGCGTTAACAAAGTGCTTCAACATTCAGTGACATCAAAACGCTTTGTCAGGAAAATCGATGAAAAGGTTTTAGTTTAGAAATGGCTAAAGAGTGTTAACTTTACCCGTGCTAAGTTTGGTGTGACCAGACCATGCAAGTTCCGGGCCCAGTTTCTGAAAGCTGTTTATTGGTAAGCAAATTTGGTGCTTGATGTAGCAGAAAAAAAAAATGTGTTGAAGGAAAAGTGTATTTCATGAACGAGCAAGAAGATTTGACAGCGTGTGCTCATTCACAATGGATTTGCATCTGCTTACAAGAATCAGTGGCAAGCTAGCATGCTTTTTGCTATGCTTCTGGTTAGCAGCGTTATGAAATAGAAACTGTGCTATGTCAACAGAAAATGTCTGCTTACAGGCTTTAAAAGCACAAAAAGTAGCTAAGCACAATAAAATTATGGTTACCAGAATAAGGTGAACACCCAAAATACCATTCCATCTGTGACTGGTATCCGGCTCATTTTTGCTAAGCAGAAAGTCATTGTTTGCTGCTTAAGCAGCTCTATGAAATTGGGCCCGGGCTGACTGTTGTACTAGATACATGTATGTGCGTAACGTTGACAGGAATGGGACGAGTTTTTCACTTTTCCTGCTCTGTCTGGAGTGAGTCTGTACGTTTATAAATAAACAGCCAGCTTTTTCTATTAAGAGATATAATAACTTTATTTTGAATAAACAGATTTTAATTATTAAGGTAGTTATGAATGAGATTGTGAACTTGATTTGGGTTTAGATGGATGACTTTATATGAGAAGGTTTGTTCTTTTGTTTGTGAAATACTTTGTAGGGAAAAGTCTTGGGCGTTGGTTTGTATGCATGTAAATACTCACATGCAATACTCACATGCAATGCTGATAATGAGATAGCTTGGAGGTAAGAAGGCGTTTGGATAAGTTTTCCCCATTTTTATATTGAAAAGACTTGCCACAAAATGACATGGATTTATAGCATGCATCAACTGGAGTGAATTATAAAAGAGGGGGAATATTTCTGATAGCTTGGCCTTAGAAGTCTGTTGTTGATGTTTACTCTGTGTTAATGGCCAGAGTTTGTACACAGATAGAGCCACAGCCTCAACCTCACTCAGTGTTGTAAATTTTTAAATGAACTTGAATTTTGTCTTTATACAACCTAACACAAACCACGTCTGCATCACATACTCTGGTTCAAGTGAATATACCAGTTGGTGGAAAAAGCTTATGAAAAGGATTATGCATGAAATTAAAATGCTTTTGACTTGCGTTCAACACTCTGTTGTTAAGCCTCTTATTATATTTAAAATGTTAATTTCTGCTTCAGGCTGTACCTTTGGAAACAAATCGGTGCAAAAATAATTTTAAAAAGATTGTCCATGCTTTTAACTAAAGTGGGTATTGCATTGAATTCTTCACTTACAGTTTTAAGTATAGGAGGGCCTTGTTTACACCCTTAGCAACGGTCCTAGCCGTAGCTGTAGCCACCAAATTCGAGTTCGGCCTCAACCGTTTGGCCAATGCTGAGCTCCTCCATGATAGGTTTTGGCTGGGTCTGTTTTCTATTATGGGGTACTTCATGTTATAGTGTATGTAAAGATTGGCTTCCAAACTACACACCAGTAGTGAGTTTATTACCATTACTGGCTATTATTGTACAGAACTATATAGCTAATAGTATGTACTTATAAATGGCATATTTTACTCAATCGTATATTGAATGAAGGAATGCATGGAAATTGTTGAATTGATTTGTAACTGTTGCTTTATTATGTTGATTTTGTGCGTGGAGATTGTAAAGAAGCACAGGAAATTGCCCTTTGTATATCTTTATCATTAAATCCAGATGTTTAGTAAATTGTGATACTTTTTTTTGGGGGGGGGGGGTAGTACTGTATCAATTTTTTAAATGTTTCTACGTTGCACCTAGTCTAGATGTTTGAAACATTTTTCGCTAGTTCAATCCTGAGCTTGGCAGCAAATTTGTACAGAGAAGGAAATTATTACATTATGCCCAATTTATTTAATAATTAAACTAAAAGCAAACTGTGTTTATATTTCTTTTATGGATTTAGGTGTTTGTAAAAACTTGTTGAATGCTGATTACCAAATCCACTCGGAATGCAACTTGGTACAATTTTGTCAACTGGGGAATGTCCTGGGCTGAAAGGTTGATTGCATTGGAGATGAGCTTTGACAGCACAAGGACCATTTGCTGACTGGAGGCTGATATTGCCTGGTACCCAACATGTGTTTTTGAGCATGACAACCAGTTCATATCGGCTACCAGTTGGCAAAATGATCGTTGTGCGAACTTGGCCATTGTTGTCAGAATGCGGGCTCAAACCCTCGCATGTCCTCAAGGTAAAACACTGAAGCTTGAGCAGCTATAAATTGCAAAGAGTGGACACAAATTATGTTTAGCTTAAAAATATACTAAGTAAAGAGTATGTAGATATACAGATTGACTTGCTATTAACTGCAGTTTAAGGGTAGAAATATGTACCCTTTATTATTATTAGAAATATCATAGCAGTAGTAACCCTAACCAAACGGAAAACAACTTGTTACTGTTTTATACTTAAAATATTCTTCAGTCGAAATCACCTCTTATTACATGATCTTTGTGGTATAAATTGTCTTTCATTGCATAGTAAGTCTGCTACCATGGTAGAGCTTGGGGGGTGGGGGGGGGGGCTCAGGGAAATAAAACTCCAAAGGGTATGTGTACAACGAAGAGTTCAGTGCACTCCTCTTCCGCCCCCAAATTCCCCATCCAGCCCCAGCTAAATGTCACCCTGGATCCATCCCATGCGACCTTTTAACAGCATTGTGTTGGTGTCTCCTGTGGAAGTTGACTATTGATGGTGTGTCGGTAAATCATTCCAGTGTAGTGACAGCAGGTAAAATGCAGTATGAGCCCGATGCAATTAGCCATTTGCAAGTCACATTTGAATGATGTCTTGTAGGCCTTGCTCCTTCCTCCGTGCTCGGTCATAAGACCATGCTCAAATTTGAATTCCTTGGACTACTTCAAGTGTTACTATGCGCTTAGAGGCTTATGCATTAGGCGCTTTACAAATGTCTTTATTATTATTATTATTATGCCACATGGTTGGGGGGGTGGAAACTTTTGCATAGTTACATAAGGCCATGTCGCGATTGGCGGCTACAGTACAGCTACTGCTTCGGCTAGATGCTTGCGCCATCATGCGTTCAAGTATAGAACATCATTTGCAACATCCATAGCAACAGTCGTAGCCATGGCTGCAGCTGCCATTTCGGATACAGCCTGGGACTTGAGAGTTGGTAAACACATAATGACCTATACAATGTCTCCAATTAAATGTGTGGCACATGGATACCAGTCTTTAGGTCACTTGCCCCAAACCATGTGACATAAACGCTGGATTTTGTCTGACTAATTCGAATTGAGCATCCACTTGTGACCAAACATTACCAGACATTATTCAAATCCAACTCGCAATTTGCATATAGACCATTATGAAAGTGGCCCCTTTTTAAACCACCAGTTGTGCATGATTGCAAATTCACTGGTCAAATATCAATCATTAAATAATTGGAGAAAACATGCATAGGAGTCTAAGCACCATGCTTTTGGAGGGGAGGCTAACATCTTGCATGCCTTGGAGTATGCTGTCACTGTTATTAGTGCTGGCATGGGTCAGTAGTGCTGTCAAAAGATATTGCACCATTGGTTTTTTACTGTGATTTTTGTATCGCCATTTTAGGTACAGTTCACTTGGATTTTAGTTTTCTTGAGTTGCCTGTTTGCCTCATACCCTGTCTCTTAGACAGATACTCCTCTCTCTTCGTCACATTTTTGCAGCTTTCCCCTTTTTTATTAACTGGTGAACATTTTAAATGAATATAAAATCTTGTTTTATAAAAAAAAATACCTTGGTTCAAATTTTAATGTATCCTGAAGAACAATATTAAAAGAACTAATAGCAAAAAAACTACGCATCTGCCTTAAATTGCTTTCCTTTTAGTGTAACGTATTGAACCTTGCCAACCCCCTAGAAATATCCCATGTCTTAGTCCAATTTCGTTAAGAGCTGCTTAAGCGGAAAATTAGCAAAATAAGCAGGATACCTGTGACAAATTGTACATGTGGCATAGTATTTTGGCTGGTAACCCTATAATTTATTGGCTGGTAACCCTATTCTGATAAGCATCACACTGCATGTGGATTTTTTTACAGAACTCGGGGGGGGGGGGGGGGGGAAGTACCGAGTATAGAGTGCTTAATGTACATTGGTGTAAGGGGTAAAAACCAAATTGTATTCTTTACCCTTGATGCAAAAATTAACATCTTATGAAGCATCACTTTGTTGTGCTTAGCTACTTTTTGTGCTTATGCAGCTCTATGAAATTGCGCCCTCGTGTACAATGTGATGAGGCTTGCATTCCTCACTGTGACCATGAGTATCCCAACTAGATCTATGTAAGGTAGGACATGCTTTCTTATCCAATAAGCTTGCGAATATACTAGGTTTTAAGTGAATTTTGGTTCACCAAAAATTAGCCATTTGCGAGTTGGATTTGAATAATGTGTGGTGCGATGATTTGATTGATCAAAAGTTACCGCTTAAATTTGAATTCCTCAGACTATTGAGACAGATGCTACGTCACATGATTCAGGGCAAGCTTTTACATAGTTATGTAAGTGACGGCAAACACCCATACACAATTTTGAATGAATGTGTAAGGCACAATGGTTCCAGATTTTGATATCTGGAGGTTGCTATACAAACGATTGCCCCGAACCATTTGACACAGCAACCGTCTCTATAGTTAGTCTGGGGAATTCAAATTTAAGCGGTAACTTGTGACTAAGCAAGTCATTGTACCAGACTTTATTCATATCTAACTTGCAATGGCTTATTTGGCAAGCACCATGGCCTGGTCATCAATGTAATAGACATTCACTTTGAAATCAGTTCCATATAACGTGAACTGGAAGAAATCGTAACAATTAATTTTCTTAATTGGCAAATAGCCTTTCAGCAAGAACAAAATATGATTTCATTTTTCACCTGATTTCACCTGCATATTGGGATACAATATGTAGTTAAAGGGAAGGTACCGGTATGCGCTTGGTAAAGACTCTGAAAATTAATGGCAATAAAAACTTAACTTGGTAAGAAGTACAGCAGCTTTGGATAGGATAATGCATTTTGAAAACTTTTCACTTTGAAGTACTGCGGTTGTGGAAAAATTTATCACTTTTTATCCCAAAAAATTTGAATCTGAGAAGCGTTACGGCCGTAACGCTTCTCAGATTGTTTATTTCTGTAGGGAATATTCTTCCTACATGGAAATACTCGCTCCGGTTTTTCGGTGATATCTCAAAAACGTGACCACCTTTTGAAGTGAAATTTTCCACAGGTTAGTTTTATTGTATATACCTACATTTATATAGGATTAAAACAATCAAACGGTTCCAAAAACCAAAGGTATTCTTTACCTTTAAAGGGCGTCATGTTCTAAACAAAACCAGACACTAAGTTGGAAGAGTTAATGATAAGCAGAACATAACCTATTACACAAACATTCATCAAACATGTTAAAAGATAAGGCAAAAGCTTCGTACAAGGTTTAACAAGGTGTTCAACAATCATTCATCATAAATGCAGACAGTTTTATAGACCACAGAGTCGATATTTTTGAGTGTATTTTTTTTACAGACAACAATACATTCATTCAGGCAAGACTACTCGATGAAGATGTTAGCCTTGGGGTAAGGTAACTGCGAATATCTCTGGCGTCACAATGGTTATTAACCCCATTTGACTCGCAATCTAAAGTGTAATTTCCCTGTGGAGCTGTATTTGAACAAAAGCTAATGTGTAATTTGTGTATTTACTTGGGCTATGGTTGCGTCCTAATCTTGAGGAAGTTTTGTGTAAATTGTACAAATTGGTTCATTCAGAAGTGGGTTAAGAATCAGTATTTGTTATTGCTGCTTTTTTTTGGTATAGAAAAAGACAATTGATTTGTACGGTGTTAGTGTCTAGAAACATGCAATAATAGCTTTGGGAACAACCAACCAATTCTATGGGGGAGTCCAAAAGCTAAAGTTGACTGTATTTCAGCTGATCACCCCAGTTTTATCCCCAAAGGAAAAGTATGAAGAAATTCGCTGGGGAAACAATCCCCATCCCAATAAAAAAAGGAAACCAATTTATTCTGTATGCTGATTCACAAGCTCATACTTAAACATGAATCCATCGAGCTGTACGACAACCTGGTCACCTTTGTCAAAGAATACTTCTTCTTTTTTTAATCTGAGTGAAACAAAAATACCTCAAACTTTGCATTTCCCCCCCCCCCAACCCTCCGAAGAACCAATCTTGTACCTTCTTAAGTAAGTTGTAATTATTCTCACCGCTTTCTTAAGTGTCATGATGTAGTGAAATACTTGTTTTAATCTTGCTAATACATGTACTTTATAAGTATTGTACTAAACAACATCCCAGTGCTGTGGGTTTCAAAGCTTCTTTGCTGGTCTTGGGTTTTGGTCACAGTCTTGGAACTTCAAGTAACTGGAAGAGGGATCCCAGCCTCAAACCCCCAGATGTAAAGTCTCAGACTTGCCCATTTTGAGTTCAACAATGTAGTATTTGTAAATGTACTCGTTAAAATGTTGTCAACTACAACACAAACTCAAGCGTCAGACTTCCAAGTTTTTAGTTCAACTTGGTTTTTAGTGACTAAAACTTGCAGAATTTGTACTCTTACCCATACAGTTAAAATGTTTTCAGCTACAACACGGACTCACTGAGAAAATAAACTCAATCCGACTTTCATGTCAATATGATACTAGGAAGAAAAGAACACGACATCAACAACACAAACAATAGTGCAAGGTGTTACCAACAACTTCTTTTTAGCTCAGTAAATTTTATTTACTTATCCATTTTGAGATATAACTATCATTTCTATGCAAAGAATGTTGCAATAATTACATACATGTACATACAAATCCATGTACTTGGTAATAGTAATGCCAAATACAAAAAACAAAATAATAATAACAATAATCCATGGCCTGGAAAAAGCAATAATTAAATGCTAGCTTCTTATATACAAGTATCAAAAATTGACCGCATAAAAAATAAAAATGTTTAACAAATGAAAACAATTGGAACAAATGAGTTGATTCTTTTTTCAATATTCCACATTTAGCTTTTTGAATAACAGGACCCTGTTTGACACTCAGTTACTATTAAATGCACAAAGCAATGTAAATTGTTGTCCCAAAATGGTTTAAATACAACCTTTGCCAGTTTCTGAGAAGGGCCTATTTCTAAAGTTGATAAAAATTCCAAATCAACCAAATAATGCATTTTTTCACCATTAAAAAAGATGGAGGCCACGAACTAAAACTGTACTTTCCAAGATGGGTGAGAATTTTCAACTGCTATTAAAGATTTTTGATTGATTACCGACTTTCTGTTGAGGAAAAACAATTGCTGCGGTTTGACTTAACTTTTTTGTCACTTAGCATGTCAATAATAATGAATTATGATTTGACTCCGTAACAACTATAATTGAGTTATATCAACAAATCCTCCTCACCCCTCCCATTCCATGTCAATCCCCTTCCGCTTCTCCTCACCTCCCTAATGCTTCATCAATAGACCTTACTATTCATTGATGTCATCCAGCTGCAATCTTTAAGATAGACTGAGGATAAACCAATGTACCAATAAACCAATGTACCTGTTGCACACAGTATAGACCAACTGGCAACCTTCTTCATAGCCTTTAATGAGAAGGTGCCCTAGTCAGGTCACATCAGTCTATCCCCTTGTTTAACCAAGTATTGGTTATCAAGTAATAATTACCACAGGGGAAACTGACAGGGTAAATTTGAAATAACTTGGGGTTGAACAAAGAAAACTTGACTAGAGCGGGATTTGAACCAAAACCTCCGGTTTAATGTGCCGGCGCTCTACCAGCTATCCAGCCCTATGTTGGCAGTCTCCCTATTTGTCAATATCTTTGTTCGGGGGCGCCAGTCAGAGGCCATTCAACCTGTACTTGCTGTGTAGCTAGGGATCACTACCGAGTTTACGATACAACCTGGGAAGCGGCAGCCGGGGGAGATAGCTCAATTGGTAGAGCACTGGCACGTTAAACCGGAGGTCGTTGGTTCAAATCCCGCTCTAGTCAAGTTTTCTTGGTTCAACTCCAAATTAAATACTAATTATCCGTATTCCTTATTCTAATTTTTACAACTGTAATTTCTCCTACACAAATATCCTTCTTCACAGTTGGAAAAACAAATCTTACATAATTGCATCAAAATAATCCTTCTTTTGTTTCACTTTTATAAAACGTGTTAGTATCAGCCTGTAGCAAATAAATTGCCCGTCTCACCTATCCCACTAGTAAAGATGCAGTTAGTTTACACCATGTTTACATTCAATACATATTTGTTGCATTCAGTAGTACATTGTTAATAACAGAAACACAGGAAATTATGGTTTGGTGGCAATTACTAGGTATAATATTGCTACTGGCACCAATCCACCACAGTAATATGTTCACCGCTAGCGAGCCGTCATCTTAAGAAAACTGTTTGATCTTGTTTTCATTTGCCTGCACGTTGTCCCAAGATTGCTGCCTCTTCGATTCAAAGACTACAGATTTAGCTTTCAAGTTTCAAGTACTAATTTGTTATGTATCGCTCAACACAAATAGAGTTTTTAACACAGAAACATACACAATATAAGAGTCTACCTAACCAAGGAGGGAAAATAATACCAAAAATGCTGCTGTCCAATCCAAAGTAAATTTATAAATATTGATTTGTCATCATGAATAAACAAAAACAAATACATGGCACTATTAGGTATTCAAATATTTACAGTATTTCTATTTACAAATAGGGAACTCGTTGGTTTCAGTGGTTATTGATGACCTTAAAACATTTGCATATTAATTAACTTCAAAAACAGGAACAAATCCCCTGTTCTTGGTGGGATTTCATAAAAACGTATTTTACACTTTGTTTTTTACATTACTAGAAAAAAACACCATCTGCTTTCAAGTGGCACTAGAAACAAGAACTGTTTCAAACTGAAACAAAAATGAAGAAATTTGCGCTAGTGTCTGGTTCCATGAAGGCGTGATAATAGACACAACAGTGTGTGTCAACACGTCAACAGTACCAGTCTATTTCAAGGGGTGGTACGTTATTGTTGTTCAACATCAAAGCTTTCAAGAAAGAAGAAGAAGAAAAAAAACCTCAAAACATATGAATGTCTTCTTTCCCTCACATTTCTTTTTAAGGTTTTAGGAACAGTGACAAATCTGGTACCTGCTGTCCCAAAATTGAATTCAATTAGAAGCTAATAAGCTGTCAGAAAAATGAGAAGGTTGACATTAAACAATCATCTCATCAGATCATGCGATAAAACAAGTCTTTTTTTTTACAACACCCTGTTACACCGCAAAACATGACCAAATGCTGCCGACATACACATACACTGTTCAGTTGCACATACATGTGCACCTTAACGGTGACCCATCACAGAAATACCATACCTATCCAAAATCATTACATTCTCCAGTTCAATCAATTCAATGACACTGACAAAAAGGTAAAAAATCACAGAGTAAATGGAAATGAAATGGAAGAAAAAAAACGAGGCCAAAAACAAAACAAATCCTTGACTTCATAAGCCTATAATATTCCCCATTGTGATAACAGTAATCACAATCTCTCTTTGGTTTATTGCTTTGGAAATAGCATCGTGACATCTGTCACCTTGCTTGTTAACACAGACAAACTCACAGTTCAAACTGTCAGAGTGGACAAAATAATTACCAAGATATGTTTCCCTGAAAAAAGGGGGCACGTCTCTTCTCATGTATTTATTTCTTGTCAACATGTCACGATGACTTAAGTATGCTTTAAGTACACATTGAAATTATGAATTCTGATTCGCTGTAGACCATGTGACCTGTGACATCCCATGTTTATAAAAGAGCCACCGAGCCTGGACTTCCCAGAGGGAAGACTTGTACACAGCTCAATGGAAGAACACGGAAGCTGCACCATTCAATTGTTTGAATTTTTTGATATGATGAAATTAAGGGGGCCCCGACATCTCAAAACTTGTCCCACTGTTATTTTCACAACTCTTGTTTTTTACATGGTAACTATGATACCCACAGTAAAGTTCCTCACATGACCAGTGTAGTATTTTTACATGGTAACTATGATACCCACAGTAAAGTTCCTCACATGACCAGTGTAGTATTTTGCCTGCCAGGACATGCAGTGGGATGAATGACGTCACTCTTTTTCCAAACAATATGGCATGGTCTTTGGTCATGTCAAGTAGGTGAACTGACTGCGTAGTTGGGGACAGAGTGATGACAGATCTATGGCAATGGTCTCAACCTTACTGCCAGTTAAGACCCTACCACAAGACTCAAAACATTCACAGAAATTGGATTGCATACACGTTGTACTAATGGAACACACCTGCTTCTAAATAGAAGGCTTAATGTACAAAAACTTCCAAGTGACGACCAAATGTTCCAAAAAGAGAATTATTTTCCCAAAGGAAGCTTTGACATATGCAAGTACTTAGGAGGCCTTTTAAAAAGTCCATGAAGTGGTATTTTAAAAAACATTTGATGGGCTTTATGTATGATTTGAAATTAATACAAAATAATACTTACAATTTTTACGAGTTTGTTATACATGTGTAAGTGATTATCCCTCAAAATTTGTATTGGCCATTTCCATATCATCTGGGGGCGTGCTTTCATGACGTAGAACGAGGCACCGAATGACAATGCACACACAGTGGCAATACACATTCCTGACTATTAGCTCTGGTATGTTTCACTGCAGCCGTCTGCAGATTCATTGGTAGTTTGGATCTGATGGGAATCAGTGCAGACTGACACCATCTGTAGTAGTGTTGCAGCCAGCAACAACTCACCTTGACGGAATCTTTGATCGCTACCCACCAACCAATAGCATGTTCCCACGTCTACGCCACAAATTTCTCCCCTTTTAGGGCCTTGGTTTTCACCACAAATTTTAGTTTATACATCGTTTTGCGATTAAAGGTTCCTATAAATTTTGATCAAGCTTGTATTTATAGGTTAACAATTGCATATTTTTTAGTTTAAACTGGAAAAAATTCCACTTCATGAGACCTTCAAGACCTTAATCTTTATTTGTTTTCTTGAATTGATTCATATTATGTGCGTTTCAGGATTTGTCAAATTATTACTGACAACAATTCTACAGGAAAATAAAGAGCATCCCTTTCCCTACAAGAAGTACCCCAAAATGCAAAATAAACTCTGTCAAATTATTATTTTATTTTTTTACTTTTACTTTTTTTTTTAACTACAAAAGAATGATAGTCCACAATTAAAAAGATTCCCGGTACTTATCAAACGGGTACCGGTTTGCCTATCGTGTAATCACCTAATCGTTTGACGTCCGTGCCCGACTCCAGGTTACTCCGCGGCACCATGTTTTCCTTAAAAATGGCCGAGTCTCTGATGGATTCCCGCACGGAGTCGCGGACAGAGTCTCGGTTACTGTTCTTAATATCAAGGTTCTTGGTCTTGATGGTCGCCGCTGTGGTGATAACTTTTGGGGGTGGAGCTCCTTTCTTGGTGACTTGGTAGAGGAGGCGGTGTCGCCATCTCGTGACGTAGAGGAGCATGATGAGGACGATACAGATGGCAAGAAAAACAGCGAGGATGGAAAAGATGACAGCCAGGACGGGGAACGGCTTAGGCGGAGTTGATGATGAGTCATTGCCACCGAGAGTTGTTTTGGAATCATTATCTACAAAGTAAACCCAGACCATTTGTCAGTTATCCAAGCTGAGCAAAATTTTAAATGCAAGAAATATTAATTGCTGTCTCTCCACAACGATAAAAAACATAATTGATCGCAGAGAGTAATTGTAAACCCCAAAAACATAACTTACCTCCCAGAACAAATTACTTGAATTCACTTAAATGTGGCCATCGAATTGGATGAAATTGGTTTATGTTTGTCATCTGGTGTGTTTATTAAAACATGGAAAATGTGAACTTATTTACTCAACCAAAAGCAATGCAGTACTCCTTCTTTAACAATTAATTCCACATTTACGGACTTACCAATGGCATAACCGTTTGGCAAATGGTTTGATATTTTGGTTTTGGCTGGTGTGTCTGCCTCTGTAGAAAGTATTTCTGTAAGTAAAATAAAAAAACAACACATTAAACTGAGAACTTGTAAGCTATTATACAAATATTTGGGTGAGCAAAGACAAGTAGTCTGGAATGAAATTTGAAACTGCCACCTCCGGATTCGTGTGCCAGCCCTCTACCAACAGCAGCAGTACAGGGATCACCTAAAGTTGATGCAACTTTTTATTTCAAATATCAAGCAATAACCGAGACGGAAACTGACTGGGTAAATTTCATTCAGTTTTTTGGGTGAACAAGGACAAATCTACTAGAGCGGGATTTAAACCTCCGGATTAACGTGCTGGCACACTACCCTAAATGTATTATATATAACAATTCTGGCCATTTTTATACATTATATATACGCCTTGTAAATGACTTGTAACTTTCATAAGTCTATAATAAAAATGACGGCCCATTCAAACTTCATGCAAAAGCTAAGAGGAAGTGAATTATGTCAACGCTGACAAGAAAGAGGAACTGTTTCCGGAATGCTGACACAGTGAATTTAATTTCCGTTTCATCTCCCAATAGCTTTACAAATGAAAGGCTTCATCATTACTGTTGACATAGTTTCCCAACTAAATTATCTGGCAAATAACTGAGTAATAACTCATGAACATGATACGGACTGTTGTCATACAAGAGCCGTCACACTGCAGACCGTTGAGTGGTCTCTTTAAATTGCATCTGCCCATGTTTTGATGTAGTGGATGCTCAGATCAGATATGGTCACAATGGAGTTAGTTTCCACACTGGTGGATCAGAGTCAGGACAATCAACTTGTAGAAACGTAGAAGTGAATCGGGTAATTGAGTTCCCTGAACATCTGGACTTACCATTATTCTGGACTGGCTCTTCTGTTCCCCGGGGAGTTTCATCTAGAATTAAAATGAAATCAGACACACATATTTCATTTCTAAGTCATAACTCGAGCAAAGAAACTCCTATTTCATTTTCAGAATGAGAATAATTGCAATAATAGATCTACGGTTCACTGGATCAGTGGCCATAGCACCCATCCCCCAGGACCCGCCCCCGCCCCACCTCTAAATCAAACCCAAGTTTGGTTAACTACTTTAGATACAAAAACTGACATTTTTTAATATTATGTGAACATCAATATGAGAGTCCTACATTTTGTGTATCCAACAACTTTTTACTGATAAAAAAAAATCATCTCCGCATGGTGAAGGACTTACTTGGACACCGAGGGCAGCATTCACCCGGCAATATGACAGAATTACTGCAGCTCGTATCGGGACAGTCTGGTACCACGCATCCCGTCCTGCCCTTCTCACACATACAATGAATGCACTGGTCAAGATTCCAAGTCTCCCCATTAGAGTACGTCACTCCATCAAATTCACAGAACGAGACTGGAGCTGGTCCTGAGAGGTGGAGACAAACAACTGTTAACGTTTGTCAAGTATCAAATATTCAATAATGCGAGAAACAATTTCAGTTGAAAGCACAATTTATTCTCGTCAAAATAACCTGTGAAACCAATCCAGTGTATGAAGAAACCTGTTTACTGATGACACTCATGCAATTATCTCTTCTTCAAAGGAAATGCTGGTTCTAAAGCCCTTTTGGAAACTACAGCCTGGACTTGGCCTCCGACTTGGGCTCTGTAAAGCTGTACCAAGCCACAGACCAAGCCCAAGCCTAAGCTGGGACCCGAGCCCAACCTACCCCAAGCCACAGACCAAGCCCAAGCCCAAGCTGCGACCCGAGCCCAACCGACCCCAAGCCACAGACCAAGCCCAAGCCTAAGCTGCGACCCGAGCCCAACCTACCCCAAGCCCAAGCCCAAGCTGCGACCCGAGCCCAACCGACCCCAAGCCACAGACCAAGCCCAAGCCTAAGCTGCAACCCGAGCCCAACCTACCCCAAGCCACAGCCTGAGCCCAAGCTGTGGTTTAGAAATGGGCCCCAGTTAAGTCTCAAAATGTTTGATTTTGATGACTTTACTTAGCTCGTCTTCAAGAATCATTTGCAACCTTATGTAGAGAAAAAATAAAGAGGTATAAGATAGAAGATTGCTGTGACTGTAGAGTTCAACTTCAACCTACCCATACACGCAGGACAACACTGCCCTTTCTTTAGCACCGGCACCCTGCAGTCCACCAGCGCGCAGACCTGTGAGTAGCAGGTGATCTCACCATCTTGGCAGGTGCAGCTTGTGCAGTCGTCTTCCTTCCACGAGGCTCCAGACTCAAAGAAAACCCCGCTGACCATCTGGCAGCTGCTTGGGGGTCGGATGTCATCTGGGGTCACTGAGCCGTTCGGAGTGTTTTCTGTCGTGTTAAAAAAGTGGTTTGATGACAATCATGTAATAATGATCTCTTCTTCAATAAGTATGTTTTAAAAGTGTTATCAGAGAGTTATTAAAGGAATATCATATTTCCTGACAACTAGAATGTACTAGTCAAAATTTTTGGGGAATAAACCACGTAGCTCTGTAGCGAGCCATCACTTCCTAAAATAAAACGATTAAGGTACACCCGTACGGCTTAACTACATGAAATGCAGACATATTAATTGTTACTATTCATATTGCAATAGAACGCAGCTAGATAACACCCAGTTCAGACAGGCGCTCTCGAGTCATGCCGAACCAAATAATTGAATTAAGTGCATGAACAGTTCTACGTCTGAAACAGAAGTGGTGACTGGACACGCTGGAAGTCGAAAGATCAACTGTTGCAGTCATTCGGACCGACATCGACTCAAGAGTGTCTTGGTTTCAGACGTCGATCTTGTCATGAGACGAACCTAATGTAAATGCTATGGTAAGTTCGCCTGTCTGAAACCAAAATTTATTTGGGTTGACCTAGAGTTGCTCCTAATCTATTTTGTTTGGCGGGACTCTGGAGCACCAGTCTGAACCAGGTGTAAAATGGGTCTACTTGATATAATGAATTTTAGGTCGATCCCATGGCTAGTCACTTCATAATGAACACAGGTATCAGAAATCTGTTATTCCAAAATGATTTATGTGACCTTGATATGTTGATTGCCTGCAAGGTCAAACGAAACAAAGATCAAGTTTTTTTCTCTCTCACCTGGGCAGACTGGACAGCATCCTGCCTCTTCCATGACCGGCTGGTTGCAGGGCATTGGAGGACACGTTAATGTGGAGCAGAGGACCCGACTGTCGTGACAAACACACACCGTACACGAGTCTGCGTTCCATGTCTCCCCATCAATGTAGTACTCCCCTCGGACAGATTGACACACTTTGTGATTTACTGTATGGTCTGGAATGGTGCCTACAGACCCTAAACAAAAAAAAGAAAAGTTGCTCCCAAATTGTGAGTTTTGTAGAGGCTGAACAGCAAGGGTGCTAAATGTTAAATGTTTTTCAAAAGACTACTTCAAGATTTCCTATATTTTTTAAAAGCATGCTTGTTCTACAAAGTTAGCATCGCGTTTATATTTGTGATCAAATTAGTCAAGAAAAGAAATATGTACAATGACTTTTGTTCCGTTTGAAAACGTAGTGTTTACCTGGGCATGTGGGACAGCATTCACCCTGCTTTATGGTCGGTTGTTCACATTCAGGCACAAGGCATGATATCAAGGAGCACATCTCTTTCCCATTGTGACAGAAACACTCCCGGCAACCGTCGTGCCAAATTTCGCTGTCGTCATGGATGCGGCCATCCAATGTCAGGCAAGATCCCAATGTCACTGGGCGGAGAGTGGGCAGAGCGGCACCTATAGTGTGAACAAAGTTGATATACACATATATTTTAAGAACCTTTGCTTGGAGTCGTGGCCAAGCGATTTAAAGCTTAAAACTCAAGTTCTGAAGGAGTCATCAGAGCGTGGGTTCGAATCCCAGTCGTGACACTTGTGTTCTTGGGCAAGACACTCAACTATAATTGATTCTCATTGCTCAGTAAATGGATACCTGCGAGGGGAGAGATTGTTGATGGAAATGATTAGCAATCTGGGCGCCAATTTTGCTACCGGGGCCGCATACTCTAAAGGAGTTGAGATAGTTTCAGGAATGCTTAAGGCCCATTGAACGAGCGCTTTGATACAATGTTCACAAGCCTAATAAATGCCTATTATTATTATTTACCATTATTATTCTCTAACTGAATTTTGATCACACACTTAGAGCAATTTTTGCAGGCAGCTTAGGGCCAACCGATGTCACTGTTTGCAAAAGGAAAAACCCCTGTAACATATGATAGATTTTCTAGCACTGTCTCACTATACCAAAGAAAACAATGTGAAAACAGAAATATTGATGTTATTCTTCCTGGAACTGGTTGCATGTATATTGCCTCTTGTATAAATAAGATCTGTTCATTTATTTTCTAGTTTGTTTGTTTTGTTTTGTTTTTTTCAAAAATAGAAATGCACTGATTTGTTACAATCTCAACTAACAACTGGTACAATAATTGATAAAAAGTGAATGGCTTTGAGAACATCATAAACAATCAATAAGCACTAATCAACAAGCAATAATCAACAAGCACTAATCAATAAGCAATAATCACTACCTTTGCATTTACAGATCTCGCATCCTCTATCATCTCTCTCCAACCCATGTGTGCACTGTTTGTTACAGTCCAACAGGGCAGGACAGTTCTGACATTTACACCGCATACACCCGTTTCGTCCGGTCTGGTACCCGTACAGACAAGTCTTGTCGCAGGTTTCCGTCTCTGGGCATGCCTGCTTGCGTTGGCACTTGCAGATACTGCAGCCCCGGTCGTCTGTCCGGAAACCCCAGGGGCAGACCTTTGGACATGACGATGTCACATCTTGACAAGAATCTTTGAAGAAGAAGAAAGGAAAAAAAACTTGACTTTTGGTTTCTTTTGATGCTTAATTCCAGTTTACAAACAAAGTTCTACAAACAAATTTGATCAATGGCTCTTTAAATGTTGACATCCCTTGCTCTTTTACAAATATGAATGCATTAATAAAAAAAGCTATATAAGTAACGACAGAATAAGTTGACATCTGACACCTTCAACTTCAAAAGGTGAAAGTCTTCTTGAAATTACTGCTCTGACCCCCCCCCCTGGAAAAATAACACTGCTTGACACCAGAGTCCAATTTTAAAGAGATGCTTAAGCACAAAGAGTAGCTCTTCCCAACAAAATGTTGCTCAACACTAAATAACAGAATAAGGTTACCAGGCAAAAAGAAATGTCACATGAACAATCTGTGATTGGTATCCTGCTCATTTTAGCTTGGCAGAAGATTTTTACACAATATTTTCTGCTTAAGTAAGTTGTTCTCTGAAATTGGGCTCACTGCTTGGAACAGAAGATTGAATTCTTACCCTTGTCACATTCACAAACTCTGCAGCCATTGGAGTCCATTTTGAGGCCCATTGGGCATACCAGAACACAGTCTAATGCTGGGCAGACAATGGTTGGTGGTGTAACCGTCGTCAGAATACCAGGTGTATCTGCGATCACAACATCAAACAAAACATAGAGCATAATTTGAGATGACATCAGATCATACTTCTCTTAAAATGAGAAAAATATATAAATGGATTATGAGTTGCCAATTCTTGTATTATATGACAATACATACCGGCAATGCATTCACATGTCATGCAGCCCTGACTGTCATTAATGTAGCCATGGACACACAGTAGCAAGCACCTCGTCTTGGGACAATCCACTGGTGCTATAGTAACAAAACTTGGCTCTGAAAAATAAATAGGAACATTAGGAAAGCAATGCTACGAAATATGGTGAAAATTAAACAATAAGGAATAATATCCTACTCTGAATAAAAAACTGCTTCCTTTAAAAGGTGTTTACTGTATTCAGAAAAGTTCTAGAACAATCATCCGCCTCAAGTAACCTTTCCTCTAAACATAAATAAACAAGTCAGAGCATGGTCAGAACAAAACACACACTTGTTATGGATGACGGATGAGATATGGCGAGGGTGACAATTCCTGAGAATGGCTTATGGTCTGGGCCTGGGTTTCCCATTATTGTTAGGCTAACAAACTCCGAGCATCACCAGAAATACAATACTACAGGTTTGGACACAATCTGGAGTATTTCTTTCTCCCATTGATAACTGCATTACTTTTTACATTTGAAGGCTTAAGGATATTTCGGACAAATCATGAAATCAGGGAAAATCTTGAGAAATGACACGCCTGACATGTTCACGCCTGCATTTCCCACCATTTAAAAATATTCGTCTTCATGACCATACTTTTAAAATTCTCGCATAATAAAATAATTAAAGAGGTACTGTTCTCATGATCAAAGCAGGCCTGTGGCTGCACATGGAATTATGGACTCTCACCCAGTTACTGCACATGCGCTGGCAGCGGTCATTGTTATATTGCAATGTAAACGGCCAGCGTGCCTGAATTCAATGTACAGCCACAGGCTTCCATTATCATAATGCAGTCAAATGCTTTGGACGCATTGAAATCAGCATTAACAAACCAAAGCTAAGAGTGAGTAAAACACTATGGTCACTTTCTGGACCCAGTTTTCATGATCTGCTTATCGTAAGTGATTTAAAGTTTTTGCTTAGCGTCAGCATCTTTCACAGGTTAGCAGGAATTTTTGCCTTTGCCACAAAACTGCGTACAAAAAGTGCGCGCACAAAAGTGCACAGAAATTTGCATATCCCTGAATGAGGACCTTGGACCTTAAGTACAGATTTCTACGGTAAGCAGAGCCATTAAATTGGACCCTTGGTTAAATGAAACTCATCCTCTGCAACTGCTTTTCTGCATACAGTAACCATAAACAAAGATGTAACAACTCTATTGCATTATGCATACCCTCACACACAGGACAACAGATCCCAGCCATCTGCCTCGGATTCAGACAATTGGTGATGCAGCTCGCCGTGTGGCACCTCACATCGCCGTCTTGGCAGACACACGAGGTACAGTCGTCCTCGTCCCACTCTTCCCCCGGCCGCCGGGATCCAGAAGACGTGTAGCACATCTTGAGACTCTCTTCAGCGTAGCAGGATTGGGTGACCTCGCAGTGAGCTCTGTTGTCCTGACACGTGCACTGTCTGCAGTTACCCACTTTCCATGTGGCACCCTCCATGAACAACATGTCCTCGTGAATACAATTGTGAATTATTTCAACTGTGAAGAAATAAAAAATAGTTTTTACTTTTCAACAAAAAAGGACAGAATGATTTCTGCTTTACATTTAAAACATAAAATATACTCCTAGAAAATTTACAAAAAAATTGAGGACTTTTAGTTTATACATAAATCGTTTGTGTTTCTTTACTTTAATATTAATCAGTTATAAAAAGGGTTTATTTATAGATCACTAAAAGTAACATTATGTACAGCAAACTTACATAACTGAAAAAATAACTACCATTACAAACAAAGTGTTTCACTGTGAACAAAAAGCAAAGGTTACAAGCACATTAAGTACACATACCTGCTACACAATCATACATGTCACAGCAATGGCCCATTTCCTGCGTTGCCGTGGCAATGCGCTTTGGGGAGAAGGCAGGCCAACAGGTTGGCACCTGGCAGCTTTCTGGTGCACACTCGCACCTGAGGGGAAACACACAAAGAAAAGGTCACAAATTAAACAAGACACAACATCTGCTCCTATCTGAACAAAAAAGTAGGACGTCATGTACACCATAAAGATGTCTGTTTTCAGCCTACCCCATGTTTGTTCTAGGATGTTTTTGTTTTTTGGCAGCGAGTAGACTTGGGTTGAGACGTTTAACCGATTAAACATTTAGATGTATAAAAAAAATATATATATAAAAATATCGAAAGTAGAAATGACAGGCAAGGTTCAGCTGGACTATGAATTGTTTGTTTAGAGAAGGGAAGATGAATGAACGACGTTTGTTAACCTTTTACACTGATACCAAAACATCACAGCTTGTTAGATAACCTTGTGGAGATAAACAGGTTGGGTGTATGATTTCCACCATAAATCAAGACAGTGACGTGGGTCTCAAGTAGGGTTTCCTTGATTCATTTTTTCTAAAAATTATTCAGTTGACTAAAATTATTATGGGATGATTAAACCTCAATTTAGATGAAATAGGATGATTAAACCTTATTTCAGCAAATAATTTTTCCCTTCGTGGCATTTTAACTTAAACACATATCAACACAAAGCTAAAAAATAAATTTAAATGACTTAAACTGATTGCAAAATTCAGAATTTGATCCTTCGGACTTAAGATAAGCATTAATATTCCAGTGTTCCTTGAAAAAGTGTTTACTTGTCTTCAAAATAAAACAATTTTTTGTGATTTTTTTTTTTTTAAACATAATTTGTTGGTAACAAGTTTGGTTTGTAACAACATGACCCACTTGGTGTCAGTGTGTTAAACCCCAGTTGTTAGAAGCTGGCGGATGATTTTTTAAAATGTCAACTTTTAGCAGCAAATGGTCTTGACTAGTATACTAAAAAAAACACCGGCTTTTCAGAGCCAACACTTCTCCTAAAAGAGTTTTATACATGGCTGTACCCATATGTCTACTAACTGTAGTTTTTCTTAACAAAAATCACAATTAAAACAAAATCGCTTCACAAAACCTCCCAACCAAATCCACAAACTATGCTGTACCTGCTCGGTATGGTGCAGCATCCATCTTCTGTAGGCCCTCCATGAATGAGTTTGGTACCAGGGGGACAGACTGAAGGCTCGGTTGAAACGTCTGGACAAACCACACCAGCACACGCAGACGTCATTCCGACATCTATCAATAAAGGACAGTTATGAAGGTTGTTTTGATACAAAGTATTTTATGCATGAACGCTTTGGTTTTGATGTTTCCTTTTTTTTTTACAGGGATAGGGCCATTAATTTTAAAGCATACATCAAATAACAAACCTGTAAAAATTTAAGCCCAATCAGTCATCATAATCACAGAAGGAAAAAAAAAGTGAATAACCCCATTATATGTTGCAACTGTTTTTCAAAAACTGAGTTTCGGTTCTCGCAAAGTTAAAATTACACATTTTACTCATTTCTCAAAGACAACAGCATTTCAGTCAAAAACTTGTCAAGGGAAGTTTTCTACCATGACAATCTTTATATCGTGCAAAAATGTGAACTTTTATCTTTTTAACCTTACCAATGTAATGTGCACACCATTTAAAGAGACACACTTTGGATTGGGCACTTTGGACTATAAACAGCGCTGGTTATGAAATGAATATCATTGGAAATACATTTTAAAAGTAGAATATAATGATTCACACACCTTGAAATTGTGTGGTTTTCCTTGGTTCGCCATTTTGTGGAACCAACTTTTTGACTCAAAAATTACGGAATGCCTTTTTTAAAAATAAAATGAACCATTTTCCTGGGGGAAAAAAAAACACCCCAAAACAAAAAACAAAAAAACAATTAATAATTGTTGTTTCTTTGTTCTTTTCCTGGTAAATACATGTAAGCCTAACTTCCATAGTAATAACAAATTGATTGCAGACAGACCAAAATATAAAACTTCGATCCCTAATTGTGAAACATCACACTCAAATATCGGTACTACATTCTTTCACACATTCAGTTGTCTTCAAAACATGTTTTCCAACCGTGGATGTGTCACGAAACATTAAGGTCACACGCAGGTCAATCATGAACAGCGGTATTGAAAATTCAAATGCTCAGAAAAGGAGATATGGAATATGAACGCAGTGTTTACACAGCTGGTTTTATCTGTGAACATCGGAGTGGAACATGACTTTTTTCACACACAGACACAGAGAAGAGAAAAACAACAACACTGAAGCCAGCAAGAGCCAACTGAATGGAGTCAAGCAGTGAGACTATGTCCTTACATCAACAAATACGCCGAACCATATTTAGTCTGAGTACGCCGTGGGTAACCCATTGTATTTGAACGGGTATTATTAGTGTGTGATAATATGTGCATTATCCGATTATAAGTCGGTCCAGTTGGTGTGAGATATTATCATGCCAGGTGACAGTTTGTAGATGTGTTACAAATCTCCACAATGGATGGAGGGCTGTTATTTGGACCGAGATACTGACTGGGGTCTACTGAGTGTGTTGAGGTGTGGTGCGTATGGCCCAGTTGTTGAGACTCTACAAAACATCTTGCCAAATGAACAACATGTTTACTCCAATGTCATAAACATTTGTAGAATGTCCTGCGTTTCACACAAATGAACATTTTACTACACAAATGGTAAAATAAAAACACCACAACAGAAAGGCAAACAGATACAGCTGAAACAACATAGAATGTAAAAAGTAAAAAATAACAATAACTTCAACCAGGCATCCCCCCCCCACCCCTTGAAAAAAACAAAGTATCAAAACTTGGGTTCAGGAGCTCATATGAGAAAGTAAAAGAAACTAGATGGATGGGTGTTATTTACCTTTAGGTTCGCACTCGTACTGATCACAACAACTTCCTGGTTGGCCGGTAGCAACCCTGACTGTCACTTTGCTGTACTCATCACCACACATCATGTCGGGACAAGAGGCAAAATCGCAGCGGCACGTCGCCGGTTGAGGGCAGCACTCACCGGGTGGTGGGCGTGGCTGAATCTTAAGGCTATCTGCTGGACAGACAATGTCAAAGACGATCTTGCAGCGGGCTTGAGAGCAGTCTGTTAACTTTTCTACAAGAGAGAAAGAGATAAGTTTACAAATGTGACTCTCATAAACTCAACTTTTACAAAACTCAGTTAGATAGAAAAAAAACATGTGTATATAATTAAACTAACCAGTTGCATGGCGCAATTTTCGCTGAAAGAATTTTTATCTCTGAGTGAATTTTGACAGATGAAGCTGTTTATAAATCAAGAACATACAAACAAATGTTTTTCTCTATGTAATACCTTAAATAAAAGCTTGTAACTTTCTCAAAGCTATAAAAAATAGCTATTTGAAATTTAAATCTTTATTTTCAGGTCAATCCGCCCAAAACTTGAGCTAACATCATTATGTTCATAACTCACACTCTTACTCAGAAGTCATGTGAGGATGTGGTAGGACCCAAAACACCAACAGTAAATATTGTAGTTTCCTGGTAGATGTTCACACTATGCATATTCACAGACATTTCAAGGGTCTGACAAAAACTATCCTGGTCGGACACTATTAGTTCACTTTCAAAAGGTTCACACAGGCTGATTTAATAAATAAAATAAAAAACGACAACATTTTTAAAGAAGTTAGTCCCCACTATAATCTGGAATCTATTTTAACCTCCATACTGTACCTATTTTGGGAGGTTAATTTACACCTGGAAAACAGGTGTTACACAGGGTTGGAATTTCTTCCTTGTAGGGGACAGACAAGGCCATTTTCCATGAGAAAAAGTGCATTTCAAAAAGAAAAGAAAGAAAAAAAGAAGGGGAAAAAAAAGAAGAAGAGACAAGCCCTTGAGGCTATGATGTGCCCACTTTACAGTGAAATTCCAGACCTACTTATTGATCCATCCATTGATCTCTCATAAAAACCTATAATAAAGCTGTTTCTTGATGAGACAAACCACCCAGGGCAGACATCGCCAACAAAGAGGAGGAGTTCCACACCTAGCCTGGGCAGAATAATAGCCACTGCATCATCACATATGGCTTAGGTTTGGAGTAGAGTCAACTTTTTAGACAAGCTGACAGAGCCTGAAGGTACAGCCCCATCAAGAAGGACTAATATTGGTTTGAGTCAAGCCAGAGAAAAAGCGAATCTCACAAATGAATCATTCAGCTCATGATGACACATATCATCTTCCCGTCTGGACTGGCCAGCACAAAGTTTGCTCTTTAAATGAGCTAAGGTTGGGGGAGGGGGGGGGGGGCTTAAGGGATGCAAAAGTTAAGGTGGCTAGACAAACACATGTAGTGAATCTTGCAAGGTTTTAAAACGAGCCTACAAATGTTTAGTCATTTTGACCATGACAAAATTTGACCAAAGTGGCTTTTGAAAAACATGCAAAACCCCCCCCCCCCCCAAACCATACACTGTGCACTGTGCACTGTGATGCTTTCTGTGTCCTCCACTGGGATTCGAACCCACCACCCTCAGCATTCTAGAGCAGATTGGCTTGCCAGTAAAAATGAGAAGCCAGTTTGAATCCTACAAGTAGCAGTAGATACTGAAAACCGCTTAGCACGGCTGAAAAATTGCATCCATGTCTAAAACCAAAAGGTTGAAGCTGGCCTTTATTATTTGACAAGTGCCCTTCATCTGTGTAAAGTTCAGGAGTAGCAATCAATCAAGTTAAAATAACAGGAAAGTAGGGGATTATTCACTTGGCTTCAGACCTTGAGTGAAAAACTGTCTACTTAAATGGAAGACATTCTGTCTCATTTCTTGGAAATCGGGACATCGATTTTGGGGGGGGGGGGTGTTATTGAGTGTTACTGTTAGGGTCCCTCTTTCCCTGACTGGTAATCTGGATTTTCATTCTGAAATAAATACAGTCACTAGAACAGACGGACTTCTTGATCGTTCCATGCGCCTTGTTTATGCCAATTCATCAGCAATGACTGTCCTTTCCTTGTAAAGGTGTACAGTAATCAGCGATTTAAACATTTGGCGGCCAACCTGCTATCAGGTTGGACAAGTTGTTGACTTCAGTGGATGTGTTTAATTAAAGAGACATGCAGTGTTAATTTCTGTAAAGGTGCATTCACTCTGACACACAAGATTCCAAACATGTTTGAACTGAGAAGCTTTCAGGATAAAAACAAATTGCTCATATAAGAGCTGTTTTATTAATAGGACAAAATGGGAATACAGATTTAATTAAAGATGAGGAAAAAGCTACTTAATCTTTAAAACTCATATTTATTATAGAAAAACCTTGTGTCAAATTTTCCAATGACATTTTCCAATTTACGTGTGCATCCATTTATTACTCTGCCAAACAATTTGTACTTTTTGGAGGCAAGTAGTTTGATAAATGTCTTATCCTGAAGACGAGACAGCATTATGACCACCCCCCTGGTTTCTGACTCACAAACTGCGAGGTACAACATCGTTGAAGCGATTGGCATTTGATAATAAACGTGATGTCCTTCTCTTCAACTCCTCACTCAACCACACAGGCACTTATTAAACTACCAAGACTGCTTCCCAAACCCATCTCCAGACCCCCTCCCAATGCCCATCCCAATCTCCCAAGCATCTGACCCTGACCTTACATCGAACTCAGGGGGCTTCCTGGGACTTCTGACCCCACAGAGGTATCCAGTGAACCACAGCAGCAACAGTGAAAAGAACACATCCCCTTGTAATCCTGGAGGATTACTGCATTAAGCTGCCCCCAACGGGAGGTACATTGTGCCGATACTCTCAAGCACAGCATCTGTACAGTCTTTGCAAGCCTGGCATTCTATTTTGAAAAACAGCGTCAAGCAGTACTGTGTAGTGCAAGCTTCTGTGGCTCGCAACATAGGACAGAAATTTAAGACAAGAGTCACAGTGGGGTGAAGTTCACATGTAATTGTAGTTGAGGACACTTTAATAAGGCTCCCTGCTCTGTGGTCTTACATGTGTAGGCTATAATGTACAGGACAGGTTCAAGAAAGTTGCACATAGGCAACTAATGGGAGCATGACAGAGAATCATGGGTGATATTCATTGCTACTCTTGACGAGGGGGGAGAAAGAAGAAACAAAAGTGCAGCACTGCAGCTCCCGATAATAAATCCAATCTCAGAACTATTCCATTATAAGCTACTTTAACTTACCGGAGTTCGACCTTAAGCAGTTGCCTGCTCTGGCCAAGTGCGAGTGAAAACAGTGGCATGCGAGTCAAAACATTTCCATTTGTAGTCTGCAGGGGCCAGTCAAAATGTGGATGCTAATCAGGATGAACATGTGAAGGATTGTGGGACTAATGGGGGATTTCACTAATACTAAAGCTTCTCAACAGTTACGAGAAGCAAAGGTTTTCTTGCAACATGGGTATTTTGCATTGATGTGGTTTCACCATTCGGTTTACACTTTTGCAGCAAACTGTACCAGTTAGTTAAATCTAGCACTACTACTACTAGTACCTAGTTTACTTGTTGACAGAATGAAAAAGAAAAGTGTTTTTTTTAACCCAGACTTATATTAAAAATTCTTTCTAATAGGCCTACATACATGCGGACTAGTGAAAACTTTGGGCTACTCAAAAGTACAATGTAAAGTCCACTGGTTCAGCTGGCAAGTGATTACTGAAGTTAAGGAAAACCCCTGTCTACTAATGAGCATATATTGCCTTTTGTTCCCATCTATAATCTGCATCTTACAAATGCATTCCACTTAAAATTTCCTACAAACTAGACTTGGTGCTCTGCACCTTCGTGTTCTTGCACCACAAACAATTCCATTCAAGTCACATATGCAGACATCACAAGATGCACCATATGTACCCCATTCATTACAGCTGTCAGCTTCTGCATTCAGAAAAACATGTTATTGTGCGATTAGATTTCTTCAAAAAAAATTCCTGTATGTATTATTTACACAACATAATTACATACATTCCTGAGAGTATAGCTGTCACTGCCTGAGCCAGACACCATCCCCCCCAAAGAAAAGAGAGGGGAATGAAAGTTAAAATTTATAATTTAAAAAACTGAACTTGACAATCACACAAAGCGTTCATCCAGCCAAGAAATTAGGACCCCTGTGTGTCATCGGTAACAAGTTGTGTCACAGTGTTTATACAGACAGGGGGGTGTGGGTTCACGGAGGTCCTGTCTGAACCTGGGTGGGCGGCCATGTTGGGTTTGATTGTCAGACCGAGCTCCAGTCAGGGATTCCAGAAGATTGTTTGTGAATAGCCCCAGATTTGGTTTCTCCACCTGTCAAGCCGGTCTTTGGCCTGCTGCTTGGACAGATCCCCATAAACCAAAGAATGTTGCCTGCTTTGACATGTTTTCCCCTGAAGCCTCATGGTCAATGTGATGTAAGACTATATTACACAAGGATTAACAAAATTTGTTTCTTTTTTTAATGCATGACAGAAACAAGTGAAAGGTAGTTAAATATCAAGGTTTGAATAAACATTGTGTTCACTTTAAAGTCCTAAAATTATTACAGTTGTGTCAAAGTAAATAAGAAAAAAACGTTAAAAACTTGCACAGATCTTGTCTTTTGCCTTGCCTAGTTACACCATTTCTTGAGCCTGGGAGAAAGGTGCTTCCCAGGATCAGTGGTTTGTAAATTGTATGGTGTTTTTTCCTTTCTTTCATGGAGAAAGGACTTAAGAGTCAAATGGTGCTGAAGAATAAGACGTCAACAGTGTCTCTAGTGTCTAAACAGTCAACACAAAGTATCCCCTTCAATACTGTACTAACAATAATATTGATATCCCCCGTTATCAGACTCAATTACACTTCAATTCAGGTCTAGAACCCCCCCCCCAACCCTGTCAAACAGTTTACTTCCTTTTGTACCATGACTGCATCATGGCAATTGGTACTCAGTCCCATGGTAATTGGGACATCTCCAAGCCACTTAGAAGGCTTCCCTCCTCACCTAATGAGGGCCAGTTTCATCACCTTCTTTGTGAAATTGATAACAATCATCTTGGAAAAGGAGCAGTCGTGGTGATAGTGACTGACCCGCAAGTGAGAGGCAGCAAAAGCTTCAGACACTTCCAACAGAAAGACCAGCAGAAAAATCCTGTATAACACCAGGACCCAATGTCACAGCGCTGCTTGCCATGGAATTCTGCCCTTACATTATGCCAAGGCCCATAGGAGTACACACTCTACAGGACTCCCTGAAGTGCCAAATTCTTTGGTAGGCAGCAGCCATGAAATTTTGCCCTGATGCTGACTTTCAAATGTTTAATTTAGACCTTTCTTAAAGATATCGTTATAAAGCTGAACCGAGTCGCTGTATTAATAATACTACTCACTAACAGTATTTGTTCCACTAATTGTGTAGACATCAAATATTGTCTTAAGCCTACTTGGATGGAGACAATTATTTCTTAAAGCTTCCCAAGAACAATTGGTAAGATTGAAATTATTAAAGTTAATAGATGTACACAGTTATAAAGATGGCCATGGCAGAAATCTGTCTTTTAATGCAAATGTTTGCTTGAAATGCTATTTATTTTTTAGAAATGATGTAAAACGGTTAGTTTTGATTTTGTGACTGCAAACTCTCATCTTTGAAAACAGTGATGGGGTTTTTCAGTATTTTCTTGTGATTTCTAGGTGAAGGTCCGACCGAGCTTAAAAACTTTCTGGTGAGTTATTTCATGTGGGTCACACAAAGTGCGAATACTGGTCTTTGACAAACCAATGGATGTCACCTGGGGTTTTTCTTTTTTAGAACAAGGCTGAAGGGGGGGGGGAAGCAAAGTTCAAAGGATAATCATTATCAAGATCCTCTCTGTCTCTAGTTTGTGTACTCAACTCATTAATTCAAACAGGAGATATTGGCCTATTCGAGAACTGACATGGAGTCAGCTACAATAAACACGAATAGGGAGACCCAAGAAACATACGATATGGGACAGAATGGGAATGATGTGTTACCATCCAATTAACCTCAGGTCATAGCACCTTAAAGAGCTGGTATCCTGGTACCTGGTATCTGTCACAAGCTCTACGGTATGACAGTATGAGTTCAGGGCTGAAAGCACTGGCCAACATGATGTACAACATGCACATAACCTAATATTAATAACTGCATGCAAACGTGGGTTCTACACCACTGGATTCCTTCCAGCCTGATCCTCGGACATTTGTTTCACTGGGGATTGGTGCTGACTAATCAATTTTCCCCCAATAAAAACAAATCCATTACTTTGTCTTAAAGGAGAAAGTGGGAGGGGGGAATGAGACACTTAACAGAGTCTTGATCTGTCAGGGAGGGTTCAGTCTGTGGTTCAGTCTGTGGTTTGTGTGGTTAACTGTAAATTCAACTCATCACTCCCATACCCTGGATCCAACCACATAAATATGTCGTTGATGATAATGTGTACACAGAAACAGTTCAGTGACACTTCACACAGTCTGTTATCTGTTGTGCTTTGATTGGCACTTTAAGGGAATAACAGCTTGCAGATCGCTTCATACACTATCTTCCCACATCTTGGCAATCCACCATGTAGCTATTGCTGAATGCTCCCAGCAGTCAACTTTCAAATGATTCAACCACAGACACTTCAGCTATGTTCACTTTTATCATTTATAGACAAAGTGCATGCCAGGTAGTTATTAGAGGGGGGGGGGGGGAATTATCAATAACCATACGATGGCTAATTGATTACCATTCTTCCAGAGAAGGAAGTATTTACATCTGAAATATTTTCAAAGTCGAGGAAATGGCATTTGAAGACCCCAAAAATCAATAATTGACATTTTTTTTAAATTGTCCTGTGATTGGCAAAAACAGCCTGTCCCCCACCATACATATGTATCATCAAAGCTTAAACTATTAATGAAGTCCAAGAACTAATCAGGAGGGCTCAAAGGTCGCACACCCCCTGGGCTCAGCAGTGACTTCACACTACATGCAGCTCAATGGTAATCCCCTACAGTCAGGTCAACAAAGTGCCTTCCTTCTACACACACACACACACACACCCCCTGCCAGCCAAACGCCTACACATAATGGAGCCCTGGATGGACTTCCAACTGGTATCACTCTTTCTGTGATTCAGATGCTGCTCCATCAGTCCCTAACAAGAGATTACTATTTTTTGTTGAAAAGAGATGATGACTTGTTTGAGTCATCTGAAAGCTTGCCCAGTTTGGAGTGGGATGCTCCACCATGTAGCAACAAAAAAAAGCTTCTTACTTTACTTGTGACACAGAGCAAGGACAGAGAAGGAGTTACATTCAACTAGAGCCTTTTATCCGATCAGGCACCAATTATTCAGTTCTTGTATCAAGGGATATTTCTAGCAAAATGTAGGACTAAATGTCATCAGGAAGTGTGCGAGTTTGGTCTGTAAGTGTAAGGTCATTCCATGGTGGTAATGGTTTCTTAATGGTAAACAAATCAACTGGATCAATGAACTGACGTGTGACTTTATTTTTTTTAGGGGGGGGTGTACATATTCAGATAATTTAATAAAATAATGGTGAGGGATTTGATTTGACTTTTTGTTGTTGTTGGGTGATTCTCTTGCTTCATTAAATAGACTCTGAATGACTGTAGGCAACCCTCTCACCTTCGCCTGCCAATATTTTTGCAGCCTCAGGCTTTTTCCCATGATCCCTGCCTGCTGTTCCCAACTCCTGAGCTGGGCCTCTCAGCATAATCATTCATAGTAAAAAAAATTAAAATACACTTCCTTTGTCCTTCAGCAGCCCTGTCAGATGTTGAACAGTCTTGGCACACTTGGCTGTATCTACTCAAACACTCCTGTTTATCTCAAAGATGACAAGTTTTTCACTGTGGGGCTCAATTTTAAAGCCATTGGACCACCTTGCCCATGGGTAGAAATGCAGAGCAGCTCCCTGGGCCTTCCAGCTTCTGCTACACATCAAAGGAGTTGAGCACACACGCTCTGTCACCCTTCTGTGTTTGTCAACAGTAAAGAGGGGTGCTGGTAAGATACATCAAGGACCCATCTGATATCACCAAGAGACAGCATTTATCATGCCTTTTTAAACCTGAGCTTCATTATGCTTTCAGACGTCCATATTGGCAGTTCCTACAGAAGTTGGGGGAGAAAAGGGTGGTAGGGAACATGTGGGTCATAATTAACTAGGGTATGGTGTAGAAGCATTTCTGAAAGTTGTTGATGCAATCTTTCTTGCCTGACTTGCTGTCATTTTTTAGAAAGTTTCAATCGAAACCCCAATTTCCGAAAGTATCCTACAAAATACTAAGGAGGACTTAATCTAATTTGTGGAGGAATTTCTACAATGGCAGCAGCCATGAACGATGACCCACATTTTATTCGATTTAGGTTTGAACAAAGAAAAGTTGACTGGAGCAGGACTTGAACCAATTACCTCCGGATTAACGTTCCGGCGCTCTACCAGCTGAGCTATCCAGCCCCATATTTTATTCATCAGACCCACATGTCAAAACTCAACGTGTTAACCCCCCCCTTGCACCAATCCAATGTCACATTCTACTGTCTGCCATTTTGGAAATGCGTACACATCTCCTAACAAAAGCACTACACTGTAGATCACACAGGACTTTGATTCCCAAAATGCTGCAACCAAGATTAATGTGATACTGACGTCAAGGGAACTGGGCCAATAGGTCTTAGAGCCATTGTCACACAAGCCAATTTACAGGCAACCAGTTCCAGGCAATCTCTACGAAGAAAAGACATTCACAATTCAATGTTCATATATTTTTCTTGGAGATCATTAGACATTGTTTGAAAAATGACTCCTGTGCTACCGAAGTGGTCCTGTACCATGCACTACAGTTGGTTGCCTCCAAGTTGCCTGTAAAAGTTGCCTCGTGTGACAGGGCTCTTGCACTCTATCAAGCTCCCATCCTTGCTGGAAGCTCTTTTAAGAAAAATCCTGGCTTCACCATTAAGGTTTGTTTATGTCTGAAAAGTGTTAATTCTTGCAAACAGTCAACCAAACCCTGTACAGAGTGTTGGCTATGAGTATTTGTGCAATGATCATGATTTCCACACTTGCAGCAATCTATCACTGTATAAAATCAAAAATCCATTAGCAACTTTTTTTTGACAGTTGCTCCCAAAAATGTAAAGAATTTTTTTAATGCACCTCTCAAGGGCTCAGCAAGACATCCTGCTGCTTGTGAAAAAAATGTTGTTTTTCAATCAATAGAATTAGAAGGGCTTCTTCTAAAAAAAAAACTTTTTCAAAAAAAACCCTTTAAAAACCCCACACCAAAACAACTTTTTAAAATGCTACAGAATGCCGCTGTTAATGCAGTCCTAAATCTCAACATGCAAGCACCTGTTGTGCTGGACTTAACGTTCACATTAAGCAAACATTTTTTACATAGTGTTTAAGGAACACATGGCTCTCAAGTCCAGGCGCAGATGCTATTTCGATCATTCACCTTCCCCGTGCTGGGAAAGCACTTAAGAGAGCCTAACGTCCACAATGTCTGATGACAAGCATTCTACAATGGGATTTAATTCAATATGGCATTATGGAGTTATCAGGGATGGAAACGAGACCCACGAGAAGAGAGTCCACTCTTCAAGAACTCCCCGCTACAGCTGGTTCCAGCCTGCCTTGCGTATCCATTTCAGGAGTGACAAATATTCTCACCAAAGTGGCAAAGACAACAACTTGGTTTAGAAGGTGAAGTGCCCATGCCAAGAATGTGGGAGGGGGAGGGCTGAACCCCCTTACAAATGTACACTTAACATCTATCGGATGATTGGCAGATACTATTCTTAGAGGTGGGAAATACAATGGAGGATTTCCTCTACACTCTAAAAATAAAAGATAAAAAACTGTGCCAATTCATAATAAATCAAAATCACTCGGGCACAGGGCTGGTTGACACTTAGGACCGCCTCATGCTTACTCATAGTCAAAGGAACAAGGTTGTCAAATGTCAAGGTAAACAGTCAGCACATTTTCTGTAGGTTAAAGTGTTTCATGCTTTAATAGACTGTGTAAGTTCTCGCGCGTATTCGAACAGTGGGACCCATTAAAGTGCATTGATTGTTTCCTTTACGTGTTAAAGCAATTGTATGTGGGACCCAAGTGGTGCCAACAATGCTTGAATACTTGCTTGGTCTATTTATAAAAACCGGAGACAAAAACCCACCCAAAAACAACTGGATTTTAGAGTAAACTCAGTCTGAATTAATATGTCTAATCAAATGAATAAAAATCTTATTTAAACATGTTTCACCTTTGTTTTCTCATGAACCAAACAACACTATAAACTACCGTATGAGGCACCTTTGTAGAAGTTAAAGTTCAAATTTAGATCCAAAAGCAAGCAAGCACACACCAGTCGAGCTCAGCGATTTCGCAAATAATACAAATGCATGTACGGTAACCGCTACAAGAACCCCTGCCCACCAAATTCGTAAATTAAATTCAGCTTCCACAGCTGCATGTGGCCGTCTCCCCAGACACTATTTCCCCCCCCCCCCCCCCCCCCGATTACAACGCTAAGTCAACCCTAAGCTTGGACTCATCTTACTATAGCACCTAGAGAAACTCAATTTCCTTTCCCTTCGATTAATTCCAATTTTCCAAGACTACTACTGTTCATTGCACAGTGTTTGTATTCATCATGACCAACTTGATTTGCAAACTTGACTTGCAAAGTGCAATGAATTCCGAGGGACCAGGACATAATAATGTTAGAGTTATATTTTTCGTTAAAATCCCTACATTGTGTACAAGAACTGGCAAATACAATGGAGCGAGTCTCTACAATTGGCGTACTGGTCAAAAGTGGCCCATTATATGCAAGCCGGTACTTCTATATCCTGGGGCTGTTGCCTCAATGGATAACTGAGAACTGACCATCAAAACAACAAAACTCACAACAAAGTCTGTCCTAGTTTGCAGCTTTTCACAGCCATTCGTTTAGATCAGCTTAACTTTTTAAAACTTTTGACAGAAGCAGAGATTTGTCAACATTGCCAAGGGAAGCAATTACCCGGAATGAAGAGAGGGTTGCAATAATGCCTGAATCTAGATGCCAATCACATATGGGACATATGGACACATGACAGCGAGCATAATGGACCATTTCAAATTGGAGGATTGTTGATCTATGTTTGAAGGCAAATATCAATAATGCCAGACAATTTGTGGAAATTTTAATGGCAAATATTTCATATTCTCAAATGTATTCTATTTCTATTCTAAGGTTCTATTATGGAATTTGGATACTAATTTTTCAGATTCCAGGTTGTCATACTACTAATCCTAACTCTTTTGAGTGATTAATTAGAAGATTTGATTTCACAGAAAAATAGGCCTATATTTTTCGTTTTGAGTTGTTTCGTTTTCGATACACGCGAGACTTACACAGACTACTTTGAGAGGAATGTTCCATAGGGAACTTTGTTTCCTTAGTCTATGCATTGCGGGAGGATGCTAGTACAGGGACAAAGAAAAGATAAAAGTGCTCAGAAGTCTCAATAGGGACGCATATTTAAGGCTGACGTGAATCAAAGAGCTACGCTTGAATTAAGCAAGCATTTACAGAACTTCTTATACATTCTGCTTTACTCTGAAGGGTACTTTCTAAAATAAACCAGACTAGAGCTGACCTCACGTTTTGGCCCCAAGAACTTTAAAGCTTCAACAATGGCTTTTTCTCTCTATGCTTTGATAAAGTCTCTTCAAAGATCAAAATGAAAGGTTATTTATATCAGATTACAAAGTGTCTAAATATTTCAATCTAATGTGCATTTTGTACTCTACACGCACAATCAACCCCCAGCATCAGAAATCCACCGGACCTTCACTTAATTCTCACTGATAAAAAATATCTCTGACCTGTCAGCTGTAAATGATAAACACGGTAAATATTTGATAAGCAGACATCTAAGCAGATGACTGACACAAATCATGCACCCGTCCAAAATAAAGTATCACTCAGTAGCATCCTTATTGAGTTGATTTCCACACTCGGGTGTGTTTACCTTCACCATGCAATGAATCACTGCATGAGGGAAAACTTGGTGAGAAAACTTCTCCGTCTGGATTTACTGTGAATAGGGTCAAGTGCTGGATACTTAAAGAGAGGGTGTTGTCAAAACTGCCGTGCTGACTTGTTTTAAAACCGTATCATTACAGGGAGGGGGATTAGAGGGAGGGGGTGTACTGTCGGGTGGAATTATCTCCCTGAGTTTATCATAAGGATCCAGAGGACTGAGAAATTTAGACAATTTTTGACCATCTTTTCTGTTCAGCTTGAGATTCGTCTTAATTCTCACCACAACTGTCTTTGGAAAATATTAATATTTTTTTTTTGATTCATAAATAAATGGGCAGCCAGATCAATTCTGCTGTGGGACTACAATTTGCCACTCACTCCGGGCGGAACCCAGCAGTTCGTTCAAATGCGAATACGAAGCAAATATACCATCACAAATTCCCGACGTACAGTCGCTCAAGTTTAATTGCATAAATTACTACCCACGCAGTAAGATCAACTTCCCAACAATACTACAAACCTGCTGAGATGCAATGTAGATGAGCATGGGTTGTCAACTCGTGATTACTTCCAATGACGGTTTAATAATAGAAGCTGTGTGAGGGTGCAAGTAGTCAGTAGTGTTTTATTTATTTGTATATTTACTCTGGTTGTGAAGCCAAGGATTCTCATGAAAAGCAAACTTAATCACTTTAATACTAGCCAATAATCCCATGGAGAGAAGACAAGGAAGGAAGGTTCAGTTTTTGATGTTGGAGGGAGACCCCAGAGAATTATTCCAGGAAAAACCCACACATTCTGTCTGTGCCCAATGATGGGATCCCAAAGGGATGGGATCTCAAAGGGCCAGCAATATTTGTTCGGATGGCTCACCTTCAATGCCAACGATCAGTCAACAGAAGGAAGTTGTGTCTGACACAGCAGTGGAAACTCAACTTACGTTTTTGGTCACGTTGAAATGAGAAAGACTGCGCCTGTCTTGAGTAAGAACATTGAAGGCCTCCCAATAATTACAGGGATAAGATAAGATAAGAGTCAAGTGGACATATCACCTTGGTCAAGATAAGACCAATTGCCCACAAGATATCCCTGTTTACTTCACCCATCTTCTATACAGAACAAGCTAAAAAATAAAGCAAAGGCCTTTGTTTTGGGGTTTTGCTATTTGAAATCAAATCAAAGCATTTCAAAGGACAAAATTGTACTCTTCTGTGCTCCTTGTTTATAAACCACAAAACGATAAATTATTTTTGGTCTATTGACTATTTGTAAGGTTTCAACCATTTTTTGATTCCATGATGACAAATTCATTGTTGCTTTTTTTTCCCTTCGTTCATGGGCTTCTATAAAGTTTTGACAGTGAGCGTCCAGTTGAACCCCATTGGGACGAGCCCATGAATCTATCCCAGGCCCTTCACTGACATTCCAATTATCCGCCGGCAATGAAAACGCCATCGACTAAAGAAGAAACAAAACAAAAACCTACCAATATAAACCAGACAATTGGGAGGAAGCTGGGGAGTTTTAAAAAGAGACAATTTTAGACTTGGGGGGGTTTCTGGCTAGTGTACAAACCGGATATCGCTTGAGTAACAGAGGATTTATTTTACTTGGGGGTATTTTATGACCCTGGGCTGCACAAAACAACTTCATTTGTGGAAAAGTTAACTTTGAGCAGCAGAAATATCTCAACACGGGATACATGCTCTCTGGTTATGGAGTGGGAGGCCATGTTTTGCCAGTACAGTGAAGTAAAGACTCCTCAGTACATTTGTTTATACAACAACTCAACAAAGTTTAAAATATCATGAAGACTGAACAGTTTCAGATTCACAGAGGACAGGGAGACCTTGGCCAAAAATTGTCACTCTTCCTTTTATGATTGTGTCATAGTGATCTACATGTAGGCCCTATCTAAACATGCTGAAGTATTAACCAGATCTGCACCTTATTTCAGAGAGCTGCTGAAGCACAAAAAGTAGCTAAGCACAAAATAATTCTCCACACCAGAATAAGGTTACCAGCCAAAATACTACTTGTAACATATACAATTTATGACTGGTATCCTGATCCTTTTTGCTTAGCTGAACATTGTTAAGTAACATTTCCTGCTTAAGCAGCTCTATGAAATTGAGCCCTGTTTAAATCCCCCACCCATCCTGCAACAAAAAGGGAAGTTTACATCCAAATTGTTCTCAAGTCCGTGATTGTCAGTGTCAGTTACCCTTCATTGTGTGCACAGGGGGGTTCATCAGTGAACCTTAAAAGAGACCCTCGGGGCAAACCGGTTCCCCTGTCTAGGCTCACCCTCCAAAATAAAACTACACCTGGAAATTTTTCATCTGTACTTCCTCAAAATTGATTACAAAATCAAACTGTCTAAAAGCCTCCAGGACACATGAAAACTTGGCTTTAATCTCTCTGGGTTTTTTTTTTCTTCTTGCCTGTTCTTGCTCGTGTTTCCGTTGGAGACAATTCAATTTCTCTGGCAATTACGATGGCGGCTTAAGAACCCCATGGGGCTGGGCCTTGCCGGTTTCTCAAATTCTTTATGTTTTTTTCTTGAGGACAATTAACTTTAAATGCAAAAATTGGGGGTTTCTTGACATCTTTCTTTAGGTAGCAATTTATTTAAATCAGTTTGTTTACTGACCAGGATACTCTCGAAAAATCACTTTTGACAACTACCAGCTCCTTGCAAATTCCTCCCAAATTAACGTCAATAGTGGTCTGAAGCAAAAGGGGAAAAGACATAAATGCATGTCCCTTTACTGAAAGCTAACGATCCACCAGAATGAAATTTAGCCCCCAAGATATTTTCATTTCAAAATCCAGACATTTTAAATGAAATTTTCGTGCCTAATTATTGAAAGTATAGCATTCTGTTGTACTCTAGCCTGCAGGGTTTCCTGTCTGAAGTGCTTGCCCATCACGGTGTCAATCCTTCCCTTATTTTGCTCAAACCCAACCCCCCCCCCCAAAAAAAAAAACCCCAAACAAAACAAAGCAAAAAAGAAACAAGAAAAAAACAAAACCCAGACAATGTAGCTTTGTTACTCAAATTACAGACACATTGTAGCTTTATAAATAGCCCTTTCCAAATCGTGCATACCCCCTTCTTCTCTCACAAAGTATTGCACTGCAAATTACAATACTAGTTGAACAGCAAAGAGGGTGGGGGCATTAGTCTGTCTTCATATTTATTCTCTCAAAAAGAGCCTGAAACCCATCATAAATATTCATCCTTATTAAGATGGGGCAGGAGCACAGCTTACAATGTAAGTCTTATAAAGATAAACCGAAAGTCTGTCCAACCCTACGTATCTCCAAGATGCTAAAGTTGTTGATAATTACAGGATAAGGGGGAGAATTTCGGCCTGAGTTGAACAGGAAAACAAATCTGTTTTGTTGGACCCTGTCTGACACTCAATTACATGCAAGGTGCAATGAACTGCCCAGGTGTCTCCAAGGGGGAACATTCCAGGCCAGTTAAGAGAGAGACAATAATCAGCTGATCAAATTAGTGGGAATGTGGGCTGACCTTAGCCCAGAGAGCGATAAGGGTCAATACCCAATGGGAAGTTGTCTCTCAAGGGGCGTGTCTATCAAATTTAGGAGAGAGGTGGTTGTTTTTATATAGGCCCTCCATTGACCCTTGAGCAAAGGACCATGATGGTGCTATAGAGCAAATTGGTATCTAATGAGTACAGATCTAGAGTGTAGATGTGGTCGGCCCCTGTCCTTGCTTGAATCAATCATGGAGCAATGTGCCAAGCACACTCAGTGAAGGAAGGAAGTTACCCATAAAGGTGCATCCACTTTTCAAAGATCGTTTTCCAAAGTGCAACACAATACGTGAAGTTATTTGCCGCTACTGGAGTGAAACAATATTCTTACAAGTTACGAAACTACTTCAAAAGTAGTTTTATGGCAGGTTCTGCTGTGTATTGTTTTGCTCACTTGCGAGACTACAACCACAAGACCAAGGCAGTAAGCTTGCTGCCAGTTCACTCCAGAACTTTCCCCAGTCCATATCTAAAAGTAAAAGTTCTTCTGTTCATCATCCAATCAAACAGTCAACTGATTTTTTTTTGGGGGGCCAACGAAAGTTGTTTTGGAAAATGCAAGGTTTTCAACAAAGTGCTTTAAAAAAAAAAAAAAATTTCTTATTTCTGAAATCAAACACAAATTGTAAAACCAGAAAGTCTTACACAGTCCCTTTTACAAAAATGTATAATAAATGATTTTGTAATGTTTAAGCCTTTAGTTGTGACACCCATGATAGTTGATGTCACAGGTGCTTGACATTCTTGCTGGATGTCCTTGGGGTCCATCAACCCACGAAGGACAGACAAGGCTCCATAGTTGGCCCCCATGCAATAATTTCACTTCAAACTGGAGTTTGTCTGAATAGAATAAATGCATAAAATGCTGTATCAGGGGATTGATGATGCATTACTTTCCTTCACAAAAATGATTATCAATGCATCTGGGACCTCAATTTTGACACAATTGTATATGTGTGCAGTTTTCTATTAATGGTAGAAAGTCCTGCTGGTCGTTAAAAAAAGGATCAATCAAAGCAACTATTTAAAAAAAAAAAAACTTCACTCTGAGTGAAATATTACAAAAATTCTACCTGTGTTCAAATAAAATTAACAATGGTAGAAATTCACACACAGGTTGAATATATATGGCACTAATACTTTTGTTATTCATCGATCATTTCATAATTGTAGAGAAATCACCTCCCATTTGATGGGGGGTACAACCCTACATGTGTACTTGATTTGTTCGGAAACACCCACGCCATTCCAAATTATTCTAATACGATTATCCAAGGGCCAACCTGGGTTAACAAGCTACTGTAGTGTTTTCAACCCAAACTCTCCCTGCCAACAACTTGCCCTTGGCTGTTTTAATCTTGTCAATAATTTCCTGCAGTCCAAGAATACCCAGGACTCTGGAAGTAGACGCAGGCAACTTGAAATACCTTTTTTGAGACTGAACTCTAATCCAAGAATCTGGGCCAAGAGCTCAGCTGGAACATAATTGTCCACTTGAGCAGTTGGGACATGGAGCTATGGCTGGAAGTCGAGTGAAAAGTACACGTAGGATTAAAAGGAACAAGTTTTCCTTAACTGTTTAATTCCACTTGGAAATGTGACAATACAAAGAATTAACCCATCAATGATTGATTCCGTTGTTGACGAAGATAACTCCCCTACCCCACATTATATCACACATCAGTGTAGGGTCAAAAACCAAAACACTACCCTACCATTCAGTATGGGACTCTTGAGAATGTGTCTGGGAAAACTTTTTGTAAAGAATTTGAGACGTTTTTTGTTCATGAAGCTCATAGTTGGTGCACAGTCTTCTCAGGACGTGATGAATGAAACTGAAAGCTACCTTCATTCACGTCCAGTCTCAAACCAGTCTTCATACCAAATAATGGATTAGTAGAGGATCTGTGGTGCAATGACATTTTTAAAGCAAGGTGTGCGCAACATTGGTAAGATTCCAGATACAAATGTTCACAAATGTGCATATAACTTACATGGTATAAGGATGGTCATGGTGGACATCAAATAGTTTTGCTTGAAATTCTGCAGTCATTAGTTTTATCTCATGAGTCATGTTTGAAAACCGTGAAATTATGTGTTTGTGTTTTTTTATACTGTTTTCTCATGACTGTGATGACCGATTGAGCTTTAAAGTCTGGATACCGGTCTTTGACATGTACCAATGTTGTACGTGTGCGTTATGCTTTAACACACAAAAGCAAAGATGAAAACTAATCCTAGACCACTAGACCAGACATGACTGTGACATGAAAACTTGACAGTGAACCTCTCCACGTTCAAACCTCAGTCTCTGGACATACAATCTTGCTCTCAGTGTGAGGCCATTTTTTGGAGACTGCGAGAAATAACAAACACATGTGATCAAGCCAGTCCCCCCCATTGCCTTGGGTGAATTCCACCACACAATCTTTCATCACGCTGCTAATGCGAACATCAAAATGTATGGAAAAATTACAGGGTTCCCCCCCCCCAACACTGTATGTTTTCACCGCCAGTCTGCGGTTGCATGGGCCCAATCAGATATTAATTACCATCATCTGAAGTTGATTCTGTTTCAACTTGTTGGAATCTTAGTCCTGAAAATGTTTTAAAAATGAACTTTTGTAGACAAGGTCAACATAGCCTACATCTGAAGAAAACCAAACTTAAGAAGAACATCAGACTGCAATGTAAGAAGAAAAAATGAGCAAATCTTGCATACATCTTTTAGAAGGGATAATAACTTTAACAAAAATAATACTAATGAAAGTTCAAAACAAAGATTGATCACAGGGTAAAGCAAACAAACTCTTGATCGGTACACCATCATGGGTAATGATCTCTTGTTGGAAGAGATGAAAACAGCCAGTTAAACATATTGGTATGATGGTAAAGATTGAAACTTAATGTTCACACAGATTCGTACATTACTTGGTTCTGCAAAACATGGTTATCCTTGAAAGACTTTTATTGCCAAGAAATGATACAGGTTTTGAGAAATGAGTAAGACTTTGGTCTTGTGAGTCCCAAATCCAATGTTTGGAAATTGTGAAAACAGAGACGGGTTTTTTTTTTGTTTTTTTTTGGGGGGGGGGGTTTTGCACTTTTTTTTCTGGTGACTCAAATGCGCAGATGATCGATTGGGCTGAAACTTTCACAGGTTTGTTATTTCATGTTGTGTCACATCCCACTGTTGACTCGAGTGCTTTAAGCATGTCAATGTTTGGCCAGTCACTTCTCAAATGCAACAACAGTTCCTCTACAATCAGGCCGAATCGTGGATGAAAAGGCAGGAGGGTTGGGATAGCCCTGGGCCTGCTTTCTCAAGGTAAAAATATTGTTTGGATTTGAGAAAAAGAAAGAAAACAAAACAAAACAGGTTCCAGCTTTTGCAAACTGTGAACATACAACACAGTGCATATACACCCCATCACTTCTTCTGTCACTCATCTTGCAGAGGTGCATACATCTTTATTACCAAGAATCCCCAAAATCTTGAGTGATGAAAAGTTCTTTTTTTTTCCTGAGGGGTTCGGTCACTGTGTAAGTACTTTACAACCTCTGTCCCATTGGGAGTTTGTTTCAACATCTATTAAATCCAATCCACATGTCTGACCAAAGCTGCAATTGAGATTTCTATCAACGTGTGGTAGCAGGACGTTTTATTCAGCATGCCATTATTTAACACCACCTAAGGGGTAGATATAGTGGTCAAATACTTCGAGAAAACAAGTAACCCATACAAAAATACAAGCATAACAAGTGTACAAGTGTTTTCAAAGTTGCTTTACAAAGGTTGGGGGAGGGTAGTTCAGAAAGATCCTATGCTGATTTGCTGAACACAACTACACACTACAAGTGAGCAATGATAGTTTCATGGGACTGAAGACGAACTTCATGGAACTGAAGAGAACTTCATGGAACTGAAAAGAACTTCATGGAACTGAAAAGAACTTCATGGAACTGAAGAGAATGTCATGGAAATGTAAAGACCTTCATGGAACTGAGGAGAGGGCGAGTGACACAATGCGACTGAACATTGCTTTTGAGCCCCTTATGTTGTTTCTCGAGTGGGTAGAACAAAGAAACATTTACTAGAGCGGGATTTAAACCTATGACCTCTGGATTAACGTGCCGACGCTCTACCAACTGAGCTTTCTAGACCGCCAATACAGGGCTACATATCTCAGTTGGTAGGCGCCGGCACAGTAATCAGGTCATAGGTTCAAATCCTGCTCTAGTCAAATTTTGTTTGTTCAACCCAAGATTAATTAAAATCTTCCCAGTCAGTTTCCATCATGGTTTATTATTTGTTTTTCTGATTAAGAGCCAAACAATTGTTTTCCCCTTCTTAATGGTATACTTGTTTTCATACAAGAGGCATCAGCTCCATCCTTGCTTTGCAGTACCATTGTAACAAAGGAAGTTTAATTGCCTTTTGAAGTCAAGGGCCTGTACTATTAATTATCTTTTGTATCCTATATTTTTAAAAGTTTATTCAAGTGTTTGGAAGAAAAAAGTCCACTTTGTTTGTGAATAATGAGGTACTCGACCATCCCATTTGGCTTCTACAGGACTGGTTCCAGTCAAATACTCAATCCTCACTAAGTGAACAACCATCGTTTACCCAAACTTGTATTAAAATATGATTATGTTCATATATCCAAACCTCACGAGGGGGGAAGCTTTTATTGTAGTATTACAAAACTGGCTTTTTAATTCTAGGACATCATTCCACTCACTACATTGTGTTGCTGTGGTTTAAAGTCAATATCTACTGACCCAACCGCTATTGTCCCGGGCAACTGCAATACCAAAACAACTGTGGGCATTGTTCATGCCTTTGTCCCGGAGCATTCCAGAGCAACTGCCCCTCAACCCACATACTTGACCAGATAACAACCGGTCTGAAGAGTGACCAATGGTGTTCTTCTTTGGGACAAAGGTCCAGGTAATTATGACCTCTTGTGTAGGAAAATTACCCAAATCCTGAGCTGGGCAGTTGTTGACAAAGCTGAAGAGAAAGGTGACTTATGAATTTGATTGTGTTGTCCAAGTCAACAAAATGTCAAAGCTTGTGACGAGAGAACTATGAGCCTCCACCATCTCGGCACAGCCCTGGTTGGACTACTGCCTTTGATCATGGATCCAGTAGATGCCCGAACTAATAGTTGTGTGTACTACTTGAGTCATAAGCCCTTTTCACACGAGAAACAAAAAACCAACATTCCTTGCAACGAATTTAACGAGCACTGAAGTCATCCCACGCCTGACCGCTTTCGCAAGCTTTCACACGACACCAAGTAAAAAATAATGTGACCACGTTCCATGAGACGAGAGTACAGACTTAGCTGGTTACCACTGAACTATAGAGTTTTTGTTCTTAAACAGCGCTAGTACCAGCTAAATGATGACGTATGCCGCTGTGCACAGTGTGTTGCGGTAAAAAATAAACCATGTAAACATTCTTCAAAATGGCTGCTGACACTCACGAAGGCGTTGGGGAGTCCATTCATAATACTATGCCCGTAATATCCTCCAAAAAAACGACCGGTGACGACATCAACCAAAGATAAGAGAAAGAAGGCCAAGAAATCTTGGTGCTACGAGGAAACGATTGCCTTGATAAACATTATGGAGAAGGAAACCACCCAATCTAAAATGAATGGTTTGACCCAAAACGGCCATGTTTGGCGGGAAATCGCGGACGAGGTGGCAAATGGTCGCAACGGTGACCAGTGCCCGGTGACGGTGTGTAAACACACAAAGGTCGGCTCCCGAATGTTCTTCACGCATGCGTGTTAATACCGCTTTCGCGATGATTGTCGGTCAATAAACAACGGATCGTTTCACACGAAGGTTTGACTAGATTCCTTGCGAAAAATTACGCTAGCGTAAGATTTTGTCGGAGGTCGGGACCTACTACAAAATTTCGCAAGGTTTGCGAAAATTTCGCAAGGAATGTAGGCGATGTAAAATATTACTGTCCTTTCACACGAAGCCCAAATTGTAATTTTTTACAAAAAATTGTAAAATTTCGCAAAGAATGTTCGTTTTTTTCGTCGTGTGAAAAGGGCTATAGGAGTAGAGCTTTAATACTGCCACACCATAGTCACGCACAATGTACACTGTACACTCTCCATTTTATAGCAAGACACTTCCCTTTCAAAATTCTAAAACTTAAAATGTATTTTCAACACAATGACAAAATCCATGCCCTTCCACACGGAATCCTATAGCCATTAAAATGTCTCAAACAGAGGCACAGTATCTTGAGAAGTTATCCCTTCATATAGAAAGCAGAGCTTTTCAATTACAGCACAAGACAAATGATTGTAGGGCCATTCAATTTCAATGACCACAAATCACTTGGTGCATGACATACATTGCATCTTCCCTTGATAACTGCCAATTGATGCCAGGACTGAAAGGCCTTTACCCCCAAACTGGTAATAATTATTAGTTTTACCTGAAGGTATTGGCCGCATTCCTGGAGTCTTTCTTGCAAACTACTAACAGTATAACAAAATACCTAAGGTTCACACAGACACTTGTCACCCCTGCTGCTACTTCCTAGCATTCTGCTCCCAAGCTGCATTTCCAATATCTGAAATTCCACACATTTTTTCCCCTGTCAGCAACTACAAAAACAACACTGGGGAACAAGAAGTTCTCAAGTTTTTTATTTTGTAATAGGTTTTTTCATGTTTAGTTAAATCTCACACCACAGAGGCTGAACAGATGGGCGAAAGCAAACTAATGATAAGGCTTGCTGTTTCTCTGATGTGAAGAATGTTACACCCTCCTAAAAAGTATCTTCAGTTGCATCTTGTCTTTAGAACAACAAAAACAAACATGTGGAAATTCCAGTTTATTTTGGCAAACAATTTCAGAGAAAACAGCCAAAATGTAATGCAAATTCTGAACGACTTTTGAACTGGTTTCGAAACCAGTTCAAAAGTCATTCAGAATTTAGAAGAAAAGTGTTAATAAGATGGACTGTCTTTTTTTCTATGGTAAATTAATTTTCATCTTGACATTTTAGCAAAGACAATGACAATGCTCACATTGGGCTTATTTTGACTGCAATCAAAATATTAAGTAGTGATTTGAGGTGTCTTCATTTTCTCAACTTGACGGTATTTCAGTTAGAAATAATTTCTCTCAAGAATTAGTAGGCCTACTGGTGGTATGAAAATTGATCAGTGAGCTTTCCAATTGAGACTAATCATAAACTAAACAGAAAGAATCCTGGGGTCGATTTCACAAAGATAGTCCTAAATTAGGACTAGGCCCAGGAGTTATTAAAAAACTTAAGGCTAGTCCTAAGTTACTCGTCCTAACTTGAGATAAGACTAGTCTTAACTCTTCGTGAAATCCACCCCTGAACTTGTTAAAAATGCATGTCTTACATCTCAATTTGTAAATTAGTCATCAAAGCAAGAAAATAAGATCTGCACATGAATTATGGTTTCTACATATTAAGAGAACTCAAAGAGAACAAACTGTTATATATATTTAAAAAAAACTATAACACAATCGAAACAAAGAATTATCCCCACTTAAGTTTCACAGCAAGATAGGCACATGTAGGGTCATAGTGCATTGTGACAGGAGCAATGCCAGCAACATATCTACCTGACCACTACATGTGTTTCCCTGACTCGATACAACAAATGTCCCTACCAGATTGCGTAGTCGGTTCTTTTATGATTCAATTATTAGTGGTGTATAGGGCCTATACAAGAACATAACAAAAATAAAGCTTGGCTTTAGATTCCCCACACAAATTTGAATAACCTTGCTGGAATACTGGGCTTCAAAGGAACTTAAAACCCAAGCCAGAGCCACAGCAATGATTTAGAGAAGAGAAAGCCCTGTACATTTCATTAGCGATACTGTTTGTCAAATTGCCAAAAATTACTGCCACCATCTGGTTCGTTACAATCATTTTCTTCACATTATCGAAACTTTCCTTCGGGAAGCAGATGGCCCCCTACAAAAAATTATCCGAATCAATCGGAGAAAGAGTCTCTGGGTAGACAAGGGTGCAACTACATTAGTTCTGGGAGACTCGGACCCCTTTCAAATTGGGAAGACTGTGTGAACCTTTTGGGTTCGACACCCAATATCCTCCATGGTAGGCCAGGTGTGACAAAAGGGCCAACTCTAGCTGACAGCTCCCATCCCATGTGACTTGCAGGGATGCATGATGGGATTGCTTATCATCTTCGGAGCACTGACCTCAGTGGCAAACAGATTAACCATGGTAACTCAATACCTTTTTCACAATTCATGGCTCTCGATCATTTTAACGCCTTGTCAAAGTGCATTTTTACCCCCAAAATGTTCTTGTGGGTTTTGGGTTCCCCTCCCTGCTTTCTTTATTAAGGAAACAGTCATCCAATCAAGAGACAACTGTTTACTTTTAAGTCATACAATCAGTATTTAAAACTTTTAAACCAAAAAGCCTCCAATAAATAAACTAAAATAAACAATTTTTAAATCAACCACTTTTATAATATCCAAAACTGGCATTATTAAAAAGTAGTTCTTTTGGAACCAATGTTTCCATATGGTAACCCCCAAACCACCACCAGTTATATTGTTTCCGTTATGTCAAGTGATATACCTGATGTCTCCATTCTTAGCATTCTGATCTGATAATATAAAACAAAGAAGAAGAAAAACACAACTGAAACACCCCAGGTGCAATGTTGCCAAACCATGCACAGCAACAAGAATGCAAGGTATGCCTTAATTTTGTTGTGAGAAGGCTGGACACATCTGCGCTCATTCTTGTCAAAACAACGTTCTGGCTATTGTTATCTCATGTCCTGTTATGAAATTACTTCATAAAGACATTTTCCACAAGGATATATACCAGGTTGTAGCCCTACACGTATATTACCCGGAAAGGTTTTATGATTAAGTCTACGTATTCTGAGGCAAGTATATTTACTTGTCTGTGACAAATAATATACTATTCAATCAGAAATTTTGAAGGCCATTTTTCTTTCAGAGCCACTTATTGTTTGGTCTTCCAGGGTCATCAACTGAATATAAAAAAAAAAAAAACAAGAGAAATAAAGTACACTTCCTCAAGATGTGTCAGTGTCCCTTAAATACATGTCATCAGGTAGAGATCAGAAAAACAACTTGTTGATTTTTCATTTCAGTTGAAAGCTTTTGGTGTTCAAAGGGCCTGGCGGGTACCTAGGCTGTGTCCAAAATTGGCGGCTACAGCTACGGCTAGATTTCCACATCATTATGTGTTGAAGTAAAGTAAGTCCTTAGCAACTCCCTTAGTCATAGCCGTAGCTGTAGCAGTAGTCATTGCCGTAGCTCGGCCCTTCCATGGCAAAACAGCCCAACTCAAAAATAAGATAATTTATGGGTAATTTGAGGGCGCTTTTTCCATTACAAAGTTTTAAAGGCATACTATGGTTTTCTATTATATAACATGTCCTATCTCAGCCTCTTTTTACACGTTCATCTCATTGTTTTGGCAAAACAGCTAATCTCTGTTCTTACCTATCTCAAAATGTCATTTTTTTAATTAGGCTGTTTTGCCATTGAAGGCCCGAGCTGCAGTCGCCAACTCGGATATGGCCTTATTGCTCCAGGAAACATTGAGACCAGGGCCCAATTTCATAAAACCTGTAAGCACAAAAACTTGCTAAGCACAGAAAAATATTGCTTAGCAAACATTGGTTTACCAGCCAAAATTCAATAAAGTTTACATTGTTGTGACTGGTGCCCCACTCATTTTTGCTTAGCATAGCAAATTGCTAAGCAGTATTTTCTGCTTAACAGCTTTATGAAATTGGGCCCTGAACCACTGTCATAAAGAAGTTTCGAGGGTACTGACCCCTTGCTCTGACGTCGCACGCAACTATGCTCATGATCTGCCATTTTTGGAGTTGAATTGCATGTAAAGATATGATGTGCGTACAAACTGCGCAAGCGTTGCCTAGAATGCACCCTGCACAGTAACACACAGTTTGTTTGGGGTTTTTTTTTCTCCTTCATTTTGATTCTGGTCTTGTAAAAAAATTCTGGTCCAGTAAAAAATGTTGAGGTATGCAAGCCATGTGGTCTTATAAATGTTTTCCCCCAAGTTCAACCCATGGAAATGTTCCCTCTGAAATACTGTACAAGTTGACGAAAGCTTTTGCAGACCCCACAAATCACTGATGCGCAACTTTTCACTTTTAAACTTTTCACAGGTTTTGGGGACTGCTGTGTTTATTGAAACCAGAGGGAATTAATTTGACTCTTCAAACAAAAATGATGTACCTTACCTTAAAAGCAAAATAAGTTGCCAATTGGCATCTCAAAGTCTCAAATAGCTTTTTAAAGACTTTTTGAAAATATGTGAATGCATTTGAAGAAGCCTTTAAACAGAGATGTGATAGGCTGTTGGAAAAAAACCTGAACTGATCCTAAAGTGTGAAAGCGTGCGAGCGCGAAGCCTACTTATATACTTTCATCTTTCGTTTTAAAAGCCCTGCTCTGCAATCTGGTTTCTGTAAGATTTCATCTTCATGTTTTTATAAATTTCTTCAAAATTCCCCCAAAATACTAATAAAAGTTTGTTTGTTTGGTTTTCTTTTTTTTCTTCCTTTTCCCCTTGTTTTTCTTTTTCTTTAGGGGGGGGGGGGGTAAAAAAAAAACAGATTTCCGGGAAAAAAGTGGAAAAATCACATGCCTGCAAGTAAAAGTAAAGTTGCACTATCAATATAGTCACAGAGTTTTACAGGATCACAATTTAGGACAAAAACTTCCTTTAAAAAGCTGCAGATGGTATTGTACTTCCCCCCCCCCCCCCCCGGAAATCTTTTGGTATAATGTGAAGTAATTTTAGTCCAATTATCTCCTAACTGAATTAGCATCCTCCAGAGAAGGAAATGCCACTTTAGCCTGACAATAATCATTTGAGCTACGCTCCGTAGCTTCCTTGTTGATGACACAGAATGTTTAGAAGAAATTTAAACAAGTTGGGTTTTTGGATAGAGAGTTCAAAGATATCATGGCTAAAAAGAACTGGGTCTTAGGCCCGCGCTAAACGTCACACTTTTGCCTTGTCAAACTCAAATGGTTTTCGCACGGCAAAAATGTGGCAATTAAAAGGAATCGGTGACAAACAGCCAATTTAGTAAAATAGTTTGCCGCACTTTAAGTGTTTCAAAATGGTGACGTGTGAGAAAATTTCTAAAGAGTCATGTTTCATGATGGCAATCCGAGCTGTGACACTCAAATATTAATGACAACTTCATAATGATAGCGTTCCTCACCTTAACACGTTGACTGCCGGTCATAGATTCGTAGGGCGTTCCCATTTGCCAAGTGTGGTGCGCATGCGCGCATACCAAATAGGTATTTTTTTGGTGTCTACATGTTGTAATACAAATTCTAAGGATGTATGTCCTCACCACTGCCAGAAGCGTATTTGTTGCGTTCTTAGTGATGCCAGTGTATTCAATTAACAATACAAAAGCCTTTCATTCACAAGTATACTCGTAGTGGCAGAATCCGTTACACCTGTTACTACAAATATACTCGTAGGCGGCAGTCCTTATTATTACCATCGTTCTTGAGTGGCGTTCATCGTCTGTTTTCAAGAGTGTCAAACAAAATCGATTAGCTTATTTCTGATATCTACAAATAATGTTTGTCAGAACTCAGAAGTTGTTTCTCATCCCATCCCGGAATACTCCCAGCTACGGTACCAACAAGGAGAACGTTCACATCATTAGAAAATACACATAAAACATTGTCAAAAGCTTTGCACATGCGTATTCGCAAAGAGCATCGCCAGACTGAGAATTCAATTCGATTCGACGCAGCAAGAGCGTGACGTTTGTCACCACGTCGTGCAACTACCATGTAGCACGCCAAGCTCTGCCGTGCTACAGTGTCGAACTTAAATCAAAAGTTAAATCCAAAGTTTGCGCTTAACGTCGCTCTTTTGTCAAATTTATTTCATCATTTTCTAATTGTTTGAGTTCGACACGGCAAAAGTGTGACGTTTCGCGCAGGCCTTACTTTTCAACCAGTGAAGTGAACACCGCTAGACGTGTATACACACAAAACTTTCATGCAGAACCAGAAAACGGATGCCTGATAAACCTGTTTTCAAGTTGAACATGGGGTGACCATGGACAAAGTTTGTAAACCCCAGCGGTGAATGGTTAAAAGTGAAGTGTAACTGTAGGTTCAACAAAGGTTTGCAAAGAAACAACCAGTGAAAGTTGCTCAAATTTTATGGGAGAACAGCAAAAACATGTAATCCATTTATTTTGTATGCATATTGTTGTGTAGAAAAAAGAAACTGGATCCCTACACAAGATTTACTTCATGATAAATGTCACCATGAACTTGCACAATAATGAACATCTGTGCTAATTTAACCCTTGACTCTTGTTAACAGTGACTGAAGCTTCAACTAACTGCCATTGAAGCACAGACCCCTCCTCTATAAACTACAAAGATGAGATATGAGATATTTACAAGCTATGAATTTGACCTCTAAGCTCAGCTGTGTAGAGTCTCTGATGAATAGAAAGAAACACACCCAGAAGGGTTGAATCATGGCTTTCTAAAAATAAATCCACATATTTTTTTCAAATGATTTATAGCCTATGTGAAGTGAATTTGTTTATGCCACAATTAATTAAAGGGATTACATAATTAGCATGTTATCATAAAGTGAAAAAAGCTCAGTATGAATCAAATCCATACCATTAGTGCATTCCTTGGTAGGCCTATTGCTGGAGCCATTTTATTCACTTATTCATAGGCATGTGCAAATGATAGTGCTTGTGAATTTGACGCCAAATCACTCTCCGACTTGAATGGAGTGTTGCCAGCCCATCAAAGTTGATCACACTTTTACAGCTTTTTCAAAGAGTTCCTCGTGCGAGATGTGTAACAACTAGCGTACACGTCATGTTTGCAAACAGTTTACTTTGTGTGACTGGGTCATTATAAACAAGTGCTACATCAAGCACCTATTTCAAGAAGTACAACTTTCTTGTACAAATATGAACTGGTGACCATGAGTCACATTGGCATGTTTTGAACCAGCACAGCATGGTATAGAGGCTCCACTGTTGTTCCATGGTTGTTCATGATTCAGCCTACATACGTGTTTTTGTACGATGCAGTGTTGTTTGCATCGAAGCTCCGTTATTCGGACGTGTTATTTAACATATGCTACGGAAGTTGCAAACCGCCAATTTAAAGGCTTTCATTTTTGAGGCCCTCAATGTTTCTGACTTCTAGAAATCTGTGAAGAAAACTTTAAACCTGTGAAAGTTTTTTGGGAAGAACAGTAGGTAGAAGCAGCTGTATCTTTTTTTTTTCCCACAGTATGATTTTTTTTTATGAAGTTCCACATATGTTTGGTCATCATTTATTTCACACACACTTGCAATAAAACGGACAACTGTCAACAATAAGACAACTAAATTAATTAAGACTACTGATACTTAAAAAGAGGTCTACGGTACTTGCTACTTGCAAAAATAATGTGAACTTTATACCAAGCAAAACAATACAAGTTGTGAAGGAAATAGAAAAGTCCAGAAAACTTTTAACATTTTCCCATACCCATAAAAAAAAGTAACTAGAACCCCAAGCCTCAGAAAAACAGTCACAATTTATATTTTATGTTATGCACATCTGTTGGACAGACTGATAGAGCATTGAAGAAGAGTTTCTGTTATTGTAATGGAATTTTGATGGGTATAATCTATGCATTTTCTGGAACGAGATCATTCTGATGAACACGTATTGCATCCAAGTACATTATATTTTACATCAAAAGACCATCAGGCCTGGAATGTCATCTTTGAGAGGGCAAGGCCACTTGCATTCTGCAAAGGGCAGAAAAGACTTCTCCAAGTCTGTTGGAAACTTTTGATGGGGCACCAAGGCCAAGACCAGGGCAATGAAAACCATGGCCTCTGTGGCCTCTGTGTAATTCAAGGCCTGGACCATGTAACCTGTGACCATCATATGTTTACAAAAAGAGCCACAGAGCCTAGACTTCCTGCAGGCTCATTTGTACACAGCTCAATGGAAGAAAACTTAAAACCTTACATTTTGTGAGATTGCACTGTCTGATTTTTATCAGCTTTTGATTGAAGGAGGGCACATCTCAAACTTGTCCACCTGTTATTTTTGTAACGGCTTGAACTTATGCGGAACTTATTACACTAGATGTAAAATTTCCCATATGAGTATGACTAGTGCAGTATCCTGCCTTCCAGAAAGGCCCTGGAATGTACAAGGTCACTCTTTTTGTGAACAAAGGTTACATTGTCTTGGCCTATATCTTACAATGTAGTTTAGAAACAACAAAAGATGCTTATGTCGTCAGAAATACATACCAACCATCCTGAAAAATACTGCCATCTGAACTGATGCCATTAATTTTGAGCAAATTGTGCTTGAACCCCGTCTTATTTGAATCACCAATCCAGGAAGGCCTCATACATGTTACTAATAAAAGCAATTCCCAATACAGTAGGCCCTCTACAGTTTACCCAGGAGAGACCATTTATCCAGCTCTCAACTCAGCACCGTGCAGGCAGTTTAGGAACTTAAAAATGGCTGAAATTAATGTGAAGACCATTTACCAGCCTCATCCACCCCCCCCCCCAAAAAAAACCACCCAAAAACCCAAATTAAAATAAAATAGAAATGCTATCTTCTGCCCTCTCAGAAAAATCATCCAGGGTTGAGAGCGGGCACTGCGTAATGACCAAAAACTGTCTGATACACTACAAAAAATTACCTCTACTGGTCAAACTGCAGCGGGTGCACTGTATTCTGAATGGCCCGGATTGAAAAAACTTATCTCTTGAAAAATTCAAAATTGACAAGTGACTAATTCCATGGAAACTAGAAGATTGGAACTAACATACTCCATCAAAACCAATAAAGTCAACGATCTGTGATTTGTTCTTATCAATAAACCACATTGCAATTTGCAATCTTGCCAATCAAAAAGTTATATCGAGAAGGCATTTAACATGATTTGTGCAAGTCATTTATGGAAGCTCCGGTCCACACAGTTGGAGCAGAACATGTCAACAAACAACCCACTCGCTGGGATACCAGTCATAACTCCATGGTTTAGCTATTATTTTCATTCCACAGATTCGTACGTAACAGCGGGGGAGCTGAAGTATGGCTTTTCATCGTCATCTTTTCCGACGCTGGGAATACATCTAATCAAAGGCATGAGTACCGGTTTTACCGGTTGCATCTGCTCATTAGGAGAGGGAGAGAGAGAGAGACATACACAAACACACAGTAAACAGCAATGTACACGTACTTGGCAGGAGCCCAAGAAACACATCAGACTACAGCGTGCCTTGCGTGCAACGAGATTTCCTTCAGAAATTAATGATTCAGAACAAGAAAGTAGGCAAGCTGTACTTTCCCCCTCATAAAACTGTCCTCATACTTTAGCCCATTTACTTGTGAACTTCGCTTCTACTATCCAAGATAACACCACGTGCAAGTGGTTTAATTTAAGGACATGTGTACAACAGTGAATCAAACAGAGGTAACAATTCGTAATGATGGTTTTCCCCGATGTAATTGAAAACTGGGGGGATCCAGGATGCAATCGTTTTTGCATGCTCCTCCGTAGCACGCACTGTCTTGTGAGAAATTCCATGGCATCTATGTCAGGCAGTCTTTGCATAGCAAGCGTACGTTGTTTGTGTGCCTAGGAAAGAACCTGAGCACAGGTGCCCAACATGCAAGCTTGTGTCTGGCTACAATCTGGGGTACAATTTGTGACTGATATTCTGTTTATGGCCCAACAAAGTGAAAAACAATGATGTAATACGAGTTGTCTTCAAGACAGCACTCAAAACATACAAAACCATGAGCAACAAGCTTCCATCTTTAATTTCTGATGTTCTGGATCTCAGCCAACCCAAATTACAAGGTTTCCGCTCCAATTTGGTCATACTTCCCACTACCAAGATTACATGAGATCCCATTACTCCAATGTTCCACAGGTTTGGACTACATATGAAACTTAAATGAAATTATCAAAGTCATCACAAAGACACAGCAATAGTCTCTTGCTTAAGGACACAAGTGTCACGACCGGGACTTGAACCCACACTCTGCTGATCAGAAACACCAGAACTTTGAGTTCTTGTCTGCTCGGCCACAACCCGCCACTTAAAGACCAATCTTAAATTCAGACTCAAACTGAAGATGCTATACTTTGGCAGATTTTTTCCAAACAAATTAGAATACCATCAGTCATGTACATGTTGTAATAAATTTTGAATGACAGTGGTAATGTAGGGGTCAGTAACGACGACAACTTGATGCAAAGCTCTTATAATCGCTCATAAAGACCTCTTCTAAAAATGATCACAGTAGCGCAAAAGGGACAGCCCCCAAAAGGTGAGATGGTGTCCCATGAAATTTTCAGATTTGTACATCTGTCAACACTCTCTGTGAAATGGTACATAATACAGCATTATCATCACCTCCATGCCGTTTGACATTTTGGTTGACATTTATGTTGAATTGTCCTTCTGTTACTGCAGTCTCCTTTATTTCGGCCATACTGTATTGGTATCAAGAGACTCAGCTGTGTCATGTTTCTTGATTTATTACAGCTGTCTGAGGGACTTAACATCTGCTACCTTTGATTCCAATGCGCTTTGAACTCACAAGCCATCATGGCTGTCTTTGCCTGTAGTAGCTAAGTGATATTTATGCGCTTTGTTGCTCATGTGCAAAGAAGGTGCCAGGCTTCTTTTTTTTCCATTTTGGCCTGATTTGGGGGATTGCAGTTTGGAATATTAACAAAATGTAACTTTGATACACCATATCCACCTGAGTACAACAAAAATGTAAAGTAGAACACCAATTATCCATAAATGTTTTAATTGTGTTCATGGTGAGTTGGAAAAGGGCAACTACAATCTGTAGTACACATGTGTAAATATTTTTAGTTGAATAATCTAAAAGACAACACGGAATTACCAGAGAACACTAAGGCATTCCTCTGACAATGCTCATGAATTTCTAACTCCACAGTATGTAGGAGGCCCTCTGCATGTCCCTTTGCTAAAAGTATCATTTGACAGGATCCCTGCAAAAGAATCAATTGAGCAGATTGAAAGAAAAACACCAGTGGACCTCCATCCTGTCTGGATAAACACACGGTCCAGGGAAGAAATTAAATCCAGGGATAGCAGTAACTTGGTAAATGTACTCATGGAGAGCCTACAAAAAAAGCTCCATGATGTTCTGTTGGGGATCCAGTAAAGGGCAAGATATTGCTTCACAGCTAGAAAGAGGCGCCATGCTTTGGCTCAAGGCCAACACAAAACCTACTATCCAGTATAAACTACACCTGTACACCTTAAACAGACAATACACAGGGCCCTAATTGTGCACTTGAAAACAAAATTGTTGAAACATACTCAATGTCATTGAACCCTGCTAAGCCTGGTGTCGGCCCCGCCAAGACTCCAGGAATCAAAACCTGTTTTAAAAAATCCCTGTGGCCGAAAAGACGGAAATCCATAAAAATCCTGATGAAACATTAATGAGATCGATCACTGAGGAGCCATTGCAAACAACCCATTGTGGCAGTCAATGAAGGGTTAACAGGCGGAGGTACATGTACAGCATCCACACACCTAGAGAGAGCCACTCGCCAGACTCTGGATTCCAATACTGACTTACAATCGCTATATTGATCTCCACCCTTGGCTATCACCACAACAAAGGAAAACAATTGTTGATAGAAGAATGATTAGGGGTGAGTTTAAATCCATGGTATGTTAAGCCTTCTTAAAAACCCCTCATTAGATGTATGGTGAGTATGGTGGTAGGGGAGGGGGGTTGCAGAGGTATGTTATTTTTCTGACGACCCAGACAGATTTAGTCATGTTATCACCCTTAAGGCTTTCACAGTTTCCATGCTGTGTATATACTGGACACATACTCAATCGCTGCATGCAGTCAAGTCATTTGCTTCTGTACAAAAAGAAAATATCTGGCTTCTTATCTCATCTGGCCATCAAACTGACTGGTTTCAAATATTACTCTACCTGTTTCAAATACACGTTTCAAATACACACTTCAAATACACCTTTCTAATACAAGTTCCAAACATATGTTTCAAATACATGTTCCACTTCCAAAAAATGTTTAAAACTTCAAATACATGTTTCAAGTACACGTACTTGCTTTGAAGCACAAACAGAATTGTATGTTAAGTGGCAATCATAAACAGATCTCAAAATATCACAATTTCAAAAGAAGTGTTATTAAAGTAGACTTAAGAGAACCCTAGTACAATAAGGATGTTGTTGAGTTACAAATTTTGTCCACACTAAGGAGCTCAGATTGAGTACCCTTGAAAGCCAATTCCTGGCGTAAAACTGCTAGATTTCTGGGGCAATGGTTACTGTACAAACAACAATTCCGCACAGCAATACCACAATTTCACAGAGCGAGTGATTACAGAGAAAGATCAACACTACAAATTTAGACATGTTGTCACCAGAGCAAAGCCAACAAGGGCCTGCTCTGGTAACATTGCAATTCCACCACACTATTTACATGTTTTATTAATTCAATTTGTCAGCCAGTAATTGCCAACTGCTCCCTGGAAAAAGATGTAGGCCCCTATAAAGTGGTGAATCTCATTCACATAAAACGCTAAATTCACTAAAGTCTCATGCAAAAAGCCAAAACCAAAAACATACAAACTGTACTAATCTGAATGCTGGAATCTAAAAACAGGTGATGATCACAATCCACACAAATCTGAACTGAATTCAATACCCTCTCTCACTTTTGGTTTTACGCCATGGTTTTACAAACATGGTAATGTTTCTTCTGATTGCATACAATACTATCCTCTACACGACGTCTGAAACTTTGCATGGTGTGGATAATAGGAAGTAACTATTTATTTCCAGTAAACTTTGCTTGTACAACCATCCTTCCTCCAATTCTACCTCCATGGTACAACCAAGTGTAAATCACTTATTTAAAGGGAGGAGTGTTGGCTCTGAAAAGAGCCGTTGGTATAGTTTACTCTGCTTGTCTTCAGGAGAATGACACTTGGTTGTAACTGGAACTTTACTAGCAATAAGTTCCTTTATTCAACCAAAATTGAACAGTGATCTTCTTATTTAAAGGTTAATATCCATTACATCGTCTCGAGTGAATTGTTACCCTCCCAGTTTCTCTTCAAGACAGGCATCTATACTTGGTGGTCAAGTGCAAACTACTCTCTTGCTGGCTATGCAATTTCCAAGGAATAATGGATGATGTAAAGCCAAGAGCAGTATTGAGGCTGCAGCTAGAGTTGAGGCGGCTCTTTTGTTCCGATCACATACCGGATTGCCAAGCACCTGTCCAGGTATACCTGCCAGGAGGTCTGTTGCCCCTAGCAACCCATGGATTATGTTTCTAATCATGCAAAGGTCTGCCATGGGCTTGTTTTGCTTGGTCCATGGTTAAAGACAAAAAGTACACCAGTGGTACTGTTGATCACATTTTCTTTTATGATTATGAATATTGCCCCATTGGCCATGAGAATTGTGATTTTTCTAAATAACACATCCAAAAAAAAAAGGGAACAAAAAAGTGGATACGAAAAAAAATCAGGGTTACAATACTCACTCTCCTTACAGATTTGCCAGAAGTAGAAGAAGTGTGAATATTGCTGCTTAAACATGGATTTTGTTGTTAAAGGAAATGAGAGAAAATATTTTCTCTTAATTATTTGTGAATTCATTTGGTTGAACACTGTGATGACAATAGATACAACCTACATGCGTGTGTACATTGGAAAGGAAACATATCGCAGTGAGACAAATAATACTTCTCACCTGAATAGGCCCATACTCAACCTTGTTTTTTATAATACAGGATAAAGTTGTAAAGTACAACTGCCAATCAGGGTCCAATTTCATAGAACTTAGCAGAACATGGTAACCAGTCAAAACACCATTTCACGAGTACCATTTGTGACTGGTATCCTGCTCATTTGTGCTTAGAAGGAAATTGTTAAGCATTACTTTCTGCTTATAAGCAGCTCAATGAATTTGGGCCCATTTGATTTTGCGAGAGCCTGGCTGCTCCTCAGCAAGCCAACAACTTGAGTGTGCTCCATGGGTCAACCGATGCCTTCAGTAATTCAATAGTCTTGGATTTTACAGTTGGGTTTACCTGGGTGTAAACTAACCATGAGGTCTCCTGAGGTTTCCAGGGCTAGACCGTCCCCGTAATCCCACCAGGGAGAGCAGAAATCCTACCAAAGGGTCCCCGGGAGAATTCACTTCCAAGTGCAAAATCCCAGACACTAAAAATATCTCAGAGATCACTGTACCAAGGTAGCTTTCAATTTGCTTCTTGACCCCAAATGAAAAATTGGCCAATTACATGTGTATAGTGCTACAGTTCGCCTAGGGTCCTGGGTCTTATTTCTAAACCACTGCTGGATGACATTGCCGCTGATTTGATTATACCTAAATTGGCGTTTTCAACTTTTAGTAATTGGTTTTTTATGATGTTATATAATAGCATGTTTACTGGCAAGCTATCCCCATGGAGCTATTTCCACAACTTGCAGCCACAATACACAACAAACACAAACAACAAAACAAAACAAATTACATCTCTGTAATTCAAAATACAGATTATACCATTGGCATTGATATAAAGACCAACAGAAAGTCATAAATCACCACCACTTCGCAAAATCTCTGAAGTGCAGATTTTTTACCTTGGCTAATTTCCTTTCTACCACCAAGGACACCATCCTGTAAGCCAAATCCATCAATGCCTCCATTACTAAAAATGGTCCTTCTCTTTCAGTTGGAGTCAATATCGGGGAGTAGGGGAGAAACATTACTCTTAGGTGCCGGAAACAACCCTCCCCTTCCCCAAGGCTATGGTTCAAAGTGCCCTGCAGGCAATACATAATTGAAATAAATCACACTGGCTTGAATCTTTAGGGTACTCTGATTCCAGGCTGTGAGCAGAGTTGCCAGTCTGGAGAGGGGGGGGGGGGGGAGGTTCAGCCAAGCCTTTTACTTCTAAGTGCTAACCGATTTCCTTCCTCCTATCGAGACTAGAGTACCAATGTGCTCTTAACAGGAAAAGAACAAAACTGTTTTCGGTACAGAATTTGAAGTACTTCTATTATGTGTTACTGTTAACCCAATGATAACTAAATCAATTTTGGGGTAAACTAAACCAAAATTGACTAGAGTGTGATTGTAACCAGCGAGCTCCGGGTTTACATGCTGGTGCTAGCTCTACCACCTGAGTTATCTATAGCCTTATCGCCCTACTTTGTCAATTGTTCACAGGGCGCCAGTCAGAAGTCATACAACCGTCTGCAGCATAGTAAAGGGATCATGCCCAGTTTACTACACAACCTAGGAATTAGAATTGCAAGGGGATCCCAATGATCACTAAATGCATCTTCCCTAATACAGCAACAAACAATCACAAACAAAAACATGCCCATGTTCTCACCGCATTATAAACGTCCAATTCAGCTTCTGAAATAGTAAAAAGTCTTAAAGATAAAACTCAGAGACCACTTCCACATTTGGTTTACTGACAAGATTAAACTCTTTTTATTGTATGCAACAAAATACATAGCTACGGACCAGTCCTTGTACTCTATATTCTAGTTCAAAATGAACCTCAGGTATACCCCTGGTGTAAGGCACTCTTCTTAAGATGGCATGCCTTAGCACCATAGGGTTCCCAATTAAGACAAGCTCTCTCCTTCAAGGAGAGGTCAGGGATGCTGGTGTTTAGTTTCAAGAGGTCATTTTCTCCTGTGGACTCTCTTACTTCTGGGGTATTGAATTAATTTCACTTTCAGTTCCAAGTCTACAAGTACAAGTTTGGTAGAAGTACAATTCTAAAATTGATGATAGATGGAACCAATGTGATGGACGTTTGAAATCTCATTCAGAAGTGGTTGAGAGCATATTCTTAAAAGTTCATGGAAGTAAACGCCACGTTTTGTTTGGGGGTAGATTATACAATTTCACCTGGATTTCAAACTTAAGAAATTAATTTAATAATTTGTTGTTAACGTTTCAATCCAAAGCATTACATGTGCAGAGTTCACAAGACCATGTAAATATCTGTCTGTACTGACATCCCAGTTGAAGCAGACTGCCACATTATCTTCTTGCTCTTCCCTTATGGTGGTGGCTTACGTCCACGACAGCCAGCTGTTGCTTGGACAGGATCCCAAAATGTCAAATTCAAATTCACCGATATCCGTCTGAGAATTGGGGTGAGGGGGGACAGGATGTGACCTGCTTGGTCACACCCATCCTTAGCAGTCATGTTTTCCCCAGACTCTCTTGTCTTGCTCTTCAGCCAACTAAATTAACTCCAGTCTCCGCAACTTCAGGTTCACAGACAAAATGTCTTAATGTGATTCTCTTGTTTACTGAATTTGTTGGTGGTTGGCAATAAATGTTGCCGCCATCTCAACGACAGCATATACACATGTATACACCTCACAGCAAATGCATTTAAATGTGTGTTTAGAAACAGGTTATATATCAAGAACGGTTTTTTAATACAGTTGTCTTCAGCCATTGTCTAAATTATTGAATTTTGATACTGATACCTGGTATAACTAGTGTAGGCCACACCATGGATCTGTATGGAAAATCTGTGCCAACACAACTGTGCCTTGAAATGCATCTGTCGATTTCACCAAACTCTTCCTAACTTAGGATTAATCTTAGGACTTAGGACGAGTCCCAGCCTTGCCCTGTAACATTGTAAACCTAAGGTTAATCCTAAGTTAGGACTAGTTACTCGTCCTAACTCGAGATAGGATTAATCCTAGCGTTTCGTGAAATTGGCTGCAGCTACCTACATTAGGTGAAATCACTTGCATTTGTGCCACCAGCTACTACATTGGTTTGCCAAGCATTGTCTGTTCCTTGGTGATTCTTAAGTGGCACATGCTCTTGCCCTTTTTTAAACCCTAGGCTCCTCTCAGGGAAAAATAAACCCAGCTCAAGTCAAATTCCCCTAAAACTCTCACTGCCCCTGACCGCGTCCCTACTGAAGGCCCCCCACTACACCCACAGTTCCGTTGCCAGAAACAACATTTACATAACCTGTCCGTATTATACAAAACAAACACTATCGCTCTGATCAGCAGTTCTCAGAATCGTATGATTGTTTACCGATTTTATTATTTCCTATGGCTCAGATTTGAATACTGACCTAGTCTTTACTTGAGGAACATTTTACCTACAATAATGTCAAATTTCTTGCTTTTAAAGGTAGAGCCAAACTTTTGTAATGACCTCCACCTCTAAAAAATATATAAAATAACAAATTCAAAGATTAAATCCAAAAGCTTACTTGTTATAAAGATGGTAACGGTGGTAGGCCCTAAGCATCCTGCGAAATTATTTTGTCTGAAGTGCCCCCCGTTGATTAGAAATCAATAAAAGTATGTCAACAAATTTCTGTGGTGTCTGTTTGTGAATGCTGCAGCTATAGGCGATTGTCGCCTCGCTAAACATGGATGGATTCCATATTCGGGATGAAAATACCACAACGGTACTTATCTTTTTTTTCTCAACAAGTAGACACTGTATTCAGCTGAAACTGTCACAGGTGACTTAAATTGTATTTATTTAGATTATGGCCTATAAATCAGCATTACGTTGACAAAAACCAACCTATGAACCTATATTTAGGCAAAAACACTAACGTTTTAGTGTTAAATACAGTGTCTTTATTGTTTCAGGCAACAGTGCAAATTCTTGCAAATTACCAATATTATTCAGCATTGAAATACTAAAAATAAATAAATTTGTTTCTTTTAAAACAGGCTTTCGAAAACTGCAAAATATTGTTGCACATTATCAGCTGCAATCTTTGTCAATCTGTAAATGTAGCTCAGTTCATAAAAAATTGTCTATTTACTTTCAAATGGTACATGGGGGGGGGGGGGCATGGCATGGCCTGTACCAATGAGGAAGGGCCCTTGGTATCTGCTACATACAGTTTAACTTCATCACAAAGTAACCATCCACACACTAGTCACACTGCTAGTACCATGGCATGTGTACCACCTGCTCCAAGAACTAAATTGTTTGCATTGGATTCTAAAAAGATTCAGAGAGTCTACGCTAATTATCTCTCAACAGAGCAACAAATCTCCATTGTAAAACTACGTCAGGTGTTTAGTAGAGCTCCGTTTCCACAACCAGTCCTTGTGAATATAAATGATTCTCAACACATGTGAGAATTGTCCAGTCATTGCCAAATTCCACACATACACTCATTATGCCTGACACCTTTAGTGTCTAGCAGTTTCAACATCACATTTACTGTCATGTTGACCCAATGGATTAGTCAATCTTCTCCATGGACAGCAATGTTTACTCCTGACATCAGTTTGGACTATTGTGTAAGGATCCAAGCCCTGATTGAATTGAACAGCGTTTTATCTGCCAGTGCGAGGGGTACATCACAACTATGCTGTGCTATTTGATTCCATTATCATCAGCGGCTCACGGCACAAAAGGGCTTCCACAAACATTGGCGTTGATGTCATTGTAAAATTCTAAATACCCCCTGTGCCTAAAAAGTATTTAAAAAGAACAGTCAATAGCTTGTTTTATGGTGTGGGAATGTCTTCTCTGATCCCTGTGAATATTTGGAACAAAGGAGGGTTGAAACTGACCCACTGAATACAACGGGGAGAAGAACAATGGGTTGAATTTGATCAGCTGAAAGGGGGTCAGTAGCTGTTGTCCTCGAGCAAAGAGAAAACAAAGGGGGTAAAGTTTACAAGCTAAACAGAAAACATTGGAGGCGGGGTGCATTAATGCCACACTTTTGTTCAGTCTGGGCGTAACAGTTAAAGTCACATCCTAATAATGCCACTCATTCACTGTACAAACACTGTCAAGTCATTGATATGTGGAGTATGGGTTTTTAGTTTTAGTTAGGCTTTGAAAGTCTGTCCTTTTTTTCATTAAAACAATCTTGTTTTTAAGTGTTTAGTGAGAGACTTAAATTGCAAAGTTCATGTGTAAAACGGGGAATGCACATATTTCATGAACATTGTGTTTGCCACACACATGCATGGAAGTTTCTTCCTCCATGTAGGCATCTAGACTGTTTTAAGAGGAACATCAATTCCTACTATCAGCTTCCCCACAAAACATTACCCTTTAGGAGGTCAACTTTGGGGTGATCAAGTAAGGGTCAGTGCAAAGGTTACCCCTACACAGTCTGAGGGAGTCAGCTTATTATTTTAACGGTTGACAATCACTATCATCAAGTGGCTTTTGGAATTCTTGGGGGGGGGGAAAGTTGACAATAAAAAAAATTGGAGTTGTCAGTTGAACAAAGAAAAACTTTACAATTGAGCAAACTTGAAAATGAGACCTCTAGATTAACGTGCAGATGCTCTACCAACTGAGCTATCAGGCCCTAATGTTGACAGTTTCCCTATTTTAACAACATCATTAATAGAGTGCCGGCATGTTAATCCGGAGGTCTGAGGTTCAAGCCCTACTCTGGTCAATTTTTCTTTGTTCAACCCAGAATTATTTTGAAATTTACCCAGCCAGTTTCCCTTATTTCATCATTTTCATCCCATCGCGCTGGTGGAGAAACATGGCAGTAGCTCATCTTAAGGGGTTTATCAACTCTTATCACAAGCAATTAAAACCTTTAAGCTGATCAGAGTATAGATTAAATCCGTTAACACAGCCTGAAATTTCATCTATGAGAGAGGGCAAGGCCACTTTCATTTTGCAAAGGGCATTTCCATCGGAGGTCTTTCAGAAACTTTTTAAGGGACACCAAGGCAAAGACCACGACAACAGATGCCTCCATTGCCTCCGTGTAATTCCAGGCCTGTTCACAAGTTGTGTGATGTGTATTAAACAAACTACCAAACTCCCACACTCCATTTTTGTTTTCAATTCTCAAGATGAACTGCGTCAACATTTGGTTAATATCCTTGTCATTTGTTCACTTAATCGTTAGATAGGTCTGAATTGACCTTCAAACTGTGTCTGCAATTCATGTAAATCACCTTCACACTCAGCATTGTTAATATCTCATATCTCATACAAAGACTAGTTCACTGCATGTATGTATTTCCTCACCCGAGGCCAAACTAAAAAGCAGTGAAAGCCCAGACCACCAAACCACAAACTCTCCCTTTTGAGGGATTTCCCTGACCGTTAAATCGCTTTTTTATTTCATTCCAGTGAACTTGAATGTGCTCGATTTGGCGGTAAACCAGACTGATCTTTCCAGGTACATGTACATACATCCAGGGATATCCTAGGTGAGAGTCTGTGGCATGACCTCAAGTGTGTTGTGGTTTTGTCAGAGCTTTGGTAAACTCTAGACTCAACAAATACTTGGATATTCACACTAAGATTAAAAGCCTTACTCATGACGGGACTTGAAGCTTCGGACAGCGGAAATACACAAAATCCAGACCTGTACACTTGCGGTTATAATACAACTACCGACTCTTTTCAGAACGAACATGACGTATTTGACGTACACATACCACAGTTTTTATACGAGATCTCATGCAACTACCAGAAACCTTTTGTAGATTATTCATGATATATTTCACAACCCTGAGGTGAAGTGTTGGGACAGAGTTTTCTAGAATGTGCACTGATGATTAAAGAGTCCATGGTGCAACTGCAAAGACAGGACAGTGTTGCTGTTTATCCAGCATTTCTGTCTGTTGATGAAATACGGGAATATAAACTACCTGAAACCATACTTGCTCTGCGCATGACACAACACACAGGACCAAAGGTTTACGGCCCATCCGAAAGATGAAGCAATAATGGTTAAGTGTCTTGCTTATGGGAAACACGTGTCAAGACCGGGACTCGAACCCGCACTCTGCTGGTCAGAAACACCAGAGCTTGAGTTCAGTGTGGTTGACTGCTAAGCCACAACATACCATCACTTTACAATCACTTGAAGGCAATGCACAGGAGCGGTATTTCAGAAGAAAAAACCCCATATAAGCGTTTTGGGTTGTTTTCACTAAAAACCTGACCAAAAATTGGTTGATTGAAAAATACAAGGCTGGAATTAAGCTACTCTCCTAAAAAGCAATGATGGACTTTGCCTTTAATGGCTCTGCTTATCCTTGAGCACTGAGGAAGGAGCAAAACAGTGGAAATTTACCAATTTGCATCTCCATCATCACACTACTAACAAGAAAATTTCCTCTGTCCTGTTGACTTGTAAAAACAAACTGATTTCACAATTTTCATAAAAAGGTAAACGTATGAAAGAGTCAACTACATGTTCAATTCAGGTATTTTGGGGGTACCCATTTGTTTTTGTTTTTGTTGTTTTTTGACATTTAACAAATACATTTCTCTTAGATTTCTTTAAGAGAAACAAGCAATACAGTATATTCAATGGTCAAGGGCCCTTGCCGAAGCATAAACCATGTTCATACTGACACAAATTTGAATATAAATTGATTGGGTACTTAATTGGGTACTAAACTTTCTGGTGTGCTAAAGCCAAGAATTCTTTTTTGACAAAAAATAACCTTTTCCTTTCTGGTCTGGTTGTTCCATTCAAAAGGAATTTATAGTTCCCATAAATCCTTTTAACAAGGTCATATTTTATATATATATATTTTTTTCTTTAGCTGACCGTCCTCCAAATTCCTGCCCCGAAATTCCTTCTGAACACTTTTCATAAAATATGGTGATCCATAGATTGCATAGAAAATTTAGTGTGTTGATGAATTTGTGTTCATATAGGCAACAAAGGTTAATAAGCCGTGAGCATACTTTAAAGGAATGATTGTGTTCCAACGATGCATATGTTCAGAAGAAAAAAAACTACAACAACTTTTCGGTAACTCCAAGAGAAAACTTTGAACACAATACCTGTTAAGCTAATCAATATTCCTATGAATAATATCACTTGCGGTGACTGATATTCACACATTCTTCATCTAGGCAACTGAAAAACTGCAACATGAAGGTGTCACTTTGAATAACTTGAAGTATTTCTCTGTTTATCTATTCACCTTTGTAAATGCATCTAGCCATTCCTTAACAGTGAATGATACACCTGCCCTCCGAAAAGCAAACACAAAGCTATGCGAAACTTGTTATATTTCAACCAGTTGGCAAGACTGGTGTCGCCAGCCGCTGCATAAACCTGTCACCTAATCTACCAAGCTCTCCGGCACAGCTATTCAAGACAACTTAAGAATGGAATGGAGGTTCAGGGTATAGCAAGTACCAGACTAGATGGATGCCCCAGTGAATTGGAGCAGGCAGCTCTTATGACAAGGAAGTTGAGCTGGTACTCCCACGGGATATGTAAGGGACGGCAGGCTCTCTTCATCATAATAAAAACCTGCCAAAACTTGGCACTGCACTGTACAATTCAAGGCATATTTTCCTAAGCTACCTCGGACTCTATCAACTCAAGATTTGGTTTACTATACTGTCGGCGTTACTTCACTATATGACTGTGTTTTAAGAAAAACTGCAGGTGCATTCTATGATATAAAATGTATCACATTTTACGAATCTTAAGTTGTTACTATACATTGTACAGTACATTGTCACATTGTGGAGGTCATCTGTATACATACTTCTAAATTCAAGTGTACACGCTTCTCAAAATTGCCTTAAAAGTTTCAACGAAAAAATTTTTCTTAGATTTTAAGGAAATTCAATACAACATAAGATTTATAGTTGCGCCATGAAAGGAAACTAATGCTGCTTGGTGATTCCCAAAAGAAAAGAATCACAGACAAAAATACAGCAAAGTTCTTTGAAAGTTCTGTCTTTAGTTTTAAAAGTCAGTGTGCTTCACTAAAGAACTTGAGAAATAGTTCGGGAAAAATATGATTCCCCATTGTACGTTCAGGTTCATTGCAAAAAAAGACCATAAAACCATAAAATAGGTTAATCACGCATTTACAGTCTGACTGTGCCAATAGTAAACTAACTACAACTAGGGCTCTGGCACAATTGCTGAACCTGTATAGTCTAGTCTAGAGCTCCCCTTGCCCCACTTTGGGAAACACTCCGTCTCCCTTTCCTGAATGTTATTTTCCCAATGGTGTCTGAAACCAAACAATGAACAATGTCTGTCTATCCACCTCTATGAGGTTTTCCATCTTTTTTTTCTGTTTTCTTCTTTGACTGTTACTCTTTATCCAAATGTTGTTAATCCCCCGTCTGCCAGATTGAACGTTTCAAGTCACAATGCTGATTTGTTGTACGTGATTCGGGTGTGGCAAGCTAACATACAGACCTTTCAATAAGCGACTAAGCTTTGCTTGGTACTCGGCATTTTTTTGGCAATTGTCATTGAAAAGTTTGACCCACTGTACACTTTGATTCATGAAACATTTCATGAGTCCAGGATAGATTGCATACAAATTTACATTTAGTTTTGACCCTCCTTAAAGGGACACCTCACCTTAGATTGGGCACTTAGGGCTATAAAAAGCGTTTGTTATGAAATGAATGGTTGGAAAGATGTATTGAAAGTACATACTGGACACAAATTTTGCCAGACAGTGTTAGTTCACGAAGTAAAAGGAAAACCACACATTTTTGAGAGATATTTACGTGAATCTGTATTATTATGCTTTCAAAATATTTAATTCATAACAAACGCTTTTATAGCCCAAAGCGTGCCCAATCAAAAAGGCAAAGTGTCCCTTTAATATAGTTTGGTAATAAATAATTTTGTTTCAAGTTTCATCTAGCCTACTCAAATAGCACTTTAGCCTACTCAAATAACCCAAGTCAAAAAAGAAATGACACAAATTACGAAAAAAGTACTGCTGCATGACAAGATCAAACATTTTCTTCACATTGGTAGTTTCATGTTTTAAAATATTCATGGTGTGACCCACTGTACTGAAAAGATTCCTTTAAAAATGCCCAACATTTTAAACTCTTTACAGGTGATGTCACTTCTACTTTTAGTAATCATTTCATGTCACAAGAATTTCTTTTCTACTCTGCTTTTCACCTAAACTGATCCCGTCTATTTGACTGTGATTTCTGTGAAACAGAACATTGCGCCCATTATGCAAACTTCTACCATGAAGCTAAGAAATAGCTCCATGCTTCTCCTCTGACATTGTCTGACATGTAGGCCTAGCAACAATGACACTCAAAAGTGCAGTCAGTGCCTTCCCCATCGTAACAAAAGCCTACTGATAGTTCCATTCTGAAAATCTATCTCACAACAACATACAACAATTACATAGACTCAAAAATAGGCCAGACTGTGCTCAAACTGCCCCACATTTACTGACACTACATGTACGTGCCCAGTGGGTGAGAGATTAAACAGAGAATGAACTTTGGAGTTTGGACTTGCATACATTGTACACAAAATACACTGTCAAAGGACATGTGAAAATAAAAAGCATTGCCTGGAACACTGGACGTAAATTTTCATACAATTTCTTTTTTTATTTTAGTACTAACTTGCTTGTTGTCTGCACACATGTATTGTACCTTTTCCTGTCAAACACCATGCAAGACCATTATTATGAAGGTGAAACATGGTCACACAACAATTCAAAACTTTTTGTTCTGTTTTCCATACCTGGTATTTCTTTCTTTTTGTCCCCCTCTTTTTCTTTTTGAATGTGTGTGAGAATTTACAGAGTTGATCAACACAAATATGAGGGTGTAAGTTTCTTGAATATGATTCTACGAAACCTGCAGGTTTAGTAAGTCCTTGGGCTAAAAATACCTCCAGAGTTTATTCATGTAATCGAGCACATAACATGTACGCCCTGTTTGTCAACACAAGTAATGATGACATTATTCATTCACATGTACAAGGCTATGAGACATGCTCACAAGATGTTGTCACCATCAGTGCAAAACTACACGTAACTGTCACTTTGTAGTACTTCTGAGAAATCGTGATGAATGTTCTCCGAATGGCCTAATATTGGTGACCTATCCAGGCAAGGTACCATGTACATCCTTCTATCCATTAGCCATCTGGCATACTCTGTCATCCTGGGATGATCTCCAGGAATTCTGAAGAGGAGGGTGAGCGCTTGTCTCCATAATGAGTGATACCAACGGATCTTCTCCAGGGATGACACTTGCAAAACAACCACAAAGTCCTTAGAATTGCTTTGGAATCAGACAGCACACCAAATATAACCCCGGTTGGTTTCAGTGGATCAGGTTGTGTCATGATGACCCATCCATCATAATTTGGAACCAGAGGAGAGTATCAATCAAGGTTGAGGCTTTCCGGATAACAAATTATTGACACTGAACAGCAACTCTCGTCAATTTCAGGACAAAAATAACTGATAGGCCTACTGTACAATCTACACATTGAAAAGGTTAACGAGGAAGATTACAACATGCAAATGTTGCATAAATATATCATCAAAAATGGATTTGTTTCCCCTTATTAGTTAATTACTAGTGAACTTTTGAAAAATATCACATGATATCAGGCCTGGAAAGGCCAAAGCACCTCTATGGCCTCTGTTGCCACTGGTCCTGGCCTTGGTGCCCCTTCAATTTCAAACGTTCTCCATAGACTTCTATGAAACTGCCCTTTGCAAAATATAAATGGCCTTGCCATCTCAAAGATGAAATTCCAGGCCTTTATGCCATGTAATTCCTGTGATATAGAAAAATAATGCTCTAAATTCCCATCAGAATATGATGAGAATAATATCTGAACTTGCAGAACAACAAATAAAGCATACTGTATGGATCATAGTGTCTATTGAACCCATGTAATCTCAAGCATTGCTTGCATACACCAGAAATAACAACACAACTGCCCTGAAGGCTGCATATATAAAGCAATTGGGATTGCATGCATGCACAGTCATACCGCTTTAATCAAACAAAAACTAAACATTTAGGAAAAGACAAGAACCATGTCAGCTGGCCCCCTTATCTCTGGTCACACATTGCAGCCCATCAAAGTGACACTTACAAGGTGTTTCCCCTAACAAGGTTGTACAAATTATATTGCCTGGCTCAGATAAACTTGTGGTTTGCCACAACTTTATACAAAGGAACATCCCTCTATCCATCCACCATCTGTGTTGCACTACTGTGTAAGTGAATAGCATGGTGACAATTATGTCACAATTTACTCTGGACAATAATCTAATCCACTGGAACAGTCAATTGTAACTCTCTCAGCTGGTACATTGTGTATGCATATCATGCTAAATGGAAATTTACAGAGCCAGTTGGAACTTTACACATTGAAGTTTAGTTTAGTTTAATATTACCTTTATTGCACAAACATCAAATTACAACCTAGTGCAAAAGGTAAAACCGCGAACAGGCACACATCATGCCAACTAAATCATATATTTAGCCCCTTTTCAAGCTGCAAGATTTCCTGGGAAATTCCCAGACAAATTTATTTGACATTTTTAACCCTTTCAAACTCCACGGAAAATGCCATTTCCCGGGAAATAGGTACCAGTATCCCCTGATTGGGAGTACGTCATGCCAGATAACCTGGGGTTAGCATTTTGAGAGTACATTTTCCCAGGAAAATTGCATCAAATGTGAAACTAACATAGGGGTGGCCATGGGGTTAAAATTCTTGTAGAATCTTCAGGGTTTTTATTTCCCTGGGAATTGGCTCCGTCTGGGAATAGGCTCCATAGTGTGAAAAGGGATTTAGACTGCATGGTCTGTGCACATTACAACCAGCAGATATGTGCAACTGGGACCAATAACCTTTACCATACTTTGTCTTTCTCATGTAACTTGACCCACCAAACTTGCTGATTGGAAGGCTACAGTAACATGGGATGATGGTACCAGAGATATCAGTTGGTTCATGGTTGATCCATATTAGAATGAATGGATGGATGGAAAATGCAGAGCATGAACAAAAACACAACTGGATTGGGAACTCTTGATTTCATCGCCGGCTACGTACATGTACATGTACCACAAATTAGTCATCCTACCACACACACAAAATGGCCATGGCTGGCTTTCCTTTTTGAGGGTTAAAAATAAACGAAACAAAAGGCCCCTTACCTCCTGTTGCCCCTCTCTCCAGGGCTTTGCCGCATTCTTCCTGGCTCTTGTACTCAAATGGATTCTGGCATCCTGGCACATCACTGTCACAAAGGCACAACCCGTTCCTGATGTTACAGCCAGCATGGAGACCATCACACTGCCTGCCCAGGCGTTCTGGTCCCGAGCCAGATCCTACTACATCTTGTGGGTGCCTCTCTGCATGAGCAATGGACAATAACAACAAGAACATTTAGAATGTGACTTAGCAACTCAAAACATCTTGCATTAAAATGCGTCTTTTGTCCAAGTCAGTTTTAAAACTCAATAGTTTTACACATTATTTAATTGTATTGACCCAGGAATATCCTTGGTCTGTTTATGCATTCCCGTCTCCAACTTAGCAAGTTAAACAAAGGTTCCAAGGGCTGATGCTTCGTTTTTGAAAGGGCAAGGGCACCAAGGCATTTTCTCCTTAGTAAAGGGCACCTCTATGAGGAGATTGTAAATTTCTATTGGAACATTTCAAGGGACATCAAGGCAATGACATGGGGCAATGGAGACAGTTGCCACCGCTGCTTCGCTGAAGTATCAGGCCTGCTTATGTGTGTGCCTTGTTTGAACAGAAAATGAACCTTCAAATGAGCTTTATAAACTGCCCCAATAAATTACGCTAAGACTGAACTTTTGAAACTGTAGTTTCATGCTTTCCATTTTATTTTATTTTATTTTTTTATTAAAGAAGGAGTTGATGTACTTTGTTGCAACGCATGGTGCAACTCCACACAACATTTCCCTAAATCTGACAATGTTTGCCACTGGTCTTTCATTCCAGTATGACCTGATTTTGCTATTGATGTTTCAACTGCCGCTCCCCAATGCATCATAGTCTCAGCGAAATAAGCATCTTAGAAACCCTTTTACCAAAAAAAAAAGAATGCAGGAGCTGACCCACAAAAAAAAAAACTGTGCTAAAAAAGTAAAGCCAGGGGACCAATAAATTTCTTCTTATTCACATTCTCAGAATTTATGTTGTTTGCTATTTGAATAGTATTACATTCAAATTATCTCAGGAACTGTAATCGCTTCATAATGGGACAGCAAGTTCTCTTGGGGATTTTGATCACTTGTGCAATTCAAAGACCAGTCCTGGCCTGAAATAAATCATAACATTGTACTCGTAACATAATAATGATGAAGCACGGAGGAAGGGACGTAGTCAACAGAAAGCAAATCAAACACACGTAGGTGTTTTCACTGAAAGAAAGCGGGAAAACTTGAGCAGGCTATCTTTGCCTTGCAAACCAAATAATTGTTTTCACCACCAAGAAGAAAGATCAACAATTTGCTTGCAGACTGCTCTGGTTTCATCACATTGGATAATCACCTAATGTGGCCTGAGCCCACAGTGCTAATAAGTGAATCTGCTCCCTCAAGTGTGAAAATCCCATTACTTGTGTACACATTCCATAGTCTCCAGGGGAGGAATTAATTACAGGCCCATTACTGGGCTTTGAGTCCAATCAATTAACTACACCTCAAGTAATCTGGTGGCTGAGTACTTGTGTAATATAGACTAATTGCTTACTGGTCAGATCTGCTGTTTATTAGCATGGCTTAAATGCTTGTAAATCCATGGTAAGTCCAGTCCTCTGTGATTTATGGTGTTGAGGCAAGACAACAGTGAGTACAATGTGATAAACAAGTTGTGTTTACAGCACAACACAAGTCCTCCAACCCATGTTCATAGGGGGAATACGATAAGGCTAACCTGACAGCACCTCAAACAAAACAAAACCACTTTCACCAACAAGGAAACACAGTGTTCCCAGCAAAACATTGGGAATGTTCAGACAGCGTACTAAAGTTAGACCCGAACCGGTTTAACTTTACGAGCAGCACTGAGTTAAACCCGATACGGTTTATCTTCGGTTTTAAGAGGTCAAAGCGAACGCGATCCCATTACTCTAACATCCGGTTTATTCACAGAAACCGCGCGCCGAGATACTGCTGCCGAGTGCCTGCTGACCGTATACCAGCGCGCTGTTGTGAGTAAAACCGGATGTGGTCTTTTTTTTATTCTGTCCACACATAGTGTTAAAAGATAAACCCGAAGCGGTCTAAAGATAAACCCCCCAGCTTGACGGTCTAACTTTTCCGGGTTAAACCCGATTCGGTCTAACTTTAGAACCGTTCAGACACACGGAGTTGAACTTGATCGGGTTGAACCACGAGTTAAACCGACTTTAGTACTGTGTCTGAACGACCTCCAAGTCTGCAAGTTCAACTTGAAATCTACCAACACGTCTAAGTGTCACTCACATTCAAATTCTTGTACCTGTACCATTAAATGTCCAGTAAAGGTGTTGATGTATTACAACAATATCAGTAACAAGGCTTGAGTTAACACTTTACTCAATAATTGTCAATATACTTATAAATCACTTAGTAGTAATGTATGAACTTGTGTGTAACTCTCACTAAACGCTCACATCTGTCTGATATTTTTCCCAGCGAGTCTTGAAATTCAATCTTGATCAAACATTCCACCGAATCCACCTATTCGGAAGATGGGCGTGCAAGGAACAACCACCAAGACTTTTTTGCAAGTCAATTGTGATCCTTGTTTTTGACTCTACTAAAAGCTCGTTTCCAAAACTTTTGGAAACATCAAGAGTAAATATTCTTAAAACTTGCAATTCATCATTGAATCTGAGTTGGGTAATACAGGATTTCCTACTTCCGAGGGTGAATGAAAAGAATTGAATGTATCGAGCATAAAACACTCCACAGGAACTACCCATTCTGAAGATGGGAACTGTACGCGTAATGTGTGAGGAACAACCACCAAGACTTTTTGGAAAAACACCAACCCTTGTTTTTGACTCAAAGAACTCATATGCATGTCTCATCAAACACTCCATACATCACCCTTATTGGGAATTTCCACCTCCTTAAAAATAAAGGCTGAAAAACACGGAAAAGGCAAATAAAAGTGAAAGGTGACTAATTCTCCTATCACTGAATCAGTGTGAGAGGTAGCCTCTTACTTTAACATAGACAACCCATTTTCTTTCCCCGACGGCTCAGCTTTTTCTACATTGTTCAATTTGTTTAGCATTCATGTTATTATGCAGCGACGGGTACATGTAGCTGCATCATGTCTAATTAATTCAAAGAGGCCTATTACAGGTAGCAGCAAGGGGTTGGTTAAACAGGGGGAGCATTCTCCATAAAAGGTAAGCCCAGCTCTCGCCAAGCAAGCCTGGGCTTCCAGCGTTTTCTCTCACAGCATTCCACAGCCATTAGTCTCTATTTCCAATCTCAGCAACTTGACCTTCCTTACTGCGTAGACTATAAATTGTTGTGTCTTTGTTTCATGTGTTTACACTCCAACCAGCATTTGTCAAATACTTTGGTCACTTGTGCCCATGCCTTTAGAGAACTATGCCAATTGCCAGAGGAATGTATAGGAAAAGAGAAAGGGACATCTTGGGGCTAACCTGCATAATTTGCATTGATCACACTTCAACTTGAGAAACAAGGTTGACACTGGCGTTTTCAAAAAGAAACAATTGAGCCACCGCAGCCAAACTTTCATGTTTGGAGAAAACTGCGTTTGAAGTTAAACCATATTTTAAATCATTACTTCAGAGACTGTTTGCCAGTTAAACTGTTGACATTTTACCACCAATGAAAGTGGAAATCTTAAATCATACAAATTTGATGTTATTTTTATCATAGTAGACCTAAGTATCATAATACAATTGTCCCTTAGTGAAATAAGTTGAAATAGGGCCTGTGTGCAGCACATCATATACAAAACCAATGTGTCAATGCCAATTGGTTGTACTTCGTGAAAACTCAAACTTTAATATCTACATGTAGGTCATACAAGTGTCTCTCCGTGAAAACTTTAAAAGGCTGAGCACTCATTTTTGGCACCGTCTGGGCCAGCGCTATGTCCTCCAATGAACCGAAAATGCCAAATCAATGATTTTCTGTTCGTGAAAACCGAGCCGGGAGAATTAAAATACCCGTTGCTGTTTAACTTTTACCAACAACAAGTCTTGCAATGCTGAACGTTTCAAACACTTGCTTGTTGAGCACGAAATAAAAATAACATTAGATCCAGACAATGTGACTTTAATAAACAATGAAAGAGGGTGTATCAAGGGGGGCTGAACAGGTAACTCTTTGACTGTCTGCCTTCTCTTTTCTGATCCTGTTTCATGCGTTGCCTAATTGATGATTATTAGTAACAGTCAGCTGATTCCTGCCCATCTCTTGATTGTTCAACCTTCACATACCTCCAGTTCATGCACACACATAAACACACCTGTCCCTATGCTTCAATGACCTCCAATATAAGATCCACAATAACAAGGTTAAACCAATTGAAACGCAGCAAACAACTGCCAAATAAATTACACATAGCCTCTTGAAAATGAATTCCGAAATGTCACTCAAAAGGTTCACTCCTTCCTTCTTTTTTCTTTTTGAGATCCCCATCTTTGGTACTTAGTAAAGGAAAATATACTTGAGAGAAGAAGCTGTAATGTTCTACATTCCATTCCCCCCCCCCACCTATCTAAAGAAAAAAAATGTGACTTATTACAACAAAGACAATGGCATTGCTAGCGCACATAATGCAATACACCTTAATCTTGTGAACAGTTAGCACTACTTTGTGTTTCTGGGCGTAGGTAGACACCAAGAGTACTTAGTCCTCTATCTAGTAATTCATCATTAAACCTGGGTTGGGTAACATAGGATTTCCTACAATAATCAAGGGTGAATGAACAAGAGTGAATGTACTGAGAATCGTGACACCTTGCATGTTGTCATATCAAGATGGCAAGAAATGTTGTTTTAAGGGTGTATGTTAATGTTTGGTCATGCTGTTCAAAGGAAAAGTCAAAAATAAATCAAGGAAAACAGGTCCAGACAGAAAACATACATTTTTACAGTAGCCATTAGAGGGCCTAGGTTTGGAATCAAAAGTAGTTGTGATTGTCCTTGAGAGATAAATGGCTAAAAAGGATAACTTAAGGATATCCAATCAAGGTCATTCATCAGTTCAAACTGTTTTACTTTGTACATTAGGGACAAAGCCCTTCATGAGAACAAAAGTTGCCTGGATAACGAATTGTAAAGGCTGTGTTGGAATCATATTATTTAGAAGAGGAACCAAGGCCAAGAACATTGCAATAGCCTCGGACCCAAATTACTGTCCCCTCTTTTAGCATTAAACAAACCCTTTTAATCTAGTCAAATTATTTTACTTCAACTGTGCAAATTATCAATGATTATCTTACATCTTGTTTGTCTGTATTTCCAAAATTCCAACCTTCTTAAAAGTTCAACTGACAGGAACACAGCTTGTCAACTTGTCGATGTAAATTTATCATTTGTATCAACAAGGAACTTTTCAGGAAAGGGAGTGTTTTGCACATTCTTGCCCCAAAGGCCATAGATACCAAAATAAATTTGTACAATGTGACAAACATAACACAGCAATGGCAAAAACATTTCTGGTTCAATTTCTGTCAATCCAAATTGTTAACAAATTCTTTGTATTTAACAGCCTTGTGCCTAAAACATTTATCGATTCCTACAAAAATTCAAATGATATATACTTTACTTAGGGGCCATTCAAAATGTTCAATGTTTTAAAATTTCGACTTTTTTTCCAAAGTTTTTTGACCCACCCACCTACCCCTAATTTCGATTATAAAAACATTGATTTTTTATGCAGTATTAAACATAAAACTACATGTGGTTTGCATTGTGCATGTACTTGCGTAGTACTTGTGTGCGCTGCATGGATGTTAATAATGCACATTCAGGCCTCGCACCGGACCGCAGGCTCAGTTATTTTAGCCCTGGGCTAAAACTTTCATCAACTTTTGTTGTGACCAAAACCCGTGAAGATCGGTGCCAAGTTCAGAGGCCAGCTATGCGTTAGATTTTTAACCCCCCTAAAAAATATTTTGTTTTACTCCGAAATTAACAGAATCGCCGCCCGAAAAAAAACTTGCTCCGGGGAAGAAAAAAAAATAGGCTAAATTCAAAATTGTGCAGAATTTTTTTTCGTGGAGGATTTTTTTTTCAAAATGCAAGAAAAACCTCTCCAGTATACTTCAAACTCACATAAGGTACACAGGAGATGTTGCTGGTTAATGTGGAGGTACGATTGTGTCAGATTATTTCCCCCAAGAAAATTAATTTCCGGCTAAAATGATGTGCAAAATCCTCCGCTCATGCCTTCTACCTGTTGTGTTGAGTCTATGACGTGGGGCGCATTCAACAAATTTGCTAATCGGATTGGGACAAACTTGTGCGCAATTCGCGTTTTGCGCTCTGCTGAATTGCCGAATTGTCAGCTGAATCTGGTGAGAGAGCAAAAGCGTGCGCAATCTGCAAATTCGCGCACTGTTTGTATGCCAGCCCAAGTTGATAATTCTGAAAAACTGCGTGCAATCTGAAGATTGTGCATTATTATATATTATTTTGTTTTCCCTGTCTGGCCCAAAGCGTGAGAAAATGGTTGCGGTGCGTGAAAGTGTGAGACTTGCTTGGTCTGCGGTCGCTACCTCCATGGAAAATCACACTCGCATTTGACATGTTTATCGTGGCAAGTCAAACAATCTAGCTTTTTTCCGTTTAAAAATAAAAATAAAAATAAAATATTTTTTTTTATGAAAAGTGAATTTCGATTAATAATTACTTGACAAAGAGGCTTTTGACCCACCCACCCACTAATTCGAAATTTTAAAACATTGACAATTTTGAATGGCCCCTTATACTAAATATTTCAACGCTTTAAAAGAGGTTTATGACAGTGCAATACCTTGACAAACTCCAACCGCTTGTTGTGGTACAGCTTCTCCAAATTCCAGACTGACCGCACACATAAGTCCCTCGTCACATCGTCCAGCCAGGTCGTACTGACCACCACATGGTTCTCCCAATTGTTTAGCACAGACTGTACAACAGCCACATGGGCCAGGTATCTCTGAACCACTGCAGGAGATAGATGGGCAGGTTTCTGGGTCGCACGGCCCACAGGAGAGTGCTTCAATGTGCAGCACCATGCACAGAACAAGAAGTAAGTATGACAGCATATCTGCTGCAGTCTATAGAACGTTCCGTAGGGGATGTTCAGGTTAACTTAACGTTCAATATATGGTTGTGGTTGCCGCTAATCAAACTATATGCAGGATTTCATCAGAGACAACGACTGAAGTCAACTCATTTTCAAACAAAAATTAAGTTGTAAATCTTGTCAAAATGATGTGTTCAGTTTACTCCTGTTTAAAGAAGATGAGAAAAGAAATCATACATTAAGTTTAAATATTACATTAGATTTAGACATTTTAATCATTGAGGTCTTCTGAAATAATTCCTGCACAGGATAAATAATAACATTTTTAAATGTATCAGGCCTGCCTGGAATTACACGGAGGCTACGGCCTCCATTGCCCCTGATCTTGGCCTTGGTGTCCCTTTAAAACTTTCTAATAGACTTAAAGATTTTCCCACGGAAGTGCCCTTTCCGAGTTGAAAATGGCCTTTCCCTCTCAAAGATGAAATTCTAGACCTGATTTAGGCTATGACCAAATTTCAGAGCAGCCTAAAAATTACAAAATCTTTATTTTTTCCCCTTTACTTACAAAAAGGCATTTTTTTTCTTCTTCTAAATTCCAAAGTAATACTGCTTAAAACAATGTTTTCATACACAGTTCAATCAACTTGTTTACACTATTTATCTAAGTTACTATTTTAACAAGTAAATAAATTTTGTTCAAAAAAAGTAATTTTTCATTAGTAATTCTTTGACTTTTGAGCAAATTGATTATCACCTCAAGTCAATAATGACGTTTTCATAGGATCAAAAGTATTAAATAAATAGTTTTGACTATTGTCTGAGCTGGAAAGAGAAGTGTGGCACGACATTTGGCATTGTTGGACAACGCTCCACACACACTTAGTTATTGCAAGTTTGATTGCCCTCAAAAAAAGGGGGGTGGGTGAACAAGAAGAAAATGTTTAGCACAAATTAACTTTTTGATGAGTGACACACAGTCTAAAAATTTTCAAATAGATTTGAGCCAAAGTTTAAGAAATTTATTACATCAAAAAGGAAGTTTCGATTTACTTTCATTATTATTAATACCGGCAAGATATCTCATAAAATCTGTCCCATCCTTGGAAAAAGTAAGAAGTTGTTTATTGAGAAAAAGAACCGACCAGAACAAACACATGGTATAACTTTTAAAATTTGTTAAAGGCTTTTCAGGCTATTGTTCAATTCCCCTGATATTTCCGAGACGGAAAAAATCGGAAATCAGATTAAAGAAGGAAGAATACCATGCCTGTTATTATTATGTGTAAAATTGCATGTGAGGACCTCGGCTGTATCTCTCTGCAAAGGACAAATTCCCGATTCATAGAAATACCTTTTGCCCTACTCATTGTAACTTGTGTGTGGCAAAAATACACAACCAGGACAAAACGGTAATGACTATCCACGTGTGGGACCCTTGTGTTGAAATATACAATAAACATGATAAATACTTGCCGCAGAAATTCCCGAGAAAACTGTCACGCAACAAACTTCAACATCCAACTCCTCGGTAGATAAAACAAAATCCAGGCTTGCCACACAGGCTCTACGCTACTGCGGTCTGTCGTCAATATCTCCCAGCAGTGGAGAGCGCTAACGAATGAGTACTCTCCCCGTACGTCCGTCCGCTTTGTGAACTTGAGTAGGATTTTTTTGAGTTTAGTGTGAACTGCAATTCAACGAGGCATCAAGCATGGTGGCTGAATTAGCGAGCTTACGTTGTACATTGTGGCAGCTAGCTGGCCAGCTTGGATCGGCTAGACGCCTTGAATACCCAACGTTGATGTGCGTGACCTGCTTTTCAAAACATGCGCACAATCACAACAGGTGAATGAGTTGCCTACAATAGTGAATTGCCATGTATTTGTACACACACGCACAATGCAGCGGGCCTAGCCTTAACGATGATGACACCCTGTGTTGTGTTTTTCTTTCTTTTTTTCTTGGGGGTAAAACCGCAGACTGGGTATTTTGATTAGATAGGAGTGGGGACCAATGTGATTGTGTATTCAGTGACATCCGGGACTTTGCCAGCCGTGGATCGACTTTAAAGACTTTGTTCCCTCTGGTTATATTTAGGTTTAGTCCTTTAATTGTTGGCAAGTGAATTTATTGTTTCAATAGCGTAACTTGAAAAGAAAAAAGTAGTGAAATCGCGTTTTATATCTTTAGTTAAGTATAAATAGACAATCCACCTTGAAATGCTTTCTTTGAAGTTTGAGATGATGCCACTTTATGTTGGCATTTTCTTAACTCCCCCATCAGTCTCCCCTTATTAATTAAGCAACTCTTGGACTCTTCACTTCCCTTCATGTTTTATCTTGATTCAGTACGATCCACACGACCCCCCCCCCCCCCACAATGTGCTGTAACATTCTTCAGACTAACAGGGGATATCAGTGCTAGTTTAGAGACCATAGACGAGAGGACATTCAATGAAACTATTCAGGCCATGACAGACAAAATCACTCAGATGTAGACAGAACGTCTTCACCCAATCACCTCCCATATAACCGTTGCATTCTGTAACTTACACTACAGTGTAAGTTTTTTGTATTCGCAGTTGACTCATCTGCAAACTCGGTGTGTTTGCATACAATTTGTTTATTAATTTTCAACATTAAATTTTTAAAATTATTTCCCAAATGTAAGCCTGCTCATCAATATTTTCACCCTCATATTTCTTATTAAATGTCTGGGAAATCGCCACGGTGTCGTGCAGCTGCAAGCCTGCATACAGAGCTAGAGAGGCACCCGTAGTCCTAGAGGGCGCTCTAACAATTTCCAAGTCGTGCTTTTCGGCTTTTTTTTTGGGGGGGGGGGTGGTAAATAAATCAACATTCAACAATGTTTTAATAACGGTTTTTGGTAAGACTAGAATATTTTTCACAATGTATCAATAAACTTCGATATTTTTAATGGTTCAGATTAGCCCCACTGATTGGCCCTATTTATTGGGGCTAGTTCAGTTAGTCTGGTTAAATCTTCTACCTAGTTCTAATTCTAAAACTAGTCGATTGCTCCATCTATTACATGGTAAAAAATAAGTTCAGCCGAGCCTCTTCTGCTGTGAATGAAAAACGTAACATGCATTTAGGTTTAATTGAAAATTTGTCTGGAAAACATAAGTTTACCCGCGGTTCCTCTGCTAGATCTGGTTGGTTCTGGATAACCGCCTCCAGTTAGTCGCTTCTATACTGCTATTATATGGGAATACCACCAATTAGTTTATGAAGTTTTAAACTTTATAAAATCAACGCGCCCGCGACGTTGCCGGCCGCGGCCACACGATTTAGCCTGGTACCAATTCAATGGTTCGTTAAATGTCAGGAGATTTGATTGGGTACAATTCCGTGAATACAAATCACGGACAGAGAGGGCACCGAACTGAAGCTAGCACAGTATTGGGCCCAAAATAGCCAGCCGCGTATTCGAGGAACGGCCAGCCGCGTATTCACGAAATTAGAACACATGCAGTACAGGGAGGTGACAAAATGGCTCATTTGGCTCATTTCTGTCAGCGAATCCGTAACTTTATCCGAACGAATACTAAAATTCTAGCCATAACTTACAGTTTTTCATTGGATAATATTGAGCTGTTATAGCTATTATCTAAACGAAAAACAATAAACAAACAAAAAAAAGTCGCTAAAAAACAAAAAATTAGCCACATACACGAAGACAATGTGCGTGTGTTATGTCATAATTTGTTTTATGCTGTTTAAATACAAAAACAAATTTTGAAAAGAGTTTGTACCCTTCATTACGAATAAAAGTGAAAGTTTTAGTCCAGAATTTTAAAGACTGATACACTGGGCCTATCAAATTTTTGAGCTGGCTAATTTGGTCCACTAATTAGTGGTTAATTAACCACAGTTATACAGACGCCATTTTCCATCTAAAACACACACAAATGCCTATGCGGTTGAGTCAACTACCTCTTGTAAAGAATTTGTACCCTTCATTATGAATTGTTTTTAAAAATTAAAAGTAAGTAAGAGACGGACACATACACAAAAGACCTCGAACGGGGGAAGACTTACAACAAGTAAGAAAACTTTGTTCTTTGCTGATAACATTATTAAAGAGGAAGCTATAATGCGAAATAAGATGTCAAGTTTGTTTAAAATATCAATCCCTGCAATTATTGAATTCGAAAAGTCCGAAGAATGTTGAAGAAGGGATAAACAACCTGTAGTCATTTGATGTTTATCTGGAATTTCTAATGGTTATGAGAACTCAGATGGCAGCTGAGTTTGGTGGTCATTGATCACGTGTCAAGGCTCCATTTGGCTTTCGAAAGTAACACATTGAAAAACACTGAAAAAGCCCAGTGTATCAGTCTTCAAGATTCTGGACTAAAACTTCCACTTTTATTCATAATGAAAGGTACAAATTCTTTACAAGAGGTAGTTGACTCAACCAGTTGCAGGGGCCCAGTTGCAGTTGGCAGCAGCTGGGGCCCAGTTGCAGTTGGCAGCAGCTGGGCCCCTGCAACTGGTTGAGTCAACTACCTCTTGCAGTTGGCAGCAGCTGGGGCCCAGCTGCAGTTGGCAGCAGCTGGGGCCCAGCTGCAGTTGGCAGCAGCTGGGGCCCAGCTGCAGTTGGCAGCAGCTGGGGCCCAGCTGCAGTTGGCAGCAGCTGGGGCCCAGCTGCAGTTGGCAGCAGCTGGGGCCCAGCTGCAGTTGGCAGCAGCTGGGGCCCAGCTGCAGTTGGCAGCAGCTGGGGCCCAGCTGCAGTTGGCAGCAGCTGGGGCCCAGCTGCAGTTGGCAGCAGCTGGGGCCCAGCTGCAGTTGGCAGCAGCTGGGGCCCAGCTGCAGTTGGCAGCAGCTGGGGCCCAGCTGCAGTTGGCAGCAGCTGGGGCCCAGCTGCAGTTGGCAGCAGCTGGGGCCCAGCTGCAGTTGGCAGCAGCTGGGGCCCAGCTGCAGTTGGCAGCAGCTGGGGCCCAGCTGCAGTTGGCAGCAGCTGGGGCCCAGCTGCAGTTGGCAGCAGCTGGGGCCCAGCTGCAGTTGGCAGCAGCTGGGGCCCAGCTGCAGTTGGCAGCAGCTGGGGCCCAGCTGCAGTTGGCAGCAGCTGGGGCCCAGCTGCAGTTGGCAGCAGCTGGGGCCCAGCTGCAGTTGGCAGCAGCTGGGCCCCAGCTGCAGTTGGCAGCAGCTGGGGCCCAGCTGCAGTTGGCAGCAGCTGGGGCCCAGCTGCAGTTGGCAGCAGCTGGGGCCCAGCTGCAGTTGGCAGCAGCTGGGGCCCAGCTGCAGTTGGCAGCAGCTGGGGCCCAGCTGCAGTTGGCAGCAGCTGGGGCCCAGCTGCAGTTGGCAGCAGCTGGGGCCCAGCTGCAGTTGGCAGCAGCTGGGGCCCAGCTGCAGTTGGCAGCAGCTGGGGCCCAGCTGCAGTTGGCAGCAGCTGGGGCCCAGCTGCAGTTGGCAGCAGCTGGGGCCCAGCTGCAGTTGGCAGCAGCTGGGGCCCAGCTGCAGTTGGCAGCAGCTGGGGCCCAGCTGCAGTTGGCAGCAGCTGGGGCCCAGCTGCAGTTGGCAGCAGCTGGGGCCCAGCTGCAGTTGGCAGCAGCTGGGGCCCAGCTGCAGTTGGCAGCAGCTGGGGCCCAGCTGCAGTTGGCAGCAGCTGGGGCCCAGCTGCAGTTGGCAGCAGCTGGGGCCCAGCTGCAGTTGGCAGCAGCTGGGGCCCAGCTGCAGTTGGCAGCAGCTGGGGCCCAGCTGCAGTTGGCAGCAGCTGGGGCCCAGCTGCAGTTGGCAGCAGCTGGGGCCCAGCTGCAGTTGGCAGCAGCTGGGGCCCAGCTGCAGTTGGCAGCAGCTGGGGCCCAGCTGCAGTTGGCAGCAGCTGGGGCCCAGCTGCAGTTGGCAGCAGCTGGGGCCCAGCTGCAGTTGGCAGCAGCTGGGGCCCAGCTGCAGTTGGCAGCAGCTGGGGCCCAGCTGCAGTTGGCAGCAGCTGGGGCCCAGCTGCAGTTGGCAGCAGCTGGGGCCCAGCTGCAGTTGGCAGCAGCTGGGGCCCAGCTGCAGTTGGCAGCAGCTGGGGCCCAGCTGCAGTTGGCAGCAGCTGGGGCCCAGCTGCAGTTGGCAGCAGCTGGGGCCCAGCTGCAGTTGGCAGCAGCTGGGGCCCAGCTGCAGTTGGCAGCAGCTGGGGCCCAGCTGCAGTTGGCAGCAGCTGGGGCCCAGCTGCAGTTGGCAGCAGCTGGGGCCCAGCTGCAGTTGGCAGCAGCTGGGGCCCAGCTGCAGTTGGCAGCAGCTGGGGCCCAGCTGCAGTTGGCAGCAGCTGGGGCCCAGCTGCAGTTGGCAGCAGCTGGGGCCCAGCTGCAGTTGGCAGCAGCTGGGGCCCAGCTGCAGTTGGCAGCAGCTGGGGCCCAGCTGCAGTTGGCAGCAGCTGGGGCCCAGCTGCAGTTGGCAGCAGCTGGGGCCCAGCTGCAGTTGGCAGCAGCTGGGGCCCAGCTGCAGTTGGCAGCAGCTGGGGCCCAGCTGCAGTTGGCAGCAGCTGGGGCCCAGCTGCAGTTGGCAGCAGCTGGGGCCCAGCTGCAGTTGGCAGCAGCTGGGGCCCAGCTGCAGTTGGCAGCAGCTGGGGCCCAGCTGCAGTTGGCAGCAGCTGGGGCCCAGCTGCAGTTGGCAGCAGCTGGGGCCCAGCTGCAGTTGGCAGCAGCTGGGGCCCAGCTGCAGTTGGCAGCAGCTGGGGCCCAGCTGCAGTTGGCAGCAGCTGGGGCCCAGCTGCAGTTGGCAGCAGCTGGGGCCCAGCTGCAGTTGGCAGCAGCTGGGGCCCAGCTGCAGTTGGCAGCAGCTGGGGCCCAGCTGCAGTTGGCAGCAGCTGGGGCCCAGCTGCAGTTGGCAGCAGCTGGGGCCCAGCTGCAGTTGGCAGCAGCTGGGGCCCAGCTGCAGTTGGCAGCAGCTGGGGCCCAGCTGCAGTTGGCAGCAGCTGGGGCCCAGCTGCAGTTGGCAGCAGCTGGGGCCCAGCTGCAGTTGGCAGCAGCTGGGGCCCAGCTGCAGTTGGCAGCAGCTGGGGCCCAGCTGCAGTTGGCAGCAGCTGGGGCCCAGCTGCAGTTGGCAGCAGCTGGGGCCCAGCTGCAGTTGGCAGCAGCTGGGGCCCAGCTGCAGTTGGCAGCAGCTGGGGCCCAGCTGCAGTTGGCAGCAGCTGGGGCCCAGCTGCAGTTGGCAGCAGCTGGGGCCCAGCTGCAGTTGGCAGCAGCTGGGGCCCAGCTGCAGTTGGCAGCAGCTGGGGCCCAGCTGCAGTTGGCAGCAGCTGGGGCCCAGCTGCAGTTGGCAGCAGCTGGGGCCCAGCTGCAGTTGGCAGCAGCTGGGGCCCAGCTGCAGTTGGCAGCAGCTGGGGCCCAGCTGCAGTTGGCAGCAGCTGGGGCCCAGCTGCAGTTGGCAGCAGCTGGGGCCCAGCTGCAGTTGGCAGCAGCTGGGGCCCAGCTGCAGTTGGCAGCAGCTGGGGCCCAGCTGCAGTTGGCAGCAGCTGGGGCCCAGCTGCAGTTGGCAGCAGCTGGGGCCCAGCTGCAGTTGGCAGCAGCTGGGGCCCAGCTGCAGTTGGCAGCAGCTGGGGCCCAGCTGCAGTTGGCAGCAGCTGGGGCCCAGCTGCAGTTGGCAGCAGCTGGGGCCCAGCTGCAGTTGGCAGCAGCTGGGGCCCAGCTGCAGTTGGCAGCAGCTGGGGCCCAGCTGCAGTTGGCAGCAGCTGGGGCCCAGCTGCAGTTGGCAGCAGCTGGGGCCCAGCTGCAGTTGGCAGCAGCTGGGGCCCAGCTGCAGTTGGCAGCAGCTGGGGCCCAGCTGCAGTTGGCAGCAGCTGGGGCCCAGCTGCAGTTGGCAGCAGCTGGGGCCCAGCTGCAGTTGGCAGCAGCTGGGGCCCAGCTGCAGTTGGCAGCAGCTGGGGCCCAGCTGCAGTTGGCAGCAGCTGGGGCCCAGCTGCAGTTGGCAGCAGCTGGGGCCCAGCTGCAGTTGGCAGCAGCTGGGGCCCAGCTGCAGTTGGCAGCAGCTGGGGCCCAGCTGCAGTTGGCAGCAGCTGGGGCCCAGCTGCAGTTGGCAGCAGCTGGGGCCCAGCTGCAGTTGGCAGCAGCTGGGGCCCAGCTGCAGTTGGCAGCAGCTGGGGCCCAGCTGCAGTTGGCAGCAGCTGGGGCCCAGCTGCAGTTGGCAGCAGCTGGGGCCCAGCTGCAGTTGGCAGCAGCTGGGGCCCAGCTGCAGTTGGCAGCAGCTGGGGCCCAGCTGCAGTTGGCAGCAGCTGGGGCCCAGCTGCAGTTGGCAGCAGCTGGGGCCCAGCTGCAGTTGGCAGCAGCTGGGGCCCAGCTGCAGTTGGCAGCAGCTGGGGCCCAGCTGCAGTTGGCAGCAGCTGGGGCCCAGCTGCAGTTGGCAGCAGCTGGGGCCCAGCTGCAGTTGGCAGCAGCTGGGGCCCAGCTGCAGTTGGCAGCAGCTGGGGCCCAGCTGCAGTTGGCAGCAGCTGGGGCCCAGCTGCAGTTGGCAGCAGCTGGGGCCCAGCTGCAGTTGGCAGCAGCTGGGGCCCAGCTGCAGTTGGCAGCAGCTGGGGCCCAGCTGCAGTTGGCAGCAGCTGGGGCCCAGCTGCAGTTGGCAGCAGCTGGGGCCCAGCTGCAGTTGGCAGCAGCTGGGGCCCAGCTGCAGTTGGCAGCAGCTGGGGCCCAGCTGCAGTTGGCAGCAGCTGGGGCCCAGCTGCAGTTGGCAGCAGCTGGGGCCCAGCTGCAGTTGGCAGCAGCTGGGGCCCAGCTGCAGTTGGCAGCAGCTGGGGCCCAGCTGCAGTTGGCAGCAGCTGGGGCCCAGCTGCAGTTGGCAGCAGCTGGGGCCCAGCTGCAGTTGGCAGCAGCTGGGGCCCAGCTGCAGTTGGCAGCAGCTGGGGCCCAGCTGCAGTTGGCAGCAGCTGGGGCCCAGCTGCAGTTGGCAGCAGCTGGGGCCCAGCTGCAGTTGGCAGCAGCTGGGGCCCAGCTGCAGTTGGCAGCAGCTGGGGCCCAGCTGCAGTTGGCAGCAGCTGGGGCCCAGCTGCAGTTGGCAGCAGCTGGGGCCCAGCTGCAGTTGGCAGCAGCTGGGGCCCAGCTGCAGTTGGCAGCAGCTGGGGCCCAGCTGCAGTTGGCAGCAGCTGGGGCCCAGCTGCAGTTGGCAGCAGCTGGGGCCCAGCTGCAGTTGGCAGCAGCTGGGGCCCAGCTGCAGTTGGCAGCAGCTGGGGCCCAGCTGCAGTTGGCAGCAGCTGGGGCCCAGCTGCAGTTGGCAGCAGCTGGGGCCCAGCTGCAGTTGGCAGCAGCTGGGGCCCAGCTGCAGTTGGCAGCAGCTGGGGCCCAGCTGCAGTTGGCAGCAGCTGGGGCCCAGCTGCAGTTGGCAGCAGCTGGGGCCCAGCTGCAGTTGGCAGCAGCTGGGGCCCAGCTGCAGTTGGCAGCAGCTGGGGCCCCGCCGTGATTCGATCCTCTCACCTTCTCTCTTGTAGTCGCTCGTCCTACCTCTGGGCTAAGTTACTGCCCACCACCACCCTCTGTTTGTTCCAATATATAGTGTTAATCTAAATTTTTATGAAGGTAAAAAGAAATCAGTACTTTGGTTTGAGCCTACCTGGGCTCGAACCCGGCTTTTGCGATGTGCATGACCATCACTTAACTAGTTTTGCTAACTTACTGATCTACTGGAAGTTTGCTTTTTTTTAGATATAAATATTTCTTTACCTTTTAAAGTAAGATAAAAAAACAAAAACCAGCCTGGGCTCGAACCTGGTTCTTGCGATTTGCACTACCTTAAACTATCCACTTGCGCTAACTTGCCAGCTCATAAATTGTGCTTTATATTTACGTTATAAATAATTTGTTACACAACAGTTGAAAAAAAAGAGTTAAATGCTGCGCTTCGAACCGGGGTCTTGTACTATGCACTACCACGACCTACTCTTCGTATTTAGTTGCGCTGACTGTCCTCACGGTATTTGCAACTAGCTGGGCCCGGCTGCGATATGTTTTCCCGCTCAGTTGAGGCAGAACCAAAAGAGGGTGTTGTTTGCCTTCCATAGGTCATGAATATTAAAAGCTGCATAATGCATGTTAACAGATAATTTTCTAACATGTTACTATTCATAATGAAGGGTACAAATTCTTTACACAAGACGTAGTTGACTCAACCGCATATGCAATTGCGTGTGTTTTAGATGGAAAATGGTGTCTGTATAACTACTAATTAGTGGACCAAATTGGCCAGCTCAAAAATGTGGTATGCCCAGTGCCCAGTCTTCAAGATTCTGGGCTAAAACTTCCTTTTTTATTCATAATGAAGGGTACAAACTCTTTTCAAATTATGTTATAGTATTTAAACTGCATAACAAAAAAATTGACATAACACACGCACATTGTCTCCGTGTTTGCGGCTAATTTTCTGTTATTTAGCGACTTGTTTTTGTTTGTTTATTGCTTTTCAATGATAAATAGCTATAACATTTCAATATTATCGAGAGAAAAACTGCAAGTTATGGCTAGAATTTCAGTATTTGTTCGGATAACGTAACGGATTCGCCGACAGAAATGAGCCAAATGAGCCATTTTGTCACCTCCCTATACTGCATGTGTTCTAATTTCGTGAATACGCGGCTGGCCGTTCCGCGAATATGCGGCTGGGTAGTTTGGGCCCAATACTGTGCTAGCTTCAGCTCGGTGAGAGGGCGCACTGTGCTTCAACTACCATGCCTAGCTAAACTTAAGTAAGAATGGGTGGTGGTCGAGGATGAGTTTATCCTAGGTTCTATGTGAAGCCGAAGGTAATTAGTGTTATATCTTAAAAAGTGGCTTCGCATTTTTGCTCAGAATACATACTGCAGACACTGTGTTTTTGAATTTATGATATTTTCGAGGGAGGTGTCTCATCGGTTAAATGTCACATCCATGCACTCACCAAAACTGAACAGTATGCAAAATACATGCACGGTTATTAATATTACATTAGACTAATTAGCTGGTGGGCCATCCAATTTCTAGTTTATTTAACTGAAAATCTGTAAAGCGTTACATATCGAGTGTTTGCACAACCGTTGAGCATTGGCTTGCATTCAACTTTACCCTTTCTTCGTGAAACATTGTCTTATTTCCAACATTATTAATATTTTAATTATATATAAATATGCTTTTTAACAAAAAAATAGAGCATTTATTTATGAATGGAATTATAAGAATAGTGACTCGGTCTTTAACAGCCATTTCCTTGCAGGGTTATGGCCGTGATATGTGACCTCGCTATCAGCTCTGTCCTTTACATTGCACAGCCAGGACCCTACAAGGTTTAGGGCCAAACTCGTACCCTAGACCTACTCCTTCATTAAGGTTCTTTCAAACTGGGGAACGTCTTTGATAAGATTCCATTCTTAAAAGGTTCATAAATGGAGATACTTTTCCATTAATTTTGATTTTTTTTTACAATGTAATGGCGACTATAATAAGACCGATGTAAAAAGAGAGCCATAACAGCCCAACAAGGTGGGCTAGCTGGTATGCAGGCCTGCGAGTATGAAAAGACTTTGTTCTGTTGCATTGTTCATGATATGTTCTATATCTAACGGTTGTTCTCTCTCCTAACCCAGATACTTAAGCACCATCATGGCAGACAGTACATCCTGCCCACGAAAAGTTGGCAATGCCTTCTTGTGGTTCTGTCGCCAAACTCGCCAAAATCTGACAGTAGAGCCTGTCATGCTGCTTTACATGTTGGGTAGTTTCCTTCAGTACAGCGCCCTCATACAGCTGATGTATGTCAAACTCTGCCAGATTGAGTACAACAATACCGCAGCATGTCAAAATCTTACCCATCATAGAGATATGGAGGTGTACACACAAACGGCAGTGTCAAACTGGCTGATCATTATTAACGCTTTCTTGACTGTGTCGTCAATTGTAAGTACCCTGTTTTTGGGTGCGTGGTCTGATCGAGTCGGGAGACGAGTCACTATCATTCTTCCCACTATTGGATCCATTATGAACGGAATCGTCATGATATTCTCTGCCAAGTATACGTTTTCATCGCCGTGGTATATTGTCTTGGCAACTGTTCTCATGGGATTGTCGGGTAGTTACCCTACCCTCACCACGGCTGTATTCAGCTACCTAGGGGACGTGACGAATGCAGGGAACAGAACTATGAGGTTTGGAATCCTGGAAGCCATGACGTTTGTCGGTAGCTTCATTGGGCATATAACCGGCGGGGTCGTCATAGACCGGGCCGGCTACATTGCAGTCTTTGGTTATTACATCGCTTGTAATCTGGCGGTAGTTCTCTACACGGTGTTGTGGCTGCGTGAGTCCAGCACGGCTGCAGTCAGCACTCTCGATAGTAGGGTGCTCGTTGATGACATTGACAGTCAAGTGGAAACTGAGCTAGGAAGACCGGATAACACACCAAAGGGTATTTGCCAGGAGCTGGTACGCTTTGAGAATGTGAAGAGTGCCCTTAGGGTTCTCACCAAGAGAAGAGAAAACTATGGGAGGTTACAGATAGTTCTGCTGATATTTTGTCTGTTCATTCTGCAGCTTGTTGGAGAAGGTACGCTTACTTGTGTTTTAGCATCTGGGGCTGACATTTTCATTAAAAGGAACATCCCAATTATTTGTTTATTTAAAAAATAATTGGTCCTCCAATTCATGCTTACGAACTTGTTCCTAAAACTCACACCTTGTGGGAGGATCGTTCACATCTTCTCTCTGGAAGGAACTTCCTCAAGATATTCGTAATATTCCCGATGTACACAATTTCAAGTAACTCTAAACTATGAATTAAAACAATACATCTTTTCAAGATGTATTTCTTTAATTCATAGTTCACTCATTTTTTTCAAGATGTTTTTCTTTAATTCATAGTTTTGTTGTTTTCCATTGTTAATTATTCTATGTTTTCCTTAATTGTTATTTTGCTTTCTTTTCACTGGATATGCATTGTTTTGTTTACATTGTGTGCTTCTCTGCACCTTGAACATCTCTTTAGATTGATTTGGCGCTTAATAAATGCCTATTATTATTAACGCCTATCATTATTTAATGTTAGCTTTTATTTAATTTTTTAATTTTTATATAGTGAATTTTTTTACTATCAGCTTTGTTCAACCATTAAGGCAATTTGGAAACGGATTTCATAATTTTGTTTAAGGTTAATGGTTAACCTGCTAAATGCCCAAACCCTAGTTTGCAGTGCTTTTAAACTTCAATCGTTGAAGGGCAAACAAAGTTCACAACACTGGTTTAATAATAACATGAAAATGAAATTCATTTAAAGTGTTTAAGTGGCTAGTTTAAATCCATTTTCAGTTCTGAAAGAGAAAGTGCAAAGTTGTAAATGTGCGCAATGTAAAACAGGCATGATATTCATCCTGCTTTAATTTGATTTCCAATTGTTTTGTTCCTCTCAGAAAAATCAGCCTAATTGCTATTACTGGGCCGTCCCAAGTTTTTAAACGTTTTCAAGGTTGAACAGAGAGTCTGACTCTGTCATTTAAAAAGTCTTTGAAAAGCCAATATCATATGTCAGGGTTTCTTTGGATCCTTTGAAAAAATAACGAACCTTAAATTGAACCATCCAAATTTAAGGCCTTAAGAAGCATAATAAAAAGTATGAAGTTCAGTTATTTGAGGTCTTAAAAAATAGATGAAGCATGTAATATGTTTTCCTATGCAGCTCATAAAGAACCGAATTATGCAGCATGTAAAAAAGTAGCATAACGTGTGAGTGGGTATAGCTGTTTCTCCCTTGCTTTATTCACTTATTTTTGTTGTTAAATTTTGTTAAGGGTAGCATTAAAAGGGTCTTTAAAAGTCTCAAATTTGACTTTTGAAAGTGTGCAGATACCCTGTATGTATATGTGGGTCAGCTTTTGTACCCAATAAAATTCTCCTACTTTTTCCACCAGGGACAAATATCATGCCCGGTAAGAACTGAGGTAGAGTTGCATAAAAGTGACACACTAACAATGTTTCCATTATTTTGTCTCTACGTCAAAGGATTTGGAGACACCATCATATTGTTCGTCAAGAAAGCACCCTTGGGTTTTGATGCTTCAACAGTTGGTGAGTATGTCATGCACAGAATTTATCACTTTTGATTGACACGGCGTGTCTTGGCGGAGGGGTCAAGTGCACTGGACTCAAGCTCTGGTGTTTCTGATCAGTAGAGTGTGGATTTGAGTCCCGAATTCTGTTTGTCCATGTATTCCTGGGGAGAAAAAAAAGATGCAGTAATTTCCACAGATAAAAAAAAAATCATGCTCTTTGGTCTTCTGTTGAAACTGTTCTCCAAAGCTCCTTGATGTTTATAACTCCAGGGGTTATTGAAAGGCAGAAATTCCATCATTGCAACCTATTTTCTAAGATCTTGAGTCAGGTTGTTTAACTTTTTCGTGAGCATTTACTCTCTATTTATACAAGCCAAATCATTCACCGTGTGTCTCCATCAGGTTTTTACCAGGGGCTTAAGAGTGGCGTAGCAGCCTTGACGTTAATGATCGGGATGCCTCTACTGAGATTGACCCCAGCCCATGACACGGTCATAGCCATCATTGCTCTCCTGTTCCGCAGTGGCTCTTTGATCATGATCGCCTTCGCTAGAGACACTGTGACGGTTTTCTTGAGTAAGTTCTTTTGGGATTCTCAAACAGCATTGGAAATGTTTGCAGGAACTTTCTGTTTTTAAGGTTGTGTTCCTCAAAAATATTCCACTCCATCTCATGGGACTGCATTGTTTAGGTTTTTTTTCTAAAGAAAAATGCATTCATTCAAATCATTAAGATTTTATGACTAATTGATGTGTAACTGACAAAAGGTTTTTAGGTATAATAATATCACTCTGCACTAATGACTTTACTGTCACTCAAAATACCCAGTTGGCAGACAAACTTTCCACCACTCATGCGATTACCACATCAGCGTGCCAGACAGCAGTTAGTAAATTACACTTGAGTAAACATAAAAGACTGAAAATTGTTTGGACTTGTGCCCTCGCGCGTGTGTCAGGGAAATTCGACACAGTGTCTGAGATCGGGGTACTTGCACGACGTCTCCATAGTGAGCTTCTATTTTTTAATATTCGTGCAGAGTGCAATTGCATCAGGGATGAAGACAACTTTTGGGGTTATTTTTGTTTGTGTTGAGGAGCCCAAACTTTTTTGCTGTCACACTACTAGTTGCCATTAAGCTCCAAAAGGTTGTCTTCCTAAAAACTTTGAGATCATTTTTGTTTGAATTTCGAGGAAATGTGTTCCCTGATCTTAATTAATGTTCATGTATGTGTAAGATATAACTGTTTGTAACATGTGCTTTTCGTTCATCTTTAGTGACCATTCTGTACGCACCAGCTGGTATCCCAGCAGCCGTTACAAGATCGCTTCTCTCCAAGAACGTTGGCAACAATGAACAAGGTAAGTTGAACAACAGCACTATTTTTCAAAAATGTTGTTTTAAATACTGTATAAGGCAAAACTGGCCATTCCTTAGGCTGAAATGTAGACAAAAGTAAGCATGCACTGTCTTCCCTTTCAGTTGGAATAAAGACCAAATTTACTCTTAAAAGGCTCATTGAATTGAAGCAAAGGCATCGCAGGAAAAGCCTAAATCAAAATAATCAGAAAAGTAAATTTGAAAACCAGTACATATTGCATGATCAGCAGCCCTTCGTTGAAAAGAAAAAACCCAAAATGGGAGCTGTACATTTTTGTCCTTCGTGGTCTATGCACAGTTCATCGGTCCTAAAATGTGCACACAGTGGTGTTCAGTTTGACATGAGCACAAACAATGGGGATTCTTCTGAAGACCTGGAGGTACCAGTCATGAGGCAGCTAGTTTTCCTATTTGGGAACTCTTATTAGTAGTAGAATCAGACCAGAGCCAAGAAATCAATGGCGAAATTGTAGCGCTTTGGAATATTAGTTAACCGCTGTCAAAATGTTCTTGTCCCAATTCTAGGTGGAATGTTTTCCCTAACTGGAGCCATGGAAACCATGACGACGTTTCTCTCCTCGGCAGTGTTCAACGCACTGTACAGCAATACCAAGGATATCATCGACGGAGGTTTTGTTTTCATCGTCATGGCTGTCTTAATGATCGTACCAATGCTGTTGATGTTGTGAGTTACTCCCAACACCCCAAACAAATTTTTTAAATCAAGCTATAACAGTGGTGTTGAAAATTACACTCCTTGATTTTGCAATCATACTACTTGACGTGGCCAACAAGCTCCACTTAAAACAATTTTTATCCACTTTGCGTCTGATGATGGGTATACACCCACAATTTTTCTGGACTGGCCTACAGCGGACGTTTTTTAGCGCCTGGAACATTTTTGGAGCGCTCTTAATGTTTTACAGTCAGTCGGACAGCCGACGTGCATATTCACGCGGTCTTTTCATTGTGTAGCATATACAGGCATGTACCTACTGTGCTATGCTTCATTTTATCTGTACACAGAGGTCACATGGTACTGGAATTAATGCTGGTTGTGCCTTTCATACAGTGTGATAACCTATGCATGGTTGTAGACAGTGGTTTAACTTCATATGTTCGGTTGGTTACGTATCTCCATTTTCACTTGTCTCATTCAATCAATGAATTTTCAACGCCACAAATGGAGGTGGTTGTTAAACTGTTATTGGACTTAGCCAATCATCATCTGTCATAGGCTTGTTTTACCTTGATTTGATCAGAGACAATTTTTTATGTTGTAATTTCAAGATGGATTCGAGACCTAAGAGGAAGCTCAAGATACACTCCATCCAGGGCATCAGGGGAAGGTAAAGAAGCCTCAGTTCATGGGGATACATAAACGTCTCACCACTCATCACAGCTCTTGCTTTAAAGGTTTGCTCAAAATACAAACTCTGTAGAACAATTTGCTGAAAGATCTGCTCTCTGTCTCTTTAATACATCTTTTCTGGTACTCTTTTCTGGCGGCCTATACACTGGGTCCATGAGTTTGTTCTACTGCCTTGATAAGAATGTAGCTGCACTCTCTTCAGTGATCGAGTCGTAAAGTGAAGAGCAAGCAGTTTTGGGGTTTTTAATCTCACCCCATTTGTACTCGCCAGGCACATCCTTTTGAGGCCTCAGCATACAGACATACAGAGTCTTTCTTACTAACATAACATAACATATAACAATTAAAATTGATAAGGCTCTATTCCATTAGGATCATAGCGCGCATAACGCAAATTAACATGGATAGAGGTGAGTCTTAAGAGCGTTACGAAACAGAGATAATAGCAGGAGGAAGATTGTTCCCAAATCATTGGTCCAGCTGCACTGAATGCTTTATTGACCCAGAACTTTGTTTACTAGTCTCCATCTCCCTGCCCTCTTCCAATAAACAGCCTTTACTGCTTCTTTTCCCTTCATCTCTTTTTTTGTATTTTTTTACCCCAACGCTATGACCCACTAACAAAGTATTTTGGTCGTTGCTAAAGCGACTACCAAGTAAAGTGAATGCATAACTACTACAGCCCGTTTCTCCATGCAGATGCCTGCACTTAGGAGTCATTCAGAATAATCATCGATGTTTAAGAAATGTTGATATTTTTTCAAAATTGTGGGTGGGTCAAAAGAAATAACTGAAAATCAAAATTCTTATTATCAGTTCAAATAATAGAACTGTCTGTGCAGTTCCATTGTTAATGGTCAACCTTGTTTCGATAGCCTGATGGGGAGATGGTATGGATTTTCTCTTCTGTTTCAACTTCAGAGTTGCATTGCTGGAAGCCAGGCAAAGCCATTGAAAACTCCTGAGCTGGGAGAACATTCGTTTAAAATATCTGCTTCATTTAAAGCATTACCCAGTACTTTGGTATATATTAAACAGTCAGTCAATCTTAAAAACCCAACATTTTGGGTGGGTGGGTGGGTGAAAACAATTTTCGAGAAAAGATCGAAATGTTTAAACATTGATTATTCTGAATGGCCCCTTAGCAATTGATACTGAAATTTATACTGGAAGTCAACTACTGTTCAGACATTTAAATGAAAAGTCCCATCCCCTTAAGGTGATCCACTGGCTGCCGCTTCCCAGGATGTATTGTAAACTTGGGTGTGATCCCTGGCTACACGGCAGCTAAAGGTTGTATGGCTTCTGACTGGCACCCTGAACAAAGATATTGACTCTTAGGGAGATGGCCAATTAGGGCTGGATAGCTCAGTTGGTAGAGCGCCGGTACGTTAATCCGGATGTCGTTGGTTCAAGTCCCGTCCCAGTCAATTTTTCTTTGTTCAAACCCAAACATTTAAATGAAATATGAACATGCATTTTATCACATATGCGGTGTCCCTCTAAAAAGATTGTAGGTCCTGTGTATTGTCACTCTGTGTAATTCAGAGATGAGTTTGGCATGCCATCACGAAAGAGAACAAGTTTTTACCAAGGTAGCAACATAATGCACCGTACAACTTAGGTAGAGTATGTGGCTGTATTCCTGTATTAGACTTATCAACAAGACACAAAACATTTTGACAATATTTTTCCTTTTACTTTCTGTTCTCTTTCACTGTGACCATAGGTAGGTTTGGACGTCTTCAGATAAAAACCGACAGTGCAACCGTGGAATCATCCAGTCTGTGAGAGGCACACCTTCTTTGAGATCAGTCCTCATTCTTACACCCAGTGTATACATCATTGGTAGCAATTTCATTTACAAATTTCAGCTCTCTTTGTGTAGATTTTGGAACAGAAATTAATAACAAGAAATTTGTTTACATGGTAACTCTCACTTTTGAAAAAATTACCTTAAAAATGAAAGGATTAGTATGAATATAGTGGCTAATGTGGTGAAAGTGAGCCATGGACAAACTTTTTAAAAAGACAATTATATAATAGTGGTGAGATACATAAAATGATTTTTTTTTCTTTTTTTTTCTTCTAATTTTGAATTGAACAAAGAAAAATTTACTAGAGCGGGACTTGAACCTGCGACCTCAAGATTGACGTGCCGGCGCTCCACCAACTGAGCTATCTATCCTTAATTGTGAAAAATAGTATTAGCTGTTGCAAACTGCTTACCAACCAAAAGGACCTATGGTATAAATGCAAAAAAAATAGTTGGTGGCCTGACGTTTCGACCCTAGCAGAGTCTTTCTCGAAGGCTAAATTGTGGCGGTCTCCATATTGTCAATCACTTTGTTTTCGGATACCAGTCCTGAAATAGTTGGTTACAAGTTTCAACTTGACTTGGCCCATTTTCTTGAACCTGTATTCACAGACCAATGGGGTTATGGAGCATTGGAGAGTTGGGCCACGTGCAAATTAAGTGGGGCTACGTGCAAATTAAGTGACTATGGCTTCAGCTATGGCCATTGGCTACAGCGCCAATATTGATGAGTAGGACTTTTCAGTAAGTCGGCCATAGCCACTGCCGACACCATCAACAGCACTCCACACTAATGCTAAAAACAGAAGCTTAGGCAAATGTGTCAAATTTTAGTAACATAAGTACGCAGACATTTACTGACTGTACTACTAGTGCAGTTTGGCGTTTTGATGATGCGGTGATTGCGTAAGTGATGGAAGGTTTGTCCGACAGCCGGGTGATTTGAGCAAAAGTGACGCCATTAGTGTCGAGTGCTATTCAGACACTGTCGTATTCTTTGATAGCACTGCTTACTGTGAGCATGAGAAAGGCACATAAGCTATGGTTGTCACTAGCAATACGACTGATATAATCAAAATCCAATGTAAATGCAAGCAGCTGTACCTTTTTGTGTTTATGAAATAAATTGTTTCTTTCTTTTGTTTATATTAAGCTCAGATTTGCTTCCACATACACAGGGCATTGGATCATTTTTGCTGGGGGTGGGGGGATGTAGGGTTGCATTATTCAAGAAGTTTGAGAGTCATTTCTTAATATCCATTGCAACATTGGGGCAAATAATGTACAAATATTGGATGCATTTGAGAGCATTGTGACAGAATAAAATCACGAGGTGAAATCTGGACTAATGGAAAACATTTCCACAAGTAATTACATTCTGTAACAATGCACGCACAAAATGCATTCAATATTTGTTTTGTATAACTCCCATATAGATCTTTGTCATTTGACTTTTGTTTAGACAATAAATGCAAAAAAGACACAGAAACTCATCCACCCCACACTCCATCGCGGACCTATGTGGACCTATGTTTGAGTTATATAAAATAAATATTGAATGCATTACGTTCCTGCATTGTTGTAGATCACTTGATAAAATCTGGCTTTCATTTTCACTCAATAGTCCAGATTTCACCTCGTGATTATATTCTTGGACAAAGCAGGACCATACGGACCACTTGCCGATTTATCATTTTGTGGGTCAAGTCTCACAAAGGGTATGTTATAGGTTACACAGTGGATTCAATTGTATACCACTGCTATTATAAGCGCATACAGACTACATCAAACAACTTATCAATCCTCTACAAGCAGGGGTCTATATGTACATACAAGCATTTATAAAATGGACACTTAAACTGCCTTAAAAAAAAGTTGTAATTGTTTTGGTGATAGATTTATAAATTTTCTGGTGACAAGTTAATGCCTGAACAAAGTATACTGTAAAATCTTGTCAACACCTAATCAGGCAAACTTGCCATTGTGGAGTCTTTTTGGGGAATTCACTAAGAATAACAATTGCTTTTCAAACAATGTAAAATGAGAAAGCTGTATATTTTTTGCTTTAAAAAAAACCCAAAGGTCATCAAAGTTATGAACTACTTATGTCAACAAAAACATCAAATTTAAGCCATCTTCTCTAGCTGGAAACCAACCCTTTGAGAAACTAAGCCTAATTTTGTGGAACGGAATTTTGAGGAAAAACTAAATATTATAGAAGTCGCATCACATGGCAATTTGGCCCAGAATTATATGGTCCCACAATAACTTTTTATAATAACTTGGGTAAAAGTGAGTTACTCATAATAATATAATGTATATCAGCATACTTGGTGTAAATTTTGTGTATTTTGTACTCGAATGTAAATCACAAAAAAATTATTTCCATTAAATTATCTGCTACTAAGATTTTGAGTAAATGTACAGTGTCTCCCGTTAGGGTTCTCCCCACATTTTCCAGCACAATTCAATCCAATAGCCAAGTGGTTTTATTGCAATGGACTTAAGCTCTGGTGGTCAACTCATCGAGGTGTGGTTCAGCTTAATGCAATACTTCCTGAGCTTGATTTGGGGGGTAAATTCCACAAGACTGCAGGCCTTGTAGCTTGAAATGTTTATTGGACCAGAAATTTTCATTACAAGACCAGAATCTTAATGAGAAAGATTTTTTCACATAGTTGAACATAATGTATAAGCTGCAATAACTAAAGAACCTCTGTTCTGTTCGGTTCTTTTTATTGGAACAAGCACAAAGAGAAGATTGATCTCATTTGTCTGATGTTTAAATACTTAAAATAATTGACAGAGTTGAGAAATATTTACCAGACTCCAAGTCAGCATTTGAACATAATTCTCTTTTATTATGATTAAAGATATGACACAGCGAAGACAGAGGTATTAAATTATTCAATTGGAAAACACAAGACCATCGGACTTCTCTGGTTGCAAGTTTACTGGACCGATGCTAAAATCACTGGCCTCAGGCCTGCGATCCAAGCCCCGACTTAGAAGCACAGTCTGCGTATTTCCTGGGAGCTGATGGCACAGTGACCGGGGTAATAGTGTTCACGAGACACGAGCATCAAAATGGGCGGATACCTGCGCTATAATATATATATGACTACATGTATTAGGACAAATTCATCCATAACAAGCAACTCCCAAAATGTTGATACTTAGTTCTACTATCTGCATCCTATTGAGAGCTTTCTTGATAGTTTCTGTCATTCATTAACCCTTTCAGGCGAGGCAGTTTGGCTAGAGCTAGGCCCAAATTCTCTCCTATGTCATTCTACACCAAATTGTTTGGACTTGGATAAGACTGGAATGCCTTACCTTGTGATAAGCAATTATTAAAGACAGTGATTAGTTGTTATAAAAAAACAAATGGATCAGGTTCAATCTGACAGTTTACTTATTACAAACCCTCCGTCTTGAATACTAACTAACTACCTCTGTTTGGATTCATTGGTTTTTTAATGAGAGAGAAAACAAAGCTGCTCAATGTAAAAGCTTCGATAGACAAACAGGCGGTTAATTCTGGGTGATTTTTGTGGAGGGTTGCGATTTCTTTAGCTGTGTCCACATAATCTTGCGGTTGTCTGTGATGTCTTTCTTTCTGTAACACCGAGAGAAGAATAACAATCTTTCTTCAAGGAACTCCAAGGCATCCAGTGTTAAGACTAATGTGTGGTGCTTCAATGTGCTGTAGACGTTAAACCCTGCAGACAAATTGTGAATGAATTATTGGAGAATTAGCTGCCTGAATTGGAATTATGCTCACCTTTGATTTTCAATACAATAAATTTTAAAAGTATATGGGTTTTGAGGCATTGCATGAAGAGGTATCAATGTTTGTTCTAAATGCGGTAACATCATGCGTATATATCTACTTTGCTGTGTAGATTTGTTCTTTGTCTTGCTATTTATTCTACTGCCATGGAGTAGATTTCAGAATTCAGGAAACTACGCTCTGAAAAGAACTGTCATGCTTCTTAACTACTACCTGGGGGGCAGGTAGGAAATCGGCCGGGACTACTTTCGCTTAGTGGATCGAGGGGTCTTCTTGTTATTAATTTCACAGGTCTCAACGTTTCGACTAGCCTGCTCTAGTCTTCGTCAGGAGACTGAAATTAATAATGAGAACTCCCCTCGATCCACTAAGCGAAAGTAGTAATCCCGGCCAATTTCCTACCTCCCCTCCCCCAGGTAGTAGTTAATGAAGGACAGTTCTTTTCAGAACTAACTCTCATCTATTCCGAAATCTACTCCGGGGCAGTAGAATAAACAGCAAGACAAGTTATCAAAGAACAAATCTACACAGCACAGTAGATATATACAAATGACGTTACAACAAAACTAGAAAAATTACACTTTTGGAGCGTAAACCTCCACAAGGAGAGTTAAAAGAAACGAAACATTTTCTGAAATGTGATTGATGACTCTATTTCATTACTCATTGACGAATTACAGAAGGAAACAAAGGAGAAAAACACTTGCAGAGCAAATAATATTTTGTTTAGGTCTACCTATGGTTAACAATCAGAGAAAACATAATACGAGAATATGAATCTGGCTGGCTGAGGACAAGCATACCTTCTGTTGACAGAACATTGTAGGTTTTTATTCCACTGACGGCTTGGAGGAAGTTTTGCGGCATCTCAGGCACTGGCTTGCTGAAATAACAAATCCAGAAAAAATAAACATGAGTTTGTGTGTGTCATAAAACCTTATCAATCAAACCTTCGATAGCGCACGTATTCAACAATAAAGTGCATATAAAAGGGGCTTGAAGAAAGAGAAACACTTTTTAAGACAGGTTTTAAGTTTTCATGAATTATGAGACCCATTTATGTGGCACCTTATAAGGGTTTTGCAAGGTGCTCCGGTGCACTTGGCAGCCACTGCCAGAAACACAGGGGTGAACCCCTTCTCTTAGCGATAAGTGTACTGGGTTCTTTTGCGTGCATTACACAACAGGACCGACGGCTTTACGTCTCATCCGAAGGATGAAGCAATAAGGGTTAATTGGGGCTTTGGTTAACTTGTTTACATGCAGTGATCTAAATATATTATTCTTTTTAGCAAGAGGGAGGGGGCTGATTAATTAAATACTTTGTTTGATTGAAAACTTACTTGTCTACAAAAAGTACCGATGGACCCCAGTGCCTCTCCAAGGCTAAATCTTCCAGAAACTGAAAGAGAAAAACAAAAGTATTGACATGTTGTGTCCAGGGGCCAACCATCTTAAAATTTTGCCACTCCAGTTATAAAAAGCAAGAGGCTGTTCAAATACCTCATTTGTAGTACTTTAAAAAGTAAAGTTTCACCTGTCAAGTTTAAAAGAAGAATGTTTTTTTGAAACATTCCTTCATTTCAGTTCCACACTTTTCAAGAAACTATATACAAACTATGCTATACACAGTTATGAAGCGTTGATCTTGTAGTGTTTTGTTTATAAAAGTTGAGCAAGTTGGTGCATGTAGTTTCAGTCTTTATTTGTGCAAACATGAAGTATATCATGCCCAATCAATACACCACTACACAGTTCACAGGGCTCGAAATTAACACTGGACCACAGGCCTGGGGCCAGTGATTTTAGCATCGGGCCAGTAAACTCACAAAGGTACAAGCCCGGTGGTCTTTTGTTTTTCAATTGAATAATAATAGGCTACAACCTCATTGTGTAATATTTTTGTGACAAAATGTTGACTAGGAATCTGATAAATATCTTTAAATTCTCTTCAGTATCGAAGTGCTACACATAAGACAAATGAGATAGATTTTCTCTTAGTGCTTGTTCAACTCATTTTGATTCTGGTCTTGTAAAATAAGTTATGGTCCAGTAAAAATTTTGAGCTACAAGCCCTGCAGTCTTGTGGAATTTTACCCCAAATTCGAGCCCTGGTTCATATTTTGTACCTCTGGTTCATTGGATGGTAATTCCAGGGAGTCTACAATGTGGAGGTTGTCTTGAGTTAGCTTCACCGTGAGGGCAATGCGTAGACCTTGCGTCTTCACCTGCACAGGCAGCTCACACCAGTAGCTTTTGGGGCCTCGGGGACCTTTAGCTCGGCCACCTCAAGAGTCAATCAAATCAAAGCAATCCATATTAGTTCAAACCAAATAAAAAAAAATTAAAGCCACAACTGAAATAAATAAATGACAAATAAATCTTGAAAAACTTTTACCATTACCATTCAAACATCTCATAAGAATTAAGGTGGCTATTTGTGTGTGTGTTTTTAAACAGGGAGAATTCTACACGGGTATAAGTTTAACCCAGAATTTTAGCAAAGTTTATATTTCAAAGGGTAGTACAAAATTGTCTGAATAAAAGACTGGGAGTTCCTAAGATGCCCAGACACACCCAGAGGCTAAAATGGTGGTCAGAAAGCTTCACATTGAAAGAATGATAGACAGACATTGGTTTGTCCCGAGAGCCAATGAATAACAGTCAAGGTTCGTGAAATACATCAAGGGTAGCTTAGGCAATGAGGTGGACCCAAGTTCTGTAGTTTACAGAATGTGGGTTCGAATCCTGGCCTGGTCAGTCACGACACTTGTGTCCTTGAGCAAGGCACTTTATCTTAATTACTTCTCTCCACCCAGGAGTACAAATGGCTACCGGCCAAGAGCTGGAGAGTAACCTGCGATGGACTGGCATCCTGTCCAGGGGGAATAGAAATATTCTCAGTGGTTTTAATGCCAATGAAACTGGATATAAACACCAGCCTGATGAGCCGTATTGCTTCAGGACAGACTTGACACTTTTTTTTTTTTAGATAATGAGGAGGAAGGTATGACACAGAACACAATACACAGAAAGATCATGTACAACAGGAAGATAATCCCGAGAAAGTCCCTTTGAGGGCTACACAGGGTGACCAAAGCATAAGGATTAATCCAAGATGAAACTGACCTTTTCTCCAAATAGGCGACCTGATACTCCCATGTCTGGCCCTCCCTGTTCCCTTCTGTTGCCATGGTTTCCGTCCACCACCTCTAACCTCAGCCCGGCTTTTGGTTTTTGCTAAACTCTGACAAAAAAAGTGTCAACATAACACACAAGTTTATCATTTGACATTTTACAGTCTTTCTCTTTTTTAACTACGAAACCTCAAGGCTCTAGTTTTACAGGAAAATCTTTTACTAAAACAGCTTGTCTATTTCTGGCTGTGCAATGCTTTGGCATTTAACAAACTGACAAAGTGACACAGGGTAGACCCCCCCCCCCCCCTTGTTATAGTGAATGCTCGAATGTCTTTACAGTATTGTGTGTACCTTGGCACATCATGTTTGTTGCTCCTGTAATTTCGAGTGTGTTTGTCTGTTCTGCCTTAAAAAAATAAAAAAACTTTACAAACATACCACAAACAAAACTGACATATTATAAACACCCAACAGGTGACTTGTGATACAAAGTTGTATTACTTCTTCTACTTACAATTCTTTTATAGTTTCGTTGCCACTGCATGTTTCTATACAAAATATCAATGCTGTAACGAAAAAGAAAAATACAGAAATTGTCTATAAGTTGAAAATAATAGATGTTTTCACATACGAACAATGATGACCAATTCACAGTTTAAAGCTGTCTTAGTCATATTCCCTCGTTCCAATAAAAGTCATGCTCATTTAAACACACAAAGTACCAGACTAATTCTCAGCCAAAATAGGCCACATTATAAAATCAATCTATCAAACTCAGGCAAAATCAGAGGATGGACTTCAGAGAAGACCAAAATATACCGTGGCATGGTTGCAAATACATCCGGATGAAGATCCACCAGTCCCAGTTTGATGTTCTCAAGGGTGCTCAGTGTTTCCAACCAGGCCTGTGGTTTCTCTAGACATTCTGGAGCATCAACCTCCCTGCCTGTAATTAACGGCAGATTCTCCCATCTGTCCGCATTTTGTAACTCTGGAAGTACAACTGAAGAGACATATCATCAAAGAAACAAATTGGTTATTGATTAACATACAGGTCTTGAGTACAATGGATCATGAATTGATACAGAATTGCTTTAATAATTAATATTCGTTGTTCAACATTCCCCTCACCTGTATTCACCGTTTGTACCAAACTGTCAGCCTGTGACGTTCCATGTTCGGAGGATCTTTGCAGATAGTTGTATGTTGTGCACAGAGTCTATTCTCAGAAGAAAACATTTGTCAAAATAGAAAAATGAACTGCACAATTATAAATTAGTAAATGTTTATCTAAAGAAAACCTAGATAATTTGTTATTTAGTTGTAAAGTTCAATTTCATCTTTATGCCCAGGTAATATGTATTTTCAACAATATTAAAAAATAAATAAAGGCAGTGTATAGCATGCCAACACTGAACGAGCAGTGACCGGCTGTTGTTGTTGGGTTTTGGGTTTGTTTGTTTGTTTGTTTGTTTGTTTTTTGGGGGGTGGGGGGGGGGGGGGAACACTGACCATTATTAAATTTTTTGGGGGGAGACATGGACCCGATCAGGTGATACACACACATGCACACATGTCCTGACCAGAGCTAGCGAGTAGCGTAGCCTATACTTCATCTATCAAGTTCATGACTTAGTACTTACTTTGCGCAATATCTTTGGTTCTTGAAGTTTTCGAAAAGCCACACAGCTACACAACCGTGAAAATCTTGTTAATTGAGACAACATTATCAAAAATGATCAACAATTTTGAGAAAAGTGACTTTCCCCCTCACTCGTCGGGGCAGAAGATCAACAATAAAGCACGCATGCACAGCGCACAACTACCAGCAGGCTAGGCAGGCAGGCCACCAGACTGAAGTCGGCCGGCTGAAGTGAGCACCAAATTTCGAATAGTCGGTTTACGACCGTCAACGACGAACAACGTCAAACGTTGAGTGACATAGTGACGTTACATAATTTATGCATTTTCAATATTAAAAATGGTTTAAAACGGTTTGTAAAACTATTTTTCCATTTGCACGCACGGACGCATAGGGAGTTTCCTCCCCCCCCCATTTCCTTCCTTTAAATATAGGAATTTAAAATGGAAGGATACTAATTTCGTCCTTGGTTTGTCGTTGCACGAACCATGGAGGTAGAATTTCTACCTCCATGCACGAACCAAGTATCCACGACAAACACGAGCATTCTGACGTCGAAGTGCTGATGTTGAGCATTGCAACTGGTAACACTCGTGATTCGCTGTTTTGTTCTGCTCTTCGCAAAATCGTAGATCGCGACTGACGGTAAAAATATCGCTAAACAATGTCGCAGCTTAGGCCTAACTTCTCACTTGACTGCGTTATTTGGCCGCTGTATACTCCATAGTTGGTAAGATGTTTAGTTTTCATAATGCTGTTCAGATTGTTGATTTTACTGGCTGTCTGGTTGATATCTTTTCCTCATGAAAAATAAAACATGTTTCGCTTTTATACATTAGTTGTTGATTTCGTGGGTTTTGAAGCATTGCATGGTGATGTATCAATGCATAGAGCAAGGAAATTCGGTTTGCGGTAACACCGTGTCTATATATACTCTGCTGTGTAGATATAAGTTCTTTGAGAACTTGTCTTGCTATTAATTCTACTGCCGCAGATTAGATTGCGGAATTCGGGAGACTACTTAAGTTCTGAAAAGACCTGGGCGGAATATAGGAGATCGGCCGGGACTTTACTTCTTTGGCTTAGTGGATCGAGGGGACTTCTCGTTATTAACTTCACTGCCGCGTAGTGAGTTTTATAATAGTCTCAACGTTTTGACTAGCCTGCGCTCTAGTCATCGTCAGGAGACAGAAGAGTGTGAGACAAGCTGGTCTATTTATAGGGATTCAGAGATTTCAGTGTAGTTGCAGAACAGTTCTTTTCAGAACTAAGTAGAGAAAACAAATTTAGGATGCAGACATTTTGCCAAACCGAGTTATCCTTTTTGGCTTGGACTGAGAATATAAAAACAGAAACACAACAGATTGAATTCCTTCAGAATAATACCATCTCATTCTCATTCTTTTCAGCCAACGCCTGCGTATGTCGGCAGGAACCTAACTCTATCAAGGGCAAATCCTCTCTAAGTTTACTGCCTGATCAAAACCCGTGTGAGTGCACAGAGTTTCGTCCCGGTGTGGGGAAAGAAAAGGCCAAAAAGTAACGTTTGGTAATGACGGTCATCCAGAAGGCTGGACTTGGATGGGTTGCATCCATGGTATGACCTTATGTCTGTTTTTACTCTTTGCTGGAGGATTGACGATTCAATAAATTATTTTTGTTGTTGAAAATAACCATTGTTTTGTTCCTTTCGTTTAATCTCTCTACAGAAAAAGCAATGACGTTCAACAGCGAGTTGAATGACAAATGAAACTGACCGGAAAATGTTGTCAATAATGATGATGAATTCGAGTCAAAGTCCCCATTTTTATCCAGCTTTTGGGTCAGACTGACCAAGCAACGGGTCAGACCCCCGAGATCCGGATGGTTATTTCTGACCCGGGAGTATTCAGAGTGTTTACAATGGTCAACATTTTTGCTTATTTCTCCTCAGAAAATATATTCGAAACTGTTTGGAAAATATTGATGTGACTTGAAACAATGTTTTGTGTCCATTAGTACTAATTGTTGAATATTTATAGTTTCATATTTTTTGATGCTACGATAAATTAATTTAATTCAAGCATGTTATCATATCAATATTCCTTTTGACTTTGCCTTAACATTGGGCTGAAAACAAAAATTGTTTCTGTATAAACAGAGATTTGTGAAAGAAGTAATTTAAAGAATACAGTTCTAGTTTAATAATGTATGAATCACTTTGGCTCGCTTTGTTATGATAAAATGCTGGGTTTTGGACTTGTTAAATTTTTTACAAACGAATAACTTTTTGAATAACTACTCGACGCATTGGTATACTTAATATTATTTAAACTATTGCATCTAGTATACAAATATTGACTGCTTCGAGTGCTATGGTTAAAACTACGACTCCCGAGGTGATCCCCGGATCGTTCTATTTTCCCGAGGCGCAGCCGAGGGAAAATGGAACGGTCCGGGGATCACCGAGGGAGTCGGAGTTTTAACCATAGCACGAGTAAAATCAGTCAATTGTTTTATAACACCCCAACAGACTATTTATCATCCTCGTACACGTAACGTTCGTACGCGCATTTCAGATACACAGATGCACAACTGATTGAGTTTGAGGTTGGTAAAAAAGACGTCTGGGTACTGCGCGCGCCATGGAATAGTCGACTATTCCATGGCAAACGACCATCACACGGCCGCCGGGTTTCTAGTAAAACTAAGACATATCATGTGACGCGCTCTAAACCAATGAAAAGGCAGAATTTTTGTAAGGGGTGTTATAATAAGATATAGCTTTTGGATGATTGCTGTTCAGAATCTATCATTAGGCATATACAATATTTGTTAACAATTCGGCTGTTGTTGCTTCTTTTAAGACCGCGAATTGTCATGATCGCTATATAGGTGTTGTTTATAATATTAGGAATTCATTTTTGCTTCGTATGTTGCAAGCATTTGGCTGTTGAATTATCACAGTTCATGTAAACAGTGTTGAAGAGGTGTTCCAACGTTTCTTACGAGAACTGTAGAGTGTGTTTTAAGTTTTAAGAATTTATCCTGACTTTTTGACATACATTAAAGTTCCCAACGTGTGGCTATGTTACATTCTTCTCCATTTATTAATTGTTTCTAATAAACCGTGTCGGCAAAATAATCTATATATTAAAAGAATTCTGCACATCTAGTAAAGCGCCTCTAACGGGCCGTAGCAGGGCGTTCAGCGCAAAACTCCACAGTAAGCAGTGTCATGGCATTGGGCTCTGCTGGTCAAATACTGGACAACTTTTCACAAAAAAACGTTTTGATCTTTTCATTGTTTCAAACAGCCATATCATATTCTCATTGGGGCAAAAATAGTAAAGTGGTTACAGAGGCCCTCATAGGCTTAATCAACCAACCGTTTGGTAAATTCAACCTTATTTGGAGCAATATTTACAAAAGGTACGCTGCAAGAATTATTACGGAAGAGTGGATGAAGGGGAGAAAGGTAATAATTATTACTTATATATCATAACTATGACTTAGTACATGTCATATTTATAAGACTCATAATCATAGATTAGCATAAGTCATAACTATGACTTATCTCATGTGAATAACGTAAGTCATGATAACTTGTGACAATAATTGACTCCATCTATGATGTCATAAGTCATTTAAAGTGAGATATATCTCATTATATAACTAAATAGAAGTAATAATGATGTCATTTTTTTCTTTCAATGTCCCTTAAACGCTTCCGTGCGTTATGTAGCTACCATTTATTATGCCTTTCTAGAAAATTTCAATCAAGCTATCCATTTGAAGGACACGAATAGTCAAATTTAGGTCTATATTTATATGGAGGAAACATGGAGCCAATTCCTCGAGCTGCACAATGTAGTAGGCATTAACGAATTCTGATGAGCAGAACAAATTAAGGTTACCAGCGAACAAAGCTTATAAGCATTTGTGACCTGGTTCCCCACACAGTTTCTTGTTAGTTTTCTAATTTCAATTCAATGGGAACCAGGCTTGTTCTCGATAGCTGCGTCTCCGTATTGTCTTTTTATAAAGCTTCATTGAATTGGGCAGTACGGTTGGTTTCCTGTTTCTATGGCAATGGCTGTTTACGGTAGCAACCTTCCTTAATGATTCGAGCGCCGTTGCTTGCCTCATTGCCGTTTACAGGGTCTATGAAGTTCTGGTTTCACGGTAAATAGTAAATACTGCAGCCGAAAGTGGTAGGCAAACCACTCAAATGTAAATCCGTTGTATTTCAAACTTTTGGATAGGCACGATGTTTTCTGACAGGGTGAATTGGTGATTGTTGTTTCTTGAGTCACTGGTTGCACACCTATATAGCTATACAGTCATACAGTTTAGAAAAACATCGCTTGGATCTTCAACGTTAGTTTAATGGGATTGGCTGCGACCATGGCGTTCTACGTGTTACTTCGTACGTGTGTATTAATTGTTGCTTCAATCGCAATAGAAGGTAAGACGTGTTTTACATGCGCTTTTAATTATACGTAAGTACAAACGATTTATCTTTTTAATTAAAAATGCATCACGCTCATTAGGTAATAACATGAGACAAGGCATTTCGACTTTAAAATGTGAAAAGAATAATTATTATGATTTTTTTGATTTTTTTACAATTAAACTAGACATGGTGTATTGGCCTATGGACAAACACAAACTTGTGTGCCGTTTTTATTTTAATATTATTAAATGATCCAGGCCCTGAACCATACCCTATATTTGAGGTAGGTCCTAGTAGACTTGACTGTGTATATAGTTCTAAAACAGACCAAAATGTTGACTCTGTCGCCAAAACCCTAACCATCAAGCTTGCCTGATTTTGAACATAACCAACTCTTACTTTTACGGTAATCCCAACCCTGGTCAAACATTGACCATCATCCTCGCCCTAACTCTAACTTAATCCTGACCCTTAACAATCACTAACTTTCCTTACTTATGTCTCCCAACCTTACTGGCCATCAGGCTTGAACCAGGACCTGTTAAAACCGGGCCCCTAAAATCTTCGTACTCATTTGTACAAAGGTGTTTTATGTAATCTTGATATCTTAAAATGGAGCCTCAAGTATACTTTAGAGCCCCAAAATTGACAAAGCCCAGGAAGGGGCAGGTGGGTGTTAGGAAACATTAATTCGTATGCTTGGTTCTTATGGTTAGAAACGAATCATAATGTTCAGTAAATTTGTATAACTTTGATGCGAAATGCGCAAATGGTGCATGTTATGCGAGAACCATGTAATTAAATTGCAAAGAGTTTATTCTGGCCTCGATTCTACACAATGGGAAGAATTATAATATTGTTGCCATAGGCACCGCACTCCTTTTATATGCCATGGAGAATGGGGCTAAAGTTAACATACCAGAACAAGAAACCGCTAGCAAGTCTCATGCTTGTAAATTGCAGAATCAATATCACTTCAGTCTGGGTTGAGCTAAAGACATTCGCCGTGATACTGTTTCCATATTTCTTTTACTCGGTTTGACCATGGCTAGTCACCTGCTAACGTTTTCAGTAATCTGTTCGAACAAATAAATATTCCATTTGCATGGTTTAGTAACCTCATGGAGGAAGGAAGAGACTCTTCCTTCCTCCATGGTAACCTGTGGCGCTTATACAAATAGATTCCCCGTTTGGAAGGGTTAATAATCCCTTTGCATGGTGCTTGAACGAAATAGTAAAGAGATCAACCTCGTAGCAACATTAAATTGTCTTTATAGTTCACTTAAATTATAAGGAACTACGGAGCCCGTGGAGAGAAATGTGATTAAAAGAAATAATAATGAACGAAAAATCATTTCAGTTCTTCGTTTCATACGCTTGAAATGTGTTTGTATTCACGAAATTATTTCTTGCACTCGAAATTTAATTCGTGCGCTCAAAATATTTCGTGCACTCGTGACCTATTGAGCGCTCAAATGTGTGTGGGATCGAAATAATATTTCGTGGGCCCGGAAAGTCTTCGTAGGCCTGAAAAGATACCGAGAGCTATAAATTATTTCGAGCGCACAACATTATTTCAGGCGGACGAAGTGGTTTCGACTATACAAAATAATTTATTGTGATTCCCGCCGTTATGATTCTGAGCTCGACAAAAAATATTGCAGTCATCGTGGCGACACAGATGAAATGGATGGCTATAGTTGTAGTTCTATATACTTTCTCGTGACTACACTGTGACTTGCTAAACTGAATATTTCGTAGGCCTAATTGGTAATAATTTGTTGTCTAGGTTCTGCTCTTTTACATCATTGTGACTGTCTAGTTCAGTCATCTGTGCCAATCATAATATCAACATATGCCAAATAATCGTATAGCTCCGCAAGGGACAAGATGGGCAGCTGGAGCTCTAATGGTTGTTAGAACCTGAAGTACGGCATGGGCGCCATTTCTGGAAGCGATTGTTCTGTTATATCATTGTTAGCAATGGCCATTTTATACACTGATCTATACTATTCCATCAAAGGAGTTGCTTACTGAAATGGCGTCCATGTGGATACATCACATTCCAGCCAGAGTTCCTTGCTCCAACGGTGCCATACAATTTTGGTAAAAACCTGCATAGTTATGCTACGTTGACTGGGAACACTGAAACATATCATCAAATGTAATTCCGGTTCATACTTCAAGCGAAACTGAAGTCCTGGAAATGAGTTTTCGTGACTCAAACAGTCATCACACGCTGCTTTTCCCCATTCTGCATCATGCCGAAAGGAAACTCGTTTCACTTTCTCAAGTTATGAACTGGTCTGAAGGCCTGTGAGCAGCTAAAATAATTTCTTCGTTATTTTCAGATGGAAGAAGTAACAATAAATGATCAAAATATACATAAAAAAAGATATGTGGCACATGAAACGAGATTTAATCCTGTTACATGTATGCAATACACCAACTAGCAAGAAAACAAAAACATTGACTAACGGAATTTTCTCCAGGTGGCACAAATATGGCGACAAGAGTGGCTCCCTACCAAGTGAGACTTGGAGAGGACGGTCGGCTGCGCATGGATGATTTCGTAAAAAAGACGGCTTGTGGACACGGTAAAGAATGTTGTCTTATAACAATGTTTTGTTTTTTCCTTTTGAACATTTCCGGGCATGACTTGCATCTTCACACCTAGTTTTAGTTTGTCAAACACGGGGACACTTTGAAACAAACTACAACACAGTTTAACTGTTGAACAACTTATCACACTTGACTAAATAATACAAACTGTAATTTGTGACTGGCGTTCAACTCTCAACTTATTCTATTTTATTTTTCAGAAGAACCAGCGACAACAGGTGGTCAGGGAGAAGGTTACAGCTTAGGTATGTACCAATTTAAAGTACCTGTTCCCCTCGTTATCCTTGCTCTAACGTTGAATACATTACTTTCTTCCACTTGTTAAATTTTGCCCTCAAATGGAGTCCAATCAGTCAATATTCATTTGACTTTACAGAACAGCTTGTTGTACAGATTAGTTTAGTAGTAGTTATGTGTCATTGAGTCACATTGATCTTTCTTTTACAAGATTTATAGTTGCCGATTTTTGTCTGACTATTTCTTTGCTAATCATTACGTCCCATGTTTACTTACGGTGTGTGTTTCAACTTTATTTGTGTCCTTTATAAACAAGGTATAGTAAGAATGGAAGGGAGATCCTTGCAATATTTTGGTAACTTCAAGATCTTTATTGTGTGGTTTTTGTTTTGTTTTTTTACTTTAATCCACTTTATACAGGCTTAGTACTGTACGTTAATTCGAGTGACTGCCTGCTTCTCTTTAGTAATTTCTGATTATCTTGGTAACGTAGAAAAGAACTTTAAAATTAGTCGTTTAAATTGTAAACACTTCACTGAAACTTATCAAGTGAAACCATAAATAATCGTACAGTTCTTGAGGCCTATGTTGACATTCTTTTGATTAATTACTGCCAGCACCTACTACGGCATTCCATGACGCTTCTGAATCGCCATGTGCCACCTACCAAACGAGTAGTTATGACGTCCGCAACCCAGTGGATGCTACGACTATCTCATTCCCCGTGAGATTGGATTTTACTCTCAAGACTCCAGTGGCCAACTTAATGGAGTTGCGCTTCGTGAGAGACTGGACTGAGATAGTCTACGTTGTTCGTGAGTATTCACAGTCATCTTTATATTTGTATATTTTACAACAGAACTTGTTTTAATGGGGAAAGTTAAAGTTCGAAGTTCGCAACCAAGATTCAAACGTTTGCAATATTACAACAAACATGAATTTAAGTGTCGTCAGGTTTTTTTGAAAGCAGTTTGTGCGAATCAGAAACTAAAATCTCCACGTACATTTAAAGAGTCACAAGTTTCAGGTAACTTACAGTGTCTGGGTGTAAAATCTTCACGGTGCTCTTTTTTATCGGGGAATTGTAATATCTTTTGGTTGTGTGCAAAAACTATAGCTGCATGTATTCCTAAGTGTCCCATAGAAAATCAGAACCAATTTAAATTACATTTCTAAAACTTGTCAGGTGATTTATCATCTTTGCCCCGGTGTTTCTGACAGTGGCTGCCGAGTGCGCCGCAGCACCTTGTAAACCCTTATAAGGTGCTACATAAACCGATCTCATAATTCATGGATAGAGTCAGTGATGGAAATAAATGTGTTTAATGCTACGTCAGAAAGCCATATTTATACTTATCATATTGTATTATTTTGTGCAGAGTTTAGAAGTGATGGTCTCGTAATTGAAGGTTCGTCTGCACCCACGGACGTGGCCCTTGACATTCAGCCTGACGAATCTCATCGCTTCTTGGTGACTTACGAGAATGGTGAGGTAAAGGTGGGATTGCACGGGAATGATGATCCGCTGCGTCACTACATCGATCCAGATTTCATCACTAATGAAGTAGACGGTATTGAGTTGTACTCTGAGGCAACAACTCCCACTGAGTGGAAGTTTTATGAGCCGTGCGCCTCTGAAACCTAAAGAAGGTATATGCCGATTGAATGCAACGAGAAAAAAAAACCAAAAACCAGAAAACAAACATCAAAATAGGTGATATTGTTATGACATAAACTCTTAGGTTATATTATGCTGCTCTGTCTTTATTAAACTACTTGTGCAACGACCTTCAATTAAATTGAATTACTGTAAAATATTTGTTTTGTTAAAAAGTAGTACAATAATAACAGCTTTTGTAAGACGCACTTTCTGTGAACAAGCGTGAACAACTGTGTTTTCCGTTTTTGCCGAAAGAGAGTGTTGTTTGTCAGTTTGTCTAAGGTGTTCAGGTCGCGAATTCCAGACTCCTTGAAATTAAAGTGCGTGTGGATGAAAAAAGGGCGCTGCCCGTTGATACTCTTCATACATTCATGGTACAAGAGCGAAATGTCATTACACTAGGCTTTTTTATTTTTTGTTGTTCATTTATTTTTTATTTCACTTAGTTTCCTCTCAAAATTCGAAACTAAATATGAATTTTAAAAAAAATCAGTATCCAATGAATTAATGAATATTTTTCAAACTAGATTTAATTCATGGCCAGATCATGGAGCGTTGGCACGCACGCCCCCTTTTTCCTTCAGAAAAAGAACAAATACGAGAGGGACATCACAGAGGGACTAGACAAAATGTATTACTTACACCCAGCATACCTGATGGCGCTCTTTCATTCTGAATAAAATTGCTCACTTACCATGATATACATAATTTTATAAGCTTCACTTTGACTTTTCATTCAAGAGTACTGATTAAACTATACCCCCGTTCCATCGACCAAGCAACTTGTTCTTCCCACGAACCTCTCCGCCAGGATCATGCTTTCAGCGACAGCGCAATGTTGGATGTAGGCCTACCATGCAAGCAGAAATTGAAGTCAATTGTACTTCTGTCAGTGCATGGGTCGTACACTTTTAATGGGTTACGCGGACATTTTTTGAGAGGATTTAATTGTAACCAGGGGGTAAAGAGGGCGAATTCTGCCATGAAACATTTAAGAACCGTGCTGGGGTCTACGATGCAACAGCACCGTCTGAACGGACTCCTGTTAGTGTTCGTCCAAAAGGACATAGAGCTCAACACTGTGTCATCGTCGACACCGATAGACAGCAGAGAACACACTCACCGAATGCGCCTTTTGAATCCCATGAACACACAATAAATGGCCCAAGGAGCGAATAGTTCTCAGGAAAATGTTTTATGCTACATTATAATCCAATTATGAAAACTAATTGACAGAGAGACTCTTTGTGGTCATTTCAAGTGCAGCATCACATCATTATTGTCTCACCAAATACTTTCTTCGTCCCCGATTTTATAACTAAGGATGGCTGATTCAATAACTCCCAAATAGAAAATGAAGTATAAATAATGACCGTGCCAACAAAAAAAGGATGTTAAAGTGGTCAGATATTGCCTGAGATTGCACCACAGAGCATCTAGAGTTTCGGGGCCCTTAAGCGGGCCCAGATCCCACGCCAAAAGGGCCACAACTTGCCTCCACCATTAGCTGCTTGGTAAATTTCACTTAATCCGCCACTGTATTTTGGTGTAGGTGATTAGAGTGACAGTAAGTTGTGCATCAACACCATAAACTATCTTGTTCTGACTTTCATTATTTAAAGTATTCAAAAGAAAGATATTGCTTAAAGCTAGGAGCTTGAAAGGGCCATGCGGCCCTATACTTAAACATGTGTATTACTAATTTATGGAGATTTTGCAAAATATTATTTAGTTGTGTTTTGTTGTAAACTTAGACTGACAGTAAGCTGTGTGTTAATACCACAAGCATCCTTATTCGGACTGGTATCGCGATGAGTGCATTGCTGTACATAACAAGAAATTGAACTCTGTATAAAATATATTATGTATAAAGTTGACATTTACCTGGAATTCCACTTGTATGTAATGTAAGAAAGAAAGAACAAATTTCATATAACGCTATATAACATTCCGCTGAAACGAACTGTCTGTTAACGTATAACCTTGTAATGAAGATCAACCGAACATGCTCGCACGTTCCACAGCTTACCTTGGATGGAATTAAAATGGCGGGTATTATACTCAAACCGTCCCCATAGTAATGATAGTGGCCCCTAAAGCTGCGGCGAGTCAAACGTGTATACTTTTTTTTTAAATAATCGCGCAATGGGAAGCATCGATCTGACGCACGGCCCACTCGTGTTGAACAAAGGCTTTTTTTAAACGGGATTGACAAGCGAAAGTGATCATTTTCGTCTTCGATTTCTGTGCACACGAACCAAGTATACATTTATTAAAGACAGTAACCAGCATTTTGCGTCTAGACACTGAGCTTCACAAGTGGTAAACACTCCTAGATGTGCATTTCAGTTTAAGGCTTGCTATCTCTTGCAACTGACCGTACACAACTGGCCATAACGATGCTGCACAACTACTTTGATATAGCCATTTTACTCGCCACTGCATACGTTATCAGCGGTAAGATTTAGACTTCATTTCAAGGTGGGATTGTATTTTGTATGTCGTTATTTATGGCATTGAACAAACAATGAATGCTGCAATCATGGCGACACAGACCGAATGAATTGCCACAGTTGTAGCTCTACCTCCTCGTATAACTACAGTTTTACTTGCTACTGAATATTTCGTACTTAGTAAGAATTTGTTGTTTAAGTTTTGTTCTTTTACATCATTCTTTTCAGTCTAGTTTAATCAACTGTGCCATTCATATCTTTTACTGAGACCAAATATCGTATAGCGCTGCAAGGCACAAGATGGGCAACTGTAGTTTTCTCTATCGTTAGAACACAAAGTAGGCCCTACTGCATGGTTGCCATTTCGGTAAGGGATCTTCTGATGATTGTTAGCAGTTTGGTCCTTGTCTGCACTTATCAAATATTGCACCAACTGGGTTGCTTACTGAAAATAAATGACGTCCAGTGTTGTTGTATCAGTGTGGGCAATGGGATTGTCCGCACTAATCTGTTGCACCAAAGAAGTTGCTTACTGAAATGGCGTCCAGAAAATGGCGTGCATACTTTACATTTCAGCCCGAGTTGCCATCTTTTGCTCCACGGCGCAATAAATTCTTTGTTATAAACCACGTCTCACTTTTTACGTGTGAGTTCAATCCTGCATATGCTACATTGACTGAGAACGCTGAAACATATCATCAAATGTAATTCCGGTTCATACTTCAAGAAAAACTGAAGTCCTGGAAATGAGTTTTCGTGACACAAACAATCATCACACGCTGCTTTTCCCCATTCTGCATGCCGAAAGGAAATTCGTTTCGCTTTCTCAAGTTCTGAACCGGTCTGACGGCGGAATGATTAATCATTGCCTAACGGAATTTTCCTCCAGGTGGCATGAATGTGACGACACCGGTGGCTCCCTACCAAGTGAGATTTGGAGAGGACGGTCGGCTGCGCATGGATGATTTCGTCAAAAAGACTGCTTGTGGACACGGTAAAGATTGTTGTCTAAAAACAAATATATAAAACTCGTAGGGGTGATGGCCTTAGCTTTCGATCTAAACCGGACCTTCGTCAGAGGCATAAATAAGCACAAACACAAACATATCCATTTATAGCAAAAAGAGGAGCAAAGGATTATTGGAGAGTATCCAGAAAAAATCGGGAAAATATAGCCAATCAACCGAGTGATTGCCTGTGGATTTTTTTCACGGAGCTTGGGAGAGCACTGAGTATAATAGTGCTTATTACACATCGGTGTAAGGGTAAAACCAAAATTAATTAGTTATTCCTGATGTAAATACTAACATCTATTAAATCGTTGCAGTACCCGCTGCTAAGGATTCGAACCCACTTTTAGCCATCGGGCTAGCTCGGTGGTCTAGTGGTTAGACTTTGCTCTAGCAATGCAAAGGTCGTGGGTGCGAATCCCACCCGAGTAATTGCCTGTGGGGTTTTTTTTTCAAGCAGAGCTTGGGAGAGCACTGAGTGCCTTCATATTCACTACCTTATGGAGACTGAGAACAAAACAGAAAAGGGAACACAAAGGGTCTCCATAGGGAAATTCTAAAGACTGGGTTGCTCCACAAGGAATTTTGTGTACAAAGTCTATGGGAGGTTCTTAACTACAGGGACAAAGGAAAGAATAAAAGATGTCTCCACAGGGATGCAAAAACAGGAATGTGTGTGCTTATTACACATCTGTGTAAGGGTAAAACAAAAATTAAATAGCCAATCAAAGTTATAAATTTACAAACAATGGGGTGGTTAAGAACCAGACATTGTGAGGACAAAGGATGGTCAGTGTGAAAGGGTGGATTACTGGACCAATTTGGTACCTGCATTCTGCTATAGGTATTACAATACGGAAAGCATGAAAGGGTAGGATTAGAGGGCAAGCTGCATCATGATAATGCAATCAACTATAGGGGGCAGTATAAAACAACTAGTGAAGAGAGTAATACAAAATATATATAGGCCCTATAATTTGGGTGTCTTTTTTTTACATTTTCGGGCATGATTTGCATCTTTACTCCTGGTTTTAGATTTTCAAACACGGAGATACGGTGAAATAAACTACAACACAGTGTAACTGTTGTACGACCAATCGCACTAGACTAAAATTTATAATACAAACTGTAATTTGTGACTGGCGTTCGACTCTCATTTCATTCAAAATTGTTTTTCAGAAGAACCAGCGACAACAAATGGGCAGGGAGAAGGCTCCAGCTTAGATATGTACCAACTTAAAGTACCTGTTCCCCTCGTTATCCTTGCTCTAACGTTGAATACATTATTTTCTTCCACTTGTTAAAATTTGCCCTCAAATGGAGTCCAATCAGTCAATATTCATTTGACTTTACAGAACAGTTTGTTGTACAGACAAGTTTAGTAGTAGTTATGTGTCATTGAGTCACATTGATATTCTTTTACAAGATTTATAGTTTTGTCTGACTATTTCTTTGCTAATCAGTACGTCCCAGGTTTACTTGCCGTGGGTGTTTCAACTTTATTTGTGTCCTACACACTCAGAACAAAAGGTAAAAAAAAGTTATGTAAAAAAAATTGTGTAAGAAATTACTTAATTGAAGTAAAAAGCCACGAAAAAAATATACTAAGTTGTTTTGTAAAAAAATAAAAATATAATCAAAGGATAAACTTACTGCTTACTTTATGTTTTGTAAAGTTACCAAAGTTAAGAGTAAACTTTACATGTAATTTGTAAGTTTTACAAGGAAGTGGTAAAAAGTAACTGAAATTGAAGTAAACTGGTCCACGTGAAAACATTTTCCCATAATGCAAATGTAAACACTCGTGCATGTATAAGCATAGAGTAAGCAAGTCGCAGGCACACATAACAATCCAAGATGGACGGGGGTGGACAGAACACTGATGCTGCAGGGTTTTGATGCTTGGAGTTCGCGTGTTCAAAGTTGCAAGGGGGACTTTGGCTTTATGGTCGTCGTGGAACAACAGTCTGTCGAAGAGGGAAAGGACTCATCCAGGAAAACCATGGCGTACTAGCTGCAAAGACTTTCAACACGAAGGTTTCAGCACTGGGGCAAATTAAACCGTCGAAAAAGGTCTGATTAAACCAACCGGCTCTTTTCAGAGCCAGCACCTATTTCCAGAAGAGATCTTTTACCTTGTCTGCCGGGCTGCCCCCCCCCCATTTTTTACACTATTGCTACGAGTATTTTTTGTTCTGTGTGTATGTCGCAAGAACTAACTTACCTGCTTACCCACTGATTTGGTATAATTTTCCCAAATTATTTTTAGCAATGTACTATATATAACAAATAAATTTATATAATACCTAAATAAAGTTTTACACAACTATTTACTAAGATCTTATCTTTTACATTGTAACGAGGTAAAGCCATACTTCATAATTGGGTAATGTTTTACATAACTGAGGTTTACCTAACAATTCAGTAAATGAATTTACCCAATATCGAGGTAAAGTTTCACACAACTATTAACTAAAACCTTACCTAACCCCTGTTGGGTAAAGTTTTACATAACAGTTATGAGGTTCAACTGCAACTACTCAATTAGGTAAAATTTTACACAAGCTGTGTAATTTTTTCTCTGTGTGTATAAAAGAGGTATGGTAGTAAAGGACGGGAGATCCTTGCAATAATTTGTTTACTTAAAAATCGTTATTATTTATTTATCTTTTTCAAAACTTACACTCCACTTTACACGAAGGCTAATTCGAGTGATTGCCTGCCTCTTATAGTAATTTCTGATTATCTTGGTAAGGTAGAAAAGAACTCTAAAATTAGTCGTTAAAAGTTGTAAACACTTCACTGAAACTTATCAAGCAAAACCATATATAATTGTATAGTTCTCGACATATGTTGACATACTTTTGATTAATTACTGCCAGCACCTACTACGGCATTCCATGACGCTTCTGAATCGCCGTGTGCCACCTACCAAACGAGTAGTTATGAAGTCCGCTACCCAGTGGATGCTACGACTATCTCATTCCCCGTGAGATTGGATTTTGCTCTCAAGACTCCAGTGGCCAACTTAAATGAGGTGCACTTCATGAGAGGATGGAATGAGATATTCTACGTTGTTCGTGAGTATTCATAGTCATCTTTATATTTGTATATTTTACAACAGAACTTGTTTTAATGGGGAAAGTTAAAGTTCGAAGTTCGCAACCAAGATTCAAACGTTTGCAATATTACAACAAACATGAATTTAAGTGTCGTCAGGGTTTTTTTGAAAGCAGTTTGTGCGAATCAGAAACTAAAATCTCCACGTACATTTAAAGAGTCACAAGTTTCAGGAAACCTACAGTGTCTGGGTGTAAAATCTTCACGGTGCTCTTTTTTTCTATCAGGGAATTGTAATATATTTTGGCTGTGTGCAAAAACTATAGCTGCATGTATTCCGAAGTAGCCCATAGAAAATCAGAACCAATTTAAATTACATTTTCTAAAACCTTTCAGGTGATTTAGTATTTTTGCCCCGGTGTTTCTGGCAGTGGCTGCCGAGTGCGCCGCAGCACCTTGTAAACCCTTTTAAGGTGCTACATAAACCAGTCTCATAATTCATGGATAGTCAATGATGGAAATAAAAATGCGTTTAATGCTACGTCAGATAGCCATATATATACTTATAATATTGTATAATTTTGTGCAGAGTTTAGAAGTGATGGTCTCGTAATTGAAGGTTCGTCTGCACCCGCGGACGTGGCCCTTGACATTCAGCCTGACAAATCTCATCGCTTTTTGGTGACTTACGAGAATGGTGAGGTAAAGGTGGGATTGCACGGGAATGGTGATCCGCTGCGTCACTACATCGATCCGAATTTCATCACCAATGAAGTGGACGGTATTGAGGTTTACTCTGAGACAACAACTCCCACTGAGTGGATGTTTTATGAGCCGTGCGCCTCTTAAACCTAAAGAAAATATATGCCGATTGAAGGCAACAAAAACATATTTAAAAACCCAGAAAACAAACATAAAAATAGGTGATATTGTAATGACATAAACTCTTAGGTTATGTAGTGCTGCTCTGCCTTTATAACTATTTGTGCAGCGACATTCAATTAAATTGAATTACTATAAAATATTCGTTTTGTTAAAAAGTAGTACAATAATAACAGCTTTTGTAAGACGCACTTTCTGTGAACAAGCGTGAACAACTGTACTTTTCCGTTTTTGCTGAAAGAGAGTGTTGTTTGTCAGTTTGTCTATGGAGTTCAGGTAGCGAATTCCAGACTCCTTGAACATGCGTGTGGATGAAAAAAAGGGCGCTGCCCGTCGATACTCTTCATACTGTCATGGTAGAAGGGCAACAGGTCATTACAAACACTTGTTATATTTAAACAATAATAGTTTCACTTAGTTACATCTCAAAAATTGAAACTAAATATTCTATAACTTGTTCTTACTTGAGTTGAGTTAATGAACATTTTGCAAACTAGTTTTACTTTTTCTTTTGTAGATGCTTGGAATGACAGTAAGTTGTTTCATTAAATAACACCATTAGCTGTTATTCGGACTTTCATTATTTAAATTATTCAATGTAAGATGTCATTTAGGTCTACAGCTGTGAGTTTGAAAAGGCCATGCAGCCCTATTGAAACATATGTCACTATATTATGGAGTTTTTGCAAAACATTATTTAGTTGTGTTTTGTTGTATGCTTAGAGTGACATGAGCTGTGTGTTAATACCACTTTACCTTATTCAAACTGTTATTATTGTTATTATTTGATCGTGTTGTCTGGTGTTGACTTGGTGTGTTCTTGGTAACGCGCTTAGGTACAGTATTGCTTCACCTAACACGAAATTGAACTATGTATAAAGTGTATGTAAGTTGGCAGGTGTAGTTTTAAGTGTTGAGTGTCGTTTTACCTGGATTGTCATCGTGTATTTGGCTTTAATGAATAAACTATCAGCACGTAATGAAGGAAAAGGCTTTTAACGCTATAATATTCCGCTGATACTAACTGCCTGTATGAAATTCAACTTGTAACGTTGTAACGAAGAATAACCAAACCTGCCCGCACGTCACCACATCTTGGAATTAATACGGCGGCTATTGTATGCAATTTCAAAAGAAATGATACAGCCACTGTATGCTGCGGCAAGTGAAACACATATAGGCCTACCTTTAATTAAAATGAAGCTGGGGTTAATTCTCACTATAGGCCTGTGGGGAGCATCGATCCGACTCGTTACCCACTTTCTTTCTTTTTTTTGAGTTTTTTTTAACGGGATCAAAAAGCGAAATTGATTACTCTCGTCTCCGTACACGAACCAAGTATAAAATTATAAATGAAGGACACGAGCTTTTTTAGTCTAGATACTGAGCTTTACAAGTGGTAAACCCTCATAGATGTGCATTTTAGTTTGATGCTAGCTCCCCGCATTTAGTATCTCACGTAACTGACTATTCAACTAGCCATAATGATGCTGCAGAACTACTTTGAAATAGCCGTTTTACTCGCCACTGCCTACGTCATCAACGGTAAGAGTTAGTATTCATTTCAAAACCGTACTGCAATCATGGTGGTGACACAGATGAATTGATTTGTTGCCGTTTTTCTCGTACGACAATGTTACTTTTTACTGAACAATTTCATACTTGGTACTTCATGAACTAACACGGTCCGCCATTTTGTAGAGAAAATTCTTTTCAATCCACAAAATGGGCGACCGTGTACGAAGTAAGAAGGAAAACCACACATACTTTCGTGGCATATTATGGGGAACAATAATACAACTTGTGAAACATTTTTTCCAGTCACATTCATTTAATAAAAAACGCTTTGTATAGCACAGAGCGCCATATCCATGGCAACGTGTCCCTTAACCAACTGTGTTAATCATTTCCTTTAAAAACAAAATATCCTGTAATAATATAGCGCGCCGCAAGGCACAAGATGGGCAACTGAGCTCTATATTGTGAAGTGAAGTGCGACATGGGCGCCATTTCGGTAAGCAAATATTACGTTATATCATTGTTAGCAATTGCATTGTCTGAACTAATGTATTACTGCATCAAAGGAGTTGCTTACTGAATTGGCGTCCGGTGCATACTTCACATTTCAGCCCGTGAGTTGCCACCTTGCTCCTGCGGCGCTACACAATCTTTGTTAAAATCACGTATCACTTTTTACGTATGAGTTAAATCCTGCACAATGCTACATTGATCGGGAACACTCAAACATATCATCAATGTAAGTCCGGTTCATACGAGAAAGTGTACTTCTGGAAGTATGTTTTCGTACAACAAACAATTTTCACGCGCTGCTTTTTCCCGTTCTGCCGAAAGGAATTTCGCTTCGCTTTCTCAAGTTATGAACCGGTCTGAAGGCGGAATGAGCTGAGCAACTAAAGGAATTTTTAGCTGGAAGTGACAATAAAAGTGATCAAAACCAAATATTAATTTAACAAATGACTGTGGCACACGTAACAGAATTTGTATCCTGTATGCAGTACACCAACTATCATGCAAACAAAAACAGTGACTCACGGAGTTTTTCTCCAGGTGGCATGAATATGGCGACAAGAGTGACTCCCTACCAAGTGAGATTTGGAGAGGACGGTCGGCTGCGCATGGATGATTTTGAAAAAAAGACTGCTTGTGGACACGGTATAAAATGCTGTCTAATGACATCTTTCTTTCTTTTTCTTTGAATTATATCATGGTATGATTTGCATCTTTACTCAGTTTAAAAAAAAAATCATACAAACTTCAACTGCAGTGAAACCGCACAGAGCGAAACATTGCGTTATTTTCTAGACTTCAAACCAACGTCTTGATAAATTCCGTAAGACTTTTGTATGACAATCTTAGATGTTGCTCCAAAAGCAACTGGGCTTCACACATCCTTCCCCAATCATATCTTTTGGGCATTTGGAATTTTCCATCTGAGTGTTATTCTATTTGCCTGTGAGCTGATAGTCTGACTAAAATATTGTTAATTCCAATAAAGCTCAGGGTAAGTCTTGGTTCTGAATAATGTCCTCGTAATTATTTATTTTCATGTTAAAATGTTTGTCATTTCTCAGACACGGGAATAACCGTAGACGAAATACAAGACACCTCTCAGGCTGATTTTAAAGGGAAATTTTATTGTAAACATTGTTTCACTGAGGGGATACGGTGAAATAAAATACGTCCCAGTGTAACTTTTTTATGACTTATCGCATGCAAAACATTTAAATAATAAAAACTGTATTTCTGACTGGCACTCGAGTCCCAATTCATGATTTTGTTTTTCAGAAAAACCAGCGTCAAGAGGTATGGTAGTATGGTAGTAAAGGACGTGAGATCCTTGCAATAATTTGTTTACTTAAAGATCGTTATTGTTTATTTATCTTTTTCAAAACTTACACTCCACTTTACACCAAGGCTAATTCGAGTGATTGCCTGCCTCTATTAGTAATTTCTGATTATCTTGGTAAGGTAGAAAAGAACTCTAAAATTAGTCGTTATAAGTTGTAAACACTGCACTGAAACTTATCAAGCAAAACCATACATAATTGTATAGTTCTCGACATATGTTGACATTATTTTGATTAATTACTGCCAGCACCTACTACGGCATTCCATGACGCTTCTGAATCGTCATGTGCCACCTACCAAACGAGTAGTAATAAAGTCCGCTACCCAGTGGATGCTACGACTATCTCATTCCCCGTGAGATTGGATTTTACTCCCAATACTCCAGTGAGTAGCTTGAGGATTGATTTGCGCTTCAGGGGAGGACACGGTCAGATGGTCTACGTTGTTAGTGAGTACTCACGATCGTCTTTATATATTTCTATGTCATACAACTATATCACTTGGGGTTGAACAAATACGAATTGACTAAAGCGGGATTTGAACAAACGACCTCCGGTTTGACGTGCCGGCGCGATACCAACTTTTTTTTTTTTTAAACAGACATTAATGTTAGTGTCGTCAGGATAATTTGAAAAGGCAATTTGAGCGAATCGGCAACTAAAAGCTCCACGTACATTTAAAGTCTGATTGTAAAATATTGGTGCTGCTGTTTTATTTATGACTTGGGGGAACTATAATATCTTTTAATTGTGAACAAACACGGTACCTGCACGTAGGTCCTATTTGCTCAAAAAATTGTTGTCCTACAGAAAATCAGAACCGATTTAAATTACTTTTCTAAAACCTTTCAGGTGATTTAGCATGGATAGTCAATGATTAAATAAATGCATTTAATGCTAGTCAGACAACCATATAAAAATTTATAATATTGTATTATTTTGTGCAGAGTTAAGAAGTGATGGTCTCGAAATTGAAGGTTCGTATGCACCCGCGGACGTGGCCCTTGATATTGAGCTGAACGGACCTCATCGCTTCTGGGTGACTTATGAGAATGGTGAGGTAAAAGTGGGATTGCACGGGAATGGTGATCCGCTGCTTCACTACATCGATCCGAATTTCATCACCAATGAAGTGGACGGTATTGAGTTGTACTCTGAGGCAACAACTCCCACTGAGTGGAAGTTTTATGAGCCGTGCACCTCTTAAACCTAAAGAAGATACACACAATGTATATGCCGATTGAATGCAACGAAAAAAAAACAACAGAAACAAATTACGTAACGTTTACAAACTGAATGTGATACTGTTATGACAGTGGAATTTTAGGTTGTTTAATCCTGCATGCTCTGTCTGTATAAATACTTCTGCAATGACATTCAATTAGGTTGAATTTTAAAGTTACCAGTATTTGTTTGAAACGTCGTTCGTTTAATTACTGTAAACTATTGATTTTTTTAATGTAATAGTATTAATGATAATAGAATAATAACAAAGCTTTAGTGTGACGCACTTTCTCTGAAAGAAAAATCACCCACAGCGGTCATTTAGCTAAATGGTTGAAAATGCAAGCGTAAACAAGTGAAAAGGAGCGTTGTTTGTCAGTTTGTCTAAGGTGTTCGGTCGCGAATTCCAGACTCCTTGAAAATAAAGTGAGTGTGGATAAACAGGGGCGCTGCCCGTTATACTCCTCACAGTAGCTGAGTTCATTCTATTTCAAAAGGTCATTACAAACTCTAATTATATGTATATATAATTTTTATAATTTCAGTTAATTACCTCTCAACATTTGAAATTATATATTCACACAATAAGGGTCAATGAACATTTTGCAAACCAGTTTAAGCTGCTTATAGAGTGACAGTATAGGTTGTGTATTAGCTATCTTATTTTGACTTTCACTACATTTAACCCTCGGAGCAGCCACGGGGCGCGGGTGGGAGGACCAGATTCATACTTTTTTTAATAACTACAAAATGTGTGGATCAATTCCGCTGATTGTTTTTTAACTACCCTTAATATCACTCTTTCATATACTGTAGTGATTTCTGGGTGGGTAACCTCAGAGGTTGACAAATAGTGTGAGATGGCAGATTAGTCTATATGAACCCATTATAATGTGCAAAAAACATTCTTGGTGCGGATTTCGAAATGTACTATTTTTTGAAAATCAGTAGTGAACCAATGTGTAAATTTTCAGAATGCTTCAATCTTTAGTGTGTGGATAGTTATTTACCCGTAATACAATCTGCCTTCCGATCGCGCCCGAGTGGATCCAGCATGTAATTTGAGGGTTAAACTAAACTAGGGATCATTTAGGCATATACAGCTGTTAGCTTGAAAAGGATGCAGCCCCGTTTAATCACTTGTTACTAATTTATGGAGATTTGCAAAATATTAGTTGTGTGGTTCTAGTATGCTTAGAGTGACAGTAAGCTGTGTGTGTTGTTAGCACCGTTAGCTACCTTATTCAGACTGTTATTATTGGAATTATTTAATCGTGGTGACTTGGTGTAAATTGAAACGAACATGTGTGTTCTTGGTAGGTCTATAGCTACTGAGAATAGTGTTGTTTTCCCATAACAAGAAACTGTAATAAAAAATTGAATAATGTGTTTAGAATATTATAAAATTTGACAACTGTAGTCCCGTCAGTCTTGAGTGACACTCACAGTTATGTTGTCTGTTTCATTACCAGAGATAATGGCTGTTAGGCCTACTTTGTTTCAATGATAACAGTTGTGTGTACTCAGACCGCTTTTATTTCAGAGCTAAATATTTGGCTGTAATCAATTGCCGGTTTGAACTCAATGTAACTATGCGGTAGAGACCAATCTGCCTGCACGTTCCGTAACTTACCTTGTTGGATTAAAATGCCCTAGTAACGGTAGAAGCTTGATTCTACTGCGGTAAGTCAAACGTATCATCACTTTTTATTAATATTCAAGACGTGAGGATTAATGATATTGGGAACATCGATCAGATCTCAAGGCCCACTTTTGTGAAACAAAAGTTTTAAATTAAATTAAATTGGCACGCGCTATACCTATGCAATTGTTTAATTAATTTGGTTGACCTAATCGGTTGACGCATTCATTGAGGCGCCTGTGCATATATGGTTTTGGAAATAAGGAACACATGAAGAAAATATCTAGATCATTTTTCAACATATTAAAACATAGGATATCAAATTCGCACACATAGTTGTGCTGAGTCAATTAGTAACCTAATAAAATTGGGGCGCCTGTAAATGATGGTTTGGGAGATAACTCAGGAAGACATCTATGAAGAAAGAAGGAAAAATTTTACTATTTTACTTAGAAAATACTGCAACTGAAAGGAAATAATAGCACATGCTTGTGATGTCGTTCGTAAGTGAGTTCGCGCTGTAAGTGACGGTCGTTGACAAAGTTTTTCAAATTTGGTGCCAGCACCAAATTTGGTGCCAGAATTAAATTTAGTGCTCACTTCAGCCTGGTAAAGATGTGAATTAACTACATCTTCAATAAAGAAGCTTTGGTACCAGACATAAATTTCAACATTTCACAGGATTTGGGCCAGACTGAAGGTAGCCGCGTATTGGGAAAGAAATTCCCATCCACGTATCCACGGGCCGGCCATCCACGTATTTAGGAAAATTTGAATCCATGCAGTAAAAGGTGCTGACATTTCTGTCTCAATCTCCTTTCTAATTTGAACGAATTTTTGAACAATCTTGCTTTATCAGTGTAATTAGGTGTTCGGGCATTCAGCCCGGAACACCTCTTATTATTGTTCGGTTTTTTTTTTTTTTTCTTAATACTTCTTCTTCTTCTTCTTCTTCTTCTTCTCAGCGTCCCTTGTCCGCTAACAAAAGCACCCTTTCCAAGCTCATATGAACTTGAAAAGTCATATTTAGTTAGATATTTATTAGGAGATGAAACCGCTTCAGTTACGTCATGATGACGTCATCAGGTGTCGAGTTACGTTAAATCAAAGTTTAATATTTGAAAAAATCATAACTCCAAAACTACACAATGGATTTTCACAATCTATACATCATCGGATAGGCCTGGTATGACTCTAAAAACGCTACACTGAACGCGACCTCATTTGACCTTGACTTCCGGTTCAAACCGGAAGTTGAATATTTAAAAAATTCATATCTCAAAAACTACTGATCGTTTCGTCACAATTTTTACATCAGATTGTAGATCTATGATCCTTCCGAAACTTTTGCACAGAAATGATGCCAATATGACCTTAACTTCTGGTCCTAAATGGGTGTTACAGCCAAAATTAGTATTAACCGCAGTTTATGTGTGAATGGAGAAAAGCGCTGTAACTGACTGTCCGCTCCATTATTCATAAGGTTCAAAGTCCACGAAGCCTGTGCATAATTATAGTCCCACACAACGGAAATGTATCATTGCGTTGCTTATTCTTGTACGTTGTAACAACACGTGTCCCGCACATAAAAAACTCAAACTCATTCAAAGTTCAGTGTGAATTTAGTTCCGCTGTGCTCGTCTGATGGCTTAATGGAAAACAAGGAATAAAAGAGGAGGTTTTACTGAGATGTCCACCTGCTTTAGGGATTTGTATGACTTTGACTAAATGACAAAAACTTCAACTGAAAAAGAACGACATTGGTTTGTTTCTCATCAAACACCGAGACCCACGTCACGTTGATCGACGTGACCATGCCTGCCAAAGGCGCTCTAGGCCCTCTGAGTATGCCCTTCAGACACGGTGATTAAAATGGTAAGCTTTATTTCAAAATCACCGTTAAAAAGAGGGGGCATTCCTTTTTTGTCTACAATAATGTTGATATCCATGAACTTGCCTAGTGTTTTTTATTTTGTTTTTTTACTTTCAAAAAACATTATTTTTGCCATGGTTTAATTTTCAACTATCGGATTGAATTGATGCTTATCCCCGCTCAGGTATATTATGTATATGTACTGTGTATGGAAAAAAACATAACTCTTGAACCAAAAAGGGTTTTGACTTTATGCTAACCATGTACTTAGACCTTAGTGTGTCAATGAAACCACATTTTTACAAAAAAACATATCTGGAAAACTATAACTGCTACATACCAGATCTTTGGTCCATGTGAAAGACCATGGAGTGTATTTTTTTTATTTACACAAAGTGCGACCCTATGCAGCTCTGTGACCTTTACTTCTGGTCGAAACTGAAAGATGCTTATTCCATACTTAAAAACTTCATATCCCATTAACCAAAAAAGGGTTGAGACCTAAAACTTTACATACTTAGACCCGAGTGTGTAGATGAAACCGCAGTTATTTTCGGGATGATGACGACTCGATGGCGTCCTTACATTAAATTAACCTTTATCCGGAGAGCCAAATTTGTATAACTTGCACCATCCCCAATGATTACACAAACTGTGTCTCCCTGTGAGCTTCAATTCTGGTCAAAACTGAGAGCTTAAGTGAAAATAATCACTCCCGGTCTTCGTTTTGAGGCCTGCAAACAATATGATCTTGAAATCAGATGGTCCCTCTATATCGAATACAGTTTTACCCATAGGACTGTCAATTCCAGCAAAACAATAACTATGAATCTCAATGTTTTGATAATAAAATGAGCTATGAAAACGGAATGATTTAATCAGTTTTTTAATTTATCAAAGTTTTTTATTTCAAATACGAAATCTTCTACCATTCACTTTACGTATCAATTTGTCGTACTAAGTTTTTTCGGTTTTTGCTTTGAAAACACTACCTCTGCTAACTCGAAAATGTCTATACCGAACACCTTGTTTTTGTTATGGAACAAAAAATTATGTCTAGTTTTTTTCAAAATTTAGTTGCCCTGTTGCAACCGGGCCCAGTTGCAGTTGCAGCACCTGGGACAGGCCCCCATAAATTTGTCACATAACCACTGTAGGTGGTTCCCTCGGACAAATTAAAAGAATGAACATGACATGCGCCCATGAAATAAATGAATACTGAAACCTTCCAATTTTATATTTATATTTGCCTTAATTTATTTACAAAATTCAATTATGCCCAAGTTAACTTTTTCACAAGACTCTAAATACAAATTACACGATACACAATTTTCAATACACTTAAAAAATAATGGGGGAGACTAAACTCGTCTATAAATTTTTATTTTATAAATTCCTCAGCGATGAAATTTCCTCTAACTTTTTACAGTGCTAAATTCTAGTCACCAGAGGAACTTAACTCAAACTTAACTCAACTTGCGAAATAATTCCGTGGTCAATACTACTCTTTTTTCCACTTGTCAAAATTGTCCGCCTTTCAATTCAAAATTAGTAAAAAAATCCCCTTTTTCTACTTCAAAATCACACCGCAATTTCCTCCTAAGAAAGAGTCTTTCAATTGAAATACATTTAGAACAACCACAAGTTCTCACTTAGGTCTTTCTAATGTCACTTCAAAATAAATGACAATCTTTTCACATAATTATGGGAACACTGCTTCACTTCTTTAACAATTAAATATTCTAAAGTTCCCAAGAAAAGTAAATCTCAACTAGGTGTGTCTCCGAGTTTCAACCGGAGCTATTCTCAACAATTTCCTCCTTTAACAAAAATCCTCAATCTCAGAAGGTAAAATTACCTCTCCATAAAATTATGAATCTGAATTTGGTCCGCGACGGCTTCCAAACTTTTAACACCATTCAATATCTCAAAATAGTATGTCACTTCTCAAATCAGAAAATTCTACATTCAATCACCAAAATCTATATCAGTCTGTCTCAAAAAGTACTTAACTAATGCATTATTACATCATTATACGAAATACATCAGGGAACTTTCTCTCCCCCCAAATGTAACGACTTGCGTTTTCTGTAGATGATTTCTGTTGCAAATTGTTCGAAGGTAAACGTCTGTCACCTCAAAGTTCAACACATCGGGTAGGGGTAGGGTACAACTCACAAATGATGTTAGGTCGATCGTTCCTCGATCCTGCCCTCATACCAGCCTTCTAGCCCAGAATTTGTGCCATCTATAAAATTAATATTATAATACACCAAATAATTTCTCCCCTAGGAAAACATGGTTACATCATTCAAAGGCATAGGCTTATTCAAAGGTTACATCACATTTCCTATCAAAATTTGTAAATATTCATAAGGTAAGTTTCCATTTTAAATTTTGTACTGAATATCTTACATAAAAATTTCACAATAAAATTAACAACTTACGGTTAGGAGTTCTTGTTGCTGTGAAAGTATCAACGGTGTCTGCAAGCTATTGCAATTTTTGGTCGATGTATCTACTTGATCGACGCATTTTTGGCTAAACTAAATGTTAACAATTTTGTTTAACAAGGTTGTATCTGCTCGAAGGTCATGTACATTATCTGTAACCTTCCTGCTGGCAGAGTCTGCCTTCAATGACTGAGATCGCACCCCAACTTAAGGTTGCCAAAAATTCCAGGATTCTCTAACCATGGCACTTAACCCCAGAACAATAGTCATGCACCACTACACATAAACTCTCTCAGTCACCTCATGCATACCTGTCCAAATAAGGACTTGCTCACTCAACTGAGCTAGCCTGGCTGCCTTTTTGCATAAATTAAATGAATATTCAGTGGGTCAGAAACTACTAGCCAATCAGAACGTCTTCTTTCAAGCAGGCACTATATATACTGGGTTTCAAAAGAGAAAAAGGTTAGTATTACACAGTGAAAACCATAAAAATACTCTGCTGTTGCAGTTGCGGCACCTGGGGCCCAGGTGCAGTTGCGGCACCTGGGGCCCAGGTGCAGTTGCGGCACCTGGGGCCCAGGTGCAGTTGCGGCACCTGGGGCCCAGGTGCAGTTGCGGCACCTGGGGCCCCAGGTGCAGTTGCGGCACCTGGGGCCCAGGTGCAGTTGCGGCACCTGGGGCCCAGGTGCAGTTGCGGCACCTGGGGCCCAGGTGCAGTTGCGGCACCTGGGGCCCAGGTGCAGTTGCGGCACCTGGGGACCAGGTGCAGTTGCGGCACCTGGGGCCCAGGTGCAGTTGCGGCACCTGGGGCCCAGGTGCAGTTGCGGGTGATGGGTGATGTATGTTTACGTTATAAACAATCTGTCACATTACAGTTAATTACAAATTTAAAAAAATAAATCAAACAAAAATGCACTACCACGCCCTCCTCATTGTATAGTTGCGCTGACTGTTCTCCCGATAAAACAGAGTTTGTTTGTTTATTGGAAAACATTACTTTTTATACTTAAGAAAAAACACCTTACTAGTACACCAGGATTTAAACCCCGGTCCTGTGGTTTCGGAGTACGTAAACTATCACATTGCGCTAACTATTCTCGGCAAAACAAGCAGTCCTTTTTAAAGATGTAATACATTAGGCAACTTTTATAGTAAGATAACAAATGAAATACGACCTTACCCGGATTCTAACCAGGGTAAGTTCGTCTCCGTCAAACAAGTCAAACAAGTTACATCACATTTTAGGCACATGATGCCTGATGTAAAATGAGTTCGTTTCTAACAAGTTATATCTATAAGTTTAAACAATGGCGGACATCAAACTTGTAGTAGCTGTTAATTGTTGTTTTAAAGATGTGTTATTTTATAACAGTAGCCTATGGCCTATAAGCAAATTGGTTCTTGTGTGCAGTTTATAAATATTGATATACGCCGCGTGTGCACATACACGTTGGGAATTGATCAATGCATAATGAATTCGCAAAGTTCGAAGGGAACGTAATTATCTGGAGATGGTTACTACTACGGAAAAAAAATAAAACCAACCAACAAAACTCTCCTTTAGAATTGCTGAGATTCCAAGCACACAATGAAGACACAATAGGGGAGTACACTATGCCCCATATTGAGCACGAATGGTTCCTGAAAGCGTTCAAACCATAGGGGTAACAATACAATACTACAAGGAGTCATCTGGATGAGAGCCCAACCCCATTAAGCTCATTTGCATTTAGGGCAATGCTGTACTATTAAATATAATTGAACAATCAGCTGATCACTGCCAATTTCAGCAGTGGCGTAACCACACACTTGGAGGGGGGATTCAGGGGGTAAAGACGTATTTGAGGGGGCTATTTTATGGGGGAAAACATTAATTTCTTAAGTTTTTGATCTAAGTGGGAGCGGGGCAAGAGATGGGGCGGAGTAAGGGTTCTTATGGGGATGGGGTGGTAACACGTCACTGGATTTAAGGTCCTTTGTGCACGATTCTAGCCCCAAGACACTGAAGTCATTCACGGGAGTAAATCGTTGGTGTGTACAGTTTGGCCGTCGTGGCCGTCCAGTCCATTGCAAGAAATCGTCAAACTCAGCAAATCGAACACTGTTTTCCTTGTACTTCTATAGCTTATTTTTTTGGTTTTATTCAAACACAGAATTCGTATTTACAGAAGAAACATAATTTTACTAAACAGTAAATTGAATTCTGAACGAGCCAGTTGCACATCCAAAGGACACAGACCACGAGTCAACGGCGCACGTATATTTTATACTGGGTATTAATCAGTGTTACATAATTGCGATAGAAATATTTATACCTCCAAACAATAATCAGGTGTTACAAATACCACTTATGAGCAAGTTGCAATTTTGTATGGGGATGTTTTTCCCTTGAATATAATACATAAGTTTTTAAAACCCAATGACCTCATATTTTAAATTTCGCTCTGAAAAAGTCAGTTACAAGCCAAAACATCCCCGTACAAAAGTGTAGAGACCCATTTTCCTCAATATGACAATGGATGTTTTGGATGTTGACAAATTTTACACTTGAAGGGTATTGAATACAATAAAATGGCAATTTAGACCATTTTAACGTGAGGCAATTTTTCACCACTCAGATGAAGACTCTATTTATTGGAAAATGAGTATACCACAAAATTGTATTGGTCATTTCCCTTCCTCTTTAGTTGTGTTTTAACAAGTGCTCATCCCATCGCAAGAGGTTGGGGAAGGAAGGTACAATTTCTTACAGTTTTCCCGCCAAGTTTCCCTGATGCATTGTGAGCAACAGTGATGGGCCGCAGAAATGTATTGTTAATTCGCTAAGAAGAGATGAAGCAGTTACTTTTGACCCTTTTCCTTTGCGGCTGCAACTGCCTTGTTGTACCCAAAATGGCGGCCGCTAACGGCCCAAGATTTGAACGACTTCCACTCCCATAGACGATCAAAATGTCTGGGGGTTTCCCTAAAACGGATACTCCCCAATGTAACCCATGCTATCTTTTTGTCATCCAGCGCCAAAATTTTCCAGATATGTTTACTTTGAAATTGAGTTTTGGTAACACTAAGCAAAGTCTGTCTACTCGCAGTAGAGTACATTCATTATAGGTGTTGCGCAATATAAGTATCCATTATTCATACGCGTATGGAGGAGATTATAAAAACATAATATGGTCATAACAGTAGGCACCATTTTTATGCAAAATAAAAACAAAATCTGTAGAAAAAATATAATATTTAAAAAGGGATTCTGCTTAAATAATAACCTGCCACCATAAAGGAATGTTATCTCAAATATGGCGACTTGTCCATGTTTGTCCAAAACTTGTCTCTGAATCTCCGTCAGAATTGGTCTATCAATTGAAAATGTTAAGTTGAATTACACTATTCATCTAAAGGGCATCTGTAGCCAACAGTCATGAGGAAAGCGCACTGTTTGCACCAATTAAATAAAATGCTTGCATCTTCTTGATTTTCGAAGGTATTTTTGCTTTTGAGGATCTTCTGAGAAGTTTTTAGATTCAGTTAAAAAAAATTATTATTAACTCGAGTGGCTAGCTGTTTTTTCTTTACATAATATGACACGCAAACAAACGCAGTGTTAACAAGTGAATTGTTCCTGTTAGTTTACGTATATATTAGATACACTAACATAAAATCAAATTACTCTAACTATTAACTAATTAGTGATTGTGTGGTGTCAGTTACAGTAGGTGTGTCATAGCACAGGGTTTTAACAAGCTTTTTTCTCACCATTGCCTAATGTTTCAAAAATGAGATAATTAGAAAAAGAGACATTTCATGACCACATATTATAGCCCTGATATTATTAAAATTACAATAATGCAGTATGTCCACCCCTTCCAGACACTTCCCGTCTGGTAACCCTTCCATGCCAGCGTTGATCCCACGATACACGGCATCGAAGTCCTCATCGGTCGGTTCATCTATGGCACCAGGCTCTAAATTCACGTCATCGACCTTAAATCGCCCATACACCTCAGAATGATAATGTATTTATTCCCCTTTTTCACACTCTGGTAGCGACGCAATCCCATTTTTCTTCCAAAACGGTGATATTGGCAAAAGTTAGGTTTTACTCTGAGAAGTCGTGCTTTAAACAACACTCTGGTTTCAGGGTGTACTCGCTCTCCTGGTCACCAGCATCGCCGGGTGCTGGCATCTCGTCGGTGAGTACCGTACCGTAGACGACCCTATGCGGCTGACGGGCTCGCTCCTCTAGGCTCGCCCCCTCCCAATTAGGGGAAAAATCGCATGAATGCACGCCGGTGCCAAATAACAAGGCTGCTATGAGAAGTCTACACGCTGTCATTGTGCAAATAATTACGATGTAACTCTGCAGCTGGAACTTCAACTGTGTGATCTCCTCTATAAAAGCAAAAAGATTTAAAACAATGTTGGCATGTCATTGTGTGCGAATCCGGACTTAAGGCATAAGCTTTCACCAAGCTCGCCAGATGCATGGGACTTGCGAGTGGATGGCTCTATGGCACGTTTGAAAACGAGGTTGAGAGGTAACCCTCCAATGTACATGTACTATAATTATCATGTTGGCAATGAAATATTTAAAAAGGGAACTAGACTATTGCTTTATATTTGAAGCAATCGAACGCTGTATGCCTACGTGTGTATGCGTCCTGCACCCGGCTGGATAAGAGTTTAGTAGTGATGTGTCAACTTGCAACTAACTTTAGATGAGACCCTGGCTTTAGTTACAGACTCAACTCGGTGTAGGCTGATGGATCCTTTCTGGCAAGTCACCACCGCATTGTATCCAGCAGTGTGTACCAGCCACTTCACCGTCAGGGGTGTCGATGCTAGATAATTGGGGGGGGGGGGCACAAGCACTGTTATTCATTTGTTAGTTTTCTATTTGATTGTTCAACATTTTTCGTGTGTGTTTTTTTTTTTTTTACCTTTGGTGTAGCCTCATAGAAAATGATTTTCCCAGGGGTCCCGTATCTACAAACAGTAGCAACAATCTTTGTTATGAAAACTCCTCGCTATACCAACATAAACACTTTCGCGTGCGTGCTGAAGTACTTATACAGTTTGTGCAAGGCGCAGTTTATCTGTAGACAGTGTTGAAGGTCTTGATACCTGGTCTCCCCCCCCCCCCCCGGGCTTCAAAAGTCTTGGTCTCGAAAGGGCTGGTCTCCTGTATCCCGCTTAGGTTTGCTTAGTTTTCTGCTCAAACAGCTCTATGAAATCGGGCCCTACTTTCATCATGACCACACGGCCTCTTTAAACCTAAAACGCTACTATTAGGCCCTACTTTCATCATGACCACACGGCCTCTTTAAACCTAAAAACGCACCTGACGAATCACCAACGTATCCGCAAGTTATTACATCCATGGTTGGAGTCTGTGCCGCTCATATTCTCTCAACCCACGCTTCAGTCAGTAGGTGGCAATGTTCAACAATGGGGGAAACCATGTTCATTGTTGACCCCCAGATTTATTGATGTAAACCCACAGTATTGGTAATCTTTTCCATTTTTCTGGTGCTGAAATCAACGGAATCATGAAAAGCGACTAGCACCGTGACCCACTTTTGGTGCTCAATGGTGTGGTGGCATGGTGTACACCTCCCTGTTGTGTCTTTATTTTGTTATCAGAATCTCACTGGGAATTCTTTAGAGGATTTTCGGGGAAGGGTTCCTTGTCTTGCTATTAAATCGATCGAGTTTTACTATGATTTTTTCCCCTTCTTGTTTCCTTTTAATACGAGGACAACATCTACGTTGAAATACAAGTGTGCCCCCCGGATTGTGACTTATCTAAATTCTATGGATACTGTACTACTAGGCCTATAGTATACCGGTTTACGTATACCACCGGTATAAAAACTGATTTAAAAAAAGTTCAATTCCCCAAGCACGTTTATTCAAGTACTTACTCATAAAAACTGACCCATTTGAACTTCTTTTATTCTGTGTTAAATTTGCATCGGGGATAAAGAACATTATTATTAATTGTAATTGTTTTACCCATACACCGATGTGACTAAGTTATCTATCTAATTGATTGTTTTTCTCATCTAAAAGCACTCCACTGCATCAGCAAAGCCTTGGTGCAGTAAAGTCTTGGTGCAACAAGGCCACCTCTGAAATTACGTGTGCCCAGTGGTATGGTCTATCCGATTATGGAATATTTGTTTAATCATTTATGCATCATGAAGTGTACATTTACTTTGGGGTGAGTGCAAGTTTTTCAGCAGTTGCGTATTACCGTCTGGATGGTGAGGTTTTTTTATTGTGGCGGCTTATTACTCACTAATTATGCAACCAAATAAGCTAATTCTACCTTCGAGTATGATCATTGATATGTAAGTGAAGAATTTTGAAAAAATTATACTGATAAAGCAAGATTATAAAAAATTCGTTCAAATTAGAAAGGACGGGTGAAATCTCATGGTCGAAAATGGCGTGTATTGTAGGCCTGTAGCGGCTAATTAAGTATTAATTAGTGATCCGAATTAGCCCCCTCCAAAATTAAGTGTGCCCAGTAGTATGGTTTATCGGATTATGGAATAAAATTTCATATTTTTTGCAACATGAAGTGTACATTTACTTCACGGCGAGTGCAGTCAAAATAGTAAGTATTTGTGACAAGTGCAATACATTAACGTATGGTCGAAAATAACGTGTATTGTAGCAGCTAATTAGGTATTATTTAGTGATCCGAATTAGCCCCTCCAAAATTAAGTGTGCCCAGTAGTATGGTCTTTAAGATTATGGAATAAAATTCCATATTTTTTGCAACATGAAGGGTACATTTACTTTGACGGCGAGTGCAGTCAAAATAGTAAGTTTTTGTGACAAGTGCATACATTAACGTATGGTCGAAAATGACGTGTATTGTAGCGGCTAATTAGGTATTATTTAGTGATCCGAATTAGCCCCTCCAAAATTAAGTGTGCCCAGTGGTATGGTCTATCGGATTATGGAATAAAATTCCATATTTTTTGCAACATGAAATGAAGGGTACATTTACTTTGGGGTGAGTGCAAGTTTTTTAGCAGTTGCGTATTATGGTCTTGATGATGAGGTCTTAATTGTGGCGGCTAATTACTCACTAATTATGCAGCCAAATGAGCTAATTTGGTCTACGAGTCTTGCCATTGATATGTTAGTGAAAAAAAAGAAAAAAGAATACTTATAAAGCAAGAATTTTCTTTTAAATTCGTTAAAAATTAAAAGGAAGGTGGCCGGATATTTCACCGCCTTTTACTGCATGGATTCTAATTTTCCTGAATACGTGGCTGGCCGGCCCTTGAATACGCGGATGGGAAATCTGGCCGAATACGCGGCTAGCTTCAGTCCCGTGGTTTTGGGGCTGTCAACTGATGGCGCCCTGTACAAATTACGTCAACAACACGAATGAAGTAAAAATGGCGCACATTCCAAATGGGTGAAGTTGTTCTTAATTAAATTCCTTTAAAGCTGACTTTAAAACAAAAAAACCTGAAAGCCACTGTATTATATTTAACGCTTTTACGATGGATTCAAATGAGACGTTATTTTCGCTGGAACTGGCGGTTGAAACGTTGCGTATCCACTCGTCTACGGTCGTCTGCCGTCTGCCATCCCTGGCGTTTCGTCTGCTCGACTTCCCAACTCTGCTCCTTCACCATGTTGACCCGGAAGAGGTCCGAAATATCAAGGAGAAGATCAACCTTGGAACCTTTGGCAATATTCCAGCCCAACTCCATGAGCTTAAAGATCACAGGGGTAACTTTTGTGTCAATAAGTGCAAGTCCTGTCTACTCAAAATGAACCCAGAAACATTGCTTGCATATTTGAGAAACACCCCCCTCTACATTATGCTTATCGATATGTGGCCAGGAGTTTCAAAATTGGTCGCTAATTGTACAATTTCCTTGCAGCAAACGATGGAAGAAATTTCACGAGATATCGAGCGAAACGGCATTGACATACCATCTGTTCATGGTCATCGAGATAGTTACAAGCTGTATAATTTGATGGGCAGTGAAGTAGGATGGATTGTGTTGAGGTACCGGTTGCTCAGCATGGGTGTCAGTCTAATGCCACATATTCCAGACACTGCTATAACAAGAAGACAGAAAGAACGGGTAGATCTAGCCATTACCCCAAGAAAAACTACCAACGATGTCACCACCACGGAGGATGCAAAAATAAAGAGCAAGGAGGAGGATGTTGTTCTTGAAGATTTAGAAGTAGAAGGTCATTCGAAGAAGACGATTTCAATCGCTGTATCCACTGTTGACCATAGTTTAGACTTCCAAATGGAGAAGGCAAATCACTGTGACCAAAAAGGCACTCAGACAGCTATGACCACAAAACGTAGACATAACCAGCACCAAGTTGAAAAGTCAATGCCGCTTATGCAGAATGATGATCTTTTTGTGAACAACACCCACTGTCCACCCCCTTTGTATTTTAATACTGTCAATGAGGACTCCCCAATTACCTCGGGGATAAACATTCAAACACTAGGCAGAAATCACAGGAGGGAGATAAGAGGTTATCTTAACACAAGTAATGATGAAGATTCAAAAATTGCATGTAGTTTGAGTGAGGAGTTGAGTGCAATGTCCAGCGGAACTTGCTCCGAGGACGTCATTCATGAGGTAGAGACGCATTACACTCTGCCCTCTGAGAATCCAGCTCTGTCCCCAAGGTGGAGTGTTCGCAAAACTCATCGGAAGGTAAAAACAGAAAGCTCTCAAATTGTTGAAACTCATATTAATAAGAAGCATAGAGGAGATCAGCAAGATCGAAAGCAAGAGCGCCAAGTTCAAGGTTCGGAAACTTGTAACAGGTGTCAGATGCATCTTGATTCTCGTCATCAATCTCAGTTGCCTATCTTGGCAGCGCTGCTTCAAGAGCTGAGCTTACTCCATGGGAATGTCCTTCAGAATGAGCCTGTATCAAGAGAACTCGTTCACCAACCACCTCGAGGAAAACACAAACCTCAAGTAGAAGTTGTTGCATCTCCAAAAGGGAAAGAAAACATTCTAATTAGTAAGCCACGGTCAGTCATACAAGAGGAGAAACCCTACCGCCATAAGCATCAAGCATGCACCAAGCCCCCTGAAGGGGTACCGCGAACAAAAGGATGGTTGAGGCAGCAGCCGGTCCACAGCAAACGCAAGACCAAGCTCCACTATGGCATGACGCACTCGCAGAAACTGCGACTGAAGAAAAACAACCCAGAACTCCTCAAGGACTTGGAAATGGAAGAGGCGCAGTTGCGGACATTGCAGCTGGAGAAGGAGAACATGACAATGAGAGATGAAGATGCTTTCATCGATGAAGTCAGCAATCTCAATGTCTCAACAGAGATCGCTCATCATCCTGACGATGAGAAGAAAATTGATTACACCCAAAGGACTGAATCAGTTTCTGAAGCAGAACAGACAAAGGCGTCTTCCAAGATAATCAAACATAAGCAGATGAAGGGTTAGTTAAATTTCAATAGAGAGCAACCCCTCTAGTGTAGCACACTTGTCCACACTAGTGGGGCTGAGCAAACTGTGGCATGTATTTTTGTACGTACTGTGAAGAATTTTGGTAGGGGCCTAACTAATTTGCATTAGCCTATTATTCAGACAGCGGCGCATGGGGGGGGGGCAAGCTTAAATTTAAGGAGGCAAACATTATTTTTTTAAAGGTAATTTTGTTCTGCTGAAAAAGCATTGACTTGCCACAATGAGAGACTTACACTCAGCGTTATTCTTGAGTTGGGGTAATAAGAACAAAAAGTAGCATTAGTGTGGTTGCAATGGTTTGGGGTTAAGTTCAATTGGCCATTGGGGGAAAAAGTGAGATGCGAATTAGGGGGGGGGGGGGCAAAGAAAGTAACTGATGCAGGGGCGGGGGCAAACTCCCTTAGTGCCATCGCTGTTTTTATTATGGCTTTGATAATTAGAGGGCCGGGAATTTTATCTTTTCGAGAGGGCAAGGCCATTTTCATTTTGCAAAGAGCACTTCCTTTGGAAAATCTTAAAGTCTATGAGAAACTTTTGAAGGGGCACCGATGTCAAGACCAGAGCAAGAGAGATAATGTCCTCCTCTGTGGCCTTAGTGTAATTCTGTGCCTGTTAGGTTACAGTTCTCCGCTATCATTTGGCAATTGGTATGTTCTAAGTTCTTAGTCTGTTATGATAACCATAACCTCTAATTGTTGTTCTCTGAGGTTTAATTTGGTGGGAGGATATGGTATGGTAGGCCCCTATTCAGTTTCTTTATTGACAGGTAACTTTGCTCAGTGTTAGTCTGCAAACCTCACGTCCAGTTTTGAAAAAGTGTGTTGTTGAGAAACTCAAGGCAAGGGAATCAAACAAACAAACAAAAACAGTCACAAAGCATCCCCGACCAACCCGAAAAAAATACCCCAACTTTTTTTCTCATGTCCTTTGTTCTTTCATTCTTATGCTGCTGATTTTTTTCCCTATTCTTTGCTATTATTTTTTTTAGGGGAGATATTGTGAGTATTTTTGTTTGTTATTTTTCCTCCATTGTTAATTTGTTTATAACTTGCTGTTTTAAGCATATTACACCTTTATCTTTTGGCCACCATTTGTGTCTTGTCTCCTGTCAACCATGTCAATCATGACTACTGATTTTCATGATGTAAAAAAAAGGACCTGACTATTTTCCTTCCAGCCTCGGTTTGGTGACATTGGTTTAAATGGGAGAATACTTAAATGGCTACACCATGATAAGGTATATTCCAACAAGCTCAGTAGACAACATACTTTAACGGATTTTGACTCGTCTGCAGAGATTTCAACTTGAATTTTGTTCAGCGGCTTGTTGTTTAAAGAGGTGAAAACTGCCACTAGCCAATGACAAATATTGCTGAGCTGTTTTCTACAATCCCAGTTTATAAATATTGTTGTTATTTGTTACAATTTTCAGACCAGCGTATGCCCAGGGAGGTCTCTGATAGGGAGGGTCGTATCATGGAGCCAATCATTGAGCCACAGCGGCCATTACCTTGGCCTCGCAAACTCACAGAGGGTACATTTGTTTGGGGAGATGAAGATCACCATGCGGAGATGGAGAATCATGCAAGGGAGTTTCCTGACACACGGTTTTCATCGGTTGAACCAAAAGGTAAAGAAAGATGTGATGGAATACTTTTCACTTAGATTTTATGTATTTTTTTCTCCTGTATCAATGATTTCAGACCACGTAAAAGAAAGTTTAAGCTCATATGTTGGCTGAGCCTGGTATGGTTTCCAGAAACATACAATTTTATCAGGGCTCGAATTTGGGGTAAAATTCCACAAGACTGCAGGGCTTGTAGCTCAAAATGATTACTGGACCACAATTTATTTTACAAGACCAGAATTTTCACAAGAAAGAGCTTTCTAAACAGTTTAACATTATAAATTGTTTTAAGTTGGACAAGCACTAAAAAAAAGAATTATCTCATTTGTCTTATGGGTTAGTTTATTTTGATACTCAACGGATTTGTTTATACCCTTGCAGACTTAAATCTGTTCTGTTTATAGTAGATCTTTCACAGTGAGGTATTATTATTCAATTGAAAAACACAAGACTGCTGGACTTGTCTAGTCATGAAGTTACTGGCCCTGGGCTAAAAACACTGGCCTCGGGCCTGCAGTCCAGTGTCAAAATTTGAGCCCTGTTTATGGTAGCAGATAAGTGTGCCATTTTTAATTAAGCGCGTTTGACTGATGTTTATGGAAATTGTTGCTTGTTTGTGCAGGTTCCTTCCCAACTTAAATAACTGTTCTATGCTTACATGTATTATGGAGATTTGGTGTTTGCTCTGTAAGGAGAGATTAATGCCTACCATAAATGCAAAATGCCGGAAGCATACCCCGTTAAAATATTTATCATACCCTCCAAAAATTGTTTTTATAAATATATATATAATAATAATTTTTAAAATATAACAAGTACAAGATACAGACATAGCATCAGTATTTCTTCCACTAAACTTAAAAACTACTTTCTGGTACAGTATTTTGCAGTAGTTTGACCCAGTGTGATACATAAATCATAACCCTTCGGGCCGAATTTGCGATATAAATTCACAAGACCCCCAGGTCTTGTGGCTCAAAATGTATACTGGATCAGAAGCTTTTTGTACAAGACCAGAATCAAAATAAGAAAAAAACATTTTCTGGCAAAGTTTAACCTGAATAAGTCACTATTTTTTATATGAACAAACACCAAGACATGTTAGAAATTATTTTATCTCATTTGTGTTCACAAGTAAACTACATTACTCAACAGTATTGAAAAGTACATCATACTAAAAAAAACTAAAACACTTTTGAACATGATTTGTTTCTGTTCAAGGTATTTACACAGTCAGGTGTTGTTATTCACTCAATAACACAAAACTACTGGACTTGTCCAGTCATGTGTTTACTGGCCCAACACTAAAATCACTGGCCTCTGGCCTGCGACCCAGTGAAAAATTTAAGCCCTGACCCTTACCATAAAAATAAGATAAACAAAATGCAGTGGCTAAAATCATTCTAATTACTGTATGTTTATAACCTTGGGAAACTGCACCCTTTATAAAGAAATAATAACGTGTGGTTTAGTACTTGATAAAGAAACAGTTGTATGAACAAAGCAATTTGCGTGACTTGTGTTGATTTGCACATCAAAAATATGAAATCTGGGTACACGTTTACACTTTTACTCAATTATCAATTCTATGAGGAACTGGTAAACATCTTGGAGAGTTAAATGTATTCTGATTGGTCGAAGCCTGGTCATGCAAATTAAAAAATATTGGATCATTTGGTTAAGGCGGCCATTTTGAATTCAAAATGGCCGCCAATCAAATGCGTTTTTGCCCCTTTCTCGGTCTGAGAGCCTCACAAAAACTTTGTGTTGGTGTCTATACCCATGTTGTCAGGATCAATGAACCCAATAGGAACATTAATAAAAAACATTGGATCATTTGGCTTAGGCAGCCATCTTAAATTTCCACATGGCTGCCACTAAGCTTAATGTTCGTCTATGCGGAACATATCATCATTCATTCAACCCCAGTCGACCACCATCAAAAGTTCTGTTATTAAACCAAGTTTTGATTAGCTTAATGTTCAATAATATCAGTTTGTATTGACTGTCTTCACTGCAGTGTTGTATGACTCGAGTCCAGGACTCGGACTCGAGTCCGTCTCGAGTCCCAATTTCGGTGACTCGGACTTGACTCGAGTCACGTCTGCAAAAGACTCGGACTCGGACTCGGACTCGGACTCGAATATCGTGACTCGGACTTGTCCCCGAGGACTCGTGACTTGCGAGTCACGTATTTTCACAAACAATACCTTTTTTCAATATTAAAAACGATTCCGATGATCCGATTGTCATTCCCGGAGTGCACATGGATGGAGGAATATTAACGTCTTAGCACAAGAAGTACACTGTAGTATGGTGTTGCGAGTAATAGTGTTCGTGATTATTGTAGTAGTATACGTAGTAGATGGCACTGTACATACAGCGCGTGTATGTTCGATTTGTATGTTCAATACGCACAATAACACTGAGATGCACGACACCAATATTAATGCTGGTTATCTGTCAACGTTAACACCATAGCCACTGCTTGCGTGAAGCAATTGTGCATATTACCAGGGAAATGGCATGTCTGGTACCTGTAAAACACTGCTCGCATTATTGCACTGTGATGGCTGTGTGTTATTTGCACCAGTTTCCACACATGGTCAACACGCACACGCGAAACTTGGTCAGGAAACTTTTTTAATCATGGCATCCGCCGTTCCGCTCCGTATCGTTTCTTTGACAATTACCAAAGGTGTCCAGTGTCTTTAAGGATTAAGTTTTTAAGAATTTAAGGATTTAAAATGATTTTTTTCTCTTCAAAATAACCAATTATATACTGATTTATTTATTTCAGAAAGGTAGGTAGCCAACAAGGTTTATGGTTTAGAGAAAGTTTCTTTAAATTTGTTAAAAAATTAGTTTTTTTAAAATTAACCTTTCTGAAATAAATAAATCAGTACATAATTGGTTATTTTGAAGAGAAAAAAAATCATTTTAAATCCTTAAAAGATATTCTGGATAAGGGGCAAGGAGTTAAACCTCAAATAAAATTGAAACTGCAGGTACAGAACTTTGTTTAAATTAAATGTGTTTTATTTTGTCATTTCCAATGCTTATTTTACAACATTTGGTTAGCAATCAATATTTAAACAAGTGACTCGTGACTCGGACTCGGACTCGGACCAAGTGACTCGTGACTCGGACTCGGACTCGGACCAAGTGACTCGGGACTCGGACTCGGACTCGGACCTAATGACTCGTGACTCGGACTTGGACTCGACACAGGTGACTCGACTACAAAACTGCTTCACTGTCATTGTATATTGTTGCAATGCATACTTCGCAATTCAGCCTGAAATTTACCATCTTGCAGCTGCAGCGATCCACAACTTTGGGTTTTGAAAATAGTTGCGACTATTCAGGTAGTGAATTTCACTAGTAGACCTAATGCAGAAATTGAACTTGTTGTCTTGAGGACACCATGAATGGTAAAAGCAGTCTAAGAAGTGTGTCCTTTGTTGTTCATTTCTCTACTGATTGTCCGACTCTGTCAAAGAGAGAATGAGAGGAGAAAATATAAAACAGTCCATTGCAGACGGCGTAATTTTCCCAATGTACCCAAGAATCTAGAAATATCAAAAACTATTAGAGAAATGTGCCAGAAAAGATGGTTGAAATAGATACCAAAACCAACAATACATCTGCTGCAAAGTATTTTGAAATTTTTCCTAGGAACAAGTTACCTAGGAACATACGGAAAAATGGACTGTACATAAATCTTGTCTTAAAACTTATGGGTTTTTTTTTTAAAGAATATTGCTAGTTTTTATTACAGGCTGGTTTGGAAATATTCCAACCATTGCACTCATTAACATTCATTATTTGTATAATAATAACCACCCCACAAGACTTCCATGCAGTCCATACAACAGTAAGGACAATTGTACAGCAGACTTAGCTTTTTAGTTCAGTGCAAAAAAATGCCCTACATCTGGCAACCATAGAATTCTGAGTTTTTTAATGGACATTGGGAACAAGATTTTGGACAACAATATGCTTCTAGAAGCAAATCTCTTTGTGTGAAACCACTTTACCTTATCTGTGATGCTGGAAGCCATTTTGGCAATGAATACCAACCTTTGAATAGAAGTTGCACATAATTTGTGACCTCTACTAATGGTAGTCAGTTTAGCATCAATAGTATGTCTTTGTGAAAAAGAAATATGTTTAATGGAAAATGGAAAAATTAAACAACAGTAAGGACAATTGTACAGCAGACTTAGCTTTTTAGTTCAGTGATTTTTAACACTGCGACCAGCTTCACATTAATCATGCCGTTCTTGTATTACGTGATTACCCAAATTTGATGCACTGCATACATGTACAGTTTATACAGAAGAAGTTTCTGAGCCAGTCTGCCTTGGTTTAATGGTTTAATGAGTTTAATGGTTTTCTCTTTTGTGCACCACTTGAAAAGAAAATGTTCAGAACTTTTTCTTGATTGTTCGGTGGCTTAGGGCAACATTTTTGCAAAAACGTGACAGGCTGGATTAAAGCACCAAATTTTGTACGGTTATTTTATAGGTCCCATAGAATCATTCTAGAGGGGGTGTCCGGTTTGGGTGACCTACATCAAGGTCAGGCTGAGGTCAAAGTTCATGTGGTATTATAATACTGCCTATCAATTTTTCACCAATAGAGGGCCACTTTCGCATATCATTAAAACTTATAACAAATGACCATGCAGCTTCTATTTCAGACACTCAGGCAAAGCTATGTGGAAAAAGTTGATCCCTTTAGTTTACTGACCTGGAGATGACAGACCGGGCACCCCCTCTATATATGCTTCTATGGGACCCCTAAAACAAGTGTGCAAAGTTTGGTGCTTTAATCCGGAAACAAATTAAAAACTAAATATTGAAAATAAATGCAAGGGGTAGAAAAAATGCCCTACATCTGGCAACCATAGAATTCTGAGTTTTTTAATGGACATTGGGAACAAGATTTGGGACAACAATATGCTTCAAAAATCTCTTTGTGTGAAACCACTTTACCTTATCTGTGATGCTGGAAGCCATTTTGGCAATGGATACCAGCCTTTGAATAGAAGTTACACATAATTTGCGACCGCTACTAATGGTAGTCAGTGTAGCATCAATAGTATGTCTTTGTGAAAAAGAAAAATGTTTAATGTAAAATGGACAAATTCAAGTGAACTTCACCATAAGTTGTATAATGTTATAAGCAAGATTGGGTAGATAGTTAGATACATAGATAAAATGGATAAAATAGATTAAGCGACCTTAATCACTACATGTATTACTAGCTAAAAAAAACACAGAGAGAAGAAAAGAAGGAAGGTTCAGTTTTAGATGTGGGAGGAAAACCCCAGAGAATTAATCCGGAGAAAACCCATGCAATCAGGTAGGGACTGAAAACCCAATCCACATAGTGCCCTCAATGGGATTCGAACCAGGGTCCTAGAAGTGGAAGGTGAAAAAAAGAAACCCATTTGCCAACCCAGCAATAATTTAAGCTTCACATAGTACTTTCGATAGATGTTTTTAATTTTGCATCGAGGATAAATAATATTATTATTCCTTTTATTTGCCCTTACACAAATGAGTGTTAAAGCACTGTATACTCAGCACAAGGGTTTGAATCCCACCCGAGTAATATACTTGTGGATCTTTCCAATGAATTCATCCCAGAACAAATTGTCCTGAGAACCATAAAACATCCCTAAACATATTTAAATTTGACGAGTCAAAATAAGGGGTTTTTATGTTCAATTTTTGGGGTGTTTAAAGAGCAGCATTTCAACCTAAGAATTTTACACCAATGAATAAAAAAAAACATCTAAAACTTAACCTTCCTTCTTTTTCTTCTCTATGTGGTTTATTTAGCTAGTAATACATGTAGTGATTAAGGTCGCTTAATCTATTTTATCTATTTTATCTACATATATCTAACTATCTACCCAATCTTGCTTATTGCATTATACAACTTATGGTGAAGTTCACTTTAATTTTAACATTTTACATTAAACATATTTTTTTACAAAGACATACTATTGATGCTATACTGAATACCATTATTAGAGGTCGCAAATTATGTGTAACTTCTATTCAAAGACAGTTTATCCATTCTGATTGGTCAAGAGCTAATCAAATGGCCATGTTTAAACGTGCGATATAAACACGGTAAGAAGTGTTTAAGCATACGCGTCTCGCGCAATCCTATGCGGGCGTTAATTTACTCGTAATGCAATCAATAGATACTGGTACTAAATGTAAAATCTATTAGTGTGTGCGCGGACGCACAACCGTTGAGTGTCGCGCACTTTTTGACCCTTCGCGAAATGGAGCCTAAAGGACGCGACAGGAATTGAAAATTTCAGACAAGTTTTTACAGATTTTCCAACATTATTACGCTTTTTAACAAAAGGGCATTTATGAATGGGAATAAAAGAGTGGTGACTCAGTCTTGAACGTTTGTTTAAAACCTTGATGGGTCGAGGCCGTGCGATAAAGGACCTCGTCTTCTGCTCAGTCCTTTATCGCACGGCCACGACCCTGCCGGTTTGAAACGAACATTCAAGACTGAGTCACCACTCTTTTATTCCCTTATTCAAAGGTTGGTATTCATTGCCAAAATGGCTTCCAGCATCACAGATATGGTAAAGTGGTTTCACACAAAGAGATTTTGTTGTCCCAAATCTTGTTCCCAATGTCCATTAAAAAACTCAGAATTCTATGGTTGCCAGATGTTGGGCATTTTTTCTACCCCTTGCCTTTATTTTCAATATTTAGTTTTTAATTTGTTTTACACCATTGAGGGTGGAAGTAAACTGAAGAGTACATTTTGGATACTGCTACTGCTATTGTTTACAAAAGTGCAGTGTCTGGCATTCATGGTCTTTGGCTGTCTTTTAAGAGCTGGTCATGCCAGAGTCAATACGTTTAAGGAATAATGGGAGCGATTTAGTGGGTATTTTATTACGTGGTAGACAATTTTTGAAAAGTTAACAAAACAGGTAAAAATAACACATGTGTTTATCATACATCAATGTCACAGGTTAATGTTAAAAACATCAACCATTCACTAACAGGTGCTTACTGGTCAGATGAAGTTACATTCATACACTCAAAAAATAAGTTAACACATTTAAAAAAATATATTATTCACATCTGCAAGGAAGAAATAGTAGGCGTTATAAGCAAGCACCTTCAAAGTTGCATAGATTTTAGTGCAGTGGCGAAGTGGTGTTTACTAGCCCAAAGCAGTTTTACTAGACAACGTACACCGGGCTAGTATAAAGGGTGAGCCCTGCTAGCTTTGGCTCGTTTGGTCACTGTTTTCAAAATGTGCTATTATTTTTAAACACAATCAGACGCAAGCCATCCTGCGAGCAACATTACGAGTCCACGATTCCTGGGCTTTAAAGATTCAACCCAACCTGTATCAGAAACTAGCTTAAATTACAAGTTTGGTCATGACAACTGCAAAGGCTGGTTTCGCAAAATAATAATTACTGTTTGGCATTTGAAATCTGTATCAATTCATGTACTGTACATTTAATTGATGCAAATAATTTTAGTTTCTAGGGGATTGTACCATGGATCTTTAAAAAAAAATCAGTCTAGTGTGTTAGTGAAGAGTCACTTTGTAACCTTTTAACATGCAAGGACCGGGCAATGATTTGTTTGTTGGAAATGGAAGTGGTCACTATCAAACATTCTCAGAGTGTTTTTTAACATTGTATGTGTGGTGTTTTTTGTTTATTTATTTAGACTTGAGCAGCAGTGACAAGAGTGCCAGGAGCATAGACGTGTATCTACCAACTGCTTCTCTGCAGGAGTCTGACATAGACAGCCTCAGTGATGATTCTAACTACACAGGCTACTCCTCCTCCAGTCTCATCCAGCGTCCCAAGACAATCCAAGTTCCTGGTATCCCATCAGAGGGTATGAACCAGGTAGATGTAAGTCATGCCAAGGAGGTGCCCAATGTTCAATACTCCGATGATTTCATTGATTCAGACCGCTTCACGTCAACAGGGGAGCAAGAATTGGAACCTCTTGCATCCAATAAGTCAGAGTCTTATCATTCAGCCCAGTCAAGCCTCTCATCAAGCAGTTCAAGAAGCACCTCAAGGTCGCAGACATCTCAAGTTGCACTAAATCCTTTGACCTCTTCGATGCCTTTGTCCAATGACGTAGCAACTAATCTCCAGAAGAGGCGCCTGAGTATTCCGAAACCCAAACTCTCCAGCATCTCTCCAGTGCCTGTCAGGAGGACTTCCAAGACCTCGACTCTGTCTGTCAATACCGCAACAACTCTTGATCCTCACAAAGACACTGAGCGCTCCCCAACACCCCCTACTCCTAAACCAAGACCATCTCTTATGAGGTCCTCAAGCTTGTTTTCGGAGGATTCCCGCATTCGGTCCACTATTCCTTCCTCCGAGTTCAAGACAGAGGATTCTCAGGATGCAGATTGGACAAATAAGAATGATTCAGAGGATAACTACACTGATGATTTCAGTGATTCAGACCATGAGAGTGATCAAAGTAATCAATTTTAATCAAGGGGTAATTCTTTGGTCTCTTCGTTCAGCTGGATGGAATTTAAGCTCACATATGCATTACAACAATCTGAGAGAGAGTAACTCTATTACTAGTAAATTTGTTGGTACAATCATGTGTAAATCTCTTTTGGAAGGATTGTTTTTCCTTGAAAATAGGTGTTGTTGTGATCGCAACATTTTGAACAGTATACATTGCTGGTTTCTCTTGAAGACAAGCACAGTAAACAATTTGAAATGTCGAGACCACAACAATGGCGCTTTTCAAGGCCAGAATCCCCAAAGTATGAAATGCATTGTCTGTTAACGTTTGAGTGAATTTATCCAGTATTTTTCACCATTTATTTAGGGGCCTTTTGTACATGTATGTGAGTGACAACCAAAATGATGGTCAGTTCATAAAACAAATTACCCTATGGTAAGGTAATAGTTGTGGCAGGCCTCAAAATAACCCACGGCACCCACAGCAATTGCTGTGGTGCCCTGTGCTTTTGCCGTGGTGCCCTTTGCAAGGTTCCAATACATATTTACATTTTCCTCTTAGGAGTGCCCCTTGCCAGAGGAAAATTGCCGTACCCATTCAAGAGCAAAGTTCAAGGCCTGTTGTGGGATATTATACAAATAATGAATGTTTATGAGTGCAATGGTGCGAATATTTTCATGAGTTGAAAGATGGAATGTTCTTTTCAAAGAGGCGGAGCCGAGTTGAATGGAACATTCCATCTTTCAACGAATGAAAATATTCTCACTATTGCACGAATGAAAAACATTCATTATTTGTTTTATGTAACATCCAAGTAGATCTTTGTCATTTTGATTGGAGGATACAACTTTCAAAACAAACAAAGCGTATAATATTTTATTGTGACATTACACTCATTTCTTTTGGTTCGGCTTGTTTGGATTCAACAGTGACTAAGTGCGTTCTGTACTGCTATTTTGAGACACGCGGGCGCCGTAATGTAGTATGTGCCTTGCAGTAACTGTACTGCATTATCAAAGACACGCGCACGCAACAATGTGGTACGCACCGTTGCAATAGAACAAATCGGATGGAACGAAAAATGCACGGTGAATGACGTAGCGTGCAATGGTACGTTTATTTGCTATCACGTGACGGACAATCCTCCAATCAAATGGCAAGGATCTGCTTGGGTGTTATATAAAATGTTATAGTCAAGTTAATACATGATTAAACATAAAGACAAACTGAGTAGAAATCTTATTGATCTTCTGACTAACTAGGCCCAATTTGATGAAGCTGTTGAGCCCAAGATATTGCTAAGCACAGAAAACTTTTGCTCAAGGGAAATGGTCAATAGTGTGTTATGTATATGCAGGACTGTGTATGTGGCTTGCCATTGGTTCTCTGTTAATTTTCTACGTTTCAAAAGCTTTATGAAATTGGGCCTAAAAGTCATTAAAAAAAAGGTCTGATACTTCACGTAGAGGCACTGGGGGCACTTGCCTTCATGCCCTTGCTTGTTGCCTTGGTGCCCCTTGAAATGTTCCTTTGGAAGTTAAAATTTCCCTCATGGAGGTGCCCTTTGCCATAAGGAAATTACCTTGCCCTTTGGAGAACAAAGCACAGGGAAAAGAATGTCAAAATTTCCTCTGAATTGAAACATTTTTATGTCTGCCTGGGTGAAACCATAGAGCTTGCTCAATGGTGAAACAATGGGCTGGGTTTTCTTCCGAAAGGAAATCATGCTCGTTGATCTCAACGGGGATGTTTCCCTGAAGCTCCTTGCAATCTATACAGCTCCAGGGATTATCAAAAAGATGGAAATGGCATCATTTCAACGTACCTCCTAAAATGTGGATCCCAGTTTCAGACCCTTTTGTAATGACGTTCATCCCTGAAAGCATCGGACCAGCCACTAGGATCCTGGTTACTAGATTCAAGTGGCATTCATTTACAGTATTAAAGCTTACTGTAAATGAATGCCACTCAGATCTTGTGACCAGGATCCTCTATAGTACTTTTTTTCTAGTGACAGAAGGCCGTAAGCAATAATGGCTCCTGACAAACAAACAAAAACATATGGCAATAATATTGGTTGCTCAATTGACCCCAAAGTTATGTTTTCACGTTTCCATGCAGAATTTAACCTTCCTGTAATGACTTTTGAACATGGCAGAAAACTGGTTGAACTTTCATGCTTATAGTTTTCTTGAAACACAATATTTTGCAGAGTAATTCCTTACACCCTTTCACCGGTAAGTTTGGCATTGAACTTATTTGAAAGAAAAAATCAAGAATTGTTTTGTTGTTATGGTAAAAAAAAAATTAAAAACACACATTTAACATATGTAGTTTTTTGCAAAGGCCAAGCAATTGAGATGGTTTAAATTCCATGAACTTTAACAGTTTTTCTTAGTGTTACAGTTTTCACACAACCAGAAATGCAGACTCCTTTTGTTTTTTGTTTTTTTAAAGACCTTGAACTTGAATTTTTTTTGCATCTTATAAATTAATTTTATCAGAGCTCACAATAAGTCCTGTACATTTTATTAAAAGAATTGTTTAGAGTGAGTATATATTGAGGAAAGTATTAATTACCCCCAAACTATGTAATTTAAAGAAGTTTTCGGGGGGATGTCATCATAATAAATCCTTTGATATTTTAAAACTAAATAAGTTGGTCACTTCATGTGCATTTAAGTCTGTGGAGTCACAAGAAAACTAACTTGGAAGACCTACTCATTCTTACGCTAAACATTTACATAGTGGAAGGAAATCCTTCCTTAATTAACTTAATGCCAAGAACATTACTTTTCTCCAACTGGCTGTATTTCACTAGCAGGGCTAGAATTTGGAGGGAAAATCCACAAGAGTGCAGGGCTTGTAGCTCAAAGTGTTTACTGGACCAGAACTCTTCCTACAAGACCAGAAAGAAAAATGAGAAGAACTTTCTGACGCCTGGACACTGTTGCATTTAACATATTTAATTGTTAACATTTTTATTTTAACAAGCACTAAGGCATGTTTGGGAAGTTTTATCTCATTGTCTCTTTATTGGTATTCAATACTCAACAGAACTGAAAGACATAGTCATGGGACTCAAAGTCAATATCTGAACCTAATTTGTTATTATTATTACACAGTGAACTATTATTACCCAATTGAAAAACACAAGCCAGCCGGACTTGTCAAGTCATAGGTTTACTGGCCTGACACTAAAATCACTGGCCTCGGACGTGCGAGCATTCAATCGAGTGACTTGCGATTTCGACAGTAAAATGGGTTGAGTTTTTTAATTCTCTCATCACAATAGCACTTTTGTTGATCTCATGGGTTGGTTTCTGTCCAATCTGTAATATGAATCACGTCTTGAGTTTTCACAATAACTTCCAAAGTGCACAGAAAAGGTTGTACAGTACAATTGTGTTTGTTATTAGTTTCCGATTCTATGAAACTGCACTTCAGTTGTTGAATTGTTTGCTATCCGTGGCGTGGTATTTCACCTTTTCAACTCGCCATAGTGTTATTCACACAATGAACTTTTATGAACTTGCAACAATAAAATGCGGTCCAAACTTATGCACCCTTCGATTTAATTCCTGGCCCACTCGGCTGCAGCTATCGCGGCCGTTGACCTTCAGCATCAACGTTGAAGGACATGCCTGATCAATCTGCTGCCACGCCCCCAAAAGACCCAAATATTTAGTAAGAACTTATACCGGTTGGCAGGAATGGTCGGCAGGAATGGACAGTATAGGCTTTTGGCAAAAAGGACACAGGACAGTATCTGGCAAGAAGTTAACGGACATTATTTGGCAAGAAGTTAACGGACTGTGTTTGGCAAGAAGTTAACGGACTGTGTTTGGCAAGAAGTTAACGGACTGTGTTTGGCAAGAAGTTAACGGACTGTGTTTTGCAGATGGAATGGACAGTATTTGGCAGGAAGTTGCGCTTAGCAACACGTTCTGCCATGATCACATTGAAATCACAACTTTTAGGCTATCTCAAGTAAATTTAACGCAAGTTTAATGTAAAGTATGAAACTGTAAAACGTTCACAGAAATTAACGGGAAATATGTTATTAAATCAGAGAAAGTTAATGTTGACATACAAAATACGTTCTGTAACAGGGAGACTTTTAGTAGTGTGATCCCTGGCAGTTACACGGCAGTTAAGGTTGAATGGCTTTTGACTGGCACCCCAAACAAAGATATTGGTAAAATGTGGAGACCGCCAACTTTAGGGATAGATAGCTCAGTTAATCCGGAGGTCCTTGGTTCAAATCCCGCTCTAGTCATTTTGTTCTATATGTTTAACCCAAAATTATTTTACAAAATGCAAGTGGCAAGTATGATTTAAGATGGCGGACTTTTCATGGACTTCTACTAACTAGGCTCGCAGTCGCAGTCGTGATGGGGCAATGCATTTTCATGAGGAAGCTTGTCTGATTAAAATACATTTTGAATGTTGAATATAACTTTGTTTTAAATGTTTTTAAATTGCTCGATTTGGACATTGACGCTGTCAGCGCCGTAGCGAAGGCATTTTCGTTGGGGGGTGTGGAAGGAAATTTGCCGACTGAAGTTGAGAAACATAATGAGCAAAATTAATTTTCCCAGTATCAGCGTCAAACGCCAACGCGTTGCAACGTCACGGAACGAAATCACGAACACCGAAAACGACTAATGTAACGGCTAATGATTTTATTAACGATGTGCATTCCTATACGCATTGTGTTTTAAACTTGTTTGACTCACATGCGTGGATGACTGAGGGACGGTGATTGTGGGTTTCACAACCTCCCTCTTGTAAAGTAAGAAATCACTGTGGTCTGGATATGTTAATTACAACTGCAGTTTGTAATAAATCGGGTTTCTGCACGAAAGTTGGAAAACTGCAAGAACTTCGGTGTCCTTTTTAATCAAGTGAAGCTACATCAAATCGCTACGAATCTCTCATCACTACCCTTATACTACTAAAAATAAAATTACTACTGTTGCGACGATTGTGTACAACCCTCCCTCTCCGGCACAGTATATTAATGATGACCATAACCAATAACTAGTTCATGTTGTTCGTTTTATCAAGTCGGTTTTAAAGTTACTTGGGATTTTTTTTCCTCAATTAATTAACCTCACACATTTAGTTTTCATAAGTAATGTACTTGTTCCATGGAAATACTTTGAATGCTGGTGCTGTCTTTAGTTACTGAAAATATCCAAAGATAATTTCCAACTTGCCTCATATCTGACCTACGTCCCAGTTAAGTTATTATTAATTTATTAATGAAAAAGTTTACGTCATCCGCAACCATATTCCTATACGAATAAAATAACTGTCTAAACATAATAGTATGGTTATCGATGCAGTTATTTTGACTTTGCATAATTCATTGACTGAAAATAGTTACGATCGAAAAACAGGATATTGTTGGAATCCTCGCATCGGCGTTGTATTACATCAGCAATATGACGATCGGCAAAAAGCAATCGGCATGATTGTATTACAATTTGTTAACAAAAACTGATAACGACGATCGGCAACCAAAATATCCGGCAAATCTTCAGAGAGCCTTGAAATACAATACATTTTCAGTCGGCATACCAAAAAGTCCAGATTTGCTGAGTGATTTCTTTCTTTCTTGAAGGGCCTGATCGATCTCTTGCATGTTTCATTTGATGTTTCATTTGCCGACTGAGGCTTCAAATGCCGACTGAAGCAAAATATTGGGGGGTGTCACCCCCCCCCCCCCCACACCACACCCCCGGTCGCTACGGCGCTGGACGCTGTACCTTTCGATGATGAGAGATTTTATTCACGGCTTGCACATCGTTTTGCTGTTTCACATGCAACAAGTAAACTGCACCGTTCGCTACCCGAGCAAGTTCTGGTGTTAACCTTATGTCAATTTGCCGTTTAATCACGCATGCGTTGTCAGTGTTTCACTCAAACGCGTTTAGTCGATTGATTAGTCAAATGTGGCAACCAACATGGCAACGACGTATCGAAGAGGGGAAAGAATGTGTTGGCCATTAAACAAATACTTTCATAATATAGTGCAATTAATATTGCTTACCTTAATAATTGACATTGACATATTATTTAATTGGTAAAAACCTACTGCTTATCGTTAAACCCATTGTTTGTGTGATTAGAAAAACTTTCTCGATCACCTAACCAAAACGCAATCTTGATAAAGTGACGTAACTTTGTTAGTTAACTAGAGGAACAGTGCTCTGGAGCTAGGTTGATCCAGTTGGACTAGCTAGTTCAACCATGCAGCGTCCGACCGAGTGGGATCGAGATCGACTATGGTTAAGTCTAGTCGATTCTAGTCAGCCACCCGAACTTGCTCAATGGCGAGTCTGGTTTCACGTCTAGGCCGTTTAGTGCTACTAATGGCTCCAAAGTCTGCATACGCTTGTGAATACGACAGAATGTTAAATAATGATATTGTGAGTCTTTGCAAAACATGAGAAAGGCGATCCCTTTTAGTCTTAAAAGGTTTCTTGCATAAAAGAAAAAACTATATTTCAATATACATGCCCTGTGGCTGTCTGGTAAACATGGAGCCACAAAGATTAAAACTCTGTGTAAAATGGGCGAGTTGTTTACCGTGGAATTACTTCAGGCTTACGTTTTGTACGACAACTCGAACTTTGGTTAAACTGTTTTAATGGCAGATGAAGCGATTGTAACTCCGTTGTGCGATATCTTAAAACCCTACAATAGATCGAGAGTCTTGTCTAAAGGGAAGGTATACGTTTGGTAATCACTCTAAAATATGGTATGGCAATTTAAAAAACCTTACTTGGTTAGAACTACAGCAGCTTTCGATAGTGTAAAGCATTTTGAGAAACATTTCAATTCAAAATAATGTGGTTAGGCTATGGAAAAAGGTATCATTTTTTATCCCCCCAAAAAAATTTGAATCTGAGAAACGTTTCTGTCAGAAGCGTTTCTCAGATTGTGTATTCCTACTAGGGATTATTCTTCATGAGGGACACATTCGCTCCGAATTTTCGTCGATATCTAAAATATGCGACCACTTTTGATTTTTTTTTTTTTTTTTCCAACTAGACCCAATTGGATATTTTCAACTACATCCAAAAAATTTTTTTTTTTACCAACTGGTCTGACAGCCCATTGGTCCGACAGCTTAATAGTCCGAAAGATTGATGCCGATCATTGGACCATTGAGCAAAAAAGTAGTTTATACCCATTGGGCTGTCCAAAAACTTATGGGGATATATTATATCCTACCCCACTCGAGGGGTTTACACCAGTGCAGTTAACTAACTCTAAATGCAGTTGGTGACATTGGAATAATATAAATATTGTTTTTCCAATTGAACCTGTTGGGTAATAGCCCTAACATTTCCAACTGGAAAAAAAATATTGGTGAAATTTCCAATTGGTAGAAACAAATTCCAACTAATTTCAATTCAATTAAATCATTAGATTTCCAATTGAATTGAGTTGGTCTAAGATTTTATTCGAATTGGAAAATCAGTATTCCAATATAAACCAAGTCGCTGCAACCCAATACCAACTCAATCCAATTATTTCCATCAACTGGATATCCAATTGGAATGAATTAGACTTTTTGGTAATAAGGGATAGCTCAGTTGGTAGAGCACCTGCACGTTAATCCTGAGGTCTCGGGATCGTTTCTCGCTCTGGTAATTTGTTTCTTTGTTCAACCCAAATGACTTTTTTCATTTGAAAACAACTAACAATCGCAACGTCACCAACCCACCTGCCTTGAACGCGGTAACTTAAGTAATGTACACTAAACAAGTCTTTGTCCCGAAATGAGTTACTGTCATTTATAGGAATATTGTCCCACAGAGAAAAGGCAGACAATGTTCACCGGAATTCCAAATGCTGAAATCGGCCCCTTTGTGATGCTAAATTTCTAGCGGCTGTCGGTGTCAGCCGGATTAACACTGCACTGTACGGCCACTGCGGCACGGCACACGGTATAGTTACGATATAGGCCTACCGGTTGCGCCTCAGTTGTCAAGTGTAATTTTTCATTTTGGGAGGCTTTATTATGCGGTAAAGTGTCGAGGAGATCTGGATTTTAAGTTGGGGTGGATTGTGTGTTTGGCAATCATTTTGAAACATGGACGGACTTGACTCAGTTCGGTTTGGGTTAAAAGTGCTACTGTTATTTGTGGGAGTTCTGAGGCCACCGCCGACTGCACATTGCCAGGGTAAGTTAGTACAAACATGGTACAAACACTTGGAAACTTGAGTTCGTTGGTTCATTATTTGAAACACAATCGTGGTTGTCGTAGGCTCTCAACTACGCAATTGAAATTTAATTCAAACTCAATGTTAAGAATTGCCACACTTTGGCAAACGACTCCCCCATCCAACACTTACTTTGTCATTCACTATGACCAGACATGTACATGTACAGTGTATTCATATCAGATATAGTTACGTTTTGGGTCAATCTAATGAGTGAATAACAAATGTAAAGCATAACTTTATCGTGCTTTGGGCCACTCTTTAGGGTTAAAATTCAATTGGATCATGTTCTTTATCTCAATGTATCATTTCGAACATTTACGTGTTACTGAGATATTAACTCTGAAAGATGAACTAAAAATCAAACAACGTTGCGACAGACTAGTCCTTGGAATTTTTCGTCCGCAAACCCTTTTTTGGTTTGATTTTGTGGACTTATCACCAGGACCATATACTGGAGCAACACCTAGGTTATCATAGAATTAAACTACTAAGGGTTTGCACGTTATTCTTCTATTACACGTTATTCTTCTATTATCACGTTATTCTTCTATTACACGTTATTCTTCTATTACACGTTATTCTTCTATTTCGAATGGTGTCCTCGGCCAGTGATGTTGGCAGAGTTGTCCCAAAATCTCCCCGTCCCTCATATCATGCGTGTAGATATTTTATCTGCTGTCGCAAACACATTGTCCCTTCCTTTTAAGTACGTTGACATAAGTCAGGTGACCGCGACTTCTATTCTTAGTCTGGAAAGTTCACTGCAGTGTGACGATAGCAGTGCCTTGCAAACCGGACTCTGCTTGTGCAGATTTTGGCAATAAGCTTATGGGAAACCTGAGATAAAGATCTCAGTAAGACGTATTTAGCATAATCTCAATTCTGAGGTTTCACGAAGGGACCCTTATCTTTGACTAATCACTAATGACAATTAGCCAATATTTTAAAAGAAGTCAGTTAGTCAGTGGAGAGGTTAAACTTTTACAGAATCATATGAGAGGTGTTTAATCTGCAAGTATGGCTTTAGTGCTGCAGATTTGAAGTTTCAAGCTGATTGACGCACATTGTAAAACATAAATCTCAAACATAGCTTTTTGACATAAGTGGCTCTTCGTAAAAACGGTGGCGTTGTTAAGTCACGGAAAGTGCGGATAAAACGAGCTCATTCCACACATTAAAAAAACCCAAGTACAATTGCTAGTGTGGAATTAAACACGGAAAAAGGACCCACTCTGAATGTTTTTGTTTTCTCAAGGTTAAAGAAATACAGGTCTAAATAAAATATTACACAATGACCGGAGTTAAGCTATCAAACATTGATTTAGGTTTACTATCGTTGGGTTATTGTTACTCAAAGGGGAAAAGTTACCGAACCCGACAGCAATTTTTTTTTCTTTATTATGTTTAAAAATAGTATAGAATTATCCACAGAGCGATGATTGGGTCTATTTATGGGGAAAATGGTGACGTTAGATTGAGCATTTCCGAGTCCCCAAAGTAGCAAACTTTTTGGTTTCCGTTTATACAAGATTGTTAAGTGTAAAACCTGAAAATACAAATGAAAATTTCGTCATTATTCCGAATGAATATATAAATTCTATGTGTTCCTGCAAGTCCATATAGGGGGCCTATCGTCCAGCTTTTGCAATAAACGGTTCATTTGGGGGACCTGGCTATTTCCCTTTCATTTGATTTGAGTGAAAAAAGAATAGTTGCTTTATCGAAAATGCCTATCCTGGCCCCGGTCTTGTTTTATATGATGCTCTGATGGGCTACTATCCATCTATTTAGGTTTTACATTGAGTAGCCTAACAATGGGGAAAATGGCGAAGATTCAGTAAAGGTTTGCATTTTTCTGAGGCAAATTCAGTCAAATTTACAAAAATAACAATTCTTGACCTCGTTCGTTTGTCCCTAAATTATATAGGAGGGTACAGGTCAACACGATCCGAAATAAACTCGGTCCCATGCAGCTCAACTCGGACCAAAGTTAACTGCGGTCTGAATGGGGAAGCGCGTGCATTTTGGGACTGTCCTTGGCCAGCTCTGTCTGACTGTTTGAAGCCCCGAAAGTGCACGTTTTTAATACAACCGAAGCGATGGTTTAGAAAAAGGACACACTACAATCAACCCCCTATACCGTTAATCATCAATCAACCGTCATCAGTGTCATGAGTACTTTCGGTACTTAAGACATCACATCATTTGAAAGCATTCTCTGCATCAAGTTGGGGGCAAAACGCAACTTGACTCGACCCAAAGCTTCCAAGTTGGGTTTATGGCTGAATAAAACTTAGTCTTTAGGAAAAGAACATCATTGAGGAAAACGTATTCACATCCTGATTTTATTAAACACAATGAAACATTTGCTCAACTTCGGTGGCCAGGCTTTAGTGAAAGCAATAAAGAAAGTTAAAATTTTCACAGGGAATTTGTGCACGTTCACACCAGGCTTATTTCGATCGAGGAAGTGTGATTTTTATATCATTTGAGTTTTATTTTTTAGGGGATCATCAAGCGGTGTTTTCTCAACTTTGACAATATTTCGGAAGGAAAGTTTCTCTCGACTATTGGTGGTTCTGGTGAACTTTATAATCAGATTGAAACTAATTATTTAGTTTTTCGATAGCTACTAATCCTGTAGGCCTACTTTATCTTTAAGTTTTGAAAATAGTTTTTTTTTTACATTTTTTATCTGACAATGTCAATCCATATTCCTACATAGTACCCTACCTTTATGGATGTCCGGACAATATCACAACGGGCACGGAGCAAGGCACGACGTATGCAATCGTTACATGGTATCCCCCAATTGCACTGGGTGGAACAAGTACAACGACCGTCACGCAAGTCACCAACCACATGTCCGGAGATGCCTTCGACATCGGGGTTACAACTGTGATCTACACGTTGAACGACAACACGTTCCACGTGACGATTAATTGCTCATTTGTCATTGAAGTGAAAGGTAATTCTTGTTGACTTTCCCTCTGTAATATTGTTTACTCGACAAGACCAAATAATTGTCCTACTGCAACATGTAGTTTTAGCTTGTCATTTTCCGTTGGGGGTGTTGAAAAGTAAACAATAAAGTTATTTTTCTTGAAAGAAGTTGCATCGGATTTTTGAATGTTGAATTGCTTATAAATTGTCCACAATTGCACTTCAGTTTCATAGCTATATCCAGGAGCTGCGGGCAAGGTCGTTGGAAGCACTGGCGTAAATCACAGGGGATCGGGGAGGGGGGATGCAGCTTTAAAAAAACCCTAATTTTTTGACTCGCGGGATGGCCCATAGTGACCAACCCCTCTTCCGAATCGCCGATGCCGTGGAATCACAATACATCACGATGACCAATTCACAAGGAGCAAATTTCAATTAGAACGAAGCGAACGACATGTCAAATTTGTATATTATGTAGAACGAAATAAACTTATCGTGCTGCAGAATTTATTTTTTTTAACAATAACGCGCAAACAATCAATGGTGCCATAAAAAGGACGTGCACGAGGCCCACCCCCAATTCAAATCATTCAAACTAAGTTTCAAATATAATCCAGAAAGGGCGTGCACCAGACAACATCGCCATTTGAAAAGATTGTTTTTGTTTTTTCACTGAATCACCTTTTCAGAAGTAGAAACTGCGTCTGTGACGTATGGTTGGTTGAGCGGCAAGAGACATTACCGTGCATTTTGGGGGTTTAACGAAATAAGTAAATTAATGTGTGTCCATAAATTCATTGTCAACTGTGTGTTACTCATAGGGCGATCTGTGTACATTAGCGGAAGGTTAGCAATCAATTATGAATCGGCGGAATGTACTCATCCAAAACGAATCTTGTTTCTCGACTTGGAGCTTGAGGAATAAATTAACAGTCTCGTAATCAAGTTAGATCAAAGAAATCACATTTTGTTTATCTTCCCGCCCCAGTAATGATTTCGCATTTTAATAGAGATTCTTACTTATGGCTGGAAACAAGCAATAAATGTCACGATAAAATGCATTTCTCCTTTTCTTTCTGAGTGTAAATTCATAAAGTGACAGTTTAGAATGGTGTAAAAAAATATCAATTGGCCTCAATTGTCGTGTAAATAGTCCAGCAGAAATTTAAACATTGTTTCTTCGTTTTGTTCTGGTCGTGTTTTGTTTTTGATTTGTTTTTGGCTTGGTTTTTTTTTCAATGCTTGATTTTGCCACTAAGTTTCAAGGCTGTCGCTGCCAGGGCTCTTAATTCAATCATAGCTTAGTTGGTGCCCAGTTCAGGTGAAATTTTGAAGAACGTTTTCTTATACTGCACCATTGAATCTGTCCATTGCAGACATCGAGCTACCAGTATTCACAAACTGTCCCACCGATTTTACAAGATCTAAAGTTTCGCCAGATCCTGAACTCAGCTTATCAATCACATGGATTGAACCAATAGCTACAGACAACGCAGGTCAGGTGACTATCAAGTCCAATTACAGACCAGACCAGCCATTCAAAGACGGCATTTGGCGAGTGCAATACAATGCAACTGACTCTTCTGGAAACATCGGATCCTGTGTTTTTGATATAACTGTTTATGGTAAATATAAGTAGTGATTGCAAAATGTAAAAAATATTCTCTTATAGTGTGTTATTGTAAGGGTTTTGGATTTTTGTTAATTATTCACTTAACTTTATAATTGAAATAGTGAAAACAGTACTAAAACACCAAAGCCGTTTATTTACGTAAAACTAAATTGGGGGAATGAATTTCATATTGTTGCTCAACTATTTTCTTTTCAGAAACGAAAGCACATAAAGGAAGTTATTAATCACACATTAAACAAACTTGTAAATACCTCTAATGTGTACTGTTTTAACCATTTATCCTGACAACATTGTTCAGGCACAACCATTGCACAGTGATGTAAACACAGTCGTTATGGTTCTAACCTTTAAAAAAATTAATTCCATCACACAAAGCTCATTTTAGTTAAAAACTTGTCCTTACAAAAAGCACATTATAATGCGTTAATATTGCTTGTTTTTATCACAACAAATTTCTTTTCCATACTACAAATCTGGTTTTGTTATTTAATGGTAAATAATATATATAACAACAACAATGCAATGCTTTTGTGTTAACATTAAAACGTAAAATCACGACGGCTTCCAGGTTTGAATATTGGTCTTGAAAACATAAATGGGGCAAGTCATATCATCAGGTACTAATAAGCAACCCATAAAACTGTGGTTTGAAGTGGGATTCAAACTAGCCTTTAGTCAAGGCGCACCGCGGCACCCCAGCCCAGGTATCACGCACGAAAAAAGACTGGCGCGAACGGCGAAGCCGCGAAGCGCCTTTACCAACTCGTTCAGCTAATCAGTTATTCATGATCATGAAATATTTATATATGCAATTTATTGTACCCAATCACCGGCAACTAGATGTTGCGTCGAACGTCGTTCTTGTGACGTCATGCAAGTAATTGTGTTTTCTTATTGGCCGACAACTCATCACGCTAATGCATTATGCATTACATTTCTCCCACCAAAATCGGTAGCAAAAAGTAAAGAAAAACATAAAGCCCCAAAACGAGTTGGTAAAGGCGCTTCGCGGCTTCGCCGCTCGCGCTAGTCTTTTTTCGTGCGTGATAACTAGGCTGGGGTGCCGCGGTGCGCCTTGAATAAAGGCTATATTCAAACTGGAAATCACAGATGTGAAACATTTTGGAAAATTTAAAGCAAATTCTTCACCTGATATGGTTTTGGTTCTCCTTCCACAGTGGGCCTCTTAGAAGAATGCCCTGAAAGCATAACCCAAAATACAGATATGGGAAAGGGCTATGCAACAGTGACTTGGACAGGACCGCTCATTCGTAACTTTGACCCACTGGTGGATGTACTTGATCAGAGCCACGAATCTGGAGACAGGTTTCCTGTGGGAACCTGGGGCGTTCTTTATAATCTACGGGATATAACTTCACAGCTGGAAGAGACTTGTTCTTTTGTTGTTAGAGTTGAAGGTATGCTTGTTACTTATTTTATTGTTTAATACACATCCAACAGCAAAATTAGAGCCAATAACAGGGAGAGGAAACAATCAGTTTCAGATGTGGATGGAAAACCTGAATGGGGAAAACCCAAGCAATCAGGTAGCGACTGAAAATACAATCCACCTGCAAGGCTCTGGTCTGAGGTGGGATTCGAACCAGGGTCCACAAAAGACTGGCAGGGAAAGAAGTCGCTGAGCCAACCTGATCCCCTGTTTAGGTATTATATAAAGTATAGAATTTATATAACATTGATGTCTTAAGTCATAGGTTGCAATTCTATTTTTTCCATATGAAACTCAAGGATATTGTTGTAGCACACGCATAGCAAGTTCCATCAAGCAAAAAGTGCCGTATCTGATCTGGTTTTTATGCCCTGCAGTTGGTGAAGCCACCGAAGGTCATACGCATACTGTTTCCGCCATTCCCTTCCATGTGTGCGTGTGTGTATGTTCAAGTGCGTGCGTGTAAATGATAACTCAAGAAGGACTTGGCATATCAACTCAAAACTTGGTGTGTGGATTGTTCCTGGGATCTCCCTCCCCCCCCCCCAAGAAGCCTATTGTTGTTGGACCCCTTTGGTCAATTGTCAAGGTCATTATGGCTGAAACAAAAGAAATGTTGTCGGAGCGATAACTCGAGATGGACTTCGTATATTAACTGCAAACTTGGTTTGTGGATTGGTCTTGGGATCCCTGTAGAAGTGTATTGTTTTTTTGACCCCCCATTCAAATGTCAAGGTCATTATTGCTGAAATAAAAGAAATGTTGTCTGAGCAATACCTCGAGAAGGACTTTTCATATTAACTCCAAACTTGGTTTGTGGATTGGTCTTGGGATCCCCCAGAAGTCTACTGCAAATTTCAAGGTTATTATGCCTAAAACAAAAGAAATGCTGTTCGAGCCATAACTCGTAAAGGACCTGTCATATCAACTCCAAACTTAGTGGGTGGATTGTTCTTAGATAAATTGTCAAGATCATTGTGGCTAAAACAAGACATTTTGTTCACACGATAACTCTAGGAGGACTCGGTATGTTATTAGAAATTATTTCCCTTTGATAACTCCAAACTGGTGCGTTGATTGGTCTCGGGACCCAGAAGCCTTTTGTTTTTGGTCCGCCTAGGTCAAAAGTCAAGAAACAGAATGGATTGTGAGGCATTTGTGTTACCCAACACAACTTTTCTTGTTTTTATTTTATTTTATTTTATTGTTCTCTTAACCATAAAAAGTAAGCCAGAGACCTATACTCGCTGAGCGCCATTTTAGTTTCTTTAGAAGTGTGTGTGCGAGAGTGCTGGTGTTATAGAGGATTTCATCCCCCAGTGTGTGTCTCCCATACTGTAAATGAACATGGGCTGAAGGAAGTTGATTGAAAAGAGGACGCTATCAGACTAAATTTCTAAACAATTCGTCATATGGCACATGATGGCACATGGCACTCATGGACGGCACATGGCACTCATGGACGGCACCTGGCACTCACGGATGGCACCAGGCACTGATGGACAACAAATGGTATCATGAATGGCACATGGCACTCATGGATGGCACCCGGCACTCATGGACGTCACATGGCACTCATGGACAACACATGGTATCCTGGACAATTCACATTGCACTCATGGACGGCACATGGCACTCATGGACGACACCTGGCACTCATGGACGGCTCAAGGCACTCATGGACGACACCTGGCACTCATGGACGGCACCTGGCACTCATGGACGGCACAGGCACTCATGGACAACACATGGTATCCTGGACAATTCACATTGCACTCATGGACGGCACATGGCACTCATGGACGACACCTGGCACTCATGGACGGCACATGGCACTCATGGGCGGCACATGGCACTCATGGACGACACCTGGCACTCATGGACGGCACCAGGCACTCATGGACGGCACCAGGCACTCATGGACAACACATGGTATTCTGGACAACACATGGCACTCATGGACAGCACACAGTATCAACATAGTGGTCCATTGGCACAAATGGACAGCACAGCACATACATGTACATGTAATACTCACATTACAGATATTTAGAAAGTAGCTTAAATTCATTCAGCATATAATTCTGAGTTTTAATTTATCTTATCAGATACTGAAAGACCTGTATACCTCAGCTGCCCATCGAGCATTGCTGCCCAACTGTCTTCATCAATGGACACCACAGTAGTCGTCACTTGGCCACTTCCACAAGTGACAGACAATTCAGGATCGATCAGTCTTGCATCTTACTATAACCCTGGTGATTCCTTCAGAACTGGCGACACCATTGTGCGCTATACTGCCTGGGATCCCTATGGCAATGAGGCAATCTGTGAGTTCAGTGTGAAAGTAACAGGTAGGTACTTATAGAAAAAGAGGCTTGTAACTGTTCAGATAAGAAGAGAAAGTGGAAGTGTTATTCTAAATACATCACTAAGGACACATTTCAGAGTCACACATTTTTACTAAGAGATATTTTCTAAACCTGCAAAATTCCCAGATAACATTCATACATTGGGCCAACGTTGGTATTTGGTCGGCACCGTTGGCGTTGGTATTGTGTCAGCTTTTAGCGTTGGCCCCACATTGGCACTTCGTCGCCATGATCGGCGTTGGCATTTAGTTTGTTTCTGACATTGGGCCGATGTTAGCTGTATGTCGGCAGAATCACATTGGTTTTACATTGGCGATCAATGTTAAGCCAACGTTGGTTTTTAGTAATTAAACAATACTCGGCATTGTGTTGGTTTCCGACGTAGGACCAATGTTGGCTCTAGGTCGGCATTACCACATTGATTTTACATCGGCACTCAATGTTGAGCCAACGTTGGTTGATAGTGGGGCAGCAATATCGGCACTGTGTTGGTTTCTGACGTAGGACCAATGTTGGCTCTAGGTTGGCATTACCACATTGGTTTTTTGTCGGCACTCAATGTTGAGCCAATGTTGGTTATTTGTGGGACAGCAATATCGGCACTTTGTTGGTTTCTGACGTAGGACCAATGTTGGCTCTAGGTTGGCATTACCACATTGGTTTTTTGTCGGCACTCAATGTTGAGCCAATGTTGGTTATTTGTGGGACAGCAATATCGGCACTGTGTTAGGTACCGACGTAGGAGCAATGTTGGCTCTAGGTCGGCATTACCACATTGGTTTTACATCGGCACTCAATGTTGAGCCAATGTTGGTTATTTGTGGGACAGCAATATCGGCACTCTGTTGGTTTCCGACGTAGAACCAATGTTGGCTCTAGGTCGGCATTACCACATTGGTTTTTTGTCGGCACTCAATGTTGAGCCAATGTTGGTTATTTGTGGGACAGCAATATCGGCATTGTGTTGGTTTCCGACGTAGGACCAATGTTGGCTCTAGGTCGACATTACCACATTGGTTTTACGTCGGCACTCAATGTTGAGCCAATGTTGGTTATTTGTGGGACAGCAATATCGGTATTTTGTTGGTTTCCGACTTAGGACCAATGTTGGCTCTAGGTCGGCATTACCACATTGGTTTTACATCGGCACGCAATATTGAGCCAATGTTGGTTATTTGTGGGACAGCAATATCGGCATTTTGTTGGTTTCTGACGTAGGACCAATGTTGGCTCTAGGTTGGCATTACCACATTGGTTTATTACGTCGGAACATCAGTAATGGTGATTTGAGGGCAACTTCGTTGAACCATATTGGAGATTGATAGGCACAATTCGGCGATGTTTTTATATATCGATTGCCAATCATTTTTGGGACACCATTGCAAACCAAAACGTTGATACACTGTTGTTGGTGTTGGTTTGCTAGTTTGATTGTTTGTTGTTTGGGGTTTTTGTAATCCGACAAAGATTTCAAATGGAAAACGTTGGAGTTGTGTTGATATATTGCAGCAGTTATATGTTGGCGTTAGTTCGGTGGTCTTCATGTTAAGTCGTCAACCATTTATAACAAGAATCATACCTTGACAATATGCGTCAGGGGATATGACCAAAATGTGGTTAAGTCTATCTGGGCATAAAATAGATCAACTGTCTTTACAAATAGCAGTTTGCTTGTTAGTTATAGGACAAGTTTGCTGAAGTTTTTTTTATAGGTTGACAGTCAAATGCCAGTAATCCCGAAAATACACGAAGAAGTCAGTACTCAGTTATATCATTAGACGATCACGCTAAATGTTGAGCCAACATTGAGCCAACGTTGGGCCAACATTGACATAAATGCAAATTTTTGGGCGGGGCTTAGATGTGTGTGATTTTTCTTTGATAATATCACAACAATTTGTGTGAATTTAGTTATCCAAGGCAAATTGTTGTGCTTTTGTGTGTAATTCGTCTGTAAGAAAATATGAACATCAAAGTACAAACAAACATTTGTAAATCAAACATGTAAATTAAAAAGTAAACAGTTTGAATTAAAAAAGGTGTAAACCATGACTGGAAATTCTATGGATCTTGGACAATAAATACAAAACATGCAGTGCAGAAGGACGTGTAGGCCTGTAGGTTGTAGTAAGTGTAGAAAGTATTTAGTAATTGGTATCATAACTTACATGTAATTAATATAACTTATAAGTATATATTCACAGACACTAATTACTTGAATTAATCACAAAGGTCATTCACTACATGAACAGAAAGATCTACTCGAAGTCGATATTTTTGAATAACGATACGTTGGCCCAACGTTGGGGAAATGTTGAGCTAACATAAAGGTTATTAGTGGGGCCGATGTTGGGCCAACATTAACGTTGGCCCAACGTAATGCCAATGAGCAAAAGTATATTTGGTAATCAACATTGGCCCAACATAAACCTTTCATTGGTTCTACGTTGGACAGTGTTAAGCCCATGCTTACGTTGGGCCAACGTTGGCCCAACTTTAACATTGGCCCAACGTAACTCCGATGAGCAAAAGTATGTTGGGCCAACGTTGACAGCCAACGTCAGCCCAACAAAACTTCTGTTGGCAGAATGTTGGGCGCAACGTTGGCCGAATGTTCGACTGTGTTGGCCCAATATTGGTTCAATGTTTTAACATACATGGGCAGAACACTGGCCCAATGTTGGGCCAATGTTTACGTTGGGCCAACGTTGGGCTAACTTTTTCATTGGCCCAACATAAGACCGATGAGCAAAAGTACGTTGGGCCAATATTGACAGCCAACATTGGCCCAACAAAACTTTTCTGTTGGCAGAGAGTTGGGTGCAACGTTGGCCGAATGTTCGACTGTGTTGGCTCAATATTGGTTCAATGTTTTAACATGGGCAGGACACTGGCCCAATGTTGGGCCAATGTTTACGTTGGGCCAACGTTGGGCCAACTTTTTCATTGGCCCAACATAAGACCGATGAGCAAAAGTACGTTGGGCCATTGTTGACAGCCAATGTTGGTCCAATGAAAGTGTTTCGTTGGCCCAACGTTGGTCCTATGTAGTGATGCTATCTGGGTTTGTTTCAGACCAAGTTTTGTAAAAAAAATAATTCAATGAAGATGCAAATGGACCCGACCAACCGTTTATAAAAGCATGCAGACAACATCAGTCATTTTCAAAGACCAGTCCACACTATATGTGGTCCAAAATAAACAAACAAAACTGTGAAAGTTTAAGTTCAATCGGTCTTTGGAATCACAAGAAAATAGTTCAAAACCCCGCTATGCATATTTGCACTTTATTTCAATTGAGTTTTGGAATTGTGAGATCAAAACTAACTGTTACTCAAAAAGTCAGCATTTCAGGCAAAAAAAAGTTAAGAGAAGTTTTCCACCATGACCGTCTTTAAACTAAATCTGTAAACATTTGTTAATTCAATCTTAACCAAAAATCACCCCCCCCACAAAAAAATTATCATATCTGTAAAGTGGATGACTTCCCATTACGTCCCACGGCAGTTATTATTTTTAATCACATGTGAGTGCGTTGAATATCAACATGCCAGTTGAAAACATCTGTGATACTTCCTTGTCATAGATTTGAGGGATGTTGAATTTGCCATGTGTCCAGATGACATCATCAAAACTTTGCTGATTGGCCAATCCAGGATAAACATAGCATGGCAGGAGCCAATTGTCTTGCTGGATGACCGTGACATAACAGTCACAGCCAGTCATCAACCGGGAGATCCATTTGAAACTGGTCGAACTTCAGTCAGCTACACAGCTGTAGATTCACTTGGACATGTAGGATTCTGCAATTTTAGCATCATTGTCACAGGCAAGTGAAACAACTAAGTTCCACACTTTTTAGTGTGTTTAAAAAAAATTATTTATTTGTCAACTATGATAACTTATGTGTTAGTTATTATTTTTTATTTATGCAGGGAATTGTTTTACAATGGTTTGATAATGAATGAACCAATAACTATAACCCTGAGAACAAATTTTCGGCTCAGTGCTATAAGGTTGTTTATTGCCACTTTCTATCCGTAAAGGGCGTTAAGTGAAAATTTTGTCAAAACTTGAAAAAAAAATTTAAAACCACTTTCGAAAATGAATATATCTTTTTGCCAAACAACTATGTTGGAGACCACTCTTTATCAATAAACTCCATTTACAAGGAACTCCAAACTATCAAAAACCAAATAAAATCCACTCCCTGACTAACTTTTCTTGTGACAATTTCAACAAAAAATATCAACACTACTCTAAGAATTTAGGGGATTGATTCAAGAACCATTAATGTTTTGTCCGTGCCCATGGTTTTTATGCTCTAGATTTATTTGAATATATTCATTTAGGCTTTGTTCGGTCCACATTCTTAAAGTTTTTACAACATTTTTTATTGTTTCTTACAGTTTTCATTTCTCCCGAGAGCTAAACTGTGTAAGTTAATTTTGCAGGATTCCCTTTCAATCAGTTCACACGGACAGAGGGATTTTTCCTTCCTGGTCGAGATGATCTTATTTTATCGCTCGATGTGGAGCAATGCCTCAGAGCCTGTATTACGGAGACAACGTTTGTCTGTCGCTCTGTTGACACAGATGACCAGGGAAAATGCCGTCTCAGTCAGTCGGTAGAGGACGACTTCTTGGCCATGCTTGCCAGTAACGCTGCCTTCACTTACTATAAGAGGTTAACAGGTATGTAATATTGTTTACTCCTTTTGATGAAATGATATTGGGTAGGTGATGTAGGTGAGAGGTAGACACAAAAGCCTTTACCCTCCAGATTACAATAGTGGGGAAAATTGCAAGTTATCGTCTTTTGTTGCTGCAGGCACCACAATATGTTGGGTTTGAGGTTTTGCATGTTGGAAATACATATTTAATAAATTCTTATGGGTACACCATGGAAACTTCTCTGATGAAAGAAGTGGTGGCTCTGAAAAGACTAGTGTGCTCTTGAGGGCGCCAGGAGACAGTGTATTTATTGACCATAGTGTCCCGTGAAAATATAAAACATTTTACTGTTTTACTGTTGTTTATTTTTTGAAAGACTATGTAATCCAAATGGTGTTATAAATATTTTATTTAAACTTCCAAATCCAGGTTACATTAATTTAATGGGATGTCCAAACGATATCAACCGACCAGCAGATGCAGGGAAAGCCTTTGCGGCTATAAGTTGGCTGGAGCCTACTGTAGAAGCAGCACAAGGCCTGTCCTCGCTCACAGTCAGCCACCCATCTGGCTCGCAGTTCACCGTGGGGAAGACAAGAGTGGTGTATACAGCCACAGACAACCTGGGCTTTACTGAAACATGTGGTTTCTTAATTACTATTGAAGGTTTGTGTTTGCACCCATGATAAAACAAAAAATTTGAATTAGTACAGGTGAACCTTTTAAAGCACATGGAAGTGTTTTTCAAAGGATGTGGTTTAAATTGCTACCAAACCATGCAAAAAGAAGAAGAAAGAAGGGCATACATCTCTACCTTCTCCTTTGTTCTATTCATCTTTTCTTCTCCCAAGAGTCTCATCCCTAATACCTCCTTCATTAAAGTTACATTATTTGGCTGAATTTGTGTTACTTCCAAATTTTGTTCTTCTACTTAATTACTCTGAAGCAATTAAAACTCCTCTTTGGGTAGGAGAATGAACTTTAGAAAAACAAACTTTCATTTCATGTCAGGTAAACTGCCATCATTTTCATACTGGGGGTGTCTCCACTCTTTATGTCTGTTGAATGAAAGGCATGCTTCAAATCCTCACAGCACCTCTGAAGCAGCACCAAGATCTATTAGAGAAATTTTATAGTTTCCCTTATGATTGCTTTTCTCGTTATTCTTCTCCTTTCTTCTTTTTGTGCAGACAATGAGCGTCCATTAATAAGGAATTGCCCAGAGTCTAGTATCCATCTCACCCAAAACAATGAAGATGTAAGAGTATCATGGAATGAACCAACTGCAACGGACAACTCGGGACCCGTTCAACTTCAGAGCAATTACAAGCCTAGGGACTGGTTCTTGCTTGGCTCAACCAAAGTGACATACGTTGCTCACGATGAAACAGGAAACCAAGTAGAATGTTCATTTGATATAGTAGTACGAGAAATCCCAGGTAGATATAAAGAAATTTTCTTTTCTTTTTTTTTTGTAGGAAAGAAGTTAAGGTTTGTTAGTGCATCAAACTTTATCAGTACCAACAGATATGTATGGAAACAGACTAAATAAATAAAAATGCATTTGTTGGTTTGCCTACAATTAATAATGAACTGTTCGATCTTTATTTGCAGACTCCCACTATATATATATTATACTGGTTCAACCAAGTTTAGCCTACACGGATGCTCTGCAAGATAGCACCTCCAAACAATTTCAGGCATTGTCATCAGTGATTGAAAAAGATGTAAGTTGTTCTGCTGCCCTCACACTACATTAAAAGTAAAATTTATCTTGTCTTTGAAAATATTGGTTTTGAATAAACATGCAAAGATGAGAATACTTAGTATTGGAGAATACTTAGTATTCAGTGGTACAAATTTGTGGAGAGATAGGGGGTCTTTAATAAACAGTACAGTCAACTCATTATAAAGAGCACTGTTATAAAGAGGTTATGCTTGTAAAGAGTGCATTCTGAAGTCCGAAAGTCATTTCTGTTTTGTGTTTCTTTGTTTTGCTGTCCTTTTATAACAACGTTCCTGTTATAAAGAGGTAGTTTGGCCAGTCCCAGTAACCTTGTTATAACGAGAGTCGACTGTACTCCCCAGAGTTTGTGACAAATATTAAATGTCATTGGTGTTCTCTGCAGGATAACTTGTTACCTCCTGCAACTCAAGAGTGTCCCCATCATAGCTTCTATAGCTTACAAACTACATTGTTACTGGAAAAAATAGTACAGAATTATTCAATTTTCCAACAAAATACTTTTTAAATATCAGCAGGAGTTATTGTTTTTGACCAACACCAGGACGTATTAACAATTGTTCATGCAATGAACGTTTCAAGCAAGTATAACAAACGTGCTGTATTGAATAACGACTTTCTTACAACATGTAAATTCTTCTTTCTCCTTTTTATTCACAGCTTATGAGGGCGTTTGTTGATGATGACACAATACTTGGTAGTCAGATAAGCAAGTTTGGGTATGGAGTGTAAATATTTCCCAATCCAATAATAAGCAAATGCTGGCGGACATTCATATATGTAGATGTCCAAAAACAATCAAGATTAGATAAGAAAAGTACAATTAATAAAATAAGCAAACTTTATAGGCCCACTGAACTTTGAGTTATATTTTGAAGTAAATTCTTTTTCATTTTTTCTTTGTTTTCTTCTCAAATTGTATTGACTCTTCAAAGTTCTTAAGCTCATTTTCTTAAGCCTCTTGAGAACTTCAGTTGTTTAACCTTGTAAGTGGAGACTTCTGTCAAATACAAATTTAAAAAGATAACAAGAAACTGTAAAACCATATTGATTATTCACTAGGATATTTCATGGAATGCCTCAAAACAACTGGATGAAATTAGTCAAAAAATATTGTTTCGTCCTGGAGATTGGATGTCAAGTGGTAGGTCTCCTGTGTTGTGTAATGCACGTAAAAGAACCCAGTACATTTATCATAAAGAGAAGTGGCTTGCTCCAGTGTTTCTGGCATGGTCTGACAGAAATATGTGCCACCTCATCCTTGTATCCCTTACACCACTTTGAATATTTCATGGTGGTGTATCATGGTTACTTCATCTCATAAAATCATTCTTAACAATCTCCACCAGATTTGATGACACCAGGGAGTGTCATTTATGACAGCTATGGCGCATTATAAATGTACACTATTATTATCATGATTAAAAACATGGTCCACTTTCCAAAAGCTTTCCTTTTCGCTCAGCATTATTTTCTGATTAACTAATGTCATGAAATTGGGTCCTGGTAAAGAATCGGAGACCGTTGAATCACAACGATCACCATTGAATCACAATGGAGTGAAAATTAACACTAACAGCAACTGTTCTTTCTTAACCAGCAACTGTTCTTTATTTGAACAGGGCCCAGGAAGGTGGCACAGTTGCCTATGTTGGTATTGGATTCTCAATTTATTTGTATCCCAAGGACAAACAGAACCGACTTGATACAGTTTTGAATGCCATACACAGGGGCGACCTAACCAATGTGGCAGAGGTGCAATTGGAAAAAGAGGATGGTAATCAAACCCACACATCTGTCTTTAAAAAAAAACTTGTTAAGTTTTAATAGATGATAAATTTGCATCGGGGATAAAAGATATTATTTGTGTTTTACCCATACGCCGATTGAGCAATGTTTATATTCAGTACTTTCCCCTAGTCCTGTGAAAAAATCCACTGGCAAATTATTCAGGTGGGATTTGAACTCACGACCTTTGCCATTCTGGAGCAGATGCCTTGCCACTAGACCACTGAATTTGCCCGGAAGCTAGAGGAAGTTTGAAAGCTATATTTTTAGCAGCCTCTAGCTACCTGGCATTCTCGGTGGTCTAGTGGTAGGACATCTGCTTTAGAATGGCAAAGGTCATGGGTTTGAATCAGTCGCCATTAGCAAAGGTTTTTGGTGCTTTCATTTTTGAGAAAGATAGTTCACAATTAGTAGCAAGTAAGTCCTGCAAGGCATCATTATGGGCTTGGAGTTTGCAACTTTTGCCCAACTTCTCCTTGTTCAACGTTGGCATCTTTTCTCATTAAATTTTCAAAAGTTTCTAATTTCTTTTAAAAATTTGAAGAATACGTGGTTTAAGGTCCTTTGTGAACGTTAATAAAATCTCATTATGTAAGTAGTGTTTATTTTTTGTTTTTGAAACAGCAACTCTTTCTTTGGAAGGTTTAATTTGCCACTGGGTTACCTTTAGCATAACTCCTTTCCTCTTTTTTTCCCTTCCTTTTTTTTCCAAATGCTTGTCCCCAGGATCTAAAGAGGTTTTAGATGAATGTGTGACATTACCGTGTCCGAAAGACATGACTTGTAAAGCTGAAGGGAGGAAGTGCACTGCAACCTGTGAAGATAACATTGGTTACTGTCTCAACGATGGTCTATGTGCGATAGACAGTCAAAACCTCGTCACGTGCTAGTAAGTTTTGGCTGAGTCCAAATCAAGCGACTTTGGCTATGGCTCTATGGCCGTTAGATCCAACGACAACATTGGAGAGTAGGAGGTTTTTTTTTAGTTCAAGCCATGGCCACCTCCAAAGCCGTTACCAGGCCTTTCTGAGGCATTTTCCCAACACGGCACAGCAAACTTGTCAAAGTTGTAAAGTATACATCGGCTATGTATTCTTTACATATCTTTAAAACGATTTGAGTCTTTGACCCCTAGAACCAATGTCACACGCGTCTACTGTCTACCCTTCATTTTTGGAGTCAAGTTGCAGGTGGTAAGCATGTAAATGCCACATCGCCTAATGGGCACTACACTGTAGGCCTATAACATGCAGGGCATTGACTCCCAAAATGTCACAACCAAGAATATTGTGATGATGACATGGGGTGAATTGGGTCAAAACTCCCTTATCATGTTGTAGGCCACCTTGCCCTTTAGGAGGCTGGCTCTTTTCTCTTTTGGTAGGCAACTCCTCTATGTGCAACTAATAAAATTAATGAATTTATCTTATTTAACAGACAAATGTCTATGTATACACAATGATCAGGTTTCTGAATAAAATTAAAATGACACACATCGTTTTTCTGCTTCTTATCAGCTGTAGCAACCAGAACAATTATGGCACAAGATGTCAGTTGACAGAGTCCCTCACAGGTGAGTAAGTAGCTGTCATGTTCATGTATCATTAAGAAGAACCTGGAGGTCTGGACTCTTAAAAGCTCACGCACAAAGCTTCCAGATAATCCAGGCCTTAATTGCTAGTAAACTGTGCATTTTACTTGCCTCTGAAGTTTTTAGAAGCCCAGTTTTTAAACATGTCTTGTCATAAACGTATCTTTCTGATGTATTAATGGTGGCAATCACAAGTTAAATTTTAAGGTCAAATGAAGGTACATTCACACACTCAAAAATAGGTTAACATGTTCATAATTTATTATTCACATCTGAAAAAGGAAGAAAAAATCTGCATTTTAAACAAGTAGGTTGCACAGTTTTTAGAAGCCCACAGGGCAAGTTGAGAAGTGGCGTTTACTAACCCGTAGCATTTGTTACTAGACAAGGTACACCGGACTGGTGTTAATTAGGGTGAACATTTTCATGGAATCATTGATTGCAAACAAAAATATAAAATGTCCACTCCATGTGTGGCATTTATGACTGGTTACTTTCATTATAGATAATTGTTAACCAACATTTTTGGCCGGAGCAGTTCAGTAAAATCAGGCTCAGGACCGCGTGACTTTTAATGTAAAGTGGATTTGAAGGCTTGACTTTGTGTATTGGAAAAAGAGTTTTGACCACTAGGGATTGTTTTATCTCCTTAATATGTCTACAGGGAAGCAGCTTGTGTTTATCATCCTAGGTACCATATGGATGTTCATGCTGATCTTTGCCATCGCTGTACATATTAGTGCACTGATCCGCAGGGGCCGTTCTAAACGAATGATGGATCTGTAAGTCACTATTTGTATGTATATCACACGCACCCCACAAAACATTTTCATAGCGAGTTGTATAGAGTGATATTAGAGCAGGTGTGATGGGATGGTACCTTTGATGATGCAAGCATGGAATTTCAAACACAGTCAGAGTATGTCATGATAAGAGATATTTGGTTACAGGGTCATCGCAGATTTGAGTTTTGAAAAGACTGATGTAGGTAAAACAAACATAATGAAATGCTCGTTATTTTAACTAAAAATGTTCCAAATGTAAACCTGTGCTTGTATCATAAAAGGCACAATTTCCAACAAATAATTCCCCTATCTGCCCCACCCAGAACAGCAAATTTTCAGGAGTAACACAACCCTTTGCTGCAAATGATCTTTTTGGTAAAATTTGTCCCTTCCCTTTTCTCTTTTTTAAAAACAAATCCTTCACCTCTTTTGTTCATCACTGGTATTGAATCTCTTATTCTCACATTCCTCACTGACATTGTGAAACAATTTGCCAAACTGCTCCAAATGATAATGTTTTTCAAATCCATTAAAAAAATGTACCTCTGTAATTAACTAATAGCGTAATTTTGTTGTAAAGCACTTTGAGACAAAGCTTTGTGTGCGACGCTATATAAGTACGGTTTATTTTTATTTTTATTAATATTGTTATTAATTTTGGTTTTACCCTTACACCGATGTGTGTTAGCACTGTATACTCATTACTTTCCCGAGTTCTGTGAAAAAAATCACAGGCATATTACTCGGGTGGGATTCAAACCCACGACCTTTGCAATTCTAGAGCAGTGTCTTACCAACTAGACCACCAACCCCGGTAGCTAGAGGCAGTTCGAATCCTATATTTTAGCACCGGGTTCCGCAACAATTTTAATAGATGTTAATTTTGCATCGGGGATAAAGAATATTAATTTTTGTTTTACCCTTACACCGATGTGTGTTAGCACTGTATACTCAGTACTTTCCCGAGTTCTGTGAAAAACAGAATTATTATTGTTATTATTGTTATTATTATTATCAAAATCACTGTGACATGTCTACTCCTTCGTCAAGATATATAGTATTCCTATTGAATGCAGCATTTTTGTAAGTAAAAAAAAAAAGCAAAAAAAGAGAGCACAGTATCTATAAATTAAACTTTCTTTAAAGTAATTGGAATGGGTTGCTGGTGCCCAAAGCACTCGCCTCTAACCATAGTGGCCCATGCTTGATTCCCGGCTAAGGCCAAGTAGAGTTGTGCGTTGGTTCTTTCCTATGCCACAAGGGTTTTTTCTCTGGGCCCTTTGGTTTCCCTCCCTCCTGAAAATCAAATACTTTTGATCTCTGGCTGTGCTCTGTGGTCATACATGGGTTGATGTGGCTGGCTGCCACAGGTGCCCTTGCATGCCTGAGGCTCGACGACACGTTGTAGCCGGGTTATTCGCAATTCAGCTTCTCAGCTGCAAGTAAGTAAGCTTTCCAAATTATTATTATTATTGAAAAACAACCTTTTTCTTGAGTGAGTTGTATAATCATTGTTTTTATTTTAAAAATTATTTTACAGTAAATCTGCTTCCCACTCCTCCGCTTCTGTTTTTGTGGACCAGAGGCAGTACTCTGATAATACACCTACCACCCCCGACAGTGGGACAGACATTACCAGTTTCCAGGATACAGATCCTACTGCCGAAATACAGATACATGACAGCGATCCTGCAGGCACAAGTACACAGTTGAACTCGGAAAGCACTGCTTTGACGGATGATGCAATATTTCCTCCGGATCTCACATCCTCCTACGATGGAACAATAAGCAATCCCGTCTTTGAATGTGACGAGTACAATGAAAACACAACAAACGAGGAAAGGTTTACAGCTGACGAAGCTGATGAAACGAATCAACCGGCACTTGGAGTGAAACAACCGAGCTTAGTAAGCATGTCATCACATTTTGCTTCAACTAATTTCGGGGAGGACGGGAATTTTATCCTGCTGAGTGGTTAGGATGAAGAGTTTATTATTTGAAAATAATCAAGAGAAATATATACGTTAAAAACATGGCTTATTCTATGCTGTCATCTAAATATGTACTTTTATTGTGGAGTACAACATATTAAAGAATACCTTGATGGTCTAAATATTTACATTTCTTAAGCTGGTGCAATTAAGCTGGTGCTTTATTGAGAAAAATTATATTAAACTTTTGTTCTGTATTTACTGTTTAACAAATATTTGATATGAAATTCAAATCAGCTGAGGATGGCTGTATTTAAAAATTTGTACTTTACATTTTAATTCTGGTGGGGGGAAAAAATATATTTTTCTGTTGAATGAGGGGTTGACACTGGGTTGCTTCTCCTCTTCTGCATTTGGGGGTGGGGTGGAGGTGCATGAGCAGATATAACATCATTGGAAAGCAGGCTGTGAGACATAGCTTTGGGTCTATAGCTCCCTGGAAATGGCAGTCGGGAAAGTGCTACTGAAGCCCAAAAGTGTTTTGTTGCAAAATTTGTAGAACCTCTCTGTAATCCAATTTCAGTATGTTTTTGGAGGGGAGTTCATTAACAGGTCACCAGGGACTCTGGAAAAAATTGGGCTCGGGCAAGCCCCATTGAAACCTGTATACACAAAAAAGCCCATTTCAACATGTCCTAATTTTTGCAAATCAATGGTGAACCAATGTGTAAAATTGCCAGAACGTTTCAACGTTTGATGCGTGTGTCCAGGAAACTTCTATTCATCTGTTCAGACCATTTGAAAAAGAACTGCTCCCCAAACACATTTATTTACCCGTAACATAAAACACCTTCTGCTTACGCCCGGTGAACCATTTTTTTCACATGGTGTCCTTAAGGGTTTTAACAAATTCATATATATCTGGAGAAACATAATTTCTACATACAAGGTGTTTATGTTTGAACGAAAACTTAAATCTGGTTTATTCTAAAACTTGGGGTGAAACTTGCTTTCTGTTACAAGGCAGGCCTTGAATTGCAAAGAAGCATGACCTCTGTGGCCCTAGTCTTGGCCTCGGTGCCCCTTCAAAAGTTTCCCTTAGACTTTAAGATTTTCCAATGGAAGTGCCCTTTGCCTTTCCTTTCCTCTAAAAGATGGAATCCCAGGCCTGGCAAGGGCAAGCTAACAAATGAAACCTTAATAGATGTAGTCTTCAAGAAGAACTTGTTTGAATCCAGTCTTGGAATCTTATAGTGAGTCCAGGGGGAATAAGCAGGAATACAGTTTACTTAAAAGTTAAACAGGTACTTGAGCGATTTTTTCTTCTTTTCGGGAATGCTATATATAATGTGTTTGTTCATCATTTAAATGTAACTTTAATATTTGTACACTTCTGACTTGTTCGTAACAAGAGTGATGACGTAACAGGGCTTTTCATAAATCTTTCTAAAAAAAGTACCAGAGAAGGGTATTAAAAATGCTTGGTTTTTACACAATTAAAATCTGTTTAATCTCATGTGAACTAAATTCCTTTGTTGATTGAAAACTTTTTTAATGAATTTCAGCAAAGATCTCTTGTTGCCGTTTTCGTTCAAAAAGGTCTTTAAGCAAGCAATGTTGCATGGTTAACTGGGCCCAATTTCATAAAGCCTGTAAGCACAAAAACTTGCTGAGCACAGAAAAAACTTGCTTAGCAGAACCAGGTTACCAGCCAACATTCCATACAGTTTACATTGCTGCCACTGGTCCCCCGCTCATTTCTTGCTAAGTAAAGAAATTTGCCAAGCAGAATTTTCTGCTTAAAAGCTTTATGAAGTTGGGCCCTGTTGCATTGATAATGATGTTGCATGGAACTGTTCAGTTATTCAACGAGTTCTCAAAAACATGAGTACATATTTGAAACAATATTCACATCTCAATACATCATGTACACTCATTAGACATTAATTTACACATCACAGAAAAAAAATCAACATTTGTAATTACATGTAGTTCCCTTTATTGTACCATCACTTATATTTAACTATCAAAATATCCACATCAAATTGTAAACTTTTGCTCAACTTAAGTGTAACATTCCTTTATATAATCACAATGATATATTTAAACATGGTGCAAAGTTTATCCAAGGAAAATGAAGTAGGCCTACATGTGTATTTGAAATGCAAATATTATCCAAACCTCAATCTTTAATGTTTAACTTCAATTAATTCAACAATTGACTCATGAGCAAGTAATAACCATAAGCAGTGCATTTCAACAATAAAATGACCTCTTTTAGTTTCCTAAGATTCAGTTTTTTGTTTGTTGTTCTCTGTGCACATCATGAGAGGGCATGGTAACCAGTCAGAAGTTTTGAGTACAGTACCCCATTGGGAACTTTTCCCTGCAAATTATGCAGGCAATATCTTGACGCGTGTCTAGTTCACGGTGGCGCTAATTTCATACACGGGTCTTAGGGGCCTATATTACTGAACCCTACGTGATCGTGTTTTAGCCAACCAGGATACAGAACCAGCAAGAGGTGTTGTAGATTTATTTATATTAAATTCTTTTCAGACAGTAAGAAGTGTCATTTCATTATCCCTCACTCCTCACAGTGTATCTGCAATTCAAAAGTGTGGGTACTTTACTCACAGTTCAAATAGTAATTTTTTACTGTCATTCTACAAATTATGCTCTACGAACCAAAAGCATGGGCATAAAATTGTGCACAATTTAATTTTACAATTCAAGGAGTTATTATCAAGCCAAAACATGATGCAGCAATATTTCCATGCACCAATTAGGCACGAGGTTAGCAAGGAACATTACCATACCCACCAGAATCCATAGTTTAAAGTGTCTCAACATCAACAGAACCTCTCTATATCCACCAGAATCCATAAGCTTAAAGTATATAAATCTCAACAGATCAAGAGAACCCATAGGTTTACAATAACTCAACACCTACACCTTCTGCCTCTAAATATTAGATGAAATGTTTTGCCAATCAATGAACATGGCTGGTTTCGTTATGCAGTTGGAACTCTTTGGCAGAATTCAATTAATTCAATTAATTTAATTAAAACCTGGCAAAACAAAATGAAGAGTGTTTTTTCTTTTTATTATCTAATATTTGAAATAAAAAAGTCCCACCCTTTAAGGTAATCCCTCTGCTGCCGCTTCCCAGGTTGTGTTGCAAGCTTGGGTGTGATCCCTGGTTATACAGCAGTTACTGACTGACACCCCTGAACAAAGATAATTGACAAATTTGGGAGACCGCCAACAATTAGGGCCAGATGGCTCAGTTAAAGCAGAGCGCCAGCGCGTTAATCTGCAGCACCTGAATGCCCCTCAGCACCTTGTCAACCCAGGTTGTAAGTGCTACATAAATGGGTCTCATAGTTCAAAAACTTCAAAAACCTGTCCTAAAAAATACCAATAAGTGCTTGAGACACCTGTAGATAAAGTGCTATTTAAAAACTAGTTATTATGTTAGGTATCACACTAAGCGCGAGTGGAATACAGAAAAATATAGCACTTCTGCATCCCATATCCAACGAGGCCGAAGGCTGACTGAGCTGGATATAGGAAGACGCACTTTATTTTCTGTATTCCATGAGCGCATGTGTGATAACAACTTTACATGTATCTTCAAGCAAACTTTATGTGCAGATTAACGTAATAGGCGGTGTTGGAACAGCTGTAGGTTTTGCGCATACTTAGCTTAAAACAGCCCAATACATGGAGTTACAACAGCACAATACACAGGGTGTGATATGGACCGTGTTGCTATGGGTCAACCAATTAGAATCAAGGATTCAAGTTTACTTGAAAAGAGTTAATATTACCACAGAGTTCTACATAAAATACCAGAGAAAATGGGGCCCAATTTCATACAGCTTGTAAGCACAAAAAAATTGCTTAGAAAAGAATTAGCTAAGCAAAAACAGAATACCAACCAAAAGGGTGTGTCATTCACATTGTTATGACCGGTGCCATAGTATTATTTTGTTTAGCACAAGAGTTTGTTTAGTATAATTTCCTGCTCAACAATTTAATGAAATTGGGGCTAGGGTAAATTATTGGGTACAAGTGCTGAACTCCTGGGTAAACAGTGCCATGACATTGGGCCCTGTGTTAATATCAACATCTCAAGTTTGTTTAAATTGGTGTAAAACTGACTAGCCGTCCACAATAGAATGCACCTGAAGATTATGATGTCTTATTATTTTAAAATAAAACAGTGGGTCTTCCAATTTGAGTGTAATGTTACCATTTCTTATGTTGATTCATGGAGGGTTGTGCCTTGCATCAATGGAGGCTTCAGGAATAGTTATGGCCACTGGTTTACTGCAGTGACTGATAAGGGTCCAATTTCATAGCCCTGCTTAACACAGAATTTTGTGCTTTTCGCAACCGTAAAATGTGTGATTACGGACGGTAAGCATAGATTTCCGTGGTAAACAGCGCCATGAAATTGGGCTTAGCTATGAGCTGGCACAATGATTTAGCCACAGCTGCAGCCAAAGCCCTCCATATATGGAGGGCTTTGGCTGCAGCTTCCATTCCTCTCTCAATCGTCAACCTTCTACAGGCATTTCAGGTCAGTACAACAGCACACAAAAGTCTGCATTATTTACAGCAGGAACCCATTATTTACAGCAGGAACCTTTTATTGTCGTTCTGCTGCATCTGGGCCCAAATTCATGGCTCTGCTTTACTGTAAGCAAAGAATCGACGCTTGTGGGAGCAGGAAATTCTGCGCTTACGTCAAGCATATTTCACAGGTTAGCAGGGAATTTTTGCTTGTAGGCGTGCATACTCCATGTTACGAGCAATACAAGGCATTTTTCACTTACGCAGAAATTCGGCGCTTGCACAGTAAGCTGAGAATGGATTTGTGTGGGATGTTTCCTGTTAGTGTACTTTCATTATATGACCTTTTCAATCTTGTACAAAATGCAAATGAATACCTCAGTGTTTGACCAAAAAGATTCTGTGGACAACAAATTGATTTGAGATAACAATCAGGAAAAATAAAAACTTGGATGATTTTACAAGAAAACTATGACAGGTTCTCTGTGTGAAAGTTTTAACAATTTAGGGAAATGTAAAATCCCTCTGTACACATAACTTAACTAATGGTCTTCTTTTTGGCAATGCCTCCACATCATTTCAACACGCTGCCTCTAGGGGGCGCTGCCAGTCCATGCATGACATGAGTAACCAATCCAATCTAGTCAGTCGTCTTTGTGATAATGGTGGGTCAGACTCTTGGGAGTTCAACTCTCTTTATGTTTCCGTGTGCTACGACTCGGTCTCTTCCTTGGAACTGTCGATTAAGGCAGAATGAATACCCAGTTTCTGAAGCTCCTCCACGAGGTCCCCGTTCTGATGCATTTGTAACATGATGTCACAGCCACCAACAAACTCACCGTTGAAATAGATCTGGGGTATGGTGGGCCAATCAGAATACTCCTTTATACCTGCAATGGTAAAGTGAATACATTTAATAGACATTGACTAACAACAGTTACATCTGTGTAAATAAATGCTTTAATTGCAGTCGACGGGTCTCAAATTTCAATAACATTTCCAATAGACAGACAGTGTAGCTATCAGAACTTTTACTGAACCGGAAATATTCAAATAAGACCTGAAATATTTCTTTCTTTTTTAAAACTAAACTTCGAAGGGTTTGGAATTTAAAAACATTGTAATTTGAAAATGGTCACTTTTAACATTTTTGTGCGGTGGTCAAATTCTGCGCGCAACATTACCAAAAAAGCAATTATAAAATAAATTTGAGTAAAGAAGATACTATTTTATTTCATAATGAATGGTAAAGTGGCAGTCAGATATGCAATCAGTTTCCAATCTTTATACCTTGTCTGAGTTCCTCGTCATCAAGTACATTATGGCTGTCATATTTGTTAACCCCATGCATTCTCAGTATCTGCACAACAGCATTGCTGAACCTAGCCCCACTTGTGTGGCCAAGGGACAGGAAACCTGAATCCTTGGCCACACGTCGTCACCCATATTTTCGTCAGCCCACCAATTAAAAAATAGAGGCGCATTCCCTACGGGCGGGTCGGCGGTTTAAACCACCTCAATGTGTTCACCTACCTCTTAGCTTGACCTGGGTGTTTTGGGTGATTACATAAATAACAATTTCAAAAGATATTTCAATTCAAAATTTTCAACTTTATCCGAATTAGATTTTCGCGACATGTACTGAGCGCGGCCATTTTGGATTGATTCTAATCGTGCCAATCAATTCATGACGTCACCGGCCGGCCGGGTTGTGGGCGGAGCGGATACATAAAGCAACCATTGCAATGTGCGCATCTTCGCTCCGCCCACAACCCGGCCGGCCGGTGACGTCATGAATTGATTGGCACGATTAGAATCAATCCAAAATGGCCGCGCTCAGTACATGTCGCGAAAATCTAATTCGGATAAAGTTGAAAATTTTGAATTGAAATATCTTTTGAAATTGTTATTTATGTAATCACCCAAAACACCCAGGTCAAGCTAAGAGGTAGGTGAACACATTGAGGTGGTTTAAACCGCCGACCCGCCCGTAGGGAATGCGCCTCTATTTTTTAATCGGTGGGCTGACGAAAATATGGGTGACGACGTGTGGCCAAGGATTCAGGTTTCCTGTCCCTTGGCCACACAAGTGGGGCTATGCTGAACCCACACATTGGCTGTTCCGGGACACCCTTCATGAAAACTACGATCTTTTCATTCTTCACAAGTCTATCCAAGTTTTCTTTGGAACCAGTGCCACCCGCCGTGTAGAATCTCTGCAAAAGTAACCTGTGGTGGGCTTCTGAACGCCATGACCTTACAAACAATTTGGCAAAAGTGTTCATCGTGTAGTAAAATGGCCACGAAAAGTGTAAATAGTCAGAGAAAGTCACACAGCAGTGCAAGAAATTATTTCATAATATACATAAAAATACAGCATACACACACGGCTAGTTGATATATGGACGGTACCCTTGTCATTTAAATGAAGAAATCGCAAAAGTGGCCTCGCGCACCAGTTCATAGAAGCGACAGATTTGACATGAGTTGAAACCTTCATGAGAGGAACACCCTGCGACAAAGTTTCCTGGTCAAACCAACTTACAACTTGCGTGGTTCCTGAAGTGAATGAATGATGCTTGGCCTTGGAGTAGACGTCTGAAGACTCAATTTATTGCATGAAATGCAATTGTGTGCTTGTTGTTGGGCTGAAGCTGCATTAAATGTAAATTTGCAATCATGGATATGAAAAATGTAAAAACACATGAACACTTGCGTGAGGCTGTGCAAAGAGGAAGAACCGACGTGTTACGAACAGTGATAGGTGGCAACACGCATTCAAATGGTAGGTATTTTATTTTTAATACAAATTATAATAATTTCTTTTTAAATAAAAAAATAGACTGAAATTGTAACTTGACCCTTGACTCCCCATTTCTTTTGGTGAAATTCATTGCCTTGGTCAAATTATCTAGAACTATATGAAAAGAGGATCCAGATGTCAATAGAACAGAACTTTTTTGTTTTGTTTTAAAATCCAGTTAAATAATTTAACTTCTACTTCTTAAAAAAAGTAAGTTAAGAAAAAACTTTATTTAAAGGTAGGGCGGTGTCATCATGCCAAAAAGTGTCAGCCGCCAAACAGTGTCCACGTAAAGTGTGCATCCTATTGTCTGCCTCGCTTCAATAATTGAGCTGCCCAGTGTATCGCAAATGAAACAAGAACTAGAATTGGAACTCCTTGGAGGAGAGAAGAAGAGAAACTAGGGTCTCCTTATTTTACCAAGCCCTATCGGGTCACCTTACCAATAATACCAAAACAAACAATTCTGAGTCAGTTCGTCCGCTCTTCGAGACACGTATCTTTCATCGAAATTCTCTACAACAAAAAATGTGTTTGAAATTCTCATACATGAATGCCTAGAACGCCCTCCCATAGCTAAGACAAAGAAGACTAGGATCAATTTCTGTTGCTTACCTCTACAGCCAGTAACCAATCACAGCATATAGGCCTGAGAGTAAAGGACTGCCCCACCCAACTTATTTTACCCCTTATAGGGCATGTAGGGGAGTTAAGAAGTAGGCCTTAATACTTCCAGATCCAGATCCAGAAATGTTGACTTTGAGTATGATACTAAGTGACTGATAGACATCTTTCAATTTTGTTGAGTATTGAATCATGTATCCTTAAGAAAAAAATGAGACAATTTATCTGAGGGGGATATTAATTTTTCTAAGAGTAAGAATGTCCTAGTGCTTACAAATGAAAACTGTCAGAATGGGGTTTTTTTCTTCTCATTTTGATGCTGGTCTTGTACAACAATTTCTGGTCCAGTGAAAACATTTAGCTACAAGCCCTGTGGTCTTGTGGATTTCCCCCCCCCCCCCCAACGTTGGCCCAGAATCATGCACCAAGTAGCTTGAAACCATGGATTGTATGATTGTCCATCCTATGTTCATGGGACTTCATAGTCATGGTCATGGTCAGTGTTCCAATGGTCTCTTGTTGGAGCAATTGTGAGACTGTTGGTTACCCTGTTGGTTACTTACAAGGCCGATTTCACAAAGAGCTAAGATTGATCTTAACTGCCAATTGATCTTAGTTGCTAAGCAAAGTGTGATGTCACAATTCAAATCACTATGGTATTACTGACAACTCATCTTAAGATGAATCTTATCTCTTTGTGAAATCGGCACCTTTACAGTGAACAACTTTTAAAAAAAAAATCTCTATGGGTCATAATAAACTTTGTTTTCTGTCATATCCTTGTGTGGGCATCATCATGGATGTGTGCCCGTACATTTTATGTAATGTAGGCCAATTAATTTCCAACATTTAACTCTGATTTATGTTGGGCAATAAAGTCATTGATGACAGACATTTAAGCACTTAAAGTTTAGTCTGAGTGGCATAGAGACACTCAGAGGTTGGAATAGTCGCTACATGGACATGTACCTCACGGAGACCAAAGACAGTCAGGAACAATAGGCCTAGGTCTCCACGGGGGAATTCTAACGTGGGGGATGTTGGATACAGAATTTTGTGATGCAAAGTATGGAAGGGTGTTAAGTACACTGTAGGGACAAAAGAAAGAACAAAAGACGTCTTGACAGGGATGTAACAATGGGAAAGTGTATACATAAAATGTGAACTGAAAGATGATAAGTTTTAATTTAAATGTACACATAGTGTAAACAACTTACAAGGCAAAACAACTATTTTACACACTGTTTTGTTTTTATACCACAGAAGATAGAAGCCATACTAAAGTTTCTTACAGACACAGTCCAGATACCTACAAAATGTCATATCTTTGTTTAGTAATGTGCTGCATAAAAAAAAATCAAATAAAATGAAAGGGTATTGAATGTTTTTGAAAAGGCGATCCCCTGGCTGCCGCTTGCCTTTCCAGGTTGTATCATAATTTTGGGTGTGATCCCTGGCTACACGGTAGGTAACGGTTATAATATGGCTTCTGTCTGGCACCCCCTAACAAAGATATTGACTAATAGGGAGACTGCCAACATAGGGCTGGATTACTCAGTTTTTAGAGTGCCGGTACATTTATCCGGAGGTCGATGGTTCAAGTCCCACTTCAGTAAATTGTTCTTTGTTCAAACCCAAATTATTTTAAAAATTTACCCAGTCAGTTTCCCTTGTGGCTTATTACTTGATGTGTAACACCATGTAGCGGTTTAATACAAGGTGCTGGGTGGTGCAATCTGCAGCCAACCATACCTGAAAACACCGGGGCAAACCTCTCTCTGAGCAATAAGTATACTGGGACATCATCTCAGGTCATATCAGAGTACCCCACACCATGTTTGTGATTCAACAAACACTCAATTTCTTGTTTTTAAAAATCTTAATCTTTTTTCCCATTTCAAGTTTGGATTGGCAGACTTTCGAGTCACAGTGTTTAAGTACACTTTTGTTAATCCTGGCCAGCTTGAACTGGGTTGTCTGTGTACCTTCCCTGCCCTGCCCTCATCTCTCATCTTTTCATTACCCTGTTGTATCCAACCCTTCAGTCAGTCTTCTTCATTCATTCAATGCTGTAGCTGCTGTAAGCCTTATTCATGTAGTTCTTTTAAAAGCAGTTTATTTTTCCTGTAGCTAAACTACCGGTTACAAGTACAATGTATTATTTCTGTTCTTTGTAAAATGGCCGAATAAATAATAATAATAAATTTAAAATAATTAAAATAATTAAAATAATAAAATTTGACCAAAATGTTGTAATGTTTATGTTTTATGTGGACATGGACATGGACATGTACAGTACAGTATGATGAGCTGGGCAACACTGTCTCCCTGGATCTGCTCATTACAGTACATGATACACTGAGCAAGCTTTTCTCTCACATGTACTACCATGCCAGAGGTATACTGTACCTACATTGTAGACATAGTGTATAGCTATGGAAACCTGTTGCTCTTTGCTAAACCACTGAACTGAAACATGCCTTTGTTATCGAACCAAGCAAGGAAAACCATGTCATGGAAATCGCATGGTGAATGCATGCTGTAAAAGGTCCACGCAGGCAGCTGATTGTGCATAGTATTCTCTGTACATGGTGGACTGTGGATGGGTGTGCCCCCAATTACACTCGGAAAGTAATGTTTAAAATGTCTGCAGAATCAGATGCAACGTTGCTGGCAAATTCTTTAGTCAACAATGGCTACAAATTTCCTTCTACAGGAAGCGGTGTTGCTGGTTCAGTTGGTGGTAAAAATGTACTCCTCGATAGGGATTTTTCTGTAGCTCGTCGAAGGGGTAAGGTCCAAACTACTGGAGTTTTAATTTACTACTAAGTACTTGTGATTGTATGAGCACAGTTGTGTGAACACAGTTAACATTTATAATACACATAATTGATCGATGTCTGTCTCTTTTAAATTTTAGTATAAGTTTGCTATTTTTTAACTGTGCCAATTTCATCGTAATATTGTTTGAAGATTCAATTCAATACAAAACCATTCACATTGTCATTCTCAATGACAGTTCTTGAAATATCTAGTTATGGATACTGTAGAGTACTCATGTACCCAATTATTGCAGTCTGCTGTACTTAAAGAGTGTGGTGATCCCGACATTAATTCACGTCCATTAGCTAGTATGAACAAATGATTTTGTTAGATACATGTTTGTTCTCTATCAGTGGTATATGTGAAAGTTTTTGTGTGTTTTTCATTTTGAAACAGCATCATCTGTCAAGATTTGTTCCTGAAAGAGAAAAACTTCAAAAAAACAAACAAGCAAATTTCCGGTGAAATTCAGGCTAGGCAACTTTAACACCCACATACATTAGCCCACATTAATATGTGACCTATTAATTTTATGTCAAAACTATGAATTGACATGCACATCAAACATACACGTACAACACATGGTGTGCGAGTCTGCCACGTTGGAAGGTCGCATGCTAGTGACAATGCAAATGAGCATTTACAATTACTAGAAGATACAAAAATATATATATTATTGTTTTTTAAACTTTTTTAAAATGTAAGTTTGCCCCAAACAAGGCTAAAAGCCACTCTTGATACGGGCTACAAGAAGAAGACATTTAAGATGAAACTAACTCACGGGAACTGAAGGCTGGAATTTGTACTCCTCTTAAAACAGTCTAGATTGTAGTATGGAGGGAAACGTGTACCAGGAAAGGATTTGTGGAATAAAGATGTTGGAATGTTGAAATGTTCTACATTTCAGCAAAGCAAATAGTGTATGGGTGAGAACAAGCAGAAAGCCTGGTTTCATGCTCAAACATCCTTGATAGGAGGAATAAGGTTGAACACACTGGTGGCACTTTTACCTTGAAAATATCTGTAGAAAAGACATAGGCTGGCTACAGACCTATGGTGGGAAAGAGGTTGTAACATTGATCCCAATCCTTCAACAAGATGAACAATCTGTATAAAGATAAACGTGAAGGCATACCGATAACTAAGTTCATAACAGTACCAAACTCAAACTCAAAGTTTTTAATGTTAAATTTTTTACACCTTGTAATTTTTATCCCCTTTTCCCCTTAGTATATTGCGTGTCTTTACCTTTTAGAAACATTTTTTTCGGCAGACTGAACCTTCAGGTTATAGGAAAATTTACATTTTCCTTCTCAGTCTAGCCGTCTCCACATCTATTTTGTTGGTAATTGTTATTGAACTTATGGAGAGAAATAAAATAATAATAATAATAAAGTACCAATCCTCCATCCATATAAATAATTTTCTTAACCTGAAATATGCAGAGGAAGTAGATATAGAAGACATCAAAATCAATGTTGCTTATTTTAATTGCAGCTTTTAAAATTGGGAGATTGAAAACACTGAATGCAAAAAACACTGACAAAATGTTAACCAGTTTTTGTTGTTTAAAAACACCACAAAATTTTGGGCAATTACTGATCAAGGCTAAAACAACTATTGGAATCAGAAATATTGTAAGATTTCCAGGACTCGTAAAAGTGAACTCTAACCACTGTGACTTGAAAGCCTGTTGAATCCAATCTCAAAATGGGAAATGTATCCTAAACAAATATAAAACAATAAAAGACAAACCTTGGAAATAAACATCTGTGTCAATGATCAAATAAACTTGTCTATGTACATGGTAAGAAAATGAGAAATAAGAATTTTGAGGTAGACTGACCTTAACAATAAAGTTATACAAACGATGAAATAAATATATAGCAATAAATAAATGAATAAAATGGCAACACATGATAAAAATGATGCATTGTGGTACTGCTTACGTGGACATGTACCATTTCGCCAGTACCTGATTTGGTTCCAGTATTTCAGAAGAGTCACTAGTGCATAAGGAATGAGATAGTGCTATTTCTAAAGAATACCAACCTTGGCAATCTGTTGCAATTACATACCCTCCAGGCACTTGGTAAACATCAGACTTATTTGTGTAATTGTGTTTACATAACCTGAGCTACAGGCCAAAGTGTAGTTTTTCTCTGGGGCCCATAATAACAACAATAATAACAAAAATGATAATTAATTTATGAAAATAATACTAATATCGAACATTTCAATATGCTGTTCTTTGTAAACCAAGTCACAGCGCTAACAATCGGAAGAAAAACACAGAGTAATAACAAATGATGAATTAATATGGAAACAAAACACAATCTGAATTTGAGAGTTCGTATCCACTTTCAACACATAGCTACAGACCAACATTAAAGCCAATGGTCTTACTCATAAATACTCTTGGGCCCAAATGTTTCAACAAAACACAATCTGAATTTGAGAGAAGTTGAATTTAGGAGAAGCACATTTTATTGCAAAACCGTTTGTTTCTTACACATTTTACGTGCACATTTTGTCAAGTTTTCATTAAAGGTTTATTGACAGTTGTGGCTTGCTTTACTCATGACAACTGAACCACAGCGGTACAAGGTACAGCATCTTGGTGATCAATTGTAGGAGTTACCCAAGAAAAAAAATGCAATGCCATGACAACAACCTGTCGTAATAGCAGGATTATGCCATGCCTGGAACTACACGGAGGCCATGGCCTTGGTTGCCCTGGTCTTGGCTGCCCTGGTCTTGGCCTTGGTGCCCCTTCAAAAGTTTCCCTTAATAGCCTTTAAGTTTTTCTAATAATCCTCCCCCCCCCTTTCTGGTTAAGCCATTGCTCTTAAAGACAATAATGAACATCATATTGGGTTTTTCATGTATAAACTTACTAATAATCTCCTTTCTCACCACCTTTTCCTCATACTCTATACCCCCTACGTGAAATACATGACTATTCTACCAGGTCTTGCCGTAATCTTTGTATTTCTTACACTTGCACCCAATACTCCTCAAGCAACACTCGTTGTTACTATGGGCCTTACTTATGGAAAGTTCTGTATTTATGAAGAAATTCTGAAATTTCCGTCTGTGAGTGGATTCAAGTCTTCTTATAAAATATTTCTCCTCACCCAATATGTGGCATAGCTCTCTTCCATGCTGTCCAGCTGTTGTCAGCATCAGACTTTTTGCTTTCGTTTTCCATCCGCCATTTTCCTAATTAACCCTTCCAGTTTAGGCATTATTACATCCACTGTACGGTGTTTTGTTTGTTTTGTGTTTCCCTGTCTGTCTTGTCTCCATGTTTGTAGTTTGTTTGTCTGGGCTGTCTTCTACAAGCCCTGGCCTAACCTCAGACAGCCACCTACCCCTTCATGTACCATACCTGTTATTTCATCTTGTCTAAGTAATCTTTTGTGCTATAATTTGTTTCAAAAAGAGAAGTATGAACTAAATTTTGATTTGAATTTAAATTTCAAGCACTCTATGATTGTACAGGTGTACAACATGGCTAGTGAAATTGAAGTGTGTCTGTTCTGTGAACCATATTCTGGGTTTGGACCAGAGCCCAGTATGGATTTATGTGTGTGTATGTAAATGAACATTGTGGAAGGTGTGCATTGTATTCAGTATGACACACACAAAACCATGACACTGAGGTTATCATTTGGTACAAATTTTTTGTTGATTTGAATTTCACTTTTCAGGTGTGAAAGGACCGAAACATGATGATAAACTTGAGAGTGTTTTGAACAGCATCACCCCAGGGCAGGGAACAATGCTGCATCTAGCCTCCAAGGTAATATATACGGTACTTGGGTAGTAAGCTGAAAAGAGTCTGGAATAACAGAAGCAGCTGTTGAAAAATCATTCCAACCAAAATGGCGTATGGTATCAATGCAAACGTGGTAATGGCCTGCTGTTGCAGGGATTAATTTCGTCCAGCAATTTAGCATAGCAGAATATCTGAACTGAACATGTGTTGTGTACACTGAATGCTAATTGACTGGCAAATGATGATTTTTTTAAACTAGCAACTGAGACGTTTTGTGTAGCATTTTTCTGCGCTATGCAAAGGAAATCATTCACTGTGTTGACCCTAATATGATCCTAGAAGTTTTTTGTCTTAAGCCTTCAAAAAAGACTCTGACGCCAGGTTACCACATTTTGCATCCTTTCAAACCATCAAAAAGGTTCATCTGCTTACAGCAAACGTATTGCAAATTATTAACAGCACTAGCTAATCATACTATATGGTGACTACTTCCCACTTTCCACAAAACTGTGACAGTGTAAGTTGCAAAAGCATATATTCCTGAACAGTGAGAATACCCCCCCCCCCCATCATCAAGTCATGACTACTTGAAGCCCGACTAGTTGCCCAGGCCTTGTTCAGGGTGAACAAATATGAACCGAACTTTGCACATTTTTGAAATGTGATGTTAAAACTGAATCATTGTCTTTGTAGAGAGTTTATAATAAGCATCTACTTGTATATACTTTTTGAGGCTTTGTTGCATCTACTTGTAAATAAATAGGTTGCAATATGATGTAAATCAGCCATCTTTACGGGCAATTTAGAACACACAGTCGGGCATTTGGCATACGTTTTGCAGGAAAACGGCGTGCAGCACGCGCACATTGCACAAACTCATTGCACAATTGGTTAGTGAACAACGAGGCTGTGTTAATAATTTGAGCTCTTGATGCGCCTGCAAGCCAAATTGCAATTTACCTGTAAAGATGGCGTCTATTGCAGCCCTCCCACAGCAAAACAGCCCAATTAAAAAATGTGGGTATTTTATATAAGATCATTTCTTGGTAAATTGAGGGCGCTTTTTCCATTCAAAAGTTTCAATAATAATAATAATAATTTATTCATTTATTATGCCCAAGTTTCATAAAAAAATGTTCAGATGCGCATTACAATAGTAAAAAATACAGATGTTAACAGTTATTTAAGAATATTTTAAAAATGGAATACACTGTAAAATACAAGTACAAAAAATAGTTAAAAACTATCAACAGAAAATAAAATTCAAAGGCATACTATGTATGGTTTTGAATATAACATGTCCCATCTCGTTCTCTTTTTTTCCATCCTGTTTTTATGGCAAAACAGCTTTTCTCTGTACTTGCTTTTCTCAAAAAGTCATTTTTCGAGTTGGGCTTTTTTGCCATGGATAGTTCCCCATAGAGAGGTTTTTGTGTTTATCACTTGGTCCTGACATGTTGTTTTCAACAGCTTGGCAATGCAGATGTAGTTCGTGCCTTGCTCATCTCCGGAGCAGACCCCTCTGTCAAGGACGAGAGCCAGGACACCGCGTACGATAAATCTTGCTCGGATCAAGTATCTCGTGTGTATCACGATGTGCTGCTGCAAGCTGTGGCTCAGTCAAAGTAAGTACAGCAGAATAAACAGTAAGGCAAAAAGAAAAAATGTTATGTTGCGTAACCCGAGCATCCCAAAAAATACGGCTGACCCTGGGTTGTTGGGGTTTTTTTAGGGAAGAAAACTAATAGTTAAAATCTGTCGAAATGAGTTTTTAATTAGTTTGAAACCATTTCTGACCGTTTCTCTTCAGTTGTATGACGATAGCGCGCGTGGAACTTTGGAGTGCACAATGTTTTGCACAACAAATATGCAGAAAATTGCGCATGCTTAAACAATGTCATTTGCATTGCTGGGATTAAAAATACAAAATAAAAACCTACCTACCTATCCTATATTTCTGGCCCATTACGCCAACATAATATATATTTTTTTTAGGCATAAAGTCTGAACAGATTTAGGTGATGTCTGTAGATCCAACAACCTTGATTAACCATGATGTCCATAATTTTGAGATGAAATCACTCTAATAAGTACAGTGATGCATATTAGTTTCTAACCGAGTCTGACAAGGACGCCATTAGCGCAGTGGTATTTGTTGATGCTGTCTGCATTATCAGCATGTTAAGTATGGGAATGAAAACATGGTATTTTTGTTGTCCTTCGGATGGGATGCAAAGCTGTATGTCTCATGTGTTGTGTAATGCACATACATGTAGAAAGAACCCAGTTACACTAACACTTATTGCTGTTAAGAAGGGTTTTGCCATGGAGTTCCTGGCAGTGGCTGCTGAGTGCGTCACAGTACCTTAAAAGGTGTTACATAAATGGGTCTCATAATTCATAAACTTTAAAACCTGTCTTAAAAAATGTTTCTCTTTCTTCAAGCTTCTTGGGCACCTTATTGGTGGATACGTGCCTTATATAAGACTCCAGTACTACTATTATTATTATGTTATTGTGTTTATTAAAACTAAAGGGTGGACATTAAGCAATGAGGTACTTTCAATTAATATGTAAATTTTGAGAGGAAAAATGGAGTGTTACCTGATGGTTTGCTTAATAACTTAATATTTTTTGACGTAATTCTTCATGATTTTATAGTTTGTGAAGCACATTGAGATGTCTCTCAGTTTATGTTTCAAGCTCTATAAGATCGCACTATTAGTTATTACTACTAATATTCATTTTGCAGCTTGGTTTTAGCAAGTAATTTACTGAAAGCTGGAATCGATGTCAACGATGTTGATGATGAAGACACTGGTAATACGCCACTACACTGGGCTGCCTCCTACGGCAACTTAGCCACAGTTAAATTACTCTGTGGTAAGATACAGTTAATACAACTAGTCCTGTTAAATAATTTTATTATCATTATCACTGTTCATTCTTCAAACCCAAGTACTAAAAATTCCAATGCACTTTATGGCAACCATCCAAAACCCCATAAAAATCTGATGGCAGAATTCTGCACAGCCCAGCGTTCTCCCTTAACAGTGGCCCGCTGGCCAAGTGTTGGCAAAAGCCCCTTTCACACGAGAGCAATTTAGCAAGGGTCCCTTGCTAAGTTGTAGCATGGTTGTAACATATACCTTGTGTGAAAGGACAACAATTTTTGTACTGTCCAGGGTCCCTTTGTAAAATCTTGTCAAACATTGCTATATTTTGTCGGAGGTCCGGACCTATGACAAAAATCTTCCGCATAGCGCACAATGGTTGTTAGTTTTTTAGTTTGGCCGTGTGAAAGCTTGCAAAATCAGTCATGCACTGTGACAACAAATAAACAATCAGCGATCGGAAAATTCGTAGCAAGGGACCATGGTAATTTTGTTGTCATGTGAAAAGGGCTAAGTCACTTGAGGAAATGACAAATTCTCTTCAAGTGGTCAGGCTGGCCAGTGTAGTGTTGAAAAGCATCCCATCTCAATATGAAGTCTGGACTAGTAAACAAACTGGCAGACAAGCGAACCAACAAGCTGAAACTTGTCCTGCTGGCTAGTCGCTGGAATAGTTACTTGGCTAATAGCCAAACTCATTATGCTTTGCAGGCCAGACATATTTCCATTAGAGTTCACAGGTTTGGAAGTTGAGTGAGTTGCTTTATGGTGAAGGCCTGATACTTGGTTGTTGTAAGGGCCAGGCAGTTTGTACTTAGTAAAAGGCACCCCCAATAAGGGCTTTTCATCGATTTTTTCTTCTTCAAAATTGTGGGTGGGTGGGTCACAAGAAATAACTGAAAATCGAAATTCAGTTTTTATTTAAAAGGAAAGTATATTAATTAACAAACGAAAAAGAAGAAGAAAAAGAATCCAGCTGGACAAGATTGTCAATTCAATTCCTGATTAAACTACAAAGTTGTTTGTTTATGCCTGAAAAAAAACTCATTGAAAACTACTGATGTTGGAGACCTTTGGTCTAAAATATCTGGTTCATTTGAGGCATTACATTACATTGACTATTCTGAATGGCCCCTTACATGTATAATGGACCATTATACATGTAAGGGGCCATTCAGAATTGGTACATTTTGATAGGCACCAAGGCAATAGCCATGGGACAACGAGTCAATTTCCTCCATTGCCCAGTTGTCTCCATGAAGTAGCAGGCCTGATGGGGTACAAAGATAATGAAAGACATTTGCTGCACCTTCAAAAATAATGCACCAGGAATAACCACTCACTTGGAGGCTGTAACTTTTGCCTGAAGACTGACCTTCTTCAGGGCCGTACACACTGACTCACTGTATTACAAATAAGGGGCGTTTTGTGAGGAGAGAAGATAAAAAAAAAATTATCTGCTCATCAGCATTTTATTTGTTTTTGTCCCTGTATCAGAGAAAGGAGCGAACATCAATGCTGCCAATGTGGATGGAGCCACTCCTTTACATGATGCAGTATCCAGGGGAGATGTTGCCATTGTGTCGGAGCTGGTCAGCCGGGGAGCTAAGAAAACAGTCAAGGCTACGAAGGGGTAAGCAAGAAATAGTGATTACTGGAGAATCTGTATACATGAAATGCCAAAAGCTGCAAGGGTTTCTTCAAAGCTAGAGTAAATTCATGAAAACTCAAATATGTATAAATAATTTCAGGGATTTTTTTTTGTTAACTCCAAGTAATATTTTTTTAAACGGAAAACTCTCAGAAAACTCTTGGTTGTCTATAAATAGCATTGATCCTAATATCAATAAGTAGCAAAGAATTGGGACAAAAATTGTATGCGTTGTGATATCAGATGCAGTGATTGTGATGTCACTTTGAAAATTGTGCTTTAGACCCCTTGCATGTGATGCTCAAACAGCGCCCTCACAGAGGTCTAAGGAAGACCACTCATCAGGGATGCTTTTTGCGGCTGTAACCAGTAACTGTTTCAGTTATTGGCTAGTGGTTAATCAATGGCCAATTCAAACAAAGCAGTTCTTGGTAACGACTGCGAAAAACGCACCCCAGATGAGAGTGGCACATGGAACATGCACACGTGCACGATTCCATCATTTGATCTCGGCTATGACGGCCAGTGCAAGTGGTCAATCGGTATAATAAGATTTAAGCAAAATACTGGTATAAAGTAAGGATGTAGTACAGTCGTTACATATTTGATTTGATTTACACTTTGCATCAAAGTCACAAGAGTTCTGTATTTTTTATGTATAAAACAAAATTATTCATTTTTCACCGTCAGGAAATATGCAAACAAGACACCGATGTCAATGGCAGAGAGCAAACCCAAGTTGAAGAAAGCATTAGAAGGTGAATCGCTGCCCAATGGAGACGTGAAAAGTAAGAATTTTCACTTTCTGGATGTGGTTTCTGACGGCTGGAATTTGGTGGGAAAAAAACCCACAAAACCACTGGGCTTGTAGCTAAAAACTTTTACTGGACCATTTTGTTTACAAGACCAGAATCAAAATGCGAGAAAATATAAAAAAGTACATATTTCATATCAAGTAATAAACCACAAAGGAAACTGACTGGGTAAATTTTATAGGGAGACCGCCAACATAGGGCTGGAGAGCTCAGTTGGTCGAGCGCCGGTACGTTAATCCGGAGGTTGTTGGTTCAAGTCCCGCTCTAGTCAATTTTTCTTTGTTCAAACCCAAATTAAGTACATATTTCAACAGAAATGTTGTTTTGGGGGGTACTTATCCTTTGATAGTCAACAGGACTGAAATGTATTTATTGAACTCAAAGTCAACATGGAACAACAGTTTTCTAGTTACAAAGATATTATACACAGTGAGGTATAACTATTCCATTGAAAAACACAAGACTGCTGGAATTGTCCAGTAGTGAGTTTACTGGCCCGACACTAAATTCACTGGCCTCGGGCCTGCGGTCCAGTGTATCATTTTTTGAGCTCTGTTTCTCAAGATTAAGATTTTCCATTCTCTTTTCCTCTATTTTGACTTTGATTGTAATACCCTCCAACTTACTAATAATTTCCAGGCATCCTTGCTCAATCTGGAGCACCTTAAACATTTTAAAATGATAAGCGATGGCATAGTGTTAATTCTTAAACAATAAAACATAAAGTAAAATAAACTTGTTTGCACTTTGGCTTGAATGTTGCAAATATTAGCCTGATATGCTAACATATGCCCCAGCACAACCATGCATTCAGCCAAAAGAGTTTTTATTGATGAAAACAGTCCTTTGTGTGTCGTGTCGCTATTTATGTAATAAACATTATCTGTCCCTTTGTGTTTTTATTCCGGCAGAGAAGAGTAAAGGGTCTAAAGAACCAGGTGTTACACCTCTCACGCCATTAACGCCAAGTTCACCCAAAGACTTACAACAGGTGCTCTATTTTCCCATTCATGTCTGTCACTAATTTCTTTACTAGGTCATGTGGATTTTTTGTTTACAGGACTCGGGGGGGAAAGTACTGAGTATACAGTGCTTTTCACACGTTGATGTATGGCTAAAACCAAATGCAAAACCGATGCAAATTTAACATCTATTAAATTGTTGCGGTACTCGCTGCTAAAATATAGCATTGGAACTGCCTCTAGCTACTGAGCAATCTCGCTGGTCAAGAGTGGTAAGGCATCTGCTCTAGAATGGCAAAGATCGCGGGTTCAAATCCCACCGGAGTTATATGCCTGTGGAATTTTGTTTTTTCACTCGGGGGTGGGGTGGGGTGGTGTGGGGTGGGGGGAAGTACTGAGTAAATGGTGCTATTTAAACAAATGGGTCTTATATTTCGAACCTAGCTCCGCATACTTGTAGAGAATATTATGAGTGTGTTGAGATGCCCTCGGGTGCGTCGAAGCACTTTATTAGAACTGCATAGTATTATCATTTCAGGAAAGAGATGGATTCTGATTAGGCTCACTGTTTAAATGCTGCGAAGGAGAATCTGCTCAATTAAGCTCAAAGGTGAAATCATAGAACAGAATCCCAGTGAGCAGGTGCACCTGTGGTAGACTAGGGGAAGGGAATGAGGGTAGAGATTACTTAATTCTAATGGATTGAGTGGTTTGACTATTGTACAGAAGATTCAGTAGTAAGAAAAGGGGGAGCCAAATAGCACTAATCTGGAAGCCATTTTCTTGAATGGTGTGGTGCTTGTGGAACTCGGATCATCTTGTCGGATGAGTCAGTTCTGTTGCTTGCTGTTTAGTTGCTTGTTGATCAGTGGAAGTGTTTGACAATGGCAGATTTCTCAAAGTCTCTCTGCTGTCGATGTGCTTGAAGTTCATCTAGTCTTGTAGGAACCTCCTGTACCTGTATCTCCTATGTACACCTTCTACACAGGGAAGACGGGAGGCTTGCTACCAGTAAAGGGAGCCTGCTCATCCTTGTCGATGCTGAAAGAAGATTGGAATACCCTGGATGTTGAGTGGAAGACACTCTGGAGTCAGTGAGTTGGGGGATCTCTGTAGGGCAAAAACTGATGAAGTGCTTTTATTGGTCCCGTGTAAAGGAAATCATGAAGTCTGGGTTGGAATGGTTTTGATTTTATACTCTAATTTGCCTTGAGGTTTGATTTTTTTTGCTGAAGTGTAGTCTGCAAGTGTTGTAGCTTGTGCTAAAGGCTTCGCAATGTTCCAACCCCAGTGGTTCATGATGTTGTAAACTTAGTCCTTGTTGTTTGGCTCTTTAAAGGAGCTCCAGTGGAGGTGTAAACCAGTTGGTTTACTCCTTCATGGTTGATGACAAGAGAGCTTATTTTTGATCAATTTGGCCATATTGGTCAAGAGTGCAGGGTCGCCCCAACGGCCGCAAGGCTGTGGGACGTGATGGTGATGGGAGGATGGTAGATGTTGATGTCTGGGGTATCTGGATTCTTTATGATGAGGAATTCCAGAAATGGTGGTCTTGCCGCACAGTTCAAGCTCTGTGCTGAACTTGTTGCTTTCCTGTAACCAGGGGCCACATAGCCATGCTAGTGTCATCATTGTGACAGAGCCACGGCGGTGTGGATGAGTGGCAATTCAAAGTCTTCCCTGAAAATGTCAGCCAGAACCAGGGATGCAGGAGATCTCGTGGAGGTCCCAGTCCTCTGGTGTTAGAACTTGTCCTGGAATTTGGAGCACATTCAAGTTACCAAGGATTTGATCAAATGAAAGATTTGGTTGATCAGGGAGTGTGGGGTTGTTTAGAAGTCTCACTTTCACTGTGAGGCATGCTTCATCATTGGATATGTGAAGAGAGACTTGACATCAAAAGTGGGGGCGATTTCAGGTGGAGTTGGAACTGAGGTGGGGCTTGATACCTACTAGGGCCTGGATTGGTAAGACACTTCACTGTGTCTTTTTTTGGCTGTGGATCATTGACTTGCCAAAGAACCCTTGGGCAAGGTGGTGCTGCAGGGACAGAATCCTTCAGTTGAGTGGTACTGTTACCAGAGTTACCAGCAGGAGGAAAGGTATCAACTACCGAGAATTCTGTTAACCTTGCTGGTGTTCTCTGCACAGTCCATGTCAACTGTTGCGTTTCCCTTGTCAGCTGTCGGGATGTTGATGTTGAACCTTGTGGTGATTTCAGAGGGATGCCTCCCCCACATTAGAAAGTCTATCACTCAAATCAAGGAAACTCCACTTTTTTTTCTCCACACCAACAAGGAAAGAGGGCCCCCTTCACTGGGCAGGAGTCTACTGAATTCCTTGAATGCAGCACGGTGTACATAGAAGAATACTGGTCAGGAAGCCTCCCTACAAAACTGAGGATACATCAAGTTCGTTTACAGCAGGGAGACTGAGAAATCTTTCACTGTCAAACCCTCCTGATTCACTGATTCACTAAATTAACAGGCGAACAGCAGAACTAATTTATCTCGTTCAGACATCCCAGAAAAGAATGTGGAGGTCATGGAGGTTCTATGGCCCATTTTGAAACCACAGCTTTGGCTTGCGCTCCTGCTTTTAGTCTCCGTCAGGGATTGTGAAAACGTGCGGAGAGGCAGACTGAGCTGAAGCCCCAGCCACAGTTGTGAGAAACGCCTATATGCATCACATCCAGATCTGTAATATTTGGCTGCCCTGTCCTTTTGACCAGTGGATTGTCGTATCCAAAGCCACATCATCCACTCTTTAGCGTAGGGTCATTGATACCGTAGTACTCTTGTCTCCACCCAGCCTCCGGCCCCCTCTTTCTTCATGTACTTGTTCCCCACCAACACTCAATAGCACTCTGCACTAATGCTAAAAATAGAAGCTATGTACCCCGGATCTCAGACAAACATGTCAAATTTCACTAACATAGTCTGCTTACGAGTTAAAGTTTGATGTTTACTCATGTGAGCTGACTATACTACTAGTGCAGTTTGGGGCATCGATGATACAGTTAACAAGTAAGGGGTGGAATGTTTGTCCGACAGCCGGCTATTTTTTTGGCAAAAGTGATATCATTAGTGTAGATTGCGATTCCTTTTGGTCCGGTTTGAAGTTGCATGTCATTGAGCAGAATCCACTCACAATATTAAAAGTGGCTTGCAGCGTCAGAGTCCAGTTTTCTCCTGAAGATGATCAGAGTATACTGCTCAAAATGTTTGAGTTGTCTCACAGCCAGTTCCTTCAGTCAATTCGTTACAGAGATTCCAAGGTGTTACTTCCAAACCTCTCTTCGCTTTGCGAAGATTGAAGTCCCAATGCCGTAACTTAAAGGTTGACTCTAAGGTCTAATTAAGTTTTGTGATGCAGTCATTCTTCAATAGATAGAGTCCTTTTAATAATGCAAAAACAATTTCAAGTCTGTAACCCTATGTCAAAATGGTGTAAAATGCCATCTTGTTTGATACCCTTCTATTCTGAAATTTGTTAACATCCAAACATCCATTGATGTCACAGTTCAAATGTATGGGTCTGTACATAAGTTAATTCCTGAATTTCCATGATGTTCACTCAAAGTGACATTGAGTTATTTTTGTTTAACCAATGACAAATTTCTGTATGGAATGTACTGATCCATTAATTGTCAACATCCAGTGACGTCAAGTTTCAAATTCGCTCCGAAAAAGTATCAAATAATGTGACATTTAACACAATCTTAACGTGAGGTTAGAGACTTGTAGTTCGTTTTCCACTTTCATAAGGACTCTATCTCTTGGAAAATGAGTGCATCGTAAGACTGAATTTTATCTTAGAGCGCTTCTTTTGAACAGTTTAAGCACATTGATTTGATCATTTCATTTTGTTTTTTGGCACCTTCCCTCAGAAAACCACAAAAGAGACTCTGGTAAGCAGTTTGAAGTTGCTTTGTACACTTATGTACACTTTGTACACTTTATTTATTTTATTTTATTTTATACTGATGACTGTGTAATTAGTTACGGCCTTTTGGAGATACTACATAGCTTTTGAAATGATTTGCTCTACCTTGAAATTACAATGATTAACTTCATTGAAGGGCAAAATGTTCTTTTTTTACTTAGTAGAACCATTAAAGGCAAAGTATACCTTTGGTTTTTAGAACCGTTTGATTGTTTTAATCCTATATAAATGTAGATAATATACAATCAAACTAACCTGTGAAAATTTCACTTCAAAAGGTGGTCACGTTTTTGAGATATCACTGAAAAACCGGAGCGAATATTTCCACGTAGGAAGAATATTCCCTATAGGAATATCAGATTCTAATTTTTGGGGATGAAAAGTGATATATTTTTCCATAACCGCAGTACTTCAAAGTGAAAAGTTTCTCAAAATGCATTTTACTATCCAAAGCTGCTGTACTTCTTACCAAGTAACTTTTTATTGCCATTAATTTTCAGAGTCATTACCAAGCGTATACCTTCCCTTTAACCCTTCTGTTGATTGTCCATTAATCCATTCCTCACACTTGATTGCAGCTTTGTCAATGGTTTCGGATGGTGAAACAGTGGGCTCCACACTAAACCAGATAGTAGGGTTAAAGGCAATGAATATTTCATATTACTATACCTCATACATATTCATGATCCAGAGCTGATTTCTCACTGGTCCATTCACCTTCATGTGTCAGATGCTATTTTTGCTGTTTACCCAGCACCCCGCCCCAGTATTCATGCAAAGGGTAAACGCGCATGCGTTGTCAGACTGTCGGATGGGCAACAGTCATGCACAGGGTAAATACGCGTGTGAAGTAGACTGTCCCGTATGTAACAGTCCACTACGCATGTGCTTTACAGAGCAATCATTAAACTGTTTCTCACATGTGGGGGATGAAGTATAATTACACATGCGCGAACATCTTTTCCAACATACACATGAAAAGATGGTGGCACACCTACATGTCACGCTTGCCCAAACTCAATGATGCCAAGCTAGAGAGAAGTACACGAATGAGGCTGAGTGAAACGAATATATTATGGTTTGTTTCGGTATTGGAAGTTGACAAACGAGTTCCCGAGGCGACCATATTATGTTTGTATACTATCTCATTATTATCGTCATCATTACTTTTGTTATATTATTTTGTTTAGTGTTTATACCCCGCTAGAGCAACAAGACTTGAAGGATCCCAGTGCGTAATAGGTGTTCTTTTTGTTATTATCCCTTTATTATCCCCTGCCCATTCAGGACTCAATCGAGGAATGTGTAGCGGATACGGTAAACTTTCCTTTGTTTTTAGCAATTTGTTGTTTTCCCGAGCTGATCTTTACTTCGAGGAGGTGGTTCAGACTTTCAGTGCAATGTCAGGAATTTATCGTGGAGTGATGTGTAGCTTAGGAAGTGTCTGACGTGTCTGAAAAATGGGCAAAACCAAGTGAAAAACTCCAAACACAGGGGCTTGTAAAAACTTTTTTTGTTTTTACTGGAATGGAAAAAATATTTCTTGGAATGAAAGTTTGCTTTTGCCAAGCATTAAGATTCATCTAAAGTTGAGTTTCACTGTGGGTGTCGTGATTTTGCTGTCTAGGGCTACAGATTACTATAAGGGCTAACTCATCTTAACTCTTTCAGTGCCAAGGTCGTAAATGTACGATCTATTTTATGTATTCCCAAAGCGCCATTATCGTACATGTAGGACCTTTTTTTTATGCACTCAAGAAGTGTCATAAATCGTACATATACGACCCACATGTTATCACGAGAGAGCATTATCACTCAAGAAATACTACTGGCTTTTGGATGTACCAAGGCAACACAAATCAACAGGATACCTTTTTTTGTGTGAGAAAGACACAACAATTTTTTTTTTACTGAATTAAGAAAAACCTGGGCATTTTACGTTCAAATTGAAGGGGAAAAAAAGGCACTGAATGAGTTAAGACTGATCTTGGTGACTGATGGAATCCAGTCCATAACTTAACCCTCCTATGTGTGTGTGTTCCACAAAAATTCCACAAGACTGCCTATTCCTTACATTTGTGCAATAATTACATGCTTACACACAAACTTCTGCATGTTCTTCAAAGTTCCACTGTGAAATAAAGTGAGTCCCACACACTGAGGTGTTGCACAGAATACTGCAGGACTATGTGGAACTGGCCTGCAGCTATGCTCTCACGTTGTCTTGGTTATTTTCCAGAGGCCATGGTACTACATGGATTAGGCCTCTAGATATACCTCGTATCTTGTTTTAGCAGAGGCCATGGAACTACATGTAATGTGGAACTATGTTCTTCAAAGTTTCACAGTCTACTGTTCCACAGTCTATTGTAGTACTTTGTGGAAGTGGAAGTTGATTTTTCTAACTAACACACATGTTCTTAAAATTTCCTTAGTCTGCTGTGGAATTATGTGGAACCCACCTGACCTGTTAGAGTAGTACACATTTTCTTCAAAATTCCACGCCAGTGGAATTTTGTGGAATAAATCGGTTCTTTTTAAAAGTTTCCTGGTTGTAGGAGGACTAATCGCTGAATAGTCAGGACCCATCACTGAGAGCAGAGGTCTACTCTGTCCCTTGGTAATGAGTGTGGTTTATGTAGAAGACACTGGCTGTAACCTTTTTACGGCAGACATTTTTCCAAGCTCCCATTTACCATGAATCGCCGAGCTAGGTGGCAAGCAGTTGAACTCATCACTCCTTTCTAGACGTGTCCCTGTTAGACCCTTTGCCACGGGGTTCTGCCTTGGTCCCCCTCCCCTGTCGTTTCTGCTTTCCCCACTGACTATAGCCCATTATTAGTCAATAGTATTTCCATCCGCTCATAACACAAGATATGTAGAAAATGCTTCCATGCTTCGTTGAGCGGCACTCTTCACCAGAGTCAGGTTTTCGCCAGAACATGCTGATAAAAAATATCTACCAAAGTTCAAGCAAATTCCCCAAACAAACTTTTGGTATTGCTAGGCATTTACCAATCTTCCCTGGTGTGTTGACAAACATTGTGCCTAGTGCTTTTTATGTTAATGTCAAAGGATTCTTTGCATGCAGCTGTCTAGAGTAGAAACTTCAAACCATTAGATTGATGAGAATTTAAAGCTTTGGTTTCAGGAATTATCAATTTTTACCCTCCCACTGTTGTTCCATTCAATGATTTAATATCCTAAATGTACTTTAGCTTGATAAAGACTTTAAAATTAGAGCCAGGAGAATGCAAAATGCCATCTGTTTACTGTACACGGTTTCTGTAGACAAAGAGTATCAATATCGAGTCACACTTGCATGTACAGCAAAACATATCATTGGGGAAGCTGAAAGCTGCCTTTTTACCCCCACCCCAACAAACAAACACACAAACAAAAATAACAAGCAAAACCCAATCCAAAACTGCTTCACAGCAGACTACAACAGATATTGACACTTTCAGCATTTTCCTGGATCTGTTTTTTATTTTCTATGTTGCACATAATTTCTCTCTAAACGGCCACTCTCGACTACAGACAGTGAAACTTGTAATTGTTTATCCATTGCACCAAGCAGCAGCTGGCAGACTTGTTGAAACAGTCGGAACCCCCTCGGCTCCTACCGGTCACAGATGAGAAGTTTCAGCTTTTGTGGCCGAAACCACAGAGTATGATAAAGAAAGAAGGAGAGCCACTGAAATTTAAACCGCATTTCCTCATACGAGTTGTAGCTGGGACTACAGCTACTGAAGGTAAAAGTCATTTGTTTAGCTTTCAAGAAACGTTGTCGATAGGTATCTCATAAATTTTGTCAAAGAATGCAAAGTCCTTCTTGAGAGACCAATTTGGATTGAGTGTAACTAGAGTTGATGAGTCTGATACACAAGCTACCAATGGACGATTTTTTGTTGACCTCAAACATCCTTGGGGTTGATATAATAATACTTTACATTTGTAACGCGCTTAATAGTTCAGTTCGTTTCTAAGCGTTACAGTAATTATCCTGCAAGGTATGCGGAGCTAGGTTTTGAAGTATGAGACCTACTTCTTTACATAGCACCATGTAATTGTGTTTACAAGGTGCTGTGGCGCAATATGCAGCCAATCAAACCAGGCACACCGGGGCGAACCCCTTCTCTTTACGATACATGCACTGGGTTCTTTTACGTGCGTTACACAACACATGGGACCTACGGCTTTACGTCCCATCTGAAGGACACAGCAATAATGGTTAAGTGTCTTGCTTAAGGACACAAGTTTCCCAACTGGGACTCAAATTCACACTTTGCTGATCAGAAACACCAGAGCTTGAGTCCAGTGTTCTTATCCGCTCATTCTCTATACTTGCACATTCTCCATACAGAGTCACCGGGCTATTTTGTTATTGGATTTGCAAAATATAAACCAGAATCAACTTGTCCATGTTCTTTTATCACCCTGTAGTCAGTTTCACTGGACTGCCAAATGTCCACGTTATTCAAAACCCCATTAATCAACCCGTAAATGTGACCAGAGTTTTTCCGTGCCAGCCATGGTTTAATCAAATAAAATATTAATACAATTAAATCTGTACAATGGTCTATTACCCTGTCTCCCCTATCAGAATGCCTTCAACAGATGGTTGACATCTGGAGCATACATGGCCCTCTACTGGGGGAACTTGGCTTTAAGTGTGTCTTAGAATGTGCTGTGAGGAGTGAGTACCCAGACCCTTATATCATCTGCCAGTTTGTACCACATCTATTCCAGGGAAAGGACAGCTACAGAATAAATGTTACTGACCAAAAGGTATGTAATTGGTTAATGAACATTGGCCTGATCCATTGAGCTCCGCCCCCTATACTGCAATGACCAATCACAACTGCCAATGTTCGCCCAAAAGTCTGGCACTTCAAAATCCTTTGTGGTTTATTATATGACTTGAAAATCTAAACCCTTGAAAATCGGCAAAACTTGAACAAGCTTCGTTGATGTGCTGCATCATGGTAGATATTGGGACTAGTGGCCTTTTGACTACTATTTCCTCTATTTTTTCTCTTTTTTTGGACATACCTATATGTGTACATGTACTTCCTTCTAAGCAATGCAGGTTTCATTTTCAACATATGTGTTGTTACTGTAGAAATTATCCAGTTAGTAATTTTGTTGTCCCAAATTTGCTGTAAGGTTCTCCAGTCTTTAGTAAAACCAAGTTCAAGTTTGGGTGATTTAAAATTTGCATGCAACTTGTCAGCTCATCAGCTAATTTCTTCATTTTTGAAAAAAAGCAACTATGTCAGAATATGGAACTTTAAAAAAAAGTTACTGTTGTTTAAGTTACTCTGGAAGTATTTAAAAAAATAAAACCCACCTCGTAACATTTTGCCCTTAACCAGTAGACTACCCTCCACTGTTTTTCTGTTCCAATACTTAGATGGTGATCCAGTGTGCAGGTTTCTCTGGGCTGTGGAATGCGAGCTGCACTGTGTTACAGCTTATACGTCTGTTTGCTGACGATGGTATCCCTGCTGTACAAGTGAGTTCTTGAAGGCAAACTTTCACGAGCCACGGTCTGCTCTGCCTGTGTACAAATGCCAACATCCTCATACTTTGCCAAGTGCAAGTGGTTGTTCTGTAAAGTGCACAGAAGCATGTTTTAACCATTCAGCAGACTTTAGTGATGGATGGGCACAGAATACTGTGGTGCTATTAAATTGAGCTCTGACTCATTCAGTGCAGGAATGCCACATCACACAACAATTAGCAAAACTGAAAATCGGTTCAAATCACTGTTAAAAAAAAACATTTATTCCAGTAGTCCACAGTTTTTTCTGCTGCTTTCTTTAATATTTGTGTTTATGCTTCCTTTTTTTAAATTTCTATATTTTGTGTTTTGTACAAGTTGGATCAAGTTGGCTCAGTGGTTTTTTTCCCTGCCTTTCACCACTGTGGACCCTTGGTTCGAATCCCACATCAGACCGGAGCCTTGCATGTAGATTGGGTTTTCAGTCCCCACCTGATCTGTGTGGGTTTTCCTCCCACACCTTACACTAAACACTTGTTTCCTATTCTTCCTGTTATTAATGCTAATTGTGCTTCAAGACAATGTGTCAGGCGCTATATAAAAGCTGTGTATTATTATTACATCATAAAGTTTTTTCCTTTATGAATTCCTCTATAGATTTCTGACAGTCCTGATATGCAGTTCCGTGGTGTTTCTTTGGACATCTCTTGTGGAAGAGTGCCTAAATTAGTAAGTGTCTCTTAAAAACGGTTTGTTTTTGTATCCCAGATTTACGAGGGTGTTGTACACCATGTCTTGTTTGGAAGAGTATAAATTTATAGCGGCAGTGGCTACGGCTGTGGCTGTTGCTAAGGGTGTTGCTATGGGCCTCCTTGGCCTTAACGCTTGTTCACCATGTCCATCAAGCTACAGCCACTAATTCTGACACGGGCGTAGCTCTGAAAATTTTGTTTGAAAAGATATATATGAAACAAATATTTAAGACTTAAATAATTCTGAGGAGGACTGACAGCAGTATCAACTGTACAATGAAGCTTCCAGATTGAATAATTTCTTATCAATATCCACGTCTATGCTTCTCTGTTGGACCCAGAAAGCTTTTGGACAACAAATACACATGGTCTATTTTGTTTATTGTTGTGATGCAAAAAATATTAACTGTTTTTTTTATTTCGTTTTTTAGGACTTTCTGATGCATGTGGTTAATGTATTAACCCTCCTGAAGTTCAATGAGGTATGGAGTGATGCTTCTCTCTTTTATATATGAATATTCATGAATATATGTATGAATATTCATGATAAGATGCCAGTAAACCTTTCTGATTCGCTGAGTGTTGACCCACATCACCTGACATCATCACATGATAATATATTTGTTTGCGCTATTTTGGGAGTCGGGTTCCTTGTGCATTTTAGGCCACAGTTAGATGCACTCAATACCTTTACATGCAATTTAACTCACAAGATGGCAGACCATGGACAGACATTAGCCGCAAGTGACGTCAGTGCAAGGGACCAGTAGATGCTTATCTATGGGTTATGGGCAAGAAAGGCACTTTACATTGTTAAGTTTGCATTGTGCAATTTTTCTTTTTTCTTATTTGAGGGGAAAGGGGGTATGAAGGGGTGGAAGTGAACAAATATTGAGGGCAGGATTGAGCTGCCAACTCTCCCTGAATCTGCAGAAAGTTCCCTCAAAATAAACCAATTCTTTCCATGTTCTGATGAACAGTTTTAAAAATCTCCCTGATTGTGGAAACCTTTTCCCTATTATCTTGAGCGTAATTCTATATATCTCTCTGATTGTTCATACAAAATCTACCTGATTGCAAGATGCAAATGTTGGCAGCTGTGCTTTAAGTCGCACGAACGTTGACTGAAACTGAACCTTTGGCATTTGTTCCCTCGGCAGCTTCATCTGTACATGAAGGCATCCAATGGTGAAGAAGTTGAAGGAGTCATGCCCTTCTCAGAAAGGTTTGTATTTTTTGAAATATTTAAAGCAATTGTACTCCCACTGGTTTTACACACTACAATTGTTTTTACTGCCCGTTTTGTGAGGAAGTTTAATTTAAAAACTATGCTGTGTTAAATTTGGAACTATTATGGTACTGTTTTGTGAAGAATATACAAGCACAGATACATGTGCATTTTTATAGAACTGTCATGCAAATTGAATTTGAATTTGAATTTCCTTGCCAAGAAATTTAAGACCAGAAGTATGCTAAAAATTATACATAAAGTGTGTCACTCATGTATTAATGTTTGCCTTGGGTTTAGCTTAGAAATATAACATGGTTTGAGGGCGGACAGTCGATATTAGCTTACCTCGGTATTGGTAGTTGATTAACTTCACTGTCCATCGAAACAAACCATGTTATATTTGTTTTTGCTATACCTCATACATGTTCAGTAGCATCTTTACTGTCCACAGTAATCTCTAGTGCGGCATCATTTAGCTGGGGGGAAAACGCAGATTGACGTTTGCATGTGCCACTATGTATCTTTTCATGTCTCCATGTGTGGCTGGGGCAATTCCATGATTTACTACATGAACGCTTTACGAAGCAATCATGGAATGGTATGCAAATTTACCTTGTGCATGAATACTTGTGCGCTTGGTAAACAGCAAAGATAGCATCTGGCATGTAATTGTGAATGGACCAGTGAGAATTTGACTCTTAATCATGAATATGTATGAGGTATAGTAAAATTAAATGTATATTTGTGACAGAAGTAGATGAGTAAAAAGATAGCTTTTGTTTGTACTGGCAGCGAGTTACTGGACCTTGAGATCTATTGTAAATGGCGACACATGACAGTCATACCAAGCGTGGATATAGACTCCGATTCGGAGCTGACACCTCAACAGATGGCAGTCTTCAAGCAGATTTTGACGTCATTCGGATCAACTAGGTCAGTAGGAATGAGAAATCAATTAAACATTAGATAACAATTTATGCACCCTTGACAAGTTAATTTGGACCATACTACTGTCCAACGATGCTTAAAAAATAAGGGCCGATTTCACAACGCACTAAGATTCATCTTAAGGTGAGTTGTCAATATTACCATGAATGATTTGTATTGTGACATCACACTTTGCTTGGCAATTAAGAGTGATTTCCAGTTAAGATCAATCTTTAGCTCTTTGTGAAATCGAGTCCTGGGCTTCCCAAGAAGCAAGTTTGACTTGCCCGCAGCACTCTTGGCTAGTGTTTGTAAGACTTACTTACTGCCAGTTAGTGACTAATTCAATCCCTGCAAGATAGTGCAACCGTTTGTACTTCTAAGAACCAACTTTGTTAATCGTATAACTTGGAAGGATACGCATCAAAGACATGTTCTCTAATGTAGTAACCTCATTTTATCACACCTAGATGGGTCAGCATTGGTGCTAAGTTAACCAAGAAGCTACTGGCCTCCTCTACAGAGACTACGTCGTACCTTGCTGAGCTAGACATCCCCGATAGACTTCATCTCATGGGGATTAAAGACTATCATCAAGTACGCTTCTGTGCTAACCTCTTGGACTGCAGTACTGGTCCCGTCACACAACTACCCACTGGAAGCATGGCCATGCATTATGGGACCAAGGTGACCAACATTTTTATTGAATTTCAAACGGCTGGGTTATCAATGTGACTCAATGTGCGATTGTATGAAGTTATGGTAAACACTTCTGATTGAGAAACAGTCTGCCAAACATTCCATTGACTTGGCATTGATAGATTGATTTCATTTTTGTTCATTTATTTGTACATCTAGCAGCGCAAGCACCAATAACGGGGTGGTGAATAGGAAACAAGAAGAATGTTTAGTTTCAGATGTGGACAGAAAACGTCCAATGGGGAAAACCCACGCAATCAGATAGGGACTGAAACTACAATCCACATGCATAGCTCCTGCCTGTGGTGGGATTCTAACTGGGGTCCACAGAGGTGAAAGGCAGGGAAAGAAACCGCTGAGCCAACCTGAGGTCCTCAAAATGTTTCTTTCTTGATGTTCAGGTTTTGTTTTAAACATTCTACTCTGCAATCTGAAGCATTTGAAATGTATTTTAACTATATAAAACAAAACAAAATCCCCTTGTGTTTGCCCCCAATTCGGGTGTATTACCCTAGTGCCTAGGATAATCACAGTGCTATGGCCTAGGTTTTTAACTCGAGGGAGGATCATGTTTAATACCAAAGTAGTTTATACCGTTGATAAAAAACTCCAGCAGTCTGAAGTTCTGGTAGATCAGTCTAGAGTCTTGAACTCATGGCCATTCATTGAATGGTCAGTGGACTGGTCAGCATGATTTCAGGTAGATTAAACAACTGTGTGGTGCTGAGGTGGAAGATTTGCAGTCTTGAACTTCTGTGCGATGAACCACACACATTTCCAGCAGTTCAGATATTAAAATTAGGCTTCAGTTGTGTGAATAGTTTTAGAGGTACTTTCTATGTTCATTTGATGTCACAAGCGTGCAATACAAGGTTTAAAAGTGGCGTGCTGTGGCCGAGCGGTTTAGTGCATCGGACTCAAGTTCCTTTGGTTTAGTCATCAGGGTGTGGGTTCGAATCCTAGTCATGACACTGGTGTCCTTGAGCAAGACACTTAACTATTGTTGCTTCTCTTCACCCAGAGGTAAATGGGTACCTGTGAGAGCAGAGATGGTGCATGTGATTGATTTAGCTTGGTGCGCTACATAGTTGGCATCACAGCCTGTATACTCCCAAGGGAGAGATGGTTTAAAGATAAATGACCCAGTGACCAGAGCACCACAAGCATCACTGAGTGACAGATTTGTGCGCTATATAAGAAGCCACTGTTATTGTTGTTATTATTAAGTAGAAAAGACAATAATACATTAAACGCTCTCCTAAGTCTACTGAGAATTTAAACATGCAATTTGACTCAATGACATACCATGAGTCGACTAGCCACATGTGATGTCAGTGCAAGGTGTCAATGTAAATTTAGAGAGAAAAAAAACTTGGGTAATTTTGGGGCGACATGGCTTGAATTTGGGGGTGGGGGGATTCCACAAGACCGCAGGGCTTGTAGCTCAGGATTTGTAATGGAACAGAATTTTGTTTACAAGACCAGTATCAAAATGAGAGAAAATGGAATCCAATAAGAACACAGATTCAACAACTGTTTTTATTTAACACTAACAGAAGATTTATCTCTTTGTTTTAGGAGTAAGTAAACTCTGCTACTCAGTAGAATTGAAAGATATTGTTAGACTGACTCAAACTCAACATTTGAGCATCTATTTTGTAAACATCGTTTTTGAATTGAAAAACACAAAACCTCCAGACTTGTTCTGTCATAAATTTACTGGCCGGACGCTAACATCACTAGCCTTGGGCCTGTGGTCCAGTGTAAATTTTGAGCCCTGTGCACAAAACGATAGCTACTTAATTATCAATAGTACTAATACCATAAAGGTGTTTATTGACGAGTGATTTGAAAGTGTTGGTGTTCTTTCCTGTTAGGTCGACTATGACTTCAGTGCTGCCTGCAAAGATCTCACCGAATCAGGGTAAACTTTCCTTCTGTCAGAATAACGACCTCAAGACACTCAACCCATTATAGATGCTGGGTTTGATTTTTGGCCGATCTGGACCTTCATTCAATTTAAAATAGTTATTTTTATAGATTTGAGAAAATTATAAGCTTAATTTCAAATAGTTATTTTGATAGGTTCAAAAATAGTTGTAGGCTGCCGCTTTCATTTAAGGTATTGTGTGAGATAAATTTGCCACGTCCATCAGCAATGTGCAAATTATTTTGCATGTTACAAGTGTGTTGTCTGCATTGTGAGTGGTATATTATGCGAAAGTTTTTGTGTGTTTTTCAATTTGAGGCAGCATCATCTGTCAAAATTTGTTCGGAGAATTTTTAAAAAAATGTCTTTCGGTGAATTATCGGGCCATGCGACTTTAATGAATGATGTTTTTTAATTATACTGAAGTTTCTTTCCTTAAGACAAAGTCACCTTAGCTGTACTTTTACTTCTCCAGATCATTGATACTTGAGCCGAGGAAGCTTTTCATATGAATTTGGTGAACTGTTGGTGATATTTCCAATGCAAACTGAAACTCGTTAATGACTTTATATTTGTTCACCTTTCAGAATGGCTTTCTCAGTGTGTCCAGGAACTGCAGCATGGAATACGTGAGTTATTTTTAGAAAGTAATGATCATGTTATGCGATACTTAAGTTTTAAAACCCAAATGAAAATGTAAAGCACTTTTAATGAATTGGTAATCATGGAATGTCAATCTGTGCAAAAGATCAAAAGAAACATAACACTGCAACTAAAAAGTAATTGGATCATTGGATTAACACCTTTTTTTTCTAGTTAGACTTAATTTTTATTATCTGGTAAGGTTTGCAGTAACACCATGGAATAATCTCTCTACGAGGTGTTGTGGTTCTGAAAAGACCTCGTGGTTCAACAACTTGATGTTTCGATCAGTATGCTCTGATTGTCTTCAGGAGAGTGCTGGAAACTGCAATGCAATGATGCAGGAAGGTGGGAACTGGAAAAAAGATCCTAGTGGGATTGCACAAGATTCCAGCATTCTCTTGAAGACAATCAGAACATACTGGTTGAAATGTTGAATTGTCAAACCACCGGTTATTTTCAGAACATGGTGTTACTGCAAACCTTACTAGATTGAATCTCCACCATGCAAAGTTTCAAATCCTACTCATGTACATGGTGTTACCGCAAACCTTACTAGATTGTGTTCTTCCTCCATGCAAAGTTTCAAATCCTACTCATGTACATGGTGTTACTGCAAACCTTACTAGATTGTGTTCATCCTCCATGCAAAGTTTCAAATCCTACGGTTTGTATTCCTAATCCATTCCAGCATCACCGGTTGTCCTGAGGCAATGATCCGCAACACTTTCAACGCGGTGAATGCAGCGGCTCTGTCCCAAAATGCCATTGGCTTGATGGTCTCAGATTGGTCAGGGGCCATGCACATCAATCAACCCACGGTCAGCCTCCCTGGCTTTGCCGTGGCTGGTGGACTCGCTTGGAACAAGAATGTGGAAATGGTGAGAATTTGTGTTTGTTTGTTTGTTTGATTGTGCATTGCATCTGTACTGGAATAAGAGGTTCGTGCCAAGTTGTTGTTGAAGGAGATACTACATCGTTGGTTTTCGGAAAGTCTAGTTGTACCCACTCTTAATTTTTCAATAAACAAACCATACAATCAACCTGTGAAACATTTATCAACTTACTATTGGGTTGAACAAAGAAAAATTGACTAGAGCTGGACTGGAACCTGCGACCTCTGACTCCACCGACTGAGTTGTCTAGCCCTAATGTTGGCGGTCTATCTATTATCAACTTCAGATTATTCAGATTATTTAAACAACCACCCTCTGTAGCTAACATGCTGCATACAGTGAAAATTACCAATATTCAGATAGTTAAATATTGCCTCAATTCAAACAAAATCCTCTTTTTTTCCCTTTCTTTTTTAATTGCATTATATCTTGGGGGGTTAACTGTAGTTTACAAGATGTAGACCCCTGTAGGCACTGGGGAGAAGTTTTTACACTGGCTGAAAGAAAATTCTTTGACAGCTGAGATTGTTCCTGTAATATGAGGATAGCCTTTTTTTTAAAGTAATAATAATATTTTTAGTACAAAATTATTTTGTTATTAACTAGTTAGTGGTATTTTACTGTCAAATACAGCAGGGCTGTCATATTTAAAGGGAATAAAAGAATGGTGATGAGGTCTTAAACGGCTATTTAAAATGGCAGGGTTGTGGCCATTTAAAATTTAGTCACTCTTTTATTCCGACTCGTAAACACCCTTTTTGTTAATAAGTGAAATAATGTAGGAAAATCTGTGGACTTTTTTGTATGCTTAAATTTTCAATTCCTGTTACATCCTTAGAGTCAAATTGCATGCAAGGCTCAACAGTTGTACATATACACTCCTGCTAATAGAGTTTACATTGAGTATCCATATGTAATGATTGCTTTACGCGTAAATTAGCGCCCGTAAGTTAGTGCAACTCCAGTTCTTTATCAGCTGTTTCAAACCGGTCTCAAATGGTCATGTAACCACCTTAACTAACTGGGGTATTTACGAATGCCATTTGTGGAAGGATGGTTGGGCCTTTTTGTTTGTCAGATTACTATGAACTCACGCTAGTATTTTCCTCACATGTCTACACAGGATTTTGTCTTCGACAGACTAGCTGAACTCCTCAACTATCACTTCTTCATGGAAAACACGAGTGTCCTCGGTCAGGCAGTCATGGAGTTGGGTAGGATCGAGACCTTCTTGACTCGATCAGCGTGGAACATGGCAGAGGGGCAGTTGTCCAATATCCCAAACCCTGTTGGCACGTTCCTCTGTCAGCTTATTAAGGAACCTGATGATGTGGATCTGGAACACGTCACGCCAGAAGTCTTGCAGGTAATAATCTACCTTCATGTCCAAAGTGTTTTTCAAAAACCCAGTTCTAAGAAAGTAGGCATCCATGCACATGTTGGGGGAAAAGCTCTGTGTGAAGTAAAAACAATAGTGTGAACCAATCAACCGGCTACTCATGTTTTGGAGAAGTGTGGGTTACCACAGGGGATTTGTACATCTGTGTGTTGAGAAGAGTCCACATTTGGTGAAGGGTTCAACCCCTTCTGTTATTGGTTTACACAAAGTGTCTCATGTAGTGAGCCGTCCATTGGACAGCCATGAGAGGAGTTTGGATGGGCTGCTCACAGGACAGTGGACGGTCAATTGCTGGTAAAATAACGCCTGCCCAGCCATACATCGCAGCAGTATTCTCCTTATTCATACACTCCAATATACATATCAACACCACCCCACTCGTAGTTCATGACGTCACCATTTAAATTGCAAATCAACGTCCGTGGAATGGTAAAGGTGATAACTTGAAGCACAAGAACTGCTTAGTGACAGTGTGATAAGATTTTGCCGTAAAACCCCTGTTTGTAAACCTTGTTTGCCAAAGAAAATTTGTTTAAAAGCCAAAGAGCATTGAAAATGTCAAATTACCCGTGGTAGATTCATTTACTAACAAAAATATCCACCAATGATTGTCAACGGGAATTGTAAACAAGTCTCTTAGCCTAGGGCTAACAGCCACTCCTGACTGAAATCAATCATGTCTTCCAAACATGGCTTCCAGATGGCTTGACAGCTTGGACTTTGTTTTATTGAGTCTAGAGACTCTTATCTGATGGTGGATTATACCATTTGAAAGGGATTGTGTTCACCCCAAAAAGTATTATAAAAACATAGTGTGAAAAACAGTACAATGGTGTAAGCATGTGCGTAGATTTCTATGGTGTTACCCAAGGTTTTAGTATTAAAAGACAATGCCCTGGCATTTGTCTGGAATGGAAAATCCTAGTGTACTTATTTAGCTCTCCATTGATGAGTGCTTTTTCTTGTATTTTAGAAAACCATGAAGGGCATCCGCAAAGTTCAGTTGTCTCTCGCGTCGGCCAAGAAGACCCCCGTGCAGGAGTTTGCTCTGGTTGAGCTTCAGTTGACGTCAGACATTATCTTGTGGGCTACCAGGTGGGTACAGAGATGCCAACATATTCTACTTCTCTTTTCTGATTCACCAGTCACTGCCATTTCTGAACCAGATTATCAATCCTCTTGTCTTGTAATCTAGAATTGGTCATACTCACTTTGGTCTGGTGGTGGTGACTCAATTTTCATTCACGAATCATGTGAACTGGCTGGACCCAATTTCATAAAAACCTGTAAGCACAAAAACCTGCTACGCACAGAAAAGTCTTGCTCAGCAGAAACAGGTCACCAGCCAAAATTCAATAAAGTTAACATTGTTGTGACAGGTGCCCCACTCATTTTTCACTTAGTGAAGAAATTTGCTGAGAAGTATTTCCTGCCGAACAGCTTTATGACATTGGGCCCTGGTGGTAGGGTGTTTTCTAGTGCCACTTCCCAGTTATCTCGTTCCCGTCAGACAGCTAAAAATGTTTGTTTTGTCCTTCCGAAAAAGCCTCATAAGATTCATGTTTCCCTAAACCATACTTAACAACCCTTACAGTGGCGATTAAAGCAGCCCTATTAATAACGCGTTTGTATTGGCTACAACACACTACATGACCATACAATGACCTTTGTGAAAGTTCAAGTTCTCACGAAAAATAAAGTTTGGGAAGTCAGCTTTGAACTTGTGTATGCCTTTATTGTGGTCGTTGTTTCTAGAATTATTATTTGGAATTTCAAATTTTTTTTAAAGTAGTAATTTACAGCCTAAAATGCTTGACATTACAGATAGTTCATACAGGGCACTGTTGTTTATTTAATCTTCAAAATGTTTCAGGCTCTATGCGGCTCTATGTGGCACTATGTAGACCCTATTTAGGCACTCTGTAGCTTTTCAGGAATATACTCCAAGATGCCTCAAAATCTCCCATATGCTATGCACACAATGGTGCGGTAAGCCATGCCACAGTGTCCTGCCTTTGTATTTGTATGTTCCATCAATTAGTGCCACAGATTGCCGCTGCAGAAATTGACCCATTTTCAACAATGGCCCAAATTCCACCAAATTGAGCACAGCTGGTGGTTTCTCCAGTTTACCACTCTCATTGAAAGCACTTAGGGCTTCAAAATGCTACTGTTGTGGCTACTGGTAGGCGTTGGTTATCTCGAAAACACTGATAGTAGGAGGGTTAGTCCATTTGTTATTATTAATTTGACAAAGATCTGCTGTTTCAAAATATTTCATACTTTTTTTTTTTACTTGTGATTTCTGATTAGTTCTTCTTACTTGGTGTAGACTGACACTAGTGTCACTCTCTGTATTAACCTGCTCACGTATTTCTTGATGCTTAGGGTGACAAATGTGTTAGTACAAGCAGGCAAGAAGCCAGCTGCTGCATCAGCAGGGTCTGGCATTATCAACGTAGGGATGGCCAATGCCAATGCTACAGCCAAGACAGACTGTGCAAACAAGTGAGTATTAAACCCTAACTACCCTGAGTGATTCACACGGACCTTTTTTTCCGAAACTTGGATTCGACATCGGCCCCAGCTCCAGGCCCCGTCATAAACACCATGCAAAATGTACACTGCTTCAAAATCAATGACGGATTCCAAGCCTGAGCCACAGCCCCAGCCGAGGTTTGGAAAAGGCCCTAGGATCCTTCTTCACGCTGACAAAATCCAGCAACATATGGTATGGACCAAACTCGCCTGGCTTCATCGTCACAATGATTTTGGTCGCACCATTTTGGGAGTCTTTGCTCCTGTGTGTTATACAGAGTAGTGGACATTTTAGGTTTTTACACACATACCATATTTGTGTACGTGCAATTTGACTCACAACATGGAGAGTGGTGGCAGATAGTAGCCACTTGTGACATTGGTGCAAAGGGTCAATAAAACTAAACAATGTTGAACTCTGATTATGGGGGTAAGCCTCATGCCATTTCAAGCGTAATCAGTGTACAGAATGCAGTCCTCCCTCAGTCTGAACATAGAGTCTATGGTCCTTCCTCTATGATTCAACCGAGTTAAATAAAACATGCGTTTGGATTTGGAAGGGTTTTGGGATAATTTTTGTTAATCGTTATGCTTGTGGAATCACAAACTATTTACGTGGTGTATTGAGAAGGTGTTACGGCTCACATCCTATGAATCTCTGAAAGCTGTGTCTGTGAGTGACACAACCATGAACTCCATTCTTCCTTCCCTTCTTTCAGGCTTCTTAGTATCATGGATATGTACCGCAAAGTGTGGCTGCACACCAATCACACCTCAGGATTGCTAGAATGTCTGGGGGTCTTCAAGACCATCTTGGAGAAGCTCATCCCGTCAAGCATCAGCGAGCTGGTAGACGGCAGTGATGATGATGATGACGATGACGAGTAGAACCAGGTCAAGCTAGAAATGCTTACTTCATCCATATCTACCTAAATCCAGCAGCAGAGTTTTATGGACTCGGTGTTGCATGGCCAACCATGCTTGCCGTGGAATGCCAGGGGGGGGGGGGGGTGTTTTGGGCGACCTGGACCAGAAACAAGTTTATGTGAAATTCACTAACTGAAATAATTTCTGAGAGCCATGCGAAAACAGGTCATTTAAGAGGGGCTCCATGGTCAAATTGAGTTTTGTGACGCACTAATCTTCCAATAGATAGAGTCCTCATGAAAGTGGAGAAAAGTTTACAAGTCCCCAATTCACGTTAAAATTGTGTAAAATTTCATTTATTTTTATTTGATACTCTTTCAGAACGAAATTTCAAACATTACTTCATCAGACATCATTACAATAAATGGATCATTCCTAGGAGGAATTTCTGTGGCACTCGTAAGGTCAAACAAAATGCTCTTTCAATTGAATATCATTTAAAGTTCAGGAATGAACTGAAAACTCTCTGTACAGACCATAAATTTACAAAATCGCACTTGAAGGATATCAAACACCGTGGAATTGTACACCATTTTAATGAGAGATTTCTAATTTGTTTCACATTTTCATAAGGACTCCATTATTGGAAAATGAGTGGATCACAAAAATTTATTTACCTTGGAGCCCCTCTTTAACTCAAAAACAGTTTGTGACATACAGTAGGTACAACTATTGAATATTAATGTTGATTTGCCTGTTTTGCTGGCATTATTTTGGGGCTTCAGGAGAAGCCGAGAAACATGAAGATATACTAATGTTTCATTTTTCAAAGGGAAAGACACAAAATGCAATTAAAAGTCAGTTTAGTCCTCCATGACTCCCATGGTATACACAGACCATTATAGAACTACTTACAGAAAAAGTATGGTGTTTTATAAAATCAAAACAAAGGCTAAAAGATGAAGTGAAAGAATGGGAGTCTTTGACAATTTGTTTATTTGGTTATTTATTTTTTATTTTTTTTAATTATTACATTATATTTTATTATTATTGTTTTTGCTTTATTTACTATTCTTCTTCTTCTTCTTATTTGGTTGTTTAGAGAGAATTGTATAAATCTGATAAACCATTTGTATATTTGTGAGTAGGGGGTGATATAAAGTGAGATTCATGAAACTTTGAAGTATTTTAACTGTTGGGACTCATAATGGTGATGGTTTATGTAGAATTTAGCTATTGGTCTCAGTGCCTTGAAAAGTAGATGTTTATGGGGGTGTTTTTTGGGTTGGTGTTTTGTTTGTTTTTTATTTGTTTGTTTATTTATTTGTATTTTTTCCCCAAATATTTTCTGACAGCCATAGGAGATTTATGCAACTGTTGATAAGAACTCAATATTTTTTGACGTCCTTTTAAGAAGGATTTTGAAAGATTTGAATCTCCACAGATTGTCTAGAGGCAAATTTGGGTAATTCATATTTTCAGGTTGTCCGTTTGTGAATGCTGCTGCCAGAAATGTGGCTGGTACCCACTGTCACTGCACCAAACTTGGATGGATTCAATGTTCTTTATGAAAATACATTGACAGTTTTTTCGCTGTTTTCTCAACAATTAGACTCTGTATTCAACTGAAACTTTCACAGGTGACTTTTATTGTAACTTAAATGATTATTTGGGCTTTTGATCTGCATTACAATGACTAAAACTGAACTATGACTCTACCTTGATTACTATGGTGAAATGTGTATAAATTCTACTTTGTAAGATTAGAATCTGAAGTCGCCTTTTATTTTTATTTTTTGTTAAAGTAGATGCATTTGTTGCAAAAGCTTCGTTTGTAGAAATTTTTTGTGTACAAAATAACGGAAAGCTTTAGTAAAGTTGACACTCACATAAATTTGTGTGTGAATTTTATTTTCATACTGACATGGTTATTAATTTCGTTCATGTATCATAACTAAGAGTTAAGAGCACTTATTCAGTGCCTGTTATTAACATTTGTATCAGTTATTATTGATATTTTCATTTTCTGCCGTAAGTATTCATGTAAGATGAATTCTTGACAGTCAAGTTACAATTTGGTGTTATACACAGCTTCCACATCTAGTGTGGTAACGGTGATGGGTGGGGGAGGGGCAGTTGTTATATGAACTATCTGGGCCCAATTCCATAAAGCCTCTAAGCGGACGGCCATTTTTTATTTCATAAACACTGCTATTAACTGTAAGCAAAGCAAAAGGCACGCCAGCTTGCCGGCAATTCTTGCAAACAGACGAGTGACGCAACAATGCAAATACAATTGTTTCTGACATACACATTTGTTTATTTGCTTGTTTTTCTACTATGGTAAGAACAACAATTTGCAGATACTGGTAACCAGTTTACATTGTTGCGATTGGTGCCCTACTCATTTGTTTGCCTCACTACAGCTTCATGAAACTGGGCCTAGGTCATAGTGACCCAAGTTGTTTTTCCCCGTGACAACTTTACAGCCTCACCTAGGTTATTTATCATATAATGTATTTGCAATAACCTTAAGAAACTTCTGTCGCTTTTGTCATGGAACTTGCCATTATGGAAAGTCCAATTTCGCTTTTTTCAGATGTTTAGATTATTTGTAGAACTTGCACAAATCTTTGTTTTACAAAAACTCTCACAATGGCAATTGAGTGGTGAAGATGCTTATCTCTGTTTTAAAAAAGAATTGTATTTTTGTATTTCTTTGGAAGTATTTGGAGACCTTGTCTTAAATCAAAGTGCCTTAATTTGTTTGAATGATTACATGCCTTTTGGATAAATGCTTTTGATGCTTAATAGTTAATAATCAATGCGTAAGGGAAAGAAATGTCCAGTAAATTCCAAATGTAGCTTAACGTTATTTAAAAAAAATGAATATGTGAACAAAATACCTTGCCTTGTGAAATGTTTCCCAAATAAGTTTCATTGTTAAGGAAAGATGCAAGATTACAGTATTTTGCAACATTACTGAATTAGTATTGTTTTCATTTTGTTGTACTATTTGTGTATTATAGCAAATTATCCCAAGAAATATTGACCTGCTTCATCTGGGGAAAAATATGAAAAAATCAACATGATCAGCAATTATAATAAAGCTTTGAGGAGTTATAATTAAGACTATTCTTTTGATACTTTTTTTTTAAGCAACTGAAGAAGTTGAATGGTTGTACAAATGTACACTTCTCGAGACGCCTGAACTGAGAATCTGCAGTTGTTGAGAAAGAAAATTTCTCAGTGGATACTCAAAGAAAAATTGGGAACACAGTTTTATCAGCACCTAATACCAAAGATCTTATAGCGCCGCAGGCACAAGATGGGAAACTTCGACTGAAATGTGAAGTATGCACACAATAGATCAGTGATGCCACAGTAAATCAGTGCAGAAAATGAGCATCCATGCTGTAACAAAGCATTTGCTTACCGAAGTGGCACCCATGTCATAGTTCGTGTTCTAACAATAGATAGAGCTCCAGTTACCCATCTTGCACCTTACAGCACTGTATGATCTTCGCTTAAAACTTCGTACGCTGAAATGGCAGACAGCCACTCTCATATCTCCCAAATCCCCCACTGGGTGTGGATTGTAACTAACGCCCAAAAGTTTGTCTTGACCCAGTTCACCTGAGTTTATCATCACAATAATCTTTGTAGCTCCATTTTGGGAGTCAATGTCCAGTGGCTATGCACTTGGTTGTGTGCATTTGAGGTGACGTAGCGTTTACACGCTTACCTGAATTTTGCACGCTTAACATAATTTCGTTTGATGTTGGTGTAAGGGTTCAATAGATAAGATTGGTAGGTGCCGGTTCCAGTGATGAGCAATTGTTGTTTGGTCTTTCGCAGTAAGTCATACAACAAAGGGTTTTAAGGCTTAATGAGTACTTCAATATCAAAGGTTACTGAAGTATGTAATTATTGATTGCAAAAATAAAGACTATTGTTTTTCACTGGAGTCGTGTTGGGATTTCTTCTAAGTTTTCATTTTAGTGAATCTAACTTGGATCTCTAATACACAGGCATGATATACAGGCTCTTTGGAAGAGCAAATTCATTTCCTCCAACAAGGTTCAAGAAAAAGTCTCTGCTGGGGGTTTGGGCGTGGTGAGTAGGAATTTGAATTTGTTTAGTAATTCAGCTTGTACAGGAACAGTTTTCGTTGTGTTTGTTTCCACTCTTGGTTTCTATTTTTCTGTTCAGAGCCAGAGCAGGGCTCGATTTTACAAAGCACTAAGCACGAGTTGTCAGCATTTGGCATTAGTGATTTGTATTGTGACATCACACTTTGCTTAGCAATTAAGATTGGTCACTTAGCCCCATCAATTTTCAGTGGAGTCAACATTATTTTGATGACATCATTCTTTCAACAAGGGCAGGAAAAAAATTACAACAATATTTTAAAACCAATTTTTCAGACACATTTTTTATTTTCATTAAAACTGTGGGTGTATACATTTCGAACAACAACAATGGGAAGAACTTGAGCACCAGCACTTCGGAAGGGCTGCTAAGTGACAAAGTCATTGCAAGTGATTTCTGTCATTGCCTATCGACCATTAAAGAGGGAGGGCGCCCTGCATGTGTTGGGGTCACTGAACCGCACGGCGCGCGCTCGATCCATGTGTGGTGTGGGATTGAGGATGAGAATTACTATGTGTCTCGAGTCTAGCGACGGATGACGGACGACAGACGGACGATTCAGCGGGCTGTAAACTTCATACTGAAACTAAAAGATAATTCCAACTGTTGGTGAAACCTTTATTATTCACAGAATAAACTGTGATATAAAAATTCCAAGCATGTCAGGAGAAACACGAGGCAAGATTATAGACGGGAAAGCTATATCGGCGTAAGTAAAACATGACTGGCTCAGCATTGCACAGTGCCAGTGGACCTGCGTCTCGCCTGGGTGGTGGGGGTGTCTAGTCTCACGTCGCATGCCTGGGACTCGGGTGGGGGCCGGCCAGGCGCTGGTCGAAGTAGTGTTTCTAGGGTTTAGTGTCAATGTGTCGTATAGCTCATTGTACAGTTGTAGGAGAACATTTATTTTTTGGAAAAGGATGCAGAATCCAACCGCCAAAAACATAGTTATATCATTATCTGGATGGATACAAATGTTTAAAAAATTGGCTGCTTATACTAAGTTATATTATTATTTTCTTTATAATTTATTTTATTAAAAAATAAATTAAAATATTTCATTGTCTGATCTGATCAGTATCAGATCATGGAGGTAGACAGTAGAATGGTCTGATATGGTAACTGGCACTGTAATCCTAAAAAAGAAGAAAAATAAAACATCTTCGAACGAAGATGTCAATTATTACAGCGCCCCAGTTACTAGGTCTAGGTTAGCCCCACTTGTGTGGCCAAGATTCAGGTTTCCTTTTGATTAATTATAACGCAGTAAATTACTGAGCTTTTTATCCACATTCTGGTAGCCTAGAGAAAAGGACTACGCTCCTGGTTTTGAACCGACACACTACACATAGATATTGTTTTTTTTCTTCTTACTTGTCATCCCAAAAGATAAGATTTTCTTCATAAGATTTTATTATAAAAAAGTGACTCCTTAAATGAAAGGTATTATTATTTTTTGCTCTTTCTAATTTGTGGCTCCAAAGAATTTGCTTTTAAGAGAAATAATGTCGTTGACGTACAACAAAATAGCATTTGGTCTGATTTCACTGTCACCGGTAAAATATCCACTGCCTGTTGTTAAAAACAGCAATTTGATCTCATTTGGAGGGGAGGGGAAGGGTTCTGAATCTGACTGCTTTGAGCTTTGAATATCTGTTAATTAAAATTCAATGCACAGTTGCACAAATATTGTGTAACAGACGATTAAAGATAATGGACCTTTGGTCGTTCCAGATCACGCAAGAACATTATAGATAAACATCTGAGATAAAATAACTGACTCTCTACACACTGGCACTGTAGTCTTGTTTGTTTTCAGGGGATCTCTTCAAATTCTTGCTGATTAGTTTATACCTAAATCCATCCTGCGGATAGCTTTGCCATGTTTTCTGTCTGTATTATTAGCATAAATGAAAAGTAATTCTCATAATACTAAACAGGTACCAGACTATTTACCCCTTCCAGCCTCTGTTTGGTTACATTGGTATAAATGGGGGACAAACCCAAGATGGCTGCATTGTGATAATGGTCTTCAAATCCAATGCACAGACAGCAAACCAGAACCCTTTATTAAACAAACCCTTTTTAAATTTACTTTTTATATTTAGAAAGAGGGTATATTTTATTTTCGGAAGAATAACAAAAATGCAATTATTGACATTGACACAAACAGTGGGGGAAAAAAGTGAAGGCATCTTTTTTTTAAACCAAGAAGCCTACGTAGTTCTCTTACATCTTGATGTTCAGGATGTCACTGTCATGTAACACTAACAGTTTTTACAATTTTTACACAGAAAAATCTTTACATGACCTGTATAGTAATTTTTGCAGTACATAATTTTTCACAATTGATTGAATTAATTTATTTTGAAACTTTTGTTTCACCAGAGAGTATCGAGCTGAGCTGAAGGAAGAGGTCACAAAACTCAAAGCAGAGAATCCAGGGTTTGCGCCCGGTCTTGCAATTGTTCAGGTATTTACGATTTAACTTTTGCGCTTGCAAAACTTACCAAGACCTCTGCATTGATATGCTATTCCCAATAATGAATCATCGTAACTGTAATTAGGCCATCACAACTATGATTGGTCATACCAACTACAGTCTCAACATCAGTATTTTGTGCCCAAAAGGACGGTTTCGGCAGTGGCTATGGTCGGATTGCTGAGAAGGCCTTTCTTCAATGTTTTCGCTGAAGTTTTTAACTGAGTTGGTTGATGGGTTCAAACTTGGATCTTTCTAGGTATAAGTGTCGGTTTTGAGAAGAACCCGGGTTGAGATAAAGTAAAGGCTCAAAATTTCAAACAATGTGCCATGCTTGTTTAATTTTTGTTTTGTTTGCTTTAACTCTTTTAGATTGGAGACCGTGATGATTCTAATCGCTACATTAAGCACAAGCTGGCAGCAGCTGAGGAGGTAAATAGTGTATTAAGACAAAATGGAATAGATTCTTGCATTATAGCCAAATGTCTTCTGGTTAGATAGTTCCCACTTGATGTTACACAGCTTTAGGGGCCGGGCAGTTAAGAGCACCGGACCCAAGCTTTAGTGTTTCTGGTCTGCAGAGTGTTGGTCATCGAGTCGTGACACTTGTGTTCTTAGGCAAGACACTTAATCATTTGCTTCATCCTTCGGATGGGACGTAAGACTATAGGTCCCTTATGTCTTGTAATTCATGTAAAATAACCCAGTAACACTTAATACCCTGGTGTTTCTGGCAATGAGACTTTTTTTTTTTCCCACTCACACAAGGACTCTATCTATAGGAAAATGAGTACAACACAAAAGTGAATTTGACATCTCCTTTCCTCTTTAAGACAGTTATGCAAAGTTTTTAAATTATGAGACCCATTTACATAGCATCTTGTAAAGAGTTTACAAGGTGACACTTCATATTCTGCAACCAACCATGCCAGATAGTGTAAGTATCTTAGGGCTTTAGGGTTTTACGTCCCATCCGAAGGATGATACAGTTATGGTTAAGTGTCTTGCTTTAAGAGTCAAGATCAGGACTCGAACCCACACTCTGCTGATCAGAAACACCAGAGCTTGGCCACGACACGCCATAGAGTCCTACAGTGTACTGCACATTTAAAATTATTATGAATGTAATATCAGCATTGTACTAAATTGAATTACAGATTGGTATTACTGCAAACCACTACAAGCTCGCAAGATCAATTACAATACAAGAGGTAAGATTGCTGTTAGGATCGTTTACTTTGATTGTAAATAAGGTTGTACTGCCTTGGCCCTTGGATAGTAATCCACTTTTGATCTAAATAATGAATTGGTTTATACTCAGTACACAGCTTAATTTGATTTGATTTTGTTCCCATGGAGCGGCACACAATGTTTGCTGCAGTCTGTAACCTGTTGGACGAGAAACGTGACCTGTTTGTGTGGACTTATCCAGGACATCTAAGGAACAAGCAAAGCCGTTTCTATTTTTTAGGAACATGTGGCATGTTCTTTAATCTGCAGTACGGAACACACATGACCAACCGCCTTGCATTCCATGTAAAGTTATAAGTTATGTCGCCCACAAGCGGGACATCCTTTGGCGACTTCAATCTCGCCAATCCTCTATGCAGGAACCCATCTCTGGCATGTTCTCCACACCAGCATCCCTCCTCAGGACACCGACATTACTGGTGTTCGGTCTTCCCCTCAGCTTTGCCCCCATGAGTCGGGTCCCACAGCACCAGTTGGCTTGTCGGCAGCTCAGGATGTCTGTAGCAGTGTCCTGCCAGGCCCAGCTGCCTGTTTGCAATCTTGTGCGAGATCCGTGGTAACATGCCATAGAGGGATGTATCGGACACATGTTCTCTTCAATCGATATTGAGCACGGCGCCATCATTGATGGTTTTTCATGCCCCAAGATTACCCACCTAATTCAGTGGATCATTTTTCGAAACAAGAAACAATGGATGATTTACAGGCGATGAAGAGCAAAATGTGAAGCTCATCTCAGTTCAGTAATCTTTTTTCCCGTGTAGATGCTCAAGAGACAAAAACAAACAATGAAAATCAAACCAAATTTTACACGAGGGAGATGGAGACCAGGTACAACTTTAAAAGGTGTGTAAAAATGGTGATATTCAAATAATGCGCATCAGTTTGGTAAGAAAAATGTTGATAAGTACTATTTTGGGGGAGGGGGGTCCTCAAAAGTAGTACTCTTTCTACGACCTGAACGTTTTTGAAAACTTTGGACAGTCCCTAAAACAACTTTAGAAATATAGCCATTGACAGGTGCCGACACACAAAAACTTGAGCAAAAGCACAACAGTTTGTTTTATTATTTTCTCTATTCTTTAGACCCTGAATAAGATTAACGAGTTGAACAATGATCCCAAAGTGCATGGAATCATCGTCCAGATGCCGCCAGACTCTGAGGTCCCAATGGATCAAGACACATTAGCCAATGCTGTCATTCCCAGCAAAGACGTTGATGGGTTAGTATCATGCTTAATAATAATAACAATAATACCTAGTTCTTATAAACTGTTTTATCACACCCTGGGGCATCTCAAAGCGCCCATTATTTTTTCAAAAAGGTATGAAGAACTATGTTTGAAATATAAGACCCATTTATTTACATAGCACCATGTAACGGTTTACAAGGTGCTGTGGCACAATCTGCATACCAGAAAACACCGGGGCAAACCCCTTCTCTTAAAGATAAGTGTACTGGGTTCTTTTACGTGCATTACACGATGCACAGGACCATCAGCTTTACGTTTCATCTGAAGGACATAAATGTCGAGACCGGGACTCAAACCCACACACTGCTGGTCAGAAACACCAGAGCTTGAGTCCGTTGTGCTTTTTAGCCATGACACGCCAAAGTCTATAAAACTCTGAGATCTCCAGATCCGACTCTGAAATTCAGAAGCAAAGGAGAATCTTAAAACATTGAATGAGAAAGAACCCCCCCCCCCACAGCTGAGTGACACTGCCTTTCCTTTACATATGTCAGTTTGGATCCTGCACTTATCCGTATTCACCCCATGCACCAATGTCACATGCGGCTACTGTCTACCACACTTGCTATTTTGTTTGTCAAATAAAAATGTAGAAATTATGGTTAAGTATGCAAACGCTGCATTTCCTAAAAATGCGCACTACACTGTATTACACAGGTAGACATCGTCTCCCATCCAAAAAATGGCACAACCGAGTTTATTGTGATGATGACCGAGTTTATTGTGATTGTAAATGATGGTAAATCGGTTCAAAAGGATTACCTGCTTGTAATGTGAACACAAAGTCGCCAACGTTAAAACTTTTGTTTCAAGTCTTACATTTCTCCCTCTATCAGGTTGCATGTGCACAATGCTGGTAAACTGGCGAGGGGAGAGCTGGATTCCTGTTTCGTTCCATGTACACCAAAAGGATGCATGGTGCTGTTGAGGCGCAGTGGTATGTACAACTATCAAGAGTATTCTTCATTCTATATTTGCATCACAACCTAGTCATCACTGCCATCATGAGGATAGATTTGCAGCATGTTTAAAGGCAGGGTATACCTTTGGTAATTACACCAACAAATTATTGACCATAAAAACTTACATGGTAAGAAGCACTGCAGCTGTTGATAATGTCTAACATTTTGAGAAACGATTCCCTTTAAAGGTGTGTGGTTTTAGAGAAAGGCATTCAACAAGTTTCAACCTGAGAAACGTTTCTGCATAAAACGTTTCTCAGATTGTGTATTCCGGGATTATTCTTCCTGCATGGACATAACCTTGCCAGGTTTTCGCAATATCTCAAAAACGATACCATTTTCGAAATGATTTATTTTTACAGATTATTTTTATTGTATATATCTACATTTATGTTGGATTAAAACAATTGAACGGTTCCAAAAAACAGGTTTACTTTGCCTTTAACTGGTATCCTTTAACAAACGGGCGTGATTACTTGCTCAGTGCCTTTGTGTTCATCTTCCTGCTCGCACTGACTCAATATTCCACTCACCTTCCCATCGTTTTCCCAGATTGTGGGACACTTTTCCTCCCCACTCTCGGGAGGCTGCTGTGATACATCCCCTTCCGACTTTTCCCCGCCATCTAAAAGCCGTCTATTTAAACCCAGTTTCGCATTAGATGCTCACTTTGGAAGCATGCAGGGTCCTGAATACAGCCCTTGTTGGGTTACATTTTCCTGTTACTTTTGTGTTTGAGTTAATCCTTTTGTTGTCATCTGTCATGTGTGGGGCAGTATGCTTCCAAGGAACAGTATTTCAGTTTACTTTTGCTGTCCCTGACCCACATGACTTGTTGTTTTTCCCGTGTTTGGTTTTTCCTTACCCTTTCTTGGTTTTGTTCCCCTCCTGCATGCCCTGCCCTCATTCACTCAATTATATCAGTTTTTGCCTCTAGTTTCCTGCTACTCTTGTCAAAACATTTTCCTCCCAAATATTTATTTAGTATTTGTCTTTTTATTACGTGTATTTATTCCACTTATTTTACTGTTTCCTTGTTTTCTTATTTACTTGTTTAGGTTACCTTTTTTCATGTTCTTGTACTTGTTTTGTTGTAATACTTGCTTTGTTGTCATAATTTTCTGAAGGGGTCGAAGTTGAGGGCAAGCGAGCAGTGGTGATGGGACGTAGCAAGATAGTTGGTGCCCCGATGTCGGATCTACTTCGTGGTCACAATGCTACGGTTACTGTCTGCCATTCCCGCACCAAGGTTCCTGCCACAGTGGTGAGTCCATTTCTCTGATGTTTGATCGTAGCTTAAAATAAGGCATCCCAGTTCATCACGGCAAGTGTGAACAAGCCTTAATTGTGTCCAGTAACCCCTACTCCCGGGCATGTTTTACTGGGATCCTTCTTCACTCTAAACATTAACCCTAACCATGCTAAATGCAACAATATGCACCAAATGGTAATAGTTGTTGTGATCTGTTGCATTTGGCAGTCAACTCAGATGTCATTTTTTGACTGAATTTGTTGCATTCAGCAGTGAAGTGACCTCATATAGGTTTGGGTGCTTCTATTGTATCTAAACAACTTATAATGGGTATTTCAAAATATTTTTTATGGGAAAAGTATTGAGAAGTATGATGTAATATTAGGTAAGAATCATAATTAAAATCATATTCAAAAGACTATATAATAACAGTTAAACATTACACTTATGTGCATACTGTTGCATTTAGCAGGGCAACCACCATTGCTCAGTCCTAACACAAACAACATGCCTGCACAATGCAACAAAATCCCTTGTTGCATTTTGTTGCATATGGCATGGTTCTCATTTCAACTGTGTTGCATTCTGTTGTATTTGGCAGGCTTTGTGGAGAGACCCTAATGGGGTTAGGGTTAATCTAACACTCTAACACCATGTGGGAACTCAACACACAAACTGTTGGACTCCAATTCAAAGCATAATCAGTTTACCAGTGCAGTTTCCAGTCGAACTTTGGTTTTTGAATGGGTTTGGGGTGGTTTAGGGCTCAGGAAAGATAATAAGTTTCAAATCTGAAAGCTTATTGATTAGAAGGTTCATACAAATTCCAATCCTCCAGAGAAACCTTTCAATTTGAAACTTTCAAAGTCCCAAATCACCATTACTTATTTTGATTGTCGCCATTGAAATATTAAGTAAGTCTATGAATGTGCACAAAAACACTGACAAAACATAAACCACTTTCTGTCTGTTTTGAAATTTAAACGGAATTGTTGGTATAAATATATTTTTTATTTTACTACACATCCATCAGCACAATTAGCCCCAATAACAGGATGAATAGGAAACAAAGAAATGTCCAGTTTTAGATGCAGAGAGGAAAACCCCAATGTGAAGAACCCACATAATCATGTAGGGACTGAACACCCAAACCACATGCAAGGCTCCGGTCTGAAGTGGGGTTCCAACCGAGGTCCACAGAGGTCAAAGGCAGGGAAAGAGACCACTGAGCCGACCTGTTCACTGAAATTTGATCACCTTACTTAATAAAATATGGTGTGTTTATTGCAACTAGAGAATTTAATATAATTTACTCTTCCAGACAACTAGTGATGGATACTTTTCATGTAATTTCTTGTGGATCATGACTTGATTCGTGTCAATAGGTTGCAGAGGCTGATATTGTTGTTGTAGCTATCGGCAAAGCTCGCATGGTGAAGAGAGATTGGATCAAAGACGGTGCCGTGGTCATTGACTGTGGAATCAACTTCATTGATGGTAAATATTAAATTCCCAAGTCAACCCCATTCCTTGGCCTGAAACCCCTCTTGGGACATCAAATCGTTGTCTCGGTGCAACATGATCAGAACTCCATTGTGAGAAAAGGTCATATCTTTTTCGCTGCATATTGAAGTCGGGTACATTCAGTGAAAACTGGCTTGCAACTTCTCAGCTGATCAGCTGATTTAATACTTTTTTCCTTCTTCCTTTTTTAGTACCATAGAAAATGAAAAAACACTGTACAAAATTTAGTGTGCTAGACAGTTTCCTCTATTTTTACAATAACATCGTTGCACGTCTGAAATTTTTAACAAGAGAAAATTTGTTCAAATCGATCCATCAGAAAACATTATTAAGGAACTTGCCTATAAAGAATATCATTTAAATTTGTGTTTACATTTTGTGACAAAACGTCAAACAATGGTTAGATGTGATTGATTTAGGCTTGATTTTATTGTCTTTGAAGTCATGAGAACAGCTTTCCCAGGATGATTGGAACCAGTTCCAACTGGAACCTGAACTGGTCTGAGTAAACAGCCCCTGGTCTGAGTAACTAGCCCCAGTTCCGGTTAACTTGCCTTGAGTATGTGTAACTAGCACCTGGTCTGAATTACTATCCTCTGGTCTGATCGGGTAACTAGCACCTGGTCTGAGTAACTAGCCCCTGGCCTGAGTAACTAACCCCTTGCCTGAGTAACTAACTTGCCTGTTCTGTCTAAAGAGCCCCTACTTTTTTCTCTTTCCCCAAGATGAAACTGCAAAGAGTGGCCGCCGTCTAGTCGGTGACGTTGATTACAACGACGTTAAGGAAGTCGCATCTCTCATCACCCCGGTGCCTGGTGGTGTTGGCCCCATGACCGTTGCCATGCTGATGAGCAACACTCTAGAGGGCGCTAAGAGGACGCTGACCACAGCAAATGTTAGTCTGTAAGCCCCCCCCCCCCCCCATCCCCGAAGCTGATGCAAGTCACATGCAGAATCCACATTGAGGGTGCCCTTAGGATCCAGATTTCCAAATTATCACATTTAACACATAATGCATATTTTTGCATAAGAGTAGTCTTGTCACCAGACTTTTTGTGAAAGTGGTTAAAAAATCTAGTAAAACATTTTTATTTTTTTTATTTTTTCATTCAAACCTCAAGGTGAAACTTTCTGCTGGCATCAAAATCCCTGGACATTAAACACGATTCAATTTTGAAATTCATAACTTGGGTGAAGAGATGAAAATTGGAAATTAATTCAAGTCTCATGGGAGACTTCAGATACTTTTTGGTATCTATACCAGGCTATTTTCTTTTGATTGAATAATAACTGAGCATGCACACCTTTTCAAGAATGATGGACGGTGCCCAGTGTCTGCTGCCACCAAGTGTTGAAAACCCTCCTCATAAAGACTCTTTACTGTTCTATTCTGGGAATGAACACCTATGGGCAGTAAAGTCTCATTTATGGACCCACTGGTTGCTCTAATTATTATAGCCAGTGATGGCAAAGGGCCTAGTGTCTTCAAATAAGCCATTTGAAGGTTAGATTTGAATAATGACTTGCCTGGTCAGAAGTTATCGTTTAAATTTGAATTCCTCAAACTATCTAGACAGGTCCTACGTCATGTGATTTGGGGCAAGCTTTTGCGTAGTTACGTAAGAGACGGCGAACACCCAAACAATTGAATGAATGTGTATGGCACAACGGTACCAGCGTTTGCTCATCTGAAGGTTGCTATACAAAAGCTTGCCCCGAACCATTTGACATAGCAACTGTCTCTATTGTCTGAGGAATTCTAAATTTATCAAGTAATAAACCACAAGTTGCCATAAGTTCAAACTTAAGTGTTAACTTTTGACCAAGCCTTTATTCAAATCTAACTCGCAAATGGCTTATTGGGTGCTATTGGTCATTATCAGAGCTCATTGCTGTTGTAGAGCAGGGCCCAATTTCATAAATTCTGTAAGCACAAACATTTGCTAAGCACAGAAAAATTTGGCTTAGCAGAAATGGCATACCAGCCGATATACCATATAATGTGCGTAACATGGGACTGATTCCCTGGTAATTTTGCTAAATAGCAAATACAATTGTTAAGCGATATTTTCATAGCTTGGTTAAATTAGGCCCAAAAGGTACATATTTACTCTGGGAATCGTTCAGAGCAAGCATGATGAGGTTTGTCAAGTTGGTTTGCAGCAGCAGCAGGTCTAGAATTAAACGGAGGCCATGGAGGCCATGTCCTATGTTACCCCTGGTCTTGGCCTCGGTGCCTCTTCGAAAGTTTCCCACAGACTTTAAGAATTTCCTATGGATTGGCCCTTTGCAAAAAATGAAAATAACCTTGACCTTTCAAAAATTCCAGGCCTAAAGCAGGTCTGAATTTAAGAGATTATTTTTCTAAACATTTAAACGGAGCTTGTGACTTCAGCTTAAGCGTTTAAACATGGTTTAAAATTGTGCAATAATTCGGAAAAAGGAAGGTTTTATTTTATTTTGGTCTTACTTAAACATTTACAAAATTTTGAAATGGATTTCACTGTTTCCCCCCCCCCCCCCCTCTCGTTTTAAAAGTTTTAACTTCCCAACCTTAGTGCGGGTGCTTAATAGCAGAAAGTGTGGAGCATATTTATCTCCAAACAAAAAATGAAAAAGAAAAGATTTTCAGTCAAAAAGTATTTGCATAACTTTGTATTTTTGCTGAAAACCTGTCTTATTCTAAGCAACATTATTCTTCACCTGGCATGTTAAATATGTGTTGATTAGATCTTTGAAAATTGGCCCTAGATTTCTCCTATGACCCAAAATGGGCATTTTCTGTAATAATTTGGAAAGTAGGATTCAAAATGTACTCAACTGGATCTTGTGTCAGTGACTTGCATCGGTGTAATGTTAATTTGATTTTGCTGCTTAATGTTTTCATTTATCAATACTTAATGTATCAGTACTGACTGCCGATGACAATGCAGATATGAGTCTAAACCACTCGAATGAAGTCTAAGTTATTTGAAACTTCAAAAAATTTAAAGTATTTTTTCCTATTGTGATTTTGCCGATACTCATAAAATGAGTGATTTTTTTTTTCCTGATGATCTTGAAAAAATTGAGTGTTAAATTTGTTTTCATTTCCAAGGATTTTTTGCCAGTTTTCAAGATTGATAGAAAGAACTACTGTACCAAGATAATAGCAAAACAATCATATAAATTTCCATGGAGAACAGAATCAATGTCTTACTGTAGTTTGAAATAGAGCAGTAACGAGGGTTTTATTGAGGATATAATTAGTTTGCTCTGTGGGGGTAGTTGTGGGAGATACATGCAAAGGTTGATGTTACTAAAGAAAGAATCATGTTGCCACAATTATTGGCCATTTGCACCTTCCAGTGTGTTGTCACTGTGGACCACCCTGTACAATACACCCAATGGTAGGCACAGTACAGAGAAAGTTAGTCAGAAATCAAACAACCTTATTCTTGAGAATTCTCTAATCCTCATCAAGCAAACAAACAAGCAAAACAAGTACAAATAAATAAATAAATACAATTATTTTTGGATCATTTCACTTTTAACCAAGGGAATTTCATAAAATTTTCAAAATTAAATCAAATTGTTTATCAAATTTAAGGTCGCCAATATCATTTTTGTACTTTTAGAAAACATTATCAGTGGTGCTGTAAGAATCTGGTCTTTCGTAAACTTAAGCTATCATTTATGAATAACAGATTGTTAAAAAGGTCACATGTACCACCAGTACTAAAATGCCACAGCTCTTGTATTCAAGCCCAATAAATAAACAGTGCCAGTGATTTTGTTTATTATCTTATAAACAAAGGACTGAACAAACACACAAAGAAATAAGAGTCTTGTCTATTTAGTATGTGATTGTGTGTTTCTTCATGAAAAAAAGAGTTTATTTTTAAGTTGAATTAATTTGCATCTTAAGAAATTCATAAGCAGAAAGATCAAGGAACTGAATAATGTTTTTCATTTTTTAAACGGTATTTTGTAAACTGAAATGTTGGATGTACCTTTTTTTTAAACTGGGAGGTGGGAGAAGATTATGAGGAGATGTGGATAAAGAACAATTTCAAATGAATCGTGACATTAAGAGCCAACCCACCAGTAGATACAGTTATTTTCAAGTGAATAAAACGTGGCATGTTTAAAGGGGCACATTGCCTTTGGATTGGGCACTGTGGACTATAAAAAGCATTTCTTATGAAATGAATATGGTGGGAAAGATGTTTTAAAAGTATAATATAATGACTCACACAAACGTCCCTTGAAGTTGTGTGGTTTTCCTTTTAACTTTGTAAACAAACAGGGTCCACCGTTTTGTAGAATCAAATTTGTTATACTCCACAAAATGACGGACAGCAATAGTTCACAAAGTAAAAGGAAAAGTGCCCAATTCGAAGGCAATGTGTCCCTTTAATGTAGTTTTGTGAGCAGCTATCCCAACAGCTCTGCAATTCTACCTTTTGATCAAAATGCTGGCACCCCCAATCTTCCCACATTTACTAAACTTGTTAGTCCTTTGATTATGCAGACTACATAATAACTGTGCGTCTAGTAAGGAGTTTCTTTGGGCACCAGCACAAAAAACAACACAAAAAACCAAACATGTACACAAGTCAAAGTATCAAAAATATTAATCAGTAATCAAATGGCATTCAGTTACTTCTACAAATACATGTTTGATCTGAAGTGATAACGAAAATGGTAGGCTGAAAGTGTTGTTTGTTAATACTAGAAAGGAAGTTTAGCTGTAGTCTTCAAATATTTTGGAAATAATGTACGTGTCTTGGGTGGGGCATTTGAAGGTGTTTTTCGTTGACAACATTTTCTGATCGGACAAATTATTTCTGTTTGAAAAATAAGCTAAAACTATCACCACTACTTGCCTTCATTGGGGGGAAAACACCACCAGGGACAATGTAATAAAAGGGGTATGGGGTGTGGCATGAGGGGAGTGTGGTGTAATGCCTGGAAAAACGACTACAAATTACAAGAGTGAATGTGAATAAGAAAGCATAAGTTAACTCAGTGATAAATGGATGTTGACGTTCCTTTGAACACTTATGGTACAACAATAATTGCCTTCTGTTCATCATGGAAACGCGAAATATTCAACAGTTTTGAATATGTTTCTTTCTCCAGAGTGACCAATGGAAGCTACGATACCTCCCGATCACACCTCTATCTCCGATACCATCAGACATCGATGTCTCACGTGCCCAAACCCCTAAGGATGTGGCAGAAATTGCTCAGGAGTTACAGCTCTTGCCGTCAGAGATTGACTTCTATGGCAAGAAGAAGGCCAAAGTTTCTCTTCGCATACTGGATCGACTCAAAGACCAACCTAATGGAAAATATGTTGTGGTTGCTGGGTAAGCCACAACAATTACTAATGGTTTTATACGTCATAGAATGCATGGATACTAAATCTAAGTTCTTTTAACGTGGTAGTAGCGTGTCATGGCCGATTGATCAAATGCACCAGACTCAAGCTTGTGTTTCCAGTCGTCGATTTCACCAAACTCTTCCTAACTTAGGATTAATCTTAGGACTTAGGACGAGTCCCAGCCTTGCACTGCAACATGTAAACCTTAAGATAAATCCTAAGTTAGGGCTAGTTACTCGTCCTAACTCGAGATTGGATTAATCCTTGCGCTTCGTGAAATCGGCTGCAGGCCTGGTACATCATGGAGGCAACGGCTGCAGTTGCCTCTGGTCATTGCCTTGATGCCCCCTGAAGTGTTCCATTAAAAATTTACAATTTCCTCATAGAGTTGGCTCTTTTATCTAGTAGAAAACACCTTGGTGCCCTTGTTCTTTCAAAAGCGAAGCATCAGGCCTGTGTTTCTGATCGGCAGGATGTGGGTTTGAGGATCCCGGCAGGATCCCGGCAGGATCCCGGCCTTGACACTTGTGTCCTTAAGGAAGACAATTAACCTTTATTACTTTATCCTTCAGATTGGACATAAAAACCATTGGTCATAATGTTTTGTAATGCATGTAAAATAACCCAGTACACTTATAGTTAAGAGAAGGGGTTTGGCTTAGTGTTTTCTGGCATAATTTGCTACAGATTGAGCAGCAACATCTTGTTGAACCCTAGGTGCTATATAAATGGGTCTCATAATTTAAAAACTTGTCTGAGAAAGATATTAATAAGCACCTGATGAGAAGCCCGTAGATAAAGCACTATATAAGAACTGATTAATATTATTATTGAAATATGAATAAATGGTCGAGGTTGCTGTCACTTTTACACATCAAAACTGGGCTCTGTAAGTTGTTGATCTCCAAAATCATGGTTGTTGAAAATTAACCATTCTTTTCAAGACCATTTCATCAATTTGAATAATGTTTATGTTTGCTTGAATCCTTTGTACATGAATTTGATCTGTTATTTGATCATGGGAACAAAATGTCTACTGCTAGAGGGCGCATTTTTGGTAACATTTTTAGGGGGTAAGCAAGGAAATTTGAAAAGACCTATTGCAACAATTTTTAAAGTAACCTAACATAAAATCCGAAGCTGAAGAGGATCAAATTCGTTGTAACCTTTTCTGTTTAATCTCCCAATTTTACCCCCAAATGCCGCCCTCTTGTTAGCAAGCAATGACCAAACACTCCATGAACAAGGCTGTTTTTCAGCTTTGAATTTTTAGGAGTACTGTGCAAAATTAACTGTAGATGTAGTCACCTCATAGTGTCATATTCCACATAAGATTTTAAACTTTTTTGTAGCTTTATCTATAACAGAAAACATTTACAGATCTATTTTTGAAAATGTAAGTATCGTTTGCTTTCATCAAATTCAGAATCACCCCAACCCCACTCGGGGAAGGGAAGAGCACTACAACGATTGGGCTGTGCCAGGCTCTGGGGGCGCACCTCAATAAGAATGTGTTTGCATGCGTACGCCAGCCGTCACAGGGACCAACGTTTGGCATCAAGGGCGGGGCAGCAGGGGGAGGTTACTCACAGGTCATACCTATGGAAGAGGTAAGCTGAAAATTAATTCACTAGCCATTAACAAACCTGTGAGCTCGATTTCACAAAGAGCTAAGATGGATCTTAACTGCAAAATTACTCTTAACTGCTAAGCCAATTATGGCAATTACGGCTATGGCAATTAAGATGAATCTTAGCACTTTGCACATCGGCCGTGAGTGTGTACCGTATTGTGTGTATCTATTTATGGGTTCTAAATTTTTAAAATTCTCAGACGATTAAAGCATTTCAGACAGAAATATTGTTTTCAGATATTTGATACCAGTCTCGCCTTTATATGGACTATAAATTGTCAGGTTTAAAATCACCACATGGTTTTCGTGCTCATCAACAAAATTTTACTGTTAAGTAAAGTTTCTGTTTGAATCTGTCATCACTAGTTCAACCTTCATCTGACTGGAGACATTCATGCAATCACAGCGTCTAACAACCTTCTGGCTGCAGCAATTGATGCCAGGATGTACCACGAGGCTACACAGACAGATAAAGCCCTCTATGGCAGATTAGTGCCAGCCAAGAAAGGAGTCAGAGAGTTTTCACCAATCCAAATAAACAGACTGAAGGTACCATGTAGTTCTTGATTCTATGAAGTGATTTGAAATCCCTCATGTTTAACCACTTTATACACACACAATTTTTCTGAAATGGCCTACGGCAAATGGTTGATTACAACTTTGAATTGCCCTCAATTTTTGCTACTGGCAGCCGGACGGCTGACGTGAATATCCACCCGGACATTCCATTGTGTAGTGTGCAAAGGCATGCACCTACTGTGCTACCGTGCTACGCTTCATTTCACTCACAAAGAGGTGACAGGACAGCATGATGTAGATGTAGAACATGATGAAATGATGCAGAACATACTTATTAAATATTTGCAACTTAACAGAAGTAAATACTGAAATTCTGACAAAAAAGCTTGCTGCCCAGTTTTGTGTGGCTATCACACTTAAACTCACCTACCAACTGCACCCTTTTCGGGATTCAGTTTATGTTTTTGAATTGTTCTACAAAGTTATGTCATGCTGTCTTGTCATGAATACAGTTGACTCTTGTCATAACAAGGTTGCTAGGACTGGCCAAATTACTTCTTTATAACAGGAACATTGTTGTAAGAGGACAGCATAACAAAAGAACACACAGTTGAAATGAGATTCAGGACTTCAGAATTTGCTCTTTATAAGCACAATCTCTTTATAACAGTGCTCTTTTTAAGGAGAGTGGATTGTATTGTGTAAAGTGTTGAGCAAGAGGCCTATTAAACTTGCACAAAAAGTGAAAAAGACAGAAAGTAAAAAATCTTTGTGTACAAAACATTGCTTCTGGCCCCTAGCAACAGCGGCACAGCGTGCAGCACTTGAACGTATGGATTGGTCTATAGAGGGAGCCTGAGGAGTATTGTCACATGATGAACTTCTGTTGGAATTGATTAAAACCAATGTATTCAAATTTGTTGCAATAACTTGTGCCAATCTAAAACTTTCAAGTGAGCATCAGATGCTATTGCAGTGATGTACCAAAGAAGTATCTTTCTGCTGGGAGATTTTCTCTGAAAAAATGATGATTTTTGTTTGCTCAGAAACTTGGTATCAATAAGACTAACCCTGACGATCTGACCGACGATGAGATTAACAAGTTTTCTCGATTGGATATTGATATATCAACACTCACTTGGCAAAGAGGTAGGTAGTATTTCATAAAATACTTAAACAGTGCCTGCTTGAAAGTTTTGAAGATTAAAATGTAAACATGGAAGGCCTGGCTGTGGTTTCGTAAAGGGCTAATGACCCATTTCATGATGCCCACAGCACTTAAATGCCCCTATTCTGTCAGCCATTTTGGGAGTAAAAATGTACACAAAGGAGTTAACTTCCAAAATGGGTGAAATGGTAGAGGTGCATTCTGTGTGGTGCGAGGGGTCAATGCAGTTATAGAAGCAAGTGCACTGCTGCGTTTTGACACTACACTCTAAAAGTTTTATGTGAATTTTTTATGTACACTGCAAAACCAGTTTTTATATGCTTTGACAATGACAATGAATTTGAATTGATTGCGTTTATTTTTGTGGTACGTTTTAAGTGATGGACACAAACGACCGTTATCTCCGCAAGATCACCATCGGCCAGTCACCAACGGAAAAAGGCATCACAAGAGAAGCTCAGTTTGACATCACGGTAGCCAGTGAGATCATGGCCATTCTGGCACTGACTAGTAGTCTGGGTGACATGAGAGAGAGGCTTGGTAGGATAGTGGTAGCCAGTGATAAGTCAGGGAACCCTGTGACTGCTGAGGATGTTGGTGTGAGCGGTGCCTTGACTGTACTGATGAAGGACGCCATCCGACCAAACCTTATGCAAACGTTGGAGGTAGGCATTTGTCAAAAAGTTTTCAAAATATTCCATATTTCTGTTCTGAAATGGGATTGAAAACTTTTACAGTGGTACAACTACACATTAAGATTGGCCGATTAAAAGGTTTGTGGGAGTTTTTTAAAATCCTGAAATGTGAAATTGTATTGCAGACGTGCTATAGCATTTTTCCAATAATAACGTAAGCTATACCATGTCTTAAAGCTTGCAGCCAACATTAGTAATTGACAAAAACCAATATCTGCACCTTATTTTTTATTTACTATTTTTTTTATGAGATATCGCCCCACTCACAAGGCCAGACGGCCACTTCAAGGTGAGGGCTACACTTAACTGATTTGGGCTGTCGACCCAGATCAACTGTCACCAGGGGCGTGTTGCAACCTACTCCTGGGGCTGAAACAGGGTTACCACCTTCACAGTCTGTAAAGATGTAGGCATGGGTATCATCCACTAGGAGCCGGTTGGCAGAGCAGAGTGCACTACCTTCCCAACTTTTTTACGAAGCAATTATGGTTAAGTGCCTCGCTCAAGGACACAAGTGTCATTACTGGGATTCGAACCCACACTCTGCTGCTGACAACACCAAACCTTGGGTCCGATGAACTAAACCGCTCGGCCATGACACGCCACAAACATACACATGTACATGTACATGAACTAACAACCTTGTGAAAGTTTAAGCTCAATCAGTCATTAAAATCATGAGAATATAGTTGGTACAAAAAACCTTAAATTTTGTCAATTTTTCAATCTGGTTCTGGACTTGTGAGATCAAAACTATTTGTTGTTCTCATTTCTCAAAAGTGAAGTTTTCCACCATGACCATTTTGATACCATGTAAGTTATGTGCAAGTCTGTGGGTAGGCACACGCACCGCTGTGGGGACTCTTACACAATGGACCAAAGGTCCTCACAACGTTTTTCTTTGTTAAACCGGGTTCCCACAAGGTAATTCTTTAGAAAAGGGAATAATAGAACAACAATAGCAGGACCCCACAACGCTGCATGCAAAAGGCAGTTCGAATCCTATAGCCTCTAGCTACTGGGCAATCTCGGTGGTCTAGTTGGTAAGACACTGCTCTAGAGTTGCAAGGTCGTGGGTTCGAATCCCACCCGAGTAATATGCCTGTGATTTTTTTCACAGAACTCGGGAAAGTACTGAGTATACAGTGCTAACACACATCGGTGTAGGGTAAAAACCAAAATTAATATTCTTTATCCCCGATACAAAATTAACATCTATTAAATGTCACTAATGTTTTATGCACTCCCTTTACACACACAGGGTACCCCAGTGTTTGTGCATGCCGGTCCATTTGCTAATATTGCTCATGGTAACTCATCCATTCTTGCTGACAAGATTGCACTGAAACTGGTGGGAAAAGATGGTTTTGTAGGTAAGTCATATGTTTAGTTAATAGTTGAGATTGTTTAGTCAGTTTGTATAGTGTCATTCAGATAGGATAACACAAGTTACAAATTATGACAGGAGAAAATATATTGATTTATAACACCTGTGGCATAGATTCTGTCCTGTTATTGGTTCAAATCATGTCACATGATATGCGTTGATTTGACTATCAAGTCATGAAAATAAGGTAAAGACAATGCTGCTCACGTAGCGACATGGTAGGCCTACTGAGCATGCATGTAAGCCCTGCCCACCTTAATAGCAGCTGCCTGGAAACTGCCCACGTTGGTAACATGTACAACTTTTGCAGATCCCAGATAAAAAGTATTACATCTATTCGACTGTTTGTGGTTACCGGTCACCAGGCACGCTGAGGTGGCCTCGTTGTTGAGATACTCAGGAGAATGTGGCATCTGTGGGGGCTGTGGGTTTTGTAAACTTTTGTAACCCTTTCATGTGTTCCTTGTACATGCAGTTACTGAAGCAGGTTTTGGCGCTGACATCGGTATGGAGAAATTCTTCAATATCAAGTGTCGATACTCTGGGCTTCAGCCTAATGCTGTTGTCCTGGTAGCCACGGTCCGAGCACTCAAGATGCACGGTGGGGGACCAACGGTGGGTTTTGTTTTCTCGATTCCATTGCCTGTTTTCTTTTACATTAATAATCAGTGCTTATAGTATGCACTATCTGGCGTAAATAGCCGTTCAAAACCCATGCAATCAGGTAGGGACTGAAAACCCAATCCACATGCAAGGCTCTGGTCTGATGTGGGATTCGAACCGGGGTATACAGAGGTGAAAGGCAGGGAAAGAAACCACCGAGCCAACCCCAACCTGATCCCTTAATGTGGAAACATTTACTATCACTGAATTTCAGTGGTTGGTATGAGTGGTTAATGCTTTCAAGAACCACCCCTTGTTTTTCTTTTTCTTTTTTTACTATTCATTGTCTTTTCAATTTCAGAATCTTTATTTTCTTTTAAAATTCAAATAATTTAGCCCCTGCCCCTTCCCATAGTACTAGTGTGTTGCTGTGAAACTCAAAGACATTTATAGAATTATTGTCTCACCCCAAAAATGACATATTCTCAAAATGGAACAGACTTCAAAATGGAACAAAAAGCTTTGAAGGGTTGGGGACAGTGAAGCTGTATTTTTTTTATGAAGTAATAATATAGAATTAACTGCTGCAAACTGCAAAGGGGCTACAGTATAAATGGGATTCATAACGTTTTGATTTTGTACGTATAAGCAGTGTAACGCTGCAAGGACAGTATTGAGGAAGATTGCATTTGATTGGGGAAAGGTTCTTCTGTTTTGGTTGTGGTTAATTTTGTTTTTCCCAAACTTAAATGCAACAATGTTTTGCTCAATACTTGTTACTTTCAACTCAACCAAAATGGCTGCTTTTTTTTTTAGTTTTTAAAACTTTAGTTCGAGACTAGTTGAACATCCATTGGACTGTAACATTTTACAAATTTAATTAGACATTTTGTAAGGTTGACAATAAATAGAGGTGTGTTGATGTATTTTTGTGCAGGTTGTAGCAGGTCAGCCACTACCTAAAGAGTACAATGAGGAGAATCTTGAGTTGGTTGAGGCAGGATTCTGCAATCTACGCAAACAAATTGAGAATGCATCCTTCTTTGGTGTTCCTTGTGTCGTGGCCCTCAACAGGTTTGGGTAAGTTGCTTGCAGATTGACTTGAGCAAGGAGAAATGTATCAACCGGAATGTTGTCTGGTTTCTGTTCTTATTTGAAGCAAATGGAAAATAATGAAGACATTATAATGATTACACTATTGTTATGACCGGGTATTTTAAAGCTCTCTTGTGTTTAAACAGAGGCTCCAAGGTCAAATTCAGTTTTGTGATGCACTCATGTTCCAGTAGATAGAGTCCTCAAGAAAGTGGGGAAACGGTTGTCTACCCCGCGTTAAATTGGTGTTAAGTTTCCTTTTATTTGATACAAAATTTGTTTGAGAGCGAAATTTGAAACATGTTATCATCATATAGAGAAACATTTAATGTGACTTTGATTGTATCTTTCTTGATAATTTTGTCAATAAACCAGCATTTAATTACGCTGGCAAAAACCAATCTATGACCCTACCGTTAAAGGGGGTGATTTTTCAAGCAGATTTTGATTAATCCCTAGGTCTGACACTGACAATGAGCTGCAGTTGATCCAGACACTGGCCAAGGGGGCGGGGGCATATGATGCTGTTGTGGCAACCCACTTTAGTAAGGGAGGGGCAGGGGCAGCCTTGCTTGCATCTGCCCTGGAGAAAGCCTGCCAACAACCAAGTAACTTCCAGTTCTTGTATGACCTTAAGGTGGGTAGAATATTGTTATTAAACTCGCGCATTTATTGTCTGTTTTTTTTTCCTGAACATGGCTGTGCGTGACTGTTCTCAGCTCACATGACCAGCCTTGTTATTCAGAATTTTTTCTTGTCTTGTGAATAGTGTTTTATCATTCTTTTATCTTAATCTTTTATTTGTTCGTTTAAATGATGTTTTGTCTATTCCTTTGTTGTTTTGATGAGAGTTCTCATACAGGCAATATATTCATTATTGAATTGAACTAAATAAGTATGTGATCTTCTTGATAAATTTTTAACAAATTCTGAAAGCTTAAACTTGGTCTTGTATAAAGGGCAATTTAAATGAGGAATATAACATGTATAAAATTATACCAACCCTTGTAACTGTGAAGTGGTTTTCTCGTAAATATCTGAGCACATATTTAAATAAAATCTTCACACAAGAGATGTAAATAATTCCTGAAAAACAGAAGCCTGGAATGAAAATGCTTAACCAAACAGCAAAGACGTAACACCCTTTTCATCATGTGTTTTCTTGTCAGCTCCCCATTGAGGAAAAGATTGCCACCATCGCCCGTAAAATCTACGGTGCCGATGGTATAGAGCTCTCGGAAGAAGCTCAGAAAAAGGTTGACCGCTACCGCAGCCAAGGGTTCAATGACCTTCCGATCTGTATGGCCAAGACACATCTGTCCTTGTCACATGACCCAACAAAGAAAGGCACACCCACAGGATTCACTCTGCCGATTAGAGATGTAAGGGCGAGTGTGGGGGCAGGCTTCCTGTATCCACTCATAGGAACGGTGAGTATGTTACTGATACTGTCAACGATTTTTGGTAAAGAAACCAAGGATGCCTCAAAAGTTAACTTGAACACGGAGTTTAACATCTACTTCCATGATTAGTTCTGGGTTCTTTAATGTGCACTAACAATCCTAGTACACAGGACCGACGGCTTTACATCCCATCCAAAGGACAAAGTAACTTTGGTAAAGTATCTTGCTCAAGGACATAAGTATCATACCCAGCAAGGCTGAGATTCAAACCTAAACTCTGGGAACGACAAAGATCCTCTGGGCAATTGATGGCCTCAGGACAATAGAACACTCCGGGGATCTCTGAGGGAGTCAGAGTTTTAACCATAGCAGGGCTTTGGTAAGTTTTATAGATATTTTCTTCATAATTGTGTTGTTTTTTTCCTTCTCAGATGAGCACTATGCCTGGCCTTCCAACCAGACCTTGCTTCTTTGACATAGACATCGACCCTGAAACAGAGGTCATCACAGGTTTGTTTTAAATGCAAGAGCTGTTATGACCTCCCCACAAAGGTCATCACATCCTTATTCGAGATGGTCTACTGTAATGCCCTTAGGCAGAGGTCATCAAAGGTATTTTCTACTTGAAGTATGCCTCTGATCCTGAAAATGGAGGTCGTCACAGGTTTGCTGTTATGACCTTTGCACGTAGGTCATCACAGGCTTGTTCGTCATGCAAAGCTGTTATGATCTTTGCATAGAGACCATCACAGCCTCGTCTAAAAAAGCCCCTTAAAACTGGATTTGTTGATCAGAAAAAATGGTTTTAAACGCAGTTAATGCTATCATGGAACCACGCACAATATGGAAAAATAATTTAAAACATGGCATTATCTTAAAAGGTGCCTGCAAATTTGTTTTAATATATTTTTCATAAAAGAGAGCTTATATTAAAGGAAAACGTGGAAATTTCCACACAGAATGGTTTATACTTATTGTTTCCTAAGTTACACTATAGGCCCTAATGAACTATTATTTTATGATTTTCTTTTATCTATATAATATCTTCATTCAAGATTGTTTTTTATGATAAACATCTGTAATTAAAGACATACTTTGGGGATGAACAAAAAACAATTGACTAGAGTGGGATTTGAACCTGTGACCTCTAGATTAACTTGCTGGCGCTCTACCAACTGAGCTATCTAGCCCTATATTGGCAGTCTCCCTATTTTGTCAGTACCTTTGTTTGGGGATGCCAGTCAGAAGCCGTTCAACCTGTAACTGCATTTAAACCAGGGATTGAACAGGTTTGTTTCTCTGCATATCTGCATGGACGTTTTATCTCATAGTTTGTCAAGTTAGTCTTACATGAGAGGATCCGTTCAAAACTGGAACATTTACAAGATAAAATTTTCCACATTCAAACTCGTGTCTCACATAGATGCAGTAAATTATTATTTCTTACATTTTTTTCTACAAAAATTTCCAGTGGAATGGCTCAAGATACATTGAATATCTTTTCTCCTCATTTATGTTTATTTCAAATAATTGATGATAAATTTTAACTAATGTAAGTACAAAAATATATTGAATATATTGAATTTTTTAAATTACAAAAAAAAGAAGAAAGACACTTAAAAGTAGGTGATGAGTGTAAATTTTTTCAATGCAAACAAAAAGTACATATTCTGATTGATTGAAAAATTAGAGCATTGTAAAACGTAGGAAGTACGCTGTACGACTAAAATAATTGGGCTAAAGTCGTTATTTCCCTAGTTTTTGTATACAAAATGATCTTATGTAATTAAGATTATTAATGCAGTTTATCAGTTTGTTTTTTTAATGAAACCTATGATGTAGACAAATTTATGGCAGCACTGTGTAATAGAATTGTTACACCACTGGGTTTTTTTCTGTCAGGGACACAAAAACTCTGTGAGGACATTGAGCTGCTACCTCTCTGCAATGTATTTTCACCATAAAACGTTTCAAATTCTACCTCTGTAAATTTAGGTTTTGTGAAGACATTCCAAACTTTAATTAAAAAGTGATGCATTGATCTGCTTGCATGCCCTGCACACATTTTGGCTCAGTCACAGATTTTACTCTATTGGTAGGGTCATACTTTGGTAATGACCTTGAAAAACAATTGCGTAACTTCTATCTGAAAGCCTCCTCGTTAAGATGGGAATGGCAGTGAGCATCCTGTGAATGTATCAATAAAGATATGTCGACAAATTTGAATTTCAGTTTTGGTGACTCAGATTCCAGAGATGTGATGGTACCCGCTGTCACTTTGCTAAACATCGGCAGTTTTTTGCCAGTTTTTTTCAACAAGTAGACTTTTATTGTATCTTTCTTGAGAATTTTGGCTATAAATCAGCATTACTTTCACAAAAAACATACAGTGACCCTGACTTTAACCTCGCTCAGTGCACTAGTCATAAGACACTCTAGTGCAAATGAGCTTTGATTGTCAATGTGTTTTCAAATCATTGTGTTGATATTTGTCAGTAATTGCTCATACATGTATGCCAGATTCAAAGTATGCTTGTAAATTTAACCAATTTAGGGCACAATCAAGAAATCGTTAGCTTTCTTAAGAGGCTGTATATCCACAGAAAGAAAAACAATTTAAACTTAAGTAAAATTCAGATCATGACACTTCTGTCCTTGACCAAGGCACTTAACCATGATTGCTTATCATTATCCAGGTGTATAAATGGGAACCTGAGAGGTCTCAGACAGTATTGTGTTGGATTTACCCCTTAGCACTAATTTAAGCAGCTTGAGGTTTTTATGCACCCCAGGGAGTTGAGAAATATCTGTCCTTTCTCTATGGTTTGAGGAATGGTCTAAGTGTGCCTGATGAACAGGGATAGTAGTGGTGTAAAGTGCCTTGGTCTACAGCTACTAGAATATGTGAGCTATATAAGAACCAAGCATTATAACTGTTTTTTACATGATCATTGAATAAAGGACTCTTTGTTAAATCGCTGTGTAGCTTTACCATGCTATTGAAGACAGTCACCCAGCATGTTTCAGAGCCTCTCGTTTGCTGAGTTTAGCTAATTTGGCCTCATTCTCTTTCACGAATTTCTTGACTGCCTCTGGAACAATGTAGAAGTAGTTGCGAAGGGCCCATCCTATGGATTTCTGGATGAAGAATTCCTTTTCATGACAACATGAGAGACAGAATCTAAAAGTAGATGAAATGTATTTAATCCAAACATGAGGGAATCTTCAGAATCTTCACTTTCTCATTTTATATTATTTCCTTTTAAACCAGGACCAAATTTCACAAAGCTAGTAAGCTGAAACATTTGCACGGAAAAATATTATTTAGCATGAACAGGTTGCCAGCCAAAATACCACATTATTTCATTACTGCCACTGGTGAACACTAATTTTCATTTTCTTTCATTTTAATTTAATTTTTTTAATTTTGTTTTTTGGGTTGTTGTTGTTTTTGTTGTGTTTTTTTTTTGGGGGGGGGATAGTATATAAACCTAATTAGCAATAATTTGAGTCCGCTTTATGAAATTGGGCCCACAACATTGGTGTCCAGTCTGGTTTAAAAACACATTTGTTTTGTTAAGTTTCCTGCAGATTTGTACCCCTCCCCCCTTCCCAGATGCTAGTTAGCATCTTGGTTATCAGAGCGCAGTTAGAACTTGATATAACAACAAGGGAAATGGCTTGAGGAAGCATTAGACATCCAGGCTGATGTTCGACGTTGCTTTTTACCTAAATAATTTGTCCTGGTCGGTGTTCTCCTTGTATTTGAGTTGGTACAGAATTGCTGCTCTACGAAGCCACATGTTGCTGTGTGTTATCCATGTCTCTAGGATGGGGTTGACGATGCTTGGTTGCTCCTTGGCCAGATAAGCAACAACTAAATTTAAATCAGAAAGAACCAAGTAAATAACATAGACAGTAGAATAATTTGTATGTTAAACACAATATGCATACAGGTGTACGACTGCATGGGGGGAGGGCAACTGCCCTCCTAAATTTGGGGAAAACAGTGGGGATCTTTGGGCACAGCAAGAGGAAACAAAATTTGACAGAAAAGCCAAAAAAAAAGAGAAAAAAAGAAGAAGACTTTTTGCCCCGTATTATAAACTGGTACTTATGTCTCTTATCCAAGTAATATCTTGGGCAATCAACCCCTCTGCTCACCTCGACCAGAGAGTCCCCATATGCCTGTGACAATATTTAGTGTTATCTCCTGTATGCTATGTCTTGACAAGTTGTACCTTAAGATCTTGAAAGTTAATTTGAGCTGATTTTGTTCCCGCTTTAAGATGCTTTTTAATCCAAGAATGGAACAGACGAGTTCTGCTTCTGTATGTACGATCTTAGAAGAGATCTAAAACAATAATTGAGTTCAATCTTAAGAACTTGGTATCTTGGTACAAGTTTCCAGGTGCCAAATTCAGTTTTGTTTATTGAGTAAGTTTCATGGCGCTAGATGTAGAGAGCATTACAACAATGTCATGTCATTCTTGCATAAGGATGGACAATAATTTGTTAATTTGCCATAAACTCATGTTTGACTGTGAACATACTTCAATCTTGGAGGGGAAAAAATCCTAAGTTTGAGTATTACAGGTTGGCACAATTTTTTATTCCAGATAGATTAGCCCATCCTAATTAAAATAACTCATTAAGTTTACCTCTTAAATGAGTCCCCAAGAATAGACACAGGCTGAGGTTTTATAAATACCTATTGAACTTTTATCAAAACATAATATTGGCCATAATCTTAATTCATACTAAACAACTGTTTTATTGTTATTGTAAAAATATAAACAAATTTATATTGCAAGGAAAAATCATCACTTTGGAATAGTTCACATTGACCACATTTTCTCCAAACAAATTAACTGATGAGTCTAAATTGTTATTGTCTTTCCGAAGAACAAAAACATAATTTCATTTCATCCTTGAGTGTTTTTGCGTCTTATCTACATCTTACGATTTGGTGAGATGGTGTCGACAGAATCCCACCAGCTATTAGTTGTTATCATCACCTCTAGACACCGCATTGTCACCCGGCACTCGGCGGCGTTTTCACCCTTGAGAAGTGCCTGATATTTCATGGCGAACTTCAAGGCGACGTGCTGACATTCTCTGTGTGGTTCGTTCCATAATGAAATCATGATGCTCCGTAGGTCTGCTGGGTCGGTAACGGTGGGAGATTCTACAAGAATTTTCTGGGGAGACGGGTAAAGTGATAATTTCATTTTGTTGAAACCATAGTGGTAAATATTTTTTCTCTCGGGCATTTATATAATTTGATTAAGAAAATGTGGAGCTGCATCAAGAAAGTTAACAAATAATTTGAAAAAGGAGGGGGAAAACCCTCTTTAAGAACTTAAGAGTTAACTGCAAAATGTTCTATTTTGGGGACATCTGTTATGTTTTTCTTGTTTAATAACAAATAAAGGGAGACAGGAAAGTTACTCACGTGCTTGTAACTAGCTGTCAGTTCCGAACTCGGTACTCCATAAAATTCAAACTGATTTCTCATGTACTTTTTCATGGATGCCGCTTTGACTTTATTCGAGGCAGCTTGAAGATGTCGAGTTACTATAGCAACAACACTCGTTGCCATGGTAACATCTGACTTGGACTTTTTATTTCCGGCGGAGGATCTCAGTTTGGCACCTTGACGCTTGGCGGGAGATTTCGATGAGGTTGGTTCTGTTTTCTTTTTGGCGTTCATGTTTGTTCAAGTTTTATCCATTTGATGATTGGCTATTACTGGAGGAGCTATCCTTTTTTTTTCGTTTTGCGTGCGTGGTGTTGTTAAGCCCGGGACAATGTTACCTGTGTCAAGAAAATAGGAAATTAACTTGATTTGCTTTGTGTAGTGGATACAAGTCATGTCCCAAATTATCAAATTGGCCCTGAATTGCCATCGTACTGTGTACTTTAAATGGCCACCGTACTGTGTAAAACTGCGTAAAATCTGCGCAAGCCTTATTTATTAGACTATTCATCGAGTTTTTCTGAGCTTCCTACAGTTTAAAATTAAGATGATTTCATTTCAGGTTCACTCAAGAACACACAAAAAAAAAACAATTTTCATTGGGGAAAAAACACTCCCGACAATGGGAAATCACGGAAGCGCAAAAGGGGCATATTAAAATGGTCAATTATGACATACGACTTGGTACTATAGGTCATGATTTATATCTCATAATTATGAGACCAATCAGAGTTTATAAACTCTCCGAGGTATTTTATTAATTATTTAAAATGTTGCAGGGTCGTGGTCCGTGCGATTAAGACCTCGGGCTCGGTCCGATAGCACAGCCACGACCCTGCCGGTTTTAAACGAACGTTCAAGACCTTGCGTCCCGCACTCTTTTATTCCGTGAGTCAAGAACAGTGTGTGTGTGGCTTGGTCCATAACAGAAGACACACATCCTCACAGACGAGATTAAAGTTGCATACTTTATGAAAAAGAAAACACGGCAAATTATGTTCCGGTATTTACTTCTAACTCGGACTTAACTTGTCTACACATGACATCGACATCGTGACGTTGTCTTCTATTTCATTCTTAGACTTAGAGTTGTATAACCTTTTTACTTAGCTCCATGGTACAACTCTATAATTTTATGGCAGTTCCGAATGCCGCGATGTCATGACAACTTTCTGGCGGTGCTTTCAATTGTAAAATAACTAATAAATAAATATAAATAAATAAAATAGAATATGCATGGTACTGTAAGAACTTATATCTGGCATAATTTACTTGTAAAATGTCAACACTCAAACGTCTAAACGTCTGATCCAGGAAGGAAACTTGTTAGAATTGTCCAGTACATTTTGTTGGCCTATGCAAAATAATAACAACAACAATAACACGAACAACAACACCCCTCCCCCCCCCCCCAACACACACACAACCCCCCCCCCCCCCAAAAAAAAAAAATGGGGGGGGGGGGAAGAAAGAAAAAACACCCAAAACCCAACACACTCTTTATTTCGAATGCCGCAATAATCGAAATGGCACATATATCAACGTGCAAACTATCCGACCAAACTACCTAAAACGTGTTTGTAATCGTCTCTCTAGTGCTCTAGTAAAAACTAAACATGACCACAAAATGTTGTGCCTTTTTTCTTCCTTTATGTTGATTAGTTTCCGTGCGCTCGCTCCACACAGCCAGCAGGACATTTCCTGTTCAAATTGTACAACACCCAGGGCCACTGTGTAAAGCTCTTGGCCGGCAGACGACAAACCACAACATTAGAGGAGTTTGAACTACGCGGTCTCTGAGCTGAGTGGTTTTTCTTCGAAGAAAAGTGGGCCTCAGAATAAAGCAGTCGTGTAGCGCAGAGAAGAATTTTCAATGCATGACGTCGGCCATTTGGCACGCTTCGTGTACATGCAGCTGACACACACATAGTATTAGTACACGCCGATATTTCGCAACGTACGTGTTGCTATGTAAAAAGACCGTATGAAAAGACATTCCACGTGTGTGAACCGTCTACACATTGACAGTACTGTCTTTCAAATTTGTACAGATTTCACTGGTAAATATTGACAAAATTCTTTACATTTAGAGGAGAACCCCTGATAGACTTTTCAAGATGGGCGGTAAAATGAGTAAAAAGAATAAGTCTTACAACATGGCTACCGGAGGCGAGGATGAAGTAGGGGGTGGATCGCCCGTGGATGAAAATGGCTCGAGTCCGGCGGGGGGTGAGGTAACGGTCACGGGGCTGAAAAAGACGGACGATGTGGAGAAAGCTCAGGTGAGTGTGTCTGCCGGTCTGTGCTTGCCTGTGTTTTGTCATTGTGTGTCTTCCATTGAATTGTGACAATAGGTTATTCAAATTATTGGCTTCTTTGTGGTTCAAGAAGGACCCTTTAATTCGGTTTATTTCTATAGACTAGGAATAGGATTAATATTAATAATTGGTTCTATGTATTAAATTGACAATGGGTACCGGGACTGTCATCTATCTGAGGTAAAAAGTTGCTATTTATACTTTCGTTAAATACTGTAACTGGGTAATTGATAACTTTAATAAATTACAAAAATTGTGATGACTTTAGTATAGAATTACTCAGTCAATGAGTGATAAATATTGGTCTAACACTTTTGCACTTTCGCAGTCTTGAGTGATAAATATTGGTCTAACACTTTTGCACTTTCGCAGTCTTGGTTCCAATAAATATCAAATAATTTAAAAATAACTGTTAACAAAGAAATTTCTTCTATTTATTTTTCTATTTGACAAATTTGACAAACTTGACAAATTTCATTTGATTTGTGCTAAGTCATGAATTATTCCAGTGTGAGTAGTGTCGCTTTGGAAAACCTAGTCAGGATGGGTAATCACTGAGCTGACCGGGTGATCCTATTTGCAGCTTGTAATTAAATTAATGACAATGATGGTCCTACAGAGTGTCCATAATCCTAAGTGATTCAACAGGCAATTTCAATAAATTACTATTATTATTATTATTTTTTTTTTTGGGGGGGGGAGTTCATGGGATGGTGCATGTGGCTGGAATAGGGTGTCAAATTCAATTTGCATAAAATGTTTGTACGTATCAAAATTCAAAACATGGTGTCATACTTCAAGTTTGTGCATTGGTTTATTATGGAAAATGCAAAAATGTTGAATGCCTTTTCTATTTAATCAGTGAATCTGTATTCAGCGTACGAGCAATATACAAAAATCAAATGTAAATTTATGCCAGGGATTTGTATGTTGAATTTAAACTATAATAAATATTTATGTTGGTTAGAGTAGTACTGCACTGGCTTATCACTACCCATTGTGTGTATTGTGTGGGAGATTTGTGATATTGCACCATGTTGTACACATTGTATAATGCATTAAACCATGCGGAAAATCGAGGTTAATAAAATGTAGCCATGTTGGACCATTGTGTAAAGATTTATTTTGTGTAACTACAGAGGCATCATCATGGTCGGATGGCCATAAATTTGCTTTTGGCCAGGCTAGTACTGCATGGTCAATCAAATCACTTGATCAAAATCCAAGCATATCAAACCCAGCATGTTATTCTCTCCATCTTGAAGTTCTGCTCCTTGCTACAACAAACAATTATAAGCAGACAAAAGGCTTGGGTCTCGAGAGTTTTCTTGCCAATTTTCTTTGAAGGCCCATCTGTCGTTTGCCTGACACTTCTACCATATTGTGTCAAGACTCGTAGTAAAAATAAGTAATAAAATCTTGAATGACTCATTTGATGTCATGTCTCCTGGTAGTTGATTACCATCCGTTTGATGATAAAAACATTCTACCTTCATTGAAACTCCTTTAGCCCCTCTCCAAAATGTCCATATTTTATTAGAATAATAATTTTTTAAATGTCTGAAGGCTAGAAATGCATTGGTAATTCAAAGATCACCGATCCAGAAATGGTTAATTCACCGATGAATAATATGGTAATCTCCGTCATCAATCTGTAAATAATTTTTTTTTAAGAAACCCAAACTGAAAACAAATACAAACCAAAAGCAAAACAAACAAACAAACAAACAAACCCAACTTGATTCTGGATTGGTAAATCGAAAAACAACCTGGAAAACCAATCGATGCTGTAAACAGTTAGAAAAATACAGTTTGCCTATAAATATAAATTATATATATTTTTTTGTTTAACCATTTTTTATTTATTTTTGGGAAAAATAATAATAAATCAGGGTCATATCAAAGTATGACTGTACCTTTAAAACGCTTATGCAGGGCTCGAATTTGACACTGGACTGCAGGCCCGAGGCCATTGTTTTTAGCCCTGGGCCAGTAATTTCATGACTAGACAAGTTCAGTCCAGCAATCATGTGTTTTTCAATTGAATAATAATACCTCACTGTGAAATATCTACTATAAACAGAACATATTTGAGTCTGCAAGGGTAAATACAATTCTGTTGAGTTTCAAAATAAACTAACCCATAAGACAAATAAGATTTATTCTTCTTCTTTTTAGTGCTTGTCCAACTTAAAACAATTTATAAACTGTTTAGAAAGCTCTTTCTTGTGAAAACTCTGGTCTTGTAAAATAAATTGTGGTCCAGTAATCATTTTGAGCTACAAGCCCTGGAGTCTTGTGGAATTTTACCCCAAATTCGAGCCCTGCACTATATAGCCCAGATTTGTATTATTAATTTTGTTGTCAGATTTTTGGTCTAGGAATGAACCATAAAGTTAATACAGTAAATTAATGTACATTTGAAGCACTTTGAATACTATTACTACTGACATCATTGCTATTAAAAATGAATTGTTTAAGGAAATCAAAATATACAAATTAAATACTACAATGCAGTCGGTCGTTTTTTGTTGTTGATAATCTTTAAATCCATGTTGTGATTTGTTTTGCCAGTTATACAAATTTTGTGTGATCATACATGTGATTTATTTGTAAAAAAAAAGTACACTATTTGGAATTGATGGTATTCAGACAAGGTAAACACACAGCAAAAATTTACTCCGAGACATTTGTTTGCCTTTCCCATGGGCAGCTGTTATTCCGTTTAGATTTCAAGAGATGGAGTGTGAAAATGCATGCTGAAGTTAGCTGCGCTGCCGTCATAATTTAGTATGATAGCCAGGTCTGTTTTTGTTTGATGCAGACTGAACTTCAAGACTGCAAGAGTTACATTTATGAATCACCGTTTGTGAATGTTGTAAATTGTGTGGCCTATAGCCCTTTGATCTACAACAGAGCTGTAAAATTAAAGGTGGGCTGAAGTGTCATTCTTATGATGGCTAATGTAGTTGTACCTTGATGGTACATTTTAAAACATTGGTTCAAACCATGTGTGTTGATTAGAGTACTCAGATATGATGAGGACTTTGGACCAGCTTATTTAACGCTATCAATTTGCCTCCTCCGATGACAATGTTGCCAAAGTGTGGCACCGGAATTGAGCTCACCACCAAATCCTGCCTTGGATTTCAGGGTTCAACCAACTTATGATTGTGAAAGATTCACTGTGTGTGGGGGACCCTACCCGTGGTTGGATGGATAGGAAAACCATATTTTCCTAAGTTTAGGATTTGCTTTTAACAGGAAGCCCATATCTAGGAAGGGCACAGAAATGAGAAGGAAATAGAATTGTATGACAAGGTGCATGAAGTGACATACTTAGGACAGACTGCAGGAAGATGGACTCAATTGTATCCTTGGATCATCGGTCATCACTCATCTGTTTTTCAGAAGATGATACATGGATGATTCGCTCCACTCTCTAGGTTTTAAGAAAACTAATAATAAATACAATACACTTAAAATGTTCCGCAAATAGATAAGGTTTCATACTAAGGCCATTTATAAGAGAGTTGACTTTTAAACTTCAGTCTTCCCTAAAAAAAGATCAGCATTTCAGTTGGATTTGTTATTTTCAGTACAAATTTGTTCACGTCCCGAATCTATATTTCACTGCAAGTCGCAGGACACCACACATAGATGTCAAAGAAGATATCATCCACTGCAAACCATCTTTAAATTCCTTTTTATTTTGACACCATACCCCAGTTTTTATGGTTTTTAACAAATTTCAACTTCCGGTTTCGAACGAGGAAAGGTCAAATTCGGCACATACATGTAGTTTCATGGTACGTCAAGCTCTTTCAAATTTAAGATTGTGAATTTATCTGTTGTAGTTCAGGAGATATGATTTTTTTACTCATTTAATTTGATTTAGTGTAATTTGATATGTGATTATGTAATCATTACGTCTGAGCCTCAGTGCCATCTACATGTTAATGTCTAGTAATGTTGTAAGTTCCAATGTTCTAGCACTTTTCAATTTTGAGTTACTTTGTGAACAAGAGTTACTCGGAAAAATGAGAAGGAAAAAAAACCCTTTGTGGAACATGCTGGTACAAATGGTATGTACATACAGTATGTATGCCTTGCAAGGAGCCTGACAAACCAGTGAGTACATGTCACTCTGGTGGGATTCATAGGACTGGGGGGGGGGGGGGCAGGGAAGTATGCAGAATAGATTACTTAATACATATCAGTGTAAGTGCAAAAAACCCAAATAATATTTTCTTTATGCAAAATTCACATCTATCAAACCATGATCAAACCAGCCACCAGTTCTGCTTTATAAACCGTATACAGTAATATAACAGAATCCACATCGCCTGAGGGTACATGTAATGTAGAATGGGTAACAACTACATGTAGGTGACAAATTATGTCAGGGTAGTTTTTGTCTGATGTCATGGTGGTTATTACTGCTCATTGTACTTGTAAGTTTGATCTTTTGACCGGTGCCCAGGGGCATGGGTTATGATCCAAGCTGAATTGAGAATGACTGGCAGAGTGCAATTGTGAAGTTAAAGTTTCACAGGCTATTTCACACTCACAGCTTTGGATACTACTGCCTGTCTAGATCATAATTAATGCTCAATTGATTTTGTTTTATTCCAACATCATGCAATAAAAGACGGGGTACAAATGTATTTGACAGGATGTGAAAGTCAGATCTGCTGAGAATATATTTCTCAGAGTTTTTAAGATGCTTGCTTACATACAATTTCAATAAAAATGGTATTGTTCAGCCAGAGACCTGTATCATGCGAACCTTGTTTGCTCCAGTTGTTGTGCTAAATTGTTTCAAGTTTAAATAATGACCGTTAATTAATGTTTACTTAATCACTGACTCCATGAAAGTTCTTTGTGTTAGTCAGCAACATGGTGTCACCAAGCATATTTTTAAGGATAATGGCCACAATGTTTGAATAGAGTAGGCTGAGTAAAAAAAAGGTAACTGTTCATCCCTGCATTCTTTTTTGAAGCTGCATCCTTAAAAAAAAAAAAATTAAATAAATAAATAAACAAAGTAAAAATCCCCCAAAAGACTACATAGATTTTTCATGTAAATTCGCTTTGAACACCATTCTTACAATGATTCATTTAATTTCCTGATAAGTCGATTGAGCACTATTTGTTTTACCAGCCTGTCTTGTTCTCTGTACACAAAAGAATAATTGCGCACTACATGTCGTTGGGTTGCTTGTATGCTTTCGTGTTCTGCACCGACAGCGATGTGTGTCTATTTCTGTTCACATACATGTACATGTACTTTTCCAGAAATGGCGAGTCAAAAATTTGTTGTAGTGCGCCCATTTCGACGTACTTGTACAATGTACAACCTTGTGTAGAATAGCTACAAGTACAATTACAAATAAAAAGCTGGCGGTTATTTTGAACTATAAAATTGGTGGCCATTTTTAATTTAGAGGCTTGGTGGCCATCTTGGAATTTGTTTTTAACAGGCCGGCATTCTCCTCTTTTTGAAACAAACAGGAGGATCAAATGGTAGTTTTTGTTTTAACTTGGCCCTATTGCTATTATATTATTTATCAGCCATATCCAGCTCTCTTGTAGAGGTTGATGGCATTAGCACCCATGCCCATTCAAATGTAAAGCCAATTCCACATGATAGCAGAAAGCATGGTATTCCCTATGGTACATGTAAAAGCCACCAGTCCATGGCTGTAATCTAACAATAATTGCACTGGAACGGTTTGTAGGGAGTGTACATTTCAAATGACACTCACGTGTGATTGATCATCAACCCAACCATTTGATGACAGTTGAGTATGCTTAGCTTGTAATGCATTTACCTTGGAAGAAATGTTTGCTTGCTCTTTGATTATTTTCTTAAAGAGTCAGGGGCCACTTTTCTGCTGTATCTAAGAACCTTTCTTCCCACATATGGCTACCTTCTTTTCTCTCTGAGACAGTCTTGTGCCAGCATAAGTGAGATTTAATATGTATGAACCTTTCATCGCTTCTACAGTTAAACAAGCCTTTGAAAAGATATTTTTAACAGCTATTTTTAAAAGTATCCCATCAAGCCAGAAAGTTTTTAGTAGCCCAGATTTTGAATAATCATTTTACAGTATGGTTTGCAGAACAAACAAAATAGCGTACACATCATACTGAACAATTTGGTTGCATTGTTATTTGTTTTTATTGTTTTTACAATAAAAAACAAAATAAATTAAACTTGTAGGTTGAAAACATTTGTGTAGCCTGCCAAGCAAGTTAAGAAGAGGCTTTTGCAGCACAAAGCTTTTTTTAAATATTTTTTTTAATAGACATAAATTGTTGAATGTGACTGGCTGTGGCAAAACTGTGAACTTTGACCCTTTTTTTAATATTAGGTTTTGGTATTTATCTTGGAAATCAACAATGTTCCCAACAACATTTCAAAGTTCGTCCATCAGAATCTATAGACAGTGCTCTATTATGTGGTGATATGAAAAACTTATGTTGGTCCCTGGGGTCAAATGTTCACCTTAATAGGTTTTTTATGGTAAATGCCCTGAATAGTTTGGTTATGCCAATGCCGGTCTCAAACAGGCTCAAATCCTTTTTGTATTTGAACATTTTTGTCAAAGTGTATGTGAATGTGGTTGTTGATGCACAGTAATCACATAGTCAGCATTATGATAACGTCATACCCTTCATACGATGCAACAGATGCTGAGGACAAGGAAGGCGTATCATCAGCTGAAAGTTTCATTGTTTGATCCTTGCTACTTGTACATTACATCATGAATGGTGGGATACACTAGATATGTCTGTTTTCCCTTTTTGTGTTCCCTTTTTTTAAGCAATGGATTGCTTAATGCATTTAATGAAGTTTACTGTAGTTTTACATTTACTAGAATTGTTATTGTACTCTATAAATAACTGATCTAACTTAACTAACATGTACTCTACCCCCCAACCCCCCCCCCCCACAACAACAAAAACAAACAAACACCCCAACAAACCAGTATTCAGACGAATACAAAATTATAAAATAGGCCCCCATAATACTTAAACAAATAATAAAACAAAACAACAGTTTAAAAAAAATAAATGTATAAAATAAAATAACATTTAACCTAAAACAAATAGTATTTTAAAATAGAATCCCTACAAGCAAAATCCCTCCCGAATCCCTCCCTCCCTGTGTACATTTTACAGGTGTATTTTGTGAACATAATATTACTTTTTCATCTGTCTGCACAGTGTAACTGTAATCATAGAACTGAAACCTAAGCTGTCACATCCTGTAGAAGCCCCTGAAGTTAATTCACTATGCAATCAGTTTTGAATAGCATTTTACTACAGTACCTCGTGCAGTTAAAATATTTGGGGATGTAAAATAATATGTATGTTATGTATGTGTATTTTAAGGCAAAATACACAGTGAAGGTGTGTCTATTGTTTCAGCCTTGATTGCTTTTCATGGCTGCCAGTAGTGCGCAATGTATTGTAGAACTCACCTGTACAGTGTACACATGGTTAAATCACTTAAGTACGTAAATTATCATTCCTTTATTATGTTTTCACCTTGAACCGTCAACCCAGGCAAATTGAATTCTTCTGAGGCAGCCCGGGTTACGAAAATGACAGGTCACAATTTCCAAACTAGAAGAAGTTTGAGATTGAATTCCAGAGGAAGTGAGCGTTAAATTTGTAGAATATTATTTATTGTATTATTCACAAATTGAAATTCCGAAAGGAAGTTGAAGGGGCTTTGAAGTAATGGTTTACAGTTACTGGGATTTTTGTATTATTATTATTTTTTTCAAAATAAAAACATTTAAAATAATTTATTTTAATCAGTGCACTTGAAGTAAATTATTTTTGTGCCATGCGTGGTTAGTGGCTGATTAAAATATTGCATTTATTATTTTTATACACAGTAGTTGAAAGAAAGTAACAATCTGAGACATCAGTTTTGAGAAAATGTAAGAAACCACTGAAAATTTTCACTTGCAACTGATCTATTCGCATCTTTTGACTCGAAAACACTATGGTTGCATATCAATAATATTCCCAAATGTGTACAAACTGTACATCCCTTAATTTAACACCAAATAATACCCTGCATTCATATAATGAAGTGACTGTATTCTGGAGTACTGTAGTGTAATAGTGATAACAGGATTATGTGTATGGATTATATCAATATTGATTAAATATTAGACTGGATTAGGGTTGTTGATGCATTTTGACTGTCCCCAACGTTGCAGTGAGGTGTGGTTTGCTATAGATTCATCTGATTATGACACCATAGCTTGTAGTTTTTATGAACGCTGCAGTACTTTGCTTACTGTAGTTTGCAAAAACTGAAACGTACACAGACTGGGATCCAATTTTAATGAGCTGCTAAGCAGACGAATTTGCTATAATCATTGTTTTTTAAACATTTATTCTTGACATTGTGGGTGGGTCAAACAAAATAACTGAAAATAAAAATTCACTTTACAATTTTTGTTTTAATACAATTTAAAACACCCAAAACAAATTCGAAAAAAACATCAACATTTTTAGACATTGGTTTCTCTAAATGGAATGGCCTCTTAGCTTGAACTTGTTGCAGATCATAAAACCAGTTGCCAACCAATGTGGGATTGCCAACACTGTTTGTGACTGTCCCTGATAATTTCTGCTGAAGGAGGCAAATATAGGCCTGTAACGGCTCTCTGAAATTGGCCCTTGTCCATGCCATTATGCCCTCCCTTTTTCCAAGGGAGAGAAGAAGAAATAAATTTTAATAGATAGTTACCAATTATAACAATTATATCAGTTAGAAATATGACTCTACCTTTATATAGAGCTATCTTTAAACTTTTCCCATATTTTTTGATTTTTAGACTGATAGAGGAGGAGTCCTGGAGGACCAATGTACATGTATTTATCAGGGTTCTCCTGATGCGCAGTTAAACAACTGTGCAGAATTATGCAATTGTCTGGCCAAATAAACCACCAGACTTACTGTGCTGCCATAAAAACAAAGTTCCAGATTGCAATTCTTTATTGTACAATGATTGCACATTGTGTTGGGGGGGGGGGCAAATGTCACCCGAGACGAAGCGGAGGGTGCCATTTCCCTTCCGATGGTGTACAAAACCCATGGACCCCATCACACAGGTAAAACTATTGTTTTGTTGCCATGGTAATAGATTGGAGGCTTTGTGTTGTCATCTTGCAACATTATTGTGATGAAATACATGTAGGCACAGTTAAAGAAGCAGACAAACAGTGATAAATGAATTGTAGGTTGTTGGCAGAAATATTGCTTTACTGTTCCCTGTGGCAGTAGTACTGACGTAATTACAACCTCATACCCAAGGGCTATTTCTAATATTGTACAAGGTGGTGAAAACAACCAATTGTGGGTACAATCAAGTTAATGTAATGTACCCCATGGGGTACATCACTCACTGTTCCCCTGAGCCTTGTTTAGGGGTCTTTGTAGCACATCACATGATTGGTTCTCGGCCAATGAAATTCACAATCTATTACAGTGGTATAACAAGTATGATTTTACAATTAAGTCATCCTACTTTAAATTCAACGAAAAACATAAAACTACACCTGTTTTTGTTTTAAGGTGCAACTCACTTCAGATGCACTTGTGGCAAAAGAAAACTTGGCCAGGGAAGAAGAATACATGTACATGTACGCATATTACTTCTATATGATACAAACTACACATTGTTTTCTAAAAGTAAAACATTACTTTCATACATGGACCAAATACAATGATTGCTCAGGTCTACTAGTACTAGTATTTCCTGTTGTTCAGTTGTTTTTTTAAGTGGCCAGGATAGGTATGTACTTCTTGTAAACTAATCATAGTCTCAAACATTAACCAGATATGTGTACAATTTGTCAAATTCCTTTAAACGAGTTAATGCATGAAATGTCTTAAGTTCTGTCATTAACATGATCAGCGGAATAGTTTACATCAGTGGGAAGCACTTTAATTAACTGTCACTAGAATTATTTAGTGGTGGTTTTTTTTCCCCGTTTTTTTTGGTGGTGTGCCTGGGCTCTGTTTGATACAGGATCCGGAAAGTTTTTGCAAGGAAGTGATAATCAAATCAAGGATAAATAGATCAGTTCTACATGCAGAGTATCACTATCAGTTCATTTAATTCCAAAAGGAAACCTAAGTGGATTTTGTTATCAATGTTTGGTTGTTTCGATGTACATGTAGTATGTGGTTCACAGTTTATATCTTCAAGGGATGTCCTCATGAACTTTCACATGTGGGCAAGCTGCCAAGCGGTAAAGGATTGGGAACAATGCAAGCTACCCAAGATAGTTAATGGTGATCTCATAACTTCTACTCTGCATTCTCCCTTCCTATTTAAGTAGTAGGCCGTGTCCGAAATGGTGGCTTAGCTACGGCTATGGCTACATTTCCGAATTGTCATGCGAAGTACATCCTTAGCAACAGTCGTAGCCGTAGCTGTAGCCTTCAATTTGGATACGGCCTTAGTAATGAGGCAGGCTGCTTCCACCCCTGTACAACCACGTAGGATGGAAATGACATACTGTGCAGTCCCTTAGTTCCATACATAGGCATACAAGTACAACCCGGGGGAGGGGGAAGGGGGATCCGCCCTCCCAAAATCAGGCAAAACGATGGGGAAAATTCAGGCACATCAAGGAGGAAAAAACTAGCCAGAGAAAGCAAAAAAAACCCAACCTTTTGTTTGTGGCATTAAATTGGTAATGTACTTACGTTTTGAAACGTGTACTAATTTAGACAAATCAACCCCTCTTCCCTTCCCTTTTAACCATAGAGTCTCCATAGGCCCATGCTTCCTTAGTTCACATTATGTTCATTTTGGTGCACTGCTATAAATTTCCAAATTTGCTGGATGGCCTTGTTGTTAACATGCAAATCCATCAGCCTGAGGAAACGCTGTGACATAAATTTGGATGTCCTTTTTCTGTGATTGAAGTAAGTCATGGTACATGTACAGAGTCTACATGTATCTTTATTCTCCCCCAAAGTTATTTGGCGGGTTACATAATGACCTGGGGGGGAGGGTGACCATGGGCCCAAATTTCATGGCTCTGCTTTAATACCAGGGAATTCTACACTTATGGCTCATAAACAGCCCATGTTACAGGAACAGTACAAAGTAATTTGAAGACAAGTTTGTTGTTATCTTTGTTCTTCAAAACAGGTGGCACAAAAAAAGAGTGTGTTCTTGATTTCGATATTTTTAAGGGAAAAAAAAGGGAAACTATATTACACTATCACACTATAAGTATAAGCTTGCAGGTTTAATTTTAAGTATTTTTCTTGTTGCTTTGGTAAGAAGTGTGAAAAATTTTATTGAACATAAACAAGCTTCCCAGCTATTTATTTGTTTCATTTTCCTTCAAATCTGCAGTATCATGCTGCGGCCATCTTTGATGTCCTGTTACATGTGCTCAGTGACAGACTTAGACTTACACAAATTTGAAATTGTAATTTTACTATAACGTTTATTTTTTCTTTGCATTGTGCAGCTTTGGTTGGGGATAATTTACAAACATTGAATGCATGTGAGTGCATTGTCGCAGAATATAATCATGTGGTGAAATCTGGACTATTGGATAAGCCAGAGTGTGTCTTCTACAACAATGCACTAACGAAATGCATCTAATGTTGTCGAGTTATTGGGGCTTTTTGGAAACACACATTCATGTAGATCCTTGTCATTTGAAAATGTTTAACAACAAACACAAAATAGACACGGAGGCATTGTCCATTCCTCACTCTGAAATTTATTTTTAAAAACTTTCTAAATAACTTGGACTACTCCACAACTCCTCGTTAAACATGGTTTTAATTTTTTTTTAAATATAAAAAAACACAACCTTGTTCGCGGTGACACAACCTTCCTTGCCTTGTTCGGACGAACGAGCGGGAACGATTATTTTGGGAACAACCCTGAGAATTAAGCATACAGTATCAGTCCTTATGGAGACCGAGAACAAACAAAAGGAAAAACTTTAAAATTTGTTTCCATATATACAATGGTCCAACGTCACAGCAGTAAATACATGGCAAAATAAAGGATGACACTTGATGCCTGTTTCTCCGATCAAATGACAAGGATCTACATGTATGTGTGATTGTTGAATTGAATTATACCACATACTTGTTTTAATTACGCATCTCGATCGTAATCACGGTAATAGTTCCATGCTTTAAGTTAAACTGTTAGGCCGGAAAGCCATGGGTCCTTTATGCGTTGTGTGTAATGTGTAGTGAGCAATTCTTTAAAATGAAAATACTTACCAAACAATGCACATACAGTAATTTTTTTATGGATAAAGCAGAACGCAAAACGGATACATGGACCTGATTACATAGCATTCAATTTTTCGTAAATTTATTTATGATTTACAGCATTGTAAGACCTTGACTGCTTTTCAAAGATTGACAAACGCTTTTGCTAACTTTGAAATATTGGCCTTCCTAAAGTTGATGTTTGATATCAGTTTGTAGGAATATTTCAACAGTGAAAAGGTACCGATCGTAGAATATGTGTACCCATATTTGGAATCACCATGGGGAGAATATTGTACAAATTACCTCCCAAGTGTCATGCTTGGAAGTGATTCTCTGACCTGCTTACTCCCATGGGAGGTCATTTGCAAACCTATGGTCATAGACTTGTATACAGAATGATCCAGAATCTCATTTGTATGTTAAATCATTCAGGTACTTGTCTAACTCTAAGGGTTTGGAGAGATTATTCATGGGAGCATAGTCTGAAGAGTCTCCTCATGTTATAAAGTCATAAATTGTTTATCTTGTAAGGCCTAGTGCTTAGTTCTAATCTAAGTTGGAACAAAGGAAATTAATCATTATTGTTGGGAAACAAGACTTGTTTACGTTTGGATGTTTGTGTATCATGTCATGTAAAGTTATTTTGCAGCTACATGTACATGGAGCCTAAACTTAAAATAAGCTTTGGCCTGAAGATATGGGGATGATTCTCCCTGCCCTGTTATTGTTTTTAGAAGGGATGGGAGAAACTTACAAGCACAACTTGCGGACTAAATGATGTTGACTGCCATAAGTTTTCCTTTGATTGAACCCTGTGCAATTGGAATGTTTAATAAATCACAGGAGAAGTTTTTAACTTAGGAAGGGAAGGTGCACTTGTCTATGTCTGTACTCTGTAGTCTGAATTTCAGCATTTTTTTTTTTTAAATTTCAGTTGTAGGTTTTTACTGATTTTTACTGTTAATATTGGTGTGTCGTTTAATTTTTTCCACACCAGGAAAAGAAATTTCATTTACTTTTTTTAATTATAGGGTATAAAACATTGAGTTGAATTGAAATGATTTCATATAGAGCTGTCTGCTAACAGAACCAAATAATGCTAAGCAGGACCCTGCCCAAGCTCTATAGATTTTTACTTTAATTTACACATGTACATGTTGTAGGCCTACTTTGTAACTGGCTCTTGCTTTGTTTTTTGCTGGAAGCCAACTCAGGCCTGATGCTTCATTCCTAGAAAGAAGGGCAAGGCAGTTTTCCTAGGGTAATAGGCACCTGTGTGGGGGACATTTTAATTTCTACTTGGGCACTAATTTTAAGGGGCACCAAGGAATTGACATGGGGCATGGAGGCATTTGCCTCCCTCACCACTGTTAACTATTACATTAGGCCTGAAATTTGCGAAGCAGCTATAGGGAATTGTTCCCAGGTCTCAGAATCAATGGCATGGACACTGAGTTCATGCCAATGATGGGGAGTGAATATTTTCTACTGCCCAGTGCTAGATGGAGAGAGTTGATTCATTACTTTTGAGTGTACAGTACACCCTTGCTTACACTACAGTAATAAAGAAAGTACTCTCTATGGTTACACACAAGGGATAAATGTTGGTATTTCAAAAATGCAAGGAACTTTCTGTCTCTCACAAAACCAGCTGAAAAATAACAAACACTTGGTGACTGGCAAACAAGACTTTTGTTACAAAGGGACTGTCTGTTCAACAGTGACTGTCTGTTCAACAGTGTCTACATGAAGACCTGGAGAGTTATTATGTAATAGGCAGTTACTAGAATGGGACGCCCATCTGATCTATAAATAGGTCAATTGTGCATGTACACAGACTGTAGAAACTAAATTAGGAAATATTTCAAGCCAAGTATGAGCAATGATGGAAATAAATACATTACACCATAGGGCAGGGTCCTTTCTTTAGTCTAGAATTGCACAAAGCACCCGTAATACTGATGGTGAGATGTTGTACATGTACATCATTGAATTTTCGAGAGAAAAAGATCCATTTGTTCAAATAATCTCGTTATCAAAACAGTACATTTTCAACTTACATACATGACATTTTATCCTTGGAAAAAAGTATGAACATTTTATTGAGTACAATGGCTGACCTACATGGACAATGTACACATGAAGGGTCTAATTAGACTGTTCGGGCATTTAAATAACTTGTTTTCTCTTCTTCTTTTTTTCAAGGGCAAAATAATTGGAAAACGACTAAAGTAGGAAGAATGTCATGTCTGCATGTACCTGTGAACATTTATTTCAATATTGTGAAACATACTTTCAAGATGTTTTGTGGTACATGCATGCCCATTTGAAATTGCAAGAGTGCTTGGATTCCAACATGTTTCTTTGATGACAGCATTTCCGCCAGAAGTGTAATTGGGCCGGATGATTTTGGCCTGTTTCAAATTTATGTTGACTACATTAACATGATGTAAGGTTGGCTTGTCTTGTAATATCATCATATTTTAGCCAATAAGGACCTAAACCTTCTCTTATTGAAATGTCACGACTCTTGCTGAAAGTTACTATCGTCCTTCACTTACAGTACATTAAATTCAATTCAATTAAACCATGGCGGTAGAATTCTACTTCCATGTTTAAACTTGTTGCGCCATAAAACACAACTGAACTCTGGTCTGAAGACTAAAATAAACAAAGTTTACAAAGATAAGCTGATGTGCTGTACATGGATGTCTGTCAACATATACAGTATGCATTTGTATGGAGGAAGGCAACTGATCAAATAAAGTGTTGTGGGTGATTTTTTGTTTTTATTACAAACTTAACATGCTCAATTGTTTCTGAGAACAAACGACATGATGAAATTCCCTGGCAGTAGATAGTGTAAAAGATTTAAATTACTTTTCCATCTTAAAAAATTGCTGAATTTATCAAAGACAAAAATTCAAACCAGCATGGGTCCTTGTCCTATAGTTCTTGTACATGCAGTGTATACATGTACATGTTGTACTTTGTCCTTGGAAGATGTTCTTGAGGGATAAGTGTGAATTTAGTAGACACTCACTACAGCTCCAGGCCAGTGACAAGAGCTGCAGCTGAAATAAATGAGATCCCCTGTGGCAAATGAAGATGTGTACCTACATAAATACAGAGTCTTTATGTACCAAATTTTTTTAAGGGAAAAGACTGTAACTGTAAATGAAACAGCACTTGAATGACTGTACCTACATGTACATGTACATCAGTTCCAAAGTCACTGTGAAATTGAGGGGAAACAATTTGTCTTTCTGCATATATTATCTTGTGAAACTGGAAACACTTCTTTTTTTTCTTCTTTTTTTCTTCTTCTGGCCTGTGAAATACCTCCTTGGAAAGCCCAAGGTTAAGGGAATTAGGATGAACTGGGAGTCCCTGCCTTATCATTGCAGGAATTTACATGCATTGCATCTTAAAGTAAAACATCCTTGGTCCTACATGTATGAACAATACATGTACTCTGTTCATTAGAAATACTTGTTGTGAAAATTACATGGTATGTGGTAATTTGCATATTTTATGTGTACAACTGTAACCTGTTATGTCAGATGTTTACAAAAGAGCCACAGAGCCTTTTAATTTTAGTCCAACATCCGATTTTGACAGCATTCTAATTCTCTCATTATCAAGAAACTTCTCACGAGAATTGCATGAATGATGTAATCAAAGGGGTCTCATGTTTTGGACAGAATATTGTACTAAAACGGTAACCGATGTTAATTTGTTGAATTGTCATTTTAAAAAAAAGAAGCTTTTTCTTGCTGGTTACAATACATTGTGTTTCTTTAAACTGATTTTGTATGCCGTGAACATGTAGTCGTGTGTTTGTAATCAGTCATCATTTTCTCTGGGAGAATTTCAAGCTTTTCTCAGGATGGCTGGTCAGAAAGCAAACTTTGCAAACAATTTTTTTTTAAATCACTGGTTTTGCCTCTTAAAACACACAGTCATTATTATTTAAAAGGGTTTCACATTGGGATTGTGTCTCATTTTCCAAAGTGTTTGAAATAAATGACATGTCAGGGAATGTTTGGAATTGCTCTGGAAAACTATCAACTTTTAGTAACTTAAAACAAAAATTTAAATAAGGAAAAAATAATAAGGAAAACATTTGTTATTGAAGCTAGCATAACAAAACCAGCTCATGTCACTTGTTTGATGTTCACACATTGGTTTGTTTACCCACTGGCAACAAACTTACAAATACGGGATTAAAATCAATAATGATGATTTGCCTGACTGGTGATTTTTTAAAAATTATTCTACACATTTTTACCAGGGTTCTGAAAACAAACGTGTTGTGTTTGCAATCGGTCATCAAAACCAAACCCTGAAATGAAAGAGTGTGGAATGTTTTACAAATGTTTGAATGCCATGTGACATTTCCAGGTCAACTAACACCATCTACATTTGTGCCAGTACACAACCAGCAGGAAGGAAGCCTCACCCAAAGTTCATGAAGGTTCCATAAATTATTCAATTACACACACAAACACACACAGACAAATTTGTCGTTTGGTAAATTGAGTACTTCTCTGGTTCTCCTATTGTTTGGACTTATTCTTTTTTAACGACATCCCCATTGGTTTTGTACACGAAAGTGAAGTCAAAACATCCTGATTCCTTTTCTAAAGTCCTCCGTCTGAAACGGTAGACACCCTCAGACATGCTCAGACACACACATTCCATCTTTTGTTCTAATCCCTTTGTCCCTGTAGCTAGTAATAATATCCCATAGACCTTGTACACAAAACTCCTTGTGGAGCACCCCAGTCTTTAGAATTCCCCTATGGAGATTTTGTGTTCCCTTTTGTGGCTTGTTCTCGGCCTCCATAAGGTAGCGAATATTAAAACACATTGTTTGTTGATTCGGTACTTTGAGGACTTCTCTTTGTTCTCCCATTGTTTTGGACTTACTTTTGCTAGAGACATCTTCATTGGTCTCGTGCATGAAAGAAAATGAGGACATCCTCGCTCTGTCAAAACACCCGAATCTGTTTTGTTTATAGTCCATAGTTTCAATGGGTTAGACATGCTCACAGATGTACAAAATTTAAAGAAACATGATTTAACATGAATGCATCTTTCATACTTCAGTACATGAAGAACCTCATCATAGAAATGATCCTAAATCTGAAATTATGGCTCAGATGCATCCAGTGAGACAGGTTGTGAGAAAAGCATTAACGTTTGTGGGCCGGATACACCTACAGTACATCATGGAGCAATGGAGACAATAATTAGGTGCCCCATACTAGGAAAAACTGTGTTTAGTTAGTAGACCTCAAACATCAAACTTGCCCCTTTTTCATTTGATAGGGCCTATACCGTGTAAACAAAGCTATTTGATTTGATATTATATGTCAGAAGATTTACAACTTGCCATTTGACTGCACATTGCAAATGAGAATTCTCCTTAAACCCTGCATATTTCTGCAAAAGTGTGCAGTATTGTGCCATAGAACATCTTCACTATCATGTTGTTTAATGCCTTTTCTTGTTCTTTTCTAGAATCCCCTTTGCCTCCCCCCATCCGTCCTTTGATTCCTGACTCATTCTTCTCCTCGGGAGAGCATTCCCTTAAAGTTCATCTGCCACTTTCATTGTCTGGCAGCTGGCGCACCAAGGTGTGCTTTACCATTTTCCAGGCATTAAAGATGCAACCTTTCATGTTCTTTTCTGATTTTTGGCTGACAACAATAGAAACACTGGACTCCCCTGGGAACTAAACAAAACTGCTTTTCAGGCTCAAAGAATAACTGTGATTTTCCTGTTGCTTTAGTCCCTCTGGGTGAATCAGCTCTTTTACATTTAGCGCTTGGCATTGGCGTGACATTGGTTAAAAACAAAAACAAAAACGCTCACACTATCTTACAAAAAAACCTCTCTTTTAACATTCTTGAGTTGCAGCTTATTCATTATTGTCATTTTGTTAAATGAGGAAAGATCACAAATCAAACTTGACCTTTGAACACTTAAAAAAAACACCCAAAAACCCCTGTTTTTCTTTGAGAGATCTCATCAATAACAGACCCCACTTGGTACAGTAACAATAATGCAATTGTGATGATACATGTACATTTATGGGGGCACTTAATCGACAGAATCAAAATATGGCTGTATCCATGTCTTTAAAATCCATGGACTAACCTGTGCAGATGCACAACAAAAAACTCGTCAAATCAATGGCCAGAGTGCAACTTGAAGCATTTCCCAGACTGAAGGCTGTTGGGAGATAATGTTACAGTGAGCAATGTGCAGACATTGAATACAAATGTGCATAATTTACATGATGCTAGACTGTGTCACAGCTAACTCATCTAGAAAATGACTGCTATTTGTTTTGTAGGATTCAATCTCGTCATTGACTCTAGTAGCCAAGATGCCCCACCGTGACTGTTGTGAGTCACATGATCACATGCCTCGCTGGTAAAGCATACAGATCCCTTTCTTTTAATCAAATACATGTATATTGCCAATTGCTTTAAAGGGAAGGTATACGTTTGGTAATCACTCTAAAATTAATGGCAATAAAAACTTACTCGGTCAGAAGTACAGCAGCTTTGGATAGTATAAAGCATTTTGAGAAACATTTCAATTCACAATAATGTGGTTACGGAAAAAGATATCAGTTTTTATCCACCCAAATTTGAATTTGGGAAACATTTCTGTCAAAACGTTTCTCAGATTGTGTTTTCCTATTAGGGATTGTTCTTCATGCGTGGGCATATTCGCTACAAATTTTTGGCGATATCTCAAAAACGCGACCACCTTTTGAAATGAAACTTTCACAGGTTAGTTTTATTGTATATATCTACATTTATATAGGATTAAAACAACAATTGAGCGGTTCCAAAAACCAAAGGTATACTTTGCCTTTAAATAACATATGAGCCACATCAGTTATATTAATGCTGGAAACGCTTTAAATGATGAATGTATCACAGTGATTGTTTGAGTAATCAGTGTTTAGAGGAATCACAAGACGCAGATTTTATTTACAAACAGGGACAGAAAAGGTAATTCAATTTGTCTAGATAACAGGCTAGGCTGGAAAGCATGTGTGATATGATGTATCATATTCATTTAGGTAGATGACTCAGGATGGACTCAATCAGATTTTGTGTGATTACAATCATTTATTTTCATAAATCATTACAATAATTTGTTTGATAGTCTGGATTGAAATTGAATGAGGTTGGCCAAATGATGAGGCTAGGCTACATAAAAAAATATATATATATAAAAACCAAAACCTATTTATTTCTTTATTTTTTTTTAAGGAAAAGACTTTCTTAAAAATGCTTCTCAAAGAGGAACGCAATGACTTTTTGATTGGAGAGATAAAACAATTCAATCTTGAGACAATACACAATACACTTTTTCCATTGAAGACATGTACAGTGTACTGACTTCTCCCCCTTACCAGTGCCAACAGCCAGATAAACACCATGTTCTGTTGTGTTCTTGAGGAACCATGCTGAGTGCAACAACACTGTATGTGTGCCAAATTTAACTAGAACGGGACACTTAAGGTCAGGCCAAAACATTGCACTGGTGGTATTTCGGATTCTAGATCAAAAGTAACTTGACGTTCTTTTTAAAAAATAAATAAGGCTTTCGCTCCTTCATAAATTATGTAGTAAAAAAGTTGTCCCTTATTAATAGCAATTTGCACTTGGATGACTATAGAGAAAGTTACAATGATTTTGCTGATTTAAATTTTGGACTTTCCAAGGTCAAAACTGGGAATGGTGATTGTAATATAAAACCTCTTTGTTGATGCAGGTAGCTATTTAGGCGTATTTGTGTGTAATTTGTTAGGGATTTCAATTGTTGAATGTGAACAGCGCCCTCTTTTGGGGAATGAAAAACTGCACAGTTCTTTACAGAGAATCTTGACAAAAATGCTCATTAGGGGAAAACTTGTGCTACAGATAGAAGTAAATTGAGTACATTTCCATAATTCTTTTAGTAGTGTGCACTTTGCACTTAACATGTTTATTGATTTTGATTGCTTAACCTTTTTTATTCTGTAAAGTAATTCACTTATCCTAAAAAAAAACCCAGTCCCTCAATGCTGTGAATTAGAATTCAAACAAGATAAACATATTACAGTAGTGATGGTATTTTTGTATTGATGTTTAAAAAATATATATATATATATATATAAAATTAACTCATTTTAATTATACTGAAGGTTCTAGGAATCACAAAGTAATCTTTCCAAACAAAATAGATTCAAAACAAAAATGTGCAGGTGGACTTTCGATTGTAAAAACAAAACTAAAAGTACTATCAATACTACATGTAATAAATGTACAATCAAGTACACAATGGATTTGTACCACCATTAATAGGCCCCTTGCTTTGGCTGCCAATGCCGAGGCCAAACAATGGAAGTGTGCATGTGTGTACGCGCCGCACACAAATCTCACAAAATCTTTATTTACCTCAATGAGGGCACTGTTTGGGTCTTGTGACGTCACATGTAAGAGGTCTATGGAGATGTCGCCATGTTGTGTTTTTGTTTAAAGCAAATACCAAACCAAGACTCTTATCTGATGGTTTTTGTTTTTCTTTAAAAGAATTATGATTATTAGCATGGTAGACTAGACTTGATACTCCTGTTTGGTAATGTACTGTATGGGGTTGGTGAAGTGGTATCTTTCCTCACCTTTCCCCTCAAGGACCTCGGTTTGAATCCCACCAGGGGCACTATGAGGATGGGCTTTCAGTCCCTACTTAATTGTGTAGATTTTCCTTGGAATAATTCTCACGGGTTTTTCTTCCACATCTAAAACTGAAACTTTCTCCCTTGCCTTCTTTCCTTGGGGTTCTTGGCTAGTGGCTAGTATAGTGATTAAGATCACTTTTCTGAGAACCCTTGGCTTCACAACCAGAATTATAGAAATAAAAGGAAACTAAATGAGTACACTGTTTAATAAAGTAATCTGAATCTCATTCTCACTTTTTCCTGGGACTTTTCCCCCAACCCTCCACCATTTTGAGGTCAAATGTACTTGAAACTGAAACCTAGTCTGCATGCTATTGGTTTGAATCACATGCAAGTGCCCTTGAAGCCCTAGAAACAATATACTTTATGTCATTGATTTTATTAATCTATCCTTTCAAATTGTTCAGGCCTTGAACTTCGCTCTTGATAGGGGCACGGCAAATTTCCTCTGGTAAGGGGCACTCTAGGAGGAAAATGTAAATTTGTATTGGAACTTTGCAAAGGGCACCACAGCAAAAGCACAGGGCACCACGGCAATCACTGTGGGTGCCATGGGTTATTTCGAAGCCTGATTACATTATTTGTTTGCCGTATGAAAAACTGGAAAGCAGTTTATATGTCCTATCTTATTCTTTCTTTTTTTATAAGTAGTTTTTACATCAATAGCTGCTTGTTACATAAGTTTCTATGCTTCGGTCCCTGTACAAAGACAGACAAATGGTACTGAAACTCGAGTTTGTAATCTCCCTTTTTCCAGGGGTTATTGTGTAATCCCCAATTCCAGATTTGTGTCCTTTTGTGTAACAAAAATGGACAGGCTGCCACCATTGTCTATCATGTTATTCGGCTCAATGGGAGGTTAAGTCCAAGCGTTCTGAGAATCCAGTATACCATAGCAGATTACTGGCAATGGCTTACGGCCAAGGTTTTGCGATTCATGGTAAAGGCCTACTCATATTTTCTCGAAACAGAACAACAAATCCTGGTGCTTGCTACTAGAGCCTTTGGTGTCTTTTTTTTGTCTAGTCAAGAATTCATTGTGAGAACAAATTTTAAATATTAACTCCAGAAGCCCCCAAAAGTTCTGAATAATAATACCGCAAAGAGGCACAGAAAAGATTGTCATATACCGACATGAAGTGGTTAAAATAAATATTATTTAGTCTACCATTCAATTTTAATTTTAATTAAACCTAATTTAATTTTTTTATTTTACAATTATTTTACATGTAATTTTTAAATCTTTAATTGACTCAATGTAAACTTAGAGGCAATCCAATCGGTTGATTATGCCTTGATTGTCTTGTCTTGATTTAATGTTAAGTTTGAAATAACAAACAATTTTATCTATCAGGCCTTAAATTTTTATCTTTGAAGGTTATACACATGTAGGCCATATTCATTTAGGAATGGGCCCTGTGTATGCTGACTGCCAATGAGTTGATAGCAGACTTTGTGTTTAACATTAACCATTCCCAATTGGATAAGGCTTATGGTGTGAAGGTGTTATTTATATCTATGCACTCAGCTGAGCAATTGTTGTCAGAATCCAACTTGTGAAGTTTTCACCAGAGGTGGTCAATATGATATAGAAAAATGTGTGAAAGCTTATTTACCTTTCTAACACGTCTTATTATAGGAATATGAACATAATGCACTTATTTTTGATATGTCCTTTTATAATCAAAGGTATGATAGACTGTCAAAGCTGTTGATTTAAAATCAGCAAAAAATTAAAAAGACTAAGAAAATGGATCCTTCAGTGCACAATGTAATGTGACAAATTTCTGCATACAATTTTGGATATGACTGGGGGGGGGAACAAGAATGAAAAATGCTAAATTTTATTTCATGGTCTTTACTGAACATTTACAAACATACACTAAATTTTCACAAAAGCAAAGGTTGTAAAGAACTCAGTACTTTCCCCGAGTTCTGTTAAAGAAAAAATCATTGGCTTTCCAGCCAAGACCTTTGCCATGCTAGAGCAGATGTCTTACCACAAGCTAGCCCTGTGGCTGGAGGTAGTTTGAATCCTATACTTTTAGCAGCAGGTACCGCAATGTTGTTAATTTTGCATTGGGAATATTAAGTGGTTGTTGAACTTACACAGATACATGTGTGTATTAAGCACTGTATAGGCCTACTTTGTATTTTCCTGCATCCTGTGAAAAAAAATCCACGGGCTTATTGCTCGAGTGGGATTCGAACCCATGACCTTTGCCATGCTAGAGTAGGTGTCTTACCACTAGACCCTGAGCTACATGTAGTCCCTTGGCTAGAGGCAGTTTGAATTCTACATGTATAATATTAGCAACGGGTAATGCAATGTGATAATATATGTCAATTTTGCATTGGAATTTTTTATTTTTTATATTTTTTTTTTACTTATAAAGATATGTACTAAGCGCTATATAGTATACTCTGTATTTTCACAGGCATATCACTCGGGTGGGATTTGAACCAATGACTTTTGCCGGGCAAGAGCAGACAGGCTACTGGTGTTAGAATGAGAGCGGCTTTAATATTCACATCCATTCCTCTTTGGAGGAAAGGAAGATGATCGAAGACATACTCAGCCTCTAATTATTCACTTCACTTGATAAGCTCTTACGGCAGAGTGGTTGTGACATGAGAAAGCCGGATGTCATGGGCTTGGGGTCCTTCCTGAATAATCAACTTCGATATATTTTCAGAGTGCAAAAAACGGAGTAGATAGTATTTTTATGTTGCCATAAAGGGGGAGGGGTGGGGGTGGCGGGTCGGCAGAGTACAAATTCCCCAACATTTTGTTGTGTTTTTTATTCATTTGAAAAACCTAAAATAGAGATATGTATTGTTTTATTGTTTAAAAGTCCTTTTAAAATACCATGTTCCTTTCAGAACAAATGAAGGAATAGTTCGCACAGTGGGTCGCATTCCTGCCAAATTTTTTGGCACTTTATTTTCATCCATCCTAGTCAAGAGACCGTGACACATCTGAAGCCCCCTGTCAGTCCTCACCAAAATAACCTACCGTTCCCTTTGCAAATGTGTGCACATACTGGTGCAGATAAATCCTCTTTCTTTATCACGTTATAATTCGTACATGTCTTGACATTTGAAAAGAGACCCAAGGAAATTGGTGGAAGAAAGCTATGCATTGCGTGAGATCTGGGTCCAATTTGAGAAAACAGCTTAGCAGATACTATGGTTTAAGAGCAATAAATTCGCTTAGCACAGATTTCCTTGGGCCCTTTCACAAACAGCATCCACCACATGGTGTTTTGATTGGTGATCCTTCTCTGCTAAGTAACTTTAACCGGAGATCATGTGTGCTTACCAGATTTGTCAAATTGGCTCCTGTTGATACAATATATACAGCTCCTTCGAGTCTAATTGCTAAATTGCTAAACATGATTATTGCTGATTTGGAGACTGTTTATAAAAGAAAAGCTAGACCAGCTGGAGGCGGGGTACAAATAGTTTCAATGCGTGCCTTTCGGTTGTCAAACTCACCTTCACTTTTTGTCAGTGGTGATTCCTGAATGAGATTATTCAAAAGAGCAACAATTATGGGATATTTCACAAGGTTGCCTTAAATAGATGGGTCTGATCTTGAAACTACTTATTGCTGGAAAAATTTACTCTTTGGGACAGACCATCAATCTTACTTTTTTTTTAACTCTTCTTCTGAAGAAAAGATTATCGTACAAGAATCTGAAAATGCTTGGTGTAAAACATCATGTAAGTATTGAATGTTTTTAAGATATTTGATTTGTGGATTTCAGATTTTAAATGTTAGTTGTACATTTATACCGAGGTCCGACAATTGAAAGCTCAAAAACCATACAGAAAACACCCATTTTTGAACTGGACTGATTTGGCCAGTTACATGTATGTAATCTACTTGCATTTAACTTCTTCCTGTGTAAAAAGGTACATCACTAGTTAATTTAGTTTAATCTTTGAGATCCGCTATTGAATCAGTTGTAATAATTTGTAGTGATATTTCATGCATGAACTACACTGTGCTTATGCCCACTGGATGAGTTTTTTAACAGTGGAACAACTGAAAAGCATAGACTTGTAGTTATTGCTTAACTGACAACTAAATTGGTAATTTCTGATCTGAAAACATAGTTGGAATAAAGTTAACTACAGGGACCAAGATCTGAAACTTCACAGAGGCAACTAAGCCATTTATTTGCCTTGGAGATCTTTGAAGAATTTCAGTACAAATGTACATATCCTTCATTGCCCTGACAAGATTGAAGTATCAGGACAGGGTACTGGTAGTCACAAGAAAACTTTTGTCTCCAAAACCCCCCAAAGGAATTTAAATATAACATCTTTAGTATAGAAACTATCTATTCTGTTTGTAAGTCGGACATAATTCCATTAAGCCACGCCCACTTCACACAAACTGGCACAAACGATTACCAGAAGCACAAAGGAGTTGCATGGAGCAGGTTTTTGTATTAAGATTTATGTAAGAAAAGTGTTTGGTTTTTTTTGACTTGGCTTTTACATACTTTCTTCAAAGATTCGAGGTCTTCTCAGAATTTGTTTACAATAATTTTTGGTAACATTACACAAAATAGGAAGTATGCCAGCTTTGTAGCTAGAAGTAGCAAAAACTTTGGGCCCGGGGCAGATGCATGCATGTGAGACTTGATGACTTATCAACAGGATCGGTATCAAAACAAATTGTTTAATCTAAAAGCTCACAGATTGTAAAGTCCTCCAGAGAAATCTTTTCATGTACTTTCTCAATACTGAAATACATGGTCATGCTTGAATTTATTAAAATATGTAGTTCTACAATGTATGCAAAGGTCTTGAGGTGGAAAGCAAGAGTAGACCTTGAGGTGGAATGGAAGAGTAGACTCTGTGGTTTATAGATACTTGGAATTTGGAGTGTCTGGTGGATTATTTGATTTGCTTGCCAGACTTGTGGTCTATTGGTGATATGTTGCAGGTTGGATGTTTGTTACAGTCTGCCTTGGTCTTGAACTTGATTTCATTAACATTCAAGTATCAATGGGAATGTGTAGATGACAGTAGTACTGGGTATAGGTTTCTCCTCGATTTTGCTGTGTTTTTCACCCATGAATTTCAGTTTTGTTTTTAACGCTGCATGAGTGTTTCCAGTCAAGTCCCAATTTGAAACATGAGGCAAGAGGCACATGTCTTTCTTTAGACACTTCTCTCAATCAAGATTTACCATAATTACTTAAGACTAAAAGAGAGATTTTTTTTTTTAAATGTTAAAATGATCAATGCATTTTATGAACTTATTAAACCACTGTAAGTGTAGTACATGTACATGTTACTGAGTATTTGTAAATTTTGGTTCAATCATGTAAACTCAAGATAGGAGAAGAAAAAAATGGCTTTCCATGATCTCAGAAATGTTTGTGAATCTTCTCTGGTTGTCTATATGTGTTTTTTAATTTGAAGTGCCTGTTACTATTTTAAAGCATTTGACAAGTTGACTTTTGACTTAATTGTGACGGCATGTCACATGGGCCTCATCATCGCATGGAAATGTATCAGTGTCAGAGATGATGAAATGAAGAAAATGATATGCAGACCCTTCATCTTGCGTAACAGCCTTGCGCTCCATCTTACAAAACAACCTGCATCACTATGCTTGGCCACCATCCAACAAAACCGTGTCAACCCCTCCTTGAGTCAGCTCCTTGGAATGTGAAACTCGCATCCTCTCTCCCTGGTCACCCCTCGTCATCAACCTGGTTCACTGTGTGAGGATGACTACACAAATAACCACACATGAACCAATCTGTGAAAATAACCCACAACCAAACCCTCAGAAATGCTGCAAATATTAACACGTGAAGCAAATCTCTTATCATCAGCCGCACCTGGCTGATGCAAGGGAATTTGATTATGACCCCGCCAACAAAAAAACAAAAAAGAGAAAGAAAAACGAATTATGATAATGAAATAAAGGTTATAAAATACCAAATGAAGGGACCACCTCGAGACCAGCTGGTAGTGTATTGTGGGACTAGTTGATGAATGTCATCATGTGCATCATCCCATTGGTAAGGTGAGTATCATGTGACTGCACAGGCTCCTGGTGTTTCTTTAGTCTGTATACAGCTGGCCCCAATCCAAGCATTGTTCAATTTGATAAAGTCATCAGTAGGACATGCCAACGTCGTGGTGAGGAAGTTTGTGACTTCTTGACAACACCCTACTTCCACTGGATTCCGCAGACTCTCCATTGAGAAATAAAGTTTGCACAGGTCGTTTGGGACTTGCATCTCAGTCTTAGTTTTCTTGCTCAACGTGAAGAGGACTATTTTTTCGGTGTCATCATGGAGATGGACACAAAAGTTCAGGATACTTTGAATGCTATCTGGGGCGCCATAGCTGCTTTGAACCGAAGGGTGGATAAGTTAGAGGATAAGATCAAGACGAAAGATGAGAAAAATGTAAGTCTCTGTGGATCATGTTCTGGTGTAGATTTTAGGCTTCTTGGATTTACTTTGGAATAACAGAAATTTGAATAAATGTTCATGATTGTAGTGATTGGTAACAATTATATGGAAGGAATGTTCTCTTGGTTTTGATGGAACTGCAGTAATCTTAACAAAGCAATGGGGTTGCTCAATGCAATATGTCAACCTTAAAAGCCTTAAATTTGAGACATTTCTTGAAAACTTAATACATAAACGATACACATCCCAAACCTGGCCCCCTTCCCCCTCTCATCATATACAAAATAGTAAAGGTATATTTTACATATGTACCATACCCATTGACTTCATGAACAATTAAGTGTAACAAGATCTCCTATTTCACTTTTTCTTTCCAGATTTTATCTTAGGTCTCACTCTTTGGGCTTTGTCCAATTATAGTCTGAGTGTTCTCTTTCTGTTGCTGGGTTCCTTTTACATACCGGTAGTCAAAATATTATTACAGCGAGACATCAAGAATGCTGGCAGACTTTTGCTTTGACTATGTCTGAGCTTGAAGGACTGCCACTACAGACATGACCAGTCAAATTTGTTTATATCAGTGAAAAAAAAGAAAGACAAAAGTTTAGAAAGTATAACCTGTAATCTTACTTTTGATAAAGATGGCAAAGTTATATTCGACTCCACATTGTACATACCCCCCCCCCCAACACACCCCACACACATCCACAGCTTATGTTTCAAAGATATCTTCACCGATTTGGATTTTTGACGCAAAAGATATATTCGCAGATATTTTTTATGCAGTACGCGCTTCTTAAAAACTTGTTGGCTTAAAAAGAGTCTGCTTTAACATTTTGATAAACTAAACTGAAAATATTTAAGGGATCAAGGAAAACACATTCATGATAAAACAGAAAATTGAAGAAGAATATTCAATGCCATAATAGTAAACTCGGAATTACCTCATGAAAAATTCCATGAAAGCAAACCATAAACTGACCTTTACAATGATTCACTTAGTAAGAATGTTTAATTTGCAAATATGTGGATTGCTGTGCACAAGTTCTGTAATACTGTCTGTTATGACTTGCTTTGTAACCTACACTGACCCTGAGGACTTTGCTGAAAACCAAATATTTGAATTTTTGTTTGGTGAATCAAATCTGTTAAAAGAAAATGATAATCTGATTTTGGAGCAAGAATTTGGTCTTGGACTGAGATAAAGCTCTTAAGAAGTACAAAAAACTGCATCTTTTTTTCATCTGGGGAAATGTTAGACGAGGAAACTTTAGATGTAAACTTTTGTTTTGTTTTGTTTTTGTTTTGTTGTTTTTTAATATAGGTATAATTCACTGTAGTAAAATGGATTTTCAGGACAAGGAATGAAACTTGTGTGCCAGTGAAGTTTGATTGAGTATAGGATCAACTTGCCTTGCAGTGAGCAATTTCCTTTTATGGTATAACAAAATGCTATAAAAAATGTATCAATCGCTACTCGAAACTCATCAGTTGCTACCCAAGTTTAGCATCCAATGTGCGCAAAACATGTTCAGTCTAAATATTTTGCTATGTGAAATTTCCGGACAAAAGTATTCCCTGAATATCGTTGACAAAGTTATTGAAGTACACTACAGGGTTGCAGAGTAAAAATGTAAACATTTAGCTGTTCTTTTTTACAAGAATCAACCTATGAAAGTTGTATTCATTGTATCTTAGCACTATTTAAAAGAAAGGTATATATATATGCTCGTACAGATTTTTATGTAATATTAACAATTTTAAGTTTGAAATATTTTGATTATAATTTCTTTTATTATGATTACACGTCAGAAATTAAATGGGCAAATTTTAGTTGGTGAGAATTCAAGTTGTGCTTAGTTGCTCTGGCGCAAGTAAGCGAAAATGTAATCAGCCGGTGTGAGGGACATAAAAACAGCCAGTCGTCAGATAATTACACAGAGCTGTTGACTTACACTACACTAGACTTTCAAATGTGAAAGGTAAACTACATGTAAGCAAAGTACCCATGATCATTTCACCTTCGCGACAGCAGGTAGGGAATTTGAAGGGTGTTGGGTCGCAGGTGAATTCCATGACAGATTTAATAATAATGACAAATCCAATTAATCCAATGCTTGGAGGCTATGGTGGCTGGACACTTGTGTTTCAACTTGCAATCAATTGGTGGAAATTTCAGTTTGTGTTCTTGGTCTTGTTTTACATGTATCTTAAGAAATAAGGTTGGGAAAGATTGGGAAAATTCCCGGGTTGGGAAATACTATTATTATTATTACTACTATTATTAGTTTTTATTTGGGGGGCGGCAATGATGTTGGCCTTGTGATATGCACTTTCACACGCATTATCACCATCTTCTTATTCGTTTTCTTTCTTCTATTATTGTTATCTAAAATCATAAAATGTTGATGAAAACAATTCTCAACACTTTTGTGCGAAAGAGTTACGTTTGTACATTATTCTTTTGTTGTCCCATCTGTGGCCCTTCTCTTGGTCAAACACAGATGTCCTTTATTGTTTTTCTGTATTGATCAACAATGTCTGGGTATTCTTTTGCTAGATGTCTAACTTGTTACTACAGTTGTAGGTGCATACATTGATGTTGAAATCTTCTGAAACATTTTCAACATGTGTAAAATGTGGCGTTTTGTCAAGCATTCTTAACAAGGAATTCCACAGTATGTTCTTAGCTCTGATCTAAATTGTATGAAAGAAGTCATTTTACAGTTTTCCCTCATTTTCTTAGAAAGCTTCTACATAAATGCACTGACATTACTCTTAATCATGTTGTACATGGTATGTAAACTTTGGGTGTAAAATGTAAAATGTAGGATAAAGCTACAATATGTACAGTGTATGTTCAAATGTACAGTAATTTAAACTAAATCAATTTGAAAGTTAACCGGAAAATAGATTGCTTAAAAACAAGCAACATAGTGATATCCTGAGAGATGGAATGGCAGCCCTTAGCCATGTGAACAAGAACACTAATAATGGCAGACAGAACAGGTTTGGCAATTTCAGGGAATAATTGGCTCTCCTATACTGGAGGTAAACATGGAATGCTGCACAGGCCTATGGTAGAGCCATGGGCTACATGACATTCATGGAATGAGATCACTTAGTTTTGTGTAAATTGCATTGATTCTAGGTTTGTATTAAAATTGATCTGTTGCATTTGGTACAGCTGTACAACCCTTGAGAATATTTAACACATGTTGTAGAAAATTAACAAGTAAGCTGGAAAGGACCTTTGACTTCATGCCAGTCTCCTGAGGTGGTCATCAGTGAGGTGTGCTGGACCCAACCGACCCACGTAAATCTACCCTGAATTAAACTGCTGTCTTAGTGGGGCATCATTTAAGACTTGCCAGGACATCTCTCTTTCTTCAAATCAAGAATGTGTCCAGAGATATTGTTGACATTCATGCTCCTGAGATAATGATTTTTATCTGTTTCTTTGTGTATAGCAGTAAATGTATGCACAGGTTTCAAAATGGTTTGCTTTATTAACTGGCACAGATAGAGTTAAAGTAACAGTTAAAAAACAAAACTTCTTATTTTAGAACCAAGAAAATAGAATTAACTGTTTCAAACTGCTTATATTAACTAAAAGGACCTGTGGTATGCACAAAATAGTTCATGCCAGAGCCTTTCTCGAAGGCTATGACAACACAACAAACAAAAACAGGTATTTTTTGTTTAGAATCCTTAATGGAAAGAAGTCTAATGGAATATCTGACTGCTGATTGTACTGTAGGGCAAAGAGCAGTACAGGTGCATCTTCATGTTTAGGATGACCTTGCATAGTTTCTGTCCCAGATCTCCTGGAGTCTACAAAAAAAGTTACTGAGTCTTGAAAGAAACCTTGGGGGAATCCTGATATACATTCATGCATGCTAGTAGAAATAGAATGGACATGTGATGACCTTGATGCTAGATGTTGTAAAGCTAAGTGAAGTGGTTAGCAAAGCTGACTGATAAGGTCATATCTTGAGATCCACATTGATAAAGGGGCAATTAAGATGGATGGTAATGGTCACAGTCTGGAGTCCCTGCCCTGTAATGTACATGTACAGCCAGTGTATAATGTAGAAGTGAAGATTCATAAAGATCAATTTGAAGAGCTGACTTTATCTTTATTGCGTTCCAGTTTGTTTAATGAGAAATAAATCCATCTCGTTATCTTTTGAGCCTAGCATCATTTCTTGTAGATTATAAGTATTGTAAGTGCACATACATGTAAAATTGTATACATTTGTAAAATTGTATGACTGGACACTTAAAAAGGCACAATTTTTGTGTGATAGTATGGTTAATCTTGTTCATGACTAAAGGTAGATGTTTACATGTAACAGTTTCACATCCAGATTCATAGAGCTGCTTAAGCAGGAAAAGTAGCTAAGCGCACAACAATTTTTACATACTTAAATAAGGTTCCAGCCAAAATGCTTTGTAATAGGATATGTGACTGGTTTCCCGCTTGAAATTTTACCTGTTTGTTTGTTTTTCGGCTTTGCAGGAAACTACTAAGCACATTTTTCTGAGTGCTGGAGCAGCTCTATAATATAGGGCCCAGCAATTTAGCGTACATTCTCCCATGCATATAGTCAGCAGGGTTTATGAGATAGAAATTGTGTAGTGAGCACTACAATCAGATGTTACGTAGCTCTATGAAATAGGGCCCACGTCTGAAAGTGTAACTTTGAAAAGGGGAGTGCCATTTTATTTTCTGAAGGTGTATTTATGTACACTGGAAAACCCTTGAGTCCATTGCAACAAGGAGAAGACATTGGGTAACAGAGGCCGTGTCTGTTTTAACATGATTGCAATATGTTTACCTGGCTGAATGTATTATTTCATTAATCTTTCATTATCTTCAGAATGAAAGTCCGGCAGCAGCCGAAGAGACCAAGACAGAGGAACCTGCTGCTGCTGTAGCCTCCACTCCAGCAGAGACTAAAGACACTACTGAGGAAAATAAAGACACAACTCCAGCTGAATCCACATTAGCTACTGGAGAAGAGACTAGACAAGCAGATGAACCGGCTGCAGCTGAAACACAGGTAAATGTGTATGGCGACTTCAAAGTTGGCTGCTGTTTTGGCAACAGCAGATATCTCTGCACTTACACTGGATAGCTTCATTTAAATCTTCACACCCTTCTGTGTTCAATTGAATTTGTCATGCCAGTAACTTGTAAGAACATTCCCCAGCGTCTGTATATTATCTAGATGTAGGTTTTCAACTTTCTACTTAGATCCAATTTTATTTACCTGGTGTAAAACAAGCCCTTTCCCACACCCCTCAGTCAACCTAAAGAGGACACAGTTCCTCTGAAATGAAAAATGGCAATTGTCCAGTAAAGTATACCACGAGTCCAGTTCTTCAAAAAATTATGAGTTGCTCGTTCTGGGGTTGTTGTTTTTTTCTTAAAGAGACGGAAATTCTATGTGACGGTTAGGCCTATACATTTTTTATGTCTGTCTGCAAGTTGGATAGTGATATCACTATTTTCATCTGAATTTTTAATACGGATATAAGCAGGGCTGGAATACTGGCCAATAACCTCACATCCGATCAAGTCCTGCAGTTTAGTGTTTTTCAAACCTTTCTTTGATTTACTAATGCATAGGCCTACTTTAGATTTTCAAGTCCAAACATCATCCTTAAAGTTCAGAAAATATTAAAAGAGGAAGAAGTTATTTGGTCTTTTTAAAATATTTTTGGTCTTTTAAGTCGACAAGCCTTGACACTAGGAATATTTGGCTATCAACAAGTCAAGTTGATTAGGTTTTTAACACCCACCTTCACATTTTGTTTTGTTTTATTTTGTGTGTTTTGTTTATTTTGTTTTTGCGTTTGCTTTGCTTGACTGAAACAATTAATTTGTTTTGTTGCATTTTATTTTTAACCCCCAACTTCAGTCTGAAGTAGAACCCCCCAAAACAGAATCAACAGAGGCCCCTGAACCAGTAGAAAGCAAAGAAAATGTAGCCCCTGAACCAGTAGAAAACAAAGAGGTGGCCCCTGAACCAACAGAAAGCAAAGAAGAGGCAGCCCCAGAACCGCTAGAGAACAAAGAAGTGGTGACCCCTGAACCAGTAGAAAGCAAAGAAGAGGCAGCTCCTGAACCAATAGAAAGCAAAGAGGAGGTGGCCCCTGAACCAGTAGAAAGCAAAGAGGAGGCAGCCCCTGAACCAGTAGAAAGCAAAGAAGAGATAGCCCCTGAACCAGTAGAAAGCAAAGAAGAGGTGGCCCCTGAACCAGTAGAAAGCAAAGAAGAGGCAGCTCCTGAACCAGTAGAAAGCAAAGAAGAGGCAGCTCCTGAACCAGTAGAAAGCAAAGAAGAGGCAGCCCCTGAACCAGTAGAAAGCAAAGAAGAGGTGGCCCCTGAACCAGTAGAAACCAAAGAAGCAGCAGCTCCTGAACCAGTCGAAAGTAAAGAAGATGTTCCCCCTGAACCAGCAGAAAGCAAGGATGAAGCAGCCCCAGAACCTGAAGCAAACAGACAAGAGGATGCAGCACCACAAGTAATTACATGTTGCCTTGGATTGATCAATGCGTGCAAATGTTGAAAGTCACATCATTTGTTTACAGAAACATCCATTTGAAACTGGCATTCATTTGTTGCTTTAACCATTGGCTAGCTATTGCAGATTATAGGAGGAAAAAATCATTGTAATATGAAGGTCCAATCTTGCATAATTGAAGTCTTGACCCATGAAAGTTTTTGCATAATGCAGAAGATAATTCAGAATCCTACAGTCCTGCTCCGACTTTAACACTCATACATACATTATAAACACAGCAATTACTTTATCAACCGTTTATTTGCACCTGCATGCTTGTTAATTTATTTATTAATATCACCATCACAGGAAGAGAAGCCGGTAGAGACCCCTGAGGTAGTACCTGCACCAGAAGAAGTTAAAACAGAAGAGGTCCAAGAAACACCACAAGTACTGCACTTTTTTGTTTTGATTTGATTTGCCCTGCTTTGAGTTTGGGTGATTTTGTTACAACGTGTGTAATGTTCCTTTGCAAATTTGAAATTGAATTTGTAGCAGATCCTAGTCATAAATCTTGGTTCTTACATTAGAAAGACAAGCAATGGGTATACCATGAATGTTTCTTTCCTAGGTGTCTTACGAGATCTGGACATCAGGACATGTCCAAATTTTCCCTAAACTGAAAAATAAGGCGTCATAAATCTGCCTTAAAGTGATAAATAGGCTGTTTTAATTGCTCCATTCTAACAATACTTTCACCTGTAAATGATAAATTTATCAGGGTGTCCTGAAGTAGATGGCACCCAAAAGACACACATACAACCCTGTGGGTCACACTCTGTTGCTCCACCATTTTTCACATTTTTCACAATGCTGCATACATTGTATAGCATGCAATCTATAACACTTGTATATGCATGATTTGTTGCTTTATTCTTGTTTATTTTGTTTTTTGTGGTTATTTTTTACACTTACAGTGTGTGATTTTTTATGTTGTTCTTGGTTGGCTTAATGCTAATTAATCCTTTGCTTCAATGTTTTGTTCTTCTTTGTTGTACTCCCAAAGGAACCAGCTGGAGTGCAATCTGAGCCTGAAGCAAGCAAAACAGTAGATGAACAAACCCCGGAACAAGTACATGCTCTTTTTTGCTGTTTTGTGTGCATCCGTTTTGACTGGTTTTTTTACATGTTATTTTAACCAGTTGTCTTTTCTTCAGTAATTTTTCCCCCATGTTTTTAAAATTTCCAATCAAGACAAAACACACTCTCAAAAATATGAAAAACAGTAAATACTTAAGACCTGTCCTTGAGGCAGTTTTATTTGGCCATAATAAGTATTGCTTTATGATTTGCATCTTTTTGTTGTTGCCAAATGCTACACACAGGCTGACGAGTCATTGACAATTACTGAGCCCAAGGAGGAACCAGTAGCGGCTGCAGCGGAGACTACAGACACAACACAAGTATATAACACACTCTTTTGTTTCTTTGACTTGCTTTAACACCTTTTAATTTGCTTGCATGGTTATAAAATATTGGAATGGGAAATGAATGCCTGGTTAATTAGTTGCTCAGTAAGACTGAAATGACAATTTGGACTAAGTTTGCGGGAAATGATTAGCTTTCTGGATTAGGTTAATTGGTGTCCTTCATCGTCATGTAGGTAGTTTGTCTGCTGTTTGGGAGTTAAACTACTCAAAGATAAGCTGTTCATTAGCATATTGTTTGAAAAGCCTTCAAAACAATGCCAACTGAGGAAGCCTGTTTTCCCATTTGGTGGTTCCGGTGATGGGCATGTCATGTGCATCCAGTTTTGTTGTTCAAGATTGACGTACAACATTTACGGTGCAAACATTTTCCATCTTCACATTTTTCTTTATTTTAGAGTTTAGAAGAAAGATAGAGTTTGAAGTAATTTACAAAGGTTTTTGTTTCCAATCCAGCTGACAGAAAGCTGACGAACTGTGAGGGTTTTATCGGTTATTTTAAAATTCTCAAAGCATATGAAAAATGAAATCTAATATAGATCAATAGCAGCAGGTAGTTAACATTTGATATGAATGCAACAAAATGTGGATAAAAACATGGTCATTCCATTTTACTTGGGGGGGGGGGCAACCCTTACATCCATAAGAGAGCTGCCAACTCTCCCTGATTCTGCAGAAATTTCCCATGAAAATAATCATTCTTTCCATGTTCTGATGAACTTTTTCCCTATTATGTTGAATGTAGAAAATCTCCCTGATTGCAAGGTGCAAATGTGGCAGCTCTGCCATAATACCATTGCATCTCCTTTAAACTTGTGTAGTAAATGAAGCGAATCAGGCAATCTCCTGATTGAATATCTGATCCCTCTACATTCCGACAAAGAAACTGGACAGCCCAACTCGGCTAGCTCCACCGCTCTCTCTCTCTCTCTGTCATCAAGGCGGAGGATTTACAACCCAGCAGTTTCCACCCCGAAGGGATCTGTTGTCCATCTGTGTTATGGAAAGTGATCCTAATCATACATGATTAATGAGTAGGCTTTGTTATTGGTATGATGTTTACTAGGATGAGAAGCCTGCGGCCGAGGCAGCGACTACGGAAACAGCAGCGGAGGAAGAGCAGGCCTCACAAGATACTTCCGAGCCCCCACAAGTACTAGTTCCTTTTATTCTCAGCCGCTTTTATTTTCTTCTTGTGCTTTAAAGAGATGTCGAAACATTAGTTTCAGGAAGAGTACAATTTTAGTCCAATCCCATTGTTTTCAAGAACTTATAAAAACGTGCTGTGAAAATCTCTTTAATAAGGTTCACATTTTAAGGAACCTGCCAAAATAGTGTTGGGTGGTTTTTTTTTTGGTGGGGGTACAGTTTCTTTTGTACTTTTGTAAGGGAAGTTAGAAGTTGAATGTAAAATTAAAACAATTTTTAGAGAATTTAAAATAAAAATACCACCTTCTCTCGCCTTCCTTAAACAGATGAACACAAATGTCAACCAATCCCTTGAATTAAACGAGGCAAGCCTTTTTCATACATATTTCATCTCTTCAGTATGGCAGTGTTTCTCACTGGTTTGTGTTAGCTTAAAATGTACATACTTCAAATCCAGATGGGAGACCTTAACATTCTCTTACCTTCATCAAAGATTCTTGTGGTCAGGGCAAAGTTTTATGGTCATGTTTGAATTGCTTACAATCTCTTTTTCCTGCCTATAGTGTTGGCAGAGAATACCCAGCCAAGATGAATAAATTGTGTTACTGAAAACTATTCGCACAGGGAAATGTTCCATGCACAAAAGCAATGTTAATTTTCTTCCACAATCGCCACAAAATTTAAGCCATTCTAATACCAGGGGGAAATAAAAATATTAATAAATAATAATTTGTCCACTATTACCTAGTAAAAACTTTGACAAGCGTACTGTTTTACCTGCTCGAGGAAGAAAGTTACGGTACATTTTCAGATTAATTTAGGTTTGAATCAAAGCTGTTAAGTTCTCTATGATAAGGCTGGGGGAAAAGTATGAAAATTAGTTTGGCTTGTGACCCCAGTGATCCTTGCTCTGTATTTATACTAGAACAGGACAGGATGCAGTTTCAATTTCGGTGTAATGGTCTCAACTGACCCTTACATTATTTTGTTGTTTGGTTTTGGCATTTGTGTACTTCCTGTAAGAATCTTTTTGTCCACATGCACTGAAAGATACATGGTATGACTTCCAGACAATTTGAGGGTTGGTAGGATATAGACAAATGTCAACTTGTTTTGCATTTGTGTAGGAAGCCTCCCCGAATCCAACAAATTAATACAAAGTTACGTAACTCAAAAACCCAAACCATCGGATGTGATGAATGTGATGTGCATAAGGTTGGTTTATAGTCGGTCGCACGATGGTTGTGTGACTGAAAACATTACGCGTGATCATTACAAAAAAATCCAGTTTGTAGTTATCGCTGAGGTATCAGTGACTAGTCACTGAAGACACTGGCAATTATGAGCATTCCATGATTATCATCGCCTGATCAACTATAAACCGGCCTATAAGTCCGTCAGAATCAGTATTAAAAAAAAAGTATTGATTTTAGGGGTAGTGGATAAACAAGTTAGTTTTAAATTATTTTTTTTAAATTTCCAAAAAGCTGTTTTCATGTTATTTTTAGGAAAATTTTAATCAAATAATGTTTTAATTCTCCCTTTAGATTGTTCAATGTTGTTTGTTTTTTTGCTGGTTGGTTTTGCTTTATATGTTGGTTGGTGTTTTTTAGCTGTTCAGTTTGCAATTTTTATTCTTGCATTTAACAGGAAGAGAAACCAGAATCTGAAGCCAGCCCTGCAGAGCCATCTCCAGCGAGTGAACCTGAAGCTGTCAAAGTATTTGTTGCTTTTTTTTTTGCTTCTGTCTGTTTCCTGGGTTTTAGAGAGCCCCTAGGGGTTCTGTTGTCTGTATATGTTAATCACTTTACTCACAATGCTTAGTTAACTTGCTTTTTTAATAATCTGCTTCAGACAGTTTCTTGTAACCATGTGAAATTTGAAATTTTTGAAATATTTTGAACAATATACATATACAATGTAGGTATACTGGGAATGATTTCATCGAGCAATTTTGGGTAGCAGAATGTTTAGACCGAACTTGTGTTATGCACACTGAATGCTAATATTTGGGATCAACAAATCATGATTTTTGAGGAGCAGCTGATATATTTTTTGTAGCATTTTGCTGTGCTGGACAAGGGAAATTGTTGACCGGTGTAATGGTTTACCCATGTGTCGTTAAGAATTTGGTGTAATTGCAATCAAATTGTTAATTTTGAGTGAAAAGAATATTAGAAATTTCACCTAATGTTAAGCTGGCACAGGTATCAGTCATGCCAAAATACCTTACCAGACCTGTCATTTTAGAGAAATTCATCACCAAAGTTGAAAAAATATTCCCCAGAGGAACTAATTTAAGCATTTACCCCAAAAAGTAACAATTATATGTTTTGGTCTCAGCCACCTGATTGAAATATATGTAACGCACACCCTCTCTCTCTCTCTTCCAGCAGTAACTTAAAACCTGTACATGTACACGTTTCTGTTCCTTTCAGAACTGTTTTCCGTGAGCTTCTTGATAATCACTTTGAATTTTAGTACAGCAAAGTGTACCATACAATTGCTATTTTGATGACATTTCACATGTTAATTTTATGACCTGTATCTTGATGATTAGAAGGAATGTACTCTACAAACAACCACCAAGGTATCATCTCTACTAAGGAGCCTTGATCCCTGATAATTATAAGAGGTCCCCTTGTAATTATAACAGGAAGAGCCCAAGGACGAAACACCAGCACCCGAGGCCCCAGCCGAGGTCGTGCCCGAGACTGAAACCAAGACACATGAGGAGACACCAGCTGCTGCTGATGAAACCAAGGAGGAGGAGGTGGAAAAGGAAGAGGAGGCAGCAGAGCCAACACCCGCTGCTGATGATGTAGCCCCAGCTGCCGAGGAGACGCCGGCCGAGGTACAGCAGGTCTTTGTTTAGTACCAGCTTCATTCCAAAGATCAGCCGTTTAGATTAACAATAGACGAGTCGGGATGGGCAACCCCCAAGTACAAACTTTTGTAAACAAACTGAACTGATTGGAAATGAATTCACATGAGATGAAGAAATGTCACCCCCAAAGAACACTATGTAGCATGGATGCTGTGGTTTTTCTTGACAATGTTAGTTAGTTCAAACAATGTAATTCTTTAAACAATAATGATGATCAACTGGCCAAATTGTTTAATTCTGATATTGTTGGTTTGGGGGAGAAATAGGCAGCAGAGTTACTAATTAAATTTGAAAAGGTCAGCTTCAATGTAAACCATTCCTTGACGATCTCTCTGTTTTAGCATACAAAGCTGCCAACAATTTACTCCAGAATAATTCAAATGTATAATCCAATCCACGTCGTACAACTTGACATCTTTCTTTAAACCAAACTGAAAACTAACCATCACAGCCCAAAGTTTATGCATGTGCCTCCTTCTGAGCCTCGACTAATGAAGGATTCTGCATCTGTCATCCGGTAGAATTACATCAGTTGCCCAAAGAACAAAAGTAAAATAAGTTATTCATTACGAGTCCGATTTTTTTCGATCCCTCAGGCTGCACCAGAAGAAACACCTGCTGAACCCAGCCCACCAGCTGACGAGCCAAAGACAGAGGAGCCTGAAGTAGACGCTGCTGGAGATGCACCAGCAGCAGCTGAGCCCAAGGCGGAGGTTACCAACGGCATCGGACCAGGTGGTGATGAGGCTGGAGAGGAGGAGACCAAGGCAGAGGAAAGCAGTTCTTTGAAACAGGAGGCGGCTGCAGCCGAGACCAACGGCCCTGATGTGGTAGAGGTCGCAGAGTAAATATTTCAACCAGCATTTTATAAATAAAAAAAGGTAATTGAATGGCAGTCTTCTGTGTCCTCACTCTAAAAAGGAAGTTTATTGAACTTAAAAACTACTTTCAGACAGAAAAATTTGCTGTATATAACTTTGAAGGTGGCTTTATATAGGAAACGCTGATACAGAAATTGAGACTTGTGGCATTTCGTTGCTGAGCTATCCAGTGTATCAGACTCAAGTTCTGGTGGCCTAGTCATGGAGCGTGGGCTCGAATCCCGGTCATGACACTTGTGTCCTCGAGCAAGTCGCTTCCATAAAGTGGTTCTCTTGATCAAGTTGTATAAATGGGAACCTACGAGGGCCATCCCAAAGGCGACAAGTGGAGGTAGAAATACTACTAAAAGTCTGCCTTTTTGCGAGGTTTATTGTGTAATCCCTGATTCCAGGCCTTTGTCCTTTTGTTGTAAGAAGAGGATTATCTGGCATCGAGAGGCTTCACTGTATTTCATTGTATTTCGGCTCACTGGAGGTGAGGCCGAGTGGACTGAGATTTCCGCTCAGTTCCAGCCATGGGCCAAATTGTCAGAAAAAATAATTCAAGCAATCACGAGAAAATAATCCTGTCAGAGTCGAAGTGAAAACAATTGAAGATTGGCGACGCTAACTGGGTGAAAAATTAAGCATATAACCTCTACTGTCAATGTTTTGTTTAAATGTAATTTCCTGATTTAGTTTTTTCATTTTGTCTTTTTGTACCCAGTTCTCTGATGAATCAAACAAGTACTTGATGCTGAATTAACGCAAGCATGCACCAACTACATGTACAAAACTGTAAGCAGTACTTCCCTCTCGCCTTATGCTGGAGAAACTCCAAATGGAATAGTGTCATTGCTGAAGAAGAAGAAAAATGAAGTTATGTTGTAATGGGTTTTGCCTGTTTTGGGAGCGAGGAAATTAAAGTGGTGAATTTTTCTTACTGCTGATAATTTCTGTTGGCACTTGTTTAAATACTGAGCTTGGATTTGGTCGGTTGAGTCAAGATGACAACAGTTATTCATTTAGGTAGCCCTTTCCCCTAAAGTATATCTAAATGCTGATCTGTACAATATGCATGTAAAAGCAATGTCCGTTTTCATATATATATATATAACATAGGGGGAATTGGGGCTGTTGAATCTTTGATCCAAATTTTTGTACACAATTTGTCATCCCCAGTGTAAATGCAGGCTGGATACTTTGTTCTTGTAAGCGCAAAGGGCACCTCAAGGAGGGACATTTAATTGTCTAGCAGAACATTTCAAGAGGCATCAAGGCAAAGGCCTCTGTCAAGTATCAATCAGGCCCTAGTAACAATTGAGCGTGCTAAAATCCTAGATTTGTAAACATAGTGGCACGTCGCTATGAATGAATTATTTTAGCCTTTTCAGCCAGTTCTGTTTTCCACGATTTCAAAATCTGCATCGCCAAACAAAGGCTACATGAATACAAAGTCTGGTTCTTGGTATGCATCGATAGAAATGAGCTAAAACTTCACTTCGAGAACAGGAAAACTGACGCTTATTTACACATGTACACATTGTGGGATCGGAACCAAACTTTCTCTGCTGGTCATTCGGTAAATTGAATCCTTGTTTGCACTTGCAATACATACAGCATTGAAACTTATATGTTCCCATCAGTGACTCTTTACATGTACAAGTAATTTGGGTTATTTTCAGTCATGTTTAGCTGTACATACCTCGCATGAGATAAATTGAACGACTCAATTTGGTACGGATAAATACCAAGTTTGTACTTAAATGTAAAATACAGAACTTCCACTAAATCTCTTAGAGAATTTGATTCAAATCTTGTACCCAGACAAATGAAATTGGAACCGGTCTAGTTTCCTTAGATGTACAGTTCATGTATGCATTTATAATGTAGATCTCTCTGTTGACCTCTTGCACCAACGTCACATACAGATTGTCTGCTATGCTCACCATTTTGGGAGACAAATGTACAAAATATGGTAAGCCCACTCTGCATGTCCTGAAATGCGCACTACGCTGTATAACACATGGGGACATTGACTCCCAAAATCCCAAAATGGCAAAACCAAGGTTATTATGATGATGACGTCAGGTGAATTGGGTCCATAGTATATCAAACACATAGTGCAGCTTACACTCCCAACTCAGCATTAAGTCGTTTACTCTTAACTAGCGTAGATAGATTTATAACGAGTAAAACTAGGATAGTTAATTACAAATTTGTTTATTTATCCTCACATTACCAGTGCCTTCCAAATCATCATATTAACTTCTTTTGTATTGAGATTCTTTTAACAAGCTGAATATTAACGGTATTAATGTTTACAATGGAGGCCAGTGAAGCCGTCCGCTGTTAGGCTATTGAAATATTTATGCAATTAGGTGTAATAAAGTCGGCAATCAAATAAACTGTTGCACGACCAGTTGCAATATTTCTTCATCACTTCAGAGAATTGGAAACACCTGGTACCACAACCCTTCACAAGGGTTTACACACAAATTTTTCTAATTCAATTTGAAGCGTGTAGTTGTTCAAACTCTGAGTGAAGCAATGAGACAAATTATTTGCTATAGCAAGAGCTAGGCCTATCTTTTAAAATATTAATTGTTCATGTTTGTAAAACGAAAACGAGAAACTGAGCATTCTTTTAGTAGTGGATGAGTTGGTTTGAGTTTAGTAGTTGCAAAGTCACAGCCTTATAATGAACAAGGGATAAAGAACAAAATGATATTGAAGAACAAGTGAAAGTTTCAGTTTACAAAGGTATGGGCACAGTGCAACACTGGTTAATGTTCATGCAATTAAGAACAAAATTTGTGTTAATTAATGAGCTTTGTTCGTGTAGTTCTAGTATTTCACATATTGATTTATTTTGTTTTTAATGTGAACATCCTCATAATTTTTGCAATCACTCACGAATAAAGTAGTTTGTAAAATTATTACTGTTGCGTTCGAACAAAACAATTCTTAAAGCCTTCGTTTCTGTAGAACACCACAGGAGTAATGTAGTAGGTATTTTGTTTTAAAGATACTCAAAGTATGTGTACGATTAATATATAAAATATTGATTGTAACTTGAAAGATTGTGTGCTAAAGAAACTAATCCATATTTAAAACTTAACCAGGGATATGAACAAGTTTTTTGCACCTGTCCAAACTCTTTAATAATTGATGATGTATACATTAATGTTAATTTGTAAATTCTGTCGAGGCTTAATACATGAAACAACTTTGAGATGAGTGTGTGTATCCACTGTGCCTTTGTGTGCATTTGTAAAACACTCTAACACAAAAACACAAAAAGCAAAAGTCTAAAACCCAAAGACCTTGGACTTCTTAACTTGTGAATCTTCCTGAATAATATGGTTCACCTTATGATTGAACCTGTGGGTTGAAGTGTCCCTGCCTTATGCCTAATGTGTTTATCAAAATCAATCAAATCCTCTTTTTGCAGTTTTATGGACTTTGGATTGCTAGGGTTAATAGTAGCACTAACAAGACAAGGGGGAAATATTGAACATTTTTATCCTCAAGTATGTCCAAACTTGTATTTTGAACCAAACTTCCTATTCAAGATTATAATTTCCAAGAACTTATACCATTTAAATGATGAATGTGTTTAAATGTAAAAAACAGTAAAGAGCTCAAGTGTAATAATTTCAAATATCCACGACTACGGATTTGTCATAGTCAACGATGAAATGATTTCGGATTGCTGATTTGACCATCTGATTCTCTGACACATCGATGTTATGATTGTTACTTACACTTAAAACAAAAAATCCCACCTCTTTTTATTCCTTGGAGATGCATTGCGTTAACCCTGCACACTAGTGTCACCTGATTTTGATGGATTTGGTACAGCACAGCCAAACCAACCAGGGCCTGATTTCATAGAACTGCTTAAAGCACTAAAAGTAGGTAAGCACAACAAATTATGCTTATCTGAATAAGGTAACAAGCCAAAACACCATGTCAGTAATTCGGCCTGTGACTGGTATCCTACTTATTTTAGCTTAGCCAAAAATTTGCAGGCTGTATTTTCTGCTTAAGCAGCTCAATGAAGTTCGGCCCTAATGCTTGACAATATAATAATGGGCGAGGCATACAACAAATTTGTTGAGCTGAGGTCTTGAAATGCTGAAGGTTCTGATCAGGAATGTACCTTGATTTAATGCCAAAGACGTGTTCAACTGTTTGTACTGGACAACATGTGATCATACTGGTGTGCATTTAACAAAAATATATAAATCAAAACCATTTCCATTTTGGTTGTGTTTAGAGAATAAATTGAACTTATTTGAACTGCCCCTTTGAGATTGGTGATAATTAATTTTGAATTCGAAATGTACTCTGAATAACTTGTAATCTTGCCACTAATAGTAGATCGCATAAATTGTATGTTGATAGGTAAATTAAACCATAATACCATAAACCATAATAAGTCATTACAATTATTTATTTGTGTTTATTCATTTTGCATGTTCTGTTATTAAGCTTTATTTGAGCTTTAAAAAAAATGATTTTATTTTTAAGATTAACTTTGGTAGTTCAAGTAGAATGTAGACAGTTGAATTTTTCTATTACTCTAAAATTCATCAGCTGATGACAGCTTGAGAAAAATTCTCTTGATGAAAAAATAAATTGCCACTAAACATGATATGCATGATTTGATAGGAGAAAAACATGAACTTATTATACAAACATGGCAAAAGAACAACTGTGATTTGCGAATGTTATTTATCGAACATTGAAACTCTTGCAGGGTGTAACATTAGATGAATTGAAATTTAACATTGTAACAGCACATTCATGTAAGTTATGTAAAGCCACACCACTTAGAAAGTAATTGTTTTTGTCCCGGCCTTGAATCCTCAGTATATAATGTAATTTGTCTTCTTTTTGAATAAAAAACAAATTCTCAATGACAAACATTTATCTAATCATTTGAAAATTTTAATTTTAAAGCACCACACTTAAATACTGTGAGTGTTGCCCCTTAATATTGCTATTTTGTTGACAATTAAATTTGAAGAACAATAGTTGCCTTCTAAGTATCCTAGAGAATATATCCTCCATTGTAAAATACAGTACTCTTTTGTAGCTTTGAATTTCTGCTTTGGGTTAAAATTTAATGATGTCTTTTAGCTATCTCTGTTAAAGGCATGATGTGTCCACACAACCATTTATATTGTAGAAATATAGTTATCATTACCAGGCATGAAACCACAGTTTACTCACTGAAGGTTAAAGTTTCATTCAAAAGTATACAATATTGTGTTTTAACAAAATGGTTCAAATAATCTGTTTAAATGTTTTGTTGTTATTCTATGTTGAATATGACATCCTGTAACTATTTTTTGGGTGTCCTATCTATGCACTGCAACTTGCAGCACCAACTTCCTTAAAAACTTCATCAGGTTTGCAGTTTTTTCCATAATGCCATCAACCTTGCTAGTATTTCCATGATCTCTGGTCTTTTTAAAATTAATTCACTCTTAACTAATCGGTACCGATACAGTGGTCTCCCTTAACAGTAATCAGCTGGCCAATGTACACTAACACCTGAGGACCAGTCAGACTTCTGTCCAACTAGTTCTACTGGCTAGTTTATTCCTGAAGTTCCATTGCTACATGTAAACTACTTCGTATTAATTTAACACCTACATGTGCATCACTTCATGTTAGTTCCAATTGCAAGTTCCATCCATGCTAATGACACTGTTGAAAGAAAACCTTAAAATATGGGCCAGTGAAAAATCTGGCTGGCTAGTAAAATGACAAGATGACTGGTCCTGTTGGCTAGTCACTGAAAAAGTTAAGGGCAAACCCTGCCAATACATCAATATAACGCTGATGTGGATTTGACCGAGGTTGGCTGTAAGTGAGTGGAGGATAGGTGACTATTTTTTATGTGTCTTGCATAGAAGGTTCTCCATGCACTTCAAAAGTATGACACAAAATAATCATTCAAACAAGCTTGTGGTGGAAATACTTGTTTTCAGAGTGCTGTGGTCAGGCCACATGCAGGCTTGAAACTTTTACCTTGGACAAAGGGCAAGCAGTACGAATTTGGTGGGAAGATTCTGGGCTTGTACTTTGTGGTGCAAAACATACTGGGAATATCCAGGGATTCTAGCGCAAAACTTGTACTGGACCAGAATTTGTTTTACATGACCAGTTTCAAAATGAGAAAAAAAACCTTTCCACACAGTTTAATCAAAAGAAATGTAAACTGTTTGTATTTGAGCAAGCACTATGAGAAGATTTATTGCATTTGTCTTTTGGGCAACTACACACCAATACTCAACACAATTGGAAGATATTCATCAGACTCAAAAGTCAACATTTGAACATCATTTGTCTATTTTTGAAAGAGATTATTGTACACAGTTAGGTGTTATTATTCAGTTGAAAAACAAGAGACTGCTGAACTTGTCCAGTAGTGAGTTTACTGGCCCGATGCTAATATTACTGGCCCGATGCTAATATTACTGGCCCGATGCTAATATTACTGGCCCGATGCTAATATTACGGGCCCGATGCTAATATTACTGGCCTCAGGCCTGCGGTCCAGCTTATATTTCGTGCCCTGGCAAGGCAGTTTTTGCCTTGGTAAAGGCACCTCAATGAGGGAAATTTAAGTTTGTACATTTCTAAGGGGAACCAAGGCAATGGCTAGAGGCATGGATGCCATTGTCTCCATTTGCCTCCATTTTCTCAACTTGAGTGGCTGAGATAATCAGTGTTGATCTTCCCTGGGACATAATGACATCATTGTCATCTCACAGACGGTGATCCATGTCATTCATATTAAAATGGGCACAGAAACAGTTGAATTTCAATATTTGCAGGTTAAAAGAAAAACAGTAAAGAGAGCTGAAAGTTTCACAGGCATGGTTGATGTACGTTTGTTTGGATTCTAATGAATTTAGCATAATTATTACAAACAATTTCGAAAGGTGCATTAAACAGAATCATTTATGAACTTTTAGCTTATAATTAAGTACTTAGTGCAAGTGAGTCTGATGGTTTTTATAGTATTACCATTCTCCATAAGACGCCTTGTTTCTATGACAACAAGACATGATAGCCAGCACATTCGTGAACAATTTGCGTAAACAAACACTCATGCCTTTATTATTACTGACCATATTGTCACTCCAAAAGTTATTCAAATGTTAGGTAGAACTTATCATTTATTAGATTTTTGACTAAATGTTACCATTAATTTGTTATGTGTACAATTGAACTTAAATTAAACCTGGCATATCCACAACACCAGTCTAAATCTTGTTTGTTATATTTCAGTCGAAATTTTTTTCAAAAGGTTTTGAGCACATTTTGATGGAACCATGATGTAACCTAGCTTAGAATGCCTTAGAGAGGGTGGGGCTAACCTGCTTGTCATGCAGTCCTGTACTGACAAGCACTTTGGGGGTCCTTTACAATAGGAAAACACTTTCTCCACAAGGTTTTCTTTGTTTAAGATGTACCCCGTACATGAAGTTCTTGAGAAAAGGGAACAATACAACAACAATTGAACATAGCTTGCTCTATAAATTGAAGGACCCCACAAACTGCTTCCGAAAGGAGCAGTTTCTAAACATTTCTACTACTCCTTTAGATTAGTAGCGCTTTTAATAAGCATCATAGAGCAAGGACCACCTGCCCTATGCAGTAAGCCTCACTTGCACCAAGAGAGGATACACCTGAAGAGATGGTAAATGGTAAGATACCACGCCCCTGACCCTGTTTTTGAAAGAGTAATGATTTCATTTATCTAGTGACAGTAATCACAGTATACACTTTTTAAGTTTTTACAAAACTTACCTGGAATAATTTTCCTGAAATACAGTGAACATGTAGATGCCTGTGATTTTGAGAAAAAAAGCGCAACAATGGTTCATGTATTTGCATGGTATTATAACGAGCCATAAGTTTAAAGGACTACTAGTGAGTAGTGTATTCTTAATATTTTACAAACCACAGAGCATGTCCGTAGTCAGTACAAATTATAATACTTGGCCCAAATAAACAATGGAATGTATGTTGTTGTACCAATGGGAATACACTACGAAAACGTTTACAAAAACTATTATTTTAAGTTAACAATTAGAAATCAAAATTCTGCATTTGGGGATATGCATTAACTACAGGTGTGAAATACATAAATGTGTGATTTTGTAAATGAACATGTAGTGTACATGTAGTGTTTAAGACGTAGGGAGTTTGTAAACTTGGTAAATGTACACAAACATTTAACACGTCTTTACAAAGGGAGGGCGCACTTCAATTCTGCAAGGTCAACTTGTTCAGTAAAAATTTAATGGCATGGATAGCGTGATTGATGTATAACAAAATTGAAATAAATACCTCATTTCAATTTTCTCTTGGTAGATTCCAATGATTGGTAACTTTTCTATTTAATCAATACTAACACTAGTCACTAGTCAATGCCAATGCATGTGCCTCTATCTAAATGGCAGGCGTGTGCATTTTATTCACATGACCGATACCCCCGGTCAAGTTCATGACTGTGGAGGGAAAGGAAATTTTACTGGATAGATACTCAATATTTTCTTTGTATTCAAAAAAGAGCTTATTTTAAGTGTATATTTTTACCATCGTATCACATTTCTTCTTGTTGTGGAAAAGTTGATTCAACTGATTGTTTGGAAGTTTCAACTTTGTTTTGTCTGAGAAAATTTAAATAATTCCCCTTTCACATAAATGGTTTGATCGGTACAATCGGTTCGGCCATTTTGTTCAAGGGGACTTGACCTACTGCTGGTGCGCTGTGTACATCATACGGTTAACACTGGTATGTGCAGCATGCTTTTGCTGTATTTAATTTCTACCTCCATGTACTGAGTGATGTGCACGACTGGACGACAGCTATAGCGCACGTAAACCATCTAGCACCGAAGTCATCGAAACGAAGTGTCCGTGATGGACGTGATGGCCAAGTACATGTAACCGCTAAAACATACGTCAGGTAAATTTCATTATTGAGGTTTTATTAATATGGGATCAGTAAGATCAATAATTTCTGCAAAAAGGTAAGAAAAAGTGGGCTGTGCTGTGCTGTGCTCAAGTTGTTTTTGTAAACACATCTGACCTCTGACCTCTGGTCAAGGCTTCTTTAAAAGTTTAAAGTTATACATGGCATAGCCCCACTTGTGTGGCCAAGGGACAGGAAACCTGAATCCTTGGCCACACGTCGTCACCCATATTTTCGTCAGCCCACCGATTAAAAAATAGAGGCGCATTCCCTAAGAGCGGGTCGGCGATTTAAACCACCTCAATGTGTTCACCTACCTCTTAGCTTGACCTGGGTGTTTTGGGTGAGTACATAAATAACAATTTCAAAAGATGTTTCAATTCAAAATCTTCAACTCTATCCGAATTAGATTTTCGCGACATGTACTGAGCGCGGCCATTTTGGATTGATTCTAATCGTGCCAATCAATTCATGACGTCAACGGCCGGCCGGGTTGTGGGCGGAGCGGATACATAGAGTAACCATTGCAATGTGCACATCTTCGCTCCGCCCACAACCCGGCTGGCCGGCGACGTCATGAATTGATTGGCACGATTAGAATCAATCCAAAATGGCCGCGCTCGGTACATGTCGCGAAAATCTAATTCGGATAGAGTTGAAAATTTTGAATTGAAATATCTTTTGAAATTGTTATTTATGCACTCACCCAAAACACCAAGGTCAAGCTAAGAGGTAGGTGAACACATTGAGGTGGTTTAAATCGCCGACCCGTTCTTAGGGAATGCGCCTCTATTTTTTAATCGGTGGGCTGACGAAAATATGGGTGACGACGTGTGGCCAAGGATTCAGGTTTCCTGTCCCTTGGCCACACAAGTGGGGCTATACATGGCAATGCACCAGTCCTGGTCTAGCCCCATATATTATAAATAAGTCAGGCCAATCCACTTGGTATCCTTGGCCCTAGGCTAGCACCATTGCAATCCTATTCTTTCGCCCTCTGAATCTGTAGTCTGAATATGTTCAATCTGCTGCCAAGCCATGTTCTCGATCATGAAACTTACCGATCGAATGCTAGGTAGCTAGGTAGCTAGGTAGTACTACTACCGAATAGTTCTAGGACTAGGAGTACTACTACTAGTAGTACTCCTAGTCCTAGAACTATTCGGTTCCTTCCGCTATCGTCTCCCCGACCCTCATACTATAGGTCATCATGTACAAAATCCTATTCGAAACTTTTTCTCCTTCACGTTTATGCACCTGGACTTCTCTTTTGAAAACGGAGCTCGCCAAAATTAGGCTTTATGTGCTCATTGTTTTCACAGTGAGCTCAGGGTGGGTCCAGAAAATCCACTCCGCAAAAAAAAGGTGCAAAAAATGATAAATTCCCATCGTTATTCGGAATTGTCGCCTTCCGATAACAAAAATGGCCGCCGTCGCTTGTATCAACGGTATGCTGCGCGCAACGCTGGTTCACAATAACCAACGGTTTACGTATAAAAGATAAGCCATTGATTATTGTGGACCATAGTATTGCGCACAGAATACTATTGAATACCGGCTTAAGGCATGTCGTGGACCAGCGTTGCACGCAGCATACCAGTGATTCAAGCCACGGCGGCCATTTTTGTTATCGGAAGGCGACGATTCTGAATAAACAATGGGAATTTATCATTTTTTGCACCTTTTTTTGCGGAGTGGATTTTCTGGACCCACCCCGAGCTCACTGTGAAAACAATGAACACATAGAGCCTAATTTTGGCTAGCTCCGTTTTCAAAAGAGAAGTCCAGTGCATAAACGTGAAGGGGAAAAAGTTTCGAATAGGATTTTGTACATGATGAGCTACGAGGGTCGTGGAGCAATAGCGGAACGAACCGCATAGTTCTAGGAGTAGGTAGTACTGTACTTGTTTGTAGCTAGCCCTACTACTAATAAAATTAAATACTAGTCTGCTGGAATTTCTTGAAAAAACATCACACATTTTTGGGGAAAATCATTGATTTTTGGTTTGCGAGTGCGAATTCTTGTTCATTGTATGATCATGGTATGCAGATGAGCAATATTTAGGGTGTTGGTAAAAGTCGGAGGCCAGAGCTAGCCGGAGCTACCCGGAGGTTGCATTTATTACGTGAAATATCATTAAAAGTAGCTACTCACGCACACCAAAAAGGTTCTCGGGCAGAGTATAGGGTTAAGATTCACTTTTGTTCCAAATGGGTAGGAAAATTAGCAAAAACAATTTGCCCAATCCATGGGGACAGAATTGAATTCCATTCCCCAAACCTGCCTAAGAATCTTCAACCCTTCATTTGGAGTACGTGAGTAGTCTTTTTTTAATAATATTTCACATTATAAACGCAACCTCTGGGTAGCTCCGGCTAGCTCCGACCTCCGACTTTTACCAACTGCCAATATTTAGACCAACGTAAAGCCCAGGTTGGACTCCTCTGTTGCATACAACGTGAGGGAGTCCAGGGTATAAAGGTCCCATACCATTGCAAAAAAATTTGTAACAAACATTTTTCATATTTATACCTGATGGAGGAAGCTGAAGCTTTGATCACATATTCCTTGTGTCCTTGGTCGGGTGACATTATTTTGAAAATAAAAGTCTCACACCAAGACTACGTTCTTTTGTGCTTCAAGGCACATTGACCCGAATCAGTCCGGAAGTCGAAGGAGTTGCTTTGCATTTAGCACATGATGCGCGAACGCGCTCACTCGTCAATCGGTACATGATGCTTAAAATGTAAGCGTGGATCTGCTACTTTTTTCTGGAAAATGTCATCCATGGATATATTTGTTATTTTTGGACGCCTAAAAAGTGTACTTACGGACATGAAGAATATTTCAACTGAATTTCAGCTTCTTAAATCAGTCAAACCAAACATTAGTCAAAATTTTGTTCACGTGGTAGACAATCTTTATACCCAGGACATGGGTGTAGTGCAACATACACTGACGTCCTACCAGGGCTAGACCTACCTAGATAATTTTATGAAAATTAAATAAAAATTCTGACGACAAAACCTGATGTAGATAAACATCCAAATATCTTCGCGCAGGGCTGTGAAAACCTAAATTTGGATTGCTCTTTACTTTCAACAAAAATTGTAGCTCCGATATCGATAATTTTTCATTAAAAAAAGTAAGAACAGATAATGCTTATAAAATGCTTGCTGTAAAGTTTCCTAGTTATGGTTAAGTATGTTTTGCTCTTTTCTCGGGGTCAGTGTGGATGGGAGGGGACATGTGTACACACAGTCACACGAAACTGCCTATTATCATAACACAGCTGCTTGAAAAAGGTGCATCTAGACGTTAGGGGTGGCAGTAGTTTTTTCTTTTCTTTTGTGACAATTTCTTGTTTCCATAGCAGTGGTAAACATGGTAAATCTTTGTTATTCTTTGCAGATGTCTATATCAGGGCCCAGTTTCATAGCTCTGCTTACCGTAAGCAAAGAATTGGGGCTTACGGAAGCAGGGAATTACTTGCTTACGTCAAGCGTATTTCACGGGTTAGCAGGGAATTTTGCTTATGCACATTACTAAGCATTCTTCGCTACACAGCTAGCACAGAAATTTGGCGCTTGCACAGTAAGCGGAGAATGGTGATCGCAAGCGCAGAATTCAATGGTAAGCAGAGTCACGAATATGGGCCCTGATGTCTCACCAGTAGACCACTGAGCTTGTCCTAACGAGAGGCAGTTCTAATCCTATATTGTAGCAGCAGGTATTCCATAAACTTTAATAGATGTTGCATTTGGTGATAAAATTACCTTGTATTTTGTTTTACCCATAACCGATGTGATGTAACCTGATCTATGCACTTCATCGTTTTGTTCAACAGGTTCAGACCTAGACAGATCACAGAAGTGGAATAATTGGATCGTCAAGCAACCAAGAATTGCCTTAACACCATGGGGAACACCAGCACTAAAAGGGAAGGCAAGGATGCCGGGCCCTTATCCCCAACAAAAGAATCCCCAAACACATTTGACTTTGTCCCTGGCAAGACCGGAATTCTTCAGCAGTCATCATTAGATGATAGTCTTGACTTACCGCCGGGATCATTAAACGTGAGTGTTTAGTGTATCTTACATGGAATGTGATTGGACTGTTTGAGGGAAATGACTATCCTTTAACCAATCAACGAAAATGTTTGTATATATGTACCCGGCTTCCTGAATCCTGTTAAATGTTACTCAGTGAATGTTACACATGATGCGATAGTTCAGTTTTTAAGATTTTATCATATTTGTACCAAATTTAGAAAGCTTTTGTAGCATTGGCTCAAAGAGAGTGATTTGAACTTGAATTGCTAAATTTTCAAGTGATAAAGCAACCTTGTTTCCAGTGGTGTACAATATCGCCGCGCCATTTTTCCTCAAGTACCTTGCTCAATCATAACCCCTGGAAGTGTGACTTTTAATGTATTGGATATTTTAATTAGTCCTGTGGCCAATTCGCCCGCTCAAAATGGTAGCCTGCAAAATGGTAGCCTGCAAGTCAAGTCATAGAGCAACTGGTCCCCTCTCATTCTACTTTTTTCTTTTGACATGTCTACATGTATACAGCTAGGTTGATCGAGTAAATTCACGATTCATTTGAAGTGGATTGCGTCAAATAACTTTCATTTTGACCTGCACGTATTAAGCGCCCTACAAGCGCTTGAACATTGTTTAACAAGCGTGTGAGCAGAGCAGTCACTTTTTGTAGCCAATCAGCATTTGTTATTCAGTGCATCCTTTCCAGGGGTTAGTGACGAGAGGTATCGATACGGCGTGCTGCCCATGGTAGCGAGTCTGGTGATAAAGTTACTTTGTGACACCCGAACTTGTTGATTGCAGCAGCTACAGATTAGCCCATCCAGCCTAGCTTCAGTGAACTTGTTACTCTGACACCCACTCAAATATGGCATAACTTCACAGTCAATAACTGTGTGTTTTTTGTTAATTACATTGACAACAATCATCATTATCGCAATCTAGCACCCCTCAAGTTTACCATACTATTGAAGTCAGCTGGAGCATGAGTTTGTTGTATTTGTTTATGCTGTAAAGACTAGGCTTTTATCTTTGAACCAAGGCCTTCAACTGTTCCCTATCACGATTAGTTGCATCAGCCTATCTCTTGGTCTATGTTTATGTCTGGTCCTGTTGGGCTAACCATGCAGGGTCTAAAGGATAAATGTCTGTCGCTGACTAGCACAATTTATGAAACCCTGTAACCCTTTGGATTGATGTTTTTTTTCTCTCTTTGCCGCGTGAAACTGACAACACTTGTGCTCTGTCCTGAACTATTTTGAATGGTTGTCTTCCCAGGAGATGTTGAACCGCAAGTCGGAGGTGCCTGTGATGGAATCGCCTCAGATGGGCAGTAAGCACATACCGGTGGTGTTCAAGTGGGAAGCGGGTGGAAAAAACGTCTTCATCTCAGGCTCTTTCAATCGCTGGAGTAAAAAAATACCTCTAAACAAAAGGTAATTTGGCCAATTTAAACCCAGAGTTACACATAATAAGTTTTAAGATAGTTAGGGCCAATGATTTTCCGTTTCAGAAAAATGCAAATTCCGTTTAAAAAAAAACATGAATTCCGTTTCAGACAAAAAGAAATCCGTTTCAAGTTCTTTTAAGGTTGTTAATACACAGGGAGTCAATATAAACTCAACTTTCAATTAATCAACAGCCGATTCAGTTTCGGAGTTGGCAATTAAATTTTCTCAAATAAATACTGCACTGATCGCTGCAACAAAAACAAGTCATAAACATGTAACAGCCGTTGCAATATCAAATTGTATCTCACATGATCGTGTACTTCTCTCAAGAAAAAAACAGATCGTCAGCCATTTTGTTTTCGCTTTGGCGACAAAATGTTGAAAGTTTACGGTTGATTTTTTTTACCTTTATGAGTGAACAATAAATGTGTGTGTTTATATAGAGCTGAGGTAAGCTGGTTTGTGTATGGCTGTTGATTAAAAGGAGGGAGAAAATTCAATTTGGGTGAAAAAACTGTAAAGAATGTGCCGTGAATGTGATGACTTTGTCCTCCGTCTGCTGACAGAAAGCAACATCTATTTTTTACATGGGCCCTACGGTGCCGATCTCGTAACTTTTTACGGTCTGATTTCTGATGTTTTCTAAATTAAAAAAAGAAAGCTTAATGAAGAATACTTTGTTTAATTCGCTTGCCTGTTCGATTTCTTAATTAATTTTCAATAGGTTTGGCTTTAGTAACAAGGAAAAAACAACGCTTTTGTCAATAATATTTATATTTTTTTACTTCCAATTCAAATCCCGTTTTCCATTTCAAGGGGCAGATTCCACGATTCCACGAATTCCGTCCGTTTTCCGCGATCGCGGAAAATCATTGGCCCTAGATAGTAGTAGTTTTTTTCCAATGGAGTGTATTTGCTATTTTAATATTTGCAGTAGATTCAATTCAACGCAGTAGGCTACCATCTACTCACACATTCTGTTAATCTTAGTGACACAACTTCATGTCAATGTTGTCAATTAGTGCAAAAACATTGCATCTCAATTTTGCAAAAAAAACGTTGTATCTCGCACGAAATTGATCTGTGCAGAATCTTTGTATCTCGGCGTGTACTTGTTTTGTGTGTACATCAGCGCTATTTTAAAGTGAGATACAACGGATTGACAATTTCCAACCCTACAACTTGTTCATTCGAATTTGATTGTCAGAACTGATTAAGAACTGCATTTATACTGAACATGTTAAGGATATAATGCCAACATTGAATATGTATTTTTACGGACTATTCAACCACTTTGGTCTGGCTTTTCACCCCAAAAATCTGTTACAACCCTTGGGATTAGTTTCGAAACATTAGGACCAAATTTGTTTTTTGAATATTGTCAAAAAGAAACCCAGACTAAACAAAGTAAAGACAACAAACATTCTCATAAGTTGCACTGGTATATACTTTTCTCATTTTCCTCTTTGTTCACTGTGACCCGGTCTGGTTATGCTACTGGACTGACCACAGGTTTTCGAGGTGTGGTTATCGGAATGTTTTTTGTGGCTTGGTATGCTGATATTTTTTAGTCGTGGATCACCTCCATGGTCTCACAGAATAGTAATATTATGTGATGTATTAATTATGCATTGCTTTTGTTTATTTGTTGATTTGTTTGTTTGTTTGTATGTTTGTTGGTTTGTATGCAGCCATGGCGATTTTACTACCATTATAGACCTACCAGAGGGTGAGCATCAATATAAGTACTACGTAGATGGCCAGTGGCAACACAATTCCAAACAGGTAAGAAATCAACAATCAACGTTTTTCTCTCCCAGCGAGAAATTTTTGTAAAGTGTAAACATCTTTCATAGGTCTGTGTAGATGAGACTTTGGATGCCTTCTTTGCATTCCCAATTACCGCTCTTTATCCCTAAATCCCAAGGTGGTCAGCATCACAAACCTATCAAAGTGCTCCACTGTAGTTTCAATTCAACACCTACAAACGTGCATATACGTGTATGTTTAAACCCTGATAAGCCTGGCCTCAAACTTTGAGTTCACGATTTGGAGGCACAGTACCAAATCCAACAAGTTTAAGCAAAAAAACACAAGTTGTTTACGGAAGTTTTGATGTGATTACGATAAGTTGCATGAAAATTTGCTATGACATGAGTGCAATGAATTCCTTCACTCAAGCATATACAGTGAACCATAATGTTAATGGGTCCACGCACGGCAGCGTGCGCTGCAATGTCAGTGTCACATCAAGTTATGCTCGTCCGACAAATTACTATTCTACTGTAGAGTGTGCGTAGCAGAAAATCGGAAATGAGTTAAAAAGGTTAACTGCACAGGTAGTTTTGTTGTATGTGCAGGTTTTCTTTTGGATGGATGACCCTGACTTTTACCCTACTGTAGAGTTTGGCAGCAGAAAATTCGGTACTAAGTTAAAAAGGTTAATTAATTGCAATAGGAAGTTTTGCTGTATATGCCATTTTTCTTGGACAGAGGACCCTGACATTAGGAAACCACAGTTGATAAGGTGAAATTAGCAGAAATAAACAAAAATACTTTTTATACACAGGGTGGTCACCACAGTGCAGGGCTCAATCTAAAAGAGAACTTCATATCTTCATTTTATAGAGAAACATCATTCAATTTTTTCCAATTGTTTTTTTATATGAATAAGATGGGAAGGGGAGGGGAGCACATTTCAAAAATATTTGACCTGACAGTAATACGAAATTGTTTCTCTTCCCCAGCCAACTAAAACCAATGAGTTTGGAGCAATGAACAATATCATCAAGGTGCAAGAAACAGACTTTGAGGTGTTTGAAGCGCTAGACATTGACTCCTCATCAAGTGCTACAAAACACAGAAGTGAGTACTGACCCGTTGCAGACGCAGGACGCGCCTCCGCAGAAAGTGCGCCTACCATTTTCATCAACTTGGGAGTCAATTCCTTTGTGTACATTTCGTCTCCCAAAATTGCAGTCAGGATAGGCGCGTGTAAGTGCGCTGCGTGTTGTGGAATTGGGTCAATCTGATGGCTGGAGTTCTACGCGCATGTAGACTACGAACGCGTAGTGCCATCCAGCATTGTGTTTTGTAACGCATGTTCGTGCAGTTCAAGTAATGTGTGTGTGACGTGCACGTGTAAAAGTACTCCAGCATGGGCAGCGATAAAATAACAGTGAAACCATCTGAGAAGAGTCTACAGCATGCATAGAGCATGGCTAACCAATAATAAATACAAACAGGAATCTTCTAGAAAATATTTAAAATACTAGAGTAATATCCAAGTTAGGCATAAATCCTCTTCAGAATGTTTACAGTAGCAGAAGTGGCCGTCATGGAAAAAAAGGAGTTACGTCAGGTCTGAAATGCAGGTGATGTAACAACTCAAGCTAAAATTGTTACACTGCTGTTTTGGTGTTCAAACCCACTACAATCTTCAACAAAACTTTCCATGGCGCTACTACAAACACTCCGTTGACGGTATTTCCACCCTGCAAAGCTTCAACTTTATCTTTTGGTTAATGAAGATACTTGTGTTTTTATTTATTGTTGTAAGTTTACTTTTTAGTTAAAAAACAATTATACTTCTTGATTTTGAAACAGTGTATTGACCCCTTTGCATCAAGATCACACGTGGCTAGTCTCTGCCATGCTCGTCATTTTGGGAGACAAATTACACATAAAAATTGTGGTAATCGTGGATAAATGTGCGGTACACTGTATTACGCACATTGACATCGACTCCCAAAACGGTGCAACTATGTCAAACCAACAGACTCTGAAAGGTACCATATAATTTCCTTAAAATAGAAGTAAAACAAATGTAATTGTAATGGGTGGCGTTTTGTTTTGTCTAGATTTGTCTGGCTCCCCACCTGGTACATACGGTCAGGAGATACCAACCAGAGAGATGCAGAACAGTGTCGGAGGTCCACCCATCCTTCCTCCTCATTTACTTAATGTATTACTCAATAAAGACGTTGGTGCTCAGGTAGGAATATAGCGTACACACGTAGGTTATTACCTGACAGGATCAGCTTTATTCAGCTTGAACATATCAGATTATTCTACCTCAACCTTTTGGGTTTTTTGTTATACATTACCAAGAAGCGTTGGCAGTTATTTTATGTCTATTATTATTATTTGTGAATTTAATGAGAAAAATAGCAGGGCTCGAATTCAGGGGAAAAATCCACATGACCACATGACTTGTAGCTCAAAATATTCACTGGACCAGAAATGAAATAAGAGAAGAAAATAATACCAACGCAGTTTAACAATTGAACTGTTTAACTTAAACAAGCGCGAAGAGAAGATTTAGCTCATTGGTATTATGGGTCAAGTATTCTTCACTACTCAACATAAAATTGAATTGAAAGATATTTATCAGACTGAAGGTCAACATTTGAAGAAAAAAAATGCAAGACCGCCGGACTTGTCCAGTCATGACTTTACTGCATCGATGCTAAAATCGCTGGCCTCAGGCCTGCGGTCCAGTGTTAATTTCGAGCTCTGAATAGAATTAGCAGTTGCAAACTGCTTACCAACCAAAAGGACCTACAATATAAATGCAAAAAATAGTTAGTGGCCTGACGTTTCCACCGTAGCAGAGTCCTTCTCGAAGGCTAAATGAAAAAGCCTTTGAGAAAGACTCTGTAATAGGGTGGAACGTCAGGCTGCTAACTTTTCTTTGCATTTGTTGGTATAAGCAGAGAATTACAGCCAAATGTTTAAGATGCTAAATCTGTTCAATCTTGGTTGAGACTTTCATCATTTTGTATTTTAGTCTGCTAAGTCATGCTTGGTTTTTTTTTACATGTTATGTTTTTTGTTTGATGTTTCTTTTACAGTATGAGCCGACACTTCTACCAGAACCTAACCATGTCATGTTAAATCATCTGTATGCGTTGTCAATAAAGGTAAATTAAAAGTAATATCTTCATTGACTTAAAGGAAGGGTATAACCTTTGGTGATTATTTAAAAAAAATAATAATGGCCATAAAAACTTATTTGGTATGAAGCACTGCAGCTGTTGAAATGCATAACATGGTAAATATGTTTAACATGTTAAGAAATGATTCCCTTCTAAGGAATGTGGTTTTAGACAGGGATTTAAAAACATTTCAATCTGAAAAATGTTTCTGTATGAAACGTTTCTTAGATTGTGTATTCCATTTACGGATTATTCTTCCTGCGTGGACATAACAGCTCCAGGTATTTGGCGGTATCTTAAAAACAGTACCATCTTTTGAAATGAAATGTTCACAGGTTAGTTTTAAACCTGCATTCTGCCTCACATTTCTGAGATTTAAATGTACCAAATGTTTTAGGTGTTAATGAATTATTGGTTGGCGGCATTTGATGTTTGAAAAGTTGAGTATCGCAAAATTGTCATCCATATGTGCCATTGCTCGGGACTTAGTATGAAGGGCAAGCTTAACGGGTTTGCCTATTCACCACTAAATGCTGGGTGACGTGGATACATGCAAAATTTGTATGGACATGATTGCTGAGGATTGGTAATTAATGTTTATAAAGTGTCGGTGGGATGCCCTCAGTTGACATGATTACACGCCCGAAACGCTTCAAGTTCAACAGCGGTGGATATGTAGATCTGCTCAGAAAGCTCACTGTGTAGCGTGCACCGTGTATACATTCACGGTGTCACGCTTTATTGGCCTGGTACATACAGGCCCAAAAGGCGTTGGAAAAACGGATCAAATTCACTCTTTACTGAGGATTTTTGTGCAATCCGTAGTAAAGAGTGAGGAAATAGCAGATGGTGTGATTAAATGCCTGGATATTCCATTCTGAAGTGTGCACCTTGCATGCACTCTTTGCGTTGTACTTCGTTTGCCCCATGCAAAGAGGGACCAGAGGCACTGGAAATCATGCTGGAAACCTCCCTTTTACCGACCAAGGATTATAGTCCCAAACTCCAGCAAGACCTTCATCCTTTGTCGTTTATTCATGGTTTCATTATGACACAAACAGATTTTTCTCAAGGTGTTCCAAAAATTAATTGTAGGTTTTTAAGTAAAGTCGATTGACATTGCAGTAATAGTAACTTGTTCTGCTAAGCACTGTGTGCTTAAGCAGAATATTAAGCAAGATAGTGATCCCTGCTTGGACTTTCTTTAGATTTCATTTTCCCTCATCTATTTTGTTGTATTTCTCCAGGATGGTGTTATGGTGCTCAGTGCTACTCATCGCTACCGGAAGAAATACGTCACCACCCTTCTCTACAAGCCTATATAAAAGCTGATGTATGTTTGTGTGTATATATATATAAATAAAATTAGTCGAATCAACATAACATTGTTAACAGAGAGTATAGAATCTGGTGGTTATTTTCTTGTGACCACACAGTTAATTAATGGTGCTTTCAGTGATGTCAAATGACTATTACCTTCTGAAATCCTCCCAAATTCTATTCAGGAAGTTGTCTTAATTTGAAGGATTTTGGACTGTCGGGTATAAATAACAATCGCTTGTCCCTGAGCCACGATTCTTCTTGGAGTCTTTGGGGTGAGGATTAAAGCACTAGAGAAAGTATGAATTATTTGACTTGACCCCAGATGAAAAGTGTCACAGTTTCTCAAACGTTATTCTGCCAGAGTTGCCATTTTCAACAAAACAAGCCATTTGAAGTTGAAAGCAAGTGCTATACTCGCTGTCTGAAAAGGGCTGTTTTTAGTGTAAATGTAACTTTAGATAATGTGACAAGTGACATCATGTCGTTACATCTGGAGTTAGAGGTCTAAAGTGCAGGCAGGCAATTGATGTACATTGTCAATGTTTTCTTCATCATTTTTCTGTTTTGATCGCCATCGTACCTGCAACAATGAAATTATTTCAAGAGGATTTTATCCAATAACTTGCTAATTGGATTGATATATATATAAGAAAACTGCTGACATACCTATGTAATGCCTAATACTGCATACGCCAAAAAAATATACGAGTAGAGGGGCATTTTAGTCTTGATGTGACCATTTCCATGAAGTGGCAAATCTGCCTACAGCCAAAATTCCATGTTTTGAGAAAATTGCATTTTAAAGTCCGACTTTTTCAATTACTTGTAACTGATTGTATTTGAAAATTTTACTACCAAAGTATAGCTGACGTCTTCAATCATATACAGAGCTGTCAATATTTTTCAGTTGAGCCAGTTCTTGCAACTGTTTTATTGAGTTATTAATTTCAAACTTATTGTCCACTTTGTGAAAACGAAAAAAAATGCGAGTCCAGCCTGCAGAGTGCTGTGTGCAAAACAATGCATATTGGAATTTGTCACATCGTAAAATGTTAGGTTCTGAAACTTTGTGATGATGTTAACAGCAATGAATGTGGGAGGAATGACTACTTTTCTCGAATTTGCCACTTTGTGAAAACGACAATATGTTGCATTTGTTTTGTGAGGTTTGAAAACATAGGCAGTTTACATGTATTTCCAAATTGTAGCATTGATAAACCATGAAGTGACAGATAGATTTAGCAAATTATAAGTAATGTATATATTTCGCGCTATTATAGAATTTATGTTTTGGGCTTTAATTGGTTTGAGATTAGGTATTTGTACACAACTGAATCCTGATATACTGCAGATGTTGACAAATAAGCAATATTTATATGTCTGCTAGATATATGCATCTTGTCAGAATACTCTGGTGCCCTCTTTAATCTTCCATGATACTTATTTTAATTTCTTATGCAGTGTTTATTTACTTACGAGTCTTGGATCTATTGTGTTGTGCACCTAATATGCATTTACCTCCAAACACGACCACACCCTAGCAATAACTTTCACTTTGGTGACTGGTAGTAAAGTTGACATAAATTTGGTATTCACACCCCCCAGTCAAGTATCACCTAACATTTTTGTAGAAATTTAAGTATTCAGTGGAAGGGATTAATTATTTCACTTGATATTGACAGGCCTGGTTAATTATATTTGAAAACAGTTACTTTCAAAATCTGTCGACATTATTTTGGCTAGAAATTGTAAGGCTTGCCTGGCCATGTTGTGCTGTCCTGCACCCATCAAACATGAGCAATACCACTGGAAAGGCTTTGAGAGCTTTGCATGGTGTCTGTCATTACAGCATTGATTCAGTTGGTGAAAAAAAAAGGCAGTTACAGGTTGAATGGCTTCGGACCGGCAACCCGGAACAAAGATATTGACAAAATTGGGAGACTGCCGAAGTTAGGGCTAGATATGTCAGTTGGAAGAGTGCCCGCACATTAATTCAGAGGTTGCAGCTTCAAGTCCCGCTCTAGTCATTTTGTCTTTGTTCAACCCAAAAGAAAGGTGTTCACACTTATGGAAAATAGTCGTTTTTCTTTTCTCCCCCAACCCACCCCCTTCAAAAAACTGTTTGTTTTTGTGAGTAGCATTTAGAAGAAAAAGCAAGTCTGGTGGAGGGGGGTGGGATGAGTCTTACGACAGTTAGTACTTGCTACTCGTACCCTTCAGATCACTTGTATGTTACTTGCTGATCAACTCTTTTTTTTTTAAGGAGGCTGAAGTTCCAAATTTGTCAATACTGTTTCAGGCGCAGATTCAGGGTTGGGTCTAAGGGGTCCAGACCCTCCCAGCACTGGACAACTTTTTATGTTTTGTTGGTTTTTTTTTTAATGCTATCTTTCTCTTTCTCAAAACTTTAAACTTGTGCCATCACATAATAATAATAGCCCTATTTTCGCTACAGGCATAAACCCTATTGCCCACTTGTGGCATGCGTAATTACACAACCTTCTAGTCACTTTTTCTGGATTTTGGGGGTTTTGTTTTTTGGACCCCTGGTAAAGTTCCTTGATCCGCACAAAGTGTTTATTCATCTAATGAATGACAGCAGTCAGTGAGCTTTTAAATAATTCTAACAAATGTTTATACAGCAGTCAGTGAGCTTTTAAATAATTCTAACAAATGTTTACAGATATTCACTATCCTATTGAATATTTCAGTGGTGGGTCACATGCATTCTCAATGTTAGCCATAGCTTGCAGATGTGCCAGTTCTTTTATCTGTCTGGTTATATATGATACTGTACAAAATTAATAAACATCTCAAGTTGTTTCTTTGCTGAAATACTTTTCCGTTATATGCAAATTTCAAGGCAATTTCTTTGAGTGATTGTACAATTTTTTTGCCAAGTACCTTCTGTGTAATGCGACAATGGTTTAAAACTACAAGTATACATGTGGTAAGTACAGTTGACTATCGCTTGGACTGACCAAATTACCTCTATAATACAGGATCTTGTTATAAGAGGACAGCAAAACACCGAAACACAGCAGAAAATGAGAATCGGGACTTCAGAATGTACTCTTTATATTAAAGTAGAACGGTGATCTTCATAAATGAGGGTTGACTGTATCAACAAGATAGCCTACTGTCCTGTTTCTAGTCACTGTAAATAAAATGCGTTTCTCTTCAATAAGTGACTTGAGGTGATTTTACTCTTGTGATAGAGAACAGTTTATTGTTGGCTTACCCCTTCACCGTTGGGTAACAAAGCTCTCACAAATAATCCACTAGAGGAATCGAACCTGTAACCTTCAGCATTCCGCTGGCTTGCCCAGTTAGGATGTCATAGACCTTTCCACTGTTTATAAACTGGTTGTCATGGACACGATGGTTGGCATGGACGGCCCAATGTTAGCAAAACATTCAATGTGTTAACAGATGTTGTGACCAAATTCAACATTTCTGCAAACTTTCAAATAAAAAAACCCATCCCATGAATAAAAAAGAATCGGGTTTATTCTTGCAAGCTGCTTTGTTTTATTGTAAAATCCAGGGGCCAATTTTACAGTGCTGCCTAACGGTAAGCACATTTTGTTGCTATATTTAGCAGGGGAAAAAATTCACAGGTTAGCATTCAAGAAAATTAGATGATTGGCTTGGGCATTCACCATGGTTTCCTACTGTTATGTCATTTAGCTTGGGCATTCACCATGGTTTCCTACTGTTATGTCATTTAGCTTGGGATTCACCATGGTTTCCTACTGTTATGTCATTTAGCTTGGGCATTCACCATGGTTTCCTACTGTTATGTCATTTAGCTTGGGATTCACCATGGTTTCCTACTGTTATGTCATTTAGCTTGGGATTCACCATGGTTTCCTACTGTTATGTCATTTAGCTTGGGCATTCACCATGGTTTCCTACTGTTATGTCATTTAGCTTGGGATTCACCATGGTTTCCTACTGTTACGTCATTTAGCTTGGGCATTCACCATGGTTTCCTACTGTTATGTCATTTAGCTTGGGCATTCACCATGGTTTCCTACTGTTATGTCATTTAGCTTGGGATTCACCATGGTTTCCTACTGTTATGTCATTTAGCTTGGGATTCACCATGGTTTCCTACTGTTATGTCATTTAGCTTGGGCATTCACCATGGTTTCCTACTGTTATGTCATTTAGCTTGGGCATTCACCATGGTTTCCTACTGTTAATTCATTTATATTCTTACAGTAATAACCAGAAGCCTGAATGTTTTTTTCCATGGTCACAGTAGCAGGTTCCATGCTTTTTCTGTGCTCGCTGTTGAACAGGGATTTTAAATGGAAATGGAACAGTAAGCACAAATAAATTCAAATCGGCTATTAAGCAGCTCTGTTAAATTTGACCCAGGGCATTTTGTACAAGTTTACCGTAGCAAAATTTTCCTTGTTCTATTTTGTAATGGAACTGGAGCAATGGAATCTGCTTATGCACAAAAAGTAGCTAAGCACAAAACAATTATCCTTACTAGAATAAGGTTACCAGCTAAAATACCATGTCACATACCATCTGTGACTAGTATCCTGCTTTCTTGCTAAGCAGAGCAATATTTTTGGCTTAAAAGTACAGCTATGAAATTGGGCCCACTGGTATCAGTCCAGTTTACAACTTGGTATCCATTCACAGATCTGGTCTAGGGAAAGTAGAACAGTTTGTTTGAGCTTTGCTTGTATGCTGTGTTGTGTCTTTCTTTCAGCAAACACCAAAATTGACTGCTCAACAATGCTCAGCTACCTCGGTGTTGGAAACAAGTTTTACCGGACTGTTCCATTTTCTAGATGCTTGAAATTTATTCTGTTATTTATAATGTTCCTGGTTTGTGTGTTTGTGAAAATTGATTGTACTGGTCATTGATGTAAAATGTAAAAACTTGAAATTCAGCATACACTGTACTAGAAGATGTACACCATCAAGTGGAACATGTCAATAACATAATAAACTGGTTGTGCATCAAGGTAAATCTATAATTTAAACAATTAATTTGTTTAATGTGTTGGTCAAGGCTCTCATTTTGAGTGAACTAATCTTGTTTTCAAAACAACTCGTGAATGGTGTCTGACAGTGAAAACTGCAATTGGCTTAACCATGGAGGGTTTTCTACCTCCATGATTTAACATACCATGGGAGAGTTGACTTTGGGTTTGAATCTTGTGCTCAGTCCAAACCTTTTAACTTTTAAGAATAATGTCAAAAGATTTTTTAAAAATATGGAAATGAAAACCGATCCCTAGCAACGTTTCCCTGATGCAGTATTCACTTGCAGCATTACAAAAAATTGAAGTTTTCGAATGGATTTGTGACCAAGTTGGTTTCTGATCCCTAAAACTGTAATCTATCATCAGTCTTAAAAATTTGCTGGAACCAAAGCTGTTCATGCATGAGGTCCTAAAACTTGAAAACTGGGCTAAATCAGCATTAGGGTTTTCTGCTTCCGAGTGTTATCAATCATGTAAGATTGATAATATCAACTCTAATCTGCTGAAATACTTGTTTGCGTCAGCCATCAATGTATAGTTCTGCTGTAGAAATGAGTGCAAATTTGTAAAGGTAACCACAACGGCAGTGTTTGATTGTCACACCAAAACGTCTCGTCATGTAAATAGGCCTAGTTATAAAAAAAAATACATGAAAACATAAATCGTGAAATTCATGGGGAAAATGATGTTTGATTTTGAAGTGTGTCATTTTCTGATGGTTGGAGTGATTATACATGTATGCAGATGGTGTAACTTGGCAAAAAAGTCGCCCAACTCTGATGAGAGTGACCGTATGATTATGTTGTTCTTTTCCATTACATATAAGCATGTGTCTCGACTTGACAAATGGGCCTACTCTCGTCAAGTCATAAATGATTCAATGTTTGAACTTCCTGACACAGTTGGCATACATATGTGTTACTCATGTCTCACTGTTTAAATGCATTTTTCACGACTCCCGAGTCTTTGATATACATTTTCAGATTGTTACCACTTACCAAAATTTTCAATTCAAATTTCCAATTGGAACCAATTGGAGTTTTTCCAATGTTGTGTTTTGGCACAAAACCAATTGGACCCAATTGGACACAATTGGACTCGGTTAGCTCCCCAAAAATGTTTTTACCCATTGGTCTCTTAGCCTATTGGTCTGATAGCTTAATATTCCAACAGGATACCGATCATTGGACCATTGAGCCAAAAAAAGTAGTTTATACCCATTGGGCTGACAGTCCAAAAACTTATGGGGATATAATACATCCCACCCCATACACTCGAGGGATTTACACCAGTGCAATTTAACTAATTCTAAATCCAGTTGAAATAGTATGAAGTGTTTTTTTTTTTTCAATTGGACCATGATGGGAAATAAAATTTCCAATTGGAATTATGTTAGGAGCTGAAATTTCCAATTAGTAGAAACAAATTCCAACTAAATTTCAATGCAATTAAATCAAGCCAACTGAGTCCAATTGGATTTCCAATTGGACTGAGCTGGTCTAAGATTTTATTCAAATTGGAAATTCAGTATTTCAATATAAGCCAACTTACACCAACTCAATACCAATTCTTTCCAACTGGATATCCAAATGGAATAAATTGGACATTTTGGTAAGGCACTGTTATAGGCCCATTTGAAATAGTTTTCAGTTTTGCATGAGTGGAAGTTTATGCTGATGTTTGCTCATTAAGTTCATGTCATGTTCTTTCACAAGAATAAGCCCAGATTTGTCAACATCCTGAAGCAGACAGATATGCTGGTATTGTGGTATACCTACTGGTGGGAGTGGTTTATGTTCCATTTTCATCCCTCCACGGCGAGTAGGTTTAATGCCACTGTTTCCTGACGTATAACGGATATCTCATTTCTGAACAGTACTCGATACATCGCGGTCTGAGATTGAATGAGCCGAGTCAAATATGGCTGCTCTCGCCTCCTTGTGGAGCAAACTGGCTCTATTTGCCATAGCGATGTTTTGTTTTCCCTATTCTACAGAGGCATCTAATATTTTGTTCATCTCTGGATTGGGCGGCCCCGGCAGTCATTTCTACACGGGCTCGGTCATTGCTGAGACGCTGGTCAGACGGGGCCACAGTGTGACTTTCCTAATAAGTGATGTGTTTGGCCACCGGTCAAAAAGCAGTCTAGCTGACATATTCACGTTCGAGAAGTTTTCTTCCACGGTTTCTGTAAGTGATATGCAGAAAGGCTTGGCTTCGTTCGGATCATCGAGTGTAAAAGGCGAGCTGACGGGCACGTGGAGTTGGTTGAAATTATGGCTGTTGAACACGGCAGGTACAGATGGCGCCAAATCTTTGAGCGTTAACGCATTCTTCGCAGCTGAATGCAATGCCACCCTCTCCGATGATGCCTTGATGGGAAGGCTGAGAGATGCCCAATTTGATATCATTGTAGGGGACGTCATGTACCCTTGTTACATACTCATAGCACAGAAACTGAACCTAAGATACGTAAATGTCATGAACGGGCTGATCATGCCGATGGCGCACGGAAGACTTGCAGGCCTACCAAGCAATCCTGCGTTCTTACCCGAAATCACGACGAAGTACACGGACAAAATGAACCTTCTGCAACGGTTCGTAAACGTCCTTGCGTACGGAGTAAGTTCCTTAATGTACGACCACACCATCTTGGCACCGTTTGAAAATCTGAAGGCGTTGCATGGAATCCGACCTGAGACGAGTGTATTCAGGTCGTTTGGACTGGCCGAAATTTGGTTGATGAATTCGGACTTCTCGGCCGACTTCCCACGATCACTAACACCAAATGTTATACTAGTCGGTGGGCTCACGACGTCACCAGGGGAACCTCTAGACCCGGTAGGTAACTTTAAAATCCAATATACAATCGTTCAGAAAGTTAATCCGTAGACTAATCAAATACGCTCTAAATATGAAAGTAATACAAATATCTTAAAAGCAAGACTGACAAAAGTATTGTCACTATTATAGTGAGGAATCTTTTTTTGGTCGCCTTTGAAAACAGTTTTTTTCTTCTTCAAATCCCATGGTTACTGTATGGGGACATCTACCTTATAGGTGTCCCTCTTGATCCACGTCATACTGGACATAGATACAACTGACTTCTATTCCTTTGATTAAAAACACAGGAGCTCGAAGAGTTCATGACTGGATCTGGTGAGCATGGTGTTGTAGTTTTCACAGTAAGTTCATACTTCAACGCCGTGAACGCCACTAAATGTTCATCACTGGCCGCAACCTTGGCGCGTTTACCCCAGCGGGTTGTGTGGAAGTTCGAGGGAGAACCACCGGCTACTTTAGGCAACAACACCAAGCTGGTTAAATGGCTGCCGCAAAACGACTTGCTCGGTGAGTGGGGGGGGGGGGGGGGATTCGTTCGGATCCTGGGACCAAAGGTGGTTAGATTATATTCATAATGGCTTGAACACTTTGATATATGTACAGGAATGTTGCCAACACATTTATTTTAGATTAAAACCCCTAACTCTTACCCTGTAACCTTAAACCTGAATTTGAATCCGAACTCTAACCCAAGCTTTAACTCTATGTTGCCCCTATGGTAGGTCTACCATCACTGGGCTCTATGGTTGGCCTCACTTTAGGCTCTTTGGTAGGCTATTAGGCTATTGTGGGTAGGTCTACCCACACTGGATGGCTAATCGGTGTATCTCCGGGCCATGTGCGCGGAAGAGAATTTCCTCAATCCCAGCATTTCTATAAAAGTTAGAATTACCCATAGAGACTTGTCCTATTCCCATGTAGAATTTAACCTTCCTATAGTATAAGGACCTATGAATGGCAGAAAACTGATCAAACTGTAGTGCTCAGTTTTCTTGAAACACAATTTAGCACATTAATTGCTTATACGCACTTTTTCATTAAACTTTCAGTACATCCTTCCAGGCACAAGATAAAATGTTTCTGAACAACAAGTGAATTTTTTATGCCAACCAGTATAATACCGGGGGAAAAAATTACTGCAAATATTACAATTTGGTTCCTCTTTTTACTTTGCTGTAGCTCATCCCAAAACTAAAGCACTGATCACCCATGCTGGGCTGAACGGTGTCTTTGAAGCCATCTACCATGGCATACCAATCATCGGTCTGCCAATGGTTGGGGATCAGTTTGATATACTGGTTAGAATCGAATCCAGGAAGTTAGGGAAAGGGGTTGACATAACTACGATCACTGAGGAAACCTTCTACGATGCCATTGTCGAGGTGTTGCACGATAAACGGTGAGTGACTGCACTATGATGTCAACAAATTTATGTTGATGATTTTACTTTTCAAATAATAAACCACAAGGGAAACTGACTGGGTAAGGTTTAAATGATTTGGGGTTGAACAAAGAAAAAATTTACCAGAGTGGGATTTGAACCAACGACCTCTGAATTAATAAGCCGGCGCTCTACCAACTGTGCTACCTGGCCCTATGTTGGCGGGCTCCCTATTTTGTCAATAGCTTTGTGCGGGGGTGCCAGTCAGAAGCCATTCAACCGTTTACTGCCGAGTAGCCAGGGATCACAGCCAAGTTAACGATACAACCTGGGAAGTGGCAGCCAGTGGATTACCTTAAAGAGATGCAACTTTCAAATAATAAACCATAAGGGAAACTGACTGATGGGTAAAGTTTAAAAGATTTGGGGTAGAGCGCTGGCACGTTAATCTGGAGGTCCGTGGTTCGAATCCCACTCTAGTCAATTTGTCTTTGTTCAATCCCAAATGGTTTAACATTTCTGTTCATTTTCGTAATAATTGTGTGATGATAATAATTTGTATGGACCTTATGCATCATTGTCATCATGCCGCCATCTTAGAGGTAAACTGGGTATGAAACAATGTAAACTGTCAGCTACGTACACGTGGTGCACAGGATCAGCCAATGAGCTACCTTCTTTTAACAGGGCACCCAACTCAAACGACATCAAGTGGATAAGGTCTATCCTGTTGGTAATTCAGTGTGACGTTTTGGAGCCAGTGTATAAAATGATAATGAACATTGCATGTATACTATTCGTTTATATTGCACTTCCGGCTTCAATACCTCATCACTATTGGCAATCATATCGATCGGAGCTGGAGTTATCATTATAGAAGCAACTTTGGGATTGGACTGAGCAGTCTAGTTCATTGAACTCAAGTTCTAGTGTTTTCAGAGTGTGCACAGGTTCAGTTCCCAGTCGAGGGGTACTTGTTCCTTTAAGTTTGGGGTACTTTAGGTTTGGGGTACCGTACTTGAGTCCTTGAGGTTTGGGGTACTCGTGTCCTTTAGGTTTGGGGTACTTTTGTCGTGTACATTTGGGGTACTTGTGTCCTTTAGGTTTGGGGTACTTGTGTCCTTAAGGTTTGGGGTACTTGTGTCCTGTAGGTTTGGGGTACTTGTGTCCTGTAGGTTTGGGGTACTTGTGTCCTTTAGGTTTGGGGTACTTGTGTCCTTTAGGTTTGGGGTACTTGTGTCCTTTAGGTTTGGGGTACTTGTGTCCTTTAGGTTTGGGGTACTTGTGTCCTTTAGGTTTGGGGTACTTGTTTCCTGTAGGTTTGGGGTACTTGTGTCCTTTAGGTTTGGGGTACTTGTGTCCTTTAGGTTTGGGGTACTTGTGTCCTTTAGGTTTGGGGTACTTGTGTCCTTTATGTTTGGGGTACTTGTGTCTTTGAGGAAGACTCTTTACGATACTGAATGCTTTGTCATTTGGATGGGAAATATAAAACTGTTGGTCTCATGTGTTGTGAAAGGTACATAAAATAACTGAGGATATGGTACACTTAATTATGAGAAGGGATTTTGCGTCACATCGCCTTGCAACCCATGCAAGGTGCTATATAAATGGGTGTTATAATTAAAACTTAGCTGTACATACCGGTACCTGTCGTTAAGAAAATAATAAGCGCTTTGAGAAGCCCGTATAGATAATGGACAATATAGTTTCCATTCAGATTGTTGATTACTGTTCAATCTGCTGCTGTTTTTATGCAGCACCCCTTTTCCACAATGTCTTGCTTTTCCACAATGTCTTGCTTTTCCACAATGTCTTGCTTTTGCACCGTTGAAAGACATCCACGCAGGGCGAGCTCTTAGAATAACTATATTTCAAACACACAACTATGACATTTCCTTTGATTGTTTACTAATTTGGGTACTCTGTCTCATTTTACCATGAAGGTATAAGAAAAACGCTGAGAAGTGGTCGCGCATCTTCAAGGACCAACCTTCAACCCCAAGAGACCGAGCTGCTGATTGGGTAGAGCTCAGCATCAAATATGGCGGCGCCCATCTGAGACCCAAATCACTAGATTTGAACTTTTTCCAGCTGAATTCTATTGATGTCATCGTATTCATTGGTGTTGCTTTGTTGGTAATGGTTTGCATAACATTTTACGTCATGAGGGCGGTGTGTCGGTTTATGTGCTGTCGGAATAAAAGTGGAAAACTAAAGAATGAGTAGACCATGATGTCCGACTTCTCAACTTGCAAATCTTAGCAAACGGCCCCCAAATAAGAATATAATTCGTTAAGTGCCTTTAAGCAGCAACTCTATTGACAATTATTTACATTTGGATGGAAAAAATTATTTTCTTCTTTCTGAGTGCTTCACAAAAAAATAGTCTCAAAGCAAATTAAAGGTTGTTTTGTTTAGTTAGTGTTTAAGTTAAGAGTACAATGTTGGTTTACAGTTTTGTAGCCCTGTTGGCATGACATGCAGCATTGGCACTGTGGAGGGGGAGGTGGGTGAGACACAGGGGCATTCCCCCCCCCTACACTTTCTTTGCCCTCCCCAATTTGCCCATCCAAAACTCGCACTTCAGTTTTTTCCTGCATGGCAAAAATTGCACCCTCATAATAATACATAATAATACAACTATTATGTTCAAGAATATTGCTGGTGTGATCTGTCCTTTTGGTGAGTCAATGCTTTTTCTGCAGTACAAAATTACCCCCAAAAATAATGGTCGCCCCCTTAAATTTAAGATTGCCCCTTCCCCCCCCCCCCCAGATTAACAAGGCTTGCACCCCCACTGATGACATGCCTGCTTTCAGACACTGGAACGAGCTTTCACAATACATCCACTGCTTCCCATCCTTGGATGCTTTTAGGAAGGCTCTGAAAACTCATCTATTTGAACAAATGGCCGACATGTTTGACTGTATTCTTTGGTTATTTTTCTAGACTCTGTTCAGTGCTGGGTAACCATCTTTAATGAGTAAAGTGCTCTATAACTGTATTTATTGTATTGTATTGTATTGTATAATGCAAAGTGTAGGCTTCTTTTCGTACAGGCAGCTGTTGCCCCTTTTCCGTTACTGGGTATTCTTCCAAACCTTTTTTTTTAGTGTTAATGTATGTTGCCATTGTGTTGCCTTTGCACAGTTCCGCGTGCTGGTTATAAGTAGGTTTTTAAAATAAAACTTTGGCTTTCAATAATGTAGCATGACATTTAAATGTACTAGGTGATTTAACCTCTGAATTTAATCTAGATCTATGTTTGTTTGTAGTGATTAAAATGTAAACTTCAACCTCAACTACAGAACTAGAGTATGTTAGCAATGGTTGCATTCTTAATGTAAAAAATAACCATGCCAAAATCTGATATAGTAAAGAAAATTATTAAACCAGAATAGGCCTAAGGTCTTACACCACTGCTTTTGAGAAATACTACAAACAAAAAAGGATATAATTTTTAAAAACCTATCAGTTGGCACACAGCCATGTTTAAAATGAGTTTGCATGATACTCTTCCTAATTTAGTCTGATTTCTGATTTTTTTGCCCTCGGAAAAACCTAGGGGAGAAAACCCTCAAAAGTCTTATAAAAGTCTATACCATGTGAAAGTAAGCCAGTCCTTGTACTCAATGACATTTTCCTATTTATTTTTTTACAAGGGCCAAACAGCTGCCTGGATACCTACCCACAACTTGGAATATATACTTGGTTCAACATGAAATGTTATGCTGGTACTGGTAACTCACGTCAATGCCTTTCCATTGGTTGAAAATAAACTCTGCTGGTACTAAATCGAATCAAATGACAAAACAGACTAGTCCATGGTAATTATGCAAAGAAAACAAGTTAATGGCCGTACTTTTGACCTTTAATAGCAGAGTCTTTCTCAAAGACCAAATTCAGCCTGTGAGAAAGAATGGTAATGTGAGTCCATTAAGGCGTTGTTTGCACCTTTGGTAAGCAGTTTGCAACGGCTTATTCTATGTACATTTTAAAAGAATGTCATATCATTCCAATTTGATTGCTTCTCAAAAACAGATAACTCGCCACTCGAAAACAAACTCTGTTAGTGATACTACATTGAACCAGAGGAAAAAGCAAACTAGTGTACCGTGTTAATTTTTCCTGGTTCGTAAATTAGAAATCTTTCCATTTTTTATTTCGGTGAGAGTGAATAAGTCTAAACTTTTTAAATATCGTGGACAGGAGACCCTTGTAATAATAATATTCATCAATATAAGCAGAACTTTCAGAACATTCATCCTGGATTTATTAATTGAAAGCAGCGTGACAACTTTCTGTCAAAATATTGCAATTACAAAATTAAGTTTTAAATATAAAAAGACAGTAACCTTTGGGTTTTGCACCTTGAAAAAAACAAAAAACAAAATAACCAACAACACACTTCTGTAGAATTATCCAAAATATACAAAGATCAGCATAAATACAAACCTACCATTTTCTTGTATTTTTAATATAGATTAAGGTGCTGTGTGTAAAATATAACAATTTATCCGTCTACTTCTAAAAAAAATACCACTAAATTTTAAAACAACATTATTTGGCATGATCACCTCAAATAAACATTTGGATCAAAAAAGAAAATTTTTAAATCATTTGTTTAATAATTGCATAATTATTTCAAATACAAAATATATATGTACACAAGTTGCATCCATTAATACTATTTACATGTGCTACTACTCAATAAATATTTGTTTTAAAATTCTTTCAAATTGCATCTTCTACTTTTCAATTACAGGGGATTTCAGATAAAGCAAAATGTGTGTAATGTAACCAAGCCTACAGCTTCTGGTTTGATACCCTCTTTGAAAAAAATATAAGGGTACCATGACAAAATCTGTTCCTGATTTACAATCTCTGCATCAAGATAAGGTACATCCATTATATTGTTTGGAAAATTACCGTATGCCTATAGTCTCTTAGGGTTGCATCAAGGTAGTTATATCTCACTACAATGGTTTTATAAAGATTATCTTGTTTAATAAAATAGCATGACCCATGTTTGGTAATAATAATAATAATTAAAAATTGACCATTAATTAAAGCACTTTGCTCTCTCAAAGATGAAACTCCAGGCCTGTTTTATGGTCTGTTTATTACAAACTACAGGAAAGGAATGAGTGTATTCCACACAACTCTTCTCAAAACAAGTTGTATTATGACCTTTAAAAAACTCTTGACCTTGCTGCAGTCTTGAGAAATGGTGATTATTACAGGGAGCAAGTTCAGGTGGCTGACTAGAGTCGACTAGATTTAACCACTTGATCTAGATGTCACCCGAACGCTGCGTGGTTTGACTAGCTAGTTCAACTGGATCAGCCTAGCTCCCAGAGCTCTCTTGTTCTAGGCAAGTGAATAATTTAATGATAACGTACTGTCAATATGACAATAATTTATCAATGCAGGGGGAAATCTTTTTCATAAAGGCACAAAAGTAAAAAAAATTATAGAGAATGCAAACCGAGTGTCGACCATTTGCTTTGTTAAAAAATACATTAAACATCTTATCGTCTGCTCAAGAAAATACGTTTACTAATAACTTTTTTTTACTAGTCCATCGTCTAGACTCGTTCTAGTGAAAAACACACAATGCTTGTGTGATATAAACCGCAAATTGACAAAAGGTCGGCACCCAAACTTGCTTCAGGTTGTTGTGTATCACATGACCTTGTTTCACTGATGCTACAAACTGGTCCCTAATCGTAAGATTTCTCTATCATGTTAATGGAATGTTTAGAAGAGGGAAAAAAATAAATACATAAAAAATACAAAAAATACTAGAGCTGCTAATAGCACTCCGCATTAGTGCTAAAAGTAGAGGATAAGCACCCAGATCTCAGACAAACTTGTCATATTTCACTATTTACATACACGCATATACATTTTTGGGTGTGATGATGTTGAGGTGATCGTATAAGAGGTGGAATGTCCCACACCCGGGTATTATGACATCATTGGTGCGGAGCGCTATCAATAACAATTCTTCTTCCTGTTTTAACATTAAGTTGCTTACATACATCGTTCTGGTGATGTTTCAATTTGTATAAGTTGCAAGAAGTTTCACCAAGCCTTTGAGGATGACATTAAAAAATATCGACAACACATCCCCTAATAATAATAAACTCATGAAAACAAATTGACCTTTGAAGCAAATTAGAGTGATAATTTATGCATTGCAATAAGCAGGTATAACTTCTACATGAAAAGATCAAGAACTCATCTTGAAGGATCTTAAGGCAAATCTCACTGCACTGCTAATTTTCTTTTTCTTTTTCCCCTGCTTACTGTGGAAATGTTCATTTAAAAAGCACGGGAAAAGGCACGCTAACATTTCCGGTGATTATTTCTTAAAAGATAATTGATTGAAGAAGGCAAATCCATGGCTAATACCAACCCAGATTGCCTAAGTGTCTCGCAAGAGAGTGAACTACTTTTTGGTTTAAAAATTGTTTTTTCTGCTGCAGCATGTCATGGCAGAGCAGTCTAGCTCACAGAACTCAAGTTCTGGTGGTGGGTTTGAATCCAAGGCAAAATCACTTGTGTCCGTGAGCAAACAACACTTAACTATAATTTGCTTCTCATCACCCTGGAGTAAATGGGTACCTGCGAGGGTAGGGATTGCTGGCGTGAATGACTAGAAATCTGTGTGGCCATTTAGCTGCTGGTCCTGCATACTCCTAAGGAGCCGAGATGGTTTCAGGAATGCTTAGGGCTTCAATGAACACAGGTAAGAATGTAAGCTGGTTTGAGGGGCCAACTTAGCTTAA